>BSBN01001310.1:1281423-2562846 GCA_027924645.1 Cunninghamia lanceolata
ACATAAGTATGTACAAATTCATTATAAATAAAATATTAAAAAAAATTATAGGTTGCAAAGATAAGGTCAACAAGGTATGGATGTGTAGTTTAAAAGGTTTGAGAGTCCAAGGTCATATAGGGACCAAGGGCTAGCTGTAGAGTTTTGAGGCCCTTGGTCGTAGGGGTGGTTATCCCCCAATCATAGCAAGGAAGTAGGGGCTTAGTCTAGAACTTCCCCCCATATTATGCACTGCCCAACCCCACTAGCCACTAGGTGGCACCACCACCTCCAACCACCTATGTACCACCAGCCACCCAGGACCACCCAACAACCACCAAGCTTTGACTTTATAACCATATTAGAGCAATTTTTTCCAAGAGGCATAAATTTCACCCAAGGAGTTAGATTTTCATGTTATTATAGTTGATGGAAATCTCTTTCTAAGTACTATATTGTGGTATGAGTGGTTTTTCTAGATTTTGTTGTTTTATAGAAAATGTCAATTAAAAGCGAGTTTTGTTCTTCTTGATTTGACAAATCATATCTTGTGCCCAAGGTGTCTAATTTTGGTCTTCTTATAGGAAATGGAGAGAATTTTTTGAGCACTTCATAGTGGATCAGGTTTAAAGATGTTAATATTTGATTTGTTCACTTATATTTCAATTTGATCTATTTGTTGGTTCCTTTGACTATGGTACTTTGTGAGTTTGTGTAAAATTGAATCTAGAGGTGATTTGGTGTTTGATTCATGGTAAAAATTCAAATGAGGAGAGGAAGCATGGATGGTATGTGTGGTTATTTTATTCTCATTTGCTTGTTCACATGGAGGAATGCACCTAGGGATCTTGATGTTTCAAAAGCCTTACATGGAGACTCGGTAACTGTATTGTAATCTTGTTCATGGAGATAATACATTAAATTTTGTGTGTGCTTTTGGAGGCTAGGTTTTCCCTTGAGAGGGTTTTCCTAGGGTACATCTAGTGTTATCTTGATGGCATGTTTGTCTATCTTTTTACATTGTGGGTTCTAAAAGCTTGTTTGGATTCTTAATGCTTGTTTGAATATTAGGTTACATGTGTGAGGAGAGGAAGGATGGATTGGATGTGTGGTTACTTGATTCTCATTTTCTTGTTCACATGGAGGGATGCAACTACGAATCTTGATGTTTTAGAAGCCTTGCATGGAGACTCTATAAGTGTATTATAATCTTGTTCATGGTGATAATACATTAGGTTTTGTGGGTGCTTTTGGAGGCTATAGGTTTTTCCCTTGAGATGGTTTTCCTAGGGTATATCTAGTGTTATCTTGATGGTATGTTTGTCTATTCTTTTTCATTATGGATTCTAAATGCTTGTTTGCATATTTTTCTCTTGGGTTTATGTGGAAATAGTTTATTATGGTTGCAAATTCCCTTTCAAAAACTAGGAACATGATTGTTGCATGAGTCATCCCAAGGTTGATCCTGTAGGGTATACAATGTAAACTTTGAATCTTAAGTCATTCTAAGAGTATTTTGATTATACATATTCCCTTGATCTCTAGACTAAACATGCCCTCATGTTATATCTAAGAGATCATAACGATCCCTCTATATTTGTACCTAATTGGTGTTTGATGTCACAATCTATGTCATTTCTTAGACTTTTTAAATTTGAATAAATTTAACATGACATTGAAATAATTAAACATGTGACTCACTACCTAGCCTAGTGTTATAAGACTGTGACTTATAAAATGTTGATATCATGAGTCAATAAAATATTTAAAAGTTGACATTGGTTAGTAATAGTTAAAATTCCCTATTTGGTAAGTTGGCTACCCTTCACTAAGAGATTCCTTTACAAGAACCATTAAAATTAGTTTCCTACAAAAACTAAATGAGGAATAAGGAGTAACATGTTGTTCCAACTAGATTAGTTTTACTCTTTTTATTGATAGGTCTATTTTGCACATCCCACTCTTTGCTCACTATGTGATGCATGTATAGGGATTGTATAAATGTGAAAACATGATGAGTTACTATAAATGAATGGAAAGAACTTCTTGTAGCATAAACATAGGGGTTACTAAGACTACTTGGTGTATCTTATCTCAAGACAAAAGTCAATACTTAATCAACACCTATTCTAGCAGGAAAAAGTGTTGTCCAATAGCTTTCCTAGAGATAAACTTATGGGACTACACATTGGTCATGACTAGCCACAAGTTGGCAACAACCTAATGCACTTTGTTGTACTAGGTCATGAAGATAAAGTGAACTATCACATTTGACTTTGAGCACTATGGTGAGTTAGATGGTTGACATTGATTGACGGAAAAGAACTAGTACATTGTCTTTCCATGTGCGGTTATATGATGAATAATAGTTAGTTACTATAATAGGCCATACTAATCATTATGATAATATCAATATATGTAATTATTAAATTATATTTGTACCAATGTGATTGTTGGTCTATGTACCTTCAATTTGAATGTTATCCTAGTTATTATTTACCACTCTTGTTATCAGGATTCCTACCTTGTAATTTATACATCAAAATTCTACCAAGGTTTTATGCACAAGATATTATGATGTGATTTAATCTTACACCAAAGTGACAAGATGGAGAATAATGTGAAGCTCAGTTGATCTAGAATAGACTTGTACTTGGCTATATGATTATAATTCTACTGCAAGTATAATGTATGAAACCTAATTTTTATATAGAGGTGTTGTAAATCTTTTATATCTTAGTATTTTGTCACATCTGACTCATTTATGTGGGTTTCTATTGTTATTTTATTGTCCAGGGATATCTCCTTTAAAAGGGTGGCACATCCACCAAATATGATTCATTGGAAACTAAAAAAATTCATTCCTTAA
The DNA here is from genome assembly GCA_027924645.1 of Cunninghamia lanceolata. Taxonomy (NCBI): domain Eukaryota; kingdom Viridiplantae; phylum Streptophyta; class Pinopsida; order Cupressales; family Cupressaceae; genus Cunninghamia; species Cunninghamia lanceolata. The sequence continues at coordinate 1,284,272 of BSBN01001310.1, forward strand.
GAGGATTATGCATGCACTTTGTGTTACATGTATTTAATTCTACTCTATGGGAGAGAGCTATGTTTTGTGTCATGTGCCCTTAGACTATACAACGTTAAATTATCAATGGAGAGCAAGTAGTAGTTTTGTGAAACACATACCTTCTCTCTCATCACCAATTCATTCCTATATAGTTGAGTTGTTAGCTTTGTACCATAGGAGAGGTCATAAAACTGACTCTTATTTTCAGGGACTTGTTGTTGTCTTTGGATAGTTGGTGAGTTTGAACCACTATCTTATCCTAGTGCATTACAAAATGTCATACTTTTATGTAGAGTTATTATACCTTTGGAAGCGCTGCTAATTAGGGGTATATGTATGTCTTGTGGAGATGTGAAGTACATGTGTATCTTTATTGAAATCCTTGGCCAAGGTATTATGTTTTGATGACATGTTTGTCGATGTGAGAAGTCTCCTACACTAGTTGTCTCTATTTCTCCCTATGCAATTCTTTTTCATGACCCATCTAATGAGTGGAAGATAGCACTCATCCAAACACATCCTTATGTTCCCTTTTCCCATTTCATGCACCACCTTATCTGCTGATTGCACTATGGAAACTACAAAACCTTGTTTAATTATGTTAATTAAAGATGAAATGTTGAAGTTGTTGTTGTGATGAAAAGACTCATGTTTTGGATTTAAACTAACAAAATTATGTAGAAATGTCTTATTTTTATCATATGTGTCTATCTATTAGGAGAGGAAAGGTTTTTGAAGATTCCAGAGATGTTCCTAACTATCTCAGGAGCTGAATAGAAGACACACTACAAAGCACTCCAACATTTTTCCAGAATGGTTGGAGGATCTCCATAGTTGGAATGGAAGGACAAGAAGGGTTACTAATCACGAGAGGTTCAGAGCTGTGTCCTAACGAGCTATCCAATGATCTCTGGAGCTATTTTTAACTTCACAAAATCTTTGGAGTTGCACATAATCTCTAGAGTTGTTTCACTACTAGAATCTCCTCAGCTATTGTAAAGCTCTGGAGTTTCGCACATGAATTCATGAGTTTTTGAAGAAGACAACTGTAGTGGCTCGGAGGAGATAAAGTACACATGCCATTTGATTTTTGCATGAATTAGGAACTTCTAGTGGTATATTGTTTTAAAGTTAGTTCATTTTTATCAGGGCCTCCATGACCTATTTTATCAAAAGCTAAAACTCTAGATTTAAGAACACCTCCAGTGTCACTTAAGTCTCTTTAAGTTCTGCATGGTTATACTTTTATATAGGTAGTTGCATGTTTAGTCTTTAGGATAAAGATCATTTGTATCTCAAGATGAACTCAGAGTAAAGCTGATAAACTTCAAAGATATGATATCAACAACAAACTAATATATATTGAATGGAGATAGCAGAATAAGTAGTTAGTTTTTATATAGTTTCATAGATTTTTGCAGAAACAGATACCTTTGAAATATACTCTATTTTGGAAATACTGGATTAAGGAAGGTGGTTCTTCTATTTGTGTGTTCTAAAATATTTATTTAGTCTTCAATTCTGAAGGTATGGAGCAAGGGCCCACTCCCACTGATAAAAGGGAGGATAGTATTGGTTATTGCTTTCTTATATTATTGCAGATTCCTTAATTTAGTTTTTCCTGCTTTCCTAGAAATAAATCAGATTGTTGTTAATTCAGTTATACTTCTATTTTAATTTCTATTTCAACTTTTGTAATCAGATAGATCATTTTAGCATTGTATTGTTCCAATTCCTAGATTAGATTTCCTTCACAACAGTTAGTTAGAAGATAAATTTGATTGAATAGGAAGGTTTCATTTCATTAGATAGTGTAAGGATTGTTAATTGCTAGTTTCTATTGCAGATTGCCATGGACATAGCCCTGGATTTGACAAATAAACATGATTAAATGACAAGATACAATGACCCTTGTCATTTTCGGCATCGTTGCTGGGCAGATTTTGTGTTAATTGCTAGTTTCTATTACAGACTGCCATGGACATAGCCCTGGATTTGACAAATAAACATGATTAAATGCCAAGGTACAATGACCCTTGTCATCATCCATGAAGGGAAGGGTCCCACCTTGTTTTGGTGGTGCATAGGGAAGTCGTGTTAGCTCTATGATTGGTGGAAAAGTCTCCCATGTTCTCTCTCCTCACATAAATAGATTCATTAAAATATTAACAATGGTAAATGTTAAATACTAAAAGGTGACTGGTATTGGTATCTTAGCTTTGATTAAGTACAGTTAAAATCAATATCATGTGTACATAGATTATTGTTGATACGACACTTGTGTTGGAGGTTGACTATTATTGAAATGGTGTGCATGTGTATTGAAGATTTTATTTACATATAGGAATCTATTACATATGTAGATGTTGATTATTTATTGTGCATTCATTTTTGTAACAACTACATTATTATTGTTCATTATGTATATGAGTGTCTTTTGTTATATGACATATATGTACTCCAGTTTGTATTCATATGATGAATCTAAAGTTGCAAATGTTGATATGAATAATGTATTCATAATCGAAATGAAATAATATTAATTGAGAAAAAAAAATTCAATGTTTGATACTCTTTTGTTATCATATGCACAAAGTATATAACATAGAAATTTATAGTAATCATCATGTTTATTTAAATACTAAGAATTATTTTAAAAGATTATGAATAACTACTAATAAAATTGAGAAACAAAATCAAATAATCAAATCTTGGCATGACTTAACCCACCACAATAGCTATACAAAACACAACTTTAACATACATAACAATTACCCAAAAAAACCAACCTTCAAACTATTAGAATTTATGCTATTTATCATGACCATGTGGTTTGGTTGTGATACCTTGTAATCCATCTACCTTTAAACCTATATGCTACCCTTGTAAAATTGAATAAGAAAAAGGTCTAAGCTTACAATTCTTGTACTTAAGCTTTCCCATGCCTCTTTCCCTCTTTCATGTTTGATAGCAATAATCATCTACAATCCTCAAACTTTAGAGAACATATTACTTTATACATTCTAAGAAACGTGTTTAGTTATAAATAGGTGACTTAAATAACTATATAATTAAGACAATAGCTTAAAATAAATTAATATGTTTTTTACATCAATATTAATAAAGGATTTTTTAAAAATTAAAAGACTAATTATCAAGAGATATAATATTTCTATAGTTTATATTAGTAATTATGAATGTTTTTGAGTGTTAATTATGTCATAATTTTTACATCAATATTTTAGATAACATTCTATCATTCATCATCAAGATAAAGAGAATATATAGTAGATTATAGGCCATTGTTGAAAAAATGGATCAAAAAATAAAGGACCCAAAAATAAACAATATGAAACATAAGGATTGAAACAAAATATAATAATTAATATCCAAAACACATAAATTAATTATTAAATTTTATGTTATATTAATTACTATATTTTATATCAATCCTTAAATTATTATTATTTTTTTTCCCTGCCCTTATTTTCTAATCACCCTCTTTGTTTCCTTTCAATTAATAAAGATACCCTTATTTTCTAATCCACCCTCTTTGTTTCCTTTTAATAATAGACATTGTTGTATAATATAAATTATATTCTTTTCATCAAGAGTAATTATTCTTTAAAACAAAATTCTCACCACAACAAGATTTTAAAAATGGTAAGATAGAGATGTCAAAAAAATTATTCTTTGATAGAGATATAAAACAAAGAATTGAGTGATAAGGTAGCTTTGCTTTCTTGTGAAACAAGCTAACATTGGCCGCAATAAGATGAATTCACACCATACAACCATGAGAATATAGATTGTACTCTTGTCAAGTTCATATTCATACGTAGTTTTCTTCCTATCACACTAATTTCATATTCCTATGTAGCTATCAAATTGGAATATGTTAGAATTGATAATCCATGACTATTTAATTATTTTAAACTCTTCTTTAAATAAGATATATTTAGTTTAAAGCCCACACAAATTGAACCATGCTTTTAGTCGCAGCCCACAATTAACTTTTCACCTTTCTCTTTCAAACTATCTTTGAATTTGACAATAATATTTTTTTATAATTTATTTTTTTTTTTTTTCTAATTTATTATTGTCCATCGATTTGACTATTTTTTTAAGGTGGATTGATGTATGTTTAAGTAGATATAAATTAGATGAAATTTATGTGTAAAAAATTTGGAAATCATATAGTTAATATAGATGACTGGTGTTTAATCTATTTTATTTTTTATTTTTATATTTTTTAGCGAAGGAATTGAATATATGGTGGGACTTACGATGTGAGATCCTAACACACACCACTATAATCTTTGTCTATATGAATTTCCCTACATCCATGCGGGGGTAAATATGGGGGAATTGAATTCATGACCAACATCTCTGTTTTCCAATGACTTGACTGACCGGTTTTTTAATATTTTGATGAGATTTCTCTATATATTATACTATTATAATTTCATTTTTAGATTAATTAGTGAGGAGTTTATTAGGGCCCTCACCTATATTAAAGAGAGGCAAACTGTATTATATATTTGTTACAACCAAGCTAAATATTTTCATATATACAGAGTTAAGAAATTTGAAGGAACTTCTTGTCCTTGCACTAGAAGGATAAGTGATTAGTCCTTGTTGGCTAAACTATTGTCACTCACAAGACAGGACATGAACACAATTTACAAAAGCATAGTAACATCTCAAACTCTTAGTTGCTTGCATTTTTATTGTTTGAAGCCCTAATTTTCTATTTTGATGATTATGAAGAACTAAGCAATGAGTTTTCTTTTTTTGAGATTTTTGGTTATTTTGAGGTGTTGCATTGGTACTAAAAAGAGAATGAAGGCCAATTCCCTTTTAACATTGTTTGTCATAAGGCACACTAGCTTCAATGCAATGCCTAAAAAGAACCTTCTAGGCCTTTGAGCCTTCAATGGTGCAAATAATCCACTTAGCATAGAGGGTGATACTTTGTCTATGAACATCAATGATGTCCATGCCACCTTTGTCATGGGGGAGGAAGCAAATGCCCCACACATGATCTAATTCCTAGGGTGAACTAGGGGACGATCATGTATATTAGCTAGTAATGCAACAAGACCATAGAATGTATTAAAGAAAATAGATATGCAAATTAAAACATATTTGGATGCAGAAGGTTTCTAGAAGATATGCCACTACTATTTAGATTGAATAGGATAAATTTATAGGGAGGTAAGATGAGAACCTATTATGCCACTTCTACTTTACAAAATATACAAAGCAATTATTAATATAAGTAGTTGTCAACTAGGTTCCATAGATATGCTAACAAGTGTCACACACATATGGGGCACTATGTGGACATGGTGATGATAGATGTTAAACTCGTATGGTTCCAATTGTCTTGTAGTGACATGTTGCACAGATGTCGCCATGTGTCAAATGTGTATGGTGCCAATTGTATAACCGTACTCTGTGTAGAGGTTACCAAAAAATACACACATATAGAAGCATAACATGTGAATGTTGATGTTCCATGTGGCACACATGTATGGTCTAATTGAATGCTTGCATGTGCAACCATGTATAGAGTCGTGATATATGCATGAACAACATATACAATTATATGCAGAACTCTACACACATACACAAAGATAATATTGCACAAAAATTATATTACACATATTAAATAAAACTAAATGTGCAAATGAATTTACTAATTACTTTAATTTTGTGATACACGTGGATTTTTTATTATTAAAATCCTAATAATGAGAGCTTCTCCATATTTGTCCTATATATTCCCTGAAATTTTGTAAGGATAACTAGATCATAAGTATGTTATTTTAAGCTTTACAATATTGATTAAAAATGTTTATTTGGTTTAGCATGGCTTAGCGTGCAAGTCATTTTCAAAGCAACCCATCATTCTACACGAGGTTTGAAAAGGTCATAATTGACATCAATCCTTTTTGTATAATCAAATCTTAGTCGTTGTCCGAATGGATGAAAATCTTGTGTGTATGTGGCTATAAAATTGGAATCTGTTAGAATTGATAATTTATTTTTTTATTTAATTGTTTTCTTTCTAATTTGTTATTGTACATCGATTTGACTAGTTCTTTTACGTGGATTAATGTAAACTAGATTAGTTTAATATGTATAAGTTTGGCATAACTGTTCAATCTATTATGTTGTAAGATAAAGAGTGTTTTTTATTTTTTAAATATTTTAACGAGATTTTTTCATATAGTGTTATAATTTTGTTATAACTTGCATATTTTCAAAATAAAGTTCATTTCATAAATTTCAATCAACTATTCAAAGGTATTTCATATGTTTATAAAAATTATTATTAACGTGCACTATAAAACATGGAAATGGAAAAAAGTAATTATTTTTTTTATAATGGAAGGTGCATGGAGAAAAGTGTATACCTTTAATACTTTCATATTCTAGTTTTACGTTATTTTGGTTTATGCCTTAAATGTATGATTACAACATATAATTCAATTATTTTGGTGTATTCACTAACCTAAGCCCTGATTTGTCACTAAAACATGTCATTTTGCTATCTTTAAAACCCTTTTGATCCATTTCTTAACATTTTACTCACCTTGGACAGGGTTGCAAATCTTGTCCCTCACTATCAAAATTCAAATGTATGCATTCCAAGTTTGACATTCTTGGGATCTAACCATTACATCTCAGCATGGACACCCAAAATGCAAGTTATATACATAGAGAGTTGTGTATTTAAAGGCATCATCCTAAGTCATTTTCACATTATCAAAAAATTGAATAATCGTTCATAAAGCATCAAAATCTTATCTCCTTTTGGAGGTACATCAATCATCAACAACTTCACTATCATACATTAGCAAACAATCAACTTCTACATCAATCAACATCCATTGTCAAGGCACATTCCAAGCACACTTTCTGGTGCAATCACACATCATTTTGCATTAGTAAAACAACGAATTTACCAATTGACTTAATAGCATTCATTGCCATCCACACATTGACATTCATTCTCCTCCCCACTATCACTTTAAATTTTATTGAACTAATTTAGTCTTGGGACTTAGTAAAGGCACAAAGTAGTCCTAAACTTCAATCCTTGGATATGAAGCCCCATGATGCTCTTTAATGAACCATCATAATTTTCCTTACATCAGATATCAACAAGTGAAGAAATTTTGCAAGTATTGAAGATCTATTTGAAAGGAAAATTGTTGCTAATCCTACTTAATCCTATGAGGAGAGTATTACAAGTTCTATGATCTATGTAAATTTTAGCAAAGTTTTAGCATATTGAATAACAACAGAGAACGTGATAGATAGAAATTATAGAGGACCTGTTAATGATTAGCACGACTTCACCATATATTAGGCATTCTAATTTGAAGATTGGCTCCAATATTAGCAAGTTTGTTTGCCTTAGAATTGTACTTTCTTTGAATGTGCTAAAAAACCACATGGGAGAAACATTTGATTAGATTTTGGATGCTTTTGATAGTGTATTCCAAGTTGATAGATTTGTATCGAGATTTAGGGATTATATTTATGATAAGTTGTGAGTCTTTGAAGATGTTCAAAGAATCAACCCCTTCTTCTTTGGCCAAGGATAGTCCAACTTTTAGAGCTTGAATTTCAACAAAGTTGTTAGTAGTTGAGCCAAGACCAATCACATACTTGAGATAATCTTTGTTCAAAATAATGATTCCACCTCTCTTTATCTAGCCTAGATTTCCCTTTGAGGCCCCATCAAGGAAGAAAGTGAAGCTAGGGTTATGGGAGGGGAAGAGTCCCTATCTTGTTTCATTTTCTTTTTAAACTTAGTACTATGAGAGATAGTCTCCTTGAGAAGATTCAAAACCATGTTAACAACAACCTACTTAAGAGTGAATTGATCTTTAAAGATGAAATCATTTCTCGCTTTCCATATCTCCAAAAAAATATATTGTGGTACAAAGTGTTTAACATTAGTAGGCCATTAAGCCTTAAATCATACCCATGGACACAAGAGGGAATATTGAGTGTTGCTTGAAAAGAGTTTGGGGCAGCAATAAGAGGATTTGTATTGCTCACAATAAAGAGTGTCCTATGATAGTCAAATTGGAGATGTCAAAATATTATGACAAGGTTGACTACGAGTTCCTTTAGAAATGATGGGGGATTTTAGAATTAGTGGAGTGTGGATTAATTATACTAGTAATTATTTCTCCATCATTTTCTTTTCATTAATCTACTTTGTTGCTAGAGTATTACTTTTTCTTGTTAAATATTTTGATGAGATCTTTACACATGTTATAGTGTTATAATTTTATTACAACATTTCCATATAAGTAGAGTTAGGAAATTCAAAGGAACTTTTGTCCTTGCACCACAAAGACAATTGATTGTTCTTTGTTGGTCAAACTAATGTCACTCACAAGGTAGGACATGAACATAATTTACTAAAGCATGGTGACATCTCAAGCTCTTAGTTACTTGCATTTTTTGAAACCCTAATTTTGTATTTGTTAATTATGAAGAACTAAGAAATAAATTTCTTTTTTGAAATTTATGGTTGTTTTGTTGTGTTGCAATAAGATTATCATTTTGCAATAAGATCTTGACTCTCAAAAAGTTAATAATGTTCACTCATGTTTGCACATACAACATGCTTGCTATTTTAGATAAGCCACCTTAGGGGAGTTGTCACTTGATAGACCAATTTAGTTTTATTCTTGTAATTGTTGGAGTAGGTGTATTGTACACCTTGCATAACATTGACATTATTTTATTATATAAAATAAATATTTATTTGTGGTGCATCATGGGTGATGTGTTTATCCACATTAAATATTTATTTGGTGCCACTTGTAATCGTTGTATGTAACATTGGGTTAATTAATTATTTATTTGTAATTATTTAATTATTGGGAAAACTTAGTACCAATAATTAAATGTGGGGTCAATGGTTTTGTAGACTCCTGGTTTTGGGGAAGATGGTTTTACCTTATCACATGTTATATTTGTGTGAGCTTATCTTTATAAAAGCAAACACATGGGTAGTTGTTGAAGAGTGAGGTGAGGGCTTGTTAGCCTTGGTTAGGTTTAGCTTGTTGGAGCATCTCTTGTAGGTTGCATTTGTGAGGGTTTGAAGCATGGCATTTGATGTATGGTTACATGCTTGTTCACATGGAGTGCAGGTAGAGAGAGCTTGATGTTTCAAAGGTGATCTCTGCATATGTATTGTAATCTTTATTGCTGAATAATACATGAGAGATGGAAGCTTTTGGAAGCTGGGTTTTTCCCTCATGGAGGGTTTTCCCAGGGTATATCTTGTGTCACCATTGATGGCATGATTGTCTATTTATTTTGCATGTGGATTTTTGGTTATTGTTGCACATTAAATCTCTTATTGGGTTATGAGGAATTAGTCTATATGGCTGCATATTTCCAACATTTGGTATCAGAGCTTGGTTGCCATGATTTGGGAGGAAATCCCTATTTGATAACCTTAGCTATGAGTGGATTTTTTGTGTATAGTGGAATCCATGGCTTTGCAAGAAAGAATGAAGACATTGAAAGATATGAGGGTTTTGTGCAGGTTTTTGTTTGCAAATCTAAGGTTTTGGGTGTTGCAGATTTGTGGAGAAAATTGTAGATCTATGTGTTAAAAATTGGTTGCAAGAAAGGGTTTCTTAGATTGGTTTAATGAGGGTTTTGAGGAGGGATTTTTCACAAGTGCCCTCCTAGGAAAAAACAAACCTCACCATTGGATTCAGGAGATTCCGTAGGTGAAGAAAAACATATAATCTGCCATATTTTGGCCACTGCGACCCGAGGCAAAAATAATTAGCCCCCCAAGTCAGTAGTACGGCCGTCGCAAGTACGAAAGTAAAAAAATATATATATTATTTTATTTTCCTACGCAATGAAATTTCTGTATAGTTTGGTTTACAAAAAGAAATCTTTGCAAACTATATGAAAATTTGTTTGTTAAATTAAAAAAAATATTAATGGTTTGGTAGGGGGATCATACCCCCATCTGTGCAGGTCGCACGACCTGGCAGGTCATTGGTCGGTGGCAGCAGCTGGCCCCCTGGGCGGCGGGCTCCACTGCCAACAGGGCTTAGCCCCCCAGTGCGAGATCCTAGTCCCATGGGGAGCTGGGGCCACAGGCCCTCCCCCTTATGGGGTATTAAAAATTAAAAATATTAAAAACTTTTCAAACCTTTAAAATTTTGAAATTTAAACCTATTCGATATGTTTTGATTCCACCACTCACCTACCACCCTAGCACTGCCCATGCATCGCCAACATGCCACTGCCACAGGCGAGCTGCCGGCGGGCCACCACCCAACAGCCACCTAAGGGCCACCAGGGCCTAATTTTTAAGCCTAATTGGGCAATTTTTTCTGGGAGGCATAACTTGGTCCCACGATGTCAGATTTTTAACTTCTTATAGTCAACATAAAGCTCTTTCCACGTACTACATAGTGGTGATAGAAGATTTTCTAGATTTTTTCATTTTGACTAGTTTTTCTAGTTGGAAGCCAGATGTTCGTTTTGAGCTTTGACCAAGCATAACAGGTGCATACGGAGTCAAAGTTTGGACTTCTTATAAGCGTTGGAAAGGTATTTTTAAGCACTACACAGCAAAGTAGGTTTGGAGGTGATATGCTAAGGTTTGTTTATTTTGAGCTCATTTGGTTCCTTTGACTTTTGGTGCTTTTGTGAGTCGATGACAAATCAAATCTTGGATGATTTGGTGTTTGAGTCATTGCAGACTTACAGGTTTATCTCTGATTATCCTTTTTTGACAACATTATACATGTATTGTTGAGTTTGTATATTGCATTGTGAGATCTATACATTGTGCAGTGTTGCAGGTTGTCTATGCTTACACGTTGCATATATGACTTGGATGTATGTTGATGTAGATTCTAATTTGTGGCTTGGGTTGGTCACATGTTGCATTGTTTTTCTTGTCATTATGAGATATAGAGAGATGGTATTACCTAATACAATCATGATATGGGACCTATGTTTGTTGACTATATGGCATCGTTGTGTGAGACTTGATGGGAGTTTGGTGCAACATTGGGTGTTGATCATGGTGTCATGGATGTTCCTTGTTTGGTTGGGACTTTGGCATGACATGATTATTTTACAGGTGTAGTTTTGGTGGTGTTGGATTGATGTTTGGTTTACAGGTTTTTTTCATCTTCTTGGTTTGGAGATTATGGTTTACTCAACCTTTTGGGAGCTATGTTGTTACAATGAGATTCTTTGATTGTGTTGGGGCTATGGATGATCTTCATTTAAGAGATGGTTATCATGATGTCATGGATAGCTTGGTTACATGTTTCAGTGGGATCTTTTGATAGTGATGATTTGATGTTTATGTTGTTGTCATGTATATCTCAGTATCACACTTCAATGGGAGCTTTGGCAGGATATGGTTATCTTCATTTGATTTGGAAATGTTGACATCTTGGTACCATGGAGGACTCTTGGAGTCTTTGGTTGACATGTTGGTTCTGGTTTGTCAGTTTTGATAGGTGATCCTTTCTTATAGGATGGTTGGTATTGTGTATTGATTTACTATGGATACTAGTTTGAGTATTGGCATGATACATATTCTCTTGAGACATGATGTGTGCATTAGTGCATGTGATCTTCCTTTGAGGAGATGATTAGATCATGATATGTCCCTTGGTTATGCATATGTGCACTAGGAGCTTTGAATATGATCTTGATGGTTCTCTTGGTATTGAGTACATTGGTCATGTGCTTGGGAGCTTCACGATGGTGCAGTTTTGCATTTGGAGTTTAGCATGGATTGATCATGGAGGTACTCATGGATGCTTGGAGACTTAGGTGATGCTTGAGTTCTCTTGAGATTAGAGAAATGTGTTGATATGGTTACTATTTGATGAGGATTTCAGTAGCAAGACTGAGGAGCCTACACCTTGGTTGGACATGAGTTCAACATGGACATGTTAAGGAGATTGTTCTTGGAGAGAGCCTTTGAGGCTTGGTTCATCCTGGAGGAGCAATCTAATCTCCACTCTTGGTCCACTCGGTGATGAATGATTTGATAGGTATGCCCACCTATTATTCAAATACATTCTTGTCTTTGTATCTTCTCTTCTCATGCTGGAGTCTTGAGCTATGGATTATGGTTGCAAGGACTTGTTTGAGGAGTAGATGCATGGTTATGATTAGTTATCTCTTTATGTTTGATCATGAGTTGTTATGAGGTCATTGTGTGTAATGGATATGGTTAGTGGCTTTGGGCTTATTCCTGTTATTTGGGATGGTTATGAGTTTGATATACCTTTGGTTTGAGAGGCTTGCATCTTGTTGTTGGATGTTGTGGAGGCTTCTTGTTTTTGGGTTGTAAAGGAGATCATTCTTTTCATAGCTATAGCGCACTACTGTGGATAGAAGGACATGGTTATGATTTGCAGGTTCTCTCTTGATTCGTCTTATTCTTCTTCCTAGATATTTGTGTTCACATGACATTGGAGTTGAGATATGTATGGATCTTTTGAGTCTCTTTGACTTCTTTCTCTTATGATGCAGAGGATTTGGGAGAGATATGGACTTGAGGAGAGTTATGTTGCAGCTATTTAGTTTGCAGATTTTGCATATCTATGTGTGTGTTCTTTGACACTGTGTGATAGAGGATTTAGCCACATCTTCTATGTGTGTGCTATTAGTGGATCTTTGGATGCCTTGATCTATTTTCAAATTTGACATTTACTCATGCAGTGGGAGTTTTAGGATGTATATGATTCCTTTGTTGGATGTTCTCATTATGCTACAGTATGGAGGGTCTTGAAGTTTTTTATCACATGCTTTGTGTTGTTAAATCAAGGAGGACTTCTTTATGTAGGATTAAGTATATACAGTGACTTGTTATCATTGTGATTTGAGTTGGATATGTTGATGGAATAAGGTCTACTTGTTATTATTTGTATACCTTGGTTTGGAGGTATGGTTAGTTGATGCATTAGCAACTAGTTGTGGTTGTTGTTTCAGCTATGGTGATTGATTCTTGTTAGTCACTCGAGCCTATTTGTTACCATTGGATTTGGTGTGTGTGTTTGGATATTAGTTGATGCAGGTTTCTTACTTCCACATGACAGTTTAGTGTGCATCTCTTTGGAGGATCTTATCCTTCATGGTTTGACTAGATGGAGGATGGAGAGATTCTTGTTTGAGATGGTGGACACCTTAATTATTGTTGTAGGTATCGTGGAGCACATGGATGTTTATATGGTACATGTTGGGGACATGGATGGTTTCCCTTGATGTTCTGAGTTTACATGTTGATCCCTTATGCAATGTATACAACAAGTGGGAGAATGTTGGAGTAGGTGAGTTGTACACCTTGCATAACACTGATATTATTTTATTATGTAAAATAAATATTTATTTATGCTGTATCATGGGTGATGTGTTTATCCACATTAAATATGTATTTGGTGCCAATAGTAATCGTTGTATGTAACATTGGGTTAATTAATTATTTATTTTTAATTATTTAATTATTGGGAAAACTTAGTACCGATAATTAAATGTGGGGTCAATGGTTTTGGGGAAGATGGTTTTACCATACCACATGTTGTAATTGTGTGAGCTTATCTTTATAAAAGCAAACACATGGGTAGTTGTTGAAGAGTGAGGTGAGGTCTTGTTAGCCTTTGTTGGGTTTAGCTTGTTGGAGCATCTCTTGCAGGTTGCATTTGTGAGGATATGAAGCATGGCATTTGATGTATGGTTACATGCTTGTTCACATGGAGTGTAGGTAGAGAGAGCTTGATGTTTTAGAGGTGATCTCTGCATATATATTGTAATCTTTATTATTGAATAATACATGAGATATGGATGCTTTTGGAGGCTGGGTTTTTCCCTCATGGAGGGTTTTCCCAAGGTATATCTTATGTCACCATTGATGGTATGATTGTCTATTTCTTTTGCATGTGGATTTTTGGTTATTGTTGCAGATTAAATCTCTTATTGGGTTATAAGGAATTACTCTATATGGCTGCATATTTCAAACAATAATTATCAAGTGGGTGTATAATATTGTAAGGGGAGAAAACCACCTTACATAAAATTATCTACGCTAATTAAATAAGAAAAGAAATTGAGCAATAATTAACCTAAACAAATGAGTTGGGACTAGAAACAAAAAATGTTAAATTAAAAGTGGAATTTAAATGTGATACTTAGCTAGGGTTCAAAGATAGGAAAATGACATTGAAGATTCTAGGATTTGATTGGTCACAACACTAGAATTTTGGGCTTATCAAAAAAGTGTCAAAATATGCAAACTAATTGTTTGTTTCTCTAGTTCAAATCCACACTTGTAGAACTAATCTTCACAAGTGTGGAAATGATCAAACATGCATAACTAAACTGTAATAGAAATGAATTGTCAAATAATTGACTATTAGAATTTTCTCACCTCATTTTTGTATGCTTGAATCAATGTAAGGATAGGCAGTGTTTAGGAACACCTTTGAGAATCTGCTAAATTGTGAGGGTCATGTTCTGCTCAGTCAAATCCCTAGTTGGAACAAATTTACAACCCTAAGTGAAATATTCAAATACAACAAGAAAGCATGTAAAGGACCTATGATGTGTCACAAGCAAACAATGTAGAATAGATTATCCTTTAATCTCTTTGACCTAGATGTTCATTTTCACATTCTAGCATGATGCATTAAGTCATCTCACTTTGATTAGTAGGATGGAGTTAGAAAGATTTATTTTGAATTTAAATTTTAAAAGTTTAGGATTTAGATTTGCAACTATAGAAGTGACTTAGGTCAAATTCACACCCACATATCTAAAGTCATGGTGATTAAAATGGATCTAGGGATCAAAATGAATCTCTAGGGATGAGTGATAATAGGATTGGGAAATGGTGATGTCATGAGCCTAATTCATGCAAGAATATGCCACAAGTGGGCTAGTTATTACATTTAGGACACTCTAACCAAAATAGGCCCAAAACTTAAGGGAAAAAAGCATGTGTATGTAATTTTCATCATTACAAAATAGTCCAAATATATTTTGTTAAAATGTATGTTTAATAATTTTTAGATTTTATATTGTAAGCATTAGTATAATGTAAGGGATTAGCAACTTGATGCTAATCCTTTTCTATTTTCTTTTCTTTATTTTTATTTTTCTTTGAAGGATTGGCAAGGAAAGGGTTGGAGGAAACATTGCCATTAGTTAGTTAACTCAATAAAACATTGAGTGTTAATCCTTTATCATTCAAATATATTGTGTAATTTACCTTTTCTATTTCTACATGGTGGACCTTTATTGTTTTGGAAAAAAGTTATCAACTTAAAATAATGTAATAGTTTTAGTTGTGGATGTGTATGGAGTAGCAATCTTTATGTTAAATATTGATTTATATGTATAATAGTAATAATGGTTATAAATTAGAGAGTTACAATTTATGTGTATATATTAAATGGAGCCTTAAATGTTGAAAGATATAGTGTTTGTAAGATATGGTTGTATGAACATTTATTAATTGAAAAAAATAAAAAAAACATATTTTTAGAAAATATATTTCCTTATGTCAACCTCTCCCATGCCATTTTGAATTAGTAATTGTAATTTCCATTCCCATAAACTATGCTTTGGTGATGCTTGGTTTCTATTATTTTTAAGTTTAAACATAATATTTGTAATGTCTTTTAAAAAATAGTTAATATGCAATTTACATTATATTGTTTTAATGAGATATCATGTAAAATATTATTACTATTCATATTAGATAAGAATTACAAGTGAGTTAGAAGTTGGTATTTTCTTAGAAAAATATTAACATATGAAACCCCATATTTGACTAGTTGTTTAGATTTTGGGCAAAAGTAAATTATAAAAGAAATTAGAACCTCTATATGAGAATATTTTGTTATATAAACTTGAATCTAATAATAAATTAGATTATATATTAGACATGTATGCTTAAAGATGTGATTAACATGGATTTTTTCTGAATAGTACATTTTTTTCACATTTATTATACATAAAATAAGCGCTTATACCAAAAGCTAACCTTAATATAAATGTTAGAACATTATTTTTTAAAGTTATGTAATGCATCAAGTAATGTTAAAATCTTTAGTCAAAAGAGCTATGGTGTCATCTACATTGTACAATAGTTTCTTGAAGAATAATTTGTTAGGAGGGATTTTTAATTATAGGGTGGGATTCATAATTAATATATTTCCATTATCATACTTATTATTACGTGTAAAAGAAATAGAAAAAATTAGAGTAGCCATTTTGTAAGATTAATTAAAGATGTTTAAACAAAGGTATTTAAACATTGTTTTATTTTATTAAAGGTTTTTGTAATTTTGGGTATGTAAACAAAGCTAGTTGACGTGTAAGTATGGTTGCAAAACATGTATAAACCATATTTCCTTTGAATAATAAAAAAACACAACTAGTTATTTACATAGATAAATAAAACACTTTCAAGCCATGCTTGCAAAACAACAATTCTCTATCAAATGCATAATTGCATGCATGGTATATCATATTTGTGCTTTTATTTACCTATGTGAATGCAACCCCGTTTAGACATACCAATGGACTCTTGACAAATGCTTCAAGTTCTACAAAACCATCAATCCCTCAATGATAAAAGCATTGTTGTAACTACTTCAATATCAAAAATAAGAACCCTTCCAATTAAGGTATGGACTCCAATTGTATCATAATTCTTGTTATTAATTAGATGTTAATGAATGATTTACCATTATTTTATGACTAACCATTATGAAATAGTTCCTTTTTTATAATAATTATATATTTGATTTTCTTTATTAATAAAACTTATTTATGGTTTACAGGGCTCAATCCTTATAAATGGTATCACTATGAGGTTTTTTAAGTTGTAAGTAGTTTTTAGAATTAAATTTAGGCTAATAATAGTAAACTCCCACCATTTAATTGTGGAATTACCACTCAGCTAGTGATTTTTTTTAGTTTTGTTAAAGGCACCTAGGGTTAAGAGGACTTATCCTAACTAGGTGCCAACACTTAATTGGTGTTAAGTAATTTAATCAAATTAGAAAAAATGATGCAAGAGCATCTCAAAGATTGAGCAATCTTGCATTACACAAAGATTTATTTCTTTTCTTGTGTTTTATGTGTGTTTTGTAGATATTTAGAGTCCTAGTTAGAGTTTGAAGTGTGTTTCTAACATTAGCATTATTGAAGCCTAAAGATGAGCCTATGGTAATGTGAAGTCATGTTGATGAGTTTTCATTAGCACATAAAGGAAAAATGTCTAAACATAGTCTTAACTTATGTAATGGATCATGAAATGAAGTCATCATATGAAAGTTGTGCAATGACTAGGAGGATGTTTCAAGTTATCTCTTCACATTATAGAGTGGTACAAGATTTCATATATTTAGAGGTCTTAAATTGAATTGCTTAACTCATGGTATAAAAGAGACCACCAAGAAGCATCTTGTGACTTGTGGCAAACAAAGGTCCAACTGGAAGTATCATCTAAGTTATGGTTTACATCTTTAGTTATTTAGGCCAACTTGGTACTTAGAGAAGACCTATTTCATGGCACCAAGGCATATAAGGATTTATTATGCTTTGGTATAATGTAATGATTGTTTTAAGCTATAAATGCACATTGGAAGTCATTCGTGTTCATTGGGATCATGTTTGCAATATGTTTTCTTTATTGGAAGGATGTAATGGGTTTTCCTAAGGGAATGTCTATATCAATCAGAAGGATTGAGTCTACAAGGAGGTGACAAGATAGGGAGAGGTGCAACACAAGTATCCTAAGACTAAGGTGAAATTTTAATGAATTGGTAGTGCATCAAGGAGCAAAAGAGAATTAAAGAGTATTCATTTAGGGTAATTCAAGAAGAACAAAAGAAGGAAAGGTAGTTGGTAATAGAATTTAGAGAGGATTAGAGGTAAAAAATTCATGTGTGAGTTGAGGAGGAGATATATGTGAATTTGGTAGATAGTTTCAAGATTTGTTGCATCAAAAGTGTATGTATTGTGATTGAAGGCTTCAATTTCATGATTATAAAGCATAGTGGCTTGATGTAATTGTTGTGTTGAATATTTTTTTTGAATTTGATTGTGTTGATGTATGTGTGATTTTATATTGTGTGAGTAGATTTGAGTGTTTAGGTTATGAAGATGTTCATTAACTTAACTAGGACCACTAACCCCAAATTCATCAAGAACCCTATGTACATGAAACCCAATGTATAACTCTTGAAAGAGGTATCACAATTCCATCGACAATCATTCCACCAAGTTATAGGAGGTTTAATCCCAATCATGTGAAGCATAACATCATGGATAAGCTCTTGTATGCGATGAATATAAGGTAAACCAAAGCAACAAGGTGGAACTTCTATTGTAGATCAAACCACAAGGTCTAATCTCTAGAAGAGAAATGACCCCTCATGGTACAAATACATTTACAAAATAGTCTAAGAGATTTAATCCTAAGATTCTTGGATAGAGGCAAACCATAGTTGTTGATGATAGGGACCACCATAGTTTGTGGTCATTGAAGGAAAGCCCATTTATGAATCTATTACTAGCCCACTTGTGATGCAGGAGCATCCAGAGGTGTAAGGGCAATCTTGCATCACCCAAAAAGAAGTTAATTCAAAACCATTGTAGTTGTTCTCATTTCTTCCCATAATTATTGTTTTTGGTTCCATAATATCCAGAATAATAATGTAGGACTTTCAGTTTTTCCAAAACTGCTAAAAATAGCGACCTGCCTATTTAGGAAAGTGTACCTGCTATTTTTAGAAAGTTTGCATTTGGGCACGTAATGAAGCAAAAACTTGTAGAAAGTTACATAACGGAAATATAAGACCTTTGGCGAAGGAATCAGGCAAAGATCATTTGTGAGCTGAAAGATATTAAAGTTTTTGTTTTCCGAAAAGCCCCTGAAAATTTTTGGAATGAGATATGAGGCACTAAAACTTCCCATAACGTCCCAAAAAGTTGACGAAAATCCATTTATGGATTTCCAGCGTGATAGTTCACATCATGAGCTTTCTGGCGCTTAAAACGGTTCGTCAATCAGACACCTGGATCAAAAGTTATGCTTCCTAGAAGTTGACCTACTTTTGGAGGGAGTTGCAAATTTCAAAATTTGGCTGGAGGCCACCAAAAAGTGCTATTTATGACTATTTTAGGAACCCTGGGTAGTAGTAGAGTTAAGGGAGCCAGTGTAGAGTCAAGAATAGGTGGGAAAACAGAAACCCTAGCTGATTTGGGGTTACAGAAGGCTGAAGATTCTAGAGTCTTGAGGTTGGGAAAGCTGTAATGTGTTGCAGCTAGTAGAGGATTCATCCTCTGATTGTAATTGAGCTTCTGTGATGTAATGAGTTGCCCAGTTCAATAAAAGAAAGTTCTATTTGTTGTGTTTAATATTTTTTATTGTGTGTTTTGTGATTTAGCCCTGCATCAAGTGGTATCAGAGCGAGGGTTCCTGAGTGTGTAGACAGATCGCTAACCGTGAGGCAGTTTGCACCGGGACCTGAGGTTGTGGGTTTGCTGCGGAGACCAAGATGCCTCCACGAAGAAATCATGTTGGGAGGAATGCTTTGACAGAAGAGGGTTTTAGAGCCCTACAAAGGCAAATCGATGCATTGCAAGAGGAGCTACGAAGAGGGTTTGAGCTGAGGACAAGAGAAGAAAGTGAAGATAAAGTTGAAGAAGAGCTATCTGAGGAAGAACAAGAAGCTGCCGAAGATGCTGCAGAAATAAGGTTGTTGAGGGTCATTTCAAAGATTAGAAAGAGGCCTAGGATCGAAGTTTCTACATATTCTGGAGATTTGAATCCAGAACAGCTTATTGATTGGATCAATGACATGGAGGAGTATTTTGAGTATGAAGATGTGGAGGACCTAGATCGGGTTAAGTTTGCAAAAACAAAGTTGAAGGGCCACGCCAATATTTGGTGGAAGGAGGTCCAATTAGAGAGGAACAGAAGAAGAAAAGCAAAGATTACCAGATGGGATTAGATGGTGGAGAAATTGAAGAAGCAGTTCATTCCTGTGGACTATGAGATGGAGTTGCTGAAGAAGCTGCAAGGACTAAAGCAAGGTAACAAGTTTGTTAAGGAGTATATAGAAGAGTTTTATAAAATTACTATTAGGATAGGCCATGCAGAGCCCAACAAGGAGAAGGTAGCCCGTTACATTAATGGGTTGAGGCCGAGTATTCAAGAGGAGTTGAGCCTGGTCAGAATGACCACCATAGAAGATGCGTACCAGTTTTCCCTAATACCTACCGCCCTCGTGACCAGAACAATGGTGAGCAAAGAGGAAGAGGAAGAGGTAGACCTGGGCAAGGACCTGGAAGAGGAGGTTTCTAAGGAACCTGTTTCCAATGTGGAGAAGAAGGGCATCGAGCATATGAGTGTCCGCAACATCAAGGAAGGACAAATAGAAGACTTGAAGGTAATGCACGAGTTGCACATGTAGATGAAGATGCACATTCTGAGCATTCTGAAGATGCTAAAAGGGGAGAAACCCTACTTGTCAGAAGAACCTTGCTGAATGAGGAGAAAGAACCCAATCAGAGGAAGAGTTTATTCTACACAAGGTGCAAATGTGAGGGTAAGTGTTGTGATATTATTATTGACAGTGGAAGCACTGATAATCTTGTTTCAGAGGAGATGGTTGACAAGTTGAAGTTGACAAGAAGAAAGCATCCGCATCCATATCGGATTGCATGGTTGCAGAAGGACCATAGAGCTTTGGTCAATGAACAATGTTTAGTGAAGTTCAAGATTGGTGACTACCATGATGAGGTGCTGTGTGATATCATACCAATGGATGCATGTCATATGCTATTGGGGAGGCTGTGGCAGTATGATAGGAGCGCTACCCATGATGGCCGTGCAAACACATATTCCCTAACAAAGGATGGAGTTCATCATAAGTTGAAGCCCTTGAAGGAGGTGGAAGAAAAGGTATGTAGTACTGCCAGAATTTGTTTGGTAGATGGTAGGAAATTTTTGGAGGGTATGAAGCATGAGCGTCATTGCTTTGCATTGATTCCTAAGATTAGTCAAGAGAAATGTGAAGATGTACCTGTAGAAGTTTCAGATATGTTGGAAGAGTTCCAGGACATTATCTCTATTAATGTACCAGAAGGTTTACCACCAGTAAGGAAGATAAGTCATCAAATGGATTTGATACCCGGAGCCAGTTTGCCAAACAAGGCAGCCCATAGAATGACCCCTGCAGAGAATGAAGAGTTGAACAAACAAATTCAGGAGTTGTTGAGGAAGGGACTAATAAGGGAGAGTCTAAGTCCATGTGCGGTACCTACAGTATTAGCACCAAAGAAGGATGGAGAATGGAGGATGTGTACAGAATCTCGAGCCATCAATAAGATAACGATCAAGTATAGATTTCCATTGCCAAGAATGGATGACATCATGGATTGTTTGAGTGGAGCCAAGTACTTCACAAAAATTGACCTGCAGAGTGGGTATCACCAAATCCATATCAGAGAAGGGGATGAATGGAAGATAGCCTTCAAGACAAAGGAAGGTTTGTATGAGTGGTTAGTCATGCCATTTGGGCTAACCAATGCACCGAGTACATTCATGCGGCTCATGAACGAGGTACTGAAAGAATTTTTGAGAAGTTTTGTTATTGTTTATTTGGATGATATTTTGATTTTTAGTAAGACTTGGGATGAGCATTTGATGCATATCAGAAGAGTTCTAGAGAAGCTGAGGGAGGAGAAGTTGCTGATTAATATGAAGAAATGCAGTTTTGCAAAGGAGTTGGTATACCTGGGATTTGTTGTCTCGGAGGAAGGTCTTAAGATGGACCCAGAAAAAGTAAGGGCTATCATTGAGTGGCCTACACCAAGGAGTGCAACGGAGGTAAGATCTTTTCATGGTTTGGCAAGTTTTTACAGAAAGTTTATCAGGAATTTCAATAGCATTTGTGCACCCCTAACTGAAACAATGAGCGGGGATAGAAAAGAGTTTAGATTAACTAAAGGAGCCAACAAGAGCTTTGATACATTGAAGAAGAAAGTTGTAGAACAACCTGTTTTGGCACTTCCAGATTTCAATAAGGTATTTCAGGTAGATTATGATGCTAGTGGTAGTGGTATAGGAGCTGTTTTGAGCCAAGAAGGTAAGCCCATTGCCTATTTTAGTGAGAAGCTTAATGATGCCAAGAAAAAGTATTATGTTTATGATCAAGAATTTTATGCAATAGTTCAAGCTTTGAAGAAATGGAGACATTATTTGTTGCCAAAAAAGTTTGTTTTATATACTGATCATCAGGCTTTGCAGTATATTAATAGTCAAGGGAAGTTGAACCAAAGGCACTTAAAATGGGTTGAGTTTTTGTAGAGTTATACCTTTGTTTTGAAGCACAGGAGTGGGAAGTCCAACAGAGTTGCAGATGCCTTGAGCAGAAGGCAAAATTTGTTGACAGAAATGAAGACAGAGGTTGTTGGGTTCGATGAGCTCAAAAGTTTGTACCCTGAAGATCCAGATTTTGCAGAGGCTTGGAAAGCTTGTTTGGAGCCTGTTACTTTGGCTAGGACAAAATGGTTGGATTTCATAATCCAAGACGGCATGTTGTTTAGAGGAAGCCAGTTGTGCATTCCAAGGAGTTCCATGAGAGAGAACCTGATGAAAGAGAAGCATAGTGGAGGACTGGCTGGACACTTTGGTCGAGATAAGACCATTTCTATTGTTGGTGAAAATTATTATTGGCCACAGCTACAGCAGGATGTGAGGAAGTTTGTGCAGAGTTGCAGAGTATGTCAGATGGCAAAAGGAACAAGTCAAAATATAGGATTGTATCAACCATTACCTATACCAGAGAAGCCATGGGATGATATTAGTATGGATTTTGTTCTTGGTTTACCAAGGACACAGAGAGGGCATGATTCTATTTTTGTGGTGGTGGACAGATTCTCAAAGATGGCACATTTTATTCCTTGTAAGAAGACTAATGATGCTATTCATATTGCAGAGTTATTTTTCAAGGAAGTGGTGAGACTACATGGTCTACCAAAGAGCATAGTTTCAGATCGAGATACCAAGTTTGTTGGTTATTTATAGAGGACATTGTGGAAGAAGTTGAAGACAGATTTGAAGTTTAGTTCTGCACACCATCCACAAACTGATGGACAAACTGAAGTGGTGAATAGGAGTTTGGGTAACCTGCTACGATGCTTAGTAGGAGATAAGCCCAAGGGATGGGATTTGATTTTACCACAGGCAGAATTTGCTTACAAGAATTTTGTCAATAGGAGTACTAGTAAATCACCATTCCAGATTGTATATGGCAATACCCCAAGAAATGCTTCTGAGTTAAGGAAGCTGGACAACAAAGAAAAGACAAGTGCTGAAGCTGAAGACTTTGCAGAACATCTAAAGAATTTGCATGAAGAGGTGAGAAAGCACATTAATAAAATGAATATTTAGTACAAGGCTAAGGCAGATCAAAAAAGGAGATATAAGGAATTCCAGGTAGGAGATGAAGTCATGGTTCACTTGAGAAAAGAAAGGTTCCCAATTGGAACATACAATAAGTTGAAAATGAAGAAATTTGGACCATGAAAAATTTTGAAGAAACATGATTCAGGAAATGCATATGAGGTAGAGCTGCCAAGTGGGATCAATATTTCCCCTATTTTCAACATTACTGATTTATCAGAATATCATGATGGTGGAATAGAGGATGGACCAACAGAAGAACAGTGGAGTATTCCAGCATCTACTTCAACAGAGGAGATAGAAAAGATCTTGGATAGCCGTGTGGGAAGAAGTACTCAGAACAAGCAATATGAAGAATATTTGGTAAAATGGAAAGGAAGGCCTGTTGAAGATTCTTCTTGGTTGTCTAAGGCAGAGGTTGACCGTTTGGGTTTTCCTCACACAAACACATGAGACGTGGCAGGGTCACTTCTCAAATTACCCTGGGTGTCTGATGCAGGAGCATCCAAAGGTGTAAGGGCAATCTTGCATCACCCAAAAAGAAGTTAATTCAAAACTATTGTAGTTGTTCTCATTTCTTCCCATAATTAGTGTTTTTGGTTCCATAATATCCAGAATAATAATGTAGGACTTTCAGTTTTTCCAAAACTGCTAAAAATAGCGACTTGCCTATTTAGGAAAGTGTACCTGCTATTTTTAGAAAGTTTGCATTTGGGCACGTAATGAAGCAAAAACTTCCAGAAAGTTACATAACAGAAATATAAGACCTTTGGCGAAGGAATCAGGCAAAGATCATTTGTGAGATGAAAGATATTAAAGTTTTTATTTTCTGAAAAGCCCCTGAAAATTTTTGGAACGAGATATGAGGCACTAAAACTTCCCATAATGTCCTGAAAAGTTGACAAAAATTGTTTACAGATTTCTGGTGTGATAGTTCACATCGTGAGCTTTCCGGCGCTTAGAACGGTTCGTCAATCGGACACCCGGATCAAAAGTTATGCTTCCCGGAAGTTGACCTACTTTTGGAGGGAGTTGCAAATTTCGAAATTTGGCTAGAGGCCGCCAAAAAGTGCTATTTATGACTATTTTAGGAACCCTAGGCAGTAGTAGAGTTAAGGGGGCCAATGTAGAGTCAAGAATAGGTGGGAAAACAGAAACCCTAGCTGATTTGGGGTTACAAAAGGCTGAAGATTCTAGAGTCTTGAGGTTGGGAAAGTTGTAATGTGTTGCAGCCAGTAGAGGATTCATCCTCTGATTGTAATTGAGCTTCTATGATGTAATGAGTTGCCCAGTTCAATAAAAGAAAGTTCTATTTACTGTGTTCAATATCTGTTATTGTGTGTTTTGTGATTTACCCCCTGCATCAACTTGAGGAAGGGTTTTAGAGTTTCAAATGGTTTCCAAATAATTTGAGCAACAAATAAACCTTGTATCTTGATAGGTGTGTTGGTGATGAGAATGAAAAATAATTCCATTCTAACATTGTTTTCCATAAGGTGCACCAACATTAATGCAATGCCTAAGAAGAACCTTCCAGGCCTCTGAGCCTTCAATGGTGAAAATAATCTGCTTAGCATAGAGGGTGATACTCTATTTGTGAAAAACAATGATGCCCATGTCATCTCTATTATGGAGGAGGAAACAAATGTCCCACACATGATTTGAATCCCAAGGTGAACCAAGGGATGGTCCTATAGACTAGCTAGTAATGTAAGAAGATCATATAATGTATTAAGGAAAACATATATGCAAAAACATAGAATATGTTATGCCTCTTCTACTTTACAAAATATACAAAGAAAGTATTTATACAAGTAGATCATTAACTATCCTCCATAGATATCCTAACAAGTGTCACACATGTATGGTGTGTTGACTATGTGGATAAGGTAATTGTTGGAAATAAGCCACACCCAGACCGATAATGGACTGGCCACAAGGGGCTAGTAGCTTAGTTGGTAGAGCACTCTAGCAGCAAATGGAAGGTCTTAAGTTTGAGTCCTAGCTGGTCCATATGAGCAGCAACTCAACAATTGGTATTAGAGCCAGGTTAGGAGCCCCAAGCACCTACAGTGTGTCTTAAGGGGGTATTGGAAATAAGACACACCCAGACTGACAATGGATTGGCCACAAGAGGCTAGCATCTTAGTTGGTAGAGCACTCCAGTTGCAAATGGAAGGTCCTAGGTTTGAGTTCTAGCTAGTCCATATGAGCAGCAAATCAACAATAATGACAGATGTCAAACATATATAGTTCCAGTTGTATTATAGTGATATGCGGTGTAGATGCCACTATGTGTTATATATTTATGGTGCCAATTGTATAACCATGTTCTATAGTGTAGAGGTCACCAGGTGGTGCACAAATATGGAAGCATAACATGTGGGTGTTGATGTTTCATGTTGTGCAAATGTATAGTCTAATTGTGCACTTGTATATGCAACCATGTGCAAGGTTGCAATATGTACATGAGTAATGCTACATAGTTACACATGAGAATTATATGTAGATGCATGAGGATAGTGTTATGCATGGATGTGAAAGGACTATGTTGGACATGTTGAGTGAAGTTGAGTGCGTAGATGAAGTTGTTGAAGAGGATGTGCAATGTTGTGCTCAAAACACTTGCCCTCATTTAGGAGAAATTATCCCTATTGCATCAGTAGTAAGTTAAGGAAATTGCAAGTATAGTTGCTGAAGAGTAGACCACTTATCTTGATCTACATAATGACTAGTCTTGACCACCTGAAAGAGTTGATGGGTGCCATGGTAAGTACTAGTGGTCATGGTGTTGATGGTTTCATCTCTTATGGTTGGTTTTAAATGTGTCAAGTCTAATTTTGTAGGATGTTGGATAGTAGTAGAATCTAGTAGAGAGGGAAAATATGGATTAAAGAGTTGCATGTTGAATACTAGGTGTAGGCCCAAGATTTATGGAAGGTCGAGAATAGAGGCATTCCAACCAACCACATAAAGAATTGTGTAAGGACCATAAAACACAAGGGATTTATCTTTTGATGTGGCCCCTTGAAGCATTCCTTCTAAACATGTAACCAAAATTTATCACCAACCTAAAATGTGTGAGGTGTGTGGTGAGTGTAGTGGTGCTCTTTGTATTTCTATTGCTAGCATGTAAGTCTATACTGAACCTATCAGTGAACATTTTAGATATGTTGTATAAACTTTTATGCCTTGTCAAATTTCTATTGTTATGTGAGCTCATCTTTGATGTGGCTAGTGCATGGTAGGATATGTCAAGGGATGTTGCAAGTTGAAACCCAAGACATATCTAGAAAGGACCATGCCTCATGGAACTATGAATAACTTTGTTTGTAGGCATGTTGGATGTAGAGGATATTGTCATTCCAAGTGTGCAGGTGTGTATTTTTGTTGTAGATGCACAATAGATGAATGAGAGTGTGGTTGACCACCTTTGTTTGGTTTCCTATCTACATGTGAGAGGTTATAAACCTAATCCAATTATGTACCTAGCATGGTCCACAAAGTCTAGTAGAAGTGGCTAAAAAATTATGGTTTGTGATAAAAATTAATGGATGTTGGTAAGCCAAAATGGACCCAAGCATGGTGAAGAAAAGACATGTGGCGTTAGTTGTAGTGAATCTTTTCTTTCACATGATCATGGTGACCATCTTAGAGAATCTATCTACCACAACAAACTCCAAGTCATTTTGGTGATTTATTGTAGGTAGTCTACTCAAGAAATCTATGCTAATGGATTTCTAAGGCTGTGTTAGATTTGAGCTAGGGTGTAAAGTCCAAGCATCCTATTTGAAAGATTTACAATGCTACAAGTAATGCAAGACTTGATGTAATGCTTAATGCATGCATGCATGTGAGGCTATTAGAAATGTTAATGAAGTGTTATCTTTTGGTAATGTTTAAGTGTCCAGTTGTCTTAGTGCAGTGTAATTCCTCAATAAGTGTCTGACATGCCACATCATTTGGAACACAAATATGTCCAATCTCGTAGAGAAGATTTTCAAATAGGTAGAACTCACCAACCTATTTGCCTTGTGAGAGCTCAATGTAAGTCTATGTGAAATTCATGTTTGTTGTGTAAAGTGACTCCTAGTCAATAAAGTTGTGGCCATGTAAGTCAAGCATTGTGATGAGTGCATGAACTAGTGATTGATAAAGGTAGTTGGTTGCCTTTTCTTTTCCTTTCTTATGCTTTATGACTAGATGGAACTACTACAAGTATGTCATCCATTTCATGTGGTGCATGTTTTGTAGTTTACTTTGAGTATGCAAGAAGTAAAGCGACATGTGATTTGAATGGACAATCATCTCCTTTCAAAGGATGTAGTGATTACATTGTTTGATTACTTGTACAATGGCATATAAATTCTTTTCATAAGTGGAGTAGCATAAAACCATGTTGTTTAAAGTCTTTGAGTGATACACAACTATATTTCCATGATATGTGAGTATAGTACCAACTACATAGTCAGATGCATCGGTCTAAATTTCAAAGGGATGTGCAATGTCTGACATTGCAAGAACAAGCTCTACATAAAGGCATTACTTGAGCTCCTTAAAAGTGCGATTTTGTGTAGGTGTCCATGAGAATTGTTCCTTTGCATGTATGATCTCATTGAATGGCTAGGTGATATGTAAGAAGACGAGTATGAACCCACAATATAAGTTAGAAAGTTTGAGGAAGTTGTGCAAGTTAGTGAGACTTTGCAGTGTTGGTTAACCTTGGATCGCTTTGATCTTGTTGGGATCTACATGTATAACAAATTGGTTGATTATGTAGCATAAGTACTAGAATTGCATGGTGCCAAAAGTGCATTTGTTAAGGTTGGCTTGCAACTTATTTTAGCATAGTGTATCCAACACACACAAGACCTACTCCACATGTTCTTCCCAAGTCTTTTTGTAGATGAGGATGCCATCCAATTAGATGATGATGAAGGAGTTCGTAAAGGATCATAGGATATCATTCATTAGATGCTTGAATGTGGCCAAAGCATTGGTTAAGCTAAAGGGCATAACCATCCAATCATATAGTCCTTCTTGAGTTTTGAAAGTAACTTTCCAAATATCTTTAGTCTAAACTTGTACCTAATGATATCCTAATTTGAGGTCAATCTCAATGAAGTATTACACACCTCAAAACTGGTCAAGCAATTTGTTGATTCATGATAGAGCATATTTATTTTTCATCATGATCTTGTTGATTGTGTGATAGGCAATGCACATGCACTAGGTGTCATCCTTTTTAGGTATACATATTGGGCTGCCACATAGTGAAGAGCCACATCAAATATTACCTTGACTATCTCTTGGATCTAATGTCGAACCTCGTCATTCTCCCATGCAAACATGTGATATAGTGAACTATTTGGGAGAAGGAATTTGGGAACCACATTGATTGTGTATTGTATTGCATAGTTTGTTGGAAGAACTTCATGCTTTTAAAGACTTATACATATCAATGCAATACCTTGTTGGGAATTTCTTGCTATGTTAGACTGGGTAGGTGAGTGTGCACTATTAATGCTCATGAACTTGCTTGTGCAACTGTTGTTGGGTGGACTATGAGAAGCAAAAATTTATACATGTGGTCAATGCTCTTGTAGCATTGTTTAGTAGATACCAAAGCTAGTTTAGCCTGTGATTTAGACTCATGGAGATTGAAATATTAACTATCGATGTGTACTATCCACCATTGTGGTTTAGAATGGTAAAATCATCCTAATCATACATGTATGGTCTTCCAAGTAGTATATCATAGACTTTTAGAGGCATGACACCATAGGTGATGATGTCCTACATATGTTTAACTACATACTTGAAAGTACACTATCTAGTTACCTGCATGTCCTTATTATGTTGCAATCATCCTAGAGAGTAAAGGCTTGGATGCATGGTGGTAGAGAGATCTAGTTATTAGATTGCATCATGTGTGATGATGTTCTTTTGGATACCACTGCCAATGATGATGTTTATAAGTTGTTCATTAACCCAACACTTCATGTGGAAGAGACACTCATGTTCCTCCAAAGCATGTTAGTGGTCACATTCATGGTGTTGAGGCATTGCACCTCTTGATCAATATCCTCAATAAAGTCAAAATTTGATGTGTCTTGTGTGAACAATGACTTCTATGAACTACATTTAATGGCATTGTGAGAGTTGGTGTGATGATGATGACACCACATATCACCTTGTTATGGCTTCTTACCCTTATCTCAACCTAGAGAAGCTAGTGGAGACATATTAGTGCTTTGTGTGGCTAATTTGGAGTATCATGGCTACTTTTGCATATAATAGTATTTATTCTACATGAAAGGCTTATATCTAATTTCTTGCATGAACATGTTCTTGCATGGGGAAATTTTTTCTTAAGGTTCACTTTAGCCTCAATCTTTTGAGGTGTTTGAGTTTAAGAACTCCATTTTAGCATGGATGGAAGGTGATAATTTGTTGATGTATTTGAGCACTTTAGGTTTCTCAAAAACACTCTCATGCAAGTGTGCAAAGAAATAATGGTACTCAGTGTATTATTCCACAAACTCCTCCTTTTATTGGTGTAATTGGTGGAACTTCATGTATTCATCCTCAAAGTGTTTAAGAGGGTAAAATCCATTTGATGGTGTTCTAACAAAGGCTACCCATGCTAGAGTTGGCTAGTGATTCCTATTGCACTATGCATTGAGATCTTGCCACTAGTTTGAAGTTGAGATGAACATTTTCAATGCTATAAAGGAAATCTTCTTGGTATTAGTGAAGTTGTCGATAGATCTAAGTAGACTTTGAGCTATCAAATAAAGACATCTAAAACTAAGGCATCAATTTTGCCTTCAAATGTAGGCATATCTAGATTTACTTAAACTCTAAAAGGATTGCATTGTTGGTTGAGCTATGCAAGGTTTTGTGGTGCTAGTTTAAGGCAGTTTATGAAGTGACTAAACTATCCAAAAATGTCATGGCACATCATCTCCAAAGCAATGTTGATCATTCATTGAATGTTAGCTAAGACTTTAGAAGTGCATTTATTGGCCATTTCTCTTTGATGTTCATCTATATTTAATGATTTGAACTAGGTATGTTAAGTTCCCTTAGTTGTTGTGTGCATGTGTGCATTGGCATGAAAGAAGGGATTTATATCTAATACAAATGACATGATTCCAAGGTGAATCATAAATGATCTTACATATTAGTTAGTAATGCAACAAGATCATTACAAAGCATATTAAGGAATGTAAAATTCATTGAAAGGACTCACATGAGAAGGAATCTTACACAACACCAAAGAATCTTCCACAAAAGAGATGAGAAATAAAGAATGTTATATTTCCAATAATGATATTATGCATACAAGATATACCTTGCTTATATAGGCAAGTGTGAAATATAAGACAACATAAGATAATGACAAGTGTCTTAATCTTATGACTTGAGATACAAAGTAAATGTCATAAGTAAGCTTAACTAACTAGGTGTGAAAAGGACCCAAGAGAGTAACTGCTTAGGGAATAACCCTATTCACACCAACATCCCCTTAAGTGCAACTTAGGGAGGAACATAAAAATGCAAAGATGGGTCCTAATATCTAGGCCTAATGAGGTACCCATGTACAAAAAGTCTCTCAAAAATGGAGAAAAAAGAAAATCCATAGGAAAAAGCTCCTCCCCAAAATAGAGAACATGAGAAGGACTAAGAAGACTTCTCAAAAGTTGTCCCTATGTAACATCATTTTCCTTAATGCTCAAGATTTAACTTAAACATTCATCGTAATCAAGAGATTTGTTAGAAATATGATTATGCAAATTAAAACTTAACCATAATGATTCATTATCATTTCATCAACTGAGCATGTTATTCTCAACAAAATATAACAAAGCTTAAAAATAATAATCATTTGCATATCTTCAGTGATTAACCATCACTATTCATATACAAGTTATGCCCAAGGCATTATAATCAATTCATACATTTCAATAGACCAAATGGTCATAAATGCAAGCACTGTATCTGGAACCAATGACATTTGTCTCCAAAAGCCTTAGCTTGTCTCATGCATGGGAAGGAGAGCATCATCTTGTTGCTTTTCCACCAACCATGGACCTGCTGTCCCCCCGCTCAACTTCCAAATTGGAAGTGTCCCTACCCTTCACAGAAAGGTTAGATATTAGGAACCTTTGGGTTAGCCATCTGAGTATCTGGTGTTGTGTCCTTCCTAATGTCTCATGGTCACACAACTATAGATCCACTCTAACTATGTATGACACTACTGGAGACACTAGGCCATTTGGAGCACTATGGACCGAAAATGCATGCAGAGACAGATGCATTACTTTGGCCAAATATTTTCATACATAAACATTACGCATTGAACGTTGTCATATGTCCACCACCCTAACTCAACTTATAAGCTATCTTGTCCTACAATAAGATCAAATCGACCTTTCTTTCTAGATCTAAAAAAATGTGATTTCAGTTTGATTCATAGTCCAATACTAGGACAATCAACTCCTTTCTTAGGAGTTCATCAAATATAATAGGTTGCTTTCGCAACAAGGAACCTCTGACTCCTCATCACCCTATGTCAATAGCCAAATCAAGAAGATTACTTTCCCAAAAGGGAACCTGTGACTCCTCATCACCCTATTCCATTTTTCAAAATGTCAAAACAAGTTTTCCAACTTCTGACCTTCCTAAGTTCACAGTTTCATGTTGACCTTTCACAAGCTTTACATTCAAATTCATGACATTTAAGACTTATATCATAACAGTCTAATAAGATAGTCTTACTAGAAAGACTCTATCACAAGCATCCTCATGGGTTTTAATAGCTTATACCTCATTTGTGAAGTATGGCCATTCATAAAGAGATGGCTTCCATTTCCATTAAAGTACAAGAGTTTCATACTAACCATAGTATTCATTCTCATAAGTATATAATTACCTAGGACAAATAGTTCCTCCCATAAACCCGGCAAGCACTTAATGCCGCCTACAAGGCAATACAACTTACCTTTTATTCATTTTCTCCTTCTTCAACAAGGAGTCAACATATCTTTTAAATACATAAGATGCATCATAGTTATCATAATAACTATCATTAACAGTCAAGCTCTATTATAGGAAATCTGTGACTCCACATCACCTTATTCCACTTTCTAATCATATCAAAAATCAAACCATATTCACCACCCTAGGTCTAGTATAATTAGGTTTCATTACATCTTAGTCCAATCCTTGGACATTCGATTATTATCTTGAAAACCCATACTTAGGTTTCTTGGTTTCTTAGACATTTGGGAGCTAGTGACTCCATGCCACACTATCCTGTATTTATTGAAGAAACAAATGCATTCTTAGTTTCAACACTTAACCTACCCAGACAGTGTTTACTTTGTTTACCCATTATCAAGGTTAGAATTAGCTCATAATAAATAATACAGGCTCAATAAATATATCCTTTATTTAGGCTCATAAAGACTCATAAGGTTGAACCTTTTCTAAGTCCTTCCTTAAGAAACTTTGATAAAGTCGAATATAAAAACATAACTACCATTTATAAGGTCGACATTCATCTCTTATAATACCACTAGCTTCTATTATAACTAG
Organism: Cunninghamia lanceolata; assembly: GCA_027924645.1. Classification (NCBI taxonomy): domain Eukaryota; kingdom Viridiplantae; phylum Streptophyta; class Pinopsida; order Cupressales; family Cupressaceae; genus Cunninghamia; species Cunninghamia lanceolata. The sequence goes on from BSBN01001310.1 coordinate 1,317,414, forward strand.
GGTAGATTCTTATACCAAAGGATATTTCAAGACTCTACTTCTCAATGAGAACAAGACTGTAGTTGTGGCTGTCATGAAAGCCATACTATAACAACATATGATTAATACTCTTTTACTCTCCTCGAAGAGACATTATATTCACAAGATATAAATATTTATGGATCATAGGCATTCGATTCATGTCATCTTTTACTATCGAATTGGCAAAGTAAGGTATTGAGTGCAATAACTCGACCCAATTTATGTTGGGTTTACTGTGTTTAAACTTAATCATTGTTGCGGCCATTGAAATAATAGTATGGACTGTTCCTTAGGCCGATACCACCAATTATCCATTCATTACAGAATGTTGCCCTATCGGGCTCTTAAGCATATACAGGTTTTCAAGTGTTATCAATGGGTAATCATAAAGATAGTTGACATCATTAAGATGCATGGTGCATAGGAACAACTATAACTCGCAGGTGCTTATGCATGCAATCCCACGTAGGGTTTATGGCCTCAAGTTGGCTGAGGGCCACAAAAGAGCAGTAGTTTTCAAAGTATCATGAATTATATTTCATTGAGGCTTTAAGAGCCTTTGATTACCAAAAACAATTATCAATATGCACAAATGAATATACAGTCTCAACTCCATACGTTATGAGCAATGCATTACTTATTCCTTTTAGTCGGCAGTGCCGACATTACTTTCAAATGAAAGGATTTTAAAATATATTATAGTCATTTAATCATATGAGTTGAGGGATCTAGATTAGAGATACCTGTATGTATTACATAGAGTTAAGGATGTAGCACGCCAAGCTCGAGCTTTCCCAGCTGGTCTAGTCATTCTCCCCGACTATAGTTCTCTGCAACAATAGAATGTAGTTTCCCGGTGTTCACCACCCGCACACCCACTTCCTCCTCAAAGTCTCTCACACAAGAAAAACACCAAAAAGAACTGTAGACTCCCACTGAGCCCTTCCCTAAGACACCAAGATGGTGTTTGATAACTAACCAAAGCATGTTCTTTGCATGTGATCTAGGCTTGCCACCTTGCGGGATCTTTGATCCACGCAGAGCACTCAGCCTATCATCTCTCCTTTCCCACTCCTCATGGGTTGAAGGATATCGATGAGGTAAGAATAAGATAAGATAAGGTAGTTAATAGCATAGTCAAGAGTTATTAACATCGACCTCTAAAGAGGTCCATATATAATTATATATAAACACCCTCGACTAATAACATGGGTTGAAGAACTATTATAATATTCAAAATCATCTTAAAGATGAAAGTAAAAGATATCACACTAAAATCATAGGATAATCAGGGCTGAGTAATACTCCCCTAACATCGACGGTAAACTTTAGTCAAATGACTAGAAAATAAAAAATTAATATCCCTATTTAAGAATAGGGTAATGAGAAATCTCATCAACTCTTAACTTGACTATCATACAACTTGAGATGTCATTCCAAGAATGCCGCCTAGTCGTTAAATCTTGTCGTGATAGCACCATCGACAAAATGACTCACAAAGAACACAATTACTAAGAAAGGAGACATGGCTCATGACAACTTACAAATGGATTTGGAAGGACATAGAAACTGATACTCAGATGACTAATCAACCTTGTTTTCTCAACATCTAACCCTTCCTCCAGGATGATACTCTCCTTCCTTCTTCAAAGGACGTTACATTTTCCTGTTCACACTCAGGATCACAAAACCATGATTAGTGCATCATTATCATATCCCATAATATAAATCAATTAATGTTCAAACTAATTAACATCAGTCATTAACCTCATAATCCAAGATCAAATCAGATATTTCCACAATATCAAATAATCAAACTCTTAACTAATCCTCCCGATTACCATGTAAGAGTAAGATTAAGCTAATCACAAGTTGGGGATGTAACACCCTAAAAGATTAGGAACATGATGAACTCCATTAATGGACACAAAGAAATTGCAAACAACTATCAAAGAACAACTGCTATAAGCTAGAGTCAAAGAAACTCCACTGAAATTAGGATGAAGCTTAAGATCAAAGAGGCACAAATCTGCACAAGTGACCCCAATGACACTACTCAAACAATGTTCAAATGGAAATAATGCAACAACCTGATAGTCTAAAAATACAGATGGCACATAAATATGCATGAGTGACCCCAACAACACTAGTCAAACAATGTACAAATGGTGAATTCACACCAATATACTACAAACAAGGCAATAATCTGATAGTAAAAAATATAGGTGCCAATAGTCTCAAGAATGTTGATAAACTAAAGAAGATAGAAGGTGGCCTCCATAAATAGGTATGCATAAGTGTCTATATGGTACATGTTCCATCTCATTGAAATGCATGGTTAACTAGCCATTACATCTACCTAGTACATAGGAACAAAAACTAGATACATAGCTCACTCCAAAATAAAACTAAGGAAGCATTAGCATAAATAGTATGATACCCCCCATAATGTTGACAAGGTAGAGGTATGGCATATCTACTAAAATTATATGTCACAATGTAGTGTAAGAAGGTAAAGAAGCAACCTTAGAAGGACCAATATGATGGACCTACAACTAAACAAAGGTGTGCAAAAACAAGGCACACTTCCATGAAGGTAGACAAGGTTGTGAATGCAAGGCACACACAACAAAATCCTCATGAAATTGTTATAAAAGGTGTATAAGAACATGACACACTCACATGAAGATAGTTGAGGTTGTGATGGAAAACTTCAAGCACACACAATGAACCCCCATGCCACTTTATAAGTAGTATGAGTACACTAATGGCATAAGAAGATTTGCAAAATCCACAAAAATACAATTACAATGTGTAGCAATTTATTACACCGAGAGGCGTTCTACACTCACAGCAAGGGCTGAAAGATTCAAATTCCAGTAAACAATTAAGATTCAGATTCCCGAGTAAACAAAATTCATAAAATGTGTAAATAAATAAATTCGTGGAAGCCAAATGGATAGAAAAATAGAAAAAACTTGGGCAGTTATGGAGTGAAATCTTTATCACGTTAAACAAAAAATAAATAAATTCATGGAAGCCAAATAGATAGAAAAATAGAAAAAATTGGGCAGTTATGGAGTGAAATCTTTATTACGTTTGAAGAATATGAAAAGTCTTGCAGCTCTTTAAATTAACTCATGTGAGCATATCAAATATTCTAACTACAAGTAATTTATAAATGCCAACAAATTGGAAGATATCTCTCGGTGTAATGTAGATATATTTTTTAAAATATAAATATACTAGTTTTAGTGCATTTATAAATGTAAAAGTGCATACAATGGAGTCTTACAATGTCCCAAAAAGGACCATTTGCTAGAAAACAATTCTACTACAAGCTAAGAGGAAATAAAAGGAACCATTGTGAAGTACGTAGAAAATACACACTTTCAAAAAAATTAAACTAAAAAAGTTGATATGTAGAAGTTATGGTCCTTCAAAGTTCCCAAAATAAGAAGTGCACAACAAGATCATTGAAAAACTAAAATATTGAAAAAAGTATAAGTCCAAACAGAAAATCATCTGTACCATTGTGGAGAGCATGAAATTTTGCCCCATTTGAAAAAACATTGATAAGAAAGGACATCATATGAGAAAGAACAGGACCTCTGAAGTTGCCCTCCAAAACTAAAAAAGTAAATGGAAGGGGGGATCTACCCCTGGTGGATACTAGGTGGCCCATGGGTGACGTCACTCCCTAAGCTAGGCACAATAGAAAGATTTGGTGATGCAGTCGGTGGTAGGGTAGAACAATGGCGTCGTAGTTTTGGGGTGGCAAGTGTTGATGAAGGTAATAGATCATGCCACACGCACTAGCGTGAGTGCAACTAAGGTATGCCCCCCTACAAACACCCACTAGAAACTACCATAGATGTTGACATCAGCCATGTGCAGTGCCTACCAAACATATAGGGTACCATGCAATACTCTACAATTTAAAAAAAATTAAAAAAAACCTTAAGAATCCAAATTCACACTAGATCCAACACCGAGCCAATGCAAAAAAATGCAAGCAAATACCTATAGTAATGGCATAGAGGTGGTGCGATGGCACATGTATAGTATAGTGGCCATACAATGGTAAAAATCTTACGAACTATATGGAATTCCATATGGCTTCCAATGGAGACACCCTAAAAAAACCTATGTCATACATAACAAGCAAACCCTATCGAGTTTATTGTTAATCCATATAGATTTGGGCCTTCCAATAAAACACCCAAGAGGTTGGATAATTTTCTCCAGGAAGGCCCACATTGGAATGAGGAGTCCAAGGAATTGTCACCAAACTGGGACTTTAAGGGAAGCTTATTTTAAAATTTTGAAGTCCCAAATCCAATGAGAAAGAACCAACAAGGTGTTTCTCATGAACCAACAGTTGGACTAATTGAGAAGTATATTGACCAACTAAGGGTTATGAAATGTGAACAAGAAAAAATCCTTTGGAATCTTCTTAACCACAAATAGATTAATGTCGTCGGGCTCCCAAGAGTCTCTAACCCAAGAAAGCAAATATTGCTCAAAGGGATACAACCTGGATATAATAAGCAATGAGGCTATAACTCATATCAATTGCAAAAAAATTCAACAACATCTACAAGCAAAATAACATTGGGTTCTGAGGAGTTACCTCATCGTAAACCTTTAGGACAAGTACCTAAGGAGTTACCTCATTGTAAACCTTTAGGACAAGTATGTAAGGAGTTACCTCATCGTAAACCTTTAGGACAAGTTTCCATGCACTTTGGGAGCCACTCTTGTAGCCAATTGCAACCTCAATTGCAAAAGACATGGCTTTGGTGTTAGGAACCCGTGTTTAACCCTTCTCTTTACTTTGTTAGTATATTACATTTGGATGCATATGCTTTGTAAGTTGTCATGTGAGTATATTGTATTATCCCACATTCATGGGAAGTAATAGTTGTTTAGATTAGACTTAGTATATAAGTACGTGTTGAGGCCAATGAAGGCATCCACGAGTTTATTGTATTGAGCTTGCTCAAAGGAGGTTGCCCCCTCGGAGTGGCCTGCGATCAATAAATTCCTTCTGTGTTTTGTTATTTCTGTTATTTCATGCATTTTTCATTATATTGTTGCAGGAGGTTCCTCTCATTTAGTATCAGAGCGCTTTCTTGGGCTCGCTGGGTGGAATTTCTACCAAATTTTTTTCGCAGTGGCCTCCAGGTGCTGTGATTATTGCAGTAGTTCTTTTTTCTTTGCATCTGTATTGTTCATTTCAATTGCAGGTTTAGATCAGGGAATAATCCCTATCCGCTTAACTGTGGGAAGTGCCTGGGCATAGCCCTAAAACTCATTGAGAGGAGTAACACAGGAACCCCGAAGTAGCTGGCCCATTGAGAGGACCTGCCAGTGAAAAGGGCAATGGCCCCTACCTGATTGACTAGTTCCCATCCATGAAGTAAACCAAGAGCTGTCATTTGTGGCAAAGCGGTTATCAGTTTTACCTAAGTCGTGGAGTGAGGGGTACTGCCCCAATACGCAAGTCGTTAGATAGCATTGGTATCCAAGTGAATCCCCTGAACCTTTAGGAAGCTGAACTTACCTGGGGTCCATATCTATTACTAGCTGAAAAATTCACTGGAACCCCTGAAATTCCATTATGCATATTTCCTTCCTTGAGGACCTTGTTGACGCCTGAATTGACTGGTAGTTTTTTGAAAAATTTTCATTCAGGCACTCTCCCTAAGTATCCAAAAAATGCTCTAAGTAACGGACCTCCTCAGTATTTTTCAGCTGCATCATCATATTTTCTTGAGGAGGAGGTCATCATCATCATGTTTGTTTCCATGAAGGTCAGCATCATCATGTTCTCCTTCGACCGGTTTCTCATCGTCATCATCATATTTCGCTGTCGGGTGATGTTCGGGTTTTATCCTGATGATGCTGACGAGCTACAGTGCGCCCTGATCTGCTTACGAGGGTGATTCTTCAAAGTTCCCGGTGATCTTCCATTTATCACCTTGCGCAGGCATGATGATGATGTTGCTTATTCTTTGAGTTGTCGACCTGACTTGTTTTTTCCTAAGGGTCGTCATCATCATGATATTTCCAGTTATCATCCTGCTGCTTGCGGAGGTCATCATATTTTTCTGCCTTCATGATATTTCGCCGGGGTGATATTTCTATCATCGGGTGATCTTGGTTATGATCATCCTGATGATGTTGAAGAGTTTTAAGTGCGACCCGATATTCACTAGGGTCATCATATTTCGAACGTCAGGATGATCTTAGTCAATATCATCCTGATGATGTTGTATCACTTCTTGTTCTTTGTTTCTCATCCTGATGAGGCTGACGTCATCCTTATATATTAGGGTGATATTTGTTTCTCTGCCTATCTGCATCATGATATTCCGAAGGAAGGGGTGATATTTTCATATCACCCGGATATATGTTTGCTCGAGCATCATGATGATGCTAATATTAAGGAGATATCCGCCTGCTTGCTTCGCGCATTATCTACTGGGGGTGATCTTTTCAAGCAGCATCATCATATTCAGTTATCGCCCCGATCTTACAGAGGAGCTACAGTGCAACCTGATATTTGTGCATCAGGAGGATATTTCCAAATATCCGGTTGTCTTCCGAATATCATGATGATGTTAATATGATGATGACGTCATCAAGGTCCGCGGGGGTCGTATTTCTAACATTGATCATCTTGAAGAAACCTCCTGATATTTGCAAACATGATGATGACGTCATCTGGATATGAGGAGGTGCGCAGTAGGCAGATATCATGATGACGTCAGCAGGATATGATGATGACGTCATCAGGATGTTCATCGGCCAGACTTTTGTTATAAGCTCAGCAGGAGGATGTTCCTCCGATGGATCAGGTTGTGCCGATTATCATGAAGGTTATGTTTCAAATATCATGATGACGTCAGGGTGATTTTTCGAACAACAGGATATCATGCTGCTGGAAGATGATGATGATGAAGTCTATACTAGTGTCGTCAGGAGCAAAAGCACCGACATGATATATGCTCATGACCTAGTATATAAGGTGTTATTGAGGTCATCGCGGGGTGCATGTGGGATATTGTTATCCTGCATTTTCAAATATCATGATGATGAGTCTCGGCGGGAAAAGCTTGCGATGGTCTGTATGATGATTTTCCCTAGGCCGCGGGTTGGTGCGCCATCAATGGCGATTGTTGCAGAGGTATGGGCGATGGCGTGGACGAATGTTGTACCTGATTGAAGATCTGAATCCCTAGGCGGCGGCGCAGGGCTCGAGATATCTTCCTGTCTCCTCCCCTACCTGCTGCATTCATGTTTGGGCGCCAATCTGGTAGTGTGTTTGAGCGCCATTTTTATGGTACTGTGTATCTGGCGGGAGTTTTGGTCAACCTGGTAGTCAATGCTGAATACGCCCTCCTGCTATATGATGCAGAGGGTGTTGATCATTCGAGGTTGTTGAAAGTTGTAGATTTTTGGCTCTGTAATCCAAAACCAGCTGATCTGGTTGCTCTGTACAGTTTTTCTTGTGAGTTTATGTATCTCCTGTTGCAGGACTTGGCATGAATCCACTGGTTTCATGGTTGATCTTATATGAGTAATGCTACCTTAGCATGTGTTGTGTTAATTCTGTCTCCAGTATTGCATGTATCCTTCTTCTGGATCTGGATGTTTGCTTATGTTTAGATTCTAGAGCATAGAATTCCTATGTTGAATGTCTGATCTTTTGACCTCTGCTCAAGGGGCAGATTAAACTGTTTTCAGGTTGAACATTGGGAAGGGTATACTGCAGTAGGGATGCCGTAAGTGGAGATAGCTCAACACTCTATATTGGGAGATATCTGTAGGGCAGATATCATGTGTATCCCCCTGAAGTCCAGTTTTAGCTATTCATGCTGATCATTCACAGGTGTATGTCTACCGACTCCAAGCCCTGGATAGGCACTAATCATGCTGTGTTCTTGTGTTATACACCATGTCCAGCTTTGCATCCAAATTCATATCAAAACACTTCATACCTCCACCTGTTAGTTGTAGGAGTAGGATTAGGAACCCCCTGCATGCTCTCATACCCAACCAGACATCATGTCCAAGAATGTTGCCAGCCTTGTGATCTATCATACAGATCTTGGTCCATACATGAGAGTATTCTGCCTGTTGTTGTCAAGTTAGATCCTTCTATCTTTGAGCTAGTCAAGGTTACATCTTGAGTTATAGGGATACCCCCCTTGGTGCGGCAGAACCAGAAGTGAAGGGGAGGAGCTCACGCAACCTCCTGTATTCAGTTGGCCTGAATCTGCCTGTGCATTAGAAGTGGCAAACCCTAATGCTGATTCAGAAGAAATGTCAACAAATTGGCGACTCCGCTGGGGAAGAAAATTGATGAAAAAGTGACATATCTGTGACCCATCTGAGTCACTAACAAAATGATGCTCTGCTGGTGGAATGAACCTGGAAAAGTAGCTTTCAGCTATTGAAAATTTTGTCCTCTCTGGAGAGGTGGCGACTCTGCAAAAAAGATCTAAATGCACATGAAAGATAGATGTATGTTATTGGTTGAAAGATGTACATATTTCTGCATCTGTATGAGAAAAGGTACCTTGTTCCTTCCCCTTTTATTTGCTATTTTACTGCATAGGTTAGATGCCAGGGGAAGCCTTAGGTCTTAGACAGACAAACAATGTCTAAGAGTAAGATTTTTGTGAATCCAAGTATGAGTTATCCCACACTCAGTGGTGAAATGTTGGATAAAGGAATAGAGGAGATAAGAAATAGGTTGATATTCTTAGAGGCTGAGCAGGCCCAGTTAAAAAGCAGTAACCCTGTTGTGTCTGCCTGTCAGAAAGCTAAACCTCCTGTCAGCCCTTTTGATCCTTTGTATGACCAACTGGATTTGTCATGGGTGGACTATAAAGTAGAAGCTATGCCTGCTAGGATATACTGTCAGATGCCTAGATTTAGTGGTCACAATGTATGTGATGGGCATGCACATATCCAAAATTTTCAAAGTTTTATGGGAAAATATTCATTCAGAGATGAGGATATGTGGATGAGGTTTCTTGTTAGGTCCTTTGATGCAGAAGCAAAAGACTGGTATTTGAGCTTTCCAAAGAAGTCCTTTGCCTGTTGGGATGAGCTTGCTGACTGTTTCAAGGAAGAATTTGCAAAAGAACCGGCTGATCTTGTTGCAGAATTGATGAGAATCAGAAAACAAGATGAAGAGCCATGTGTTGATTTCAGTCATAGGTTTGCAGTAGCCCTTTCACATGTCCCTGAAAGTTTCAGACCTGATATTTCAGCCTGTGTTGGCATATTCTTTGAAGCTTTTGAGGAGGGCTCTAGTGCATTACTGAGGGATTTCAAGGTGACAAGTATGCAGATGGCATACAGGTTCATTGAGAATGTAGAAGAAATGAGAAATATGCACCTGCTGAAACCCCTCTCCCCAGGCCTTGGTGTGAAAAATGGTTATGAAGCTGCAAATGACCAAGTCATGAAGGCATCATGTGAAGATGAAAAGATGAATGTTGAGGATGCCAGTGAAAGGACTAATGAGGATTCCCATTGCAATCATGAGGCATCTGACCATGAAGACAACAATGAGGTTGTGGACAGCAATGAGCAATTTTTAGAATGGACCCGTGGAGAAAATTGTGAGTATTGTACTCAAGACAGAGAAGATATAAGCAAACAGAGAAGCAGTCCTATGTGTGACCCATTGCCTACCTTTCAAACACATGGAGATCATGAAGAGCAGTCAGAAATTGAAATAAGTGCTAGTTCAGAGCATGACTGTTTTTCATTTGATGGCTGTTTTGCTTATGATACACAGGCTGATACTCCTCCATAGAATGAATCCATTGGTGATGAAGAGGTATGCTCTGCTGCCCATGAACAAATGGCATACTATGATGAAGCTGATGTACCTGGGCCACCCATTTATGACACATGTGGTGATGAGGATCTGTCTGAGTGTGGTGAAGATCTAGACACTATTTTTGGCTTGGATTCTGTTTCTCATCCTGATGAAAGAGGAAACAACATACATCAGGTAAGTGATTGTAAAAATGTGCCTGATTGTAAAGAGGTGTCAGAGCCTGATCTTTTCCAGCCTGGTGTACCAGATGGTTGTGTACATGATGTGCACAATTGTGATTTTGAAAGCTTTTCTTTTGATATGCCAGCATATAACACAATGAGCCCTGATCTTCCTAGTTGTGTGGTGGACTCTGAGTGTTTCCTATTTGCAGTCCAACTAGGAGATCATTTTACAATGCATACTGCTGATGCAGATGATGATAAGTGTTACATACCATTTGAGCATGCATTGTTTGATATATTCTGCACCCACATGGCACATGATGCTAAGGGTTATCTGCACAAGGGTGATAATGACAAGCCAAATCAGAGGGTTGAATATGCAGATGACAAGATTTGTTTGTGGGTGGATGTCTGTAGTATCTCCAAGCTTGACCCAGTGCATGCAGATGAAAACAAGATATTTGACAAAGGGAGATACATGTTTTTCTTTTCTTGGTGGCCTTAGGCCATCAAGTGTGTTTGGTGATGCAGGTATTTGACTCTGTGCCCAATGGATAAGGGACTGGTCTGCATCCCAGAGATCTAGGGTTCTCGCTGCAGTCTTTCACCTGCACGTCCCCAGACAGAGCCACTGTTGACGCCTGAATTGACTGGTAGTTTTTTGAAAAATTTTCATTCAGGCACTCTCCCTAAGTATCCAAAAAATGCTCTAAGTAACGGACCTCCTCAGTATTTTTCAGCTGCATCATCATATTTTCTTGAGGAGGAGGTCATCATCATCATGTTTGTTTCCATGAAGGTCAGCATCATCATGTTCTCCTTCGACCGGTTTCTCATCGTCATCATCATATTTCGCTGTCGGGTGATGTTCGGGTTTTATCCTGATGATGCTGACGAGCTACAGTGGGCCCTGATCTGCTTACGAGGGTGATTCTTCAAAGTTCCCGGTGATCTTCCATTTATCACCTTGCGCAGGCATGATGATGATGTTGCTTATTCTTTGAGTTGTCGACCTGACTTGTTTTTTCCTAAGGGTCGTCATCATCATGATATTTCCAGTTATCATCCTGCTGCTTGCGGAGGTCAACATATTTTTCTGCCTTCATGATATTTCGCCGGGGTGATATTTCTATCATCGGGTGATCTTGGTTATGATCATCCTGATGATGTTGAAGAGTTTTAAGTGCGACCCGATATTCACTAGGGTCATCATATTTCGAACGTCAGGATGATCTTAGTCAATATCATCCTGATGATGTTGTATCACTTCTTGTTCTTTGTTTCTCATCCTGATGAGGCTGACGTCATCCTTATATATCAGGGTGATATTTGTTTCTCTGCCTATCTGCATCATGATATTCCGAAGGAAGGGGTGATATTTTCATATCACCCGGATATATGTTTGCTCGAGCATCATGATGATGCTAATATTAAGGAGATATCCGCCTGCTTGCTTCGCGCATTATCTACTGGGGGTGATCTTTTCAAGCAGCATCATCATATTCAGTTATCGCCCCGATCTTACAGAGGAGCTACAGTGCAACCTGATATTTGTGCATCAGGAGGATATTTCCAAATATCCGGTTGTCTTCCGAATATCATGATGATGTTAATATGATGATGACGTCATCAAGGTCCGCGGGGGTCGTATTTCTAACATTGATCATCTTGAAGAAACCTCCTGATATTTGCAAACATGATGATGACGTCATCCGGATATGAGGAGGTGCGCAGTAGGCAGATATCATGATGACGTCAGCAGGATATGATGATGACGTCATCAGGATGTTCATCGGCCAGACTTTTGTTATAAGCTCAGCAGGAGGATGTTCCTCCGATGGATCAGGTTGTGCCGATTATCATGAAGGTTATGTTTCAAATATCATGATGACGTCAGGGTGATTTTTCGAACAACAGGATATCATGCTGCTGGAAGATGATGATGATGAAGTCTATACTAGTGTCGTCAGGAGCAAAAGCACCGACATGATATATGCTCATGACCTAGTATATAAGGTGTTATTGAGGTCATCGCGGGGTGCATGTGGGATATTGTTATCCTGCATTTTCAAATATCATGATGATGAGTCTCGGCGGGAAAAGCTTGCGATGGTCTGTATGATGATTTTCCCTAGGCCGCGGGTTGGTGCGCCATCAATGGCGATTGTTGCAGAGGTATGGGCGATGGCGTGGACGAATGTTGTACCTGATTGAAGATCTGAATCCCTAGGCGGCGGCGCAGGGCTCGAGATATCTTCCTGTCTCCTCCCCTACCTGCTGCATTCATGTTTGGGCGCCAATCTGGTAGTGTGTTTGAGCGCCATTTTTATGGTACTGTGTATCTGGCGGGAGTTTTGGTCAACCTGGTAGTCAATGCTGAATACGCCCTCCTGCTATATGATGCAGAGGGTGTTGATCATTCGAGGTTGTTGAAAGTTGTAGATTTTTGGCTCTGTAATCCAAAACCAGCTGATCTGGTTGCTCTGTACAGTTTTTCTTGTGAGTTTATGTATCTCCTGTTGCAGGACTTGGCATGAATCCACTGGTTTCATGGTTGATCTTATATGAGTAATGCTACCTTAGCATGTGTTGTGTTAATTCTGTCTCCAGTATTGCATGTATCCTTCTTCTGGATCTGGATGTTTGCTTATGTTTAGATTCTAGAGCATAGAATTCCTATGTTGAATGTCTGATCTTTTGACCTCTGCTCAAGGGGCAGATTAAACTGTTTTCAGGTTGAACATTGGGAAGGGTATACTGCAGTAGGGATGCCGTAAGTGGAGATAGCTCAACACTCTATATTGGGAGATATCTGTAGGGCAGATATCATGTGTATCCCCCTGAAGTCCAGTTTTAGCTATTCATGCTGATCATTCACAGGTGTATGTCTACCGACTCCAAGCCCTGGATAGGCACTAATCATGCTGTGTTCTTGTGTTATACACCATGTCCAGCTTTGCATCCAAATTCATATCAAAACACTTCATACCTCCACCTGTTAGTTGTAGGAGTAGGATTAGGAACCCCCTGCATGCTCTCATACCCAACCAGACATCATGTCCAAGAATGTTGCCAGCCTTGTGATCTATCATACAGATCTTGGTCCATACATGAGAGTATTCTGCCTGTTGTTGTCAAGTTAGATCCTTCTATCTTTGAGCTAGTCAAGGTTACATCTTGAGTTATAGGGATACCCCCCTTGGTGCGGCAGAACCAGAAGTGAAGGGGAGGAGCTCACGCAACCTCCTGTATTCAGTTGGCCTGAATCTGCCTGTGCATTAGAAGTGGCAAACCCTAATGCTGATTCAGAAGAAATGTCAACAGACCCTATCCCAAATTCCACTTATCAAAGCCAGAAATCCCACATTTGTCTATTTTTAGGGTTTGCCGTAACTTCTTCGATTTTCACCCAATCGCCTTCAAATTTTGCCACATTGTTCATTTCCTATTTTTGCTCCTTTGTCCCTCTTGGACAAATTTTCCCATTCTTTCACCCCGCTTCTGAAATCCACATTTTCTGATTCCCTGTCCCTTAGTGTCCCAAACCTAGTCAACCCTAATTACCCATCAAAGTTTTTTCCCAAATCCAAATTTTCCTTTACTAAAAAAGTTTTTGTTTTTGTTTTTCTACCCATTCAAAAAAAAAATATCCTGGTTATGGTTGTCACCCACACAGGAGCAAAAAACATGAAGGAGGAACTTGCAAACATCAAGACCAAACTTCAAGATCTTAATGAAAAAATTCTTGGGCTTAATCTTCAGCATTCAACCATGAACAATAAATGGCAACCAAAGTCTTCTACAGATATAGGGTTTTCTTCTTTCAGCAATTTTCGTGGACCGAAGCTTAATTTTCCTCACTTCAATGGTGATGATCCAACTGGATGGATATACCAGGCAGAACAATATTTCAATCTGCATAATACTTTTGCTGTCAACAAAGTCCCACTTGCCTCCTTTCATTTAGAACATGAAGCCCTTCAATGGTTCCGTTGGTACATCAAAGCTCATGAAGAGCCAAAATGGATAGATTTTTGCAAACTCATTTTGCAAAGATTTGGCCCTAGTGCTTTTGATGACTTCATAGGAGCACTCACAAAACTGTGCCAAACAGGCACTGTGAGAGAATATAAGACAGAATTTGAAAAACTGGCCAATCACACAGAGGGATTGTCTGATGAATTCTTCAAGAGTTGTTTTGTCAGTGGTTTGAAGGATGCAATTCGCTCCGAGGTTAAAATGTTCTGCCCAAGCACAATGATGGAAGCCTTAGGGTTGGCTAAGTTGGCGGAGGACAAGATCACACCTCAACAACCCTCCAAATCCAATTTTGTTCCATTCAGAAATATAGATCCACAAAGCCCTCAAATAATGCCAGCTCCTAGAACAACTCCTATCAAGCATTTGACTGAAGCAGAGATGCGAGCACATAGAGAAAAAGGGCTTTGTTATAATTGTGGTGACAAATTCATTCGGGGACATAGATGTGTTGAGCAAAAGCTCTATCTCTTGGATGTGGATTCTCTGCCTGAAACTAAAGTTTATGCAAATGCTCAGGATACAGTAGCTGATCAGGTTGAAACTCAGCAGTCGCCTGTTGACCCTACTTCTCAGGAAGACCACCCAGAGATCTCTCTCCATGCTGTAGCAGGAGTCACCACCCCACAAACCATGCGGGTCAAGGGTTACTTCAAGAAGCTCCCTCTTACAATACTCATTGATTCTGGTAGTACTCATAACTTCATTGACCCTCGCATAGCCAAATAGGCTAATTGTTTTGTTCATCCTTGCTCGAACTTTGAAGTCATGATTGCCAATGGGGGTACATTACCTTGCAAAGGGAAGTGTTGCAATGTGCGTCTCTCTATTGGAGATTATAACTTGCGCTCGGACATGTTTGCCTTGCCCTTAGGTGGATGTGATGTGGTTCTGGGCACCCAATGGTTACACACACTTGAACCCATCTTATAGGATTTTGCTAAACTTTGGATGCAGTTTTCAGACAATGGGCACAAACACACCTTGAAGGGCTTACAACCAGGGTCTCTCAGCATCATAAGCTCACATCGCCTGGAAAAGTTTCTTAAGAAGAATTCACATGGCATCATCGCTCAGCTTCACTCCATTCAGATACAACCATCCGTGGTCTCCACTACTCCTTCGGCTCTACAACAAATGATGGCTATTTTGCATGCAGTACAAAAGTAGTAGCCATACCTATTAGGGAATTATTTTTGCATGGGGGCGGCTCACGAGAGCCTGAAATATTTCCCAAAGCCATGGGTCTCCTCCCTAGCACAACAGAAATGGATCAGCAAACTCCTAGGTTATGACTATGAGATCACTTACAAGAAGGGTAAGGACAATATTGTGGCGGATTCTCTTTCTCACATATCTGATGACCAAGCTTCTCTTTCAACTATTTCTATGTCTATTCTAAATTGGTTGGAATCTGTCCCTCAGGCTATCTTCTATGAACTCTATGTTTCTCCATCGGTAGGGCACTCTGGGTTCCTCAAAACTTATGCACAGGCATGGCGTCACTTCTTTTGGAAGGGAATGAACATGGCAATTCAACAGATTGTGGCTGCATGTGATACCTCAAAACAACAACATCAGTGGGCAAAGTGGCTCCCTCTCACTAAATGGTGGTACAATACCTCCTACCACACTACATCTAACATGACTCCATATGAAGCAGTCTATGGTCAGGCACCGACAGTGCTCCTTCCATACTTCCCAGCAGTTCACGAGTTCAGGCAGTCGACATGGTCCTCCACACCCAGGATCAGATTGGGGATCATAAGATATTTCATGTCTCTTGTCTAAAGAAATTTCTTGGCGCTAACGACAGAGCACAAACTGTTTTACCACAACTGGATAATGGAGGATCCATCCTTTTGGCGCTATAGGTAATCCTCGACAGGGGCACTCGTCCTCTTCGCTCCCACTCCATTATAGAGGTATTAATTCAGTGGCATGGAAGGCACCCAGAGATTGCTATAGGGGAACCACTCCTTCAGATTCAGCAACAATTTCCACATCTTACGCTTTGAGAACAAAGCTTTTCTAAGAGGGAGGGGATGTTAGGAACCTGTGTTTAACCCTTCTCTTTACTTTGTTAGTATATTACATTTGGACACATATGCTTTGTAAGTCATCCCGTGAGTATATTGTATTATCACACATTCATGCGAAGTAATAGTTCTTTAGATTAGACTTAGTAGATAAGTACGTGTTGAGGCCAATGAAGGCATCCACGAGTTTATTGTATTGAGTTTGCTCAAAGGAAGTTGCCCCCTCGAAGTGGCCTGCGATCAATAAATTTCTTTTGTGTTCTGCTATTGTACATTATACCTAACCATACTAAGACGAACCAAACTAGAGTTTTCTTTCCTTCATAACCATACTAAGACAAACCAAACCAGAGTTCTCTTTCCTTCATAACAATACTAAAACCAAACCAGAGTTCTCTTTCCTTCACAATTTCTCCAATTTTTATAAATTTGATTAAGATCCAAGCCTTATTTAAATGAAGGGTGAGGTATGTTTGAGGGAACACATGGCCTAGCTTGTGTTACTCTTAAGACTTGTTGAGCACGGTAATCTTAATATGAATATAACCCTTGTGGGAGGTGGTTATTCTAAGGTCTTAATCTGAAAATAAACACGAGAGGAGGAATCTCCGGAGGAAATAAACAGTGAATCTATGTCACATAACGTGAAAACGGTGTCTAAGAAAAAAACAAAAAAAAGTTTCTTAGCATTCAATTTGTTCCCCCCAACAACCAGGGGAATGTTTTGATGCGAACCGCGGGTCCCTCTGCAAATGATTTCGACTATAAGAGACTTAATTTCCCCCTTCAATTCGAACCATTACTTGAACTTGAATTTTCTTGTCTGTGAACCAGCGCCATGGAATTTACTATCCAAGATTTGATTCTCTACTCATCAATGGGACTCGACCTCTTGACCTGCAATAATATCCTGATTTGCAAACCAGAAGACTGCATGATCACTCAGTTCAATGACATGTCTGCGGTAAACAGTTTCTCTTATGGCGGAACCGACATAAGTGACATAAGTTCATGCTGTACAGAGGCTTAT
This sequence comes from Cunninghamia lanceolata, assembly GCA_027924645.1. Lineage (NCBI taxonomy): Eukaryota > Viridiplantae > Streptophyta > Pinopsida > Cupressales > Cupressaceae > Cunninghamia > Cunninghamia lanceolata. The sequence continues at coordinate 1,334,571 of BSBN01001310.1, forward strand.
CAGCAGTGCTTCCTGAATTCTGAGGGCGCTAATTTCATGAATTTTGATTTTGATTTCGAAAATCAAGTACCAGCAGATCAGCCTGTAGAATTACATGAAGCTCCTCGCATAATTCTTCCCTGGCATATTTTTGACGAGGCGGAGAGCAGCAGATTTACAGTGGAAAATCTGTTAAAAGCCTGGGCCGAAGCTCTGGAAAGGGAGGCGTGGGAATTGCTCAAAGTCATTAGCAATCGTCTTCAACGGAGGGTTTCAGTTTCAGGAACTTACTTGGAGAGAGCTGCGTACTACTTTGTTAAAAGTTTGAGCTCTCCGGAGGCGTCGGAAAGTGAAGGACACAGGCTAATGGAAGAGATTTGCAAGGAGGCTTCTGCAAAGGCGTTTCAGGCGCTTTACGAGCTCTACCCTTACGCAAGGTTCGCTCATTTTACGGCGAATCAGAGCATCGTCGAGTGTTTTACCTCGAGCAATGCAAAGAAAATCCATGTCGTTGACTTCGATGTGAGGGAGGGCTTGCAGTGGCCGCCATTAATGGAAGCTCTAGCAGCTCAGAGCGCAAAAAAACCCTTGCAGCTTCTTCGCATCACGGCCGTGAAATGGGATGAAGATTCCGGCGTCGGATTCATTGCCGGGAAAGCGACTTCACGCAGGCTTTCCGGCGCCGCTGCATCTCTCGGAATTCCATTCTTTTACGAGGAAATCAGATTACAAGATCTCCGGCAACATCTTCTCTGGGAGGAGCCTGATTTTTGCCTGGTATTCAATATGATGCTCGATTTGCCACATATGCCGTGCCAGCGAAGCAAAGAGGAAGAAGCTTTCAAGTTTCTGTCAATTACTTCCCATTTGCCCCTGACGCCGGCAATTCTGACGTCGGCGACACCTGTAATCCACGGCGGCCACGTCAGCGACACGGTGGACTACTTCTGTGCCATGCTGGAATCCCTGGAGGCGGGACTTCCCGGCCAGGGTTTGGCCATGGCCACACGTGCGATGGAGCACATCTTTATCGCTCCCAAGATTCGAACTTGGGTTTCGGCTTCGCATGGCAAAGGATTATCTGAGGACAAGATGCGGCAACTTCCGAGTAAGTGTGGATTTAGCAGCGCAGGCATCGAGACGAGCGAAGAGAAGATGAAGCAGGCTTGGGAGGTGGTGGCGTTAAACAGAGAATCAAGGTATTACACAGTAGAAAACTACAAGAATGAAATTATTCTGAAATGGCGTCATACGCCTTTGGTGTCCTCTTCCACCTGGAGATGTTTTGTATAATATATGTCTGGAACAGATCGTTTGGAGGGTTTTGAGTGTTTGCCAGCGATCTGATCGTAGTTTGAATCTCCTTGTCTCAAGATTTGACGTGCTAAGACTTGAGTTAGGGTTTCTAGGAGTTGCCGTCCTGAACTTTGTCACTAAAATCAGAGTTAGGGTTTATAGGAGTAACCCTCCCGAGCTTTGACACTGAAACCATCAAACTTGACCAGAGATCGACAACTAAACAATATAAATATATGTACATGCCTGTCACAAGATCGCGACGATTTCTATGTAAATAGTTGTAACGTAATGGTTTCTTCAGATTTCTTGTTATATTCGCCGAGTTTGTTTGTTAATCACAAAGCCACCGCATCCCCCAAAGCACACAATTCTCACTTCCACTTCTATTTTAGTTAATAAATTCAACTGCGTATAAACATTTACAGGTAGAACGTGAATTTGATACACACGTTTCCCTGTAAACTTCAGTTTTAATTTGTTTTATTTTAATTCAATGTACATATTTGCTCAACCTGCAAAATGATAGTGATTCTTAAAATTTGACCGTCATCAAAAAAATGTTTGGCAAATATCCTACACGCTAAATCTCAGGTCTACTTTGGGGGCAGAAGCTATTCTCATCGCAAAATTCATCTGTTGTCATCAAATATATATCTATATCATGTGTGGTCAGTAAAAAAATTAAACTAGTATATTTATATTTAAAAAATATATCTGAAGTACACCAAGAGATATGAGGCGCCTATTTTTTTTTATCAATTTATCGCACTTTCTTTCAGCTCACCTCAAATCTTACAATTTGATATGTTCGTTCTACATGTGGAAAAAAATTAAGGAGGCAATATAAATAGATTGAATGTGTGTCTTTTCATATGCCATTCAGTGACGTTTCTTTCTTTCATCTTAGTGCATAGTGATGGCTTCTTTGAAACTGCTATCCACCTTTCTTTACATCTAGCATGTATTTTCTTTTTTTCTTTTTTTATTCCTTTCACCTTCTTTTTTTTTGGTTTTCTTAATTTGTGGAATGACTATTTGGTTTTTAATAAAGATTCTAGATTGGAATCTTATAAGTTTACATAGAAATTCCAAAATCTTTCAGCGCCCATCCATGATGTGAATGTAGGAACGCCTCTCAGCGTAAATATCCTCTATTTCTTAAAATATATGAGTCGCTACAAAGAGTATCATTGTTGACCATGGAGTAAAGTTGGTTGATGTGTGTAGTAATAAAATGCAAGTCACACCTTTGAATCACTACTTATCTGATTTCAAAAACATTCTAAGTATTTTCTAAGTGACCGGATTCCCATAGATACATTCTATATGGAGAATAGCTTGAGAATAGCTTCTTCCTACTTTGGGTACTTGAAGAGTAAGTCTTTCCAATTTTTTAGGCATATCATTATTACATACTTTTATGTCTATTTGTTAGTGTAGAGGAGACAAGTGCATACCTTGTTCTTTTACTTTCTTGTTTTGTATTTATTTTTGGTCTTCTTATAAATATATATTTCTCATGCTCAATATGTCTTAGTTTAAGTATAAGTTGATAAAAGACTAAAGCCTATTATCCATTAGCCTACCTTAGTTCCAAATGGTTCAAACTAATCCTCACTACCACCATTTTTACATCTTGGACTAAACTACAAGTGCAATTCTATTTCTTGGATAGAACTATCCATGTAGCCTTGTCCCCCTAGTTCAAACATGTTTTCCCACCTTACCAAGATAACCCTTTAAGATAAAATCACTGACTTGTGCACAAAATGCTTTGAATTGAACACGTAAGATCTTCTATTTAAGGACAAAAGGTCATCAGTCATCTTAAAAAAAGAGATCATTGATTTGCATCATCAATTGGACTGGAAAATATTATTACAAAGAATTTTCTACACTCTTGCATCACCATCATTTCACTTCATCGAATACTACTCTCATATAGGCAATTTGTATTTGTTTGTGGCGTGTCTTTGATATTTGTAAATTAGCGAAGGGTTTTTACTTGCTATCAAGTAAGTTCACACTTCCCTTTGCACACATCAAACCCCCAAGGTGCTTTTCAACATCCCTCTGTCCCAAACACGAGACTAGGCAAAAACAAATAGGAACTGAAGAGCATCTCAACTGAGGATAGATTAGTGTGGAACAAAAGCATCTAAAGACTAGTCAATGAGCATAGTCTAGTCATGAGTAGGCCTAGATTCATAGTATACATTTGCCACAATTTGACCCATGTATTAGTACAATTTCAAAATCTAGATTCTAATGATCTAGTGCAACATATAATAGAATCCTCATTGGCAAAAACCATAAATCAACATAGAGCCAAGCACATTCTAACTCTCTTTTACATTTATTGTTTCAACTCTTATATGATTTAGCTCTAATTGTTTATCAATTATTCTATTATTTAGTAGATCCTAAATTGCCATGGCATGTGTTTGTTTCCCTACATTTTGTTGAACCTATGATTTCAAACCCAACTAGTGATTTTCTCTAGGCTTTTGCCTTCTTTTCATTCTTTGACTATATCCATCTTTTTATCATATATGAAACTTTTATCTTAATTACAAGTCCTTTTCTCCTTATTTGATCAATCATATAGTAAAGTTTATGCCAAAGCATCTTCCTAAATACCATATCCCCATTTGGCATAGCCCTAGACTCAACCCTACAATCGCTATGGATTGTTTTTTTACTCCCATTGTTGGGTCAAATCACAATAGTGTGTCCCTTAGGCCACAAGCAAAAATATAAAGCAAATTCCATGCATAAACATGGTGGGTTTGAGCAAATGGGGTGTTCAAGGGAAGGGGGGTTTGCTCGAACCCTATGTGGCACCACATGTTAAGGAGGTGTTCACACAACTGAGGCGTTCATGTGAATGGGGGGTATTTGCATGAACACCCCTAATCACCCATTTATTAGGCAACAACATTTATTTAATGACATCCTAATCTAAGTGAACCCACCAATTCGAGTGAACCAACCTGAGGTACAAACATATTTTTTTCTTTTTATTTAATTTTATGTATTTTGCTCTCTCTGACATCCTAATCTAAGTGAACCCACCAATCTGAGTGAATTGACCTAAGATAGACATTTTTTTTGCTTTTTTGTTTGCTCTCTCTCTCTCTCTCTCTCTCTCTCTCTCTCTCTCTCTCTCTCTCTCTCTCTCTCTCTCTCTCTCTCTCTCTCAGTTGGGGTAAGAGAATGGAGTTGCATCCCACTAGTGGGCCAACAAGCAAAAACCCAAATGAGAATCTACTAAAAATGTGTTGGGGTTCAATTTAAGAGGGGTTTGATTGAACTCCCTTAAATTAGATCTAACTCCCCTACAATTTCTATATAAAAGACCTTGTAAAAAAAATTATTTTATTTTAATAAAAATTTATGAGCAAGAGCTTCGATCAAACCTCCTCCTATTCAAGTTGTCATTGCCTTTGAATGACAAATGTGAGTCTCCTCCTTCTAGGTACTTTTTTATTCTTTATTCTTTTTTAAATTTTTATTTATTATTTTAATTGCTTTATTAAAAATTTATATAATTTTATAATTTAAAATATTTTTTTAATTTTTAATTCTTAATTCTTAGTTTTGAATTTTTAACTTTGCATTATAAATTATAAATTTATTTGAAAAAATAAAAAATTATATAAACTAAATTAAATTTGTAAAGCATGCTGAAACCTTATTACACTAACCAAAAAATGGCAAAGAGTGATAGGAGCAAAAAATAGTGACAAAGGTGAATCAACTAAAGGAGGGGATAGGAAAGTGGATGAGTGCAAGATCATCATCGACCAAATAGTGGCAATGAGCAAAAAATGCATCTATAATTAGCCAAAATTGTGAAATAGATATCTGACTTTTGTTGGGCTTGGATAAAAGTTTAAATAGCTTTGGCGATTCTGAACCAAAACATATATCCATTCTATAAAAATAGATATATGTTTCCTACTTCCCCATTTTGTTACCACAAAGTCCCAACCAGCGGATTATTTTTCTCTCATCGGTAGAAATGAATATTAATTATTTTGAATATTCGTTTTGGGTAATCCTCCATGCTCCCTTGTGCTAGCATGTGACAAGCGTCTTCATAGAAAGTGTTCAATAGTTCATAGAGGTATTTTTCTTATTTTTCTAAATTAAATTAAATTCAAAATTAAATGAAAATTGTTTATATTAGTTTAGGGTTTTTAATTTGATTGAATATAAATTCATATTTGTATTGTAACATGAATTTCATGTTTTTGAATTTGATTGAGTGTATATTTTGTGCATTTTGAATTTTTTCATATAGTTTAGGGTTTTCAATTCAATTTCAAATGTAGTTTATAGTTTAATTTTATTGTATTCTAAATGTGTATGGTTTAATAAAATGTTGTTCTAAATCCTAAATGTATATGTTTTAAATTTGAAATAGGTAAATATGGATGAGAAACCTCCAAACATACTCTCCCTTGCCAAACCCTGCCCCACTGAAGCCTCCACAAATAATTCAAGAATAAATTGAAAAAATATTAATGAAATAAACAAGATTATACAAACTCATCATCACCACCCTCGATTATCCTCAATGGCTTCCACCTTAGAAGGAATTTGTCATGCCCACATTTTCCATGTGGTCACAACACACATCACACGTGTCATAGCCACATCTGTCATGTGGTCATGACACGAAATATCAAAAATTTTCTCACGCTTCCCTAAAAACCCCCTCGCATGCGTAAGCATGCTCGATGGTGTTCATTCAAGGCGAAAATACTACAGTTGTCGGCAGGGTACAAGTACAATTGCGTGCAACCAAACGCAAGCAGACCAATAAGGGGGTCTCTACGACGCCGTTAACGTCACTGCTAGGTTTAAAATATCAGGGTTCCTAAATCTAAATCTCGGCAAATTTCGACAGCATAACGCCTTACGGCATAAGTGGGAATTACTCAACACTATATTACACACGTGGTTCACTGATAGATTAACAACTTCCCACGACGCCTTGTTCTGACTAAACCGACTCGTGATCTCCCTATTTAATCATTTTTCAACAAGGCACGGTTGTCTGTCTCCTCTCTTGCTTCCTGACATATACTCCTTCGACTTAGCATTCTCAACAAGGCGGTTCGTTTGCTCTCTCTTCCCTTTTCTTTGGGTCTTAATTTTGATTGCATTTTTATCGCGCTCACCTTAACTATTTCTCTGATAGTTTAGTTTGTTTATATTTCGGTCTCTCTCTCTTTCGTTTTCTATGCTTTCTTTATGTTTATCCGGTCCTTTCTTCATATTGGACATCAATCAGGGTTATCACTGTATCTATTGTTGACATTAAACCTAACCTCTGGATGATCCAGGTCACATAGGCTGGTTTACTACTTCGCTGGACTCGGTCTCCTAGTCCTCTCCGACCTAGATTTCTCCTTTTGTTCCTAAGCAAATTTAGTGGAAGGGTCCATCAACTTAGTTCTCTTATCCCATGTGGGAAATGCCGCGCATTTTCTCCTATGTGTTTTCCAATGTTACTTTTTCTTCTTCTGACTCTCTTACAGGTTTACTTATGTGGACGTTTACTACAGTTGAGATTAAAATGGCCTCACATGGAATGTATGTGATGGCTTCTTAAGTTTATTTCCAGTGATCTTTTAAGCAAGGTGACGTGTAATTTTCCTCTTCATTTTCCGGGTTATTGAATCACGTTGATAGATGAAACTTCCGAGAAACTCTTCCCGGAGTAATACAGTATATTCCTTTATGCTCTCGTTAAATTATAATTTTATTTTCTCTTATTAACGTTAAGAGAAAATGGCCTCTCTGAAATTCGTAATCAATTAAAAAATTTATCAATATGTAACGATATATTTATATGTATATATATACATAAGATCGTATATATATATATAAACATACTTATACTCAATTACATTTCTCCTATTTAAAATTACTGTTGTTATAATTACTGTTGTTTATTATAATTACTAATATTGCAATTATTAAGTTATCTTAATAAGTTACCTTTCTATTAAACTAGTATTAATCTTCTATTTGTTTATATATATTTACATATACAATTACATACCATAGTTGTTATTAATAAGAGGTTCTCCACTTTATAAAATAAAAGCCAACCCATGAAAATATGTCTTATTTCATTTGGTTAAATCATTTGCCATATGGCAAACCCTAATTCCTTTTTTTTTTATTGTTTCCTTTGTGAAGGCAGGGGAATGGAAATGGCGGCGGCGGCCAAGGCAGAGGGACAGAGGTGGAAGGTCGCGCCATGGAGGGGGGGTCGGCCTGTGAGAGGGGAACATTTTTTTTTTATTTGGTGAGGCGGAGGTATGGAGGTGGCCAAAGCCACGCTGGGGCCGCGTGAACTAAAAGGTGGAGGCATTGTCGTGGGGAGAGGAGAGTATGTGGATGGCGGTGGCCACGGATTATACATTGACGGGGGTGTTGGGTTGTTGGGAGTCCGCGGTCACCAGGTCGCGGACTGTGTTAATGTTACGGAGGGGGTGTGGGGAGGAGCAGAGCCCCCACCCACATCCCACTACGTGGGGTGTGGGTGGGGGCTCCGCCCCTCCCCACACCCAATATACACCGACGGGGGTGGTGGGAAGGTTCCAACCCTTCCCACCACCACATCACTGTATTTTTAATATGTGCTGTGCATTCACAGCGACCCAACAACATTTCATTGCATCTTTATTATGTGTTGTGTATTACACAGCGACCTAATCAGTGATCCATTGTAATTTACTTCTATTTTATAATATCACATTTGGGTAAATATATATATATATATATATATATATATATATATATATAACCCACAATTTACAGACATCATATATATATATATATATATATATATATATATATATATATATATATAGAAATATAGTTTAATTCTATTTATTTAATTATAATAAAGGTGGATATAGGCATCTGTATTTTATTTGTAAATGATAGTAAAGGAGAAATATTTATGTATGAGGTTCAATATCTAGATTTAGTACTTACAGAGAAAAGTGTTAGTCTATTTGAAAAAATAGACTAACACTTTTCTCTGTAAGTACTAAATCTAGATATTGAACCTCATACATAAATATTTCTCCTTTACTATCATTTACAAATAAAATACAGATGCCTATATCCACCTTTATTATATATATTTTGAAAAATTTAAAAGAAATCCAGAGATTTATATAAGTAAAGCTATTAAATATAACTCTTTTTAACAATCGCATAATAATATTTCTTTCACGGGTAACTTTACGAATACAGAGAAATGAAAACAAAGAAAACTAAGTTATCTTAAAAATCACATTCTCATATAATTAATTAAACATTTCCAATGTAGAAAATAAACAATAATTCTTTCAAATGCGATTTACAATTACGGATTCTTTAATAATTGAAAATTTTAAAAGCAAAGAATGACTTAAAACTCTATTTATCTGTCATGTTCGATTCCAGTTCATTTAATATCAACTAATACTTAGCAATGTAAATACCGGAAAATAAACGTAAATTTCTTAAACTGCCATTTACACTTTAATTACGAATTAAATAATCAAATACGGATATTAGACTTCATATAATTAATGATAAACGAGGAGTTTAATAAAATTGATAATTACACATGTATATTTTCTTTCCTTACTTCACATTTGCAAAATTTCAATTTAGTACATAATAATTTTAAATAGAGAATGAAACAAAATCATTACAATTGCATTGGCTCACAACTACTGACAACTACAATATCTAAAAGTTAACAAAATTCATAATCTAACTTTAACACTTTTGTCAAGATCAACATTCAATTTCACTACTTAACAACAGTTACTCAAAATATACATAATTGTCAAAAATTCATAACTAGCAAACACTAATGAAGGGAAGAATTTCTCTCTTTCCCCAACAATAATTTATACAACTTCAAAGGAAGAGAATCCCTCCATAATGAACTTAAACAGGATGTAGCTCAAAGAACAAAATTCTCCTTATAGCAAGAATTAAATACAATCTCCCTATGAACAGCACTCCTCCAAATCCAACCATAAGCTCCAAGGGGAAACCTGCGTATCAAAGACAAACAAAGAAGAAAACACCACTCATCTAGCTCTCCTCCCTTCCGTAGACCCGCAAGAGGGTCACCCCCGAGCTAGGGAGACCATACTCACACTTGGGTAAGTCAAGCACTCCACTTCACAATAGGGACAACAACAAACCCAAAGCACACAAACACCCGTGGGTAAATTACACAACACAGAAACTCAACTACAGTGAGTTTCATAAGGGGCAGGAGAGTGGACACACTCGACTCCAGAGTGTCACCCTTACAGATAATTTAACCAACACAATTTCTCTTGGCCTCAAACCAAGTTTGATCACAAATTTTTTTAAGAAATCTGTATTTGACTCTCAAGTCAAAGATACAGTCACAGATACATGCCCTCAAGGCTTTCAACATCCCAAAAGAAGGAAATAGGTATGCACCCGAGGAGGATCTCTCCTCCCCTACCCCAAACTTGATGAGCATTTCTCCCAAGTGGGAGAAGCTCTATCAAACAACCCGACAACAAACCCCACAGAAAACACATCTAAAACACAAACAAATAATCATCTTTCACACACTTTACATACACATTCAGATATATGAGAGAAAGGTAAAAAATCAAACCAACCTTACAAGCCCTCCTGGAATGAAGCTGTTGCAGAGCTCCACTGAGTTCTCTTCCAACCTTAGCCAACAACTCCCTCTCCCTCTCCTCTCCTCCCAAGCTAACTTTCCTCTTTTTGGCAATCCTAATAAAACTCTCCCAAAACTCAACTAACTCCCTCTCATCCCAAAATTGGAAAACAAATAACCCAAATTCTTTTCTAGTTTAGAGGAATGGGGAGGTGACACTTGTCACCTTCTCACCCTCCCCCAAAACCACTATTCTGTCCTGGTGGCTTATGTCACTCACCCATCCCTAGAGTACTCCTTATCCCTCTCCTCATGTCATTTCTCTTACGCATGGGAGAAATAAAAGGAGTTAAAGGACGAAAAGACAGGTGACCCATGCCTCTTCTTCCCTCCTTCACATGGATGGCCCCACAACACATGGGGGAATCTCACTAATGGAGGAGGTGACTTCAAGTCAATCCTTCAATAATGGATGGGTTTGTAGTCATCTCTTACCTTGGGGATTGAAGAGGGATGGGTTGGGTGTAGGTACAACCCATCATGTCCCCTCCATACCTCCAATTTTCGCCACTTAACTTCAGGGGGAAGTTAAGATGACTAGATGGAGGTTACTCAAGGGTTACCCATGCCAAACGGGCCCCTGGACCCATGGAATATAACCCAGGGTCAACTTTAACCCATCCAGAACACCCATGGTCAAGGTAAAGCACATGAAAAGGCCTCAAAGATTTAAATAAAATAAAGAAATTCAAATTCAAACTTTTTACAACACAAATCATAAAATATTGTTACAAGAGGGTACCCAAACCCACTCGACCATACGAAAGACCACATTACAACATCACATCAAACACAGAAAGATCTTGGTTCCTCGTGGAACCAGATCGGCTTAACAGGGGATAATAATAACAAGTTGCGGAATGATCTCCGAAATCTGTGGTTCGATTAGTAAATCCTGCACACTAAATTACAAGATCAGTATCCACATATAATCATCATAGCCGAAGCAACTTATAAACATGCATTATCATGACATAGTTCCAATTAACATAAATGAAATCATATTACAATTTTCCAACATCACCTAATTAACTTTTCTGAAATGTAAACTTATCCAAACATCACCCAATTAGTTTTTCCGAAATCATAATAAAGTTTAATAGTTTGACAATTCTGGGAACTGCTATCCCACAAATATAAAAAGTAACAATAACAGTAATGTAAATAGTCATAACAACAGAAGTAAAAAGGGCGGTCCTCACAGAATTATCAACCATGTCCATACCCTCACAAGCCAACATGATTCATTTAAGCAATTGTGAGAAGCCAAGAGCGCCAAATATTTGGTTGACTTATCATATGGTCAAGTGAAAGAATTAGAAATTACCAAAGCCATGTTGGCGGCACATTTTGTAAACTCTAAAACTAGATTTCTTGTTTATGTACGTAAGCCCAAATTTTTAATCAAGTAGTGCACATATTAGGGTATCATTGATAATTTTTGGGATCTTTTGTGGATGGTTTTTGATAAACCACTCAACAACAATCTTGATGTACCTTTATATTTCCTCTGTAAACTATATGCAAAGTTTATATTAGGTCATCATGTGAACTATTTTGATTTTAGAGATTTTTAGGGAGTAGGTAGAGGAATGCCTCAAGATAGACCTAGGGTAGTATGACATATGAAAGGTCCATTTATTCCCCCTCCTTCGATCCCTTCTCCATCTTCTATTTAACACTCAATCATTGTCACAGATGCAACACATACATTAGAGCATCTCTACCATATACTGTTTGACAGAGCATTTGATTATGCACACTTCTTGACTACCACAACCACATGAAATAGATGGTCATAGTGGATCATTTGATGTTAGTAGACCTTCCTCATCAACACATGTATGTATGCCTCACCTTGTAGTATGTGCAATGAGTTGTGCTTAGGTCCTCTTGGAGATTTGGTTGAGCCATACCTGAACACATCAATATATGATGCACCTCTTATTTCTTCTACACAAGTGGAGGCATCAAGGACTATAGCACAAGAGGAGCAAGGTCAACATTTCTTTGAGGTAAAATTTAAAGTTATTTAATTATGTTTGAATTTAATAATAATAATAAAGATTAGTACTAATATGTCTAAGTGGGATAATAATTAATGACAGGGGAGGAGGTTATCAAAGTTCAAAAAGGTACTCTTTATGCCATTCAATTTGGCTTAAATTTGATGGTATAAATTTTTCTATATTTTTTGTGAACTTAATTATATGTAAATTTATATCAATGTTATTCTGCTTTTATAGTCTATTGCAAATGTGAGTGATTTGCCACCTTTCCCAGTATACTTTAGTAAGACCCCTGATCATCCAATAAGAACATCGTTTGTCCAACAACTCTCTGAACATTAGCAACGAGTTGATGTAATTGAATTGAATTTTTCTTTAATTCATATTTTAGAGTTTATAGCTGATTATAGTGATTTAGATGTTAATTTAAATTATTATGATTATGTACATACAATCTTACATTATTGTCATTTTTATATAGGAACTCTTAGTTGGTTGATCCATTATGACTCCTTCTCAATCAATGTCAAAGGCCTCATCGGTGGTATATGTTTGTTTTGTAGTAAAAAATTCTATTTGGTAGTCTAAATTATTTATTTGCCATTGAAATAATTAATGAAATTTGTGGTTTGACTTGTTGTTGTAGTCAAATTTACATCCATCAAGTAGTAGGCATCATGGCACCAAGAGACCACTTTTTGAGGATCCACCACAGGTTGAGAGACCACCACAAGTAACCCCATTGGCACACATAAATGATCCATTGCAGTCAACAAATCCACCACAAGTTAAGGATTCACCATAGACAAAGGGTCAAGTGAACCTTTAGGATTTGATGTAGCTATTCAACATGTAGATTGTATATAGATTTTGAGATGACATATGCCACATTTTGTGAAAAAATGTTTTGAGCTGGCATTTATGCCAAATTTTTGTATATGTATACCATTGTTTAATAGTAAAAAGAGAGAGATAGATGAATGCATATATGTGAGTACACTAGACTAAACCCTCCTTTCACTACAACATTCAAGGACAAAATCAAGTTTAAGTCACTACAAGATGGAAGAGGACTCAGCTACTGATTTTGTGCTCTTGTTTGTCAAGGAAAGATGAGATTCAATCAAGACTTTTATCAAAACCTAGGTTAAGTATGAATAAAACTACAGTTATGAGATAATCAGCTTGAAACAGACAAATGAAAAAATAACTTGAAATCTAAAAGTACAAAGATGATCAGTAAGATGTCAGAACCCGTCTCTCGAAAGCATAGGTGTTGGAGGACAAATTCGGTAACCGCCCAAGTCCAGAAGTGAGAATCTGTTGAAGGTCAAAATTTAGAATATGCTGTAAATGATGCTCAGAAACCAGATCCAGAACTTGGAAGCCCAATAGACTAGGGCGCCAACCACCCAAGTCTTTTCGGAGAGATATTTTGAAACTGTTTTATGATCCTGAAACCTTAATTCCTGTACTGCCTTCCTATACCTCCACTTTTCCCAAAACATGTATCTGTAACTTGCACACAAGATGACAAGAGAGGGGTTTGGGGGTTGTGGTGTTTAGGGATTTTCCTCAAGCATGAAAGATTTCCCAACACTATTGTTAGAGAGATAGCGTGTCCTTGCAGGACAGAGGCTAAAGATAATCCAAATGATGAAATGATTCAAATAACAATGATATCACCTTGGAGGTGAAGCCCTTAGGAGGGTGAAGCTTTTCAACTCATAAGGAGATGGATGATGATGCCAAATCTGCAATAAACACATAAATACAAACACAAATTTGCAACAATAACACAATGAATGCCTTGAATGCTCTTTGCTCTAGTATCATAAGTTTGTAATATCCATCTAGGTTCAAAATGAAGTTGAAAACTCACTTATATATGCTTTCCCATCAACATTCATGAAATTAAATCACAAAAGCCGACAAGGAGGAACATTTTTAAATGTCCTATGTCGACATACAATTTATTCACCCTGACCAATCAAGGAGGACTTGGGCGGTTGGCACCCAAGTCTAGGGGCCTAATTTGAGTTAGGGCTAAGCTAAATGAAGGGCCCAAGGTCCCAAATTTACATGGGTGTCAGGCTCTTTACTTCGGGATGCTCAATTAGAATGTATAATGAAACAAATTGGACCTAAGAGCTAAACTGGGAGGTAAAAAGGCATGTGTCCACTTTTTACTCCATAACATTTAGCCATCACTTTAATGTGTGTATGATCTTATGATCCATACATGTATTAAAGTATGGTCAAAGCACATCAGACACATCAACCGCACCCTAAGTTTGAAGACTATCGCTAGCCCCCAGCGTAGGCAAACATAGGAAGACACTTAACAATCACATAAGATACAATGAAGACAGTAAGGAAGCACACAATTTACAGAGAAGACAGTGAAAGCACGCAATACGTGAATAAGACATAAATACAACCACATAATACATGAAGTATACATGTGAAGAGAAGACACAATTAAGCAATTATATATATATATATATATATATATATATATATATATATATATAATGCTAACTAAAGTAAACAAAACACACATGCAAAAACACACAAACAACATACAGCCGGGGGTGGCTCATCGTCACACGTCTTTAGACCACGTCACAAACACGCAAAGAAGTCACGTAAAACATGCGGAAGACACACAAAATACATGAGCGTCGCATAGTATGCCATAGGCACAATATATGTCTTATACACGACAAACACGAGCAACAGGAAGGAGCTCATCGCTACACTCCACTATCTAAAACACGCCAAACACTTGACGGTTGAGCTATGCTACCACAACTGCCAAAGACATGCTTAAAGATGAATGACTCAAGATCTAACCTCGCCTCGCGATGAGGACTTTGTACAAAAGGATGTACACTAGCTCAAGAGATACACCATCCCGCCTCATGTTGAGGGCTTACAAACACGCTTTGTGAGTGTAAAAGTAATCAGACAGATACCATTATATATGCCCCCACCTTAAGGTGGTTGATCCTGCTTGCCGATATCAAGCACATTAAGGTAGAGTGAAAACACAAAAGAGAACAAGAACTTTCGCAAAGCCCATGCCCCAAAGTGACATGTGCCACGATTGCAGAATGTTCCCACAAACACATCGATATCATTTGATAAGATAATCAACAAAGTATAAGCTTCAGTTAGAAAATCTTACTGTAAGATAACAACCAAATCAATTCATAAAAGCTATTCAAAATCATATCACATGAGAGACCAAGGCTACACGAACTGAGTATAGCCGTGAGGTTGTACTGCATGTATCTAGAACCGAGTGTAGCGACAAAGTGAGATAATAGAAGCAGATTCAGAGTATTGCAAAAGTTTGTTGGAGGACCCTGATTTTTGCCTGGTATTCAATATGATGTTCGACTTGCATATGCCGTGCCAGCGAAGCAAAGAGGAAGAAGCCCTCAAGTTTCTGTCAATTGCTCCCCGTTTGCCCCTGCCGCCCGCCATTCTGACGTCGTCGATACCTGTAATCCACGGAGGCCATGTCAGCGACACGGTGGACTACTTCTGCGCCATGCTGGAATCCCTGGAGGCAGGGGTTTCAGGCGAGGGTTTGGCCATGGCCACACGTGCGATGGAGCACATCTTTATCGCTCCCAAGATTCGAACTTGGGTTTCGGCTTCGCACGGCAAAGGATTATCTGAGGACAAGATGCGGCAACTTCCGAGTAAGTGTGAATTAAGCTGCGCAGGCGTCCAGACCAGCCAAGAGAAGATGGAGCAGGCTTGGGAGGTGGTGGCGTTAAACAGAGAATCAAGGTATTACACAGTAGAAAACTACACGAATGAAATTATTCTGAAATGGAGTCATACGCCTTTGGTTTCCGCTTCCACCTGGAGATGTTTTGTATAATGTATGTCTGGAACAGATCGTTTGGAGGGTTTTGAGTGTTTGCCAGCGATCTGATACTAGTTTCAATCTCCTTGTCTCAAGATTTGACGTTGCTAAGACTTGAGTTAGGGTTTCTAAGAGTTGCCGTCCTCACTAAAACCAGAGTTAGGGTTTATAGGAGTAACCCTCCCCAGCTTTGACACTGAAACCATCAAACTTGACCAGAGATCGACAACTACGCAATATAAATATATGTACATGTCTGTCACAAGATCGCGACGATTTCTATGTAAATAGTTGTAACGTAATGGTTTCTTCAGATTTCTTGTTATATTCGCCGAGTTTGTTGTTAATCACAAAGCCACTGTCTGTATCCCCAAAGCACATAATTCTCACTTAAATTCAACTGCATATAAACATTTACAGGCGCGACGTAAATTTGATATACACGCTTCCCTATAAACTGTAGTGATTTATTTATTTTAATTATATGTCTATATTTGCTGAACCTGTAAAATGAATAGTCATTCATAAAATTTGACTGTCATCAAAAAATTATTTGTCAAACATCTACAAATAAATATCAGGTCTACTTTGAGGGCAGAACCTATTCTCATAAAATGTATCTATCGTTATCTTTCTTATAGGGCTTAATAGCAAGGTCATAAGTTTCTCAAGATGGAGATCTATGTTCAAATCTCCCAAGTAACATCTATAGGTGGAACTTCAAGATGTGGCTCTTGGACTTCCGTGGTGGTTTCTAGTGTGGTTCTATGTGGTGAATCTTTGTCTTCCAATGGCTGTCAAGTGAATTTGTGGCTCTTGGACTTCTGTGGTGGCTCCGTTAGTGGTTTCTAGTGTTGTTCTATGACCTTTGCTGGTGTATTTGTATCATGTATGGTTAATCCAAAAAAAGTTGAAGTATGGTCTACTTTGTGCCAGTGTCGATGTAGTAGAGTTCGTTGATGCATGTGGTAATAAAATGTAAGTCTTGGGTTTAAGTTGCTACTTATTTGACTTAAAAAATATTCCAAGTGTTTTCTAAGTGACAGGGTGGTAAGTATTTTCCAAGGAAAGAATGGCTATAGGTACATTCTATATGGAGAATAACTTCTTCCTACTTTGGGTACTTAAAGAGTAGGTTTTTCCAATTTTGTAGGGATCCTTTTGTAGATGTGCTATTATATCATTATTACACACTTTTATGGTGTAGAAGAGAAAAGTGTGTAGCTTGTTCTTTTACTTTCTTGTTTTATATAAATATTTTTGGTCTTCTTATAAATATATTTTTCTCATGCTCAATTTTTCTTAAGTATAAGTTGACAAAAGACTAAAGCCTATTTCCATTAGCCTACCTTAGTCCCAAATGGTTCAAACTAATTCTCACTGCCACCATTTTTACATCTTGGACTAAACCATAGGTGCAACTCTATTGACAATAAAATATAGGCAATGCAAGCTTGAGGTCTCGATTATTTATGTCAGATAAATTAACACCTTGGTGATGCAATAAGAATGAAATCGGGATGGTGCAGTGGGGTAACAGTTGCATAATATAAAGAAAGACCAATATTTTATACACTTATTGAACCGGTCTACTTGTATATTCATATTATATATCCTTTATACAATATACATTCAGTATTGCAAGCATAGATATAAACATCACATATGCTTGAGTAGTATTTTTATCATATTACATTCATTAGATATTCTCTTGTTCATTGTGTACTATGTTCTTTCGGTTCCTCTATTTCTCTTCTTCTATGTTTCTCCTCTTTAGTGTGTCTATGGTGTCTTCCTTACTTGTAGTGAATAGCCTCCTATTCATGTAGGGACATGTCCTTCTCCGTGTCTTTGTTCCTTGCCATCCTTCAAATGGTAATGCACATCCTCAAATGTTACCGCAATAGCCTTACGGTCACTATAGTCATGCTTGTCCTATTTTTGGTTTCTTATCTGCCAACAAAGTCTATTTCCTGGACAAAATGATCCTTGTAGTCTTGTCCCCCTAGATCAAATATCTTTTCCCACCTTACCAAGATAACCCTTTAGGATATTTTGATTGTTACTCATTTACTTGTGCACCAAATACTCTAAATAGAACATGTAAGATCTTTTAAGGACAAAAGGTCATTAGTCATCATAAAAAAAGAGATCGTCGATGTGCATCATCAATTGGATTGGAAAACATTATCATAAAGCATTTTCTACACACTTGCATCACCATCATATCACTTCATCAAATACTACACTCTCATACAGTTAATTTGCATTTGTTTGTGTTGTCTTTGATATTTGTAAATTAGCAAAGGGGTTTGACTTGCTATCAAGTAAGTTCCACAATTCCCTTTACACACAACAAAACCCCAAGGTGTTTTTCAACACCCCTCTATCCCAAACACAAGAATAGGAAAAACCAAATAGGAATTGAAGAGCATTTCAATAGAGGATAGATTTGCATGGAGCAAAAGCATCTAGAGACTAAACCAGAAGCATAGTCTAGTCACGAGTAGACCTAGATTTATAGTATACCTTTGTCACAATTTGACATCTATGCAAGTATAGTAATAGATTCTAATCATCGAGCACAATATACAATAGAATCCTCATTGTCGACAACCATAAATCAACATAGAGCCAAGCACATTCTAAATCTCTTTTACATTTATTGTTTCAACTCTTATATAATTTAGCTCAGATTGTCTATAGATTATTCTATTATTTAGTAGATCCTAAAGTACCATAGGGTTTGTTTGTTTTCCCTACATTTTGTTGAACCTACGATTTCAAATCCAACTAGTGCTTTGCTCTAGGGTTTTGTCTCCTTTTCTAAGTCTATCCATATTTTATCATATAAGAAACTTATGTGTCTTAATTATCTTTTTCTCCTTGTTTAATCATTCATATAGTAAAGTTCTATACCAAAGCATCTTCCTAGATACCATCTCCCCATTTGGCATAGCCCTAGACTCAACCCTACAACCATTATGGTTTGTTTTTTGACTCCATTGTTGGGTCAAAGCATAATAGTGTTTCCCTTAGGCCACAAGCAAAAATTTAAATCAAATTTCATGCATACACATGGTGGGTTCGAGAAAATGGGGTGTTTGGGGGAAGGGGGATTTGCTCAAACCCCATGTGGCATCACATGTCAAGGAGGTATTCACACAATGGGGGTGTTCATGTGAAAGGGGGTATTTGCATGAGCACCCCTAATTGCCTATATGTTTAGGCAACACCATTCATTTAATAGCATCCTAATCTAAGTGAACCCACCAATCCAAGTGAACCAGCCTAAGGTAGACATTTTTTCTTTTTTGTATTTTATTCTATTTTATGTTTTTTGTTGTGTGTGTGTGTGTGTGTGGGTAAGACCATGGAGTTGTATCCCACCAGTGAGCCAACAAGCAAAAACCCATATGAGAATCTAATTAAAACACATTGGAGTTCAATTTAAGAGGGGTTCGAGTGAACTCTCTTAAATTAGATCAAACCCCCCTATGATTTCTATATAAAAGAGCTTGCAAAATAATTTTTACTTTTAATAAAAAATTATGAGCTAGGGCTTCGATTGAACCTCCTCCTATTCAAGTTGTCACTACCTTCGAATGACTTCTAAGTCTACTCCTTCTAGATACTTTTTTATTATTTTCTCTTTTTAAAATTTTTTATTTATTATTTTAATTAATTTATTAAAAATTTATTTAATTTTATAATTTAAAAATATATATGTTAATTCTTAATTCTTAGTTTTAAATTTATAATTTGTTAATTATGCATTATGCATTATCAATTTATTTCAAAAAATAAAAATAAAAAATTATATAAACTAAATTAAATTTATAAAGCATGCTAAATCTTTATTACACTAACCAAAAAATGGTGAAGAGTGCTAGGGGCAAAAAAAAGCACTGACAAAGGTGAATAAACTAAAGTAGGGGATAGAAAAGCAAAGTAAGGGATGACATAATGGGAATCTCTTTTGATCTAGATGAGAATAATCAGAAGGTTACTAGTTGAAAATACATCGAGACCCTAATAGGATGTGTAACAGTAAATAGTCAAGAATTAGGGTACATATTAGAGGAAGTGGGTCAAAATTTAGATACCAAGGCAAAGGAATCCAAGTCAAAGGCAAAAAATTGCAAGATCTTTGTTTTTAATATCAATGCTTCAAAGTTGATGCAAAAATCTCGACCATCAATATTCCAAATAAATTCCTACATCCAATAATGGAACAATTGAAGAGGACAACCATAACTATGAAACTCATTAGTAATTGGCCCTCAATAGAAAAGATTAAAGCTTGGATGGATTGATTTATCGCAATGCCCTTGCCCTAATATTAGTTTCTTGGCTTTAGGTAGAACCCATTACCCCATGCAAAGGGAGCTAAAAAAGGATGAAACATTAGAACCTGGAGATATAGCAGACAAGAATTTTGGTGAAATCCCCCTCCAAATAGATGAAGTAGGAAGGACCAATAACTCATTGGACAATGGGGATGGTGAAGAAGAAATGGTCAAGGATACTATTATCACCTGGAATTGCAACCAACTGCTTGAACCCTGTTCAAGCATTCCAATGACACAATTGGATTGATCTCAATGTGTGGGACCTTGCAGATGACATTAGACCTCTAGAGAAGGTTGGTTCCTCATACTAAACTTAAGGTACAGAGAAAATATAGCTAAATCTAATGCTACTGATCATAGGGAAAAGGGGAAAAAGAGAAATTGAAATTAAAAGGGAGGTGATGCACCAGATTTAGGGTGTTTAGTTGAAATCAACCTAGCACAATGATGATCTCAAATGCTAAAGGGGATTCACACAGACTCATGCAGGTTCAAACAAAGGTTAAGGTAGAAAGATAAAACTATGAAATGGACCGCTTTATCCACAATACACAGCTTGCATCTATCAAATAAACACAATGTAAGAACAATGAGAGAGACAAAAGTATCAGTTTATATTGATCATGGAGGCTAAATAGCCATTACAAAATAAGAAGAAATTCATTGAAGAGGAAATAGACACAAAATAATGATATGCTTTCATAGGTGAACAACAATTGGAGACATCAAAGGCTTAGAATCAAGCACAATGCATCAAATCCAAACGGTTCTTGTAAAATGAACAAGGTCTGCATAATGACCTAGAGAACAACTAACCAACAAAAATACATCTCAAATACATGCATATATAGCTTTTCAAATCATACTATAGTAGCCATGGACGCGGGAAAGAGTGGTCAACAAGGAAGACCAGTCACCCATGTTGCAATAAATTCATCTCTGTGTCCTTAGAATGTGCCCACATGGCTCTACCCTAGAAATCTATTGAAGAAGAATATCTGCCCATGCCCTGGGTACAAGAAATTCAATGCAAAAGGAGCTACAATGGCATTTGGGTGAGTGAAATCAGTTTCCACAAGAAATTGAGCTTTCAATACAAATTAATGGTGGCCAAGAAGATCGTTGAGTAGTCCCATCGCATTCTAAATAGTGGAAAGAATAGGGAGGGAAAAATAGTCAGGCCCCGACCAATCAGACTTCAACTGACCCAACCTCCACCGATCAAGTCTCCACCAAGAAATCAACATCTGAAAGGGTGAAGAAGGAAACCCTGATATCCAAAGTCTGAAAGGAACAAAGGGAAACCATTAGGTTTTAGAGATCGGGCCTTCACCATGCATCGTTTAGTTTGAAGAGAAGAAAAGAAGTTACCCAAACACTTGGTACCTTATATAAATGATTAGGGATCGAGCCTTGGACCTTCTCCTTTCTTCCTTCAAACAAGAAAGGGGAAGAGAAAATCCCCAATCATTATCGTCTTAATGACTTAGAAAAATTGGAGCTCGACAGACTTCAGTGATCAGGCCTTCTGCTTACCTCATGCTAAAAGGAAAGAAGAAGACTGCAACCTCAACCTCTGACGCTCAAAACACTTAGAAGAATTTGAAGCTTCATCGGACTTCGACGATCGGGCTTCTCGCTTACTGGCTGCTTGGAAGAAGAAGGCAGGCCACCGCTCTAACCTCCGGCACCTGAAAGACTTAAGCAATTTTTTGATTTATCAAGGCGGAGTTTTTGGAGCCAATAGGAATGGCATGATGGGAGAGAGAACTCCGAAACTCTGAAGTTCCAAAAAAGGTAGAAAATACAAGGGGAAAGCCAGGAAACTTCAGACTTAGTTTTTTTTGTGGGCTTCTTCCTTACACTTCATGGGATCCTTGGCCTATTTGGCCTGAAGGCAAAATAGGATAACAAATACTTTTGAGGATAAGGCAAGGATCAAGGATTGGAGAATTGTCTATAGAAAGGGAAAGAGGAATTGTGTAACTGTGTTAAATCATAGCCTTTTAACTCTATATCTTCCTCAGTAAATATGGGAAGTGGCAGGTCGAGAGGGAGAAAGATGGATGGTAGTATAGCCAAGATATCATCCATGGAGGATTTGGAGAAAGGGATGTAAGCTCCTATCACTATTTTTTGTCAAAACAAAGGTTAGCATCTCCTTTCTAGGAGGCCATGAGAATCATGAGATGGAATATTCATGGGTTGAACACAACCCAAAAAACATTGTTTGTTTAAATAGTTGGTGGAGGAGTATAATCTTGATATCTTGTTGCTACAAGAGTCTAAATCAATGGAGATTCATTGAAAGATATGCTAAAGATCATCTAGTAGAAGAGTGCAAGCCTCGTGGTAGACTTAGTAGGCTCTACGAGAGGTCTAGCCTTTCTATGGGATAACCATCGACTTTCATGTTCAAGGGTTTCCCATACATAACTCTCTTCATGTGTGATTCTTAGGGCCTTAGGAGAATTTTAGGGTAATAATTTCCAATATCTATGGACCAAATATAGAAATAAATAGGATCAAGGTTTGGGAGGAACAATGGTGATTTCAGTGCCACTTTAAGTCTAAAAGAGAAATTGGGGGGTAGCTATGGGTCAATGCACAAAGATGGGGGACCAAAAAGTGGCCACAACCACTTTTTGGTCCCATATGAGCTATAACGCGAGCGTGTTATAACACATAGCTTGCATTTTAGGTTAGCGAGAATTTACAAAATAAAAGAAGCAAAAGTGAAACCCGCAGCGCATTTGTAAAAATTGGTCGTGCACAGGTTTCACTTTTGCTACTGCAAGCACGTTATAGAAGAGATTGAAACAACTTCAAAGGGAAATTGACAATTTCACCATTCCACCTTGCCAATCCCACTCTCAAGGACATTGTGCACAAGGTGTAGAGGGTACATAGAAGCTAAAAAAGGTAGGGTTTGATTTTTTTTTGTGAATTTGAAAAGAAATTTTTAATTTTGTAATGTTTTGATTGGATTTTTATCTTGAATTTTCAGCCAATGAGCCACCACAAAACCCTAATCCAGCAAAGGAGGCTCAAAACAATCCCCCTCAAACTAAGGAGAACCCTCAAAACCCCCCACCTTCAAGTTCTCACCATCAAAGAGACACACAAGAAAACTATTTAGGGTGAATTGAAGAAAACAAAAAATAATTTGAAACCCTAATTAAAACATTAAATACTCCAAATTCAAGCACTGATCGCAGGAGAGCCCTTGCCAAGTCATTAAAGGTCATTATTTCTCATATTGAATCAGTGACAAGCCAAATCACTGAATGGAATGACTATAGGGAGAGGAGTCGGCAATACTTTGCTGACAAATTGTCTTACAAATAAATTAAGGACAAAAAAATTACAAGATCTCAATTATGTTCACATTTTATCAATCCTAAAATTGGCCAAACACTAGAAGAGAGTTGTAAACAGTTCCTGATTCATTGGTGTGTGCACGATGGTATATCCCAAAACTTTTGGGATAGATAGTACATGGTCTTTGATGAGCATCCTTGTAATAACAATGAGGTTCCACAATATTTCTTGAGGAAACTCCATTGTGAGTTCATCCTCAACCAGATTCCTAATTACTTTGATATTTGAGAGTTCTAGGGCAAAGGTGGTGGCTCTGCCCAAGATAGATAGGGGGCATATTGAGACTAGAACCATGTACCTAGACCCCTCATGAGGCCAACACATATCTCACTCCCTTTAGCTTTGAAGGAGAGCATTGAGGTGGAGACACTGCATTCATTGAGTTCTCTCACCCTGTCTCTAGCACAACATAGTGATGATCTTACCTAGGCCGATGAGGGTGACAGCAACAGGCATCAATGGTCCCCACATATTTGTAGTTCATGTGGGAACTTGTACGATTATGGGACCTAGGACTCTTGCCATTTACGCAATCCAGATGATGTTGCAGAGTGTCAGGACGCTACGATGCATGGGTAGCAACCAGTGATGGACACATCCATATTGGATGATATTTCCCTCATAGATATCATCTTGCAAGAAACGTTTGGTATTGACTCCCAAGTAATTTTTTACAAGGATCAACTTGATTTAATATATTTGTATTTGAAATTTCTAATTAATCATATGAGTATCTATATTATTAGTTAAAATTAATGTATTTAATTGTCTGCACTATGAAATTCCAGGGTCAAAGTATTCACGATGCATCTGTTAGCCATCCAGGACAAGGTTATGAGAGGAGGTCGAGTCAATAGGTATGTAAATTATCACAAGGTCGTAAATATAGTACATATATCAATGGTAATCTTATTTAGTGACAATTTGATGATGAACAGGGAGCTTCACCACCACCACCACGATTTCTTTGGTCCCCTACACGCAGAAGCACTTTCACTAGGGTAGATTTTACCATTTGTAATCATTATGCATTTAAATAATGTTATGTATCTATTTTGGTCAAATAACCTTGAACTCTATATTCAGATGTTGAATATGGAGACTCCTCATCTTCATCAGTCAACAGAGGTGGGGATTGCTGCATTTATTTTGTCTGCAAATCCTTTGACTGAGGTATGAGCCAATAACATGTAAATGTCATTTTATATTTCTTGTTATTCTCAAGTCATTTAATGTACATAAATGACATCCATGTTTACTTAATTTTGCTTCTTCATGCTTCTCACAAGAGGTCACAACTTCAACCCGTCCAGCTACAGATGAAGAGAGACAAAAAATGATCGAGAGGGATCACCAGCTAGTGATAAGTGATTGACTGCATATGCCATGTTATATATTTCATGTTTTCTATATTGATGTGGATATTGTTTGATTGTATTAACAAGTGGAGATTCAAAAATCTCTGTCAAGGAGGTCTAGTTAATGGGAGAGAGAGTATGAGTCACTAATTGACTCTCCATCTCCATGACCAAGCAAGGGTCGTCGATTATTTGATAGCAATTCATAGAAATTTGATTTTGGGACATTTTTTGTATGCCTAGATGGATTTGTATACATACTTTTGTATTTTACTGATGTATATCTTTGTCTATGCCTGTATGGCTTTGTTTGTACATGCCTATATGGATTTATATATACACTATATGTTATTTTCATGACATTATGTATATGACATTTTACATTAAATATAATATTATGATCAATTATGGTTACAAGATAGATATTGTATCATGCTTAAAAGTTTTGATATTGCATATGTGTTCTTCAATGTTTCCATGAAATGATATTATGTTCAATTATAGTTCAATATATGTGTCAAGTATGGTTTGATTAATTCAAATATTTTGACAACATCCTTGCAAAATACATTTTGTGCATATCTTGCAATCATTGCATTCCATGAGACTGCATTTCTTTGAGGCATCATATCAAACAGTTCACGCACCTTGTCTATGCTTCCACACTTTGCATATATGTCTACAAGGGTAGCTACAAATACAACATGTGACAAAATTCCTATATCCTTTATGTTTTGATGGTTGTCCACACCTTGTTCTAAAGATTCCATTTTGGCATAGGCAAGGAAGATGTTGGATAAGGTTGTGGAATTTGGCTTGACACCCGCCAATTGTATTTTCTTGAAAGTTTCTTTAAAGCCTTATCAAAAATCCATTTTGTGCATATCTTGCAATCATTGCATTCCATGAGACAACATTTCTTTGAAGCGTCATGTCAAATAATTCACTTGCCTTGTCTATGCTTCCACACTTTGTATACATGTCTACAAGGGCAACTACAAATACAACATCTCACAAAATTCGTATATCCTTTATGCTTTGATGGTTGTCCGTACCCTGTTCCAATGATCCTAATTTGGCACAGGCATGGAGGATGCTTGCAAAGGTTCTGGAATTTGGTTTTACATGTACCAATTGTATTTTCTTGAAAGTTTATAAATCCTTTTCAAAAAATCCATTTTGTGCATATCTTGCAATCATTGCATTCCATGAGACTGTGCATTTCTTTGAGGCATCATGTCAAATAGTTCACATGCCTTGTCTATGCTTCCACACTTTGCATACATGTCTACAAGGGCAACTGAAAATATAACATGTGACAAAATTCCTATATCCTTTATGCTTTGATGGTTGTCCACACCTTGTTTTGAAGATCCCATTTTGGCATAGGCAAGGAGGATGTTGGATAAGGTTGTGGAATTTGGTTTTACAAATGCCAATTGCATTTTCTTGAAAATTTCTAAAGCCTTTTTGAAAAAAATACATTTTGTGCATATTTTGCAATCATTACATTCCATGAGACAACATTTCTTTGAGGCACCATGTCAAATAGTTCATGTGCCTTGTCTATGCTTCCACACTTTCCATACATGTATCCTAGGGTAGTTGCAACTACAACATCTATTAAATTCCCATATCCTTTATGCTTTGATGGATGTCCATACCCTATTTCAAAGATCCCATTTGGGCATAGACAAGGAGGATGCTGGCTAAGGTTGTCAAATTTGGCTTTACACCTGCCAATTGCATTTGCTTGAAAGTTTCTAAAGCCTTATCAAAAAAACTATTTTGTGCATATCTTGCAATCATTGTATTCCATGAGACAACATTTATTTGAGGCATAATGTCAAACAATTCACTTGCCTTGTCTATGCTTCATCACTTTGTATACATGTCTCATAGGGCAGCTGCAACTACAACATCTGACGAAATTCCCATATCCTTTATGCTTTGATGGATGTCCATACCCTGTTCCGAAGATCCCATTTGGGCATAGATAAGGAGGATACTAGCTAAGGTTGTGAAATTTGGATATACACCCAGCAATTGCATTTGCTTGAAAGTTTCTAAAGCCTTATCAAAAATCCATTTTGTGCATATCTTGCAATCATTGTATTCCATCAGACAACATTTCTTTGATCCATCATGTCAAATAGTCCACATGCCTTGTCTATGCTTCCACACTTTGCATACATGTCTCATAGGGCAGTTGCAACTACAACATCTGACGAAATTCCCATATCCTTTATGCTTTGATGGATGTCCATACCTTGTTCCAAAGATCCCATTTGGGCATAGACAAGGAGGATGTTGGCTAAGGTTGTGGAATTTGGCTTTACAACTGCCAATTACATTTGCTTGAAAGTTTCTAAAGCCTTATCAAAAAGACCATTTTGTGCATATCTTGAAATCATTGCATTCCATGAGACAACATTTCTTTGAGCCAAATCATGTCAAACAATTTATGTGCCTTGTCTATGCTTCCACACTTTACATACATGTCTCATAGGGCAGTTACAACTACAACATTTGACAAAATTCCCATATCCTTTATGCTTTGATGGATGTCCATACCTTGTTCTAAAGATCCCATTTTGGCATAGACAAGGAGGATGTTGGCTAAGGTTGTGGAATTTGGCTTTACACCTGCCAGTTGCATTTGCTTGAAATTTTCTAAAGGCTTATCAAAAAAACATTTTGTGCATATCTTGCAATCATTGTATTCCATGAGATAGAATTTCTTTGAGGCATCATGTCAAACAATTCACATACCTTATCTATGCTTCCTCACTTTGCATACATGTCTCATAGGGCAGTTGCAACTACAACATATGATGAAATTCCCATATCCTTTATGCTTTGATAGATGTCCATACCTTGTTTGGAAGATCCATTTGGGCATATATAAGGATGATGTTGGCTAAGGTTGTAGAATTTGGCTTTAGACCTGCCAATTGCATTTGCTTGAAAGTTTCTAATGCCTTATCAAAAAAACCATTTTGTGCATATCTTGCAATCATTGCATTCCATGAGACAACATGTCTTTGAGCCATCATGTCAAACAGTTCACATGCCTTGTCTATGCTTCCACACTTTGCATACATGTCTCATAGGGCAGTTGCAACTACAACATCTAACGAAATTCCCATATCCTTTATGCTTTGATGGATGTCCATACACTATTCCAAAGATCCCATTTGGGCACAAACAAGGAGGATGCTGGCTAAGGTTGTGGAATTTGGATTTACACCCACCAATTGAATTTGCTTGAAAGTTTCTAAAGCCTTATCAAAAAATCATTTTTGTGCATATCTTGTAATCATTGCATTCCTTGAGACAACATTGCTTTGAGCCATCATGTTAAACAATTCACGTGCCTTGTCTATGCTTCCACACTTTGTATACATGTCTCATAGGGCAATTGCAACTACAACATCTGATGAAATTCCCATATCCTTTATGCTTTGATGGATGTCCATACCCTATTCCAAAGATCCCATTTTGGCATAGGCAAGGAGGATGCTGGTTAAGGTTTTGGAATTTGACAAGAAAACTTGATATGCATCCTTGAATTCACTCATAATTCAAAATTTATCATATGGTTACCTATGTGGGCCCCATTAGTGATCTCATAACATTAGTGAAAGGTAATGTCCAAGTAGGTAATGGCCTCTAGTAGCATTGACCCTCCCACCCAGACATGTTGGTGCAGTCAGTTTGGCCCCACGAGGTGGGAAGAAGAAAATATGCCTATTGGCACCTTTTCACTGCTCTCAAATGATGCATTTTGCAAGAATGCATACATTGTTGGTACAATCAAATGGTTTGGAGTTGACCAAAACTGAGACAGGATACTGTAGAGGGACCCGACATCCACTTGTAGGTCTAGACAAAACATTCGTAGGTGCCATAGATTGAGAGAAAAGATAGGAAAAAGTTTTTCAACTTTTTGCTCTTTGGGCTCTTCAAAGACTCCTAGTGCAACGTAGCCTAGAATGATCAGGAGACCTGGGAAATGAACCGAGGCCTCCAATAGTATAAACTTGCCCACCTCGATGTGTTAGTGTAGTTGGTTTGGCCGCACAAGGTGGGAAGAATAAAATATGCCTATTGGCACCTTTTCACTACTCTCAAATGACACATTTTGTAAGAATGCATACATTGTTGGCATGGCCAAATGTTCTGGAGTTGACCAAAACTAAGACAAGGTACTATAGAGGGACTTGACGTCCACCTGTAGGTCCAAATAAAACATTCATAGGTGCCATAGATAGAGAGAAAAGACAAAGTTTTTCAACTTTTTGCTCTTTGGGCTCTTCATAGACTCCTGGTGCAATGTAGCTTGGAAGGTTCGGAAGACTTGGAAAACAAACCAAGGCCTCCCCTAGTATTCACCTGCACACTCAGACATGTTGGCATAGTCAGTTTGGCCCCACGAGATAAAGAATACAAAATATGGCTCCTAGCAAGTTTCTATTGAACGCTAATGACACTTTTTGCAACATTTCATACATCGTCACCACGATCAAATGGTTTGGAGATAATAAAAACTGAAAGAGGTTATTGTGGAGGGACTCTACATGCAACTGTAGGTTTAGATGGAACAGTCATAGGTGCCATAGATTTCGAGTAGCCATTTGTCATAGTTTGGCAATTTTTTGCACTTAGGTCTCTTAAGAGACTTTGTCAGAATGGTATAGCTTGAAAGGATCAGGAGACCTATGGAACAAATTGAGGCCTCCCCTAGTATTCACCTACCCACATGGACGTGTTGGCATTGTTGGTCAGTTTCGCCCCACGATGCACAAAATGAAATTTATGCTCACTGACAACTTTTCATTGAACACAAATGACGCTTTTTGCAACTTTTGAAATATTGTTGCCATGACCAAATAGAATGAACATTTCAAAAACTGAGAGAGGTTATTGTGGAGGGACCCTATGTGACCCTGTAGGTCTAGACAAAACATTCCTAGGTGCCACAAATTTTGAGAAATAGTCCGTCAAAGTTTGGCAATTTTTGGCACTTAGGGCTCTTAAGAGAAAGCGTTGGCATAGTGCAGTCGGGAACAATCAAGATAATTGAGGTGCAAAATAGGACCTTGCCTAACATTCACCCACCCACCCAAACATGTTGGCATTTTTAGTTTTTTCCCATGACGTACGGAACTAAATTTATGCTATGAGACAACTTTTCATTGAACAAACTGACACTTTTTGCAACTTTTGAAATATTGTCGCCATGACCAAATGGAAAGAACATTTAAAAAATTGAGATAGTTTATTATGAAGGGACCCTACATGACCCTGTAGGTCTAGACAGAACATTCCTAGGTGCCACAAATTCTAAGAAACAATTTGTCAAAGTTTGGTAACTTTTGGCACTTAAGGCTCTTAAGAGAAAGCGCCGACACAATGTAGCTGGGAACGATTGGGATAGTTGAGGTGTGAAACAGGACCTTGCCTAGTGTTCATTCACCCACCTGGACATTTTTGCACTATCAATTTGGCCCCATGATGCATGAAACAAAATTTATGCTATGAGACAACTTTTCATTGAACACAACTGATGTTTTTTGCAACTTTTGAAATTTTTTTGCCACGACCAAATGGAATGAACATTTCAAAAACTGAGAGAGGTTAATGTGGAGGGACCCTATGTGAACCTGTATGTCTAGATAGATGTTCCTAGGTGCCACAAATTATGAGAAACAATCTGTCAAAGTTTTACAATTTTTGGCACGTAGGGCTCTTAAGAGAAAGCATCAACATAGTGCAACAGGGAATGATCGAGATAGTTGAGGTGCAAAACATGACCTTGCCTAGCGTTCACCTACCCACTCAGACATGTTGGCACTATTGGTTTGGCCCCATGACGCATGAAATGAAATTTATGCTCGCTGATAACTTTTCATTTAACACAATTGACGCTTTTTGCAACTTTTGAAATATTTTCGCTAGGACCAAATGGAATGAACATTTTAAAAACTAAGAGAGGTTATTGTTGAGGGACCCTATGTGACCATGTAGGTCTAGATGAAATGCTACTAGGTGCCACAAATTTTGAGAAAAAGTCTATCAAAGTTTGGTAATATTGGCACTTAGGGCTCTTAAGAGAAAGTGTTGGCACAATGCAACAAGGAATGATCGGGATAGCTGAGGTGTGAAACAGGACCTTGCCTTACGTTCACCTGCCCACTCAGACATTTTGGTACTATCAATTTGGCCCCATAATGCATGAAACAAAATTTATGCTCACCAACAACTTTTCATTAAACACAACTGACGCTTTTTGCAACAGGGGCATCTAATTTATTTTTTACCTCAACACAACGACACAAATAATAATGTGTTCCTTCTTCATTGTCTTCAGCTGCAATAAATGCATAAACATGCCATGCATTGATATGTGCATTCAGTTCGATAAATATAGTCAACAATACAAAAAACTACAAAATAAGATGGAATATTGAATTTTATTAAATTTGAATGCTGATAATACCTAGTTGAACTAGATCTGAAACATGGTCAAAATCAACTGGTGATTTAATCTCTATGAGTTGCACTGATGTTGGGAGTTGATACGTGTCAATCAGGCTTAGACTTCTTGTACACCATTCATCGACCCACTCCTTTGACTCACATTCATACCAAGCTTGATTTGTACGTGAAGAACAAAACCATACCATTTGTCACATATGAATACTCCATGAACCTACATTAAAGATTCTAAAAGAGTGTAGCTCACTCGATCCTGTCAATGTACAACAATTCTCATATTTTGTAATGTTAGTATCATAAACCAACCAAAAAGAAACACAAACTATATACTTACCTTCATTACCTAAACTCATTTGAGCATTACACCATTCAATAATAGATCTTGCATCTGTCAACTTTGCATTGTCTTTGTACTTCAACTCTTCTTGTGCTAATGCTCTTTTGATAATGCTCATGCACCATCATGCTCCCCCTTTCCATGCCCAACCTTAGAGAAATTCAACATATGTCGAGCACCATTCATCATATGCATCCTTCTCAACCAATAGAACATCTACGAGTTATTGAATTATGATGCACAATTATCTAACCATATGATATGTTGACCAAATGATATGCTTCTACTAGTCAAATCATGGTAGAATAGATGAAAGAAGCCTTGCACAAACTTTGTAGAATGTGTACGATCATCACTAATATAAAAATGATACTCTCTCAAGATCTCCCTGTCATCCTCTATATTGTCATTTGCTTGAATGAATGCTATATGTACAAATATAGAAACCTGCATAGAGTTGTAATATTGCGATTGTACCTCATTCTATGGCTATAGTGTGTAGTTCTATGTAAAGTCAACAATTGAAATGATGGTACCGAGTGGAAACAAGTTATGTGTGTGATTTATTTTGACATAAAAAGGATTTACCATTTCAAAATACCTTTGACTAATTCTGATTTGAGGATACATCTCTTGAAATTTCTTGAAAAACTATGTTTGAGTCACATCCAAAAAATACTTTGGATGTGGCTCACAGTTTTGACAACCAATTCTCCTTCTTACAACATCTCTTGCATTAGGAGATACCCTTGTGTTATTTTTACAAAATTCTTCAATGAGGGATCTCAAGGCTTCAACAACTTTATCTTTCCATGGGAGTCTCCCAGAGAATGGCCACAATTCATTTCTATTTGGGCCCTCAACTCTTTCACTCCTTCCAATGGCTCTCATTAGAGTTTTTCTACTTATTTTCAATGCTTCACTTGTCTTTCTAATGAGGTGAGCTTTATTTGTTTGATGGATTACTATTGTCGACGTAATGACACGTCGTGTGACATTATTATCTTTGGTGCATGAGGTGAAACCCACACTATCATATGCACTCATTAGATTCTTTACAATTGATTTTTCACTTGAAGAATCTGATGTTCTTAGGCCAAGAATCTTCATAATGGGCCTAAATTTTAGATTTCTCATCAATTCAACAAATAGTTGACATCTTCTAGTTTCATTTAAGTTCTCAAAAAATAATTTTCATATTTTATTGGCACATCTTTGGCAAGTACACTTGGGAATCTTATCCTGCATGAGCTTCAAAACATTCTCATCAATATCAATTAGAAGCTTAAGCTTTCTATGCAAAATTCTCAAAGGCATTTTCAATGGTAAAGATGAATCAGTATTAAGAATTTCTTCAATATTTACTTGAGATAGGATAGATGGCGCACCTTCAATTAGAGATGGAAAAGATGAAAAGCCTTGAAGTTGAGATGGAGAAGATGGTGTACCTTCAAATTGACATGTGAATGATGGCATGCCTCCAACTTGAGAAGAGAATGCTGATGTACCTTCAACGTGACCTGTGAAAGATGGTTTACCTTCAACTTGAGAAGAGAATGATGATGTACCTTCAACTTGACCTGTGAAAGATGGAGTGCCTCCAACTTTGACATTCAATTTCCTCATCGAACGAAGGTTTTGCATTCGTTGCCTTTGTGCCGCCAATTCCATCCCTCTCTTAGCTTGATTAAATGATTCATGTTCCTCTTGAATTATCAATGGTGGCATGTCTTCTTCTACAGTTGATAATTTCCTACTTTCGTGAAGTTGCCTCATTCCTTCTCTTTTCTTTGCATTCTTAGCGTCACGCTCTTCCGGTGTTAGAGTCTTTGCTTGTTTCCTCGGCATGATGATGATTTCTATATGTATCATGAATAAGACAGATAAATTAGTCCATCTTGGTGCAATAGAGTAAAGTAATCTCATACACAAATCTCAAAATAATCATATAATTAAGGTGATTATAAATCTAAAAATTTATAGTTTCCTAGGGTTGTCCAACTCGAAACATAGAGATCACACACATGTCATATACTAGAAATCTTTTACAAAATCAAGATTAAACTATGATAACATGCAAATTACAAGTCAAGATGACATATCATACCATTCTTTCTTCATGGACTAACTAACATACATTGTTCAGATGATATTTAAGAACATATCATAGCAATACAAAGGAACTTTTCCAATACTTACAATGTCTTTTAGCTCTCTCTATATATAGAAATCAACTTTGCCATACTAATTTTTTAGCATTACATAAATGGACAAGATTAATTTGATCCTAATGCTTAGATTTAGTCCTATGATCTCAAGTCAAACTCATTTCATTTTGGCTACAACTATTCTCCATCGTTGGAATAAGGGTCTCTTAGGATATGATCAACATTTACAAATGGTGGTAGGCACAATCTCTAGGTTAATTTCACATTTTCTTAACATATATTCTCAAACACGCTTGTCTCCTTCACCTAGGTGAATTGGGAATGCAATTTCCAAGGTAACAACTTTAGTTGACAAACATAAATTGTTCTATAAGGATCTTCAAATCATGTAGTATTCCTTCTTTTATCATAAATCTTCAATAGAAAGGCAACTTCCTTATAGCAATAGAATAATTTGCTACCTTTTTTACCTTCTTTTTTTATCATATTTATAGATAAAATTGTATGGAGCGTGGTTTTTTTACAACAAAAATAAATTAGGTCATCAAATCAATAATTTGTCCTTTGTTCATCTCATTCTCTTAGCCAACATTTTGCTTGATCTTGTCTTAGGTTCTCTTTTCTAGTACTTTCTTCCTCTATCATATTCTTGTTAAAATAGTGTATGTAGAGCAACAAATCATGTCTCTAGATCAATATTTTTTCTTGATTATCCACATTTCCCTTGCAACCACAAGACAAAGTATCAAACACTTTTAAAGGACCACAAACTACCTCCTACTAGTTAGCAAAAAATTGAGATAAATGAAAAATGAAACACAAAGATTTTAATCAAAATCAATGAAAGATCTAAAAACATGACAAGCTAGATTAAAGATGCAACATATTCATTCCTATTTGGGACAAATACCTTCTCTAATCCTTCTTCCATTCCTAGTCAAATTGGTTGTGAAATTATAATCAAGTGTCAAATTTAGTTTGTTTTTGCAACTTCACCAAATTTGGTGTCCTTCTTTTGATCTTGACTGCTGCTACATCATTGTGATTATAATTGTCCTAATAACTATGCCAATGACATGTATGGTTATCTTTTAGTTGACCTATTTGGCCACCTAGTGTCCATGACAATCTTCCCTACCATATGAATATCCTTTCAAGACCACCTCTATGTTTATATAGTATCATGGATACCTTTTTGCATGGATTTGAGATTAATTGACTTATCATTTAGTCTTGATTGTCACCTTGTGTATCAATTTCTATCCTACCCATGGGTGAGAGGTCATAGCTATTCCTAGGGTTGCATGATAGCTATTGCAGTATAATACTCTTTAGGTTGATATCACAGTTCTTGCAAGTGAGTATGTTCAAGTGACAATCCTTAGCTTGATTTTAGCATGATGATAATTCTTTGACTAACATGATTTCCCTTAGTATCATTCTAATTGTTTAGATTAGTGTTTGGATCAGGATAATAGAAACATGATTGTACATCTACTCCACAGTGAAAGTGTTTCCATGACCTTGCTCTAATTTAGGATTATCCTTGAATGTTGATAAGACTCCCTTCATAAATATATACCAATGCTATCTTGATGATTTCCTTCCCATGGTGATATGGATTGTTGCCATAGATTGTTATCTCAAATAAATATAAATTTTCACTTTGTCATGATAATAACTTGTCAAAATGATAATCCTCTCACTTCCCTCATGATGTCCTATAATATGAGAGTTGATGTCCTATAATATGAGAGTTCATGTTAACATAATCATAAAGTGAATTAAACGAATACATAAAGAACATACCTTAGATTTTAAGATTCGAGTTGCCCAATTGCATAATTATGTCTACTTCATTTTTTGGCTTCAAAATCCTCAAAAATTTGAGCTTTTTGGCAAGTTCCTTCATATTCAATGTTGAATTTTATATAACTCTAATAGGATTAGTAAAATTTATGAAACAACAAATCTATATCATCAAATTCAATCTAAATACATGAAAATTAGCATTCAAACAATATGAAACATGAAAATATTAGTTCAAATAATCAAATTCTATCTAAAAACATCCAATTTACTTCCACATTAAAGAACCAAAAAAAGGTGGTGGATTAAGTAAACAATGATTGTCTAAATGTCAACACCATGAAAAGTGTTTTTTGTCTAATAATGCATAGAAAGCAGAGAATAACAGAGCATGTGGGTCTGATTCATAGATTGCACATGCTTTTTGTCCATTTTTTTGGTTCATCAAAACATGCATGGAAAGTTTTAAGTGTTGTCTAAATTCTAAAATTACTACTATGACAAGATTTTCATTGTCCCTAAATTACTAAATATCCTATAACCAATACCCTAAACCCTAAACCCTATCCCTCAAACCTATGCCTTAAAGCCAAAGCCTATACACTAGACCCTCAACCCTATGCCTTAAATCCAAAGCCTATACGCTAGAGCCTCAACCCTATACACTCAACTAGAGAGAGGGGGTAGGAGCTAGAGAGGGGAGGGAGGTAGATAGGTGAGAGAGAGAGAGTGGGAGAGAGAGAAGGTAAGGGTGAGATGATTTTATTTCACAATAACATGAGTGTGTTATAACGTGCTCACATTATGTGAATGCATGCACATAACACAAGCGTGTTATAACACGCTCGCATTATTATTTGCTATGGTAATTTCTAAGACTTTGGCTTGGATTTGCCTTGGGATTCCAGCCCAAAGGCTTAGACTGAATTTTGAATGTCCAAAGACATGTTTTTGTAGATTGTAAAAAAAATTGCATGATCTTGAGCATGCTCCCCATCAGGTTTGCACTTGTTTCAATGACAAGTCAAAAAAATACCACGATAATATTAAGCTCTCTCTTAGCTTTCTAACCATATAATTCTTTTCACATTTTGAGTATGTCAAGGTTTTCATCTTTAATTTCTTTTGTTAGTGTATCTATTTTTTGTCAAAAAATAGTGTGTGGTATTTTTGACTTTATTTTTTAATCGTTCATCAAAATTTCAATAAATTACATTTTTAGAAACTAGACTCCATTCTACGCATATTTAAAAAAAATTGGATTTTCAATTAGTTTTCAAAATTTTTAGCGGGGAGCATGCTCAATTTTCTATTTTTCAGGATGTGTCCACTTTGAAAATTAGTAAAAAATCAATTATTCATGAAAAAATTATTAGAAAAATCAGGGATAAACTACATGGTGTTAGCTAATTTCTCACCAAAGTGATATTTGAAATACTAAAAAAAAGTTATCATTTTAGGGGGGCCACACCAGACACTATGTGATGTTTTTTTGAAAAAATAGGACCAATTTGTGTGGCCCCCCTTTTTCAACCCCTTAATCTTAACCATTTAAAAAAAATATAGTAGTTTAGAAACTAGATTCGGAGCACTAGGACTCTTGTTTTTGTTGCATCTTCAAAATTTGAGTGTAACTATCTTCAATTTCTCATACAATATTAGTCTTTCCTGATTTCAGAAAAAAGTGGCCACTTAAGACCCCCTTTTGGTCCCCCATCTTTGTTCACTTACCCCTATAAGGTAGACTCAAGATCTTCTTTTAGGGCATAATGTGTGGATCTTTCTTTTATTGACTTAAAACCCAAAGATGGCTGGTTCACTTGGAACAATAGATGAGTAGGGGAAGCTTGTATCAATAGCCAACTAGATAGGATTTATTTTCAATCAAATTGGATGTTAGATTAGACGTATTTCTCTATGAAGGTGGTTCATTTTATAGGTTTTGACCACTAGCCTATTTGGTTGGAGATTGGCAAGGAATTAAGACATAAGGGTAACCCCTTCAAAATGGAATTTCTCTAGTTCAAACACCCTAGCTTTCAAACAACTCAAGGGATGGTGGAGTAATGAAGCCAAAGGCTGCAAAACATATGTGTTGCAAAGGAAATTGGGTGTGGTAAAAGAAAAGGATGAATTATAGTATAAGCATGTTCTTGGGGACATGTTTGAAAAAAAAACAAGGTGTAAGCCTTACTTTCAAAGGTTGAGTCTAAAATCACTAGACAGGGGCTAACGAAAGATAGGCAAGAAAATGGGCTTCAAGAAGAATCAAATGTCATCTTGAGAATGTAGGAGATTTTCTAGCTTTATAAGTCAAGGGTCAAGTGGCAAGCAAGGTAGGGGACAAAAACACAAAATTTTTCCATCTTCCACAAACATTCGAAAGAAAATAAAAAATAGAAAGAATCTTCCTCCCCTTTAGCAATGAAGTGACAAATATTGAAGCCATCAGAATGGAAGTGAATTTTTCAAAATATCTTTTGGTTGTTGATCATGGGAGTGATATAAATGCTCAAGAGGCACTGTTATAGAATATCCCTAAGTTAATTTCATAGAAGAAAAATGAAGAGTTGATGAAACCTTTTTCTCTAGAGGATATTAGAAGAGGTACTTTCTCCTTGGGTGCAAAAAATGCTTTGAGACTAGATGGATTTCAAGATGGGTTTCTCCACTCTTATTCTATGATATTGTGGGGTTGGATGTATGGTAGGGTATAGAGTAATGTTGCTCTTGCAAAGCAATGTTGAAGGGTTGAAACTCCACATTTTTTACCCTTATCCCTATTTATGCAGGTTTTGACACACCAACGTTTCATGAGTTGTGACAAGCCATAGGTTGGAATGATAAAGGTTTCCCTACTTAGAAGTTGGCTAGCCTAAAGAGTCTTCATTTATTAGTTTTACAATGTTTACCAAAATCCCTCAGTTGCAAAGTGCTTTGGCTAGTCTGTTAAGGGGCTACAATGATTATTAGGAATCATACATGTGAAAAGAGGCTTACTTAGTGTAAATCAATCACTATTAACCAATGTAAACCCTTCATTTCACTTTGGAATATGTTAAGGATTTTTGTTTTAGTTTGTTTGACTTCCATCAATGATTTTTGACATTTGGACTAAAAATTGATTAAAACCCTTAAAATAGTGATATGTCTTTTAAAATCAAAATTTTGTAAGGTGGAATATGAAAGGTCATTCATTACAACTCATTCCAATTTTGAAGAATTTGACTAATTTTTATGACAACAAAATATGTGTTAAATTATGTAAGATTTCACCACCGTGAATTCATAAAGTCATTTCAATTTTCTACCT
This sequence comes from Cunninghamia lanceolata, assembly GCA_027924645.1. Classification (NCBI taxonomy): domain Eukaryota; kingdom Viridiplantae; phylum Streptophyta; class Pinopsida; order Cupressales; family Cupressaceae; genus Cunninghamia; species Cunninghamia lanceolata. The sequence goes on from BSBN01001310.1 coordinate 1,373,715, forward strand.
TTTATGACTAATATTTATCATTAAAACCCTAGAACTAAACTAATATAACATTGATATAAAAAGAAAAAAATTAGAGGAGAGAAAGAAAGGATTAAAGATAAAATAAAAACAAATATAAACCTATCTTCAATCCTCCTAAATGTTAGAAATGAAGGTGAACAACTATAAAATGGAAATCTGATTTAAACTATTATAACTATTAATCCAGTGTAGAACCAAATGTAGATTATAGGAAATCAAATCAACAATACAAAGAAATAAAGGAACAAAGGAACTAAACACATAACATAGTGTTTATGTAGAGAAACTAGTTTCTCCATGTAAACATTGTGCTCTGTGTTTAGTTCTTCTATTTCTTTATTTCTTTGTATTGTTCATTTTATTTCCTATAATCTCCATTTGGTTTTGTACTAGATTAATAGTTATAATAGTTTAAATTAAATTTCCATTCTATAGTTGGTCACCTTCATTTCTAACATTTGGTATCAGAGCCTAGCTAGTTCTATGTCTTGGGTGGAAGTGTGAAGGTTTTTTGAGCTGTAGTGGGAGTTCTGGTTGAATTTGTTTTGCAGATTAATTTTGTGTAGAAGCCATGGCTGCATCCTCATCCTAATTGGACATAAAAAAATTCAATGGAATGGGTTCTAAGTTGTGGAAGTTGAAAATAGAGGATCTAATTGAAGAAAGAGATCAATGGTTGGTCACGATAAAAGAAAAGAAACCCGATGTAATCAGTCAAGATGAGTGGGACAAGATGGACAAAAAGGAACAGGGTACGATTCAGTTGTGTCTTGCAGATTTTGTCCTACTGAATGTGTCTAAATAAAAGACTGCATTTGCATTATAGAAATAGTTGTGTGAGATCTACCAATCCAAAAGGATGGTAAATAAACTTTATCTGAAAAGAAAGTTATTTTCACTTAAAATGAAGGAGGGTGATTCGATAGCAGGGCATTTGAACATATTTAATTTGATTTTGAGTCAGTTGGCTTCTGTTGATGTTAAGATAGATGAAGAAGATAAATGTATCATGTTACTTTGTTCTTTCCTTGAGTCATGGGAAAATTTTATCCTTGCTATTAGTGTTAATCTCAAAGATCTGAAACTGGATGCTCTTGTTGCAACTCTATTGGCATAGGAAATGAGAAAGAAGGCTATGGATAGTTCAAAGTATGCACTCCATGTCAAGGGAAGGTCCAAGGAAAGAGGACAAAAGGAAGATCAGAAGGGACCCAAGGATAGTTCTAAGGGTAGATCTAAGACTCCCGAGAAAAAAGAACTGAGTGAAGTCTTGGAACTATGGAAAGAGGGGACATGTGAAGAAGGAATGCTGGAATAAAAAGAAGCAGTTTGATTCCTCCACAAAGAAGTCCTCAGATTTAGGTGATGATGTTTTGATTTCTTCTTGTAGTGTTATGTCTAATGAATAGTGGTTGATTGACTCAAGTTGCTCTTATCATATGACTCCTCTTAGAGAATGGTTTTCCACATACAAGAAGTATGATGGAGGTGAAGTATACCTTGGTGACAATAGTTCATATCCTATCATTGGTTTAGGCAAGGTACATTGTGTTTCAGTGATGGGAGGATGAAAACCCTCCCTGGTGTTTTGCATATTCCAGGTTTAGCTAGGAATTTGATTTCGGTTTCTAAGTTGAACGATGCTAGAATGCATGTAACATTTGATAAGCATGGTTGTAGATTGGTAAGAGGGAGATTGGTGATAGTGAGAGGGACAAGGAAGGGGACTATGTTTAAGCTAGAGGCCACTACTATTTATAACTCTACCAATGTAACTAGAAATTTTGAAAATACTTGTATGTTGTGGCACCACAGATTGGGCCATATAAGTGAAACTGGTTTAAAAACCATTTTGAATAAAAAAATTGTTAGATGGTTTATCTTATTTTGTTGAGATTTTAGATTTCTATCAACATTGTGTGTTTGGCAAACAAAATAGAGATCCATTTCCTTCAAGCAGTTATAAATATAAGAGTAAATTAGAACTTATTCATTCAAATTTATTTGGTCCTATGGATGTTGAATCAATTGGAAAATCTAGATATTTTGTTTCCTTTATTGATGATGTCTCAAGATTTACCTAGATATATTTTATGCAACATAACTCTAAAGTATTCACTAAGTTTAATGAATTTAAAGCCTTAGTTGAAAAGCAATCAGATTGTAAAATAAAGGTTTTGAGATCTGACAATGGAGGAGAATACTATTTTAGGGACTTTGATGAATTCTGTAAGTATGAATAAGTTGATAGATAGAAGACTACTTCATATACTCCATGGTAGAATGGAGTGGTGGAAAGGATGAATCGAACAATCATGGAAAGAGCTAGAAGTATGCTAAATGGTTCTTAGTTGGATAGATGCTTTTGGGTAGAAGCTGTGAGTACTGCTTGTTATTTGTTGAACAGATCTCCTTGCAAGGCTCTTGAAACAACTCCTTATGAAGTGTGGATAGGTAAGAAACCTTCTATTTCAAATTTAAGGGTATTTGGTTGTTAGGCTTATGTTCACGTGCCTAAAGAAAAATGATCTAATTTGGACCCAAAAGTTGAAAAATGCATTTTCATTGGATATGGCGATAATTTTAAAGGTTATAAGCTTTGGAATCCACTAAACCATGTGAATATCTATTCTAGAGATGTTATTTTGAGGGAACTTAGAGTTATTTCAAATTCTAAATAGCCAAGAGAAAAAGATAAAGAAAGGAGAGTGCACTTTGAGATTAAGCAGGAAGATGCACGTCCGGAAGAATAGAGAGATGGATTGGAAGATGAGAAGGATGAAGATGAAGAAGAAGATGGTTCAGGTGAGGTTACTGAGAAATTTGAATAGGTTGGGGAAGATAACCAAGAAGAAGTTGAGCAATCTTAAGAACAAGAAGAACCCTTTACTCCCACAAAATTTTTGTTGTATATTTTCTTTGTTAAGTACTGACAATGAAACTAGATCTTACATGGAGGCTATAGATTTAGTTGATAGTGAATCTTGGCAATAGACCATGTTGGAGGAGATGATGGTATTAGAAATGAAGGTGAACAACTATAGAATGGGAATCTAATTACAACTATAACTATTAATCTAGTGTAGAACCAAAATAGAGATAGTATGAAATCAAAATAAAGAAATAATGGAATAGAAGATCAAACACATAACACAATGTTTACGTGGAGAAATCCTTTCAGGAAAAAAATCCACATAAGAAGAGATGCACCCATCTGTATTAACTTCAATAGAGTTTACAATACAGCACTATCAATCTCCTCTTCAGTCTTCAATCCAGTAGCGCCTGTAATACTCATCCACAACTGTAATACAATATCCTATTAAAAGAGTGTTGCCTTCTAGGTAAAAAACCCTAAAATTACATCTACCATCAAATCTGTGACCTAATAATGAACATTCCAGATTGACTACAAAATTACAATATTTTTCAAGGCAAATTTCTAAACAATTTTTCTTCGGGGGCACTACCCTCAAACCCCTACCAGGTGGGAAACAATAGTAGTGGGGGCGCAAGCCCCCCACATTGCCTGTCAGGTACAAGGATCCAAAATGCGGCTAAAAAAAGATCGCTACATGGTGAATACTTCATCCCTTATGAATGATTTACAAACAATATTAAGAGTAATTAAATACATAGGATTTACAAGGTTGATGGCACCTTAATCCTAATAGGTGGCATTAGACTCATGTGACACTTGGGATCTAGTGCATTTTCCCAAAGGTAGAAAGGCCATCGGATGTAAGTGGGTATTCAAGAAGAAGTTTGGAGTAGATAGTTCATTGGAGAAGTATAAAGCCAGACTGGTGGCCAAGGGCTACTCCCAGAGAGAGGGAGTTGATTTTTGTGAAATATTCTCTTCTGTTACTAAATCATCCTCAATTAGATTTATGTTATCTATTGTTGCTACTAATGACTTTGAGATTGAGCAAATGGATGTTAAAACAACTTTTTTGCATGAAGACTTGGAAGAGGAAATTTACATGCAACAACCTACAGGGTTTGAGGTAAAATGGAAAGAACACTAGGTTTGCAAATTAAAACGGTCTCTTTATGGTTTAAAATAATCTCCCTAAATTTGGTATCAAAATTTTGACTTTTTTTTTTGAAATTGGGTTTTGTTAGAAGTGAAGAGGATCATTGTATTTACATTCAATGTACTTATGATCATATACTAATTGTTGCCTTGTATGTGGATGATATGTTATTTTTTAGTAAAACTAAGGGTATGATCAGTGAGATGAAATCCCAACTTTTAGGTTCATTTGAGATGAAGGATCTAGGAGTAGACGGGTATATTTTGGGGATGGAGATCAAAAGAGATCGGGTAAACAAAAAGCTTTGGTTATCGTAGAGTAAGTATATTGATACTATTCTAAATAGATTTAGTATGCAGAATTACAATCCAATTAGAATTCCTTTGCTAGTCAGTACTAAGATCTCATTAGATATATTTCCTAAGAATGAAGATGATCTAGAGGATATGTCTAAGGTGCCATATGCTAGTGTTGTAGGAAGTTTGATGTATGCAATGGTTTGCACTAGACCAGATATTTCCCAAACAGTGGGAGTTTTGAGTAGGTTTATGTCTAACCATGGTAGACAACATTAGAATTATGCAAAGAGGGTCTTTAGATATTTAGCTGGTACTTCTGATTACCGTTTAGTTTATTTTGGTACTAACAGTGTGGAAAAGACATTGGACATACATGGTTATGTTGATGCAGATTGGGCAAGTGACTTAGATAGTCAAAGGTCCACAAGTGGGTATGTATTTACTTTGTTTGGAGGAGTAGTGAGTTGGATGAGAAAGAGGCAGCATACAGTTGCATTATTGACCACTGAAGTAGAGTACATGGAAGATACCCATGTCTCTAAGGAGGTAGTTTGGTTACAGAGACTTTGTGCAAGTATTGGTTTTGATTACAATACTATTTAGATTGGCTATGATAGCTAGAGTGATATGTTTGGCCAAGAATCCTATGTATCATGCACGGATGAAGCATGTGGATGTTCAGTACCAATTTGTTTGTGAATTGATTTTTAATGGATAGAGTGAGTTGAAGAAGATTGAGACTTAGGAAAATGTTGCAGATTCACTTACTAAACCTGTGTGTATAGAGAAATTATGTGGTGCAGGGAGGCAATGGGCCTTGTTCCTAGTGCTTAATTATTTTATGTTTTCCTATGGATGAATTTATAATGTATGATGTCAAGTGGGAGAATGTTAGGATTAAGGTTCCATCAACCTTGTAAATCCTATGTAATGAATTGCTCCTAATGTTGTTTGCAAATTTCCATAAGAGAAGATGTATTCACCAAGTAGTGGTCTTATTTCAGCCGCATTTGGATCCCAATACCTGACGGGGGCATGTGAGGGGGCTTGTCCCCCACTATTGTCACCAGGGGGTTTAAGGGGGTGGCAATAATTAGTGGAGCCCCCCTGGTGGGGGTTCAGGGGTAATGCCCTCGAAGATAAATCATTAGAAAATTGCCTTGTAAAATATTGTAATTTCATACTCAATATGGACCGTTCATCATTAGGTCATAGATCTGACGGTAGAAGTTATGTTAGGGTTTTTTCCTATAAGGAAACACTCTTTTTATGAGGGCATTATATTACGACTATAGTAGTAGAGAGTTGAGACTGGAAAACAGGTGTTGTTCGATTGAAGACTGAAGAGGAGGTTGTTAGTAATATATTGTAAACTCTATTGAAGTTAATATAAACTCGTGCATCTCTTCTTGTGTGGAGTTTTTCCCCAAAAGGGTTTCTCCATGTAAACACTTTGTTATGTGTTTTACTTCTTCTATTCCTTTATTTTTGGCATCTATAAGGATGTCATCAAGGATATTATCATGTAGTTCAACTATGACATATAATGGAGCATGGTGATTACTTTAGGAAATATCCTCATCTGAAAATATGTTAAATGGAGTAGAAAGAAAAGAGAAAGGTGCATCTCTAGATTGTATCATACCCACAAAAGTATCTATATGTGCATGTATAGGATAATTACCATAACAATCATCCATAGTATCTTTATCAACATGTGTATGACCCATAAGAAGAGAATCATGTTCATGAGATGTATTAATGTTATTAAATTGTGATTTGGAAATGGATTAGTATAAATCTTCAAATTTTGAGTAGGTGGAGAAACTAATAGATTGCCACCATCATTGACACCCTCTATATGAATCATATTATTATAAATAAAATCTTGTACTTTATGTTTCAAAGTGATCTAACCTTGTGCATTATGTCCAATAACTCTATAGAAGTTATGATATTTTATTTTAGGGTTTAACTGCATAGTTTTTAAGTCAAACACATGACCTATATTTCATGAGTAGTCGTTCACATGAACCCATCTCTCATGTTAATGAATGGTCCACTTAGCACTCATTGCATCTAGGTGATGCACACAACGGTGAAGCATCAGGACTTCTCGAGAGGTCACCCTTTTTGGGATGGGTGACCTCTAGGGAAGTCTCGATGCTTCACCCTTGTGTGCATCACCTAGATGCAATGAGTGCTAAGTGGACCATTCATTAACATGAGAGATGGGTTCATGTGAACCACTACTCATGAAATACAGGTCATGTGTTTGACTCAAAAACTAAGCAGTTAAACCCTGAAATAAAATATCATAATTTGACATGCTGTGAAAAATACCTCCTACTTATCTATAGAAGTTACAAAATGCACTCTTGTTGAAATTGTTAGGTAATCCTCAAGCTAGATCTAACGGAAAAATATGTGGAAGATTGATCATATTAGATCTTAACAAACTTTGAATCATAGTGTCCATACATCATTGTATCTCATTGTGGAAGGTTGATCATAAAGAATTTAGATTTACTTATAAGGAAATATACCCATGTCCTTCTACTATAATCATCAATGAAAGAAACATAATATTCAAATTTTAAAATTGAAGGAACATTAGTAGGACAAAAAACATCAAAATGTATCAAGTCCAATACCCCAAAAGATTTATGAGAACTAGAGTAAAAATACACACAGTTCTATTTTCCATATACACAATGCTCACAGAAATCAAATTCAAGGTTACAAGATAGAAAGACATAAGACATAAGAGAACAAGATGTTGATAGAGAGGGCTAGGAGTATGCTCAATGGAGCCAACTTGGAACAATTTGTTTTTGTATAAGTAGTTGCCATAGCTTGTTACCTAGTTAACATGTCTCCTACATCATCTCTTATTGAGAAGACACCTATGGAGGTGTGGTTAGGAAAAACTCCCTCATTGAGACATTTTTGAGTCTTTGGTTGCAAGGCACATGCACATGTGCCTAGAGATAAGTGGAAAAAGTTGGAGAACAAGGCTGTAAAACATATCTTCATTGGCTATGGTGTTGGTGTGAAAGGTTACAATCTTTGGGATCCTGTGGCAGAGAGAGTTTTGTATAGAAGAAGTGTTATCTTCAAAGAGGTTAAGACTTCTTCCACAATATTACAACTAAAGAAGGATGGAAAGAAATATGTGTTTCAACTACCCCCAAATATTGAGAAAGTTGAACCAAAAGCCCATGAAGGACCTAAAGAGGAGGAGAACTCAAATAGTTCAGAGAGTTTTGAAGAAGAGATAGAACTTCTACCTTAGCCTATGAGGAGGTTCAGTTGACAAGGACATCCACTAAATAGATATACTCCTTATTGGAGATGGATTTTGCTTTGATTACCAACATGATGAGCCTAGGACTATGAAGGATTCTATGGGTATGGATGATGCAAAGTCTTGGAAAGTGGTCATGGATGAGGAGATAGATACATTGAAGAAAAATGACACGTGGGGCTTAGTACCTTTTCCTAATGGATGAAAACCTGTTGGATGCGAATGGATGTTCAAAAGGAAAATTAGTTCAAATGGAAGTATTGAGAAGTACAAGGAAATATTGGTTGTGAAGGGATATTCATAGGTTGAGTGACTTGATTGGGATTTCTAAGATCCAAATCAGATCATTGAATTTATTATAAGATGGAGAGTTATTATTTCCTTGTTATCGCATTTTATGTTGATGATATGTTGTTTTTTAGTAATGGTAAGGACATGATTTGTGATTTGAAGTCTTAGCTTTCAACATAGTTTGAAATGAAAAACTTAGGGTCTACTAGGTTCATCTTGGGGTCAAGATCAAAAGAGATAGAGCAACCAAAAAACTTTGGCTAGGCTAGAGTAAGTATGTGAACTTGATGTTGGAGAGATTCAGCATGACAACTTGCAGACCATTGTGTGTTCCTATTTTAGTGGTAACTAAGTTATCAGTAGAGCAGTGTCTAAATTCTCCTAGTGAGATGGATAATATGGCCTGAATACCTTATGCTAGTGTCATTGGGAGCTTAATGTATGCTATGGTTTGTACTAGACTAAACATCTCCCAAGCAGTGGAAGTCCTTAGCCAGACAAGTTCATTGGGATGCAGTGAAGAGGGTATTTAGATATCTATTGGGTACCTCTAAGTACTCTATTTGTTATCATGGTGATTTTATAGGAGACTCACACTCAGTTGATATTCATAGATTTATGGATTCAGATTGGGTAGGGGATGTTAATAGTAGGAGATCCACTAGTGGATATGTCTTCACTATTTTTGGTGGTGCTATCAATTGGATGAGTAATAAGTAGGTTGTGGTCACTTTGTCCACTACAAAAGTAGAGCACATGGTAGCTACTCATGCTTGTAAAGAAGCCACCTGGCTTAAGTGATTGTGTTCATATGTGGGGTTGAATTCAAGATCTATTGGAGTTCTTTGTGATAGTCAGAGTATCATATATCTGGAAAAGAACCTAACCTTTTATGCGAGTATGAAGCACATTAATGTCCAATACCATTTTGTTCATGACATAGTAGAGGATGGGAGGGTGATGCTGGAGAAAGTTGATGCTTTGATGAATGTTGCAAATTCTTTGATGAAGAATGTGAGCACAAAGAAGTTTAGGTGGTGCAGTGAGCCTATGGTCCTCTTGGCCTCTAGTAGTTAGATTCTAATGTTGGTTGTTTCCCTTTTTCTCTTGCAAGGTGTTCAACAATGTTGAGAATGTTGGGAAAAGGTGTCTCAACCTTGCATTCCCAATGTTCCTATTTATTAATTATTAGTATTTAATTATATTGTATTTATCATCTTGTCCTCACATGTGGAGTGGAACGTCCCACTTTGAGGTGGCACTCTTTGCCATGTGTCAAAATATTGTGAAGTGTGTAAGAAGTTGTAAGAGCATCTTGGGTCATTATGACTTTGTAAGATGAGAGTTACTTATGATGAATTCTATGATGCATAAGAGCATGTAAGAAGGGAGTTATATTGAAATATTGACCAACATTATTATAGGTTTGGATACTTGTCATGGAGCATATTTTGCATGGGAGAAAGAAGATAAATTTGGGTGCCCAAGTCTAGGTGGTCAAATATGAAAATTTATGACATATGACATGTTAGAAATATGCTAAAAATAGCATGGAGAACCTTATCCAAGGTAGGTGTTGAGATTTGGGGATCTTGAATTTGGGTGCCATACTTCCTTTGGACTTGGTCATGGTTTTCCAAAACCATCTAGAAATTTCTAGTTTTTTCTTCATCTATAAATAGGTGCTTGGATTTGGAGTTGTGTATGGTTATTTTTGCAAAAATAACTGTAGACACCTAAAAATGACCATGTCCTTACGATACTACTAACATCACCTAGACACATTTGTCCTAGACCCTTTCATGTTCCTTTCCATCATCCAGTTAATTAAATAAATTATATTTAATTAATTCATTCATTTCCTCCATCACCCAAATTAATTAAATAAATCTTATTTATTTAATTAATTTATCCTCACACATCTCCCCTCCAATAATTAATTAAATAATTTTATTATTTGATTAATTTCTACTTGTCCTCATCCTCATCCTCTTACCACAAATAATAAATGAGAGTCACATGACTTGCATAAAAGTCAAACTAACTCTTCATCTTAGCCACTCATTTCATACATCTCTCAATCCTAGCCATTCACATAAGGATGTCCTAGAAGCTTATATCTTTCACCTCTTAATCTCCACCATCCATTTCATATTGCACCTCTTAATATTAGCCATCTATTTCCACCTCTTAATATCAATCATCCATTACACCTCTTAATCCTAGCCATTCATCTTGTGAGGCTAACCCTTGTGCGACAGGTTTTAGTTGCACTACTAGACCTAATTGTATTGATATACCCCAACTTAGGATATGGTATATGGTATTATGACCCAATTCGATAGGCAATATTATGAGGCCCACCATTATTACACCTCTTGTTTCGACTTATTAGACTTGTTATCTATGGATTTATAATTTGACATTGGATATTATTGGGGACTGTTGATCCCATCCATTAGACTTTTGATGGCATTATTTTGTGATCAGAGTAGATAGATGTGTTGTTATATTATTGATGATGTATCTATACATGATTAGGTATATTTTGCACTATAAAAGAAGTGAATGTCTTGAATTACATGATGCAATTGAATTAAAAAAATGAGCTATTTTGAGTAAATGGATTAGCATATTGAATTACGATTTGCATGATCAGGACTATGTTGATTTGAAAGAGAATTGATTTGAAAATATAGTAAATTATACCATGTTTTATAGAATTTATCTAATTAAAATATATGTACTTGTTCGACTTCGTGTGTGTGTAATTTGAGTTGCTTCGGCTATGTTACACATTGGACCTATTGATGTGTGTGTGTAAGTGTGCAGGTTAATTCCATGATGAATGGAAATCAGAGGTCTCACAAGTAACCCCAGTTAATAATCCTCGTGATGCCTACCTAGTACCTAAGGTGGACTAAGGTTTTATGTTGTTTGAGAATGAATGTTATTGTGTTAATGATTTGTTCTATTTTGTTTGAATCTCCTAAGGTTGACTTAGGATGAGGTGGATGATGAGTGTCATCCATGTGTCTATTTTCGTTCATGGGTTTTAGGGGCTACTTAAATGTTGATATTTGAGCTTTATTATATTTATTTCATGTGTTTTAGGGCCCTAGGTCAAGTACCTATGGGTTAGGTACCATTTAGACCCCAAATCATGAGTTTTAATTCATATTTGATCACTCTATTTGACCATGGGAGTTAAGTGACGAATTAGGGTTTTGGGATGAGGGATGGGTGACTTGTCACATCCCAATCCCACTACCCTAGGATCATGTTTGGGCTTGGGAAAATCACAAAGGCCTCACATGTGTGAGCACACATTGTAAGAGCCTTTGGGAAGAGACCCCCAAGTACTCCCCTTTCCCCAATGTCTCACACATGTGTGAGGACATTTGTGTGGAGGTGTGCTCTTGGGGAGGAATGAGAGGATGACAAGTGTCACCTCCCTACTCCTCAATATATCACACGTGTGAGAGCACATGTGGAGAGATGTGCTTGAGAGATTGAATGAGAAAGTGACAAGTGCCACCTCCTCATTCATTGGAATGTTTTTTTGAGACCTATTTATCTCCCTCTTGTTGAGGTGAGAAGGGTCCTTTTTATTTTTGTTTGATTTGTGTTTGGAGGGATTTGGGCTTGGAGAGAAGATTTGAGCAAAGGATATCTTGGAGTGAGCTCTTGTGAGGCTACTTCAACCATATTCAAAACTTGAAGATTGAGAGGTATGCTCTCAAGACTTCAAGGCTCTTTGATAGTTTGTATTGCTTATTTTCATATATGTTTAAGTATGGACATGTTGTGTTATTATGTTTTTTTTGTGTTTTTGGGTATGGGTTGTTTGGCATAAGCTCTCCATGTGTGGGAGTTTGCCTTGTATGGGGTTTGAGAGAGGAGTGAACCTCCTCAGGGAAAGGCCACTCCTTGTTAGGAGTTGGAAGGCATTGGCCTTGTTCTTGGTGGTTTTGGTGTAAGTTTTGTAGGCAAGAGTTCCTTGTTACTTTGATATTTTGATCATCGTTTGAATGACATGAGTGCCTTGGGGTTTTGGAGCTATAAGTATGGTTATTTTGATAGCTAGAGGCTATGTTGTTCTTGAGAAATAAGTTTTGACACTATGGTTATTTGATGGTCTTTCTCCTTGAGTGAGTGATGTCCACTCTCTCCCCCTTTTTGGATCCAAAGAATGGATTTAGTTTTGTTAAGTCTCCATGGGATGGGAGTTGGTGTGTTTGATGTGTGTGCTATGTTCTCCTTTGAGTTGAGAATGAACCCAGGTTACTTGTAGGCCTCCTAGCTTGGGGGTGGCTTGCAAGCAAGCCTAAGGTTGGGTGCTGAGCCCTCCTTTGGCCTTGGTAGAGTTTATTTTTCTTTTTACAAGATTCATGGCTTGAGAAAAGTAAAGTAGGAGAAGAGTCTCCTTGCAAAGATTTATAGTGTGTTAGGAATAGTTGTATAGTTTGGTATGGCTATGTAAAAGCCTAAGCTATTGAGCTTTGTAAAAGGGATAATGAGTGTAGAAGATTTAGTTCAAATATCTCCTAGTTATGTTTCATTATAGGTATATTTAATTTTGTGAAGTTGTTTATTCAAAAATAAATAAAAGAATGGAAGGTTTTCTCTATGACATATGATTTATTGAGTTGCAATATTAAAGAAGAGGGACAATGTTTATTGCTATTACCCTTGGAAAGAAAGTGCTTGTATTCTCTCTCTCCTTGACCCTCTTATCTATTTTAAATGGCAAGGAAAAATAAATGGTTTATTTCTTTAAAATATATACCCTTTCCTATTATTTACAAAAATAGATTCTCTAAAAATAAAAGAAAGCATTCAAGGAAATATGTGTTAATGCTAAGCCCTTTTAGTCAAAAGGAATTTATCTATTGTTTGCTACTAAGTTCTTTTATTTGCAAAAGAAAGGTGTTTATCATTGTTCTTAAGAGAAAAATATTACATACCTTGTTTAATGACTTTAAGAATTTCAATAGATTATAGGTTAGCCATGTAATTTATTTTCCTAAAAATAGTTCACTTTGTTATGTATTGAAAATACAATAAAATAAGGTAAATCATTATCTCTTATATTTAAAGGGCATAAAATTTGATACTTTTCAAAGTTCTGTTTAGTTTTTTTATAAGAGATATATTTTTGTCTCTATTTTAAACACAAAGAAGATATATATATGCATTATAAGGGATAAAAATGAGTTTAAAAAAATTATTTTCTTTGGGATGATGGGAGGGCCGAAACCCTACCCTGCACCCCACCGCCATAAGCGGCGGTGGGAAGGGGTTAGAGACCCCGACCCACCACCTCCGCAAGAGGATACTGCGGCCTGTGTAGGCCGCAACCCCCCCCCCCCCCCTCAAAGGAGGTCCTACAGACTGCACAGTCTGCAAGGCTCCCGAAGCTCTCTTCCTAAACAACAAAAGAACCTTGTGTGATTTTTTTTTCAGCCTGATAAATATATTTTAACCTGCAACATTATTATTTATTCCGCCCCTTGCCTTTAGAGTTATAAATATATAAATATTTATATAAATACATATATTGATATGTGTATATACACAGTGTTTTTTTGGCATATTTATTTAATCTCACCATACTTTTATTATATATATATCTTTGGTTTATTTTTCCCCATATATTGAATATATATATGGTAGATATATATTCATATATAAAAAGGGATATCAATTTAATAAACAATATTTTAAATCACCATTAGAGGGAGGAGTAAAATAAAGAAAGTTGTGATAAAAATATTAAGTCTAGAACATTATGGAGAAACCAAATAAGCTTATAAACCAAGAAAAAAAATAGAAACGTTTAGTTTAGAAAATAAGACTTGGTTAGGGAAACAATCTTCCCATAGGGAAGAGATTTCCCCGAGTCTCCAAACTCCAACCTGCAAAACAAATCTTACAATTGTGAGAAAAGCCTAGACATTGAAACTCTTTTATAAACTCAAACTAGGGTTGAGAGTGTTGCCCTAACTTTTAGGAAACTCTAACCCTGTTTTAGAAGACTAAACACACTTAGGAAATAATTAAATTGTGTGGTAAGGTTCCTTAGTGTGAAGATTAAATTTATTGGGTATAATAGTCTATTTGACCCTTGAGGGAAAATTGTAAGGTTTTAATGTCGAGATTTACACAAATTGTTTAATTAAATTTCAAAGTGTTGATTTATTGGCAAGTGTTAAATGTTAATTAATGTCGCTTTTCTTATCATATTATTTAAATTCCTTTAAAATACATTCTTAGACCAATGTGATGGTAGAATAAATCAGTTAGGTGTTTGTTGTGCGTTAATAATTGTTTCTTGATTAATTGTTTTTAGTTCGTATTAATGCAACCTTAGATGATGTCATATTTAAGTTTAATATTTAGTATTATCTTTTTTGCATTATAGTACTTTAAATTGTTGTTCTTAGATTAATGGTTAGGTTTAGGGTTTTGACCTTAGTTTGAAGTCGTCATTTCTTTCATCTAGAAAACCCTAAGGAGTGTACCTTGAAATAGATCTTCCCCCTTGGTGATGTGTGTAGCCACGCTTAACCCCTATTAGTTACTTCCATTATTGAAGGGGTACGAAAGGAGTTTAGTATTTCCTGCAATCTGGATTGACCTTCCCTCGCTTTAGTGCGGCATGCCTAACATGTGTTGTGCATGCAACGATGTTAAGTGTGTATGTTTAGAAGCACATGTATAACATGCTAGTGTGCTTTGTGCCATGTATTGTAAAATTTTTGTTAGTTCAGTTTTCATGTCCACGTGTAAAATGTGGGCATGACACATCCTATCATCCAAAAATATGTAAATCAAACATCGACCAAACCATTTCCAGGTCTCCTTGCTATGCAAAGTTATGTTGTCAAAGTGAGCAACCGACATATCAAAATCATTATAACATCTTTGAGGTGATGTTGAGTATGGTATAGGAGTTTTTTATATGCATTGTTTCCATTTTTATATTCCATATTTTAGCATACACAATAACCATACACAACTCCAAATCCAAGCATCAAATTATAGATGAAGAACAATACCTGTAAAAATTGTATGTTGGTGATACTCCTATAAGAGGCATAGCCTTCCAATTATATTATAACTACATGGTTGTTGTTGAATAATACAAGTGGTTCTACTTTTGGAGTGTGGGTTTTTTCTCCCAAAAGTGTTTTCCCCACATAAACCTTTGTGTTGTGGTATATTATTCTACATTTTATGTGTTTACTTTCTTGTAATTGTAAGGATTGATAAATATTTGCACATTCATCCTCTCAAAGATTAGTGTAGGAAGTATTTATGTGTACCTTGCTTCCTTTCACAGATAGGGGAGAAATTGATGTCTAGAAGAACCTCTTTTAAAAAAACTTGTTTACCCTATTGTAAACCTTAGTAATATCTAATTTTATAGCCATACCATGATGCTTTCAAGATTTAAGCATGTGCAAAATTCTTGTGAGCAAGAATTATGCCATCTAGTATTTGTTTGTCATGAACAAAACCCCCTTGCTTTGTTGAGATCAAATGGGGTAGCAAAATGCTTAATCCTCTCTACAATAACTTTAAAGAAATGATCTTCTAAAGGGTATTGCACAACACAATTAGTCTAAAATCAACAAAGGAAACTAGGTAGGATTTTTTGAAAATGAGCACTAGTAAAGTACATTTAATATCCTTCTTAACTTTTCTTAGAATTCCTTGAGCTATTAATCACCTAGGTTAAATCTTAATATCATAGTAGGCATTGAAGAACAAGATTGAAATCCATTTGGTTCAGGGGATTTATCCTTATTGAGACCAAATATAGCCTTGCAAACTTCCTCAAGACTAAAGGGGGCCATCAACCCTAAATTTTGACCATCAATGACCTGGTTGGGGACAAGCTGAAGAAAGGGTGGTAAGTCCAACTAGAGATGACAAAGGACCAACAAAGTATTGTACCACTTCCAAATAGATCTTAGAAGGAAGCAACAACTCTTCTCTAGAAGACTTCTTGATGGAGTGAATCTCATTAACCCAATGAGGTGCCACCATTACTTGATGAAAGAACTTAGATTTCATGTCCCCATCTTTAACCCACCTTTATCTATATTGTTTCTATCAAAACCCCTCTTCTTTAGCATAACAAGCTTCAAGCCTTTTGAGAGAGGAACATTCCTTTCAAGAAGCTCATCCAAAAGACCATTGCATTGGATCTCAACATCAATAGCTTACAACTCATATTCATTTTTTTGGAAAAAATATCCCAAATACTTCTTTATTCCATTTTCTTAAAAATATCTTCATGTATCTTAGCTTGAAAGCAAAACAATACTTTTTTTGAGCCAAATGTCAAATTTGGGCAAGAGTCCCACCAAGAATCCACCAACCCATAAAGCTTGGGTTGTTGAAGTAACATCAATTCAAATTCAAAAAGATAAGCATATGGAGAAGAGTTAAATTTAACTTCTAAAGAATTTGGGAAGTAATCAGATACTAAAGAATCCAAAATAAATGAGGTGCAAGACCACTAATTGATCAACCCTTTTGGAGAAACAAGAAATCTGTCCAAGTGTATTGCAATATTATAAAGCCCTTTCATCTGATTATTCCATGAAAATTGTCCCTTCTTTAGAATAATATCAAAGAGAAAGAAATTAGCTATATGAAATCCTCAAATTTAGAAATTGATCTGCTTCCACCATGTTTATCCGATTGGCCTCTAGTTGCATTGAGATTAGCTCCAAGAAAAAAGAATTTACCAACCCATGAAGAAAGCAAGGAGATAATTCTTCCCACATTTTTTTCTTGTACATAGGACTATTAGGTCTATGCACATGAATATAAAATCCTATAATATTTCCTAGAAAGAATTGAACTCGTGCTATCCAGGAGGAAGACAAGGCAATCAATGAAATGTGCAATATGTTAGGGTTCGAAAGAACACATACTCCACTAGAAGCACTTGAAGCATCAAGAATAAAACCATGCAAAGCTTTCCATTAGTTGCATAATAGATGTTTCATATCATATACTATCATCTTGGTTTCTTGGATAAACACTAGATTAAGGGACCAAATAGATAGTTGACATTTCACCAACCTCCTCTTGTTAGGGGTGTTGAGGCCCCCAATATTTCAAGAGAAGACCTTCATTTGTCCTTTAGAGGGATCTTCCTACTCTATCTTGTGAGGTAGTCATCAAGTATCTCCTACAAAACCCCTTCTATACCAAGTTTTGCCTCATCCTAAATTCTTTCATTTTCTAGTTTCCTTCCTCTCCTTTTCTTCACCAAAAAATTAAACTCAAACCTACCTCAAAGTGAGCAAGGCTACCTAGCATAAGCATTTATTTTGCCTCTTCCGATTTAAGGATCAAGCTAGATTTAGGCTCTAATTAGCTCCTTTTCCTCATCCAAATCTAAGGCACAAAGATCCATCAAAAAGAAAGGGAGAGTTTGACATTAAATGCTACTTCAAAATATTAACAACACCCTCTATATACAAGTCAATTTTCTCTTCTCCTCTACTAGCCATGTTTTGCTCCATATCCAGTAGAGGAGCTTCAGTTATGCCACTAATTGCTTCCTCTTCCCTGCACGGAGAAGCATGTGAAGGGATCATATACTTCCCTTTTTACTTAGCCTTGGGCTTGAAGTCCATCCAAGAGGTAGGAGCATTGTCATTAGAGAAGAACCATAAATGGTTTCGAAGATAGAAATATTCTCTTCAAATTTCAAACATCTATCTGGCCTTCCAACCGTAACCAACTCCCACCCCTATGATAATTGGCTTCTTGAAATGACTAGCAAATCTCTTTGAGCATGTGTTGGTGACATGTTCCACATGGTGAGAAGAATAAGAGTGAAAATGGATCCTCTTATAATCAAGATCTTATAGAAAAGATGTCACAAAGGATGAAAGATAACACTTCTTTAGAAGCTGCATAAATGATGCGAGTAGGCTTAACTACTGCCGGATCCACTTCTAGTAAATCCCCTAAATGACCAATCATTTCCAATGATTTTGAACTCCAAAAATCAAGGAAGAGACCTACATCCTTACCCAAATATCTGTCATGGCCGAAGGAAGGGCTACACGTGAACTCCATTTTGAAAGAGAAACAGAGCTGTCATCAACATCCAAGACACCCAAACTCAGGCTTCATTTATTTTCTCCCACATCAAAAATTTAAGAACAAAGTAACCCTTCGGGAAAAAGGTTAAAAAAAAGTCCTCTTTCCACAGTGACACAGCCCAAGACCGTATCCTTGAGTCTGACACTCTCCCACCGTAGCAAGAACCAACCACACGTTGGTTCAGGAGCGAATTTCAATTCTAGCCCATCTTTAAGTCTGACGGAGGCACCAGTGGGCAATCTCCAACAACACCCAATACCTTATTTTGCTCTACCTTGAAGGATGGCACAAAATCCACCTTTTTATTATACCCTGACCCAAAAGAATCATGTTGGCACTAGTTGTAAGAGAATGGCAGATCTTAGAGGACCCACACACCTGACTGAAACAAGGTCCCCCCATATCTTACCTTTGTCGCATGCCTGGTTGTATGGGAACTGACCAAATTTTCCTCGCTAATAGTTCCCAAAAGCATTTGCATTTCTATCCACTTTGGACCAGGGAGACAACCTCCTGCCCCATCACTCCTATATTCCATTCATAAATGTTGTTATTGTGTATTCTCCTAGTTTAATTTCCATCTTCATGTTAAATCATAACAATTATCTAAGTCATTGATTCTTACTTTTTGTTAATATTTGTTGGAGATAAGCCATACCTGGATCAACGATGGACTGATCACAATGGATCAGTAGTTTAGTTGGTAGAGCACCCCATCAGCAAATGGAAGGTCCTATGTTTGAACCCTACAATCTATTTAATAACTATTGAGGTCAAATAACTCAATCTTACACTTCAGCAAAAACACGGATAATTTAAGCTCTCTACTTTGCAAATTATAGTACAAGAGATACACATCTGAATATGCAAACAAATAACATATGATTTATCCCAAGAAGAGTCAACTCCATATGTTGAATGATCAACTTGAGAAATGATTTGAGGGCCAAGTGAAGAACCAAAAATAATCACACTGTCTGAAATGATTTTGCAGAGCATAAGGAAGTCCTTTCCTGGACATGCAGGAACTTAAAAGGTGTTCCAATGGAGTTGCATGTCAATACCAAAAAAAAATATTGGTGACGCATAGACCTCACCAAATAAATCAAGCAAAAACATGAAAAAACCATTATGTAAAACTCAACACAGCCATTACTGCCACGATGGTTAGTAGTAAAGAGTTCTTGCTGACATTATCTTCCATGACTTGATGTTGCAGAATTTCATGAGATCCCCATGGAGGAAGGAATTTCTTTGGAAATATAAGAATTTTAGAGGTTTTGATTCAAAATGACAAAGTGGCTAGTAATACAAGAGTTTCATCATTCAGATGGAAATTTTCTAAATCCCATTTGGAAATTTTTATGGAGGCCGTAGATATAATGTGATCAATTAAGGAAACCTCGCACTGTTCATTTTTTTTACAGAGATTATTAAAAATGATCATTTTCAACCTAAGAGCTTGTTATTAATCCAACTTTAATGTTTAATGTTGTAAAATTTCCAGACTTCCAGTAGTCCATGATTGAAGTGAGCAGATTATTAGTCAAAGCTGTCAGTTATATTCCTATATTGGGAATTTCAAGACTAAAGTGTTATTTGCTGAGCAAGCACAAATGACACTGTAACAGAAAAAATATTTGGCTTGGCTAAAGCAATCTTTGGAACAAAGAGTTCCAGCCTTAGACCACTTTAGTCATGATTCGATTGACAATACCCACATGGTTTTCTTTCCACATTGGCCTTCGCTTGTATTCATGCTTTCTCCAATGTGGGCAAAAAGCCAAAATGCCCATCGACAGACGCTTTCTACGTCAACATAATGTAAAAATTAACAAGACCTGCAGTGTAGGCAAGTTCTTGTCAAGACTCAAGGATTGTCCCTTAAAATACAGGTCTTTGATTTTATCATGTAAAATGAGCACTAGGTGAAAAATAAAATGAAGTATTGGTCTCTTTACAGTACATAATCTCAATTTTAAAATTTAGTTTTAATTATAGTATAAAATTTCTTCTATTTCGTTTAAAGCCACCATTTCAATTGCCAAGATAATCTATGCTTTGAATTGTTTTTTCATATTAAGGTATAGAAAATTGGTTATTTAATGCAATTATTGGTGAGACTAATTTATATATCTATTGCATGTGTGTAAAACTTAGCTGCAACTTACCCTGGATGAGTTTTAGTCTATTGTATGGTCCACTAGTGTATTCATTTGGTTGTTATACAATTCACTAGGGTACCATTCTTGAAATACATTGGTATCTAGCACAAGCTCCTTCAACTGTATTACCAAGCCATCCAAACCCAATAAGAAGCTCGATATATTTGGGACGCAAATGCTACATTCATGTTGTTCTATATTAGCCCCTATTTTCATTTATTTTCTCACATTCCTCTACTAGTCAAAGGCCATTGACAAATTAGAAATAATAGTGGAAGATTATTCAAAAATGAATTATGAAGATCTTTGTGTAAAAAAAATGATCTAATTGGTAAAAATATATAATCAAGATTATCTCTCATTTATTAGAAAATCTAATGGGTTTTGTTATGTACCAATCCCATCAAATAGATCCTTGGCCATCAATAGTCCTATTCTCACTTGTAAAAATGAATCTACAAAGCAAAAGATTAGAAGATATAAAAAACCAACCAAAGCCATATAAAAGCTCTAAATCAATACCTTACACATGCCTTGTTGATACTTCCAGAGTTTGCATGCATGTCTACTAGAGCCTTTCCAACTATAATATCTAACAAAAATCCCCCTTCCATTATGCTTTGATGGATGTCCATACCCTCTGTCATCCTAGCACAAGTAGGGAGGATACTAGCAAAGGTCATGGAATTTGTCTTTACACCTACCAATTACATTTGCTTGAAAGTTTCTATAGCCTTTTCAACATATCCAATTTACCATGCAAAGTTGATTAACAAATTTACCATGCAGAATTTACACCACAATGTTGCTAATGGTTTAACAATATCCTAACCGAGTCCAAATAATCTTTGCATGTTAACCAATATTTAGAAATAATGTTGGGATAGGTTTGTCATACACCATGCAATCCTAATGTTTGATTTATTATTTATTTATTATTTGTGGGCCCTCATGGAAAATGACTTCCCACTTATGGCTTAGTCATTATGCCATGTGTATGCCTTATTATGACATATGTAAGTGTGTGTAAGAGAATATCTTGTCATGAAATATGTGTAAGAGCATCTACGATGAAGATAATGGTGTAAGAGAATCTATGACACACATAAGAGCATGTAAGAGTGGGTACATTATTGACTTAATTGTTAGGGTTAGATGGCGGAAGATATCAATTAAATGCAAATAAATATTAAACAAAGGAATGAAAATACACAGAAATAATAATAGTGAGAGATAATTTTTAATGTGGTTCACCCAAACTTGGGCTACATCCACCAATAGAGAGTCTAATATTATTATCCAGTAAATCAAACCGATTACAACCAGCAATCCCTGCAACTCAATAGTGCTACAAATGCTACAATACATCAACAAAAACCCTAACCCTTAGCCGTTTTTATCAAGCCTTATGTTGGTTACAAAAAATAGGGTTTTTTATGTTGGCCAATAGAAAAATAACTCCCGACGCCTTTATAAAATATAAAAAATCGTTGGAGGTTTTTGATGAGTGCCAAGTAGCACCCATGAAATACATCTTTTTACCTCTCTTTTTCTCCTTCCTGATTCCATCTTTCCTAATGTCTGCACCCAAATAGGCTAGCAAGATCGTTCTAGATAATGATTAATTGAGATAAATTACTTAAGATCATAATTTCTGATTGAGGGACTAATGTGAATGGAATTGATGGAAAAATGCAGAAAACTTCTCTCTTTTTGAATCAACAGGTGTAGATGCTCGGAACAACAATTTTGTACATCTCCAGAGACAATACCAGAAGTTTTGAAAGGAAGAGAAAAGCCTCTCCAGAGCTGGACAGGAGTTTGGAGCATCTCCAGAGCTGAACAAGGCCACAATGGTATCTCTGGATCTATAGACATCTCCAGAGCTACGACATATCTCCGAAGCTACAGACATATCTCTGGAGTTGCAGACAGAAATAGGTATCTCTGGTGCCTCTTGAGAGTAGGGCATATTTCCAGTATAAGCTGCCAATCAGGCACTCTCAGCAGTAATCGTAATACCCCTCATTTCACTCAAATCATCACCTGAGTGATGAAGGGTCATCTTTAGTTAACTGCTGGAGTTTTTATCTTTTTAATGTTTTTGCATGAGTTACTGATGGAACTGATTCAATATCCATATTTTCAGGGCCTCACTGTCCAAATGTATTAAGACTCAAACTTAGAATTCTGAGTGGACTTTTGTTCCACTCAATCTACTTTATTGCATGATTATTTTTCCATAGTTAGACAGCTAGTGTAATAAAGAGATGGATGTCATCTCATAGAAGAATTGGTAGATAAGATAAGTGATAGTCATCACTCATTTTATATATACTTTTAGAAACAACAAAAGAAATATACAATGATTGTTTTGTTTTGATTCTCGGGAATCTCAGTTCTTTGATATCAATAGTTTTTCATGAATGCAAAGTGAATGGAATTGGATTGAATTTAGTTGTGATTTTATTCCTTTGTGTTGATTCCCTACTGTAGCCTTCAGCCCTAAGGGTGTGGAGCAAGGGCCCACTCTCACCACTAAGGCAGAAGGCTAGTACCATTATTTTGTTATTTTAGATTTTGCTGTGAAAAGTATTTATTGATTTTGATAGATAGATGCATGTTACTATTTTTTTTTAAGATTGCTTTAAGTAACTTCCTGTTTAATTTTGTTTTCAACATTCCTTGAATCCATTTAGCAAGTAGATAGATTAATCTCTTCAAATTGGTAGAAGTTATTAATATTAGCTAGGAAAACTGGTAACTGTAGAATCCTTAATTGCAGACAGCCGAGGACACCGCCCCTGGATTTTGACATCTAAAATATGATTAAATGATGAGGTACAATGACACCTTGTCATTTTTGGCACCGTTACTAGGGAAATATTGTGTTAATTAGGGAAACTTAGCTAAAACAGTTTTAGGATAGATATGTATGGTTAGAGCTAGAGATTCAAAAGGAAGATATATAAAACAGACACCCCATCAACAAACCATAGGGGAAAGCAGTGGGGTGGCACAAGATCTTGTTGAAGAGAGAAACCTAGAACCTACTTTGGAAACTGCACCTCAAATCAATAGTCTCTTAGATCATCCAAATCTTCCACTTGCCGATTATATCCAAGAATTACAATAAAATTTTCAGGCAAATCCTTTAATAGAACCTAATTTCCTAGAACCTCAGGGAGAAGAACCAGTTTTAAACATGGACAATGATAATCATGAAAAAGAGGAAAATCAAGCTCCAAGAACCTTTTCATATCCTATTGTTTTGGCTGCTGGAGACAATGCTCCTATGAAGAATATCTCACCAACACACTTGCCCAATTTTAGAGGACTTTCTTCTGAGGATCCAGATCAGTTTTTGTTTGAATTCAAAGTAGTCTACCAAACTTATGATTATGGATCAGATAACCAAAAACTCAAACTGTTCCCTTCAACTCTGAAAGATTCTGCGATGAGATGGTTTATGGGTTTACTCCAGAATTCTATCCATTCTTGGGATTAGATGGAAACATAATTTTTGGGAAAGTATCAAGATTACTGTAGATCCAGTAATAAAAATGAAGAATTGTTTAAAATTAGGCAGGGGGAGGAAGAGACCTTAAAGGACTATGTGGATAGGTTTAATTTCTCCTTTCAAGAAGGTATGGCAACCCAGTAGATCACTCCTTGGCCAGAACCCTATTTGTAAAAGGATTGGATAAAGAATCAAAATAGGCACTGGATCTAATGGGAAAAGGAAATATCAACAAAATGGATATACCTGCTATAGAAGAACTCTGCAGGAACTATTCTAGAACCCAAGATGGGGTGAGATCATCCAAAACTTTTAAAGGGAAAAATGAAATAGGACAGTTAATGGAAGAGATTGCAAGTCTAAAAATAGACATTCTAGTCTAATTAAATACCACATTGGATGGAATTCAAGCAAAAACTAGAACAACTGATCAAAACAAAGCAACTGAACCACTCTCCATCTATTGTCCTAAGTGTAGAAACAAACATATGTTGAGAGAATGCCCTTTAGACAAATCAGAGATTTGTCAGATCTATGATAGGGAACATCCTACCAGTCAATCTAGCCAACTTCTAGCCTTGAAAAGATTGAGTAAGAAGAATGTTGTAATGGAAGAAGAATTGAACTATGTGGGACAAAAACAAGCTGGGAATTTCCCTTATAATCAGTATCCAAACCAGCCTTCTTTCAGGGGTCCTTCTAATTGGGGAAATAATCAATGGAATCCAACTTGGCATGGGCCTCAGAATAATCCTCCTTGGGTACAGTAGAATTGGCCAAGTCAACATTGGCAAAACCAAAATTGGCAAAATCAGCCTTGGGGAAATCAACAGTGGCCACCATAGTTTGGATCACAAAACATGCAACCTCAATGGGGTTCTCAACAGGGATATAATCAACAATACCAGGGACAACCTAGATGTTTCCAACCTCAAAAACAAGCTTTACTAACTAGACCCTCCAACACACAAGGTCAAGCACAAAATGAACCAATTAGCCAACCACCTTTACCAGCTCAGCCTATACCAAACCCACGGAATAAATAGGGAGTAGATGTTTACATGACAGAGCAAGAAAATATGGCTGATATTGACTCTATATATTTAAATAATCTCCAGCTGCGTTCTGGGAAAGCATTCCCAAGACCATCTCCTCCAACTATAGTTGAAGTAACCAATGATGAGGAACTGGAAAATTCGTCCACTCAACTCCCAGACGAGATTACTAATGGAAAAGTGCTAGAAGAATCATCCTTGGACAACTCCAGAGTTGCTCCTAAAAGACTGACTCCAGAGAACATTCCTAAACACAATTCTAACAAGAGCTCTGGAGATGCTCCAGTGATGGAAAAACTAGCACCATACCCAGAACGGCTTAAACAATATGTTCCCCAGAAAAAGATCTTACAAAAACAAGTCCAAGCCAACCTAGAATTAGAACTTTTATAAGAAATCAAGCAACTAAACATCGAAATTCCTCTTCTCCAAGCAATCGGAGATGTACCAGAACTAAATCAGTTCATTAAATAGTATTGTATCAAAACACAAAGTAGGAAGAAAAATTTTCCTTCCACAATACAGGTGGAAGGAAAAGTAGTAGATCTGTTGATGGGAGAAATTCTCCTCCCAAAATATGGAGACCCTAGAAATCTTGTCATAACTGTTTTCATCTCAGGGGTAGAAATTTCAAATGTTCTGGTTGATTTGGGAGCAGCAATTAATGTGATGACAGTTCACATAATGAACAAATTAGCTCTATTAGGTATCCAATCCACAACTACAATTCTTCAACTTGCTGACCAATCAGTAGCTATTCCAAAAGTAGTAATTACTGATGTACCAGTTGTGATAGATTCATGGGAATTTCTAGTGGACTTCCTAATATTAGAACCTAGAAACTAAAGAAATGCTTATCCACTGATTTTAAGAAGACCATGGATGGCTACAGCAGCAACATCTATTGATTATCAAACTAGGGATATGGTCATTTCTAATGGGATAGATTTGAAGAAAATATCTTTGTATCCTCCAGCTAAACCATCAATACTTTATAAAGGGAGAGTATGAGTGGATGAACCAGAAAACAATGACAACAATGCCTCAGTAGCTATGGTAAGCATCAAGGAACATCTGGGAGAGTTAGAAGAAGAAATATACTATGATACAACATAAGACATTACTCACATCCTAATCAATAAGGATGTGATGGAGCTCGCCCAAGATTCTAGGAGAGAACTTCTTACTTCTTCTCATTGTACCCTCACCAACATCATTCCTTGTGGGGAAACCTTTTATAGAGACTTAGCCACTTTCGACATGTTGCTTCCACATTCTTTTCCTCTCAATACCATGACTCCAATGTACGGATTGACTACATCTATGGATCAAATCACAAAACAGGTCATGATTTTACCAGGGAAAACACTTAATATCAATACTCAGTTAGCAACAAATCAGGAAGAAAAACTTATCCAACTTTTGATTTCGCATTCAATAGCTTTTTCTTGGGAATACCAAGATATGAAACGCATACCTCCTAAGATCTGTACCCATCATATATACATTGAGGATATTAAACCTGTCAGACAACCCCAGAGAAGATTGAATCCTGCTTTAAAGGACATTGTCAAAACTGAAATAGAAAAATTACTTCAAGCAGGGTTTATATATCCAATCTCAGATAGTCAATGGGTCTCACCCCTTGTCATAGTGCCTAAAAAGAATGGAAAATGGAGGGTGTTTATTGATTATAGGGAGCTCAACAAAGCCACAAAAAAAGACTACTTTCCCTTACCATTCATTGACCAAGTGCTGGACAACCTTGCTGGGAGAAAGTATTTTTCTTTTCTAGATGGATTCAGTGGGTATAATCAAATTCAAGTAGCACCTGAAGACCAAGACAAAACCACCTTCACATGATCTTGGGGAACTTTTTCTTACAAAGTTCTTCCCTTTGGACTATGCAATGCTCCAGCTACATTTCAAAGACTTATTTTAGCTATTTTCGTTGAACTAGCTAATGAATGCATGGAGATCTATATGGGTGACTTTACTGTGTATGGGGATAATTTTGAAGAAGCTCTCACAAACCTTGAGAAAGTACTGAAATGTTGTGAGAAAAATCAATTATCCCTTAGCCATGAAAAGTGCTTCATGATGGTGGAGGAAGGAATTGTTTTAGGACACCACATTTCAGCAAAAGGGATCAATGTGGATCAAAACAAGATAGAAGTGATCACACAGTTGCCCTCACCCAAAAATTAGACAGATGTTAGAAGTTTTCTGGGTCATGCAGGCTATTATAGGAGATTTATAGAAAACTTCAGGAGAATAGCTGTCCCCCTGTTTACCCTGCTTAACAAAGACATAATTTCTATGGACAGAAGAATGTCCATCAGCATTTGAAACCTTGAAAGAGAAGCTTATTGTCACACCAATTTTGAGAGGACCTAATTGGACCTTACCATTTCACATACAGAATGATGCTGCAAATGAGTCCATTGGGGTAGTTTTAGGACAAAAGGAGGAAGGAGAGAGTATGCATGCCATTTATTACATCAGCAAAACCCTTACCTCTGCAGAAAGAAATTACACCACAACTAAAAAATAATTCTTGGCAGTCATCTATGCTATAAATAAATTCAGGCATTACATCACTGGATATAAAATATTTGTACACACTAATCATGCAGCTATCAAGTACCTAATGAATAAACCAGTAGTGGGTGCAAGGATCATCAGGTGGTTATTGCTATTGCAGCAATTTGATATTACCATAGTTGATAATCCAGGTAAGTTTAATTTGGTTGCTGATTTTTTGTCAAGATTGCATACAGGAGGAGAAAACCAACCAGTGGAGGACAAGTTCCCAGATGAACATCTTTTTGCTATCTCCTCTACTATAAATTGGTTTGCTGACATAGCTAATCTTTTAGCTACAGGCTTGTATCCATCCCATTTTACCTCAAAATAAAAAATAAAAATGTTTAGTTAAAGAAAGTTTATCTTACAGATGGTTGAATGGTTTACTATTCAAATGTGGTCCTGATTTCATTCTACGTAGGTGTTTAAAAGTTGATGAGATTTTTGATGTGTTGAGAGCATGTCATGATGAACCATCTGGTGGCCACTACTCCTTCCACCAGACAGTCCACAAGATCCTCGGAGCTGGTTACTACTGGCCCTCTCTTCATAAAGATACAAAGAAGTACGTGCTATACTGTGACTAGTGCCAAAGGATGGGACAACCAAACTTTACCCAGGAGATGTTACTGCATCCTCAAGTCATGACAAAACCATTTGAGAAGTGGGGTTTAGACTTTGTGGGACCAATTTCCCCACCATCATCCGGCAAGGAGTACATTCTAGTATGCACAGACTATGTTACTAAATGGGCTGAGGTTCAAGCATTACAATTTGCAAGAGAAGAAAAAGTTGTTGATTTCCTTTATAATAAGATTTTCTTAAGGTTTGGAGCCCCAAGATCAATAGTTTCAGATAGAGGACCTCAGTTTACTTCACAAGTGATCAAAGCATTCACATATTTATATCAAGTTAAGCACAAAAAATCTTCACCTTACCATCCTCAAGCGAATGGGCAGGTAGAAGTAACTAATAGAGAACTTTAAAATATTCTAACAAGGACAGTAGCAATGAACAGAAAAGATTGGGTTAACAGATTACCTAAAGTAGTTTGGGCTTACAATACAACTTGGAAGTCCACAACAAAGTTCTCACCATATGAATTGGTTTATGGGAAAAAGCCTATTTTGTCTATAGAATTTGAACTCCAGACACTTAAAACTGTATTGGATATTGGTCTACCATTGTCTATAACTCAACAAAATAGAATTCTTTAGCTCAATGAGTTGGATTAAATTCGGATAGAGGCCATCCAATAAATAGAACTGGTTCAGTATCAAAGGAAGCAATGGCATGACCAACACATCAAAAGGAGGACATTTCAGCAAGGTGATCGGGTTCTTCTTTATGATTCTAAATTCAAAGAGTTCAAGGGGAAATTACAAACTCATTGGATGGGTCCTTATCAAATAAAGGACATTTTTAAAAATGGAACAGTATTATTGGAACTTATTGATGGAAGCACAGACACATTCTTAGTAAATGGTCACCGAATCAGACTCTATAAAAGGCCATCTA
Organism: Cunninghamia lanceolata; assembly: GCA_027924645.1. Classification (NCBI taxonomy): domain Eukaryota; kingdom Viridiplantae; phylum Streptophyta; class Pinopsida; order Cupressales; family Cupressaceae; genus Cunninghamia; species Cunninghamia lanceolata. The sequence goes on from BSBN01001310.1 coordinate 1,402,651, forward strand.
CTAAAGAAGAGTTTCTTAATGATTTGTGCTTTGATACAGGGGATACCTCCTCTGACACAGTGTTGGATTGAAAAAAAAAGAAAAGGAAGGTTGAAAACCAGCAAATGGCAGCCCTCTAAAGAAAAAAAATAGAGAAAGATGGAAAACTAGTAAATGGCTGTCTTTCTTGACCAAGGGAGTTGAAAACTAGCAAATGGTGGTTCCCTTCTTCAGGACAGTTGAAAACAATCAAGCTACGGAGGTGATCAGGTGCCAAGAGTTAGTCAAATGCACCTCCAGTTCTTCACAAACTAGGAGCACCTTCGGCACTTCATAAACCAGGAGCACCTCCGGTGCTTCCCAAACTAGGAGCACCTCTGGCGCTCCATCAATAAAGAGTCATTTATAATAATGGGCGGAGGGAATCCACTTCTCCAGGCAATAAAGTGGACACATCAAATGATGAGGTCATCATGACTCATCCTCTGCTTTATGACAGGAATAAAATAAAATCAGCATGTATTTCAATTGCAGGGGTATTCACAAAGACGACACTGACGTCACCCAAGGAACGTGTATTCTCGAACCACTCAACGAAATGATTGCAAGTCGCGTACTAATGGAGTAGTGGGCGACATCTCAAGTCACCAAAAGTTGCCCATATGCCACGTTGCATGCAATCTCATAAATGCCGCAACATCTTTGCCATGTACATCGCTCCTCATCATTAAAAATGATCCAGGTAATTCTATTTTAAATTAAGCATTAAATAGAAATTGTCTTGTCTTTCTATTTTTGGGTGCCATCACTATGACACGTCCTCCTGCCATCATTTTCTTTTCTAAATTCACACATGCCGCCATCTGTACTGTACTATCACCTTGCCTTCGGAGTGTCCTATCACTCTGTTGCATTTGTCACCGCCTAGGTACTCTAACTAATCTGTAAATCTTTCATAAGCCTAAGCTGAGAGACATTGTAACCCTCATTCGAACTTCTGAAATACCCTGAAGAATAGAGCAAATTGAATAGTCCTCCAGAGCCTACGAAGTTAAGAAGAAGGGACAAACCGCAAATAGAAGAGTGAGGAATTAAGCACAGAAGGTGGACCTAATTTAGCAATGGGGATAAAGAAGAAGTCTGAACCAGAGAGTGTTGCGGGTCTGTTGCAAGATGAAGCTGCAACAAACATTCTAAGAACTACAGGATGGTTGGACTTTCTAGAAAAATTTGAAGGGTTTCAAGAAGATATCGTGGATGAATTCCTAAGAAACCTAAGGGATAATTAGACAACTGTTCGAGGAGTCCGAATCAACCTCTCCTCAACCACTATCAATCACATTTCTGGGCTGCCTGAACAAGGTGAGAGGTTTTATCATTTGAAAACCTTATATACTAATTCGATTAAGAATTTCTTTGTTCAAGGTGAACCTACAATACAATTGCATTCAAATAAAAATGAAGTAAAAGGAATTCTTAGGTCCACACTTCCAAACCCTTGGCAATCTGTAGCCACCTGGCTGATGAAATATTTTACTTGTGATGGTCAATTTTATTTAGTTTTAGGACCAATAATGAAAATGCTGATTTTTCTAAGGCATGGGAATGGACACCCTGAGTTTAGCATAAACATTTCCAATTTCCTGTATTCTGCCATCAGGGCAACTGTAGAAAAATATCAACAAAATAAAGGTCCCATGAAACATCATGGCCTCATTTTTCTAGTAGTTAAACACCACTTCCTATCTCAAGCCAATGGGGAAGAATTATGGCAAAACTTTCTTAAACAAAATTCCCAAGACAGAGAGCTAGAGAGGGCACAGTCAAAAGGTGAGGGTTCCTCTACTCACCAAGAAGAAGAAACAAAGCCTTCAACCTCCTCCATAGTTGTTCAAAGAGGAAAGAAGCCCTCACAAGAGGCAACTTTATCTGCAGCCCCTATTCCTGATGAAAAGAAGAAAGGCAAATAAATTAGAGAGTCTGCTCCTACACAAACCCCATATATGACTCGATCAGTTAGGACAAAGATGACTCTAACTGAGGAATCTTTCCCTAAGGAATTAACAGGGGAAAGGTTAGGACAGAAAGAAGAAAAAACCTAGGCTGAAGAAACATCTCATGATTCAGATGAGATCCCTCTAGTTAGAAAGAGAAAACAAAGAGAAGTTTCCCCAATACCATCTGTTCATCTGGGGTCAAGTCTAATTTCAGAACCATCACTTGCTCCGGAGACAAAACACAGACAAACTCTTACTATTTCCTCAGATTTTGAGGATGAGAGACCTACTCTGGAGGCACCTGCCCCACCTCTGCTATGGAGGAGCAAAAGGAAAAGATAGCTCTCATAGGCTAAAGAAGATACTGCTCTTCTAGATGAGGTACTCCTGGGTTTTAGAACATATGAGGATAAGGCTAGGCCTTCATCGGTGCCAGCAGAAGCAGAGGAACCCCTAGAGGACCCTCAGGACAGGGAGTCTACAGAAAAAGATGAAATAGAGAAAATGGGTGCAGTTGACAGTGTAGGGCAGATGGCCATGGAAAACCCTGATGTTCAGCAAATAGAAGCAGAAGTAGAAACTTTCTCTCACCCCTCTGATCAAGAGGATGTTAAGATTTCAAAAGAACAACAAATGTTAGAAGAAATTGAAAACCTAAAGAGACTACTCTGGGGGAAGAATCAGATTATTACTGACCTCAAGAAGGTCAGAGTGGAGGTAGAAATGGAGCAAAAATAAGTCATTGAAAATCTACAAATAGAACTCCAAAGCAAAAACAAGATCATCCAGGAAAAAGAAGCAAAATTAGAGGCCCAAAAGATTGAGGCGGTCAAACTTTTGGAAGAAAAAGAGAGAGAGGCAACACAGAGTGTTTCTGAGCTCACCATGGCTAGAGACAATGGCCTCATCATAATGGCAGCATTAATTGAGAAAATGCATAGCCAAGATAGACAGTTGACTTGGGCCAACAATAAACTAGATGATCAGGAGGAATATATTCAAGAGTTGGTTGGCCCAAGGGCAACCAATGAGTAGGAGATACAAACAAATCCATATGTGGGTCCGATCCCCATTGACATTCCTAAGGCCCTGTTCCATTGGGAGAAGAAATGTAGAGAATATGAGGCTTCCAAGCCCATGTTGTAATTACAAAGGGCAGTCACTGCCAAGACAAAAAGAATAGAAACTCTGGAAGGAAAAATCATTGAGATGGCCTCCCTTTCTTCTGAAATTCTATGCCTCCCTTTCTTCTGAAATTCTATCTTGCAGGCCCCCCAGTGCCAGCTATTCTATGTTCTTACAAGAAAGAGTCCTGCAGAGGAAATTCTCTTTAGTCCTGTTTGACCTGGTTGAGAATACAGAGACAGTAGAAGGATTCATGACAACATATACAAGAAGTATTGATGAAGACAAGAATTTCCTATGTGAATTGTATCCACATGGGTTCTGTGTTAATGATGTAACTTTCATTCTTAATTATTTTGTGGGAGAATGCTAGCTTAAAGCATTTATGTCCCTAATGAGGAATCATCAGATCTGGAATGAACGAATGGAAGATCATCTCAAGAAGGATACAAAAACAGATCTCTTCATTAGAAAAAAATGTACCAATCCCAATGCTTTTAAGACCCAATTCAGGTCCTATATCTATCACCCTAAGAGTAAGAATAAAATTTTTCCATTATACCTAAAGAGTTTGCAAGAGTGCTCCATTGATTTTGGTCTTTTCATGAATAGTTCAGCAAATCCAGTACTTGCCATAGGAAAGAAAAGATGGAATATTTTGACCTTGGAGCAGAAAATGAGAGAGGTGGTCACCCCTGCAAACTTAAGGTTATTTATGAGAAAAGTAAAGTTAATAACCAAAATGATGGATAAGCATAAGAAAGAATGGATAGGTGGACGGTTTAGTCCCCCTCTCATAATTGAACCACTCCCTGTCTGGGCTAAACAGATGGAAGATGAGAAATTACAGGACTGGATGAAGTAGGTTTATCAATACAAAGGCAATGGTAACACCAACTGCACCACTTGGTCTACCTATGCATAGGATTATAGATTGACTGACAGGCTACTTCACCAAAATAAATCTAGATTATGAGAAGCAGGAGGACCTGCCAAACCTTAGGTATGGGGTAATGATGAGTGCCAAGTAGCACCCATGAAATACATCTTTTTACCTCTCTTTTTCTCCTTCCTGATTCCATCTTTCCTAATGTCTGCACCCGAATAGGCTAGCAAGATCGTTCTAGATAATGATTAATTGAGATAAATTACTTAAGATCATAATTTCTGATTGAGGGACTAATGTGAATGGAATTGATGGAAAAATATAGAAAATTTCTCTCTTTTTGAATCAACAGGTGTAGATGCTTGGAACAACAATTTTGTGCATCTCCAGAGATAGTCTTCAATGATCTCTGAAGACAATACCAGAAGTTTTGAAAGGAAGAGAAAAGCCTCTCTGGAGCTGGATGGGAGTCTGGAGCATCTCTAGAGCTGAACAAGAAGGCCACAATGGTATCTTCGAAGCTACAGACATATCTTCGAAGCTACAGACATATCACCAGAGATGCAGATAGAAACAGGTATCTCTGGCACCTCCTAAGAGCAGGGCATATTTCCAGCATAAGCTGCCAATCAGGCAATCTCAGCAGTAATCATAATACCCCTCATTTCACTCAAATCATCACCTGAGTGATGAAGGGTCATCTTTAGTTAACTGCTGGAATTTTTATATTTTTAATGTTTTTGCATGAGCTACTGATGGAACTAATTCAATATCCATATTTTCAGGGCCTCACTGCCCAAATGTATTAAGACTTAAACTTAGAATTCTTAGTGGACTTTTGTTCCACTCAATCTACTTTATTGCATGATTATTTTTCCATAATTAGACAACTAGTTTAATAAAGAGATGGATGTCATCTCATAGAAGAACTGGTAGATAAGATAAGTGATAGTCATCACTCGTTTTATATATAGTTATAGAAACAACAGAAGAAATATACAATGATTGTTTTGTTCTAATTCTCAGGAATCTCAGTTCTTTGATATCAATAGTTTTTCATGAATGCAAAGTGAATGGAATTGGATTGAATTTAGTTGTGATCTTATTCCTTTGTGCTGATTCCCTACTGTAGCCTTTAGCTCCAAGGGTGTGGAGCAAGGACCCACTCTCACCACCAAGGCAGAAGGCTAGTACCACTGTTTTGTTATTTCAAATTTTGTTGTGAAAAGTATTTATTGATTTTGATAGATAGATGCATGTTACTATTTTTTTTTAAGATTGCTTTAAGTAAATTCCTGTTTAATTGTATTTTTAGCATTCCTTGAATCCATTTAGTACATAGACAGATTAATCTCTTCAAATTGGTAGAAGTTATTAAGATTAGCTAGGAAAACTGGTAACTACAGAATCCCTAATTGCAGACAGTCGAGGACACAGCCCTTGGATTTTGATATCTAAAATATGATTAAATGATGAGGTACAATGATACCTTGTCAGTTTTGGGGGCATTGCCCTCAAGCCCCCGCGAGGGCGTTGCCCCTCGACCCCACCCTGTATCACGAGAAGTAGCGTGCCAGGGGCATTGCCCCTGGACCTCACAAGGGGCACTGCCCCCAAACCCCCACAAGGGGTGCTTCCCCTTAACTTCGTTAAATAATTTGGGGAAAACCACACCGACAAAAGTGGGGTAAATTTAACCTTTGAGTTTGATTAGGCTCCATATAACAACAATCTACCACTTGGAGACTGATTAGACTCCACACCATATCATCTCCCACTTGGAGACTGATCCTAACACCACTGATCCTGTAGCTCCCACTGGAATTAAGCACCTTGTACTCTGTCAAGTTCTAATTTTTTTTTTTCAGTCTTGAAGACCAACCGAAGCTAAAGTGGAGCTTAGCTTCTCCCTTGTCACTGCGTTTGTAAACATATCCACTGGATTTTCATTTATATGTATCTTTTCTAGCCGTAACTATCCATCATCCAACAATGACCGAATGAAGTGATACCTCAACTGTATGTGTTTGGTATTTGAATGTAAGGCATAATTCTTTTCAAGATGTATGGCACTCTGGCTATCCGTAAACAAGTAATTGTTAGCCTGTTGTTTTCCTAATTCTTCCATGAAAGATTGTAGCCATATCATCTCCTTTCTTGCCTCTGTTGCAGCTACATACTCTGCCTCCGTGGTGGATAAAGCAACCACCTTTTGCAACCTAGAGATCGAACTCACTGTTGTCCCACCTACAATAAAGACATAACCTGTAGTACTCTGCCTAGTATCAATATCTCCTGCCAAATCTGAGTCTACATAACCTACTAAATCAGTATTAGAGCCCCCAAAACATAAGTGTTTATTGGATGTACCTCTCAAATATCTGAGAATCCATTTTACTACATTCCAATGCTCCAATCAAGGATGACTCATATACCTGCTTACGACTCCTACATCATGTGCAATATCCGGTCTCGTGCATACCATGGCGTACATTAAACTTCCTACAACTGAAGCATATGGTACCTTGGACATTTTTTCTTCCTCCTCTTGTGTCTTAGGACACATCTCCTTAGTCAATTTCAAATGACTAGGCAAAGGTGTGCTGACAGCTTTTGCATTCTCCATATGGAATCTCTGCAACACCTTTTCAACATAATCAGCCTGAGATAGAGTCAATTTTCTGTTCTTCCTATCTCTGTAAATTTTCATAACAAGGATTTATTTTGCTACCCCCAAATCCTTCATAGAAAATGATTGTGCTAACTGTTGTTTTAACTCTCTTATGTGATCCATGTTAGACCCTACTACAAGCATGTCAACATATAACATAAAATAATGTAGCTATCATTATCCAACCTCTTAAAATAAACACAATGGTTAGAATTACACTAACTGTAACCTTGCTCAGCCATAAAACTATCAAATTTCAAATACCATTGCTGAAGTGCTTGTTTCAAGCCATACAAACTCTTCTTCAATCTGCACACCAATTTCTCCTTACCCGTGACCTCAAATCCTTGGGGTTGTTCCATATATATCTCCTCCTCCAAATCACCATAGAGAAAGGCAGTTTTCACATCTAGTTGTTCCAAATGCAAATCTTCAATAGCCACAATACTTAAAATAGTATGAATAGAAGTCATCTTAACAACTAGAGAAAAAATTTCATCAAAATCAATGTCCTTTTTTTGTGCAAATCCTTTTACAACAAATCGGAATTTAAATCTTTTATTACCTCCATCTTCCTCTTCCAGCCTATAAACCCATTTGTTTGGTAAATCCTTTTTACCTGCAGGCAACTTACATAATTCCCAAGTATGATTTTTCAGCAAGGAGTCCATTTCTTATTTCATTGCAAGTCTCACTAAACCTTTGTATCCACCTGCATAGCTTCATCATACCCTTCTGGTTCACCAGCATCTATTAACAAAATAAAATATAAAGAGGGAGAAAATATTTTAGGAGGTCTACTTAGCCTTGTTGACCGTCTAACATTCACTAGAGTTTATGGTATTTCTTGTTGATGTTGCAGAGCATGAGGAACCACTGGAACATCAATATTTGAAGTATCATCCAACACCACATAATCCTTTTCTTTCTTCTCATGCTACTACAATTGATATTTGTACAACACCTTCTCGTTGAATATAACATCCCTACTTCTCACAATTTTCTAATTTTTAAAATCCCAAAGCCTATAACTAAATTCATCAATGTCATATCCAATGAAGGTACATTTTCTTGATTTTGCATCTAGCTTGGTTCTATTTTTAGAATCTACATGTGCAAATGCTTCACATCCGAAGGTTTTGAGAAAAAAATAACTCACCTTCTTACCTATCCATGCTTCCTCTGGAATACCACAACCCAAAGGAACTGAAGGACCTTTATTAATTAAATATACATCGGTATTGATAGCCTCTTCCCACATGTTTAAAGGCAGCCCAGGATGCAATCTCATGGTCCTTGCACGCTCCATTATTGTCCTATTCATGCGCTCAGCCACTCCATTTTCTTGTGGATTCCCTAGAACCATTTTCTGCCTACAAATTCCATTAAAGGAAAAATAATCCTCAAATTCTTTGCTACAATACTCACCACCATTATCAAATCTGAGACATTTTAATCTTGTACCCGTCTCATTCTCAACCAAGCTTCTCCATTTCTTAAATGTTTCAAATATATCAGATTAATGCCTAAGGAAATAAATCCAAACCTTCCTAGTTGCATCATCTATGAATGTAACATAATACCGAGAGCCACCAAGAGAAGATATCTGAACTGGTCCCTATACATCTATATGCACAAGCTCCAACTTTTCTTCTTTCTTTTGCTTCCCATCCTTGAGAAAACTCTCTTTTGTTTTCCATACACACAACTTTCATAGAAATCCATATTAATACATTTCAAACCTGGTAAAACTTTCTTAGAATGAAGTACCTTCATACCTTTTTCACTCATATGCCCAAGTCTATTATGCCACAGTGTTGTCTCAGAACCTGCAGCAACTGTTCCTAAACCTGTTTGTTTTTTCTCTACAATAGCTAAAGTAGAAGGAACAATATGACCTGTACAAAGATATAAGGTGCCTACTTTCACACATTTTGCTACTATTAAGGCACCTTTTGAAACCTTCCAATTTTTATCAATAAATGTAACAATGTAACCTTCATCAGCTAGTTGCCCTGCTGAAATTAAATTCCTACTTAGACTTGGAACATGCCTTACCTCTTGTAGTAGCCAATGATTCCCATTCTGCAACTTAATCTTGATTCTTCCCTTTCCAACAATCTGACAGGGTTCGTTATCTCCCAAATAAACCAGCCCAAAATCCCCTTGGACATAATCAAGAAAATAACTTCTCTGGGGCATAACATGAAATGAGGCCCCTGAATCTAAAACCTATGAATCATCAGCATTATCTAGGGAAAGAATCAAAGCATCATCTTTAGATTTATTACTTACCACATTTGCCTCCTTGTTGCCTTTTTGTTTGTCTCCTTTATTCTTCCAAGACTAGCAATCTTTCTTCAGATGACCTGGTTTCCCATAGTACCAGCAATCTTTTTGTCCTCTAGATTGGGATCTCTTATCCTTTGATTTTCCTTGTGACTTCCCATGACCTCCAAAACCTTTTCCTCTCTCCTTTGATCTACCCCTACTTTCTGCATTCAAAACACTACCTGATGTGGACCCTCCTGAGCTTTTCCGTCGCATTTCCTCGCTAAGGATAACACCAACAACATCATCAAATTTCAAAGTATTTGAACTAGAGACAGAGTTACTTACAACCATTACCAAGCTATTCCAGCTTTCTAGCAAATAACATAAAACCAAGAGAGCCCTCACCTCTTCGTCAAATTTCACTTTTACAGAAGTTAACTAACTGGTAATCATATTAAACCCATTTAAATGATCTATCACAGATCCACCTTCAATCATTTTCAAATTAAACAAATGCTTCATGAGAAATACCTTATTTGAGGCTGAGAGTTTTTCATACAATTTAGCCAAAGATTTCATCAATTCACTTATTGTCTTCCCTTCTATTATATTGAATACCACAGATGGTGTCAGACACAACCGAATGGTTCCCAGTTCTGTTCTGTCCAAAAGTTCCCAATCCTCATCAGTCATTCCTACCAGTTTCTTGGATATTCCTTCCAACGGCCTCCATAAATCCTTCTGATAGAGATAATCCTCCATCTGCATCTTCCATAACTGATATTTCTGCCCATTGAATTTATCTACCTTTAATTTACCCTCATCCACCATTGCTCCCACTCAACCGTGAGACCTTCCTGCAAATGATAATCAAACACAACCCACTCTAATACCACTTGTTAGGGTTAGATGGTAGAAGATATCAATTAAATGCAAATAAAGATTAAACAAAGGAATAAAAATACACAGAAATAATAATAGCGAGAGATAATTTTTAACATGGTTCACCCAAACTTAGGCTACATCCACCAACAGAGAGTCCAATATTATTATCCAATAAATCAAACAGATTACAACCAACAATCCCTGCAACTCAATATCACTGCAAATGCTACAATACATCAACGAAAACCCTAACCTTAGCCATTTTTATCAAGCCTTATGTCGGTTACAAAAAATAGGGTTTTTTATGTCAGCCAATAGAAAAATAACTCCCGACACCTTTATAAAATAATAAAAAATTAGAGTGTGCCAGGGGCGCTACCCCTGGACCCCGTCTTGGGGGCACTGCCCCCAAACCCCCGCAAGGGGCACTACCCCTTGACCCCGTTAAATAATTTGGGGGGAAACCACGCCAATAAAAATGGGGTAAATTTAACCTCCGAGTCTAATTAGGCTTCATATAACAACAATCTCCCACTTGGAGACTGATCAGAGTCCACACCATATCATTAACTAAGTTGACTAACTTATGGCACATGGTATGATGTATCATAAGATATCTTTGAATGTAGATAATGCAACTCAAATGGAGCGCCCCACTTGGAAAGTTACATATACTTATGACATGTTATGAAAGGTGTAAGAGCATATTCTATTTTTAACCTTGAAGACCAAGACCAAGGATGGTGTTAAGAATTTAGGCCCATGGTTTGGGCATCATTTTTGGATCATGTTTTTGGCCCATGGTTTGTGGTTTACCACTCATGGCTTCATGGTTTAATTTCTCTATTTAGTGGATTCTTGAGATGGACATTTTATAATGTATGTCAAGGTATCATTATGTTGTTAGAATTTATCTATATTTGATGTTGGTGATACTCATATAAGGGCATGTCCCTAAATATTGTATTGTAACCTTTGTTGTTGATAATATAATTAGTTTGTGCTTTGGAGTGTGGAGTTTTTCTCCTAAAAGAGTTTTCCCAAGTAATCACTATGTTATGGGTATATTGTTTTGTGTTGTATTTCCTTATAACTGTAAGATTAAATTGTTTTGCACATATCTTCTCTCATAATTAGTGTAGGAAGCATATGTTGCACCTTTGCTTCTTTTCATTTGGTATTAGAGCTTAATCACCTTAGGTCATAAGTGTTAGGGAAAAGATTTTTGATCTAATATTGGTTTGAATGGGAGCTTACATAGAAGGAGATCTTCCAAGAAAATGGAAAGCACATCAAGACTAAAGATGGAGAGATTTAATGGCACTAACTTTGAGCTATGGAAGCTCAAGATGGAGGATTTTCTCATAGATCAAGATCTATGGGTCATAGTATCCAAATCCAAACAAGATACAATGTCACAGGATGACTAAGATGTATTGGATAGAAAGTAAAGAAGACTCATCAGACTCTACTTGATAGATTTAATGTTATTAAATGTTTGTGAAATAACCACTGCTCAAACCCTCTAGCAAAAGTTAGGAAATCTGTACCAGGCTAAGTCCCTAGTTAATAAAAATTTTATGTGGAAGAAGTTGTACACTTTGAGGATGCATGATGGTGGTTTTATAGCTAGGAAACTAAATGTGTTTAATACTATTATGACCCATTTGCACCTAGTTGGAGTGAAGATGGAGGAGGAGGGTTAATGTATGACCCTTTTGTGTTCTTTACCAAATACATGGGATAACCTAGTAATGGTCATTGGAAGCACTGCAAATAAACTTGTGCTTGATGAGGTTGTGCTTACTTTACTCTAAGAAGAGATGATGTAGAAAGATTTTAAATATATTAAGGAGTCATTCGTTGTTCATGGAATGTTAAAGGAGAAAGGTGAGAAGAAGGACAAGAAAAAGGAAAAGGGCACATCCAAATCATGTGGGAGATCTAAGTCTTCTAGAAAGTCCAAGGAAAAATGTTGGAATTATGGAAAGACCAAGCACCATTGAAGAGACTTCAAGAAGGAGAAAAAGAAGAAATAATGATTCTAATCATAAGTCTGATAAATATTCTTAAGATGACGCAATAGGTGTCTTTGTCATGTCCTTGGCAACACATGCATCTAAGGGTGCATAGTTGATAGACTATAGAGCTTCCTTCCACATGACTCCCCATTGGGAGTGGTTCAAAGTATAAAGAATATGGTGTTGGGAAGGTGTAACTTAACAATAAATCTTATATGAGCATAGTTGGTTGTGGTAGAGTCCTGATTAGATTCCTTGATGGAAGAGTGAAGGGGTTCAATGGAGTTCTGTACATCTTAGGTTTGGCATGAAACCTATTATCAATTAGCAAAAATAATTATGTGGGTGTGAAATTTATTTTATCTAATGGAAGGTGTACGATGGTGCGAGGAGCAATGGTACTCACTAAGGGTGTTCATGTGAGCACTATGTTTTAGCTTCCTGTAAGCATTATTTAGTGCAATAGTTCTTTAGTTCTTATAGTGAAGAGATATGCAAAATGTGCACCTTTGCTATTAGAACCAATAGCAACAAGGATTTATGTATCTGCTTTTTATGGTAATGCTTTCTAGGTACCTAAGAAAGCTCTTATTTCAAAGAGCAAGTTACCTATGGAGAAGACAATACTATGGAACTAAAGAATGGGCCATATAGGTGAGAAGGGTCTACAAACCTTGAAAAACAAAAATATTATTGAGGGGTTAACTAATTGTACTCTTGAATTTGATTTATATGAACATTGCATATATGGAAAATAGAACCATGTTCATTTTTATTCCTCTTCTCATAAATCTTTTGGGGTGTTGGCTTGATTCATTTAGATGTATTTGGTCCTATTAATGTTGCTTCAATTTATTTCTTTGTACTATTTATCTTTTATTGATTATTATTCTAGAAGGACATGGGTATATTTTCTCATAAGTAAATCCATAGCCTTTAGTTATTTTAAAAAGATTAAGGCTCTTTTGGAAATCAAACTAGTAGAAAAATAAGGTGTTGAAGACTAATAATGGTGGTGAGTTTTGTTTTTCAAATTTTGAAAAAATTCTATAAGGAGAATGGGATTGAGAAACACGAGACAACTCCATTGTCCATACACCCCATAGAAAAATGGAGTTGTAAAGATAATGAATAGGATGTTGATGGTGAGGGTTAGGAGTATTCTTAGTGGAGTCAACTTGGAGTAGAAGTTTTGGGTAGAAGCATTTTCTACTACATGTTACCTGACAACATGTCTTCTACATTTGCACTTGTTGATAAGACCACTATAGAGGTCTAGACGAACAAAAATCTCACTTAAACATCTTTGTGTTTTTGGTTGTGAGGTACATGCTTATGTGACTAGGGAGAAGCAGTCAAAGTTGCATAACAAGTAAATGAAGTATATCTTCATTGGCTATGGTATTGGTGTGAAAGGCTACAAGCTTTGGGACCCTATGGCTAAGAGAGTTTTGTATAGAAAAATTGTTATTTCAGATAAGTCAAGTTTTCTCCCATAATTGTGTAGTTAGAAGAGGATGAGAAGAAGTTAGATGTTTAGCTACCATCCAAGACCAAGAAATTTCAACCAAAAGTTAATAAAGGTTCTAAAGAAGAGAGCTCAAAGAGTTCATAAGAGGAAGTAGAACATTCGCCTCAACTTTTGAGGAGGTCTACTCAAAAAAAAGGTAACTAGACAAGTATAGCTTGCCTAATTATATATGTATATTTTATTTACTTACTAACACTGATGAACATAGAATTGTTAATGATGCAATGGATATGGATGATTCTAAGCCGTAGAGAGTGGTTATGGATGAATCTAGATGGTTGCATTGAAAAAGAATGATATGTGGCAATTGGTACAGCTTCCTGATGGACAGAAACTTGTTGGTTGTAAATGGGTGTTAAAGAAGAAGATAGGTTAAGATGATAGTGTTGAAAATACAAGGTTAGATTAGTTGCAAAAGGATATTCCCAAGTTGAGGGGATAGACTTCAATGAGATTGTTTCCTAATTTCTAAGCTGACATCTATCAAGTTCTTATTATCTGTAGCAACAATTTTTGATTTAGAGATAGAATAGATATATGTGAAAATAACATTCCTACATAATGACTTGGAGGAGGAGATCTATGATGGGTTACATTATTGACTTCTTTTTGTTAGCTACCGTTGCACCAAAAGATTGACCTTTTAATGCCCGATACAACCACTTGACTTAACAAGCACAGGAGGCGGTTAAGCCCTTGTCGCAAACCACCATAGCACAGCGCTGAATAAGGAGACCAAGGGTCACACCTTGCAACAATCCCCCCCAATGCAAGCATGGGGTTTGAACCTGTGACCTTGGCTCTGATACCAATTGTTAGTTGTTGTTGCACCAAAAGATCAACCTTTTAATGCCCGATACAACCACTTGACTTAACAAGCACGGGAGGCAGTTAAGCCCTTGTCGCAAACCACCGCAGTGCAGCGCTAAATAAGGAGACCAAGGGTCACACCTTGCAACACTTTTTATGTTATTTTTATATGTTTTTAAAACCTTTTCATATGATCTTGCAGATACTTTACAAACATCACCATTACGATATGTTGTTTCTCATATACTTGTCAAAGACTTTAAACCTATATTGTTATTATGGAATATGGTGGTGATATTATCAAGTAGATGACTTAAAATATAAGTATGCATGTAATATAGATAGGATCCTATGGTTTAAATATGAAAGTTATTTTGTGTGCATATGTTTGGAGAATTAACCATGTGCAGCAAGGACGTGGCATCAAGGAAAGAGCAATTGCAGCGAGTTGCATGACAGGGGAATTAAGTGAAGTGCAGTTTGAATGCCAAAAGTGAAGATAGATGGAGGATGAATCTGTACCATCATGGATTGGAATAAATGCAGAAAAGAAGACTTGTTCTAAATGTAGTCTATGAGTGGTTTTTCATACAAAGCGTTTCATGAGAGTTCTTGTTTGAACAAGACTTTTCTTCTTTTGATCAGTTAGATTAATAAATCAATCATGAAACCTGTATCCTAGTATCTAGGGTTGGATTGATTAAATATTAGTTAGTAGTTGCATAAAACTCTCATGTTTTTGTATAAGTTAGAGGGATGAGTTCGTTGTTAAGTTAGTTGCTTTTACTTTCTAGTTACTTAGTCGGTACTCTATTTTTCAAATATCAATTATCCAGACATGTTTTTGATTTGAATAAAATCTGAAGAAGATTTTGTTTATGATATGGAATGAATAGAACTACATGTTATGAAGATGCATTAGTATCTGTAATTGATTTGATTTGATTTCAAGTTAAGTGAGTCAGTCCCCTGAGTCGGTCACTGAAGGTACTGATCCTCACTTCATTTATTTCCTCATTTCTTTTATGCATTCTTGTTAATTAGTTTTTCATTTATGTATAAATGCAGTGTAAGCTAATTAGAATATGTTAATTGTTAAAATATAGTGGTATGATCTATGAGCAAATGCATGCTGTGTCTATTTGAAGTCCTTTGGAGATTAGCACTAATTCTTTTATCACTTAGAATGTTTTGAGTTAATTCTGTAATTTCCTGTTATTAATAGTCATCTACAGCTTATGCTGAAGGTACCCGTAGCAACTAGATTTTAAACTATTTTTGTTGTTCTTATAGTTTTGTGAATTTCAACAGACTAGGCTAATCAGAATAGGTTTGAATGGGATAGTTAGGAGGATTTGAGCCCATAAAGGTCCACAAACAGTGTAGTGCCATCATAAGCTTACGCTCCTTGGTTGATGATTTAATGTAGGAAGTACAATGATAGAGTGGACTGTTCAGATAGGTTTTCCCCTGAATTATGTTAAGTCTACAATGAATTAGTTTTTCCTCTACATTTTTGGTGCCGTTGCCAGGGATGGTGCTACCTTTATAGGCTCAATTGTCAAATTTCCATAGTTTAAGTTTTAATTTCAGCATTAGGATTGATAACTTCACTCTACACAAACATCCAAAATTGAACTAACATTGTGCAGAACCGTCAGTATAAAAAAACTAAAACTTCTATATGCGGAGGCAGAGAGACAACCAAGGCAGATTTCTCCATTCAAATTATCAGGCTCTAGAATATATTGTTGATCTTACCAATTATCAAGTGGGACTTGCTGCAGGCAAAGGATTTGTTCCTCCATCTTCATCGACATCCTCAACATCTTCATCAGCTTCTTCTATAGCTACAGAAAGGACCTTTAGAACCATGGAAGAAGCAACGGTGGATGATCCACCACCAAAGTAGGCAACATTTGAGTTCCTCGTCACTAATCAAGAGAGGCTTGCAGTGTTGAAAAACATTCCACCTTCAGTATTACCATTTTTCTATGGCTTAGTCACAAAGGACCCAGACACATTTCTGTTTGAGTTTGATAGCCTATGTAGAAGCTACAACTACACTATAGATGCTCACAGGCTTAAACTCTTTCCTGCCACTCGCAAGGATACAGCCCTGAGATGGTTTATGGGTCTAGGAAGAGATGTTATTCCAAACT
Organism: Cunninghamia lanceolata; assembly: GCA_027924645.1. Taxonomy (NCBI): domain Eukaryota; kingdom Viridiplantae; phylum Streptophyta; class Pinopsida; order Cupressales; family Cupressaceae; genus Cunninghamia; species Cunninghamia lanceolata. Next base: position 1,418,992 of record BSBN01001310.1, read on the forward strand.
GGGATACAACGAAGGAGAATTTCTTGGAAAAATACCAAGATTACTGCCAAGGACATGATAGGAGGAGAGATGACATCTTCAGGATGACACAGAAAGAGGAAGAACCACTAGAGGATTATGTTGAAAGGTTTCAATTTGCCTTGAAAAAGAACCCTCAAAATAGATTGTCTAAAGAATCACTGAAACTAGTATTTTAAGAGGAGTTAAAGATGACTGTATGGATGCCCTGAATCTCATTGGGCAAGGTGATATCTCTTAGCTACCTTTTGAAGCAATCTGCAAAATTTGCAGAAACTATTCATGAACTTTTGCCAAAAGACCAATGGGAGATAGAATATCCATCACAAACAAGGCAACCAGTGGAGTTTCTCGAGTTGAAATCAGCAACTTGTTGTCCAACATGAAGGAATATATCATTAGTCATATGGCTACATAGTTGGACACTCTTCACATTAAGAAGAAATAGGGGGAGGCAGAAGCTATGCTCACTGAATATTGCCCCAATTGTAGACAAAGGAAGGCTAACTGTAAATGCAAGAGGGTGGCCAGTATCCAACAAGAAAAGATTGAAAGGCTAGAATTTCAACCATTTGAAGGAGAGGATGGGCAGTTGTTCTTCATTGCTCAAAGGAGGCCTTGGCAACAAAGACAAGGTATGCCATCTGACCCACTCAATTATAATTCACCTTTTCCTCCTCCAAACCAAAATTTTCTTGCATGGAACCAACAATGGCCTAATACTCAAAATCAATGGCAAACCCCACAATGGCCTACTCCACAACTACGTTGGAACCAACAGCAGCCAAACTCATGGCCCCAACAAAGTTTCCAAGGTTCCAACTATAACCCCTAGTGGTCCACCCAGTAGCATCAATGGAAACCCCAATGGAATAAGGGCCAACAATGGCAGCAAAATACAAATTACCAGCAACCTATGCTTCCACCTCAGCCTCAGCAGCCAGTAATAATGCCACCTCCTTCCACTCCTCAAGCTCCACCTCCTAGACCTACCTGAATCCCTGCCCAACTAGCACCTAACCCTAATAACAAGCCTATCCAATAGGCTTAGACTAATGAGGTAATGCAATACCCCACTTATTGAGTAGAGGTGAGTAATGTTCACCTCATATTAGGGAAACAACTTGCAGGGCCTTCATCTCCACAAATCACAGAACTTAATGATAAAGAACCCACAGAGGAAGCCTCAGATAAACCACCTTTGGAACCTGAATCAATCCAAGATGCCCAGACTACCTTACATTAGAAGTCTCCTCCTTTCCCTGAGTGCTTGGCCATGCAAAAACAAACAGTCCAACCATATATTGTCCTTCTCAGCCAGTTAAAAGATATAAGCATAAAGATTCCCTTAATCCAAGCCATCAAGGATATTCCTATCTACACTAAGACTATTAGGGATCTTTGCATTAAGAAGCCAGGAAGGAAGAGAGTAGACCCTCAGACAGTCCATGTTTTGGGAAATCTTGCTGATATCATGTTGGGTAATATAATTGTTCCCAAATATATAGATCCAGGAAGTCCAGTAGTAGATGTGAAAATCAATGGGACCTTGATTAAGAATATTCTGATAGATTTAGGTGCTACAATTAATGTAATGACTAAGGAGCCAATGCAGACACTACAGTTGAATAACCTTAGACCTACTCAAATAGTCGTACAATTAGCTGATAGGTCCACAGTTAAGCCTGAAGGTGTCATTGAGGACTTGGTCATTGCATTAGATTCCTGGGAATATCCTACTGGTTTTATAGTACTCCAGCCCAAAGTTAACCTTGCTGCTTATCCTCTCATACTAGGCAGACCATGACTTGCCACAACAAATGCATTTATAGGTTGTAGGTCAAGTAACATGATCATATCTAATGGGACTATCACCAAGAAATTGGTTTTATACCCACTAGCCCAACCATATCATGAGCTTGAGCAGACCATTTGGCCTACCCTGGAAGATGGAGACAACTATTCCTTGCAAACCTTGATGACTATTGAATGTAGCCCCTTATTGGATATTCAAGATGAAGATGATTTGATTGCTCATATCATCCAAAATGATTGTGGGAGGCATCCTCAGCAGCATGATTGTTTATCTTGCTTACAAGATCCCTTAAGAAGCATATCACCTAGCAGTTCCTCAGAGGAGGTATCTCAAATATTTCATACTTTGTTACCCCAACAATGCTTTCTAGTAATACCTAACCTTGATTTGTCATGTGTGCAAGAGATGTCTAAATAGTTGGAAATCAAACCAAGGAAGATGTTGACTATTAATGAGGCATTAACTGATGAGCAATAGCAATCCCTACACACAATATTGCAAACACATACAATAGCCTTTGCATGGGACTACAGTGATATGAAAGGCATTGATCCTACCTTATGCATGCATAAGATTTACATTGATGATGGCCACAGACCTATTAGGCAGAAGCAAAGACGGATGAACCCTGCTCTAAGAGAGATAGTAAAATCTAAAATCCAAAAGTTGTGAGATGCAGGATTCATATACCCCATTTCAGATAGTGAATAGGTTTCTCCATTGGTAATAGTTCCCAAAAAAGGTGGCAAATGGATGGTTTATGTGGATTATAGAGAACTAAATGTTGCAACTAGAAAAGATCACTTTCCATTGCCCTTTATTGATCAAGTTCTTGACTCTTTGGCAGGGAAGAAATATTTCTCATTTCTTGATGGTTTTAGTGGCTATAACCAAATCAAGATTGCACCACAGGATCAAGATAAGGAAACATTTACCTACCCTTGGGGGACCTACACATATTTTGTCTTGCCTTTTGGTTTGTGCAATGCTCCAACAACTTTTCAAAGAGTAGTCCTCAATATTTTCTCTGATTTTGCCCATGACAGCATGGAGATTTACATGGATGACTTCACCACATATGGTGAAACATATGATGAAGCTTTACACAACTTGGAGAAAGTTTTAAAGAGATGCACAGAGCACAATCTATCTCTAAGTAATGAAAAATGATTTATGATGATGACAAAGGGAATAGTCTTGAGATATTTCATCTCAAGTTCGGGAATCCAAGTTGACCCAAAGAAGATTGAAATCATATCTACCCTACCTATTCCACAAAGACAGAAGGATGTGAGGAGTTTCCTTGGACATGCATGTTACTACAGGTGGTTTATCCAAGATTTTAGCAAGATTACTGCACCTCTGCTCACTCTATGGACAAAAGACATTGAATTTGAGTAGACTGCAGACTGTCAACACTCATTTGAAAAGTTGAAAGCATCATTGACACAAGCACTAGTTCTTAGAGGTCCAAATTGGACACTGCCTTTCCATATCCATACAGATGCATCATATTTTTCCATTGGGGCACTCCTAGGCCAACAAGAAGGAAACAAAGAGTATGCAATATACTATGTAATTAAAAACCTACAGGGAGCTGAATTGAACTATACTGTGATAGAAAAAGAAATGTTAGTTGTTTATGCAATTAAAAAATTTAGGCACTACATAACTAGTTACAAAGTATTCATACATACAAATCATGTAGCCATCAGAAATTTGATGAATAAGCCAATAGTGAGTGGAAGACTTGTAAGATGGTTATTGTTGTTACAGGAATTTGATATTACAATTGTTGACAAACCAGGCAAGGCTAATGTAGTTGCTGATTTTCTATCTAGACTGCCTACACAGTCCTTAGAAGGAGTGGTTGATGATTCTTTTCCTGATGAACATCTATTTTCTCTAACTATACACACTCCATGGTATGTAGATATAGCCAATTATTTGGTTACAGGATAGATTTCAGGTTACTTCTCTCCAAGGGAGAAGAGGCATCTAGTTCACAAATGTTTCCCTTACTCTTAGATTTATGGATTCCTATTTTACACTGGCCTAGACAATATTATGAGAAGATGTATCAGAGAGGATGAAGTGTTTGATATAATGAAGGCATGTCATGATGATCCCTGTAGTGGACATTTTGCTACTAAGAGGACAACCTTCAAAATATTAGCAACAGGATATTACTGGCCAACACTTCACAAAGATGCTATCAAGTACACTAGAAGTTGTGATAGATGTCAAAGAATGGGCAGACCTACAAGAAGTGATGAAATGCCTTTACAACCACAAATAACATTGGCTCTTTTTGATAAGTGGGGACTAGATTTTGTTGGTCCTATTTCTCCTACTTCAAACAACAAGGAATATATATTGGTATGTACTGATTACTTAACCAAATGGGTAGAAGTTAAAGCTTTGCAATTTACTAGAGATGGCAATGTGGCAAAATTTTTGTATGAGGAAATCTTCACTAGATATGGTGTACCAAGGGAGATAGTCACTGACCAAGGGCCACAATTTACATCAGATTTAATCACAAAACTGGTAGAAGAGTATCAGATTAGACATAAAAAGTCCACTCCCTACCATCCTCAGGCAAATGGTTAGGTTGAAGTTACAAATAGGGAGCTTGAGAATATATTGACCAAGACAGTTCAACTTCACAGAAGAGATTGGGTTTCTAGGCTCCTAGAAGCTGTTTGGGCATATAGAACTACCTAGAAGACAACTATAGGGTTTACACCTTATGAGCTGGTCTATGGCAAGACAACAGTCCTACCTATAGAATTTGAATACAAAACCCTAAGGACAACAGTGGAATTAGGGATGGATTTGGTTGCAGCTCAACAAGACAGACTACAACATTTGAATGCCCTAGATGAAATTTGGTTAGAAGCCATCCATCACATAGAAGTCATATAGAAACAAAGAGCCAAATGGCATGATAAGTACATCAAGGCTAAAGAATTCACAACTGGTGATTGGGCACTCCTCTATGATTTAAGATACAAGGACTTCAAGGGCAAGCTTCAGTCTCACTAATTGGGACCCTATGATATCAAACAAGTCTTTCCTAATGGTGCAGTCCAATTACAAACCATTGATGAGGTTCAGTTTTCATTGCTAGTAAATGAACATAGAATGAAACTATATAAGAAGCCACTTCAGAAGGATGAATTTCTATTTTCTCTAGCTGATCAGTATGGTACTCCTGGCACTCTTGATGAAGGCTCTATGACACACTCTAAGCCAATCACTAAAGAAGATCCACCCAATGAGTCTAGTGATGCAGAGGTTGAGTTACATGACTCAACCCCTATCACTGAGACTTAATTTTCCTTGCACACACGGCACAATATTCATGGTTACCACAATTACTTCCATCAGGACCTATTTATTGCTCTCATATAGGGACCTGACTCAGCTGGGACCTGATATATTACATCTATAATTACACAGTCGGGACCTGTGTTGGCAACACCCGTAGCAACTCCTGTATGCAGCCTTCTTCCATAGTTTGGTGAACGATCCCCAATTTTTCCGGCCCATTCCACATGCCGCATTCATTTCAAAATCACTCCACTCTATTGCCGCAAGTGTCAACTCACATTCATGAGTTGTTCATTTGTATTTGCCTTTATGTGCCATCACATCATATTTCTACCGCAGTACTAGCCACCTTACCGTTCGCCACATGCATATCAACTCAAATCATCAGTATATGTTCACAAATTCCAAGGTGTGTTAATTATTTCTTTCCATTCCATATGTACATTACATAACTTTCAATCATTAAAACTAGCTTTCTTTTTATATTCATAATTACTTGTAGTTTATTTCGTGCATGCGAGAATATTATCCACCATTCCATTTAATCAATACTCCTCATTCTGTATTAATTGACCTGTGAAGTGAGGTCACTTCAGACTTAAGTTGGGGGGAGGGGTTTATTTTTTGATTTTTGCCATTCACCATCTTTTGCCTTTCAAGAAAAACTAGATAAAACCTCCTATGCCATGAACTTACCCTATTTTTCCAATGAGTGAACCTATTACCTTAAGGAAGTTACAGTGGAGAAGAAAGGAGAGCCATAAATTGTAAGTTGGTTCTTTTTGAGGTGGTGAATTGAAACAACAAAAATTAACATTCTAGAGGTTGCAATTGCTATTTACAAAAATCATGGGAGGGGATGCAATCAGAAGAGAACCCTCTACACATAAAGAAATACTGGAAGATGTAATGGTTCTTCCACTCATTACAAGAGTGGGGTGGTTAGATTACTTTCTAAAACTGACAGAATATGATGATGAGATGGCAAAGGAATTTGCATTCACATTACAGTATGATGAACCAATGGTGAAAGGATTGATTGTAGATGCTTATGAAACAGCTATTCCCTAGGTCACAGGGTTTCCATGAACAGGGTCCCAATACCCAACTAGAGCTGATGCAGCTGCGACTAGGGAGGAATTCTGTGAGAGAGGTGAACACTTGGACTCCACCACACAAGGTATGAAGTGATTATCTCTTCCCTTATTTTGGGGGAAATGTGCTTCATACATCATCAGATATATTACATGTGATGGTCGATATAACATGTTATATACTGTACATTTCAAATTGCTCAATCATCTATGGCATGAAAAATTGGTCAATGTCCCAAATTTTTTGTATAGTATGTTGGAAAGAATGTCTTCTAAATACCAAAAATAACAATCAGACACCACTCTATCCCATCATTGTTTAATAGCCCTATTAATAAAGAGAATTTTGAGAATTTAGTACCCACAGGTTAAGTGGGAAGCTTTTAAGCAATGTGTGGATATTTCAACACTATCAGAGGCACCTCAAGCAAAACCTGAGACTCCATATGAACCTAAGCCTCTATATGAAACTGAGCATGAAGAGCCACAAGATGAAAATCCTCTAGAATTTAGGCCTGTAGTAGCAGAAGAACCCCCATCATCCACCCCTAAAGCTAAAAGAAGCACTCCTTCAGCATCTGGTAAAGAAAAGAAGAATAGGAAGAGTGTGAAGAAGCACAAGAGCACAATGAAAGAAGAAAATACAGGGGAAAGATGGAAGAATAGGGACAAGAAGAGAAGGAAAAAGGAAGATAAGCCAGAGACTATCACTCCTAGATGCTCAAGTAGGCTAAAGAGGCAAAGTGCCAAGGAAAAAGTTGTTGAGGAATAGAAATTAGAGGAAAAAGATAAAGGCCAACAAGACAGTGATCCAATTCCACTGAATTTAGATTCAGATAGAGGAGAAATTCCTCCTAAGGATGCCTCTGCTAATGCCTATGATAATTTCAATGTGTCTACCAAGAAAAGAAGGTATGTTTCTTCTTCTGATTCTAAGTCAAAGCATTTGTTTACTACAAAGAAAATGGGGAAGTCTGTACCTGATAATTCTGCTCAAGAAGTTTTTGATATTCTTGGAGAAGGTGATGATGAAAATCTAAATTTTGAAAAAGAAAAAGAATTGTTGGAGGACAAAAATATTAGAAAAGAACTTCAAGAGGCTTTGGATAGAATAAGATAGCTAGAAGAACATGTGAAGGGGTATGAGGAGAAAGATAAAGAAAAAGAGAAAAGGATTCAAGAGTTGGAAGAGAAAATTCAGACTTATGACCATGGTTCCAATCTAGATTTATTAGCACAACTAGTTGTAAGTAAAACAAAAATTGAAGAGGATAAAGTGCTCACTCTCCAACCTCCTATGATAAAAACCCCAGGGTACCATACCACTCTGTCTCTAGGATTTGAATTAATGAAACTGACTCATAAAACCAAGCAGGAAAAGGAGAACTGGGAAAAAGAGAAACAAAGTCTTAATGCATTAGTTGAGGAAAAGGATTTGGTAATCAAAAGGTTGGAAGGGAAGATAATAGAGGTAATTGATAGAGCAATTCAAATCATTGAATTCAGACCTCCACCAAGAGTTTATGCATTATTTCTCAAGGAAAAGTTTCTCAGTTTTCAATTTAATAGATTCATCAACGATCAGTCTATTTCTATCTATTCAAGGCATGATTTTTTCCAGTTATTTCAAGACGTTAATTTGGAAGAACAAGATCAGTTGTGTGAATAGTGTTTGCACAATTATTTGATGGAAGAAGATACAGAGTGGAACCCCTTGATCTATGCTGGTGATTTTCAAGTTAGGGCACTAACATCTTACTTCAGAAATGAGCAGCTTAGAGGGGAGCTAATGGATAAGTATGAGAAACAAGAAAAGAAGGTGCCACTACAGATTAGGAAAGAATCCTTAAATCCCAATGTGATCCTGATCCAATGGTTATCACTCCTCTCTCATAAGGGTCCAGGTAAGGTAATTATGGATTTAAGACTTGAGGATTATAGAAGGATACAACAGTTACCAGTGTCTACCATTCATAACTGTCAGAGGTATGTGCAAAACAAATGGGATAGTCTGACTCCAAAGTTGTAGAGGGAAGAGCCCCACTCCTTCCATAATTTCATGAATATGTTTGAGAGGCTACGCATGTATATGAGGATTTCAGAGTAGATAGGAGTAGTATGGTTTCCACTCCTATTTCACCCTCCTATTCTCCTTTACCCAGTACCATACTGGACAGGAGAAAAGAGTGATAAATGTAGGAATGCATAATTGGTAAGGATGAATAGGCTTGCCTACTATAATGGTTTTTATCTCAAACAGGGAGAAGGAGTCAAAGAAGTCATGGACCTTAGACAAATCACTTTGCATTATAATCTTCTCCCCTGGATGTTTAGTTCCTTGATTTTACTTGAGGACAAGAAAAAGAGTAGTTGAGGGGAGATGATGGGTTGAATTATTGACTTCTTGTTATGCTATTTTTATATGTTTTTAAAATCTTTTCATATGATCCTATAGATACTTTACAAACATCACCATTACTATATGATGTTTCTCATATACTTTTCAAAGACTTTAAACCTATATTGTTAATATGGAATATGGTGGTGATATTATCAAGTGGGTGACTTAAAATATAAGTATGCATGTAATATAGATAAAATCCTATGGTTTAAATATGAAAGTTATTTTGTGTGCATATGTTTGGAGAATTAACCATGTGCAACAAGGATGTGGCATCAAGGGAAGAGCAATTGTAGGGAGTTGCAGGATAGGGGAATTAAGTGAAGTACAGTTTGAACACCAAAAGTGAAGATAGATGGAGGATGAATCTATACCATCATGGATTGGAATAAATGCAGAAAAGAAGACTTGTTCTAAATGAGGTCTATGAGTGGTTTTTCATACAAACTGTTTCATGAGAGTTCTTGTTTGAACATGACTTTTCTTCTTTTGATCAGTTAGATTAATAAATCAATCATGAAACCTATATCCTAGTATCTAGGGTTGGATTGATTAAAGATTAGTTAGTAGTTGCATAAAACTCTCATGTTTTTGTGTAAGTTAGAGGGATGAGTTCGTTGTTAAGTTAGTTACTTTTACTTTCTAGTTACTTAGTCGTTACTCTATTTTTCAAATATTAATTATCTAGACATGTTTTTGATTTGAATAAAATATGAAGAAGATTTTGTTTATGATATGAAATGAATAGAACTACATGTTACGAAGATGCATGAGTATCTATAATTGATTTGATTTGATTTCAAGTTAAGTGAGTGAGTCCCCTGAGCCAGCCACTCAAGGTACTGATCCTCACTTCATTTATCTCCTCATTTCTTTTATGCATTCTTGTTAATCAGTTTTTCATTTATGTATAAATGCAGTGTAAGTTAATTAGAATATGTTAATTGTTAAAATATAATGGTATGATCTATGAGTGAATGCATGCTGTGTCTATTTGAAGTCCTCCAGAGGTTAGCACTAGTTCTTTTATCACTTAGAATGTTTTGAGTTAATTCTGTAATTTCCTGTTATTAATAGTCATCTACAGCTTATGCTGAAGGTACTCGTAGCAACTAGATTTTAAATTGTTTTTGTTGTTCTTACAGTTTTGTGAATTTCAGCAGACTAGGTTAATCAGAATATGTTTGAATGGGATAGATAGGAGGATTTGAGCCCATAAAGGCACATACAGTGCAGTACCATCATAATCTTATGCTCCTTGGTTGATGATTTAATGTAGGAAGTATAATGATAGAGTGGACTATTTAGATAGGTTTTCCCCTGAATTATGTTAAGTCTACAATGCATTAGTTTTTCCTCTACAATCTATATCACACAGTCAAAGCATTGTGTTGAAAAAGGAATGGAATCATTAGTTTGTAGATTGAAAAAATATTTGTATGGTCTCAAACAGTCTCCTAGAATGTGGTACCAAAATTTTGATTCTTTTGTGTTGGGACTAGGATTTTTGAGCTCCAAATAATATCATTGTATGTATTACAAACAAGATGATGATCATTTCCTTATTATCACTTTGTATGTAGATGTTATGTTATTTTGGTAATAGTAAGGATGTGATTAATGATTTGAAATCTCAACTTTTAGCATAGTTTGGTATGAAGGACTTGGGGGCTACTAAGTATACCTTAGGAATGATTAGAAGAGATAGAGTGAACAAAAAGCTTTAGTCTGGCCAAAGTAAGTATGTGAACTATGTGTTGCAATTTTTTAGCATGATTGGTAGAAGATCATTGAGTATTCCTATTTATATGGGAACTAAGCTTTCAGTTGAGCAATATCCTACAACACCTTTAGAGATGGACGATATGGCTCATGTCCCTTAGGCTAATGTAGTTGGTAGTTTAATGTATGCTATGATCTACACTAAACCAAACATTTCCCAAGAAATGGGAGTCTTGAGTAATTTTATGGATAATCCTAGACATGAATATGAGGTTCTAGTGAAGAGGGTTGTGGGGCATTTCTAAGTATTTCATTTGTTAACATGGAGATATTTTATGGGACAACCACTCAATGAACATATAGGGTTATGTGGATTTAGATTGGGTAGGGGATTTTTATAGTAGGAGGTCTACTGGTGGATATGTATTTTGCCTTTTTGGTGTAGTGATTTGGATGAGCAAGTGGCAGGTTATGGTCACTATGTTCAATATAGAGATAGAGTATATGGAAGCTACTTATGCCTGTAAGGAGGCCATTTGGCTTCTGAGATTGTGTTCAAATGTAGGGCTAAGTCAAAGAGAGATTATAGTTTAGTGTGATAGTCAGAGTGTCATTTGTTTGGAAAAGAACCTAACCTTTCATGCAAGGATGAAGCATATTGATGTCCAATACCATTTTTTTTATACATGGTAGAGGATGGGAGGGTGATGTTGAAGAAAGTTGACACTTTACAGATTTTTGTGGATGTATTAACAAAGCTAGTGAACATAGAGAACTTCAAGTGGTGCTATGAATTTATGTTCCTCCTAGCCCCTAGTAGTTAGTTGATAGTGTTGGTGTTCCCATTTTTCTCTTGAGAGATATAAAAAAAGTGGGAGAATGTTGGGATAGGTGTGTTATGTACCTTACAATCCTAATGTTTGATATATTATTTATTTTTTATTTGTGAACCATCATGGAAAAAGGCATCCCACTTATGATTTGGCCATTGTGCCATGTGTATGCCTTATTATGATGTGTGTAAGTGTGTGTAAGAGTATCTTTTCATGAAGGATGTGTAAGAGAATCATATGGTGGTGTAAGAGAATCTATGACAAAGTTTAGAGCATGTAAGAGGTGGTTACATTGTTGACTTGACCATGTTGACCAACTAATGGTGCATGTTATGATGCATCATAAATCATCTTTGAATGGAGATAATAGAGCTAAAATGGAGATCCCAACTTGGGGAGTAACATATGGTACCTTATGACATGGTATGACAAGTATAAAAGCATATTCTATTTTAGTTTGAAAGACCATGACCAAGGAGATCATTGGAATTTGGTCCTATGATTTGAGTGTCATTTTTGGGTCATGGTTTTGGCCTATGATTTATGGTTTACCACTCATGGTTTCATAGTTTGACTTCTCTATTTGTTGGATGGTTGAGATGGATATTTCATAGTATTTTTGTAGGTACTATTATGCTGCTAAATTTTCTCCAAATCTAATATTAGTGATACTCCTATAAGGGCATGTATGTAGGTATGTATTGTGACATTTTCTAATAATAATACAATTGATTTATTCTTTGGACTATGATGTTTTTCTCCTGAAAGAGTTTTCCCCACATAATCATTGTGTTATGGGTATATTATTTTTGTGTTGTTTTTCCTTGTAACTATAAGATTAATTTTTTTTTCACATATCTCCTCTCGTAGATTAATGTAGGAAGCATATTACACACCTATATTTCCTTTCAAATAAAACCTCATTTATAGAAACATAGTTATATCTACCTATAAATGTGATATGTGAAATCCAATAAGTTCAAACAATAGAGACATAATTTGAAGAAAAGTAATTGTTATAAAAAACCTATGATGTTTAGGTACTATCCTCCCATACAAAGGCTCCAAATATTGTAATCCATAGTGCATGACAGGTTGGGAAAGGTGTCTCAACCTTGCATTCCCAATATTCCATATCTATTATTTGTTGTATTTATTATTTTGTCCTCACATAAGAAGAGGGACATTCCAATTTATGATGGCACTCCTTACCATGTGTCTATCATCTTGGAATATGTGTAAGAAGTTATAAGAGCATATAATGTCAATATGATGTGTAAGAGCATCTTATGACATTGTAAGATGTGGGAATTATGATAAATTCTATGACGTGTAAGAACATGTAAGAGGGGGGTTACATCAGAATCTTGAACAACATTATTATAGTCTTGTGACATATGTCATAAAGCATCTTTGAGTGGAGAAAGATGACAAAATTGGGGTGCATAAGTTGGAATGTTGATTATGACAAGTTATGATATCTAACTATAAGGATTATTCTAAATATGGCCTGGGAATTCAAACTTACTATGAGGAATTGGAATTTAGGCCATGGGGTTTGGGTGCCATAACTCTTGCATGTTGGGTCATGGTTTTCCAAAACTATTGGATGATTTCTTATTTGTGTGTCATCTATTTATTATGGTACTTAGATGGACTTCTCATAGTGTGTTGCAAGGATGTCATTATGCTACCAAAACTGCTCCAAATTTGCATCCAATCTAAATTGCTCTCTAACTCAGGCCACATATAAACATAATCTCAGAATCTAAATGGCCTCATTATAGGCTTGAGTAGATTCCATGTACTTTGCCTCTATATGGACAAAGTGAGGATAGCCTGTCATTTTCTAATCCAACTGATTGCACCACCAAATAGGTTAAAAAGATATCATAGATCTCCTACTATAAACATCTCCTACCCAATCAAAATCAACATATCCTTGGATAAAAGGCAATTGAGTATTGTCAAAGACCTACAAAGCCTCTATAAGTTTGTTTCAAGTCACTTATAGGTCCTCCATAGGTTGGCTACAAGTTGCTAATGGGTCTTATACCAGTTGGTTGCAGGTCCTCTACAAGTGCCACCAACATGACTGCAGGCATGTTCCAAGTGACCTATGGAACTTCTACAAGTCAATTTTAAGTTACTTACAACTTTTTTACAAGTTGGTTGCAAGTCACCTAAAACACCACTATGATAGAAACACAATAATTTTTAGTGCCTCAAAAGTATCTAAGTACTTTCTTCACTGCTACCTAATGATCCCTGCTAAGATTAGCCCTAAACTAGCTCAAGACTCCCACTACTTGGGAAATGTCTAATTTGATGCAGACTATAACATACCTCAAACTACTAACTATAATAGAATAAGTAACATGAGACATCCTATATCTCACCTAGTGTAGGCAAACATTACTCAATTGATAACTTGGTCCCCACCAAAATAAGAACACTCATTAGTCTTTTGTCTACCATGTTAAAATGCTATAACACAAAGTTCACATACTTACTCTAGCCCAACCAAAGATTTTTGTTCACTCTCTCCATTTTAATCTATGTCCTTAAGATGAACTTAGCATCACCCAAGTTCTTCATATCAAACTATGCAAAAAGATGATATTTCAAGTCCCTAATCACATCCTTCCTATTACCAAAAAATATGATCCACATACAGAGTGATAAGAAGGAAATGATCACTATCCTATTTTTAATAAACATAGTGATCTAATTTAGACTTCACAAATCCCAATCTCAACATAAATGAATCAGACTTCTAGTACCACATTTTGGGAGATTATTTGAGACCATATAAAGATTTCTTTAATTTAAAAAATAAATGACTCCTTGCCCTTTTTAACATAGTACTCTGGCTATGTCATATAAATTTCTTCCTCCAAGTCACTATGTAGGAAGGTTGTGTTCACATCCATCTACTCTATCTCTAGATCAAAAATTTTTACAACATATAACAAGAACCTAATAGATGTTCATTTAGCAACTAGAGAAAAAATCTCACCAAAATCTTGTTGCAAGTATAGATCCAACCGGTGTTGTCATTGATGTCAACATACTCATGTTGCATTGATGATAAGGTTTGGATGAGCTGTGTGCTGAGGATATTGAGAAAATTAGTCATATTAGAACAGAGAAGAATAGTGAAGACAGTAAGGTAAAGATCCAAGATAAAATGCCTATCAGAGGATACGGTTCAAAGGGTTTGTAGCTATGTGTCTAAAGGTGATCCAGTAAAGATTTTAGAGGTCCACATGAAGATTTGAAGAATTTGTGGCCGCTCAAGTAAAACCGGTTCCGGCAGGTGTTTAGAGGTGACAGAGTGACACAGATAGGTTCGGTGAGATCCAGAAATGCAATATCCTATTCTGTAGATTTGGAGTGTTTAGGAAGTCCATGTGAAGTGACAACTCAATTGGTTTGTGGCCTGGAGGTCCGTAAGCATCTATTCCATTGTGACAGTGATGACAGACTGTGTTCTTGAGGTTCCGGATGAAAGAGATAAGGATTTAAGTAAGCAGATGAAGTGTGGATGTTCTTGGTGATTCAGGCAAGCTTGTGGAGGTCTTTAGATCATGTCCAATTCATGTTGGTGGTCCGCATTGAAGATTGAGCTGACAATTGAAGAATTACTTCCAGATGATGGTGTTCTTCCTAAGTCTGGCTGATCGGATGAGTTACACATCCTGCGGATGATCTCGAAAGTGTTTTGTGAAGATTGGCATGTTCCTAGAAGAAGATTGAAGTCTCAGATCTATATGGCTGACAGTTTGTTGATCCACGTGAAGTCTTTTGTAATAAGTCATATTGTATTTGCTCTGTACTATTTGTCGACTTAGATGATCGTTCCTAAGTCGATGTCTTGTATAAATAAGGAATTGTAAAGTCATTCCAAAGTGTGTCTTCAGTGATGAGAGTGTGGTAGCGAAGAGGAGAGAAAAGTAGAAGTATTGGACTTAAATGGAACTAACTCAAGCATGGTGAAGATGCTATTCTCCAATTCAAGTATGTGATACTTATCATATTGTAGATAGTGTGTCTCTTGTAGGCAGTGGACCTCTTGTGAGCAGTGTAGTCGGGCAGTGAGCCCTAATTGGCATGTGTCATTTTTTTCTTCCTATTCTTCTAATAGAGAATACAATCTTGGGTTAATCACCCCGTGGTTTTTCCCTTAACTGGGTTTTCCATGTCAAAATCTTGGTGTCTTATGTGTTAATGTGTTTTAGCTCTTGATTTAATGTAGTATGTTTCGATGATTGATTTGTTATTATACTGTTGAATTATAAAGTGGATTTAAGTGTTTAATTAGAAGAAAGTTTTGGATAACTGATTCACCCCCCCTCTCAGTTGTCTACCTGAAATCTAACAATTGGTATCAGAGCTAATTTCCTCTAAAAAGAGCTACAAGAAGGATAGTCTGAAGTTTGATGGAACCAATTTTAATCTTTGGAAAAGTCACATGAAATGTCACTTACAATGTATGGGAATGCAGTACTGGACCATGGCTTCAACAAAGTATACTCCTCCCCAGAATGGCCTGAAAAACACAAATGAAATCACAGATGCTGAAAACAATCTGCAAACTAAAGAAGCTCTTCTAAGTGCCTTGTCTGATTCAGAACTGACAAATGTTGTTGACTTAGAAACTACTTTTGAGATTTTGGAAAAACTGGAACTTCTACATGAAGGAGACAAGTATGTTAAGTGTGCAAGGCTACAGAGTCTGAAAGGAAAATTTGAAAATCTAAAGATGAGAGAAGATGAAAATATTACCACTTTTATGCCAAGAGTAAATGAGCTTGTTTGTGGCATTAGATACGCTAGTGGAGTCTTGGATGAAGATGAGATTGTTGGCAAAGTTCTCAGATCCCTTCCTGCTTCTTATAAATACAAGGTTGCTACCATTGAAGAATTTAGAGCCCATTCAGGTGTCAAAAGAGATCAATTAGTTGGTAAATTCGTTACATTTAAATTGACTGAGTTTGGAGATGCCCCTCCCAAGACTAAATCTGCATTCAAAGCCAGTGCCTCTATAAAAGGTAAACAAAGGTTTGATCTGGGAGAGAACTCTTCAAGGAAACTATCATGGTATGAAAGAACAAGAAAAGACCTGGAAGAAGAAGAAGTAGAAACTGCTCAACTTGAAGCCCTTATTGCAAAAAGACTGCCAAGAGGATCAGGTAAGTATGAAGGGAAATTACTTTTTAAGTGTTTTAACTGCAATAAGATTAGTCATTTGCCTCAAAGTGTCCAGAAAGATTTTCAAGACCAAATCCTAACAGATCAAGGTTCCAAAAGAATTGTTACTATGTTCATGAAGAGGATGATAATGAAGGAGTAACAGATGATGAATCAGAGACAGAAAACAAATTCGGAAGTGATTGGGTGTTTATTTCCATCAAGGAAGAAGATCCAATGTCCTCTGAATCCATCAATCATAAAGTTGTAGAAAGAGCTCTAGCTGCCCAAGTTGAAGAAAAGGATGATTGGGTCATTGACAGTGGATGCTCTCACCATATGACAGGTGACAAAAATAAGTTCATAGATTTGGAAAGGTATGAAGGAGGAGTGATAAAGTTTGGTGATAATTCTGATGGTAGAATCAGAGGTAGAGGAACTATTTCTTTTGATGGAAAGAACAAAACTAGTAATGTACTATATGTTGAAGGATTGAAGCACAATCTTCTTAGTGTTGGACAATTGGTGGACAAAGGCTATGATCTCCGATTCAAGAAAGGAAAATGCAAGATCTTTGAAAGTTTTGGAACATAGATTGCATCTGGTACTCAAACAAAAGGTAATATCTTCCAATTAACTCGTACTAGTAAAAGTTGTCTATTTGTGTAAATTGATCAAAGTTGGCTATGGCATAGGAGGATGTGTCATGTGAATTTTGATAATATCATCAAGATAAGCAACACTCAGGCTATAAGAGATCTTCCAAAACTGGTGAAACCTACAAATAGTTTGTGCAAAGAATGTTAGTTGGGGAAACAAAGCAGAGTCTCATTCAAAAGAAAGGAACAATCTTCTACCGGATTATTAGACTTAGTTCATACTGATCTATGTGGTCCGGCAAGAATAAGGAGTGTGCAAGGTGATAGATACTTCATGTTATTGATTGATGACCATTCCCAGATGATGTGGGTTACTTTTCTAAAAGAGAAATCAGAAGCTCTTGAGAAATTCAAAATATTCAAGGCTATGGTAGAGAATGAAACCGGATTAAAATTAAAATGTCTGAGGTCTGATAGAGGTAGAGAATTCACATCTAGTGAGTTCATAGAATTCTGTGAGAAACATGGAATATAGAGACAGTTGTCTGCTCCTAGGACTCCACAACAGAATGGAGTAGTGGAGAGAAAGAACCGGACCATCCAGGAAGCATCTAGGACCATGATGATGGAAGCAAATGTTCCCCAGATCTATTGGAAAGAAGTTGTCAGCACTGCAGTCTATACTCTCAATCAAGTACAAATCAAAAGCAATACCGGTAAGACTCTAAAATACTTCACAGTAGGAGTGATGCCAAACCTAACAAGAGATTAAGGAAGATTGTGGAAAGTACAAATGTGAAGGTTGATGAAGGAATTGAAAAACCCTCAAGGTTTTATGAATATGATGAAGATGATCAAAATGATATTTTTGTTCAAGAAGTCTAGGCTCCCTCTGAAATTCAGATTTAAACTAATCTGGTAAATCAGGGAGAAGAGATAAGTTTTTATGAACCTGTTCAAGAATCAGAAGTGCAAGAAACTCCTAAAGTTCCCAGGTATGTAAAACTGAATCACTCTAAAGATCAGATTATAGGTGATAAAAGAAAAGGTGTACAAACAAGAAGGATTGCTCAAGATTCAAAAGAGTATTGTCTAATTTCAAAAGTTGAACCTAGGACAGTGAATGAAGCCTGCAATGATGAAAACTGGACTAAGGCAATGTAGGAAGAACTAATGCAAATTGAGAAGAATCACACATGGGATCTTGTTCCCAGACCTAAAAATAAGAATGTGATCGAAACCAAATGGGTCTTCCAGAATAAACTGAATGAAGATGGTGAAGTAGTCAGAAACAAAGTTAGATTGGTCTGCAAGGGTTACTCTCAAATAGAAGGAGTTGATTTTGAAGAAACTTTTGCTCCCGTGGCAAGAATTGAAGCAGTCAGATTATTTCTTGCTTTTGTTGCCTTCAAGGATTTCAAAGTGTATCAGATGGATGTCAAGTCTGCCTTTCTGAATGGTGACTTGGAAGAAGTATACATTGAGCAACCGGATGGATTTCAATTATATGATCATGGTGATATGGTCTGCAAGTTGAAGAAAGCACTGTATGGACTCAAGAAAGCCCCAAGAGCCTAGTATGAAATATTAGATAAGCATCTTTTGAAGATTGGTTTCAACAAAGGTATTGCTGATAGCAATTTGTATTTCAAAATTGATCATGAAATAATCTTGATTGTTGAAGTATTTGTTGATGATATCATTTTTGAAGGAAGAGATAGCATGTGCAAAACCTTTGCAAATTAAATGAAAAGTGAATTTGAGATGTCCATGCTTGGGGAAATGAATTTCTTCTTGGGTTTGCAAATCACCCAAACAAAGAAAGGTATCTTCATTTCTCAAACCAAATATGTGAAAGAATTGTTGAAGAAATATGGGATGGAAGAGTCAAAACCAATGTGTACTCCCATGGCAACTAGATGTAAATTGAGCAAAGATGATGACTCTCCTAAGATTGATCAAAAAAAGTACAGGTCAATGATTGGGGGATTGTTGTCTCTCACTCAAACTAGACCTGATATTATGAATGTTGTTGATCTTGTTGCTAGATTCCAAGATGATCCTAAAGAATCTCATGTCATGGCAATCAAGAGGATTTTTAGGCATCTAAAAGGGATAGTTGAGTATGGTTTGTGGTATCCTAGAGATCATAATTTCTCTCTTCATGCATATATAGATGCGGATTGGGCAAGAGATGTGGATGACCGAAAGAGTACTAGTGGTGGAGCATTCTTTTTGGGGAAAAGACTAGTTTCTTGGATGAGCAAGAAACAAGAGGCAATATCTCTGTCCACTGCAGAAGCAGAATATATTGTAGCAGCAGGTAGTTGCACTCAAGTTTTGTGGATGAAGCAAATGCTAAGAGACATAAGAGTGGAGTATGAGGAGCCTATCACAATCTTCTATAATAATTCAAGTGCAATAAATATATCTAAGAATCCAGTGTTGAATTCAAAGACTAAACATATATCCATCAAGTTTCACTTTTTAAGAGAGAAAGTGAACAAGAATGAAGTCAGATTAGAGTTTGTGCCTTCTAAGGATCAAATTAGAGATATCTTTACAAAACCTCTACCCAAGGACTCTTTTGAGTATCTCAGGGAGAAGTTAGGGGTTATTACCCCTTCGGTGATGAACTAAGGTGCATTGGTGTGCATCAGTCCAGTGGATTTCACAGTCATAACTTGTGGTCTGGATTGATGATGGGGAGCTGCTACTCAGGGGGAGCAGCTGGTATAATTCTGAAGTGGTGGAATTGCAATTATGTGCCCTTGCCATTGATGTCAAAGGGAGAGAGAAGACATGTGAAAAACAAGTGGTTGCTGATCAAAGGGGGAGAAGGAAAGGAAGAGAAGTTGTGACAATGAGGAGAAGTTCTTGTCTTGATGATTAAAACAATTTTTCACATCATATGTTGCGATCAATGACAAAGGGGGAGATTGTTGCAAGTATGGACCTAACCGGTGTTGTCATTGATGTCAACATACTCCTATTGCATTGATGATAAGGTTTAGATGAGTTGTGTGCTTAGGATATTGATAAAATTAGTCATATCAGAACAGAGAAGAACAATGAAGACAGTAAGGTAAAGATCCAAGATAAGATGCCTATCAGAGGATGCAATTCAAATGGTTTGTAGATACATGTCTAAAGGTGATCCAGTAAAGATTTTAGAGGTCTGCATGAAGATCTGAAGAAGTTATGGCCGCTCAAGTAAAACCAGTTTCGGGAGGTGTTTAGAGGTGATAGAGTGACACAGATAGGTCTGGTGAGATCCAGAAATGCAATATCCTATTCTGCATATTTGGTGGAGTGTTTATGAAGTCCATGTGAAGTGACAACTCAATTGGTTCATGGTCTGGAGGTCTGCAAGCATCTATTCCATTGTGACAGTGATGACAGACTGTGTTCTTGAGGTTCTAAATGAAAGAGATAAGGATTTAAGTAAGCAGATGAAGTGTGGATGTTCTTGGCAATTTAGGCAAGCTTGTGGAGGTCTTTGGATCGTGTCTAGTTCATGTTGGTGGTCCGCATTGAAGATTGAGCTGACAATTAAAGAATTACTTCCGGATGATGGTGTTCTTCCTAAGTCTGGCCAACTGGATGAGTTACACATCTTGTGGATGATCTAGAAAGTGTTTTGTGAAGATTGGTGTGTTCTTAGAAGAAGATTGAAGTCTCAGATCTGTATGGCTGACAATTTGTTGATCTGTATGAAGTCTTTTGTAATAAGTCATATTGTATTTTCTGTGTAATGTTTGCTGACTTAGATGATCATTCCTAAGTCGATGTCTTGTATAAATAAGGAATTGTAAAGTCATTCCAAAGTGTGTCTTCGGTGATGAGAGTGTGGTAGCAAAGAGGAGAGTAGAGCAAAAGTATTGGGCTTAAATGGAACTAACTCAAGCATGGTGAAGATGCTATTCTCCAGTTCAAGTATGTGATACTTATCATATTGTAGACAGTGTGTCTCTTGTAGGCAGTGGGCCTCTTGTGAGCAGTGTGGTTGGGCAGTGAGCCCTAATTGGCATGTGCCATTTTGTTCTTCCTATTCTTCTAACAAAGAATACAATCTTGGGTTAATCACCCTGTGGTTTTTCCCTTAACTAGGTTTTCCACGTCAAAATCTTGGTGTCTTATGTGTTAATGTGTTTCAGCTCTTGATTTAATGCATTATGTTTCCATGATTGATTTGTTATTATACTACTGAATTATAATGTGGATTTAAGTGTTTAATTGGAAGAAAGTTTTGGACAACTGATTCACCCCCCCCCTCAGTTGTCTACCTGAAATCTAACAAATCTATCCCAACTTAGGAATATCCTTTCGCAACCAACCTTGCCTTGTATTTATCAAAACTATCATCTATACTAAACTTCTTCTTAAAGACCCATGTATAACCAACATGCTTCCTTGCCTGTGGAAACTAAACCAAGATCCAAGTATTACTTTTCTCAATGTAGCCATCTCTTCATCCATAGCCAATCTCTAGGACTGACTGTCATTCATCTCCATTACTTCCTTCATGACCTATGGTTCACTAGTGTTAGTAATCAAAGAAAAAATACAATAAAAATTAGGTAGGATGTATCTATATAGTTGTATCCTCTACCACATGGACTTACTTAAAGATTTAGGTAGAAGTTCTTCCTCCTTTGAACTCTCTAAGATTTCTATATTGTCATCCTCATCTAGTCCAGTTTAAGCCTATGGTGCAGTCTTCTTAATCTTTGTCTATAGTTGCATAATCGACTTCCCATCCTCCTTTGGTTTCTCAACTATAGGACAAGGCCTAATCCCTTTGAATATTATATTTTGACTATACAAGAATTTTTCAACCACAAGATCCCAAATCTTGTACCTTTTCACATTGACACCATAGCCAATGAAGATACATTTCACATCCTTATTATCTAACTTTAACTATTTCTCCTTAAGCACATGAGCATATGCCTCAACCAAACACATGAAGATGATAAAGTGAGGGATTTTTCTTGTCCAAACCTCCATAGGTGTTTTCTCTACAAGTGTTTATTAGGAGACTTGTTGACCAAGTAACATGTAGTAACAATTGCCTCTACCCAAAACTTTTGTTCCAAGTGAACCCAACTAAGCATACTCTTAGCCCTCTACATCAATGTCATGTTCATGAATTTTACAACTCTCTTCTATTGAGGGTTGTAAGGAATTGTCTTGTGTTTCTCAATACCATTATTCTTATATAATTTGTCAAACTCTACAAAACATTACTCACCACTGTTAGAAGTCCTCAACACCTAGATCTTTCTCCCCATCTAATTTTCCAAGAGAGCCTTCAACTCCCTAAATTGACCACACACCATGCACTTTCTCCTAAGAAAATACACCCATGTCCTTATAAAATAATCATCAATAAATGGCATATAATATAATGGTTTAGATAATGAAGGAACATTTATAGGACCAAACACATCAAAATTAATCAAATCCAATAACATAGAAGATTTATGAGAACTAGAATAAAATTGAACATTCTACTTTCCATAAATGCAATGTTCACAGAAGTTAAATTCAAGAGGACAATCTATAATCCCCTCTATAAGATTTTTATTTTCTAAGGCCCTTAGACCTTTCTCACCTATATGGCTTGTGCACTGGTGCTATTATATTATCTTCTTAGCAAGTAACTTTCTCTCTGAAGTAAGAGCATGTTTAGATACCCAAAATGCATGATGAGCAAAACTAGAAGCCAGAGACTTGTAACCAATCTATAACATCTTTTAAGGTTTAAATTTGAACTTCACTATAGATCCTAAAGACAAGGATGAATACTTGTAAACAACTCATAACTTCTCTACATGTGTTCTACATGTACTAAAGAACTATTGCACTGAATGGATGTGCATAAGTCAAGTTGAAAGAGAGTACCAACTCAAAACCTCTTCATGAGAACTATATCTCCTCAAACCATCTTACATCCTCTATTACCAAAGATAGCTTGCATTCCCATATTATTCTTTTTACTGACAAAAAATAGGTTTTGTGCCAAACCAAGGATATGCAAAACTTCTAAAATACCTTTGATCCTCCCATCAAAGAATCAAATCTTGTGTCTCCCATGACTAACAATACTAAGGTAAGAGTTTTCACTAAGATATACCTTCCCAACATTAAATCTCTCATAGTCTAAACCACTCTTGATGAGGAGTCATGTGGAAAGAAGCTCTAGAGTCAATCATCCATGCATCCTCATATGCATGTATTGTCAAGGCCATGAAAAATGCATATCTTGCATCTCCTTAAGAAGATTTATTAAAATAATCATCAAATTCACCATTTTTCTTCTTTTTATCCTCCTTGCAGTCTTTTTTGAAATGACCTATCTTGTAGCAGTTCCAACATTTAGCCTTGGACTTTTTACTAGGAGATTTAAATCTCCTATGAGATTTAGTTCTACTTTTATCCTTCTTCTTGACTTTCTCCTTTGGTCATCCATGAATAGTAAAATCTTACTTGGTAGATTCATAATCCTTTTGCCTCATCTCCTCTAAGAGTAAAGCAACAACTACCTCATCAACCATAAGCATTCAAGCAGTGCTCTTGATAGCCATCACCAAGTTATCCCATGAGTTTAGCAAAGAACATAGAAGCGTCAGGAATTCATCATCCTCTTCCATCTTCGCACTGATAAACGACAACTAGATTATGATTGTGTCAAATGAATTCAAGTGCTCTACCACTAAATCACCATCACCCATCCTCGAAGTGTACAACCTCTTCCGTAGAAAATTCTTATTAACCATGAATTTATCCTAGTATAGGCTCTACAACTTCTCCAAGAGAGCTCTTGAGGTGGATTGTAACACTAAATCTATGAAGTAAAGAATGATAATGTTTATTTCCTTCCAATCCAAAATAGCTCATTCTTCATCTTTCATTAGTGCAAGTTTAGGTCTAGATATTGCAACCCAAAATTCTCAATCTATGAGAAAATTCTCCATCTTGAGCTTCCACAACTCAAAGTTCTTGTTATTAAATTTGTCCATCTCTAGTCTAGATGTGCTTGTCATTTTCCCTAAAACAAATATCTCCTCTACACACTCCCACCCAAAAAATATTAGTCCAAAAAAACTCTCTCCTACCACCTAGGACCTAAGTTGAACAAGATTTGACACCAAATGAAATGAAGCTAAAATCTAGAAATGATTCCTTTGCTAATTTATGAGAAGATAAAATGCAAAGAATATTGACTCTAATAATTTCTAATAAAAAAATCACACATTCAATAACATGCACTAACATGTAAGTGACATACAAAGACATGCAATAGACATGCAACTCACAAAATCATTACATAATGATGTAAATGGGGAAAACCCTTTCAGCAAAAATTCCTGCACTTCAAAGCACAAAACCAATTGTATTACAATAACAATATAGTTACATACAACTTTAAGTGCAAACCCTTACAAGAGTATCTATAATGCCTTTGGTGTTTGTGCCCTATCATTGTTGACTTATACTTTGATTTTTCCACTACTATTATTAGCGATGATATATTATTTTGACATCGAGGTGATCTCGATGGGGTTTTTGTCTTGGCATGTAGACTTCACTATGGGTGCATATGTAATGGTTGTACTCATTGGACTTTTAGTGTGTTGTTTGACTACTTTGCTCATGTTATATAGATGTGATTATTATTATTGGCTAGGGTATTGATCATTATGGATGATACCAATTGTATGCAATGTGTAATTGATTGTGTTTATTGTACCACATTGAATGTTTGTGTTTTTATTTGACTATTTTTATATAGTACAAGTACACTTGATGTTTCACCTAAGTGTACAGGTACAAGGTTTCCCAAACAATGGTTATATTAGAGATGTCACATTGGGTAAAACTAGTTTGTTAGCCTTTATCTCACCTGATTTGAGTATGAGATGAACGTTGCATATCCCTATGTGTTTTCAAATTCAAATCAGTGGTGATTCAAGATTCCGCTTGTCATGTGCAAACCCATAAATTGAATGACCTCATTTATGCATGTTTGTGCTATCTTGATGTTTTAAATTTTTATAATGTTGAAATGTGTTTTTATTATATTGGAAATATTTAATATTCCATAATGGTGGAGAAAATGATTGTCTTGAATCAAATAAATAGTTACTTTATTATTTAACTCAATGTGGAAAGAATAATTCACCTTTAATTGTTCTTTGAAAAGAAAATTAATGTGGTGTGAATTAAATATACATATTCTTGCTATTTAATCATGCATATTAGTGTTAGAAAAATATTGACTTCAATTGTAAATTAGAAAATAAATTGTTAAGTCATGCAAAAGGAAATCCTTTATTGATTTTTCCTTCAAAAAGAATTACAAATTGAATTTTATATTATAAAAAAATAAAAGGGCTTCTTGGAGGATAAAAGGAAAATAGAGTTCGTTTTCTTCATGATTCACTTCTTGTTTCTCAAAAACCCTCTTCATGCTTCTTGGAAAAGAAATTAAGAAAGGTTTGGAAAGAGTGATTCTTGGTTGTTTTAGTGGGAGATTAGATTGGTGAATGCTTGGTGGAGGTTTTGGTGTGTGTGGAAAAATATTTATACTCAAAGACTCCTCCATTTTTCCTTGTTTTCAAAGATTGTTTGGAAGGTAATTCTCCTCCTTTATCATTATTTTAAGTGTTTTTAAATTCTCCATTACCATGCCACCATATGTGGTTTGATCATGGCTTCCTTGTTGAAGTAATTAAGTTATTGTAGTTTATTTTCATATGTTTATGTTGTAATTTAAATTTTGAAAATGTACAAAAAGAGACAAAACCATGGCAAAATTTTATCGAAAACCTCTTTTCCAAGTTTGAGTGGAAATTATGAGTATTGTACATATTTGAATTAATGGGGTGTAATTACATTTTTGAGATTTCCTTTATTTTAGAAATTAAAAAAAAACCAATGTTGCAAAGAAACCATCAATGCTCAATTCAGGGGTATATGGTTATTTTGCATTTGAAAGAAAAGGAATTTTTGCATTTTAGACCCAAATTGAATGATTTAAATTATGGGATGAATAGTATCCCTTATGATTTGAAATGTTGCATCTTTTGACTTTGTGTCGTGAAATTTTTCACATTATTTTTTGTTCCCCACCCAATTTTCATAATTGGCGTGTTGGACGTATAGGACAAGGTATAGGGTAAGAAAGGAGAGGCTCTCACCGCGTGCCGCAATATAAAGTGATCATTATAAATAGCGAGTGGAGATTTTTAAACAAGTTTAACCATCATATTAGGTAAATGAAATATTTAATTTATATATCTATGCAAAACAAGGATTTTATCCTAGATCCGGTTTTGATCATAAAGGACATGTCACAACTCTAGGAGTTAGTGAATGTTAGAGTAGTCCTCATGGGAGGATAGCATATCTACTTGCAATCTATGAGCTTGTTGAGCAATTGTAATGACACTCCTTATCTTATTGATATGAATCTCTTCCTTCTCTACTATCAGAAACTGTATTCAATGTGTGTTGTGTCCCTTTGTGATTGATTGTGCATTTGTGATGCTTGATTCATGCTTGTAAATGTAGTGTATGGTGTCCATGTTTAATTAGCATGTGTAAAGCCTTTTCTCCCTTGTATGGCATGAGTGTGTATTTTACCCATGCGACCATCTCCTAGGAACCTAAGGGTACCACATGGTTGGGTAGAATTGAACCATCATTGGGGAATTATAGTTCCTTGGGAGTAGCTTGGATTCATATGCAAGGTGTGGACCTCTTCTTTGTTGTAACTTCCTATTTATGTAGGTTTATGGAAAAATGTATAATTAAGGATGTTGGTGTCCTATTTTATAATCTTTTATCATTTATTGATCCTCCATAGTTGTTGAATTGTAATCTACTCACATAAGTGGTGACAACCTTATCATTAGTTTAGAACAATTCGATGTTGGTGTCAAAAGTGCATGTCCTATTGTATGTTTTCTATAATTTTGGATGCATGATGGATAAAATGAATTAGTATGCTTATTTTGTCAATTGGTTAAAATGAACATGATTCATAGTGAACCATGCATCGATAAATTGTTGGTAAAATGAGTATCTTCCTTTTCTTCTATTGGTGGACTCTATAGGTGGCTTGTCACAAGTTGATCCAAACTTTTCATGTAAGGAGTTCATTTGATTTGGAATTGGTTTTGGAGTGTGTTAGCTCTCCTACTTCTCTCATTCATTTTGGTCTTTGGATGAAGCTTCCTTGATGTCAATTTTTTCTTGGTGGAATGAGTATCCATCGATTGTGAATGTTTGAGATAGTGGGAGTTGGAGAGGCTCAAAATGGTTGTCTTCATGCTTTTCAAGAATTTCTAAGGGTCTATTGATGCATAAAATTGTGCAAGTTTTAGTACCAACATGGGAAACTTCAAGAATGTGGGATTGACTCTTGAAGCAACCTCCAAATTTTAAAGCAAGATGCTCTTCCTTTATCAATAAGGGTTTTGGGAAAGGGGAAGAAAAAACAAGATTATAGATACAATATAAAACTAACTTCGTAAGGCGATGCGCCAATGATATATCTTAATTCCACAATAAGCACAATGATTAAATCATAAAGATTTCTGCTAAGTTAAAGAGCTACAGGCATGATTAACAGAAACAGAATGTATAACAAATTTCATTCAAAGGCTAAATTTAAAGATCTTGCAAAATGACTTAGAAAAGATCACAAAATGCACAGAATAGAGGTCTATTCTCATTAATATTTCCAACAAAGTATACAAGGCAAAGAGTATACATAGATACACAATGTTTCTATTTTTGAAAGCAACTGTAGAGGCAAAATGATATATCCTTAGTCGACAACACAAAATCCTCTATTACAAATATTTCTCCTGAATATTTCTCTATCTTTTTTCTATTACAAACCCTCTTATTTATAGCATAAAAATGAAGCTCTAAACCTAGATGACAGTTGTGAATCCAACTGCATGCAAAAATAGAACTGGCGTTTAATTGAAGATGTCATTTAAAATCCATGCCTTGAAGATTTTCTTTAGATCTAGATGCCTGCTTCGACTCTTCTCCTTATAAATGACACTCTGATTCTTTAGATCTACTAGAATTTCCCGCCCATTCTCTACATCCTCATTGGTTGACAAGCGCATCAAATACCGTTGAAACAGGTGGCACCAGCTGCAGGCTTCAAAAGGCTCCAAAAATAATATGCATGGCATCATGGCGCTCTCCTTGTGAGGCCCTTTTCAAATGCTTCGTTAAACATGCACCATACTGATATGTGGTATCCTTCGTTGTTACCATACTTTACAGAAGATTTAACTTCTTTGTGAAACAAGGCAGGCCCCACTGGTGTCAAAACTGAGATACGCGATGGCTTCACCTTGATTCTAAAAACTTTACCAAAACTTCCCCTTCAAATATCCATTGTGCTAACATGTGGTGTCATCTGCTGCCTTGGCTAATCTTGAAGCTTGGGTCCCACCACGATCACACATCACCTTGACACGTAAAGATTAATAAAGAAGCTTGAACACAGGAATACGCAGCATTATGGCAGGCAATTAAGATACCTCCACAAAAAGTTTCCCTTGAATCTCTGTTGTGTCGACACGTGACACCATATCGAGACTCAAAACTCTTTAAAAGAAACATGCGGGGAACACATCAAGCGTTGCAGACAAACTAAAAAATAACACCTGGCTTGATCCACAGATACCACATGGCAACTCCGTGCGACTTCTAATTTTCTTCACCACTATGCATCTTCAAAACCTCGTCGCCTTGACAAATGTCATACATGTGGGCATAACTTGATAAAACACTAATACTTAGCTGATCCAGGGTCACATATTACCAGAAATGCTAGAAATAAAACATAGAAAAATGTAGAGTTTTAAAACTCTACAGTTCTTGGCAACTCACTTGGGACTCTGTGCCTACATAGAGAGAACCCAAAAATATGCAAAAAGATACACAAAAACCAAAATTGCACCATCATTGAAATAGGGATCTAGAGCTTTTGCAAAGCGGCCTGATACCCAGACCACTCAGAATCAGATAAACTCGTTCTCTTCTGCAATGCTTGGAATGCTAAGTCCAAACCAATGATATCCTTATGAGAAAAGGTCTGTAGGATCTGTATGACTATATACAATTGGAATTCTAACCAAGCCATTGGAAGCAAGACTGATTCCACTTCCTGAACACTCGAAGAATCACTCAGACTTTAAAAAACAGTCTGATCATTTTGCTTCGAGAGAAGCAATGTCTTTATCTGTCATCAAAACTGTGCTATTATCAGGGAAAGGGGATGGGAGTCCCATTTGCACCAACCTTTCTATATTCCCCTTCATGCCTTTAACACCCTCTTTGACAACATTTAGCAAGGACTTGCACGTTGTTGCAGCTTCATTGCAACTCAACACTTCATTGACTCTTTCTGCTACAGTCAACCTATCGGTAACCCCTGCCACTAGCAAGGCTTCATCTGAGGCATCATACAATTTCTACAATAAAATTTGAGAGTCTGAAACCCTCAGAGAAACATAAGACAAGGTAGCTTCTACCGAAGACTCAACCTTTACACACAACCGCTAGGCATTCAAGAGAAAACTAAGAACAGGTTTCAATTGTGTGACCTCATCTAAGATCCTCTACCATGAAGATACATAAAGTTCTTTAACCATTGCTAAGACTCTAGTGCTTTGAGGCTTCTAATGCGGTTTAATGGTTAATTGTTTGAGCTTTTCTTGCTCGGCCATATATTGCGCTTGATATGTGCTGCTCTGGTCCTGTTCTTTCTTTAGACTTTGTTGTAGATATAACACCTCCTGGACCTTGTCTTGGGCCTTCTTTTCTGCAAGAATATTTTCTTTCTCAACTGCACTGGTAGTACCCTTTATTTGTGTCAATTCATCCTGCAAAGCTGTAACATTTGCTTGAGATGCTTGATACACCTGCAGCGATACAGTAGACTGGATATCCTTATTCAAGTTATCAATTTCCAAGTCTTTTGCCTTTATCTCAGTGGTAAGGCGACTAATGGTGACCTTTATTTTAGTGAGGTCTGACTCTGCCTTTTGTAACTTCTTAGTCACCTTCAAGTAGTCTATTTTTATAGTTGTAGAAGTTTCATTCATCAACTCCACCTTGTCTTGAGGCCTAAACTAGGTCAGATCCATGGTCACTGCATTCATAGTATAATCTTCTATCCTCATCTCCTCCAGAGGCTTGACTACATTGGGCTCATATCAATAATGGTGAGAGATTTTTGAATTGGATCAAAGAATGTTTTCATGTGTGGAGTAGCAAGGGTTTTGCTCTCCTTCATTCTCTTTTTTTCTCTTCTAGATTCCATTACTTTCTTGGTTGCCTCTGCTTGACTTTGAAAAGCAGGGGGAGAAGCAATTAGTCCTCTGGAAAAGGGATAACCCTATGGGAGACCATATGGTATAGTGGTAATTTGTTGACTAGGGTCAAGTTGGACAAAGGTTCTCTTTGGCATGGTTGGGGAAAGCATAGGTAAGACAAAAGCCTGAGATACTGATAAGATTGATGAGCTAATAGGAGAGGAAATAGATTGTGAAGGCACGACAGAGGTGGCGAGAGACATGGCAATATGAGGCATTTGGGTTGCCACCCCTAAAGAAGAAGACTGAGAAGGAGAAAAGGGAGGAGAGATACTTACCTGTGGTAGTACTTTAGCAGCAAGGGTTTTTTGTTGTGAACCCTCCATGATATCTTCCTCTTCATCTACTACCTATTTCTTCAGCTTCTACCTCTTCCTCAAAGGCTTCTCAACTGTGTCTTTAGGATCTTCCTCCTATGTTGCTTCTTGTATAGAAATGGGTGATTTTTTTTAAGTAGCCGCTCCAAGACCCCCCAACGCCAAAGCTATTTAGGCCTCATGAGATGGTTGTTATGTAACTTTCTATTGTGCAAGGACACTAAGAGATGGTGGCCAAGTGGTTCTTGGAATTTGTTCAACAGTCTCTTCCTTTTCTTCTATTTCCTTTTCATGGCTCAGAAAATTGCTTGTGTCAGGGCTAGAAACAAGAGTCATGTGATGTTTATCCCATAATCTTACCCACTCCTCGTTTGTTGCAACTTGCCCAAAAGTTCTGGTAAGCTCTAAAATTTCCTACCTATATTTCCAATAGGCTGCTATCTTTTTAGCTGACCAATCTTTATTCTTCAAAGTTAGCCTTAAACCATGAGTCATGTGCTTCTTAGGGTCATAATCTTGTATAACTGTGTAAAATTCTCCCATGGCTTAGGAGCTTCAACAGGCACATCTGTCAGATCTACATAGACATCCAGAGTATCCATTTTTGGTGATCTCCATTGCTCCCAAAATAGCTGACTCTCATGAAGGAAAACCGTACGAACATTATTTTTATGAATCCAGGAGGCCAAGAATTTGTCTAGATCATAGATCCATTGATCTTGTATGATTAAAAACTCATAACTTGCTAACTTATTTAGTAAAAGATACTCCACTTCCCTTTTGTTTATCGTGATTCCTGATTTAGTCCAAGGGGTATCATAAATTTTCTTTTTCCTCTTCTTACTCCCAAAGTTATTATCAATTATTGACAATTGGCGAGCAACCTCCAAGACCATGACCCTAGGGCTTAAAACCTTCGGAAGCATGACTGATTCACCGGCAAAGCCATGAAGCCTTACTATAGTAAAATGAGCCCTAAAGAAATAGTCACAAGGAACTTTGGAATTTGCCATAAAACCCCTTGTCCTATCAGTCATTCTACTCTCAATACCCTCAGTGTATCATTGCTCAAAAATGGGTGTTATAAAATACTCGACAAACTCATATGGGTCTGAGGTTTCTGAAAGAATGAGTCCATGAAGACATAGGAGTAGTTTTCTTACTATCTACCTCCAGGTCATACATATCCAATCAAAAATACTATTAAAAAAACTGGTAATTCTGATATAAAATTAGGTGGAAGAGATGTGTTGAGTACCTGAAAGTCTACATGGATGTGAAATTGGAGAGTTGCTGAACCAAGGCCTGTGAAATATACTTTGCAAAATTGAATTTGTATTGTGTGGCCTTATCAACTATCTTGAGTCTGAAAATAGCTGCCAACTACCAATCATGTATAGTGTAATCATCATCCTAACTAAAAATGAAGGCCAACATAGAACAAGCGTACTGCACGTTTGAAGTGAACCGGAGTCGGGTTAGAGGCAACGAAGGCAACTGAGCATTGTCTTCATCTAGACGCAGCTCTACATTTAGAAACCCAACCTTCGAGCGGACACCTTTCCATATGCTCTGCATTTTGGGTATATCATAAAAATGAGCCTCTCGGTCATGATATAGACCTCACATGTCCCGAATTACCTTAGGACTGATCTGGAGCATAAGGTCGTTCTTCTTAATTGTTGAAGTTCTAGCGTCAAACAGGTTTGTACATAGCTGAATTAACTTGGGATTAGGATGGACAGTAGGAACCATGAATTGGGCCAATTGAGAAGTCCAAATTCTCATGCCAAAAGTCTTGGACTCGCCCTTCTTCACTCATAGGAGAAATCTCTGGTGTGATCCCTCCCTTAAATTCTTTGGATTCTTGGTAACACGAGGGTCAAAAATTCCATCTGCATAGTCCTCCACTTGCGAAGGGTCAACCATGTTCCTCTTCTCTAAGGACCTTATCCTAGGCCAATTAATTCCTGGCTACCCCTTGGCTGATGCATATGCCTTGCTTTCTTCCATTTATCTGGCAAATCAAAGAGACCCTCCTATTCAGCCCCTTTGATGGGTTGTTCTTAGTCCATGATATTTTTCTCTGCTATCTACTACACAAGACTCTAGACTCTAGAAACCTAAACTTGAAACTTTTCTATGGCTAGAATTCACACTAAAGGCTTAAAAGGAATGGACAGAAGGAATTTCAAAAAGACCTCTAAAGCAATGGAAGGGCAAATGAAATGGCAAAGGGTCATTTTAACCTCTTGACCCTGTCAGAAGAATTAATGCGGCATTAAATGAGTAATCATGATAAATGACTCAAGATACGTGCCAAAGTGACAGTTAACAAATAATTTAAATCTAACAAGATTTCGTGACACTTCTCATTAATGACAACAATCTTAGGAATGATTGGCTATCACCCTTGAAGTACATGTACTTTAACGGCCTAGAGGGAAGAGAAAATACGAGGTACAGAGGCCAATGTGTTGAGGACACGTGTTACTAGAACACTTATTATGAAAGCAGTAAAAGGAAACAAACATTAAAACCCTAACTAACTATATTACAGAGGCAAAATTTAAAACTATGTGAAATGATTCAAAAAGATCCCATTGACAGGAATCTCCTGAGGCTCTCCTTCCATAGTCTCCAGTTCATATGCGTTATGTTGCTTGCAAGTACATATTCTAAAAGGACCAATCCATAATGAATCAAACTTGTGACACCCTGGCTTAGAAGCCCTTTCATCCCATTTTAAAACCAAAAACCCAACCTCAAAATTTGGTTCAGAACTCTTTTGGTCAAACCAACTCTTGACAGTTGACAAACGATTCATGTGTTGATTCTCTCTTCTCTTGAATTTCTAATAACTCTGCAAGTCTCACCTGCATCAGACCATTCTCTTCAATTTCCATTCATTTAACCATCTGTAAAGCAGGGATTTCCACAGTTAATGGCATAACTGTGCTCTTGCCATAGACTAACTTGTAAGGAAATATCTTAATTGCCTGCTTTGGTGTAATTCCGTTAGCCCATAGTGCTATTTTGAGATGCTTATGCCACTCTCTTTGGTGATCAGTCCCCATCCTTTTTATGAGTCTAATTAGATTCTTATTGGTGGACTCTGCTAAACCATTTCCCTGTGGGTAATAGTTGGACGAAGTCTTCAAATATATACCATTCTTCAAAGCAAACTCAGATAATTTTGAGCCTAGAAATGCCTTTGTGTTATCACATATAATGGTACGGGGAGGGCCAAAATGAGTAGTTATCTCTTCCACAAAATCTAGAATAACCTTCTCGATGGCTTCTTTAAGTGGGACAGCTTCACTCCATCTGGTAAAATAGTTAGTGGCGGTGAGAATCCACTTGTGTCCCAAACTGGAGATTGGATTAAACATACCTATGAAATCCAATCCCCATTGTGCAAAAGGCTCTTCTATAATTATAGGATTCAAGGGCAAAGATGCATTTCTCCTTTTCCCAACATAGAATTGATAGGCCTGACATTCTTTAACCATTTGATGGCAATCTGAGAACAATGTAGGCCAATAATACCTGGTCTGTGTAATTTTGATAGCAGTAGTCTTTGTTGAAAAGTGTCCTCGTGATTTTCCATAATGTAACTCATGTAGTATCTTTTGAGCTTCATCCCTTTCGACACACCTTAGTAAAATTCCATCAAAATTCTTTCTAAAAAGCATGTGATCAATCAAGAAAAAATTAATTCCTTGCTGCCTATAGTATTTTCTTTTGTCAGGAGAGAGCACCCTAGGGAAAATATGAGTTCTCATGAACTGTATCCTGTCAGATACCCAAGAGTCTTGATCAAGCTCCTAGAGTTTTAACATTGTTTCATCCTCTGTTTCTTTCGACATTGATGCTTCTGTGTCTTGAACAATATATTGGCAGAGCCCTCTTCCTCTAACCAATTTAGTAGGCTCTACTTCTACATCATATTCAGAGATCTTGGTTATCCAGTTAGTTCTTTTTTCTATAATTTCACCCTCCATAATGTATTCTCTAACACTTGAATGAGCTACTAGTATCAAGATTTTGTTCCCTATTACCAAGTTTTTGAATTTCTTAAGTCATTTAACTATGGCATAAGCTTGCTTTTCAAAAAAATTATACCTAGATTCATACTCTCTCAATGTCTTGGAGAAGAATGCAACTGGATGTTCTCCTTCTTCTTTGTCATCTTTTTGAGTCAAGACAACTGCAATACTGTGTTCACCTCTATATACATACATTATAAGTGTTTGGAGAAATCAGGGTTCCACGGTACTGGGACAATAGAGATAGCCTTCTTAATTTCTTCAAAAGCATGCTTCCCTTTAGTTGTCCACTTAAAGTTTAAGTCCTTCAACATCAGAGTAATAGGCCTGACTAATCTTGCAAAATCAGATATGAATCTACTGACAAAATTGATCTTTCCCAGGAAAGATTGGACTACCTTTTTATTGAATGGTAAGGATAAGTCCAGTATGGCCTTAACTCTCTCTAGATCAATAGAGATTCCATCGTTTGAAACAATATGTCCTAAAAGTTTCCCTTGAGGTACAACAAAAACACACTTCTTAGGATTTAAAGAAATCCCAAACTCTTGGCACCTCTGAAAAATAGCTTCTAAATGCTTGAAGTGATCTTTGGCATTTTTTGTAAATACAGTGAGATCATCTAAATAAATCAAAATGATCTTATTTACAAGTCCCTTAAACACTATATCCATAGCACGCTGAAAAGTGGCACTAGCATTTGAGAGACCAAAGGGCATCTTAGCATATGCAAAGGTTTCCCATTTCGTTGTGAACGTTGTTTTGTGTTGGTCTTCATCTGCTAGCCAAATTTGATTGTATCTTGAAAAACCATCAAGTAGAGAAAATCTTTCTAATCCAGCCATTGTTTGTAAGATCTACTTCATGGATGGCAGAGGATAATGATCCTTTAATGAATCTTTATTTAAGTCTCTAAAGTCTACACAGAGCCTAATATCTCCATTCTTCTTTCTTACTGGCACTAAATTTGATACCCAGGTTGAATGTTTGATTGGGTAAATAATCTTAGACTCAAGAATCTTTTGTAACTCATCCACCATTAAAGGTTCAATTCTAGGATTCACTGGTCTCTATTTCTAGCGGACAGGTTTTAAGCCTTCAGCAAGCTCTATGGTATGTTCGATAATATCCCTATTATAACCATGGAGATCATCATAGGTCCATGCAATCACTCTATCATATTGGTTGCATAAAGAGATTAACTTATCCTTTTCCTCCTAAGTGGTAGTATTACCTACTTTCAGCTTCCTTCCTTCACTAACCTGAATTTTAGAATAATCTTCTTTTCTTGTTGTGAACTTTCTCTTATCTATGCTTGCATCATTTAGGTCAAAAAGGTTTTCTAATGTTATTAACCCCCTCAAAATCTTATTAGATTTCAACTGAATGATCTAGTCTCCATATCCTTCCTCAATCTTGGGCTGCAACTGGTCAGCAAAATCTCTAGACCGCTGTAAAAATAGAAGTACTTGAAGGTCATTGTCAAAAACCTACCAGTTTTGAATATTATCAGGGATTGCTGGTCTAATAATGACTTTCACTGCTTCATTATTGATAAGCAGGTCTCTCATTGGGTCAAACTAAGAACCAATTTGTGCCATCCTATTTGCTTCAGTATTTTGAGCTCTAGGTACAACTTCTATATTAAAAGCGTCAAAACTATCAATCGGGTCCCAAATCCTGTGGCGATAAGATCTCATTCTCACATTCTTTGCTACAGCCTTCTCTCTAATTTGTTTCACAACCAGCTCTAAATCACCTTTGACTATTAGGTTCTTTATCCCTTTCTTCTTGGCTAGCATAAGACCATGTACCAAAGATTAATATTCAGCATCATTATTTGTGTAAGTAAACTGGAAGCGTATGGCTCTGAGAAATTTTTCTCCCTTTGGAGAGGTGAGATAGATACCTGCTCATGCACCATTCTTGCTCCTGGCTCCATCAAAGTTTAAGGTCCAGATCTCAGAGTCTTCATTAGAATCCTCCCTTTCGGTTATATCTTGACTCATAATGTTTGGTATTTCTTGACCTTCCTCAAAGATTACATATGTTCCTAAACTAGTAGAATCATAATTATCGTAAGGGTCACTCTGCATCATAGACATCATCTGATTGTTCTCTTCTTCCTTTTGATCATATTCAGTCAATTCCCCTATATCTTCAATACGACTATGTCCTCTCTATTCATCATAGCATGAGATGCTTCAAACTTTGATGGTGTTTCTTCAGTGATATGTTCTTTAGATAGAGGCTCAGACAACACCTTCATCTTTGTCTCATACTTGGTTCTCAAAATCAAGTGTGACCAATCTAGTGACATATACCCTCCTATTTTAGCAGTGAAATCTCTAGATAGGAATAGTCCAAAGACTGGGGGAATATCAATGATCACTACATCTTGCATGACAGTAATATTCAGGCAAGTATATAGCTACAATGGGAGCTATTTGATGATTCCTATGGTTTGGACAGACTTCCCATCTAACTGCATGACTCCTTTAGCTAATGGTTGGTACTCTATTTTTAAAGCATCAACTACTTGCTTAGGCATAACTGTGGTACTAGCCCCTAAGTTTATCATGGATTTATGTAGCAGTTTCTTACCCACTATTAGGGTTAAATAAAATGGGTCTAGCTTAGGCTTACTTACCTCTGGCATGGTTTTTACCAGAGCGGGAGTCTGTTGAGGTGGAGCATCTTTATTTTGATCCTTTCCCTTGTCTCCTTCTTTTGGGTTAATACCTGTGGAATCTGTCTAAGACTGCAATGCTTCTTGCAACAATGACTTTTGTTTAGGAATAGCCAACATATCCCATATTGACACATTTGCAGGGGTTTTCTTTAATTGCTCAACCACATTCATAGGCCCGATCGCATGTG
This sequence comes from Cunninghamia lanceolata, assembly GCA_027924645.1. Lineage (NCBI taxonomy): Eukaryota > Viridiplantae > Streptophyta > Pinopsida > Cupressales > Cupressaceae > Cunninghamia > Cunninghamia lanceolata. The sequence goes on from BSBN01001310.1 coordinate 1,456,665, forward strand.
TTTTAGGATAGTAGGGGTATCTTACTCTTTCCATCACCTGATTGGGGACTCCTTGATTCTAAGCTACCATAGGTACCTCTTGTCTTGAAGTGGGGTTATATTGAGCTTGGAATGAAGGAACTCTAGCTGCTTCATTATTGATAGCCTTGGGCTATTCAACCATCCTTCTATTTGACCTAGTGAAATAGTCAGACTATACCAAGGGCTTCTTGGAGGTAGATGCTTTATTTACAAACACTGAGTCCTCTTCTTCAATCCATGAAAATAAGGCATCCTCTAGGGTAATTTCATCTTCTTGTTCAATGAACATTCCTTGCATTTGGGCCACCATTACTGCATTATGAACATCAAGTGACTGGTATAGAGGAGTATTAGACATAATAACTTGAATTTACATTCTTCTTTTCTCTGCTACCTTTTGTTGTAAATTGCCTCTAGGACAATCTCTGGGCATATGGGCATTGTTGCAAGGGAAACACCAAGCATTGGCATTTTCTGTTAGGTTGTTTTGCAGGGACCATTTCTCTGCCTGGGTTAGCTGGGACAACTTGTAATGGTGTGGGTAATGTAACTAACTGGTTTGAAGGTTGAGGGTTATTTGGTCTTTGTGCCCCTTGGTATTGGTTTGGCTGGTATGGAGGCCTACTACCTTGGAATCCCTGGTAAGGAGGTTTTGGGTAAGAAGTTTGTTGCCTTTTGAGATTAATAATTTCATTTTAAAAGGTCCTAAGGATATTCTTTACATCATCCATTTCAGATGGAGGGGTAGAAGGTGTTGATGTAGTGGATTGTTGAGGTGTCAAAAAAGTATACATGGACACAAGGACAGGTGGAGGGTTAGGAGCTTCTTGTGGCAGGGGAATAGAAATATCTGGGAACATAGGCATGGGAGGCCTCAGAGGCAATTTCCTAGCATCTATTGGGCTATTCTCAGCTCTTACAGCTAATTCATATGCTTCTGGTAGGGTCTGTCCTCGTAGGGACTAAATCATCACTTAGATATCAAAATTAAAAGCTTTAAGATAAAATATGATTGCGATACCTGTTGATGGCCTAGTTGTGGCAAGGATTCTATCCTAGGTCTTTTGAAACCTAGTGTTGAAATCTGTTGTGTCTTCTTGAGGCGCTCTCTTTATGGTGATCAGTTGTTGTAACAGGGATGATCTATCACCCTTCTCACTAAATCTTGCAAAGAAAGCATCTCTGAGTTGATCCCAAGTAGATATTGAATTTGAGGGCAAAGACCTATACCAATCTAGAGATTTTCCCTTGAAAGAAGAAAACAACAATATGATAGCAACATTTTGTTTTATGATGACATGTACGACACACACATCTGACACATCTTGGAGGTGTTGTCCTAGAGTCTTGGACTCTTCTCCACTAAATTTGGGTAATTCTTTCAAAGGATTAGCAGGAATTGGATCCTAGGTATCTGACAGCGTTGGGAGAACAAGGGGGTTGCTATTATTCCAATTTGCAAAATTTTGTGGTGGATTAGGAGGACCATTTATTTCCATAGCTATTCCTGGTACTCTTGCTAGTCGATTTACCCTTCTTCTTGGAGTAGCTACCAATGGGGGAAATAAGATTCCCAGATTAGTAGTTGACTAGGTTCTTGTTGTCAGTCCATAGCTCTGACTCCTTCCTGGCTGCTGGCTCATACGACACTGATCAAGATCTTGTGAATGGTCCCATCGAGCGTGCCAAAAACTGTTGATGTATAAAATTGTGCAGGTTTCAACACCAACATGGGAAACTTCAAGAATGTGAGATTGAATCTTGAAGCAACCTCCAGATTTTAAAGAAGCAAGCTCTTCCTTTATCAATAGGGGTTTTGGGAAAGGGGCAGAAAAAACAAGATTACATATACAATATAAAACTAACTTCCTAAGGTGATGCGCCAATGATATATCTTAATTCCACAATAAGCACAATGATTAAATCATAAAGATTTATGCTAAGTTAAAGAGCTACAGGCATGATTAACTGAAATAGAATGTATAACAAATTTCATTCAAAAGTTAAATTTAAAGATCTTACAAAATGACTTAGAAAACACCATAGAATGCACAGAACAAAGGTCTCTTCTCATTAATATTTCCAACAAAGTATACAAGGCAAAGAGTATGCACAGATACACAATGTTTCTATTTTTGAAAACAACTACAAAGGCAAAATGATATATCCTTAGTCGACAACACAAAATCCTCTATTACAAATATTTCTCCTAAATATTTCTCTATCTTTTCTGTATTACAAACCCTCTTATTTATAGCATAAAAATGAAGCTCTAAACCTAGATGATAGCTATGATTCCAACCACCTGTGAAAATAGAACTGGCATTTAACTGAAGATGCTGTTGAAAACCCATGCCTTGAAGATTTTCTTTAGATCTGGACACCTACTTTGACTCATCTCCTTATAACTGACACTCCGATTCCTTAGATATACTAGATTTTCCTACCAATTCTCTACATCCTCATTGGTTGACAGGTGCATCAAATACCATTGAAATAAGTGGCACCAGCCGCGGGGCTTCAAAAGGCTCCAAAAATAATATATGTGGCATCATGGTGCTCTCCCTGTGAGGCCCTTTTCAAATGCTTCCTTAAACACGTGCCATACCGACACATGGTATCCTCCGCTGCTACCATACTTTACAAAAGACTTAACTTCTTTGTGAAACAAGGCGGGCCCTGCTGGTGTCAAAACTGAGATACGTGGCAGCTTCGCACTAATTCTAAAAACTTTACCAAAACTTCCCCTTCAAACATCTGTCATGCCGACACGTGGTGTCATCTGCTGCCTTGGCTAATCTTGAAGCTTAGGTCCCACCATGATCACACATCACCTTAAGATTCGTAAAGATTAATAAAGAAGCCCAAACACAAGAACACGTGGCAAGTTGGTGAGCAATTAAGATACCTCCACAAAAATTTTGCCTTGAATCTCCACCATGTCAACACGTGAGACCATATCGAGACTCAAAACTCTTTAAAACAAACATGCGGGGAACACATCAAGCGCTACAGACAAACTAAAAAATAACACCTGGCTTGATCCACAGATACCACGTGGCAACTCCGCGCTATTTCTAATTTTCTTTACCACAGTGCATCTTCAAAACCCTATCGCCTTGACATCTATCATACGCGAGGGCATAACTTGATAAAACACTAATACTTAGCCAATCCAGGGTCGCATATTACCCTCTACAGGGTCTATTAGTTTCCCTAGGTTGTTAAAATTCAATGTAGAGTCCTTGGTTAGTTTTGGAGTGAAATCAAGTCCTAAAAGAGTGCAAAAATTCCACTTTTAGACGCTAGAAGGGACTATAGTGCCTTGGCAGGGACTACAATGCCTTGAAAGGACTAGAGCACCTAGGAGGGACTATAGCACCTAGACAGAACACCTGTGGAAAAGTGCTAGTGTCCATGTTTGGCATTGGAGTCTACCCTAGAATTGAAGTCCCCTCCCTCATTATTATCTGAGGTTCATTAGACAATGAGCAGTTCCCATACTTTCTTGGAGAACTTTTGTCTATGAAAATTGTTCCACTCAGCCTTCTAAGTCTACCCATTTAATCACTTTGTTGATAAAAGTTGTATTCTAGAATTTATCCCCACTTTTGTGTTAGGAAGCATGTCAGAGCACTTATTGACCTAGTTAATCTTACACTGGCACCGTCATGCATGGTACATCGGTGGTGGTGTGTTGTGAGTACCATATTACATAAATGTGACACTTGTAGATGTGTTGTGTTGTGATGACTTTGTTGTCTCTTTTCAAAAAAAATTGGTTCATCTTTGGTTTGTCTTAAGCTAATGCCTTGGGTGTAAGCTTGGGGAATTACACTTGGTATCAGAGCCCGTGTTGCAACATCGGGAACTCTAGCTTATGTGCTTGCTCACATGATTGGTTGAAGTGCTTGATTTTATGGTTTCTTAAGTTCTTGTTAGTATATTCCAGTTTTATGTTTTCTTCCTCCTTACAAGAAATGGTGTGGTGTTGTGAAATATTATGTTTGTGCTAACCCATGCTACTTGTTATTTAGGGAAAGATGCCTCCTAGATCTTACCATACTCAATAGGGGAGACATGATAACCCTAATCAAGAATCCTAAAATATTTTGAGTGACCACTCTCCTATGGTAAGGCTTGCACCACTAGAAGAGAATTTGGGTGCACCATAGGTAGTGGTTCTCCTTCAAGGGATTTTGTAAAGGTTAAGACCTCGTTAGGAGGTAGACCATCCTAGTAGTTCTCACCCTTCTCAAGAAGGGAAGAAGTTCAAGATAGATGTGGTGAGAGGGAGTGCTCTAGGATCCCACGTCAGTCAAAAGTAGAGGACATACCTCTTTGGCATCAACCCCATTAGAATTGGTAGTTAGTGGATGAGGATAGTGTGTTATCAACTCATATGAGAGATCTTTTGTAAGCTCATCCACCTACTTTTGAGGGTTCTACAAAGGGTTCAAATATTGAGAACTAGATCTTGGCCTTGGACAAGTGTTTAGTGATGCATCCCTATGGTAGCAATACCAAGGCTAGATGTTCCATTATGCCTTTATGAAGATTTGCTTCCACTTGGTGACACTAGGAGGAGCAAAAGTGTCATCTTGATATCTGGCAGTCTCATGGGAGAACTTTTTGGAGAGGTTGTTGTTATGTCATAAAATGTCCCCTTGGGGGCTTTTCCCTCTTAAGGTTTAGCTCTCGAGTCCTTAGAATGCATTTAGAGCATCTTGCATGTTAATATCAAATCCCAATGAGAAAAACTTGAAGTCTTATGACAAATAGGACCTAGGGGATGCTATTTTGGATGATCCCTTAACAAAAAAAGCAGGGTGGACTTGGGCGCTAGTGCACTAGTCCTACCCTATTTTGGGTCTATCCTAAATTTAAATGTTAGTTTTATTACCGTTATTTAGGTCCTATGCCGACATCTCAAGTTTGAATTACAAAATTCTTAGCAAGAATGTTTGTAGTTGCATATATAAGCATGATTAGGTTTTCATTTGCAAACTAGATGGACATTGTGAACTTGTGACTTTATGTGAAAGTGATTCAAGGCATTCACTGTGTTGTAGAGCACTATTTTGTTGTTATTGTGCTTGTTTGTTGCAGATTTGACTCCATCTCCTCATGGCATGAAGAACATCTTCCTTCCATGAGATCTACACTTCAAGGTGATATCTATTGTGTTTTTGATCATTTATCATTTGGATTTTGCCTCTATCCCATAGGGATACGCCCTCTCATCTAACAACTATTTTCGAAAGACTTGAATGTCTCTCTAGGGCTTGACCGAGGCAAGCCTCTAAACACCACAACCCCCTCCCACACTCCTTTGTGATTGTAGGTTATAGGTACCAAGTTTCATAGGGTGGAGTTACAAAAGGAGGTTGCAGACGACAAGGATTCAGGATCTGAAAGAAAGAGGACAGAGTTCAACATTTTGGGACACGAGCGCTAGTGCCAGTGTCCTCCACCTTTTCCAAGATAGAAATGAAAGATACAGTAAATATCAGTGTCAAAAGGAGATTCAGATTCCATGCAAAAAATAGTACCTTGAATAAGGGCACTAGTACCAGTGTCCCCAACTATTTCGTATTCCAAACTTTGAAAAATAGTGAGTTAACAATCTATGTCCTTCACCTTAGTCTGAAAGGATTTGTCGTAATTCATCAATTTACTTATTATTTTTCCTTATTTAGGGTTTTAAGTGTACTTGAGCATTAAATTGAGATATTTTTTGATAACATATGATCTTTTGCATCATTCCAAGTGGCAACCCAACCTGTTTGGTGAATGCTCTCGCGTAGTAGAGATTCAACTCAATTGATATGCCCTTGAATGTTTGGTGAGGAGGGAGGATCTAAACTAAATCAACCTCATTCAACATCTCCCCCCCCTTTTCACCCTAAAGATTTTGGTGAACCTATGTTTTTTGAATTTTTGCACCTTGCTGAGTGTTGTGTGATAGATTTGCATTCATTCAACTTATTGCATTTGAAAAATTACAAAAAAAAATGAAAAAATTAACATCCTAGGCGTGCATTTTAGCATAATTTGAATTAATTAGAATTTAATTTCTGTCATTTTCATTAGATCTGATTTAAATTACGTAAATTCATCATTAATCATTCATTTGCATTGCATTTTCGTGCTTAAATTGTTAAAAATTTCTTGAAATTGTGCATTTTTCATAAAAACCTAGTTTTGCATTAGCTAGGGTTTGTAGTCAAAATCTTGTTTCAGATTTTACTACCCTTTTAAAACACTCATTAGGTCTGATTTCTAATTTTAGTGTTGCACCATAGTGGCTTTCTTGCAAAAATTCATGTCTAGGGTTTGAAAACCTTACATTTTCACTAGATTTGGCCTTATCGTCTCTCTGGATTTGTGCTATAGGTGTGTTGTAAAGGGTTTTTCTGAATTATTTGACTGATATCAGGGTTATAATATGTTTCCCCTCCTCAAATTCCTTACAACACCTTCTCTATTAGGCATTTACATTGAAAATTGGTGAAAAATTGCATATTTTAGGTGTATTTTCACTAGGTTTTGACTTGTCATCACTCTAGACCAGAACTATAGGCATGTTGTGAAGGATATTGTTGCATCATTGGGCTGTTATTAGGCATATTATTTGATTTTCCTCTTTAAATTCTTCACAACACCTCTTCTTTCATTCATTTGCATTGAAAAAAAATGAAAAATCAAGCAATTTAGGTCATTTTCATACATACTTTTGCACTTGTTTCTTGCATAAGTTTTGAAAATCTTTAAAATCTGATTTGTCATTGATTTGAAAACATACACATGTCATATTCATCTCATTATCTTTGGAATCTTTACATGCATATATCAAAAACTTTGAGAACCTCTACAAATTTCTTAATATGAATCCTTATGTCATTACTTATATACAAATGATGTAACACAAGGATATATTTATGTGCTCTTCCTTTGAAATCCTTGAATATGTATCTGATTTTGATAACTTCATGTCTATCATCACTACATATCCTTGGGTAGCAGAAGAATTAATAAAACACACTGAGAATGACGAGTCTGAAGGTTCTCTTAATAGTTTGGAATTAATAGCTACAACATATGATGATGATACCAACGATGATAATGATGATGATGATTTCATAAGTTAACCCACTTATCCTAGACTTGAATGTCCAAGAGCCCTAGATGAGAAGACTACGGATATATTTAGTAATGATACAAAACCTAAACCTTTCAACAACACTTTACCTTTCTTTCATCCCAATGCTCTCCCTAGCCAAGATGTAGTAAATTAGAGGATGACATAATAATAACACCATATTATTACCACTATGATGAAATAATTGGCATGATAGAAGTGGATAAGGAAAAGTTTCATAACTCACCTCATCCACGTAAAGATGGTATCTATGCTGAGGTTGCTCCATGTTGTGTGGTTATACAACACGCCCCATTTTGACTTGACAAAATAGGTACCCAACTTTTTGCTGCTTTGGCTTGTGTTATTTTTCTGCTCTGCGGCGGTCTGGTAAAAGTAAGTCATGCAGGTGACCCTGCATAATGGAAGTGGGTAAGTCATCATGATGAGGTCAGTTCATCAAAGTTAATATTTCATATCAATAACCTCATGGTTGAAAAGAGTATAAAATTTCATGCAGGTTTGCCTTTTGGATCACCCTGATATTCCTTAGGGAACGAAAGTTATGACAAGTCAAAGTCCTGGTCAAACCTGATATTCCTGGGGGGGTCATATTCCTTAACATTAGTCACCTTACGTTAGATCACCCCAATGCCAGTTTATCACCTGATAATCATTTGGTCTGCGAACTCCAGACGTCAATTTTAGGTAATAACTGTATTTGCCCGTCAAACAGCTTCATATATTTTATAGGGGTCATATTTCAAATATCCCCTGATCTTGTGAATATCACCCGATATTTCAAATATCACCCTGCCGCTAAATATCACCCCAGTACCAACATGCCGATGACGTCATCCAATCCCAATGAGCAAAGAAATCAGGAAATCACCCTGACGGTGACGTCATCATCCTTTTTACTGCAAGAAGGTACGTATCCAACCATCACCCTTTTAAATAACATGACGGTGACATCATCCTGATCTTTCGAAAGGGGGTCACATTCATTAATATGACTCATCTTCGTTAACATGATGATGACGTCAGCTTATCCCATTCCACAAAGGACCTGATATGACGATGACATCATCAATCGACTTGAACTTCGAAGGTCATCTAATTTCTAACATCTGTCATCTTTTCTAATATGACTGATCTTTTCTAACATGACGGTGACATCATTTTGACCTGATATATAGAAAGCTTGACATGACTAGGACGTCATCTTATGTGGAGGGTGATATTCCTCAATACCAGGGTCATATTTCTTAACATCACCCGATTTCCTTCAGTATGACCATGACGTCATCCTTTCACATTTTAATGAAGCTCGTCCATGATGATGACATCATCATCATATCTAGATCTATGAAGAGAGTCATATTAGTTAATATCCCTCATATTAACTAATGTGCATACCCGTACCTGATAGTTTTATTCAATGGAATTTAGTGAACATAGATGTATGCATATTTGTATGCATAAAGTCTTGTATGTATCTGAGATACAAAGTGATATGCAGAAAGTGCACAAGATACAAAAGTGAGCCTAACAGTGAAAGGGGTCATCAGGTCGAAATATGACGATGACATCATCATTTCTCATCCGCATAATAGTGAACAAAAGCGCATGTATTGCATATGCATGATCTTATGCATGCGATATACATAGAGAGATACAAAACCAAAAATGCTTACATATCATATGAAGGGTCACATTACCCTTGGAATACAAAAAGAGCTATCGGAAGGTGAAACTATTTGCAAAAATTTAGAGAAACTCAAAAAATTAGGAAATTTTTGATCTTCCCCTTGGCAGGGTCATAACTCCTAGCTATTTTATCAGAATTTAAACTTTTTGGACTCATTGGAAAGATAAACTAGTTATCTAGTTTGAGTTGCTCGGTTACTTAGGCTTAATACCAAGTAACCGATGAAGTCTTGAGCCCTAATTTCGCTCTGAAGGCCTCCGAAAATGCAATTTACCAAGATGTAGAAAATACCAAAAATCATATTTTCAATATTTTTATCAAAAATCACTCAAATGACCCTGGACCTGATTAGATATTGAAACTATTTTAGGGCTTGATAGCATGTTTTCAGTCAACGATAGTCACCCAGACCCTCTTGACCACCTATGGACATTTAATTGCACAAATTTTCACAGATGCTCAATATTCATAACCTGATATATATAGGTTTGCACATTCACAGCCTAATAAAATATAAATGTTTATTTTCCTGCTAGTTATTAAATGATGATGCTTAATTCTTGTCTATTTGTTGCAGGATGTTGGAGCTGTATGAAGTGGCTGAAAATTACCAACTGGCAGGCAACATGAACTGGAGTTGGGGAGGATATCATCAAATATGTTGTGTGCCAGCTGGAAGGTGGACTGAGTCAAAGATACTAGAATATTCTATGCTAGCTGTACTGCAGGCATGTGATGGTCATCTAGACCATTGATTATTCTGAGAAGGATCCTAATCCTTGGATCATTGTAACTGTTTTCTAGCCTTTGTTCTATAAAAAGGCCAGAACCTGTCCAAATAACAGGGAGAGATACACATATAGAAAATATCTAAAAAATAAGGCCGATTAATGTAGACTTGATAGGAGATCGGATTACTAAGACTAATGAGGACTGAATTGTTGAAATGTCAAGGTTCTTTTCTTCAGATCATTGTAAATGTGCTTGTTCTTAAGCATACTGAATGGAGATGAAGCTTCAGATTACATCCTAATTGTAAAATTTACGTAATCTTCAAGTTGATTTCTAGATATGTAATGATGAATGTTGTGTTCAATTGGAAGCGCTCTCATTTTATTGCATATTGTTGTCAACTTTTCCTTTGAAGATTTGCACTAGATCATGCGGATTTGTGGAGTGTCTTGGTGAAGTATGATTCTAGTTTTCTTCTCTTCATTGCTATATGGGAACATGTATGTGGATCAGTGATCTCAGTCAAGTAATTTTGGGAATCTCGTCTTCTAACCCTTTTCCTCATTTTAAATTCAGTGAATCACTTCCAAAACTACAAATCATGATAAATAATAAGCAGAATAGAGAAATATGTTGACATCTCATAGATAACTGAAAATCCTTAGCATATTTGAGCTAAATGCATGTAGTGTTGAAAATATCATGCAACGAATTACAAATAATGGTAGAAATTAGGCAAATATCAACCTGTAGGCACATTATTTGAATACATTCATAGTGCAGAGGTAGAATTGTTGGAGATTTATGCAGGGCAGACATAAAGAAGAGTATATTTGGAGGAATATTGAAGAACTTTGCAGAAACTACTGAGGAACGTAAGGCCCCTGAATGGAAAACAACAACACACATCAACCACTGAGTAACGTCAGTAGATTATGAACTAATCAACGTAGACTTGGGATCATGAATTCTCTAAATTCATCGTGTCTTTCAAGATGAATAAAGGTTGTTGTGTAACTTTTATTCTATGTTTGTGTATGACTAACATCATCATCAACATAAATTGGAGCTAGAAGGAGGGCCTGGACAGGAATTTCTGGATTTCTGCAAATATTACATAAATATTTCATCATTTGAGCTTAATGTCTGCAAATATCTCTTATCTAAGAGGTTTTGGTCGCATCTTTGCAAAGATCTAGCTCAATGCTTCAAAGATTCATTTGATTTTCTGAGCTTTCAAGTTTTATTCTGAGATATGATAGATCCCATTTATAATTTCAAAATCCTAAAAATAGAAAGCAGGATCTCATTTGAATGGATGCGTATGAAGACAATTGTCAGGTTAACATTTCTTTATTTCAGGAAACTTTGAATAGACAACTTTATCCTCAAAGTTTGTCTAACTTTGGTTTATCCAGTTGTTGCAGGATACACAAGATTGTGGAGCATAGTGAAATTAATTGTCTAACTTTTCTTATAAGGTTGGATTTATATTTGAAAGGAATAATATTTTTTATAGATGTGTTCAAGGCTGAAGTTTGGCAGGGAAATGAAGAAATTCCAAAGCAACAAACAAATACAGTACTAGAAGTTATTAGTTGTCCAAACACTGAAGTGGACCGCTCTACAGATTTTAAATTATACTTGTCTAGAAATATACAGTGTAGTTAAATATTAGGTCTATCCACTAATGATGTCCTGATTGAAAGTTGGTGCAGATTACATGACGAAGAGCATTCAGAAAGGGATTGTGATGCTTGCTTGGTCATGTTGGAGAAGACTCGAATTCTAAAACAACAACAAGAGACAACACCCGTAATCATGAGTTGTTTAGAAAATACAATAGATGAATTAGTTATTGAAGGTAAAGAAGAGGAAACACCTTTCCTTGAGTCATTTTATGGTGAGAATTGGAGTTCTCCACTTTATGATAAGGGTGAGGTAGAGTGTAGGTATGAATCGTTCAAAATTTATAGAGAAGAAATCACTTGTCAGGATAAAGTCTCTGATTCTGATCCTATTACTTTTGATAAGGATAGTGAAATGTCTTTCCTTGAGTCATTCTATGGTAAAAAGAAATGTAGCCATATGGAAGAATTTAAATGCACTGTGGCTGAAGAAGTTCCTACTATAGCAACTAATGGAGTCATAGAAAAGAAAGTAAATCCTAATGTGTTGGCTAACTTCTTTAAGTTGAATAATCAAATGTAAGATTGTTATAGGTTAATGGAACCATATACCATATTGGATGGTAGATGTGAATTATTTGATGAACAATTCATGAAAGTTGAAGATGTAGAAAGTTTTGGAGTCTTTGTACATGATCAGATGTCAGTCCAGTGTCATTTTGAAAATGAAACAGGGGAGTATTCCTATTAGTCGGATGTTAATTCAGATTTACAGTCAAATGATTTAGAAATGATAAATTTCTGTATATCAGGTTATGATAATAAAGATACTTATTTAGATGTTGTTGTACACGGATTTAATGAAAACATTGAGGTGTTTCCTAAAGTCAAGAATCAGATATACATCCAGAATGAAGTGATAAAGACGGATAAAGATGAAGAAATAATCCATCAAGAGTCATACATCCTTCAATTTGAAGTGAGACCAGTCATTGAGTTAAGCAATGAAAGTTCAAAGTTAAACAGGAGACTAGTTGTCAATAAACCAGCATGTCCAACAACATAACCAAAAATACCCCAGGTTGTATCTTTCCTTTCCACATGAATGATGTTGATTATTATTTTGATTATGGAAATTTGGCAGATAAAACATGCATATGGATTAGTCATGAACATGACGAGCTTCCTCAGTTGCTGATAATCAGTGATTATTCTATTAAATACAGTGAATTTAGAATACAAGAATATTTTTCAGAATACAAAGATGAATTTGCTAGGAGCAGAACCATAACTAGTGCCCTGATGCTCTTGCACAATCCAAGGAAATATGCAAATACAGGTGTCTTTGGGTTGTTTCCTGGGTTTTATTTGCCTTGTAGGGTTTGTATATAGTTTGGTAGAGTAGTTGTTTTGTTTCTTTTCTTTGCTTTCTTGTTTTGTTTTCTGTTGTTCCCTTTTGTAGTTAGTTGTTTGTACAGTTTCCTTAGTGTGTTGGTTTTGTTTTGTTTGCTTGTTGAGTTCTATTTTGGTTAGTCAAGATGATGCATCTCATCACCCTGAGAAAATAACCAAATTGTCAAGATTCAAGTGATGAGAACAAATTCATATATAGTTTATGACTCATTTTGAGAAGTACTGGTGATCAGGTCTGTGATATCTTTTCATCAGGGTGCCCTTTCTTGACCAAAGTGACTCTTTCACAATGACTCACCTAATAGCCTTGGGTTTGTTGAACACACAAGTATATATGTTAAGTGAAAAATCTAAAGGGACTCCCTTGCTACCAATGCAATCTCCAACCTAAATCAGCAAGTGACCATACCTTGCATGCTAAGCTTACATGGTGACATCAGATGAATAGAATATAAATTTTGAAAATCCAAAAGAAAATAAAATTAGGCCATATAAGTAACTCTATCGAGGCTATAGATGCCTGCTGGCAGTGGGGCTCTACTTAGGGGGATTGTATAGATAACCTGCCAGGGCTATGGATGCCTGCTGGCAGCAAGGCCCTATCCAGGTTGGCTATGAGGGATGCTCCCAAACTAAGTAGCTTAACATCAGTTACTCATGCTTTCAACTTGCTTTCAAGATGAGGATAATTAATCATTTACACACACCTGATCCTTTGTTAGCATTGTTGCTATGATTAAAACTTTGTCATTCAGAAAGATTATGATGCTTATACTTAGAAAGAGTTAGAATACTATATATGAATGTGATCACCTCACTTGAATCATTGGAATTTGGTTGTTTTCTTTGGTGGCAAGTTGTTGTGTGGTTACACAACACACCCCATTTTTACTTGACAAAATAGGGACCTAACTTTTTGCTGCTTTGGCTTGTGTTGTTCTTCTCCTCTTCGGTGGTCTAGTAAAAGTAAGTCATGCAAGTGACCCTGCATAAGGGAAGTGGGTAAGTCATTATGATGAGGTTAGTTCGTCAAAGTTGATATTTCATATCAATAACCTCATGGTTGAAAATAGTATAAAATTTCATGCAGGTTTGCCTTTTGGATCATCCTGATATTCCTTAGGGAACAAAAGTTATGACAAGTCAAAGTCCTGGTCAAACCTGATATTCCCGGGGGGTCATATTCCTTAACATCGGTCACCTTATGTTAGATCACCCCGATGCCAGTTTATCACCCGATAATTATTTGGTCTGCGAACTCCGGATGTCAATTTTAGGTAATAACTGTATTTGTCCGTCAAACAGCTTCATATATTTTACGGGGGTCATATTTCAAATATCACCCGATCTTGCGAATATCACTCGATATTTCAAATATCACCCTGCCGCAGAATATCACCCCAGTACCAATATGCTGATGATGTCATCCAATCCCGATGAGCAAAGAAATTAGGAAATCACCCTGACGGTGACATCATCATCCTTTTTACCGCACGGAGGTACGTATCCAACCATCACCCTTTTAAATAACATGACGGTGACGTCAACTTAATCTTTCGAAAGGGGGTCACATTTGTTAATATGACTCATCTTCGTTAACATGATGATGATGTCAGCTTATCCCATTCCACAAAGGACCTGATATGACGATGACATCATCAATCAACTTGAACTCCGAAGGTCATCTAATTTCTAACATCCGTCATTTTTTCTAATAAGACTGATCTTTCCTAACATGACGGTGACATCATTCTGACCTAATATATAAAACACTCAACATGACCAGGATCTCATCTTATGCGGAGGGTGATATTCCTCAATATCAGGGTCATATTTCTTAACATCACCCAATTTCCTTCAGTATGACCATGACGTCATCCTTTCACATTTTAATGAAGCTCGTCCATGATGATGACATCATCATCATATCCAGATCTATGAAGAGAGTCATATTAGTTAATATCCCTCATATTAACTAATGTGCATACCCAGACCCGATAGTTTTATTCAATGGAATTTAGTGAACATAGATGTATGCATATTTGTATGCATAAAGTCTTGTATGTATCTAAGATAGAAAGTGATATGCAGAAAGTGCACAAGATACAAAAGTGAGCCTAACAGTTAAAAAGGTCATCAGGTTGAAATATGACGATGACATCATCATTTCTCATCTGCATAATAGTGAACAAAAGTGCATGTATTGCATATGCATGATCTTATGCATGCGATATACATAGAGAGATACAAAACTGAAAATGCTTACATATCAAATGAAGTGTCACATTACCCTTGGAATACAAAAAGAGCTACCAGAAGGTGAAACTATTTGCAAAAATTTAAAGAAACTCAAAAGATTAGGAAATTTTTTTATCTTCCCCTTGGTAGGGTCATAACTCTTAGCTATTTTATTGGAATTTAAACTTTTTGGACTCATTGGAAAGATAAACTAGTTATCTAGTTTGAGTTTCTCGATTACTTAGACTTAACGCCAAGTAACTGACTAAGTCTTGAGCCCTAATTTCACTCCGAATGCCTCCGAAAATGCAGAAGAAGATGTAGAAAATACCATAAATCATATTTTCGATATTTTTATCAAAAATCACTCAAATGACCCTGGACCTAATCAGATATTGAAACTATTTTAGGGCTTGATAGCATGTTTTGCAGTCAACAATAATCACCCGGACCCTCTTGACCACCTATGGACATTTAATTACGCAAATTTTCACAGATGCTCAATATTCATAACTCGATATATATAGGTTTGCACATTCACAACCTGATAAAATATAAATGTTTATTTTCCTGCTAGTTATTAAATGATGATGCTTAATTCTTGTCTGTTTGTTGCAGGATGTTGGAGCTGTATGAAGTGGATGAAAATTGCCAACTGGTAGGCAACATGAACTGGAGTTGGGGAAGATATCATGAAATATGTTATGTGCCAGCTGGAAGGTGGATTGAGTCAAAGATACTGGAATATTCTATGCCAGCTGTACTGGCAGGCACGTGTTGTTCATCTAGACCGTTGATTATTCTGAGAAGGATCCTAATCCTTGGATCATTGTAACTTTTTTCTAGCCTTTGTTCTATAAAAGGGCCAGAACCTGTCCAAATAACAGGGAGAGATACACATATAGAAAATATCTAAAAAATAAGGCCAATTAATGTAGACCTGATAGGAGATCAGATTACTGAGACTAATGAGGAGTGAATTGTTGAAATGTCAAGGTTCTTTTTTTCAGATCATTGTAAATGTACTTGTTCTTAAGCATACTGAATGGAGATGAAGCTTTAGATTACATCCTAATTGTAAACTTTACGTAATCTTCAAGTTGATTTCTGGATATGTAATGATGAATGTTGTGTTCAACTGGAAGCGCTCTCATTTTATTGCATATTATTATCAACTTTTCCTTTGAAGATTTGCACTGGATCATGCGGATTTGTGGAGTGTCCTTGTGAAGTATGATTCTAGTTTTCTTCTCTTCATTGTTGTATGGGAACATGTATGTGGATCAGTGAT
Source organism: Cunninghamia lanceolata (assembly GCA_027924645.1). Taxonomy (NCBI): domain Eukaryota; kingdom Viridiplantae; phylum Streptophyta; class Pinopsida; order Cupressales; family Cupressaceae; genus Cunninghamia; species Cunninghamia lanceolata. The sequence continues at coordinate 1,472,840 of BSBN01001310.1, forward strand.
CTCAGTAAATTAATTTTGGGAATCTCGTCTTCTAACCCTTTTCCTCATTTTAATTTCAGTGAATCACTTCCATAACTGCAAATCATGATAAATAATAAGCAGAACAGAGAAATATGCTGACATCTCATAGATAACTGAAAATCCTTAGCATATTTGAGCTAAATGCATGTAGTGTTGAAAATATCATGCAAAGAATTACAAATAATGGTAGAAATCAGGCAAATATCAACTTGTAGGCACATTATTTGAATACATTCATAGTGCAGAGGTAGAATTGTTGGAGATTTATGCAAGGCAGACATAAAGAAGAGTATATTTGGAGGAATATTGAAGAACTTTGCAGAAACTACTAAAGAACGTAATGCCCCTAAATGGAAAATAGCAACATACATCAACCACTGAGTAACGTTAGTAGATTATGAACTAATCAACGGAGACTTGGGATCATGAATTCTCTAAATTCATTGTATCTTTCAAGATGAATAAAGGTTGTTGTGTAACTTTTATTCTATGTTTGTGTATGACTAACATCATCATCAACACTCCCCTGCCATCCTTACAGGGATCGGGAGGTTTTCATCGACAACAAAACATTTCAACGAGACCAATGAAATTTGAACATGGTGCTTCCTCCTCTAATGTGCAAACCCCTATAGAAAAACATAACAATGCCTTTGAAGAGATCAATAGTAAGACAAGAAGGAATAGACAAGCAAGAGAAAGGAGGAAAAGAAGACAAGCTTTTGCCCAACGAAATGTACTTCAACAAGAAAACATTCAACCTAATATTGAAACAAACCAAGAAGAGCTTAAGAATGAACAATCTAAAAACAAGAACAAAATTTAGGCTATGGTACCTTACACACCTCTTTCCTCTAGCATTCGAGATTGGGAAGAGGATGATTTGCTCATCGACAACCCTTAGTTTGGTTGTCCCTATAGGTAAGTATTTCTAACCCTTTACCTTCATGTTGTGTTTCCCCCGTGATGTGCTATGTGTTGTTTAGGCCTCCTAGGATGACCCTTGATTCTCTTTTAAGGTCAAGGATACTGGGAGACTGCCTCTATTGTGACCCTTCTTCTATTTGTATCATCATTCTTCCATATTGCTTCTCCTCTATTTTCATTGTTGTGTGTTGTGTCTTATGGGCATAGCATTGCAGTTGGTGACTTGGTGGCACCCTTCTACGTGACTGTCCATAAGGCACTTGTTTCTCCTCTCTTGATTTATTATTTACCTTCTTCCAATGGTTCTAACTAGTGGATGACGAAAAACATATTATACTAATATGGACCTAGTGTCCCTTCAGCGTGAAATCAAAAAATGGACCTAGTTCATACATGACAGTAGGGTTGATATATATCATTTGATGCTTGGCTAGTAGAATCACTCCATGTGCTATCTTGATGTCTTATTGCATTTACAAAACATAATAATATTGCTGCTCCGTGCACTTTGTCTATCTTGGATTTTTCTTTCCTCGGCTTTTTGTATGAATGATTACATACATTGTTGATTATATGGATGCTAACACCTTTTCTTGCAGGAAATTGTGTGTTTGTGGGAACATTTGGCGATCGTAAAGTACATGTCACCCCTGGGGGGCATGGGCTTTGTAAGAGCTCGTGTTTCCTTGTGTGTTTTCTCTCTACCTTAACATGCTTGATATCGATACATGATATCAACCACCTTAAGGTGGGGGCATATATAAGGTAAGCTATCTGATGATTTTGGTACTAATGAAGTGTACTTGTAAGCCATCTGCGGAGGTGGGATGTTTTATCTTCAAGTGAGTGCACATCTTTCCTTTTTATATTGCAATCATTTAAGCCCTCTGCAAAGGTAGGGATGGTGTATTTCTCAAGGAGATTACACATTTTGTCATTTTCTAAAAGTCCTCTGAGTAGGTAGGGAGCAGATCTGAGACTATCCTAACCCTTAAGCGTGTCTTCGGCAATTGTTGTGGTGAAGCCCATCGTTGGTGTGTGCCTGTAGCGTGCTTGAGATGGCTGCGAACCTAGAAATAGGTTTCTTCCATTGCTTGTTTGACATGTTTTCTCCATGTCTTCCATGTGTGTGTATGGCGTGTTTGTTCCCAAGCATAGTCTAAAGACTGGTGGCAATGAGTCCCTCCTATGCTTTGGGTTTTGTATGCCGTGTTTGTTCTCAAGTGTAGTCTAAAGATGTGTGGCGATCAGTCCCTCCTACACTCTGAGATTTGTATTGTATGTTTGTTGCCCCATATGTAGTCTAAAGACATGTGGCGATGAGTCCCTCCTACATTTTGGGTTGTGTGTTTACTTTCCTTGTACTTGCATTTGCATTCATATATGAGAAAATTATAAAAAAAATAATCACTACATTCACTATATTCACTGTGTTTTGCGTGTCTTCAATGTTGTCTTCTCCGTGTTTTACATGACTGTAACTATCTTCTCCATATTTTTCATGCCTGTTAGTGTTTTCAATATGTTTGGCGTGTCTTCACCGTGCTTGGCGTGTTTGTTGTGTTTTGACCATACTTTAATGCATGTATTGGCCTTGCGTTTATACATACATTAAAGTGGGGGCTACATGTTATGTTGGAAAATGTCCCCTTGGGGACTTTTCCCTCTTAAGGTTTAGCTCCTGGGTCCTTAAAATGTATTTAGAGCATCTTGCATGTAAATTTTGAATCCCGATGAGAAAACCCTAAGTCTTACAGCAAATAGGACCTAGGGGTGCTATTTTGATGATCCCTAAACAAAATAGCAGGGTGGACTTGGGCACTAGCGCCCTAGTCCTGCCCTAAATTTAAATGTTGATTTTATGACCGTTATTTAGGTCCTATGTCAACATCTCAAGTTTGAATTATGAAATTCTTAGTGGGAATGTTTGTACTTGCATATATAAGCATGATTAGGTTTTCATTTGCAAACTAGATGGACATTGTGAACTTGTGACTTTATGCGAAACTGATTCAAGGCATTCATTGTGTTGCAAAACAATATTTTGTTGTTATTGTGCTTGTTTGTTGCAGATTTGACTCCATCTCCTCATGGCATGAAGAGCATCTTCCTTCCATGAGATCTACACTTCAAGGTGATATCTATTGTGTTTTTGATCATTTATCATTTGGATTTTGCCTCTATCCTACAGGGATACGCACTCTCATCTAACAACGGTGTTCGAAAGACTTGAATGTCTCTTGGGGGCTTGACCGAATCAAGCCTGTAAACACTACAACCCCCTCCCACACTCATTTGTGATTGTAGGTTATAGGTACTGAGTTTCATAGAGTGGAGTTGTAGAAGGAGGTTGTAGACGACAAGGATTCAAGATCCGAAAGAAAGAGGACAGAGTTCAACATTTTGGGACATGGATGCTAGTGCCAATGTCCACCTTTTCCATGACAAAAATGAAAGATATAGTAAATATCGATGTCAGAAGGAGATTCAGATTCCGTGCAAAAAATAGTACCTTGAATAGGGGCACTAGTGCCAGTGTCCCTGACTGTCTCGTATTCCAAACTTCAAAAAATAATAAGTTAACAATCTTTGTCCTTCACCTTAGTCTAAAAGGATTTGTCGTAATTCATCAATTTACTTATTATTTTTACTTATTTAGGTTTTTAAGTGTACTTGAGAATTAAATTGAGATATTGTTTGATAACATCTGAGCTTCCACATCATTCCAAGTAGTAGCCCAACCTATTAGGTGAATGCTCTCGCTTAGTAGAGATTCAACTCAGTTGATATGCCCTTGAATGTTTGGTGAGAAGGGAGGATCTAAACCAAATCAACTGCATTCAACATCTCCCCGCCCCCCTTTTTCACCCTAAATAGTTGCATTCACAATGCCTTTCTGATCACTTTAGGTAGAAAAGCACAAATGAGTTCCATGAACTGTGATAGTTGGGGATGACAGTGGATTAGTATTAAAATCAATTCTTCAAACTGAAGCAGTATGCAAGCTTAGTTCAGGATGAGGCTTTTCTAGTCTAGAGATTTGTGAGAGGCTTGAATGCATGTATTAGTGGTGGTGTCCAAGTGCTAGAATTAAAAAACTTAGAGGTTGTAGTTGAGAAGGCAAGATTGATTGAAGAAAATCTAGCTAGAGGCTATGATGGTCAGGTGGGAGTTCAGCCAGTGGTTCATTCTTAGGCAGGATCTAAGGTTCAAGGTTCTCAAGCCCAAACTAGGGGATATTTTAGATCACCTTTAGCACCTCCTAGGGCATCTCAGCAATAGCAATAGTAGTGGTAGAGATAGAAGTCTCCACAGGACCCTCAGAGTGAGCAGAGTTCTGGTAGACGTAACCATCGGGAAAGGAATGTGCTACATAAAAGGGGTCCTTTCCACCTTGATAATAGGCCCAGGATGGGAAATCCAAATTTAGTCACTCAAGCTTCCAACAATTAAGTGTACCTTAGTGCCTCCTTGGGTGGTTGGACTGTGCTACACTTGTGGTCAAGAGGGTCACATAATGAGATCTTTCTCTCAAGGACCAATGGCAACCAATGGCCAGAGTGTTGCAGCATCAAAGCTAATAGTGGGAGATGTTGGTAGGTCACATAGAGTGTTTCTTGTAGTAGACAACCACCAAGTGAAGCATCAGGGCATAATGGTGGAAAACTTAGGTTTTTGGATGGTGTCCATGCTTATAATTTATTTGATTCTAGTGCTTTAGATTCATTTATTTCCCCATCCTTGGTAGAGTGATGTAGACTTGTGGCAACAAGGCAAGGTGAGGCATGGTAGGTTAAGTTGGCTATTGGTGCTAAGGTGGTAGTGGACTCACTTGTGAGTGGGTGGGTGTTGGATCTTGGAACCTTCACTACCACTGTTGATTTATGTGTCCTACCCTTGGGATCTTACAAAATTATCCTTGGAATGGACTAGCTCAAGGCTCATCAAGAGAGCATTATTGTCGTTGCAAGGTAGTTGAGTGTATAGATGATCTTGGTCAACAAATGAAGGTAACAGGGGTGCAAAGACCCATATCTCTTCACATGATTTTAGCTATGCAGTTGAAATAGAGCATAAGGAAGGGGTGCCAAATGTTTTCTATCTCAATGAGTGACCTTTTAAAGAGTGAGTGTCATGAGGTATCTCTTGATGACTGTCCCCTTTTGAGGGAGTTTGCCAATGTATTTTCTAGTGTCATTCCTGGTATGCCACCTAAATAGGATGTCAATTTCCACATTGATCTTATTCTAGTAGATAAGCTCGCTTCACGTGCACCATACCAAATGACCACTTAGGAGCTAGGTAAGCTTCATTTGCATTTAGAGGAGTTGCTTCAAAAAGAACACATTCATCCTAGTGTATCCCCTTAGGGTGCACATGTTATATTCATGAAGAAGGATAGATCTCTTCATTTGTGCATTGATTACTAATAGTTGAGTAAGGTGACAGTGAGAAACCGATATCCCTTACTGAGAATTAATGACTTGTTTGACCAAATGAAGGGATCTAACGTGTTCTCTAAAATTAATCAAAAATATGGGTACCATCAACTCTATATTCATGAGGTAGACATTCATCGTACCACATTTCGTACTCATTATGGACACTACAAGTTCACTGTGGTTCCATTCAGGTTGACGGATGCTCCTTCAATGTTCATGAGTTTGATGAATGGGGTATTTTATACTTATCTAGACTGATTTTTCCTTGTGTTCCTTGATGACATTTTAATTTATTCAAAGACAATGGAAGAACATGAGGTCTACTTGCACCGGGTTCTTTAGTGTTTGTGTGAGAACCAACTTTTTGGTAACTTGGTGAAGTGTGAATTATTCTAATAAGAGGTGAAGTACCTAGGTCATGTTTTTTCTGGTGAGGGAATCTTAGTGGATCCCTCAAAGATTCAAGCCATAGTGGATTGTCCAGCACCCACAAACATGTCAAAGGTTCATAGCTTCATGGGATTGGCAGGTTATTACCATTAGTTTGTCATAGATTTCTCTAGAGTGGCACATCCAATCACTTCCCTTCATATGAAAGGGAACAAGTTTGTTTGGTCAAATCAGTGTGAGAGAAAATTCTGGATTTTCAAGGAGTAGCTGGTTAGTGCATCAATCTGTGTAGTGTCTAATCCTATAGTAGATTTTGTGGTTTTCATTGATGCTTCATTGGATGGTTTAGGGATGATCCTTATGCAAAAGGGCCGAGTGATTGCCTATGAGTCATGAAGGCTCAAGGATCACGAGTTGAACTACCCTACCCATAATTTAGAGTTGGTAGTAGTCATCCATGCACTTGTATAATGGAGACATTTTCTTTTGGCCATCCATTCAAGCTTCGTACTAATTATTGTAGCTTGTAGTATATCTTTACACATCCAAACTTGAACACTCATCAGCGTCAGTGGATGGAATTTCTTTGTGAGTATGACTTTGGTGTTCAATACATCAAAGTGAAGGAGAATGTGGCCATGGATACTTTGAGAAAAAGGCATCATGAGGTCTCATTTTTATCCTTGAGCATGGATCTGTGGAGTCACATTTTGTAGAAACTCCTAGAGGATCCATGGTTTCAAGAGCTTAGAGCTAAGATAGAGTCGCAAAGGGCCCTTGTAGTGAGCTATTTTGGCTATTCATTAGAGTCTAATGAACCATTGCAACATATTGGTTGTATTTATGTTCTATTAGCTAGTGGCCTTCATATGGTTGTGTTGTCTGAGGCACATCACACCCCTTGCATAGCCCATCTTGGTGTGAAGAAGATGCATGCCAACCTTCATTAGTTCTTTCAGTGGGCGGGAATAAGGCATGATATTATTGATTTTGTGGCTAGGTTCCGTGAGTGCTAGAGAGTGAAGGTAAAATATCAACACCTGGCAGGTCTCCTATAGCCACATGATATTCCTGAGTGGAAATGGGACATAATTTCTATAGATTTTATTGTTAGTTTGCTTATCTTCTCACCATCATGATTCTATCATGGTGATAGTAGACAAGCTAACCAAAGTTTCCCATTTCTCACCCATGAGGACATCTTATAGTGCTACATCTGTGGCATGTACCTTTATGAAGGAATTTGTACACTTGCATGGAGTGCCTTGTAGGATCATATCGAATCGTGATCCTATATTCATGTCAATATTATGGACATCCTTGTAGCATGCCTTGAGGTCTCAACTTAATTAAATAGTTTAGCCTATCACCCTAAGATATATGGACAAATAGAGAGGGTGAACTAGGTATTAGAGGATATTCTCTGAATGTACATTATGTGGTTCAGCAGTCCAGATGAGAGGACTACTTGTACGTTATCAATTTTGCCCATAATAATGGGTACCATAGTTCTCCTGATATGGAACCATTCCAATCTTTGTATGGATTCCTATGTCAAACTCCTTTAAGTTAGGACAGGCTTGAGGACAGAGTTATACTAGGTCCTGAGATGCTTCAAGACATGGAGCAACAAGTAGTTAGAATCAAAGAGCAGTTGTTGACTACCCAGGATGGATAGAAGAATTATGTCAATTCTAAGAGATTGGATTAACACTTCTCGGTTGGTGACCATGTTTTTCTAAGAGTGTGACTACACAAGAGCCCAATCTATTACAAAAAAGCTTCTAAGCTCACACCATGTTTTGTGGGACCTTTTGACATCCTTAAGAGGATTGGTCTAGTCGCCTATTGGCTTGCCTTACCACCCAATATCTCACGCATCGATGATGTATTCCATGTTTCCATACTTTGATAATATATTATAGATGTGACACATGTTCTTGATTGGGGTGCCTTGCAGGTTGAGGAGGGCAGGTAGCTTTCTTTGAAGCCTATATGCATTTTGCAGCATCAGAAGCTGGCACTTCTAAGTTGAGACTTGGAATAGGTAAGGGTCCAGTGGGACCCATTGGATGACTCTTCAGCTACTTGGGAGGATGCTACGTTGTTGAGGACTCTATATCCCCACCTTTTTTAAGGCTTCCAGGAGTAGTCCTAGTCTTAGAGGGAGAGGATGTAATACCTTGGGTGTTTGTGCCTTATTATAGTTTACTTATACTTTAATTTTTCTCCTATTGTTATTAGCAATGATATTTATTTTGACATCAAGGTGATCTTGATGGGGTTTTTGTCTTGGCATCTAGACTTCATTATGGGTCCATATGTTATGACTATAATTTCATTGGACTTTCAGTATGTTATTTCACTACTTTGCTCATGTTATATAGATGTGATTATTATTATTGGCTAGGGTATTGATCGTTGTGGATGATACCGGTTGTATATGATGCTTAATTGATTGTTTTTATTATACCATGTTGGGTGTTTATGCTTTGATTCATCTATTTTTATATAGTGCAAGTACACTTGATGTTTCACTTGAGTGTCCAGGCATCAGGTTTCCCCAACAGTTGTTGTATTGTAGATGTTGCATTGAGTAAACCTTTTTTGTTATCCTTTATCTCACCTAATTCAAGTATGGGATGAACCTTGCATATCCCTATGTGTTTTTGGATTCGAATTAGTGGTGATTCAAAATTCCTCTTGTCATGTGCAAAGTTGCAAACCCATAAATTGAATGGTCATTTATGCTTGTTTGTGTTATCTTGATGTTTGCCATTTTAATAATGTTGAAATGTATTTTTATTATATTAGAAATATTTGATATTCCATAATGATAGAGAAAATGATTGTCTTTTGAATAAATAGTTACTTTATTTAACTTTGCATGGAAATAATAATTCACCTTTAATTGTTCTTTGAAAATAAAATTAGTGTGGTGTGAATCAAATATATTTAATCATGCATATTAGTGTTAGAAAAAATATTGACTTCAATTGTAAATTAGAAAATAAATTGTTAAGTCATGTAAAAGGAAATTTTGTATTGCATTTTCCTTCAAAAATAATTATAAATTGAATTTTATATTATAATAAAAAAAAGAGCTTCTTGAAGAATAAAAGGAAAATAGAGTTCATTTTCTTGCATTTTCCTTCAAAAATAATTATAAATTGAATTTATATTATAATAAAAGAAAAGGGCTTCTTGGAGAATAAAAGGAAAATAGACTTCATTTTCTTCATGATTCACTTCTTGCTCTATCAAAAACCGTCTTCATGCTTCTTTGAAAAGAATTTGAGAAAGGATTGGAAAGAGTGATTCTTGCTTGTTTGAGTGGGTGAATGTTTGGTGGAGGTTTTGGTGTGTGTGGTAAAAGATTTATATTCAAAGACTCCTCCATTTTTCCTTGTTTTCAAAGCTTTTTTGGAAGGTAATTATCCTCCTTTATCATTATTTTAATTGTTTTTTAATTCTTCATTGCCATGCCACCATATGTGGTTTGATCATGGCTTCCTTGTTGAAGGAATTAAGTTATTGTAGATTGTAATTTATTTGCATATGTTTGTGTTGTAATTTAAATTTTGAAAATGTGAAAAAAGAGCCAAAACCATGGTAAAATTTTATTGAAAACCTCTTTTCCAAGATTGAGTGGAAATTATGAGTGTTGTCCATAATTGTGATAATGGGGTGTAATTAGATTTTTGAGATGTCCTTTATTTTAGAAATTTTAAAAAAACCAAGGTTGCAAAGAAATCATTAATGATCAATTTGGGGGTTTATGGTTATTTTTCATTTGAAAGAAATAAAAAATTTGCATTTTAGGTCCCCAAATTGAATGATTTAGATTGTGGGATGAATAGTATCCCTTATGATTTGAAATGTTGCATCTTTTGACTTTATGTCATGAAATTTGTCACATTGTTTTCCGTTCCACACCCAATTTGCATAATTGGTGTGTTAGACATATAGGATGAAGTATATGGTAAGAAAGGAGTGACTCTCATCGCATGTGACAATACAACTTGATCATTGGAAATAGCGAGTGGAGAGTTTTAAAAAGGTTTAACCATAATCACATTGGGTAAATAAAATATGTAATTAAGATATCTACGCAAAATAGGAATGCTATCCTAGATCTAGTTTTGATCATAAAAGGCATGTTACAACTTTAGGAGTTGGTGAATGTCAGAGTAGTCCTTGTGGGAGGATATCCTATCTACTCACAACCTACAAGGCTCTTGAGCCATCATAATGACACTTCTTATCTTGTTTCTATGAATCTCTTCCATCTCTAATGTTAGAAATTATATTCAACATGTGGTGTGATCCCTTGTGATTGATTATGCATTTGTGATGCCTAATTCATGCTTGTAAATGTGGTGTATGGTTTCCATGTTTGATTGGTGTGTGTGAATCCTTTTCTCCCTTGTATGGTATGTGTGTGTATTCCACCCATGCAACAATCTCCTAGGTCAGTGGGGTGGACCTAAGGGTACCACATGGTTGGATGGCATAGAACCATTGTTAGGGACTTGTAGTTCCTTGAGATTAGCTTGAATTCACGTGCAAGGTGTGGATCTCTTCTTTGTTGTAACTTCCTATTTATGTAGGTTTATGGAAAAATATATAATTAAGGACATTGGTGTCCTATTTTATAATATTGTATCATTTATTGATCTTTTGTGGTTGTGGAATTGTAATCCACCCACATAAGTGGTGACAAACTTATCATTAGTTTATCATAATTCAAAATTGGTGTTGAAAGTGCATTGCCCTATTGTATGTTTTCTATAATTTTGGATGCATGATGGATAAAATGAATTAGTGCACTTATTTTGTCAATTGGTTAAATTGAACACGATTCATGGTGCATCGATAAATTGTTGGTAAAATGAATCTCTTCCTTTTCTTGTGTTGGTGGACTCCACAGGTGGCTTATTGCAAGTCAATTCCACCTTGTCATGTAAGGAGTTCATTTGGTTTGGGACTAGTTTTGGAATGTCTTAGCTCTCCTACTTCTCTCCTTCATTTTGGTCTTTGGAAGAAACTTCCTTGATGTCAAATTTCACTTGGTGGAATGAGTATCCATCAATTGTGAATTTTTGAGATCATACAAGTTAGAGAGGCTCAAAATGGTCATCTTCATGTTTTTCAAGACTTTCTAGGGGTTCATTAATGTCCCTAGGTTGTTAAAATTTAATGTAGAGTCCTTGGTTAGTTTTGGAGTGAAAGAAGGTCCTAAAAGAGTGCAAAAATTCCACTTTTAGACATTGGAAGGGACTACAATGCCCTGGGAAGGACTACAACACCCTGATAGGGACCACAATATCCTGAAAGGATTGGAGCACCTAGACAAGACAATTATGGAAAAGCGGTAGTGTCCAGGTTTAGCGCTGGAGTATTCCCTAGTGTTGAAGTCCCCTCTCATACTGTTTTCCAAGGTTTGTTAGATAATGGGAACTTCACAAACTTTCTCAGAGAATATTTATATATGAAATTTGTTCCCCTCGACCTCTTGGGTCCACCCATTTGTTCACTTTGTTGATAAGAGGTGTATTCTAGAAGTTACCCCCACTTTTATGTTGGAAAGCATGTTGGAGCATGTAGTGACCTAATTAGTCTTCCATTAGCACCGTCATGCATGGTGCATTGGTGGTGCCATCTTGTGAGTTCCATATTACTTGAATGCAACACTTGTGGATGTGTTGTGTGTTAACTACTTTGTTGTCTCTTTTCAAAAAATTATGTTTGTCTTTGGTTTGTCTTGACCTAATACCTTGGGCATAAGCTTGGGGCATTATAGCAGCACCAACATTAAATCATGGAGTAATTTTGACAGTATAATGGCATCCTTAAAACACACTATGAAAACTCAATCTAAGTTCCACAATAAATAGAAGAGACAAACAAGAAATTGTCCAATGCTTTTGTAAAACCATGAGCCAACATGCAAGAGGTATGATGCCCAAACCTGATGGCTCAAATTCAAACACCCCATAACAAGTTTGAATTTCCAGGGTACATCTAGAAAATTCCTTATAGCTATCATAACTTGTCATAACCTATCATAGTCAACATTCCAACTTAGGAACCCCAATTTGTCATGTTCCTCCACTTAAAGATGTTTTATGACATGTGTTATAATTTTAGTCATTATTCCAATGTAACTACCATCTTACATGCTTTAGTACACATCATAGAATCCATCATAAGTAACTTCCAAATATTATAATGTCATAAAATGCTCTTACACGTCATAATGACATTAGAATGTGTGTCAAAAGTTGTAAGAGCATGTAATGTCATTATGATGTGTAAAAGCATCTTATGAAATTGTAAGATGTGGGAGTTACTTATGATAGATTCTATGATGCATAAGAGCATGTAAGAGGGGGATTACATTGGAAGCTTAACCAACATTATGCTAGTCTTATGACACATGTCATAAAGCACTTTTGAGTGGAGGAACATGACAAATTGGGGTGCACAAGTTGGAATGTTGATTATGACAAGTTATGACAATTTGAAACATTAGTTTTCCATGATCCATATTTTTGCAATTCATGTTTTTGGATTCAACTATGTAGAGTTTTAAAATTATCCACATTTTGGATCACACTCTGTGATCCATCATCAAGATTAAAATGATAATAAAACTGTAAAGTGGTTATTGTATAAATAGACGGAGAGGAGATAGGTAAGAACAAAGAAAAAATAAGGCCAACAAGCTGATTTGAGAAACAAAAAATTAAATCAAGACTAAAGAAAAAATTTACATAAAAAGTATAAAAAACAAGGATTAATGATATACAAGAAAAACACAATAATCAAAAACCTCAAAAAATAAACCAATGAAGAAATAAGCAATAAAATTAGGAATATATATATATATATATACACAAACAAATGAAATAAAAAGAAAGCTAAAATGAAAAAAAATAAAACCAAAAAAACTTAATTTGAAATAAAAACAAAAATTATGAAAAAAAAACACCAACAAATTGTGAAAAAAATAATAAAAAACAAAACCCTAGGCAATAGAATAGAATAGCAAGGAAAAGCATAAACATACAAAAAATAAAACACACAAAACAAGGACAACCTACTAAGTAAGAAGAGAAATAAGATAGAAATCAAGACCCAAGGAAAGGAAAGACAAATCAAATGAGAAGGGTTTAAAAATACAAATAAAATAATCTAAAACACCAATAACCAAGTGACACGAAGCAAAGCTAGAAAGAAGGGAGAAGGATTATGGTTTCGTTAAGTTTGAGAGCAAGGGTTGCTAGGCTTGACTAAGACACACACCTCCATCTCTGTTAAGATTTGATGGATAGATGCTAATCTCAATTGCTTCCATCATCTTCCTTTTGAAGAAATTATCTTCCTTTATTAGGTGATCCAAAACATCGATAATTTTAAAACTCTACACAATTGAATCCAGAAATCTGAATTACAAGTTATGACAATTGTAAGGAATATTCTAAATATAGCTTAGGAATTCAAACTTGGTATGGGGAATTGGAATTTGGGTTATGGAGGTTTGGCACTGTACCTCTTGCATGTTGGCTCATTATTTTCTAAAATGATTGGATGGTTTCCTATTCATGTCACATCCATTTATTGGGGTGCTTAGATGGATTTTCATAGTGTGTTGTAGCAATGTCATTATGTTGCCAAAATTACTCTAGGATTTAATGTTGGTGATACTCTTATAATGGCATGTGCCTAAAATTTTATGTAACTATATTGTTATTGTAATATAATTGGTTTCAAGCTTTGAAGTGTGGGGTTTTTCTCTTGACACGGTTTTCCCTTACATACATCACTATGTAATTGTTTTGTGAGTTGTATGTCTGTTGCATGTTGGTGCATGTTATTGCATGTGTGATTGTGCCACTAGAAATTGTTAGAAGTGGGATTCTATGCATTTTATCTTCTCATAGATTAGCATAAGAAACACTTCCACACTTTAGCTTCCTTTCATGAGATGGCTAGCTACTTATTGAGTTATCATTTACTTAACTCTAATAGTAAAATATTTTTAGAAGATAATTTATTCTCATTAAGGACTTTGTAAGACCAAATATATAGGTTTGAATGAACATTGGAATATAAAGTTCTTGACATAATTTACATTACTAAGAAGAAAACTCAACATTTACAACATATCCTCATCAAGGTGATGAATGTGAACCTAGAAAGTGACAATGCTATCAATGAAAAACATTACAATAGTTACAAAAAAAAGTAACTAAAATAAATTTCATAAAGAAAATAAGAAATCAAATAAAACCTACAAGGTCACCCAAATCAATCATAGCCTCAATTTTAGATCAACCAACACACTCTGAAAAATAGATTGCACATGCCTTACAAATGAACCACATCAAAGGCATTAACTAGGTAGCAAGGTCTTGTGCATCTCGCACATCAAAAAATGTTCTATGCACTTATTCTTTATGAAATATCTCTATATTAAACACTTTAGTTTTATACTCATTTTAAATTGATTCAACAATTAGTGTGCAATTTTTCATACTCTATAAATTAAAGTGATAATATCCAATTTTTTTATCTCTAGTAATAGGGTTTCATAGGAGTGGGACAAGTACTAGAAAAAAATCCTGAACTTGCTGCTATTAGCAACTTTTCTAAGGCACATGGTAGTGTTCCTCTTCCTAATTTTAGCAATAGGTACCACAAGAAAGATGAAGTTGGCCATTATAATTGGAGGTTGATTTATTTATTTATGTTGATGTATACTTATTAAATAAATTTTCCTTTTTAATAGATTAAGTTAATATGGTTTGGTATGCATGGATGTGAACTAAATGTAACATGCATGACCATAGAATTCAATGATTAATGATACAGATCCACAAAAATGTCACCCTCCTCTCTAAGAATGAGTGTATCTAAATGTGAACTACATGTAACATGCATGACAATAGAATTCAATGATAATGATACAACCAAAAAAATGCTAATGGCTTAACAATGTCCTGACTCAAGTGTAAATTCTCTTGGCATGTTGTTAACCAACACTTACAAATAAAACTTTGTCTATAGAAACATAGTTTTAACTACCAACAAATGTTATATGTGAAACCCAAAGTGTAACATACCATCTCATATTACTTGGAATTACACACACAATTTACTAGAAAGTAAAAAGAACATGATCAACATGAGAAAGTTTTTTTTTTAACATTTGCATAATCATGTATAAAATTGAATGCATATCTTTTCTGAATATCTTTTCAACCTTGAAATATAATATATATTCAAAGATAAATCATAGAGAAATCATTTCACTTTACATTTACAAATATTTTGCACTTAGCAATATGAACAAGTTTGCATAAATTTGACAATCATAAGTCAATCATAAAGGACACTGCATCTGGAATCTTGATATCTGTCACTCAAGTCTCGATGAGTCTTCTGCAATAGAGGGAGAGAATCATTCGAGTGCTTTACCTCCAACCACAGACCGGCGATCCCCTGCTCACCTTACTTCCTGGAAGTGTCCCTACCCTTCACGAAGAGTATAGACATAGAGAACCAATAGGTTGCCATCTGATTTCTAGTGTTGTCTTACGTAACTCAATCGACCATACAACTCTAGAGAATATTCTAGCTAAGTATGATCATACTAACAGGTCACGCCATCTAGACACTATGAACTGACTAATGCATGCAAAGATAAATGCATCACTTTGGCCAAAGTTTCTATATAAATAGACATTTTCAATAAACGTAGTGTTTTCACACACCTCTAACTTGACTTGGAAACTACCTCATCCTATAGTTTTACTTGTTTGCCTAGCAACTCTAGACATGGAATGTCTTGGCTAAACTCAATTTCTAGTCAATCTAACTTATAGTTTGATCCTTAATCTAGGATATGTATATATAAACAATATGAAGGTTTAGACAATTTTAACCATTCAAAGAGTCCCTTGCTACATACATGCAAATACTAGGGTCCATGATTCCTTGTCACTCTACTCAATGTCAAAGATTGTGCAATATTATGCTACAAACAAATTTTTGACTCTACAAAAAATCATTTATTATCAATGTTACTAAATTATGTTCACACCTAGTTTAGTTAGACCTGATTTGTAGTTGTTACAAAAGGAGTAAGAGAAAACTTTTAATTTTATTCAATCGGTGAATGTATGATGCCTTAGCAAGAGAAAACAAGGATCAGTTGTCAGGATAATCTGATAGTCCAATTAGAACTGTCAAACCATCCTGACAAATGAAGATCTCAGATAGTCAATGAATGACAGAACAAATCTAACTAGTTTCATCTTTCAATTATAAGATGATTGAATTATTCAAGTGATCACAATTTAGTGTGAAAGAAAGGTATTTATAAAACTGTCATTTCATATCATGTTTTGAACATATGTTTCATATCAGATTCAGTTATTCTATCCTATGCATTTGATTCAAAAAAAGTAAACATACATAAATCATTTGCATAAGGTAAAGTAACTCATCATATTTATAGTAATGTTTAAATGTGTCTCACACAAGTTGTGGGAGTCACTAAACCAAGCAATGCAGACATATGCAAGCTATACATCCGAGGATAAAAGGAAAGAGAAAAAACATATGAGAATATTAAATATCCATCATTGCCATTTTTTATAAGGTTGATGTCCTTAGTTGATAGCCGGACTTCATGTCCTTATCTTCAGCTCCTGATCATGACAGTATACCTACAAAAAATTGGCGAAAAGCCCTGTTAGAATCTCTGGATATTTAAAATCATCACATGTTTTTATCAACAGACATATCAACGTGCATGCATTATGCATCTTATGTGAATGGATCAAATAAGACATGAGCAATAAAATCAAATCATCATAAGAAAGATCAATCAACTTCAAGAGGTATGTTTTTATACTAACTTGTTTGTTCACTATGCAGGTATAGGAAAAGTAATGTTGCTAATTTGAAGACATTAAAACATGTGGAGAAAATGTGGCTCACACAAGGGTAGAGCCCATCATGTTTCCTTTTATTCGTTTAAAAAGGATATCATAGTGTAAAAAGATAGAATGCATTATTCAAGAAGATACTATGCATTAGAACAGTCAACTAACAAAGAGGGTGATGTCATCATGATAAAAGTGAAGAGGAGCGGTTGCTCCTATAAACTATGCCCACTTAAGAAAGTAGGTTGTCAAAATCTGAAAATCATATTCAAATTGATTCATTACATGTTACAAGAGAAGCAATCATTGTGATCAAGTTGTCAATATGCAGAATACAGAAGTGCAGTCATGAGAAGGTATTCTCCTTTATTTCTATCAATGATTGGAGTATGTTTTTGTTGTCAATATTTATGCCATAGGTATGACAATCATCTAGGTAGGTAAACATCATGATATATCAACCTTAGATGTCATAAAATGTATAAAGTGTAAAGAGGAAAAGCCTTGTGATAAATGAATAGTCAGCTGAGAAAGATTTGCCAAGGCTATCATGAAGTTGATCAGTTTGTAGCCTCATAAAATATAGATTTACATGAAGTGAAGGCTACAAGAGCCATTACAAATGATAAACTGTCATACTACCATATTAGTATACAAAAAGTACAATGTCTTTACTACAGGACAACATAAATGTCAAGGCATAATAGGGTACAGTCATATCATGCCAAGAGCAGTCATACAGCATCGAAGAAGTATGCCAAACAAAATTGCCAGAATAGCAAAGCTTGATAAGAGGCATGTGGAATAACAATGTATGAAGAGACAGGTGCTTAATCAATATACAAAGGTACAGGTTGTTTGCTGGAAAAAAATATAAATATCAAACATCTCATGCTACAACCATGTGTCTCAGTAAAATAGAGCAACTTAAAGAATATAGCCATGCTACAGAACTAGAAAATCATGCAATCATTGCATTTTTATGCCATATTGAACCATTATGAAGTGACAGCTATAGCTATAGGAGGTAGCATAGAAAAGATCATATCTAAATGTTCATGACATACAAGAGATAACTAATATAGAGAAAGGTACGTCATGTCAAGTTTAGATCATGCAATAAAGTACAGATGAAAAAATAGCAAGGAGAATGTTATAGCAGTTTACCAGATATAGTTTCTCTCATACATTCAAATGACAGAAGGAGAAAGAAACAAAAGATAAGGATTCTTTATGTTTCTCTTTTCACATGTCTAAGTGGACAGGTTCAAGTTATAACAAAATACTCATAAAATGTGAAACCCTTATCATCATGTGGTGTTTTGAAGCTATAGTCAATAGCAAATACAGATAACCCATATGGGTTTTTCTATCAATACAGAAAGGTCCAGCAAAGGAGAACACAGCTATAGCAGGTCATGGCCTTTAAAGAGTTTCCTTTTTCATATTTAGAAGTTCAAACCCTCATTCTCATTGCAATATGTTTTGAAACCTTATCTTTTCTTTTTTATCTATAGGAAAGAAATAACACAGAGAAAGAAAGGTTATAGGCCATGGCCAAAGAAGTGTGAAAAGAAATGTATAGGAAATAAGATAATGAAATGGCCATGACTAGAAAGGCCTATCTTTTTGAAAAAATGAAAACCCATATAATTTTTCTTGAAACCATAATGCATTTTCCAAGTTACAGTCACAAAAAATATGAAAAGAATGAAGATACAACCACAACCATGAAAGAGGAGAGTTTTTCTTTAGAAAGCACAAATACCCACTTACATTTTTAACCCTTATCAAGAATGTGCAGACACAGTGAAAAAAGAAATGAGATATAGGTTAAAGAACATGGAAGCTCACTTCATTTTTTTTGTTTGAAGAAAGCTACAGAAGTCGCGGGCTTCATTCTTGGAAACTTTTTCAAAAGGATAAGTTACAGTTGCAGATGAAGAAGACACAAAGACAAGAAAGCATGGTAAGAAGGTGTTTGTACAAAGCTCAACACACAGCCACCCTAGCCGACAGCCAGATATCAAAGAATGAGCAAACATGACAGGTGGTTGTCAAATAAAAAATCAAAAAAAATATACTCACCTTGTTCCTGCAATGAGATGTCATGTTTAAAATGCTAAAGAATCGACTGAAATGGTAGAAAAAGGAGCAAGAGAAGTATTTTCCTTCAAACCCTAGATGACTGCCCAAAAGTTGCAAAGAAAAATAAAAGATGCAAAGAAAAATAAAAGATAACAAAATGAGAAGTGACAACTTTTTAGGGTTCTCTCTTTGTTTTTTTTCGATGGATTTTCTTTTGCCCTTTTCTCATCTTTTTTGACTTAGAAAGTAAATCATTCATTTTTTCCAAACTGAGGTCAAAACTTATGTCTTGACAATTCCTAATGATTATGCCAGGGAGAGGCCCATGGGCCAAAAGAATTATTTCTTTTTGCATTTTATCCTACTAAAGTCAAATTTGCAAATCATTAGAAGGTAATCCTTAAGCTTTTATTCCCTTTGTCCCATGGTGGTCGACAAGATAAAGGTCGAAGATGCCCTTTATCATATGTTAATACAAAGTCAAAGGTCGAAGATGCCTTATATCATATGGAGACCAAGTGTGGTCAAAGCCCTTATGCCTTAGGCATTTTGAAATGCATGAAAAAGATAACAAAGTAAATCATGAAAGACAAGTGGTTACAAGGTGGCAGGAAATATGGGTAAAGTAAAAATGGACAATACCTGTGTAAGACAAGGTCAAATATGAGGAATGAAATCATGTCGACAAATGGCAAGGATAAGACAGAGAGCATTGCATGGTAAAATTAAATGACAAATGGTGATTTTAAATGCAATGAGATATAATGCAAGGTGATAGTCAAATTCATGACAAGAAGATATGGTCAAGACAAAGATATGGTAAGGATGATATGCAATATGAAGGCAGATGGTATAGTTGTGTAATGCAAACTATATGTTTTTCTTTTACCAATGTAGAGGAGTGATAAGGGGATATTTTTATGCCTTGATGCATGTGTAATGCAACTAGGAGGTTTTCTTTTGCATGGAGTTATAAGGTGATAATGATGCAATTATCATTCTTCTTGATAATTCATTATATTATTTTCCATGTAAATGACCTAAAATTTGCATGGGAGGCATAAGGGGGTAATTTTTTCATTTTTTCATGCATGATGACCTAATTAATTTTTGGCATCATTATCATATGAAGTTATGCAAAATTATGCAAATGTAAAGGAGAGATAAGGTGTTTTCTTTTTCTTCCATTTCCTCATGACTTTACAACTATAGATATTGTAAACAAATTAATAAAGTAATATTTTATAAATTACTTTATTATTTTGTCACAAGTTGTAAAATTAAAAAATTAGACAAATTGAAACTCATAATAGAGTAAATCATGCAACTGATTACTTTATTTTTTGTCCACATGATCTACACATGCAAAATCATGCAAAATGGAGGAGTTGAGTTAACTAAAGACTTTGGGGGTCTTTTTCATGGCTTGGAGGTCAAATTTAAAGAAATTTGCTCAACCCTTGGGTCAAACACATGGAGACTAGCATATTGGAGCTATTTTTGCTCATTTTGAGGCAGTTTTGACCCTTATTTTTAGGGATTTTATTGTTTGCTCGTGGATCAAATTGGAGAGCTTATTTTTAGAGGCAGATGACTGCAGATGATTTTTTTCATGCCTCTTGGAGAGAGAAAACTATATATTGTAGGGAAAACTTAGTTTTTTCCTAGTTCTTGCATTCTTTTCTCTTTTACACATTGAGAGACAGAGTTTGTTTGTAACTCATTTTTCAAGTTCTTGCCTTTTTGCTCTTTCCACTTTGAGAGAGAAAGAGGTTTTGTAACCCACTTATTTGCAGATTTATAGAGATTACAACAACTTATAGGTTCTATACTTTGTATTATGTAATTATTTCCTTTATTTTTTAGTTTGATTGAGTATCTACCTTCCATTAATGCAACTTGTATGAGTGATTTGATGAGATTTTATTGTGTTTAACATCAGAACCTTTAAAATCATTGTCTCATTAGTACTTACTTTTGTTAGATAGCATTGAAAATCACAGGTCTTAGGTTGTGCAATTGGAAAACCTTTCTTTTATGTTGTGAAAAACCCTTTTCCTTCAAACAGAAATATTTTCTAGCCTCCCTTAGAAACATTTTTTTGATAAATTTGCTGAAAGTGGTTTGTGTGGATAGATTTTCTAAGATCTATTGTGAGTTAGATTGCCAAGTTTTCATCATTATTAGGTGCATCACCGTACTTTTACAATTTCATTTTCTTTTAGAAAGATCCTTTTTACCTTTTCCACATCAAAGTCATAGATCCAATTGAATATTTTAAGGGAACCAGCCCATAATCTAGAGGTTCAAACTTGACATAGGTCACCCACACCCTGAGTTTGATCCCAAGTTTCAAAGAATTGCTGAGTGTCACAACTTTGCATCACGGGTGCAATCCTAATTGACAACAATTTTTGGCACGCCTGGTGGGACTTTGAACTAATTTTTAGTTCAAAAAGAAATTATTTCTATTATTTTGGTATGATCAGTAGTTAATATAGCCTTTTTAGAGGTGTTATTTCAAAATACCTGGCGACTCTAACTTTCTAGTTTGAATAGATTAGATTTTTGCAGCCTATGAGAAGAGTTTCACAAGATCAGGTTTCAATTATTTTCCAACTTTTTGAATGAGTAAACATGTCTATCCTTCATGGAAACATGTCATATCATCCATCATATCATTAAAATACTGCTAATCCCCCATATTATCAGCCATATCAGATCAGCCATGTTGCTGGTTTCATCCCTAATTCCTTTGATTTACAAAGAAATCAGCATGCACAGTATTCTTACCTCCCACCCACCCCAGTTTAGCCTTGTTGGTAGCCTATACATAAACCAGATTAGCTTCAAGAGTATGCAAAGAAAGAGATTGCAAGCATGAAGAGTATGTCACTTGATCTCAATAACACATTGCTAGAAATTAATAAGCAGATAGAAGAAATCAAGAAATAGCGGGAGTATGAGCAGCAATAGGAAGAGATGGCTTATTGGGCCTATCTCTATGAGCAAGACTTGTTGATGTAGAGAAGACAAGATGAACAAGATCTTGCAAAGGAGATAGTAGCAAAAGAGGAGTAGATGAAGTTTTTGCTTGCACAAGTACAAAGGCATGAGATCCAAACAGTTGCATTCATTCCAGATCAACCAGTTCAATATGAGGTTAGTAGGTATCAAATTCCAAGTTTCAGAAGTTCTAATTTTGATCAGGAGCCTGTTTGCATTCAAAATCAGTCTATTAGTCCTTAGTATCAGTCACATCAAGTACCTGAATCAAATCATCAAGCTTTTGAACAAGTATGGCAGCCTTCTTGGACCAAGCACCCTGATTATAAAATGCCAAATCTTATCAAAGCTACCTCTCCCATACCAAACTAAAATTAGGAAAGGGAAGAAGTAGTGATGAAACCTAAACCAATTAAGTTTCCAAGTTTCAATCTAGTAGCTGAAGGTTATTGCAGCCCTTCTTGTACCACTAAAACAGAAAAATTAAATGTGGAGCAAGAAGTTTCTGTTGTTTTTATTGTGTCGCCAGCTAAAAATAAGCATAATTCATATGAAGAGGATGCTGGTTCAAATTTGGCACTCAATCCTTTACATTTTGATTCATTTGAGAAGTTTTCTAATGCTATTTACAAGATAAATGAAAGCAGGATACAGATATTGGAAGGGCAAAATATTCTATTGCAAATATAGAATGCCCATGTTCCATTGGAGAAAGCCCCATGTGAGGAGGAAGAACTAGTTTCTTTGTTTGATCAGCTACCTAGTTTCATTGAACCAGATGAGGAAAGCATACTAATAGCAGTTTCAAAATGGAAAGAAGGCATCAAATAGTATGAGGAGTTGCTATTTGAAGCTAAACAATCTGACAAGGTGATATTGGATCAATTAGAAGGGTGAGAAGGTAAACCTATCATGCAATTTACATAGCTAGTTAAGAGTTGTTATGAGGTAATAAACAGTCCTCTTTTACCAAAAATTCAAGAGGAATGTGATGAAATTTCATTTTGGGACGATCTTGAGTCCTTTGTGTCAAATTTATGGATAAAAATGAAAATATCACATGCATCCTAAAATCTATGCCTAGTATTGAACAACTGGATGATATACCTAATATGGATTCAGTGCAAGATTATTAGTTAGATGAGAGCATGTTTTCAGGTATCATAGAAGTCTTTTGTTCTAACATTAATGATCAGCTAGTATCAAATGAGCCAATAGTATGTGATTAGCCTATTCAGGTCAAAGAGGCAAACATTACTTCATTTCATTCATCTGAGCTATTTTTTTCAGATCAAGCTAAGATTGCAGGTGAAAACTGGACAACAGATCTCAATAAGGAAACTAGGAGTATGAGCAGAAAGTTCATCATTGCAAGAGGGTGTCCCATCAGGGATTTAGCTGTCAGAGAGCTAAATAAGGAGGTACGAATTGATGTTATTCCCAAGGAGGAGACTTCAGCCTCAGAACAGCAAAATTAGATCATATTTTTACCCCATAACAGAGGTGTAAATGATCAGGTTCAGTTGGTGAGTGAGTTTGTCTACATTTTTTATGAAGCATTGCAGTAATTTATTGAGTATCTTCTTGTGCTTCATCTAATTTCAACTATCCATAAGCATGTGAATCAGTGTCCCTTCTTGAGAAAGGGTAGCTATTTTAACCAAATAGTTAATGGATTTGTTTGACTAGTAACAATGACTGGTTAGAGTAGGGTAGAGTAGAATTTTAGTTCGGTATTTTGTTTTCCAAGAAGTGCACATGCACATTCTGTTGGCCATGTCTTAAGCAAGCTAGAATAGTTTCAGTTTCAGTTTTGTTTTGTTGCTGTAGTTTTGTATCAGTTTGAATTGTAGAGGGTTTTTTCAAAAGTTTCAAGCAAAAAAAGACTCATATGCCCAATGGAATTGCAAGGCTACTGCTTCTGTTTTGTTTACCAGGCAAACACCCCTGAGAGGTTGCCCAAAATGTTACTAAATTATGTTCACACCTAATTTAGTTAGACCTGATTTGCAGTTGTTACAAAAGGAGTAAGAGAACTTTTAAGTTTATTCAATCAGTGAATGTATGATGCCTTGGCAAGAGAAAACAAGGATCGGTTGTTAGGATAATCTGACAGTCCAATCAGAATTGTCAAACCATCCTGACAAATGAAGATCTAATGACAAGATATTAGATAGTCAATGAATGACAGAACAAATCTAATTGGTTTCATCTTTTAGTTATAAGATGATTGAAGTATTCAAGTGATCACAATTCAGTGTGAAAGAAAGGTATTTATAAAACTGTCATTTCATATCATGTTTTGAACATATGTTTTATATCATATTCAGTTATTCTATCCTATGCATTTGATTCAAAAAAATTAAACATACATAAATCATTTGCATAAGGTAAAGTAACTAATCATATTTAAAGTAATGTTTAAATCTGTCCCACACAAGTTGTGGGAGTGACTAAACTGAGCAATGCAGTCATATGCAAGCTATACATCTGAGGATAAAAGAAAAGAGAAAGAACATATGAGAATATTAAATATCCATCATTGCCTTTTTTTAGAAGGTTGATGTCCTTAGTTGATAGATGGTCTTCATGTCCTTATCTTTAGCTCCTGATCATGACAGTATACCTACAAAAAATTGGGGAAAAGCCCTATTAGAAGCTCCAGATATTTAAAATCATCACATGTTTTTATCAACAAAACATATCAACTTGCAGGCATTATGCACCTTATGTGATTAAATGACAAATACAATTCTGACACATGTAATGAACTTTCAAATGGATATTGTGACCATTATTATTAACAACACTCAGAAAGCTTACATGAATATTCATCATATACAATGCTCGCTATCATACTCATATGCAGAGTATTACACAACTTATTTGCAATCTATCACTGATACTGAAGACTGAAAACTGATGACCGATTAAAGCTCGAGAGCTTCTACTTACTCGACTGATTCTAAGACTCGTTCTAAAGACTTATCAAACCTAGACTCTTCCTTAACTTCTTTCACTCTCCAACTCGTCGTCCTAATGGGAAGCCAAGAGATCCTTTTATAGGAAGTCAGAGGCGGAACTTTAACCCAAAATTTCAAAAGAGCTTTGAGATCCATTAATCAGAAGAGGACACGAAGTAGGACCTTATCCGGAGGACATCCCATGTGAAGAGAATCTTCTGGTGGGACCCAATTATCCGTGAGCAAGATAAGATCGACCAACCGACACAACTGTATAGGACGTACCTTTATGTCATGAGAGGAATAACTCGTACACACAATAAGGCAGTGTGTTTGCCCCTTTACAACGTGGTAGGGTCCACGCCTTTCCTTTATTCACGAGGAGAAAGATGCCCTCGATGAGTGACAAGCCCACTCATTAGCCACTTAGGACCCAGTGCTGTTGGTGGAGGTACTTGATTCCTTCTATTGGTAAAATATACAACCTTCACATGCTTCTCCAGCTGGATCTGTACAATCGGGGGCTCGATAATTGCCGAAGGAATCATACTGCGGGACCCTGGGGTCATCCTCAGATGCGTCATAACAGTTAGCACAGGATTGAAATGATGCATGTGGAACGCAGCCTGTCATGAGTCTAGAATCTTGCTCCTTCCAGATAATACTCATTACTTTTAGCTTATGGGGTCCAAAGAGTCCACGATTCAAACCTTGGCTGGTGGCTCCACTCATTCTGTAGGTTTTAGTATGGATCCAGATTGGTGTCTGATGAGCATGGAAATGTCTAAGCCTATTTCTCACAGTCCAATGCTCAAACACAGAGTCAATACCACAAGGGCCATAGACCTGACATAAATGACGACTAATGGAATTTTCATCAGAAGAACCAAAACTTAATTTAAATATACAACCTGTGTAAGCAGTGGTTCCTATGAAATTTAAATCTTCTACTGGAGGATATGATCCTTGAAACATATTTCTAATTAAAATCTTTCCATCCTCAGCATTTAACCATTCGTCAGGTTTTCCAATGACAGGATTAATAAATTGAACTGGCAAGACAAAATCACCACACCAGTTCTGTAAAACATGACCTACTTCTGGATCAATGGGTTCAGCTTCGGCAGAGAACTTGAAGAAAGGTTCTTCTGTCCATAATCCAGGTGAGGTAAGCTGCTGCTTGGCAGTGAGCATTCTAAACCTGTCAAAAAGAAAATCGTTACCCATTTGATAATTATGCAAATCCCATCTTGGAAAGGGATTTGTGCTCCATTCATTGCGACATGGCTCATGCCACCTGTGTTCTCTAATTCAGATTATCCGCACTTTTCCTTGCAACTGCCTATTCTGACCTGAGGCAAGTTCTTCTGATGGTTGATCTGGTTCTTTACCCTCTCTTGTCATAAAATCGGCAAATATATTCTCAACTCCAGGAAGATGCACAAAGTCAAATTCATAAGTACTCAGGAGTTGAGCCCAACGGAGCAGACGGCCTCTTACCACCTTATTCTTGGATTCTTTTCTGAAAAAACTGGGAAGGTGTTGCAGATCACTTTTTAAAAGAAATCTCTTGTCTGCTATAAACATTTGAAATGCTTGAAAAGAATTCACAACAGCAAGAATTTCTTTATGGGTGCTATGATAATTTAACTCGGAATTATGAAAACTTCCGGATGCAGTTCAGACTAATTCACCCTTATCTTTTGGATCAAACTGAGCTGTCTTCTGTTCTCGAAGTGCCCCAACCCAGGAACCTTCACTAGCATTGGTTTCCACAATTTTGAATCCAGATCCAGGTAACTTCAAGGGAGGAAGTTGAGTACATTTATTCTTTATGTTCTGGATCAACTGATCATGGAACTTGGTCCATGGAGGTGGCCTTTTGCTTAGAAGCTTATTGAGATGCAAACGATCTTCAGCAAGCTTATGGTAAAATCCTACAATGTAATTTACCAGTCCTAAGAATCGCTGTAATTCTTTGACATTGGTAACTGGGAGATTATGAATTTTTCGCAGGATGTGTGGTTGTGCCTCCATCATCCCCCCCGGCAGAAGCTTGATGCCAATAAAAATGACTTCGGACTGAGCAAAGACAAATTTTGAAGGATTAACAGCAAGGCCATTATGTTGGCAGACATGGAGAAATTGGCGCAGGTGATCAAGGTGTGCATTCATGTCTTGGCTAAAAACTAGGATATCATCAATGTAGGGTTGAATGAACTTAGCGAATGGGCGGAAAATGATATCCATCTTTTGTTGAAAGATAGATGGGGCGGTTTTGATGCCAAAGGGCAAGACCTTCCATTCAAATAAACCTTGAGGAACAGAAAACGCTATCTTAAAGAAATCTTGTTTCTTCAGACCTATTTGCCAATATCCCTTAGTGAGGTCAAACTTGGAATAAACATGGCTGCCTTGGATAACTTGCCAGATATGGTCTTTGCTAGGGAGAGGATGTCTATGATCAATGAGATTCATTCAGAGGCTTGTAGTTTACAACTAGGCATTTTTCTGGGAGTTCGACACCATTTTCATCTACCTTTGGTACATACATAGCATGACATGAGAAAGGTGAATCAGAAACTTGAATGAATCCTAACTTTTCAAGTTCACCTATTTCCTTATGGCAAAGAGCTGTCTCGGAAGCAGACATGAGAAAGAATTTGCTTTACCTTTAGGAAAAGCTAAAATTAGATCATCATAAGAAAGATCAATCAACTTCAAGAGGTATGTTTTTATGCTAACTTGTTTGTTCACTGTGCAGGTATAGGAAAAGTAATGTTGCTGATTTGAAGACATTAAAACATGTGGAGAAAATGTGGCTCCCACAAGGGTAGAGCCCAGCATGTTTCCTTTTATTCATTTGAAAAGGATATATGATTGCAAAAAGACAGAATGCATTATTTAAGAAGATACTATGCATCAAAACAATCTGTTGGTAATCATTTATGTTTAGGGTTTTAAGCTTGAGTGTTTGCTGATTTTCTCTTTTAAATCCTAAATTTTCTGAGTCATGGGGTCTTGCACTGTTTTGTCTACTCTGTTAGTGGCCTTCTGTGGTGAGTTCCTGGTTGCTCGATTTTATCTTCATGTTGTAGTGTTCATTGGTTGACCAGCCCCCATGTAGTGATTTATCACCTTTTCTTATTGCACTCAAGCAAAACGTTAAGTTTCTGTATGTGCAATCGCAAATGTACATTGGCGGGCTTGTGAAATCTCTGTCGGCTTCTAGAAGTGGTGGAAATTTTGAGTTATATGCATTTCTAAATGCATATCGGGTTGTATATACATTGGGGGAATCTTCTAAAAGATTTCAGGAATATTCGCCATTTGTATATCGGCCCTACTTGTATATCAGGATTGTATGTGGAGCATGCAAGCGAAATATACAATGAAAAATGTACAAGGGTGAATGTATCTCTAATATACAAGTCAACATGCAGGCATTGAAAGATACAAGGAAAGTATGCATTCATCAAATATTCTGTCGGAGATTCCGCAGTTGTATAAAGGGGTTTGTATATTTGTGTTTGTATATTTGACATACAAATAATAATACATTTACTACAGTGCAGCAGAGGTGATGCATGTGGTAGGGCACACGGGTATGTGCAAGCAAGTTTGTATATTCGGCATACAGGAGAAGCAAATGCAAGGTTGAATGCATGTTTGAACATACAAAGGTCATATGCAAGGAAAATATACAAGGACCGATGTACATTTGGTGGGGTCCACCTCACATGCAAGCGGCTTTGTATCCCACATACAAAGGCGAATGTATGTGTTATACATTTGAAAATGTGCAAAAGGAAAGACATACAACCCAGACACAGAGAAGGAATCAAATGCAATCTATGATTATTTGAAGTCCAGGTTGTATAAAGCACATGTATATGCTGATATACTAGCCGATGTGTAGTGAAAGTGATACAAGCCGGACTTCAAAAGGAGATACATTCTGATGCATAGTGATTTGAAGTCGGCGGCCTGCATGTATGTGTGTGTTGTATATCACTGATATACAAGGGTGAGAGATACAAGCCAAACCCGAATAAGTTTCTAAAATGCCTTATAAAAATTTCAGGTCTGCCTTGTATGTATATGCATTTTGCATATACAAGGCGGAGAAAGGCGAAATGTTGAAGGCGAAAAGCCAGCGATGGAAGTATAGAGTGCCTATGTGGCATGATCTAGGTGGCTGGCAACTTTTCAATGGATTATGATGCCGTGGATCTCAGCGAAGGGAGTGCAGATCGACGGCCATGTTCTGTACATGCAGCGGTAGTTTTTTCCGCGTGTTTGTGGCCATTTTTTGAGCGAGAAATTTCTAGGGGTGTGCTGCTATGACTTCTACAGGAGCTACGGGTGGTTGAGCTATTAATGGCAGGATTGCAAATAGGCATGGGCCGATGGTCGAACGACCAAGTGCCAGGTCTACGACAAAGGTCTTCCAGCGGCGGTACAAGGCTCGAGCTCAACTACTCCTCGCCCTCCTCTTGCTTCTTCTTGTTTTGTCCCCTACTGCATTTATTATTTTGAGTGCCATTTCTGGTGCTATGTATCTGACGGGAAATTTTGACCTCGCCTTGTTATTTAATTTGCGCGGGTACATAGTCTTGGTATAAAGGCCAAACTGTGTTACTGGTGGTGGTTGTTGAAAACTGGACAATTTTTGGCGCTGTAGGAGGAATACAACATTTTGGTGGCTCTGTTTCAGGTGTCTTTTGAGTTTATGAATTGTATGTTGTATGTATTATCCACTGAAATCATCAATTTCATGTTGATTTAAATGAATAATGCTTCATTGCATGTGTTTTGTTATTTGTCTCCAGACTGAATGTGTTTCTGACTCTGAATATCTAAGGGGTGTTATAGATTCTAGAATACAGGTTTTATGTATTGAATACTTAGTCTCTTACTTCTACTCAAGGAGTAGATTTAATGTTTTGGACTAAGTGTTGAGAAGAGTACATTGCAGTAAGGATGTTGGGAAGTAGAAATAACTAAATACTCTCCCTTGGGTGTTGTCTGTAAGGCAGACATTATAAAAGCCCCTTGAAATTTGATTACTATCTTAAGTCTATGGTAAACATTCACATATATATATCTATTGACTCTGAGCCCTAGATAGGCACCGATCTGGTCTGGTATTTTTGTCACAACCCAAAGTCCTAGTTTTGCAACCGCACATAAATCAAACTCATACTTTAAATACAAACCTTTAGGACTTTAGAAATAGTTTTAGGACCAAAATCCTCTGTCTACAACTGAACATAGGCCCAAAGCTAGCCCCTTTGCACTTATCTCACAGTTTTGGTCTGCTTAATAGAGGGTTTATCTACTTTGTGTCAACATCCCAGTCTTTGCACAGTTTTATTTCATGGATGTTGAATAGGGAATACCCCCCTTGGTTCTACAGAGCCTAAAGAAGAAGAGGAGATATTTATAGAGTCTATATCCTATACTGTTGGCCCTTGGCCCGAGAATCTTGTTGATCAATGATGGCTACCTTGTAGGGATAACTGGGAATAAGCATCCAATCTGGGAAAATAACCAATAGAAATTGGTGGCTCCGCTGGGGAAGTGAAGTGAAAGAACCCTGATTTTAAAAGAAAACAATTCCTAGTGATAGGTGGTGACTCCGAACCAATCTCCCAACCGGTAAAGTAAAGATTTGTATGCAAGGGAGAAGATCCCAGTGTAACCCTTTGTTTGAAGAGTTACCCATAAAAATGATGTATAGGAAAAAAGGGATTGTTCGAGCCGGTCAGGATGGTTCTCCTAGCCCCAAAAAAAGTGAATTTATCCAGGACAATCTAGGATCCTCAGAGCAAACAATACCTTATTTTTCAAACACTGAGGCTGAAATCCAGAATGTATATGAAAGACAGCAGGGTGCTAGTTTCAGAATAAGGTTAGAAGTCTTTTAAGAACGCCCTTTCTTGGATCCCAGTGATAGATTCGATGAGGTTGAGTCTCCAAGGGATGAAGATAATGATGATCAGAATGGAATAGGACCTTCCTCTTCTATGCCCAGAGAGGAACAATTAGCTGATGAAATTAAGAGCTTAAGGGCAGAATTAGAATATCTGCAAGCAGTAAAGATCAGGGATGACATGAGATAGAAAGTGCAAGCTCTAAGAGTTGCTCAGAATGATTCAGTTCCTACCCTTGGCAATACAAATATGCAAAGAAATCTACACTGGAATGAAGTACAGGATCAACAAAATGATCAAAGACAGAATGCACATAATGCTGGAATATCATTAAATAATGTAAGAAATCAGAATGCAAATAAAAATGCAAATGCTAATCAGTTTGGTAGACAACCTATACAGCTAGACACATTCAGACAACTGGTTTTTGATGACATTCCTGGTTATCCAAATCCTATTGACAAACATGTGAGGCTGCAAGTGCCTAAATTTTCAGGAAATAATACTGTATCAGGTGAAGACCATTTAAAAGCCTTTCAGAATGTCATGGACAACTTTGAGGTTAAGCATGAGGATGTCTTCATGAAATCATTTATGCAGTCCTTAGTTGATGAAGCCAAGGAATGGTATAAAGGCCTACCTGATAGAAGCATTTCATCATGGGAGGATTTCAGAAGAATTTTCAAAGAACAATATGGTGACAAAACTAGTCCTAGTTTCTTCATTAATGAATTTACTGGCATTACCAAAGGATTAAATGAACAGGTTGTTGATTTCAATGCTAGATTCATGAAGGTATTGAACAAATTGCCACAGGACTTGAGACTTAATGAACCTATGTGCATAGTGTTGTACATAAATGCTTTTGATGCCAAGACAGCTTATGGATTGAAAGACAAGAGTCCTGCTAGCCTCAGGGATGCCTTCAAAATTGCAACAAATATTGAAAATAACAGAAAAGCATCTGGTAAAACAAATAGAAGGGATGATGTGAAAATTCTACAAAATCCAAATACTAAATCTTAGAATAGTCAAGGCAATGCATCTACTTCTGAGGACAAAATAGATAAATTGACAACTATTGTCAAGGACCTAGGTTATAGAATGGCTAAAAATGAAAAGGGGATAGGTCCTAATAGACCAGTTTACCAAAGGCAAGAAAGAAGACCATCATTACATGATATGCCATATAATACTAACTGGCATAATGGTAAGCCTATTCTTCCAAACAACAACTCAAGTCAAAGGACTCAAAATACAAAGGAAACTCCTAATCCTTTGAAGAAGACTATTAATTGTTAATGACACCCCATGTGCATCATATGTCACATGCCTCACTCACAGTCACAATGCATGATTGCTCAGTCTTTATATAATAATGTTGTTGCATGTGATGAGTGCAATGAGCCACATTGCATGGAAGATGATAATGTCAATATGTTGTCTACAAACAGAGGATACTCTTT
Source organism: Cunninghamia lanceolata (assembly GCA_027924645.1). Taxonomy (NCBI): domain Eukaryota; kingdom Viridiplantae; phylum Streptophyta; class Pinopsida; order Cupressales; family Cupressaceae; genus Cunninghamia; species Cunninghamia lanceolata. The sequence continues at coordinate 1,505,034 of BSBN01001310.1, forward strand.
TCATGATGCTGATGCAAGTGCAGGTAATGAAATTCAGGTCTAGCAGCGGTTTCCTTATGATGAAGATGAGGAAGACAACTATGCCTATGCTCAAGATTCACATAATTTTCTGAACAATTTGAGGAGACCTTCTGATAAAGAAATTAGAGCCCTCACAACTGCAGCAGTAGCTCAGGTCAAAAGCAATTATAACTTAAGAGGTAAGGCTCAGGTAAGTGGTATACCTCAACCAGAGAACACTTTTGTGAGCCAGCCAGTGCAAAATTATAAGGGGATTGAAACATATAAGAAACAATGGAACAATAATAAGCAAGGTTTTAAGCAAAAAACAGGTTACGATTCTCAAAAAACAAAAAATACAGTTCCCCGGGTTGAGGATCATAGTAGAAATTCTCAGAGCAAGAATGACAGTCAAGGAGCCATAAAAACTAAAGTTGGATCATCTCAGGATATAGGTAAAACGGTGGAGAAAGCTACAATTGTTATTCAAAATTATGCTCCATTTGACATCACTCAAGTCTTATCGCAGATAAAAGTTTCTGTTCCGTTGATGGAACTAATGAAAGTGGAAGAGTTCAGAAATAAGGTTGTGTCCTTAATGTCAGGAACACCTTGTCAGACCAAGCAGAAAGATGAGTCTCAGAGTAAGAAACAGGCCTTATATATTGATGAAGATGAAATTCTGGAGGTGTATTTAGGGATGACCATGACAAAGTGCCCTTCATAAGTGGAACCGTTTTATGTCTCCCTTGTCATAAATGGAAAAATAATTAAGAACTGTATGCTTGACTCAGGAGCGTCCACAAACATCATGCCTTTGGCCATCATGCAGCAAGCTGGGTTAAAAATAGATAAGGCATGCAGGAAGTGCTATGCAATGGATGCTAGGGAGGTACCTGTCATTGGAATCATGAAGGATGTTGATTTCAGACTGGCGACTTATCCTGAGAAGACCTACAAAATGAACATAACAGTTGTTGATATCAAGCCACAGTATGGCATGTTGTTGTCAAGAAGGTGGGCAGCATTGATTGGTGGGAGTATGCAATTAGACCTATCATACGCCATGATCCCTATGAATGGCAGGGATGTTAAATTGGATAGAGAAGAAAGGTCATTGGAAACAGTTAACGACCAAGAATCAAAGGAACATATATGCTTTGTGAATACTGACTGTGATAACTTCAGGGTTGTCTCAGATGATAAAGAGGACAAAGGGAGAGACATGTGCATTCAAGAGCTTGACCAGCAGGGTCTTTGGACCATGTATTTTGATGGAGCTTGTTCAAAGGAAGGCTCTGGTGCTGGGATTGTTTTTCTGTCTCCAGTTGGTAAGCTTCTAAAATTCTCTTTCTTGTTGAAGTTTGCCTGTACAAATAATATTGGAGAGTATGAGGCTCTGTTGTTAGGATTGAATGTAGCTCTGAAGCATGGAATTAAGATGCTCAAAGTATTTGGTGATTCGGAGTTAATTGTTTCCCAGGTCAGAGATCAGTATGCTTCAAAAAATAAAAGGTTAAAACAATATAAGCATGTTGTTTGGGATACAATTGAACTATTTGATGCCTTCTTGATAAACTGGATAGAGAGATCAAAAAATGTCATGGCAGATTTTCTAGCCAATGTTGCCATAAGGCCAGATGATATCACTCTATTAGATGTGACTAATGTTGAAGTCAAACTTAGACCTGCAGTGCCAGATAATGTATGTAGCTGGCAAGTGTTTGATGATGACAAAGATTTACTGAGATTTCTACATTGCATTGATGAATATAAGAACTAAGAAATAGATTTCAAGAACTTTGTAGAAGTTGTAGATGGAAAAGACACCCTCTTAGGGAAGGAGATAATTTAACTCAAGATAAATAAGATCCCTAGAGGGTTGGTTGCTTTAGAGAGAGTTTTTGACAATAGAGAGCAACTTGTTACAAAGTCATCTCCAACGAACAAAAATGATTTGGAGGAGATAAACCTGGGGACATCTCATGCCCCCAAGAAGGTATACATTGGCAAACAGCTCAAACCACATATTAGAACTATGCTAATTGCATTACTAAGAAGATATAAGCATGTATTTGCCTGGTCTTATGAGGACCTCAAAGCTTATAGAGAGGATTTATTTCAGCATGAAATCCCTTTGAAGCCTGGAGCTAAACCATTTAGACAAAAACAAAGGCCTATCAATCCAACCTTAGCTCCAAAAATGCAAGAAGAGCTTATGAAGCTCAGGGAGGCTGGAATAATTATGCCTATCTGACATTCAACTTGGGTGTCCAACCTTGTCCTAGTTAGGAAGAAAAATGGTGGCATAAGGCTTTGTGTGGATTTTAGAAATTTAAATATGTCTTCTTTGAAGGACAATTATCCATTGCCAAACATGGAAGCCATGTTGCAGAAGGTGACTGGTTGTGAACTTCTATCCATGATGGATGGATTTTCAAGGTACAATCAAGTGAAAGTAAAGGAATTGGAGCAATTCAAGACTGCTTTCACTACTCCGTGGGGAACATATGTATATGTGAGGATGCCATTTGGACTGACAAATGTAGGTGCCACATTTCAGAGGGCAATGGATGTTGGTTTTGCAGGATTGATTGATTTAATCTTGGTTGTGTATCAAGATGACTTAACTGCCTTTTCAAAGAAAGAAGAGAAGCACTGTATGCACTTAGAGCAAATTTTTATTAGAGCATTAGAGTATGGCATCTCACTTAACCCAAAGAAATGCACTTTTGGGGTTGTGGAAGGAAAATTACTTGGACACATTGTTTCCAAGGATGGAGTCAGGATTGATCCTGAAAGGGTGGCTGCAATTGATAGAATTTAGATCCCTAAAATAGTGAAAGGTGTTCAGTCCTTCTTTGGACAAATTAATTTTGTTAGGAGATTTGTTCCTAACTTCGCAGAGACCACCAAGGATATCTCTAGGATGCTGAAGAAGGGTGCAATTGTCAAATGGGAAGATGAAGCAACCAAATCGTTTCAGAACATAAAAGAAGCTATAAAGATGGCTCCTGTATTAAAATCTCCTAATTTTTCTAAGCCATTTCAGTTATTTTCATTTGCTTCTTTCCATACTATTGCTGCATGCCTATTGCAAAAAAATGAAGAAGGGTTTGAACAACCTATTGGTTTCTTTAGTAGGTCATTGCAGGCGGCTGAATTGAAGTATGACATCATGGAGAAGCAGGCATATGCACTGGTCAGAGCAGTTAAAAGCTTCAGGCCATATTTAGTGGGCTCTCACATAGTTGCATATGTGCCTCATGCAGTAGTCAAAGACATCTTCACTCAGCAGGAGGTAATTGGAAGGAGATGCAGATGGATAAACAAATTGCAGGAGTTCAACATAGAGATACAGATCACGAAATTGGTAAGAGGACAAGGTTTGGCAAATCTAATGACACAATCAAATTTAGAGGCATGCCAAGTGAATGCAGTACATGATGAAGTTATAAATATGTCAAAATCTAAGTGGTATAAGGACATAGTACATTATCTATAGAATTTGAACTATCCTTCCCATCTCAGTGATATCCAGAAGAAAACTTTGAAGCTACAGGCTATTAAATACATCATTATTCAAGGAGAGTTGTATTGGAAAAATCCTGACAATGTATTGCTCAGATGTGTGAATGAGGATCAGGCTAAGAACATCCTAAATGACATGCACAATGGAGTGTGTGGTGGACACTATGCTGCCTATGCAACAGCCCACAAAATTCTCAAAGCTGGCTACTGGTGGCCAACTCTTTTCTCAGATGCACATAGAATGATAAGGAAATGTGATCCTTGCCAAAGGTTCTCGGGAAAGCTAAGATATGATGGTGCATTACCCCTTAGGACTATAACTGTAGAAGCTCCATTTCAACAATGGGGGATTGATTTCATAGGGGAAATCTTAGAAAAATCAAGTGGAGGGCACAGTTGGATTCTAGTTGCCATTGATTACTTCACCAAATGGATTGAGGCCATTCCAACTAAAAAAGCTACAAGCAAAGTGGTGATGGATTTTATTTTAGAAAATATTATTATCAGATTTGGAGTACCAATAAAATTAGTCACAGATAATGCTATGTGCTTTAGGTCTAGTGAATTTGTTGATTTTTGCAATAATTATGGAATGAATTTGTCTCATACATCACCATACCATCCGCAAGGAAATGGCCAGGCAAAGTCAAGCAACAGGAGCCTAATGAAAATCATCAAAAGAATGGTGGATGAAAATGAGAGGTCTTGGGATTCAAAGCTGAAATTGGCATTATGGGCTGATAGGGTGACAGTGAAAAAGGCAACTGGAGGGTCACCTTATGAATTAGTATATGGTGTAGCAGCTAGATTGCCTATGAATAACCTCCTGCCAGTTTATAAGTTCATCCAAGTGAACGATGAGGAGATTGGAGACCTAATGACTGAAAGAATAAATCAGCTGGTTGAACTAGATGAAATCAGAAGAGAAGCATAGAAAATAAACATCAGGAAACAGCAAAGAGTGAAATATCTATTTGATAAAAGGGATACAGAGAGAAGGTTTCAGATAGGTGATCTGGTCCTTATGTGGAATGCAAGGAGCCAGGATAAGGGCAAGCACGGTAAATTTGAACCCTTATAGACCGGCCCATATCAAATTAGCAATATCTATGGAGATGATTCCTATTTTCTCCAAGCCCTAAATGGTGAACTAATGGAATTGCCAGTGCATGGTAAATTTCTTAAAACCTTTTTCACATAAATGAGTACCTTCTGTGCACACTGTAAATTAGTTGTAAATATTTTGTACATGCCTTGTATAGTCGGTCGTGTTTTGAGTTTTGAGTTTTGTCTAGTCTGTCCCGGAGTAGTCTGGTCCTCGCTACAGTCTTGCGCCTACACATCCCCAATCAGAGCCTATGTTGGTAATCATTTATGTTTAGGGTTTTAAGCTTGAGTGTTTGTTGATTTTCTCTTTCAAATCCTAAATTTTCTGAGTCATGGGGTCTTGCATTGTTTTGTCTACTTTGTTAGTGGCCTTCTGTGGTGAGTTCCTGGTTGCTCGGTTTTATCTTCGTGTTGTAGTGTTCATTGGTTGACCAACCCCCATGTAGTGATTTATCACCTTTTCTTATCACACTCAAGCAAAACGTTAAGTTTTTGTATGTGCAATCGCAAATGTACATTGGCGGGCTTGTGAAATCTCTGTCGGCTTCCAGAAGTGGTGGAAAATTTGAGTTATATGCATTACTAAATGCATATCAGGTTGCATATACATTGGGGGAATCTTCTAAAAGATTCTGAGAATATTCACCATTTGTATATCGGCCCTGCTTGTATATCAGGATTGTATGTGGAGCATGCAAGCGAAATATACAATGAAAAATGTACAAGGGTGAATGTATCTCTAATATACAAGTCAACATGCAGGCGTTGAAAGATACAAGGAAAGTATGCATTCATCGAATATTCTGTCATAGATTGCGCAGTTGTATAAAGGGGTTTGTATATTTGTGTTTGTATATTTGACATACAAACAAATATACATTTGCTACAGTGCAACAGAGGTGATGCATGTGGTAGGGCCTGCAGGTATATGCAAGCAAGTTTGTATATTCGGCATACAGGAGAAGTAGATGCAAGGTTGAATGCATGTTTGAACATACAAATGTCATATGCAAGGAAAATATACAAGGACCGATGTACATTTGGTGGGGTCCGCCTCACATGCAAGCGGCTTTGTATCCCACATACAAAGGTGAATGTATATGTGTTATACATTCAAAAATGTGCAAAAGGAAAGACATACAACCCGGATGTGGAGAAGGAATCAAATGCAGTCTATGACTATTTGAAGTCCAGGTTGTATAAAGCACTTGTATATGCTGATATACTAGCCGATGTGTAGTGAAAGTGATACAAGTCGGACTTCAAAAGGAGATACATTATGATGCATAGTGATTTGAAGTCCGCAGCCTGCATGTGTGTGTGTGTTGTATATTGCGGCTATACAAGGGTGAGAGATACAAGCCAAACCCGAATAAGTTTCTAAAATGCCTCATAAAAATTTCAGGTCCGCCTTGTATGTATATGCATTTTGCATATACAAGGCGAAAAAAGGCAAAATGCTGAAGGTGAAAAGCCAGCGATGGAAGTATAGAGTGCCTACGTGGCACGATCTAGGTGGCTGGTGACTTTTAAATGGATTATGATGTCGTGGATCTCAGCGAGGGGAGTGCAGATCGACGGCCATGTTTTGTACCTGCAGCGGTAGTTTTTCCGTGTGTTTGTGGCTATTTTTTGAGTGGGAAATATCCAGCGGTGCACTGCTACGACTTCTACAGAAGCTGCGGGTGGTTGAGCTATTAATGGCAGGATTGCAAACAGGCATGGGCTGATGGTCGAACGGCCAAGTACTAGGTCTACGACAAAGGTCTTCCAGTGGCGGCACAAGGCTCGAGCTCAACTACTCCTCGCCCTCCTCTTGCTTCTTCCTGTTTTGTCCCCTGCTGCATTTATTATTTTGAGCACCATTTCTGGTGTTGTGTATCTGAGGGGAAATTTTGACCTCGCCTTGTTATTTAATTTTTGTCAGGTACATAGTCTTGGTATAAAGGCCAAACTGTGTTACTGGTGGTGGTTGTTGAAAACTGGACAATTTTTGGCGCTGTAGTAGGAATACAACATTTTGGTGGCTCTGTTTCAGGTGTCTTTTGAGTTTATGAATTGTATGTTGTATGTATTATTCACTGAAATCATCAATTTCATGTTGATTTAAATGAATAATGCTTCATTGCATGTGTTTTGTTATTTGTCTCCAGACTGAATGTGTTTTTCTTCTGACTCTGAATATCTAAGGGGTGTAATAGATTCTACAATATAGGTTTTCTGTATTGAATACTTAGTCTCTTACTTCTGCTCAAGGAGTAGATTTAATGTTTTGGATTAAGTGTTGAGAAGAGTACATTGTAGTAAGGATGTTGGGAAGTAGAAATAACTAAATACTCTCCCTTGGGCGTTGTCTGTAAGGCAGATATTTTAAAAGCCCCTTGAAATTTGATTACTATCTTAAGTCTTTGGTAAACATTCACATATATATATCTATTGACTCCGAGCCCTAGATAGGCACCGATTTGGTCTGGTATTTTTGTTGCAACCCAAAGTCCTAGTTTTGTAACCGCACATAAATCAAACTCATACTTTAAATACAAACCTTTAGGACTTTAGAAATAGTTTTAGGACCAAAATCCTCTGTCTACAACTAAACATAGGCCCAAAGCTAGCCCCTTTGCACTTATCTCACAGTTTTGGTCTGCTTAATAGAGGGTTTATCTGCTTTGTGTCAACATCCCAGTCTTTGCACAGTTTATTTCATGGATGTTGAATAGGGAATACCCCCCTTGGTTCTACAGAGCCTAAAGAAGAAGAGGAGATATTTATAGAGTCTATCTCCTATACTGTTGGCCCCTGGCCTGGGAATCTTGTTGATCAATGATGGCTACCTTGTAGGGATAACTAGGAATAAGCATCCAGTCTGGGAAAATAACCAACACAGTCAACTAACAAAGAGGGTGATGTCATCATGATAAAAGTGAAGAGGAACAGTTGCTCCTATAAACTATGCCCACTTAAGAAAGCAGTTGTCAAAATCTAAAAATCATATTCAAATTGATTCATTACATGTTACAAGAGAAGCAGTGATTCTGATCAAGTTGTCAATATGCAGAATACAGAAGTGCAGTCATGACAAGGTATTCTTCTTTATTTCTATCAATAATTGGAGTATGTTTCTACTGTCAATATTTATGCCATAGGCATGATAGTCATCTAGCTAGGTAAACATCACGATAAATCAATCTTAGATGTCATAAAATGCATAAAGTGCAAAGAGGAAAAGCCTTGTGATAAATGAATAGTCACCTGAGAAAGATTTGCCAGGGCTATCAGGAAGTTGATCAGTTTGCAGCCTCATAAAATATAGATTTACATGAAGTGAAGGCTACAAGAGCCATTACAAATGATAAACTATCATACTACCATATCAGCATACAAAAAGTATAATGTCTTTACTACCGAAGAATATAAATGTCAAGGCATAACAGGGTATAGTCATATCATGCCAAGAGCAGTCATACAACTTGGAAGAAGTATGCCAAACAAAAGTGCCAGAACAACAAAGCCTGATAAGAGGCATGTGGAATAACAATGTATAAAGAGACATGTGCTTAATCAATATACAAAGGTACAGGTTGTTTGCTGCAAAAAGATATAGATATCAAACATCTCATGCTACAGCCATGCGTCTCAGTAAAATAGAGCAACTTAAATAATATAGCCATGCTACAGAATTGGAAAATCATGCAATCATTGCATTTTTATGCCATATTGAACCATTATCAAGTGACAGTTATAGCTACAGGAGGTAGCATAGAAAAGATCATATCTAAATGTTCATGACATACAGGAGATAACTGATATAGAGAAAGGTACATCATGTCAAGTTCAGATCATGCAATAAAGTACAGATGAAAAAATAACAAGGAGAATGTTATACCAGTTTACTAGATACAGTTTCTCTCATACATTCAAATGACAGAAAGAGAAAGAAATAAAAGATAAGGATTATTTATGTTTCTCTTTTCACATGTCTAAGTGGACAGGTTCAAGTTATAATAGCATACTCATAAAATGTCAAACCCTTATCATCATGTGGTGTTTTGAAGCTAAAGTCAAAAGCAAATTGTTTAAAGAAAGAAAATACAGATAACCCATATGGGTTTTTCTATCAATACAGAAAGGTCGAGCAAAGGAGAGGAACACAACTATAGCAGGTCATGGACTTTAAAGAGTTTCCTTTTTCATATTCAGAAGTTCAAACCCTCATTCTCATTGCAATATGTTTTGAAACCTTATCTTTTCTTTTTTATCTACAGGAAAGAAATAACACAGAGAAAGAAAGGTTACAAGCCGTAGCCAAAGAAGTGTGAAAAGAAATGTACAAGAAACAAGATAATGAAATGGTCGTGACTAGAAAGGCCTATCTTTTTGAAAAAATGAAAACCCATATAATTTTTCTTGAAAACCTGATGCATTTTCCAAGTTATAGTCATAGAAAATATGAAAAGAACAAAGATACAGCCACGGCCATGGCAGAGGAGAGTTTTTCTTCAGGAAGCACAAATACCTACTTACATTTTTAACCCTTATCAAGAATGTGCAAACACAATGAAAAAAGAAATGAGATACAGGTTAAAGAACATGGAAGCTCACCTCATTTTTTTTGTTTGAAGAAAGCTATAGAAGCCGCGGGCTTCATTCTTGGAAACTTTTTCAAAAGGATAAGTTACAGTTGCAAATGAAGAAGACACAGAGACAAGAAAGCATGGTAAGAAGGTGTTTATACAAATCTCAACACATAGCCACCCTTGCTGATAGCTAAATATCAAAGAATGAGCAAAAATGATAGGTGGTTGCCAAATGAAAACTCAAAAAAAAATATACTCACCTTGTTCCTGCAATGAGATGCCATGTTTAAAATGCTAAAGAATCGACTGAAATGGTAGAAAAAGGAGCAAGAGAAGCATTTTCCTTCAAACCCTAGCCAACGTCCCAAAAATTGCAGAGAAAAATGAAAGATAACAAAATGAGAAGTGACAACTTTATAGGGTTCGCTCTGTGTTTTTTTTCGATGGCTTTTCTTTTGCCTTTTTCTCATCTTTTTTTACTTAGCAAGTAAATCATTCATTTTTTCTAGACCGAGGAAAAAAATTAATGTCTTGACAGTTCCTAATGATTATGCCAAGGAGGAGCCCGTGGGCCAAAAGAATTATTTCTTTTTGCATTTGATTCTACTAAAGTCAAATTTGTGAATCATTAGAAGGTAAGCCTTAAGCTTTTATTCCCTTTGTCCCATGGTGGTCGACAAGATAAAGGTCGAAGATGCCTTTTATCATATGTTAACACAAAGTCAAAGGTCGAAGATGCCTTATATCATATGGAGACCAAGTGTGGTCAAAGCCCTTTTGCCTTATGCATTTCGAAATGCATGAAAAAGATAATAAAGTAAATCATGAAAGACAAGTGGTTACAAGAATAAAGTAAATCATGAAAGACAAGTGGTTACAAGGTGGCAAGAAATATGGGTAAAGTAAAAATGGACAATGCATGTGTAAGACAAGGTCAAATATGAGGAATGAAATCATGAAGACAAATGGCAAGGATAAGACAGAGAGCATTGCATGGTAAAATCAAATGACAAATGGTGATTTTAAATGCAATGAGATATAATGCAAGGTGATAGTCAAATTCATGACAAGAAGATATGGTCAAGACAAAGATATGGTAAGGATGATATGCAATATGAAGGCAGATGGTATAGTTGTGTAATGCAAACTATATGTTTTTCTTTTACAAATGTAGAGGAGAGATAAGGGGATATTTTTATGCCTTGATGCATGTGTAATGCAACTAGGAGGTTTTCTTTTGCATGGAGTTATAAGGTGATAATGATGCAATTATCATTCTTCTTGATAATTCATTATATTATTTTGCATGTAAATGACCTAAAATTTGCATGGGAGGCATAAGGGGGTAATTTTTTCATTTTTTCATGCATGATGACCTAATTAATTTTTGGCATCATTATCATATGAAGTTATGCAAAATTATGTAAATGTAAAGGAGAGATAAAGTGTTTTCTTTTTCTTCCATTTCCTCATGATTTTATAACTATAGATAATGTAAACAAATTAATAAAGTAATATTTTATAAATTACTTTATTATTTTGTCACAAGTTGTAAAATTAAAAAATTAGACAAATTGAAACTCATAATAGAGTAAATCATGCAAGTGATTACTTTATTTTTTGTCCACATGATCTACACATGCAAAATCATGCAAAATGGAGGAGTTGAGTTAACTGAAGACTTTGGGGGTCTTTTTCATGGTTTGGAGGTCAAATTTGAAGAAATTTGGTCAACTCTTGGGTCAAACACATGGAGACTAACAGATTGGAGTTATTTTTGCTCATTTTGAGGCAGTTTTGACCCTTATTTTTAGGGATTTCATTGTTTGCTCATGGATCAAATTGGAGAGCTTATTTTTAGAGACAGTTAACTGCAGTTGATTTTTTTCATGCCTCTTGGAGAGATCAAACTATATATTGTAAGGAAAACTTAGTTTTTTCCTAATTCTTGCATTCTTTTCTCTTTTACACATTGAGAGATAGAGTTTGTTTGTAACTCATTTTTCAAGTTCTTGCCTTTTTTCTCTTTACACTTTGAGAGAGAAAGAGGTTTTGTAACTCACTTATTTGTAGATTTATAGAGATTACAGCAGGTTACAAGTTCTATACTTTGTCTTATGCAATTATTTCCTTTATTTTTTAGTTTGATCAAGTATCTACCTTCCATTAATGCAACTTGTATGAGTGATTTGATGAGATTTTATTGTGTTTAACATTAGAACCTTAAAAATCATTATCTCATTAGTACTTGTTTGTGTTAGATAGCATTGAAAATCATAGGTCTTAGGCTATACAATTGGAAGACCTTTCTTTTATGTTGTGAAAAACTCTTTTCCTTCAAACAAAAATATTTTCCAGCCTCCCTTAGAAACATTTTTGTGATAAATTTGCTAAAAGTGGTTTGTGTGGATAGATTTTCTGAGATCTATTGTGAGTTAGATTGCCAAGTTTTCATCGTTATTAGGTGCATCACCATACTTTTTATAGTTTTATTTTCTTTTAGAAAGATCCTTTTTACCTTTTTACAAATCAAAGTCATAGATCCAATTGAATATTTTAAGGGAACCAGCCCATAATCTGAAGGTTCAAACTCGACATAGGTCACCCACAGCCTGTGTATGATCCCATGTTTCAAAGGATTGTTGAGTATCACAACTTGGCATCACGGGTGCAATCCTAATCAACAACAATCAAAATCACTCCAAAGATTTTTCCTACAATATAGTTGTTTGATCTATGGTTTGCTCGACTATTTACTATCAACCATATTAAACAATGGGCTAACTCAGTATTATAAAAGAACCTAACTTAGGGATTAATTTCTCTATCCCAACACATTTGAAATGCTAAAATAAACTTCTGTTCTCCAAAAGTGAATTCTTATAATGATATATCATAAAATCGATGGCCTTTAATCTTCTCTTGATTATTGGGGCATCAAAAACTAATAACATGCATAAATATAATACACAAGGTAAGACTTCATACATATATGTTCTTAAAGAACATTATCATAATCTTAAATAATCTTTGACTAAGTTCAAATTTTTGACCTAAAAGGTTAATATTCCTAAGTATCATGGTAATGATTGTCATTGCATGTCTAATGCATATTTAATATTATATCTCGATACCTAGATCTTTACAATGAAATCAATATCATTGTATATTTGATATAATCGAATAACTAGTACCAAAACTTTAGATTTAAACTCATACATAGATCACTAAGAAATGGAAACCCACCAATGATCTAAAAAAGTTAGTTTATCAAAGAAATAGGTTTACCTTACATATTCACCATGTGCTCCATAACTTTAAAGAAGTAGTGAAGATTGATCTTTCTGTACATCTATTTTAAGGATGACTCCTTAATATGAAAAAGGTGAGACTTTGTTTAAAAGCATAGTTTGCATAACTCTAGTTTAAATCCTCTTTGGCATTACTGCCTAAAATGTTGTCTGCAATCTAATGGATTTCTTCCATTCATAGGTTGCTTGACTACTATATTCGGTATAAGAAAAATACTATTGAGGGCTCATGGTTAAACTTGTGGTTCATTAATAACTTGTCTGAATGGCTTACTAGCTCATAGAAACATCAATATAAGTCAATAGACTTATGGTTCGAAGCAGATATTCAATATCAATGCTAGTATTGATATTAGGTGTTACGACACTAAAAACACAGTTAAATCCACCAACTTACCTTTTGCTAGAACTTAGTTATTACCAAAGGATCTCTATTAAAAGCTAAGAAAAACTACTATTTAACTAGAGTAGTTTATCTGTTGATCAAAACACTTCACTATCACAATTCAATGTCTAAAAACTTGAGTAGTCTAAGTGCAATTTCACCTCTAGAAAGAAAATTATTTCTTCTAGATCCTACATTTCTAAGTTTACATAAGCACTGTAATCCTAGTATTACTGTAACAACTTTCCTTAGTTCAAATGACTTCTTTATCTTTGGTTGTGTTCTCTATAGGTTAAGTCTCTGCATATACTCTAAAGGTTATCTAGTTAAATGACGGTCGAGTACCTCTTAACACTATACTTTACAAAAGAAATATATCATGTAATTCTTATACAAAAAGAATTATCTCATATTAAGAATAATAAACAATATTTTACGAGATATCATTACCTCTAAGGTTGATAGTTTTCTCACTGATTACACAGTCTAACTCCAAATCTCCACGGAGTCTTAACCTTCATATACTACAACCTTTTGTGCTCCCTCTCCACGAAGCTGACTACCATTTTCTATAGAGAAGAGACTCACTATATCTCCCACTTTTAAGAGCTCAGAGTGGCGTACTTATGCATATCCCACTGTGTCCTCCAAACTCTCCCAAAATATCTCCTTTTCAAGGCTTTTCTCTGCCTTACCCGTGGGGATCTTTGCCCAACTCTAGCCTAAAAACACTCACAAAGGAGCATGCAAATTGACAATGGAGTGATGGGTCATAAAGACCACTCCGTAATCCTATTAAAAGCTCCTCCACTCTCTCCATATTATCGTTGAGTAAAGGAGTTGAGCATATGTCACTATGAAGTAAATTACATTGAATTAGTAACTACTTCACCACCCAAAAGAAATTCAACTATAACAAACTAAAAGGTTTGACTAACAATTCTTATATATATATATATATATATATATATATATATATATCGACATAAAATTGGTGTATGCAATGTGTATCCACGTTATTTCTAACACCCAACAAGATACGAGAACGAGGTCAAGGTATTCTCCCCCTCTCTCTATCTTGCCAAAATAGACAAAAATATCATACTAGGATCCCAAATCGGGTATTCAAATAGTAAAATAGTTTAGCTATTATCGACTATTACTTGTCAATGATCACAAACTGACCTAACTTAGATTTTCAACAAAACCTATACTTAATGGATCTTGTCGACAAATTGACAATTGTCAAGTCAAAACTAACTTAGGCTAATTGGTCAAACTTAACTTACCAATCACGATGATGGTTCACTAAAACTAGAAAGGCACAAGACTCAAATGGAAACCAGTTCGTTCTTCCATATGTCTATTCTCTTCTCTCCAATGATGCCCTCCCTCTCTTTCTCAGACGGTGGAAACATGTTTCCTGGTTACAACTTGCATTCACCAAACTGGGATTAGTGCATCGTTAGCCAATCCATAAACCTTATGAATAAATAATCATGAAATCATATAACCACATGTCTAAATTCTAAACATATAAACATTAACTCGTGATTGTTAGATTCCCAAAATCATCTATAGGAAAACTTCTACAAGAGAGAGTTGCAAGAAAATATTGCAAAAGCCAAATGCATGAATTAGTGCTTCACATTCCCCTTGCATTATTCAGATATAAATATAAAGGATATACACAACCACTGTCCAAGAATAGACAAAGTGGGGAAAGAAAGCATAAATAAAGCATGTGACAAATGTCAATGCTTTCAAGAGAAAAGAAAGCCTATGATACATGTCATGAGGCTCAAAATAGAAAAAGAATCTCCCTAATTAACTTATGTAAAAGTGAAAATATGTTTTTTCACCAACACCCCCCAATAAGTGCAACTTAGGGAGATTACACAAGCTAAAAATAAAGAAAGAAAGATGGGTCCCGACAACAAAGGCCGTGTTAGGTACCCATGAACAACAAGGATCTCTCATAAGGTGGAGAAAAGGAGAAAAACCCAGTGGGAGAAACTCCTCTCCAAAAGAGAGAAAAAACAAAAAGAAAGTACAAGAACATGTGATGGAAGAAGGACACTAAGACCCCCCATGGAATGAATCCATCACAAAAGTACAATCATGACTGCCCCCCCATAAGAGAGAGCGAATAGAGAATATGAATCCCCTCCAAGAAGAAGCTCCAGAACCAATGAAGAGATCTTAAAGACAGAATCCAATCCACTGCCTGCAAACAACATTTCTCCCTTTCGAAAGAAACAAATCCACTGGTGAATGTAGAAGCCATTCCCACATCTTAGATGAATAGGGAATCCATATTGAAACATGTGCCTCTGAATGCAACTCAAGTCACCTCATACTGGGAAAATATGTCTTCTCCAAAATAGAAAATGTCTGCCCAATTAGAGAAGAAGAACCAGGAGAGGATATGATCTGAATTGCATCTGGAAACTCAGAAGATGAAGGTGGTGATGCAAAGCCACTTGAGATAGCATCAAACAAGAGAGATAAACCCTCAAATGTGTCCTCCAAATCAGCAATGTGAGACTCCACAAACAGAGATGATATATCTACAAGATAGGAATCCCAATGAGGTGGATCTGAAAGACTGGTATTGACCTGCTGCATAGAATTACTAGAATCCAATGATGATGCAACACTGAATTTTGAAGTAGCAACAGGTGATGAAGAAGATGTAATCTCAATAGGAGGAGAAGAGGGAGCAAGAGAGGCCTCTATCTCTGAACATTCAAGACATGCCACTTACTCAAGCTCCTCTAAAGTATCATCATCATAAGGTATATTATCTACATCATCAAGTGGAATGAGACAATCTGTTGTAGGATCATTTGGAAATGGTGAGACATGAGGGTCTCCATACAACTCCCAAATTTTTGTCCAAAGTGTGTGTGGGCTCTCATAGATGGGAAGATCGCACACAATATCATAATCAACAATGGCACAAATTAAACCTACAACATGATCTTGATTGTTACCCCAAACAGATTTCTTCATAGGTGTCTTTGGTTCAGGTATGAGCCCATAAAGATGAGGCAAAAGATGCAGCCACCTGAGATGTGTCAGGATGCCTCTTTGCCAGGACTCATAATTGTCCTTACTCAGATTGACCACAGAAGGATGAGTGGCAAAACCCATGATACCTCCTCAAAATGATAGAGATTAGAACATGCAAATAGATTTATGTTGATAATAGAAGCCTATCAAAGAAAATAGAACCTTTCCAAGAGGCAGCATGTCCAGGATATCTAACAAAAGCCATAAAATCAACAAACTGATTAAAATATACCCAAGGCTGAATCTGAAAAAGTTATATAGGTTGTTGTGTAGAGCTCACTGATACCTTTCCAACGCCTATTCGTTTCAAAAAACGGATTATGGGTGCAAGAATGGAGCTCAGAAGCCAAAAATGATGCTTTGACTTCAAACAGAAAAATCTAGAAAAAAGACCAGCATTACTAGATAGTGCTCAGAACCAGCTTTCCACCTCTTTTTTGTTTACCAATTTTCGAGTCTGTATGCTCAAGTTATGGCCTCTAGAAGAAAACTGCCTTTTTAGGCCTACACATGAACGCAGCATGAAAAATCAAAATATGCTCAAAAAATTAGGCACAGAAATCGAGACGACTACACAGAAAATTTGGCATGGAAATCGAGGTAGCTATACAGAAAATCTAGCATGGAAATCGAGGCGGTCGTAAGGATTTTTCCTGCACAAAAAAACCAAACCCCAAAAAATGCCTAAAACTTTTTTTCAGCAAAATATAGAGTGCCTTATATGAAAATAGGGGCTTTGACACCTTCTGAGCGCAACCATGAGGTCTATTTTTCTCCAGGATGCACAACTTATCTATTCATGGCTAAAACCCTCTATGATTTGAGAAGAAACTGACAAATCTAGAGGTCGGATACCATGTTAGATTCCCAAAATCATCTGCAGGAAAACTTCTACAAGAGAGAGTTGCAAGAAAATATTGCAAAAGCCAAATGCATGAATTAGTGCTTCACATTCCCCTTGCATTATTCAGATATAAATACAAAGGATATACACAACCACTATCCAAGAATAGACAAAGTGGGGAAAGAAAGCATAGAGAAAGCATGTGACACATGTCAATGCTTTCAAGAGAAAAGAAAGCCTATGATACATGTCATGAGGCTCAAAATAGAAAAAGAATCTCCCTAATTAACTTATGTAAAAGTGAAAATATGATTTTTCACCAACAGTGATATCATATATTTATCCTGAGATTTTCACTTAACGTCAAATCATTAAATCATGCATAATCAACTACTAATTACGTGCAAGTAAAAAGTAAAACATAGTCAAAATTTGGGGTGTGACACAAAGTTCAAACAATGGAGACATAATTTGAAAAAAAAAGTTATAGAAACCCTATAATGTTCAAGTACTATCCTCCATGCAATGGGTCCAAATATTGCAATCTAGAGTGCATGAGACGGGTTGGTTATTTATTGAATTATCCATTATTTAAATCTAATAGTAATATGTTTCTAGAATATAAGTTATTCACAACAAGGAGTTTGTGAGCCCAAATATATGAGTTTGTGAGCCCAAATATATAGGTTTGAATGAACATTGTAATTACAAAGTTCCTAACATAGTTTACATTACTAGCAAGAAGACTCAACATTTATAGCATAACCTCATTAGGTTGATGAATGTGAACCTAACAAGTGGCAATGCTATTAATGAATATCACTACACTAGTCATATACAAGCACCTAAAATAAATTCTCTTATAAAGAAAACAAGAAATCAAAGCAAACCTACGAGGTTGCTTAAATTAGTCACAGTCTCAATGCTAGAGCAGCCAGTGTTGCACGATTGACTAAATCTCTTACATTAAATTCCCTAGGAACTCAAACAATAAGAAAACATATCCATAAATATTGGGATACTTAATTTTATTAATATAAAAGAAGAATTATGTCACCTGGATCAATTCAATTGGTATTAGTTGAGTGCAATGGAGCAAGGATGGTTACATTTTGAATGTGTTCATTGTTGCATTCACCATGGATGTCATCCAATTACATTACTATAATTATAGTTGGAAAAATAAATTACTTAATAGACAATAGGAGTCTACATAGAGATTGGTGTATACGATACTAATAATGAAAGGGTTTGATATGCATGTAGAAACCATCCACCTAATAGAGGAATTAACTTGAATGCAAACCCATAGGACACTAGATGTATATTCCAGAATAGTGAAATCAAGAATGTTAGATTTGAGATGAGGACATTAGTTGAGTCTACCACCTAAACAAGGTGATGACATATGTAAACTCAGAGTATGATTATGGAACCAATCCTAGCAAATAGATCCTTGACCATCAATAGTCTCATTCTCACCTATGAAAATGAATATGCAAAGAAAATTTTAAGAAGATACAAAAACCAACCAAATCCATATAAAACTTTGAACCAATTCTTTCCACATCCATCTAATATTGTGATCTTTAAATGGTTGTCTACTCCTCACTCTAAGAAAGAGGGTAAGCTAATTAAGCAATTTGCATGCCTTGTCTATACTTCCACATTTTGCATGCATGTTTACTAAGCATTTCCTACTATAATATCTAAAAAAAATCCCCCTTTCATTATGTGGTGATGGATTTCCATACCCTATTCCAAAGATCTCATTCTGGCACAAGTAGGGAAAATGCTAGAAAAGGTTGTGGAATTTGGCTTTACAATTGCCAATTGCACTTGCTTCAAAGTTTCTAAAGCCTTTTCAATAGATCTAATTTGTGTGTGCCCTACAATATTTGCAATCCATGTGAGTACATTTCTTTGAGAGATTTTGTCAAATAGTTCACATGGCTAAAGTTGAAAGTAATAAACCAAAGGATTTACCACAAGACTAATGCATTGACAAGAATAAAAATACATTGGTAATTGGGGCTCAAAATAAGTGGGAAAGTAGTCTTGCGACATGCCAGCCAACACATGCACTACCACCAGCAAGAACTTGTTATGCATGTCTCCTCATATTCCTTACAAGTGTAGGGAAGGGTTTATCAGTCGATAATGTCGTGGCAGTGAGCAAGACAATCTAATGGTGTGACAAAACAACTATTAAAAAAAATTAGCCTTATTATGATTTATATTTCAGAACCACAAATACCTAAACCCAATCAAAATGAAACAAAATACTTTTTTATTATTAATCATTAAAATATACATCTTTCATATGTCAAACATTAGAGTGAAATTTGATAAAGAAAAATCCAAGATTTTTTGATTTTCCAAAAAAAATATTAATCATACGGTAAAGATTGCATTATAGCTATAGTTCCTAGCAATAGCAAGAACTAAAAAGTGACAAACACAATGATAAATCAAAGAGTGAGGTGGCACATAGAGGTTTCAATGGGCACCACTAATCAATAGGAATCGATACCTTAATATTGGCTTAGAGAATTCCACCAAAAAATAAGCAAACATTAGTAAAATTGAGCATAAGATATGTAATTTACTTAGTGATAGGGCACAAACTATATCTCACAAGTGCATATAAGCTATTAAATTTATTTTTAAGACCTATTGGTAATTATTCATATGATCATATGCATCTAATATTTGTTAATACAACTAATGAATATTCACCAATCTACAAGGCAAAACAACAAGTGTATCACACAAGATATGTACTATAATAGTAAAATATTCAAAAATTGCCCTTGGAGAACCATTTGCTTTGGTTTGTGAGGAGAATTCACAAGCATGTCTTCATCAATCATCACTAGCATAAGATGCACAAAGATATTGGAATCAATCTTTAAATATATATATGACAAAAATAAAGAGCACTTATTTGATCCATTAACAAATCATAATTATGTAATAACAAACTAAAAATGAAATTCTCTTGACACTAATGATACTAAAAGTCAAGACTAAGCTTTGATTCCAAATAAAGGGAAATAAGAAATAATTCCACCATTGATTCCATGAGTAAATATGTCACAGTTTATTCACTCTATATAATTCCAACAAAAATCTAACATAACAATACATAAAAAGAATGATCCTAAGAAAACCCTTTTAAAAAAAATAGCATCAAATTGAAATCAATGTATTCTTAGCAAAAAATAGTTACAATACAATATCAAGCTCTGAGCCTTCACATGAGATCAACAATCTCAACCAAGGAGGAAATTATTCAAGATGTGGCTTTCTCTAGTAATAGTGAGCAATTGGTGTTGCCTTGCTCATGAGATCAATCCAAGAACAAATGAGATTCACACATCCCACTTCATGCTCCTCAAGATCTCCTCAATAAGAAACTCAAGACTCTAGGAAATTACACCAATCTTCACTCATAATGAGCATGCACAAGTGATGTATAACCCCCATCCCAAGCCTTCTATTTATAGGCAAGAGAGAAACAAGCAATGGAAAACTTACTAATTTTTCTTGTCATCATTATTTAATGCCTCAAAACCAATAATCAATACACCCAATGCACCCAAGTGTGTCTCCTAGGTAGGTGCCTAAGTATTCCAATAGGAATAAGTAACAACATGTTCTACAAGGCACCTCAATTAAACTCTTCAAGCCTAGAGCCAAAGATTGGTTTGGTACATGTGATCTCAGCATTAAATAATTTTATAATATTGAATGCATTTTATAATTACCTCCATAAATTAAATGCATTCCTCTGATGAACCCAATAAACCATGTCCTTACTAAACCATGATCCCCCAAATATCAAATGCATTTCCACCAATGCGCCACCAATATTAAATACATTTACAATGTTACATACAACAAGTGCCTAGGAAAATATTGAGCTCTCCCAAAGTGTGGTGCACCATTTTGACATGGACCACAACTTAACAAAATATCAAATATTTCTATGCAAGGTGTACAACACCTTATCCCAACACAAACTACCTGGAAACATAATACAGTTATTACATCAAATCAATAGCAAGTCGAGGTCTATTTCGATGATATTGTTGGTATCCTACTAATAATTCTTAAAAATTTATGTCACTCTATGTCTAGGACGTGTTTGACTATAACAAATTGAGTTCACTATGTTAAAACCCTAGTATAAACCTCCTATGTACATCTAAGGGGTCATCATATTCCCTTTCCTTTTTTTAATGTTAACTTATAGCAACTAGTAATGCCATGTCTTAAAGCACATCTTAGTTGTGCCAATTTTTGCCTACCAATCCTTCCCATCATGCCTACTAATGTATCGTCACTCACCGTCCATGCATCCTTTGCCACATGGTGTTCAGTTATTTCATAATAAGGAATTACTTCCTAGTTGCTAAAACTTTCATCAAGCTATTTTTCTTTGGCTTCTATGTGCTCACTATTGGATTATGTTTCCTGTTGTGCCTTGCATACATG
The DNA here is from genome assembly GCA_027924645.1 of Cunninghamia lanceolata. NCBI lineage: Eukaryota > Viridiplantae > Streptophyta > Pinopsida > Cupressales > Cupressaceae > Cunninghamia > Cunninghamia lanceolata. Next base: position 1,526,364 of record BSBN01001310.1, read on the forward strand.
CTCCACTTTTCATGAGAAAAATAGGGACCCCCTCTTTTGGTTTGAGATTTTGAGTAGTTTCCCAGTCACTTTTGTTTTTTCAACTTGTCTAGTTAGGCTAGGTCCTAGTTGGTCGATTTGATCTAGTCCTCCTGAGTCCTAGTTGATCTATATGATTTGGATGTGCTAGTTTGTTAGAATCTATCCTATTGATTGGGCTTGATTATGGTTTGATTCATATCATGTTGTGGGATAATTCCTATTGGTTTTGACTTATACCAAGATGTGAATGAGTCAAGTTTCCTTATTAGTGTTGGTTCATAAGTCTTTAGCTGTCATTTGTGAGGTGAGTCATGCTTGTGAAAGGTTTGAAGTCTTTTGGTGGTTTTGGAGTTACCTTGATTGTCTTGTGTTCACATTAATGGTTTGTATTGTATCTTTATTCTACCATGCTAGACCTCATCAAGAGGTGATATTACACCCTATAGAGTGTTGTCATAGGTATCCTAGGCTTACTTATCACTCCCTACCCCCTTTTTAGGACTTCAAGGTTTTCATCAACCTAAAAACCCTTCCAAATAACCTTTAAAATCTTTCAAATATATTCTGGTACCAAAGAAGTTCAAAACTAGGATGGAAGAGTTGCTTTATTCTAATTTTTCATTACCTTCCTTTCTAAATTTAACAGGCTAATCCTTAAGACAAACCCTCATTTGCAAGTCAAAGACCCTATGCTAGCTATCCTAATCCAATTTATCAGCATAAAACACCTACAAAACATATATTATCATGTGTGCCACCCCTTTTCAAGAGCCCATACATGGGAATGTATGGCTAGGGGGTCATTGACAATTAGTGGTAAGTGTGAAATATCACTATTATAAAGATGGCATCTTTCCTTTAGGACCAATTATTATATCCTTTTGACAACTATAAGTTTTCATTTCAATTCCTACAATTGGATGAATATCCTTCACACATGTGTGAGTGTACTGACAAGAGGTCTAAAGTCCATATTTCATGCATTTTGAAGTTTAATTATTGGAAATAGGCAAGGGTTTCTAATTTTTTGAGCTTTTTCACTCATTGGTATATACTTTTCTAGTTTCCCCTTGCCTATTATTCATGATCAACTCATAATTTCCTTGATTTTTATCATTTTATAACTTGCAAGAGGTAGAGCATAAGGTTAGAGAATACAATATTGAGAATTATAGAGAAAATCCCATGGTTTTCTTCCCTAAAATGAGTGTTTTGGTTGTACAAATCCATGATTTCATTATTTGAGGCTTATTCATAGGATGATGAGGGTTTTAGCATCATGATTTCATTGGGTTTTTTTATGTAATTAGGGGTATATCTGCATGATCGAAGATTATGAGACTAATATTATGCCCTTTGTGTTTATGGGAGGGTTATGAAGATTTTAAGGTTTATTCTTAAAAATTTGATTGCCCAGAAGGAAATACATCAATTTTATGATGCCTATGATGTCAAGATTGTCATTCAATGATCTACCATATTGAGGATTCCATATTTTGTGACTATCTTTTCCTTATAGGACTACCAAACATTTGTAGTTACACTTCTAGAGTTGATGTGAATCAAGTTAACCTTACTTTTTTTTCCCTAGCTCTTATCATGGTTGTTCTAACTCAAGAGGATGGTATCTTAAACCATAGAGATCTTTCTATGAGATATCCTGCAAGGAAGACAAACACTTCATTCACAAGTTGAAGATTATCATACAATTTCAATCATAATAGACATATATGGAATCCTTATTTGACTATTATAACCCTAAGTTATTTAGAAGATTATCCTATTGATGAATGACTATTTACATAGATCTAAGTAGGTGGTATTAATCAATGATAGTGAATGCAAAAAATTGCCAAGGATGTTATCATGAATAGTACAAACAATTGTCACATACTTAATGGGACTATATAATTTCTAAGAGATTGATCCTCAAGTCTATCATAGGGTTTAGAGATTGTAATAACAACCCCAAAGGCATTTATGAATGGATAAGAGGACTTAAGGCTCATAGCAATCTCATGTCACTCATTGTCATAGCTAGATATTTGTTGTCAAAAATCATGGAAGCATTGAAGTCACATAGAGGAACAAGTAGTGAAGTAATCTAGGACTATCAAACTTAATGGAATAGTATAGTAGTACAATCTAGATGTATTACGATTGTCATACTTTTGGGTGACAATAATGAGGCTTCATTGATAAGTCTTTATGGTGTAGTCACAGATGGAGGGTCCAGAAATAGGATTGTCCTACTGTGTAGCCTTATAGTAAACACAACGGAAAACATAAAGAATGGAACAATAAATGGAAATATATTGATTCAATAACATAAGAAGTTACAATATTCATATGTCGGTAGCATGCGGACTACAATGGGCTCATAGGCATGTCCTCTGGATTGTTACAATTGACATGAAAGATATAGCTTTGAAGCACTACTATGCAATCCACTATCTTAACCTTCTAATTCATTCTACTTAACTAATGCCTCTAACTACATCTAGTGAATGATTATATAGCAATTCCATTTTCAAAGAATGATCCACGTCGGCCTTAGAAGATTTCAAAGTTCAATGTTTAATGAAACGTGTAAGTCAACCTAATTCCAATGGTGAAGCTTCTAATGTTGATGGATCATGCTGCAGTTCAGGTGGAAGGTGTCTCTGGTCCTATAATTCCTTTTGAGATGCTTCATTTGGTGTCGCGCGTTATGGGAAGGTGTCGCAAACCTCATGTGCCAAGCTAAATGCTAATTTTTTTGAACTGAGACTCCTAATGATTCTTTTGATGATGATAATTCTCCGTAGACAATTGCAAACCTCCTAAAATATGAATATGATGTAGATGACATAGTATTGAGTCTTCATCATGTGCCATGAACTATGAAGTGATTATGTGGTGAAATGCGGTGTAATACTCTAAGACTGAACTGATTGAAATGCAAGAAAAGGAAAGAAACAAAATGTTTTTGGTTGATACAAGATTATCTTTCAACCTGGGATGCTCTTGCATCAAACACCTAAGGTTGTTTGAAAAGTGAGTCCCTCACTTTACTGGGGCTAGAAGAAAAACAATGTGGTCTACCTCAGCTTGATAAATCCATGAAGAATCTTCCTCTGGTCTTCCTTTCCACTTAATTAGGTACTCCTTATACTACTTGCCTCTAGTGCTGCATCCAATTCTGCTATCCAAAATATGCTCTATTTGCTCTTGTTGTTGATGCGGTATTTGATCCTTCAAACCAACTTCAGTTGTGCTATCACTTGATTCTCCCTCATGATACTGATATAGATCTACAATGTTGAATATGGGTGATATGCCAAATGCTTCTGGTAATTCCACTTTATATGCATTTCCTGAGTCAAACTTCCTGAGTATCCTGCATGGCTCAAACTTCCTCATCTTTAATTTGTTGTATGTCCCTATTGGAAATCTTTCCTTCCTAAGACATACCATGACTTCATCCCCAACATAAAAATTCCTTATGTCTCCTCTTATCATCTTCTTGTCCCTTATACTTGATTTTCATCTCTTACAAATGCTTCTGGGCTTGAGTGTGTATTGTCTCCATGTATCTTGCAAATTCTTCTACCTCTACACTCCTTTTGTTATCCATACTAATGTCTCTCAGCTCCACAACTCCTCTAGGTTGTACTCCAATCACAACTTCAAATGGTGTCTTCCATGTACTTCTTCTCATTAAGTTATTGTATGCAAACTCTTCTTGTGGTAGAATTATATGCCAATTTCCTGCCTTATCTCCTACTAAGCATCTCAACAAGTTACCCAAACTCCTATTTACTACTTTTGTTTATCCATCTATCTGTGGGTGAAATGTTTGTTGCAAGTATGAGGTGAGCCAGTGTTGTCATTGATGTCAACATACTCATATTGCATTGACAAGAAGGATTTGATGAGCTGTGTGCTGAGGATATTGAGAAAATTAGCCTCAGTCAGGAACAGTGAAGAACAGTGATGAGAAGAAGGCAAATGTACTGTATAGGATGAGAATCAGAGGATGCGGATTAAAGGGTTAGTAGATATGAGTCTTGAGATGCTTCAGTTAAGATTTCAGAGGTCCGCATGAAGATCTGAAGGAGTTGTGGCTGTCGGTATAGAACCGGTTCCGGCAAGTATCCAGAGGTGACAGAGGATCACAAAAAGGTCCGGTGAGGTCCGGAATTGTATTATCCTAATCTGCGGATTGGACGGAGTGTTTGGGATGTCCTTGTGATGTGTCATCCTGATTTGTGTATGATTTGGAGGTCCGGAAGTACCTCTTGCATTATGACAGTGGCGACAGACTGTGTTCTTGAAGTTCCGGATGAGGAAGACAAGAGATCCCAGTAAGTAGAGGAAGTGCGGATGTATCCAGACATTCAGACAGGCTTGTGAAGGTTCTTGGATCATGTTTAGGTTGTGTTGTTGGTCCGCATTGATGGTAGAGCCCGGAATTGAAGTTATTCTTCCGGATGAAGTTCTTGCTCTGTTTAGCCGACCGGATGAGTTGTTCATCCTGCGAATGTTCTTGTGGTGGCCGACCGGATGTGTTATTCATCTTGCGGATACTCTTATGGTTGTTTGCCGACTTAGATGTTTATTCCTAAGTCGATGTCTTGTATAAATAACGGTTTGTGAGTTCATTTCAAAGTGTGGTGTGTGGATGAGTGTGACATAGCGAAGAAACGTGCGAAAGGCAGAGCAGAGATTTTTGGGCTTAATTGGAACTGATCCGGACATAGTAGAGATGTCATTCTCCAGTTCAAGACTGTGATTTTTATCACTTTGTAGACAGTGTGTCTCCTTGTAGGCAGTGGGCCTCTTTGTGAGCAGTGTGCTCGGGCAGTGAGCCCTTATTGGCATGTGCCATTCATTTTTCTTTATTCTTCTAACAGAGAATAATTCTTGGGTTAATCACCCCGTGGTTTTTCCCTTAACCGGGTTTTCCACGTCAAAATCTTGGTGTTCAATGTGTTGATGCTTATCTGCTCTTGTGTTTATGATTTATGCTTCCATGGATGATTATTTGATATGCTGCTAACTAACAACAAAGAATCAAGTGTTTGAAAGAAGAAGAAGTTGTATACAACTGATTCACCCCCCCCTCTCAGTTGTATGCCCTAGATCCAACAATTGGTATCAGAGCTAAGTTCCTCTGATAGGAGCTTAACCGCTTGAGGAGATCCAGGATGTCGTCATACAAGAAGGATAGTCCGAAGTTCGATGGAACCAACTTCACTCTCTGGAAAGGTCGCATGAAGTGTCACTTGGAATGTATGGGAAAAGCATACTTGGCTATGATTTCAAAACCATATGTACCTCCACAAGGTGGTCCGACAACTCTGAATGAAATCACAGAAGCTGAAAACAATCTGCGGACTAAGGAAGCTCTTCTAAGCGCATTGAATGACTCAGATCTCTCGAATGTCATTGACCTACCAACTGCATATGAGATCCTAACTAAACTGGAACTTCTGTATGAAGGAGATGAGTTTGTCAAAAGTGCAAGGTTGCAAAGTCTGAAAGGGAAATTTGAAAGATTGAAAATGAGAGATGATGAAAACATCACTACCTTTATGCCAAGAGTAAATGAGCTGGTATGTGGAATCAGAAATGCTAGTGGAACTTTAGATGAAAATGAGATTGTCTGCAAAATCCTAAGATCCCTTCCTGCTGCTTACAAAATCAAAGTTGCTGCCATTGATGAATTCAGAGCCCACACAACTGTCACAAGAGAACAACTGGCTGGCAAACTAGCTACATTTGAAATGACCGAGTTTGGAGATGATCCTCCCAAGACTGAATCTGCTTTCAAAGCCAGTGCCTATGTGAAAGGCAAACAGAGATTTGATCCGAGTGAAAACTCATCAAGGAAAATGTCATGGTATGATCAAGCAAGAAGAGACATGGAAGAAGAAGAAGCAGAAACAGCTCAACTTGAAGCCCTCATTGCAAAGAGACTGCCAAGAGGATCCGGTAAGTATGAAGGAAAACTACCCTTTAAGTGTTTCAACTGCAATAAGATTGGTCATTTTGCCTCAAGATGTCCGGAGAGATCTGCAAGATCTAATACTCACAGACAAAGGTTTCAAAAGAATTGCTATTATGTTCATGAAGAAGATGACAATGAAGGAGTAACAGATGATGAATCAGAACTAGGAAGCAAATCCGGAAATGAGTGGGTGTTTATAGCCATCAAGGAAGAAGATTCAATACTCTCTGAATCTGTCAATCACAAAGTTGTTGAAAAAGCCTTGGCTGCTCAAGTGGAAGAAAAGGATGATTGGGTTATTGACAGTGGATGTTCTCACCATATGACTGGTGACAAGAATAAGTTCTTAGACTTGGAAAGATATGAAGGAGGAATGGTAAAGTTTGGTGACAATTCTGCTGGCAGAATCAGAGGTAGGGGAACTATTTCCTTTCATGGTAAGAGCAAAACAGGTAATGTACTGTATGTTGAAGGATTGAAGCACAATCTTCTTAGTGTTGGTCAGTTAGTGGACAAAGGCTATGATCTCCGGTTCAAGAATGGAAAATGCAGAATCTTTACAAGCTCCGGAACTGAAATTGCATCCGGTACTCAGACAAAAGGTAATATCTTTCATCTGGTTGGTTCAAATAAAAGTTGTTTGTTTGTTCAAATTGATCAGAGTTGGTTATGGCATAGAAGAATGTGTCATGTAAATTTTGATAACATCATCAAGATAAGCAATACTCAGGCTGTGAGAGATCTTCCAAAATTGATGAAACCTACAAATAGTGTGTGTAAAGAATGTCAGTTAGGTAAACAAAGCATAGTCTCTTTCAAAAGAAAAGATCAGTCTTCTACCGGATTGTTGGAATTAGTACATACTGATCTATGTGGTCCGACAAGAATCAAGAGTCTGCAAGGTGATAGATATTTCATGTTGTTAATTGATGATCATTCCCGGATGATGTGGGTTACCTTTCTAAAAGAAAAATCAGAAGCTTTTGAGAAGTTCAAAAACTTCAAAGCTATGGTGGAGAATCAAACCGGATTGAAACTAAAGTGTCTAAGGTCTGATAGAGGTGGTGAATTTACATCTGGTGAATTCATTGACTTTTGTGAGAAACAGGGTATAAGGAGACAGTTGTCTGCTCCTAAGACTCCACAGCAGAATGGAGTAGTTGAGAGAAAGAACCGGACCATCCAGGAAGCTGCTAGGACAATGATGTTGGAAGCAAATGTTCCTCAAATGTTTTGGAAAGAATCTATCAGCACTGCAGTCTACACTCTAAATCGAGTTCAAATCAGAAACAACATTGGTAAGACCCCCTATGAACTTTGGTTTGGCATCACTCCTACTGTGAAATATTTCAGAGTATTTGGTAGCAAGTGTTATATTAAAAGAGATGAAGATCTAGGAAAGTTTGATGCTAGAAGTGATGAAGGAATTTTCTTGGGTTACTCCACTCAAAGCAAAGCATACCGGTGTTACAATAAGAGATTGAGGAAGATGATAGAAAGCACCAATGTAAAGGTTGATGAAGGAATTGAGAAGCCTTCAAGATTTTATGAGTTTGATGAAGATGACCAAGACAGTGTTCAAGGACCTCAATCCTCTCCGGTGAGACAGAGTCAGCCTGATCCGGTAAATCAGGAAGAAGAGATAGGTCTGAATGAGCCTGATCAAGAAGCAGCAGTGCAGGATACTCCCAAAATTCCAAGGTATGTAAAACTGAACCACTCTGAAGATCAAATCATAGGTGACAGAAGCAAAGGTGTACAAACTAGAAGGAATGTTGCTCAAAATCAGAATGAATGTTGTCTGATTTCAAAGATTGAACCTAAAACAATAAATGAAGCCTGCAATGATGAAAACTGGACCAAAGCAATGGAAGATGAATTGATGCAAATTGAGAAAAATCATACTTGGGATCTTGTTCCTAGACCTAGAGACAGGAATGTAATTGGAACCAAGTGGGTCTTCCGGAACAAACTAAATGAAGCTGGTGAAGTAATCAGAAACAAAGCTAGATTGGTCTGCAAAGGCTACTCTCAAATAGAAGGAATTGACTTTGAAGAGACTTTTGCTCCGGTGGCAAGAATTGAAGCAGTCAGATTACTTCTTGCATTTGCTGCCTTCAAAGACTTCAAGGTATATCAGATGGATGTCAAGTCTGCCTTCCTAAATGGTGATCTGGAAGAAGAAGTCTACATTGAACAACCGGATGGTTTTCAATTGTCTGATAATGATGATATGGTCTGCAAGCTGAAGAAAGCTTTGTATGGATTGAAGCAAGCCCCAAGAGCATGGTATGAAAGGTTGGATAAGCATCTTGTGCAGATTGGATTCAACAAAGGTACTGCTGACAGTAACTTATATTTCAAAATTGATCATGAAAATATTTTAATTGTTGAAGTGTTTGTGGATGATATCATTTTTGGAGGAAGAGATAGTATGTGCAAAACTTTTGCAAATCAGATGAAAAGTGAGTTTGAAATGTCTATGCTTGGTGAAATGAATTTCTTCTTGGGTCTGCAAATTACTCAAACAAAAGAAGGAATCTTCATTTCTCAGACCAAATATGTGAAAGAATTGTTAAAGAAATTTGGTATGGAAGACTCAAAGCCTATGAACACTCCTATGGCAACCGGATGTAAGTTAAGCAAAGATGATGATTCTCCAAAGGCAGATCAGACAAAGTATAGATCAATGATTGGTGGATTGTTGTATCTCACTCAAACTAGACCAGATATAATGCAGGCTGTTGGTCTTGTGGCAAGATTCCAGGCTGATCCTAGAGAATCTCATGTTATGGCAATCAAAAGAATTTTTAGGTACTTGAAAGGAACAGTTGAGTATGGTCTATGGTACCCTAGAGATCCGGACTTCTCTCTTCATGCTTACACAGATGCAGATTGGGCAGGAGATGTGGATGACCAGAAGAGCACTAGTGGTGGAGCATTCTTTTTGGGGAAGAGATTGGTTTCTTGGCTAAGCAAGAAACAAGATGCAATATCTCTGTCTACAACTGAAGCAGAATACATTGCAGCAGCAGGTAGTTGCACTCAAATCTTATGGATGAAGCAGATGCTAAGAGACATCAAAGTTGAATATGAGAAGCCTATCACAATTTTCTGTGATAATTCAAGTGCAATTAATATCTCCAAGAATCCGGTATTGCATTCTAAGACTAAGCACATATCTATTAAATTTCACTTTTTGAGAGAACAAGTAAATAAGGAAGAAGTCAGATTGGAGTATGTTCCCTCCAAGGATCAGATTGCAGATATCTTTACAAAACCTCTTCCCAAAGACTCTTTTGAATATCTCCGGGAGAAGTTAGGGGTCATGGCCCCTCCGGTGATGAACTAAGATGCACTGATGTGCATCAGTCCGGTGGCTATCACAGTCATATCTTGTGATCCGGACTAATGGGGAGCTGCAACTAAGGGGGAGCAGCTGGTATGATTCTGATGTATGAGAATTGCAAGTATGAGCCCTTTGCCATTGATGTCAAAGGGGGAGAGAAGACATGTGAAAAACAAGTGGTTAATGATCAAAGGGGGAGCAGTAAAGGAAGAGAAGACATATGAAAAGTTGAAGTTCTTGTCTTAATGGTTTTTCACATCATATGTTGCCATCAATGACAAAGGGGGAGATTGTTGCAAGTATGAGGTGAGCCAGTGTTGTCATTGATGTCAACATACTCATATTGCATTGACAAGAAGGATTTGATGAGCTGTGTGCTGAGGATATTGAGAAAATTAGCCTCAGTCAGGAACAGTGAAGAACAGTGATGAGAAGAAGGCAAATGTACTGTATAGGATGAGAACCGGAGGATGCGGATTAAAGGGTTAGTAGATATGAGTCTTGAGATGCTTCAGTTAAGATTTCAGAGGTCCGCATGAAGATCTGAAGGAGTTGTGGCTGTCGGTATAGAACCGGTTCCGGCAAGTATCCAGAGGTGACAGAGGATCACAAAAAGGTCCGGTGAGGTCCGGAATTGTATTATCCTAATCTGCGGATTGGACGGAGTGTTTGGGATGTCCTTGTGATGTGTCATCCTGATTTGTGTATGATTTGGAGGTCCGGAAGTACCTCTTGCATTATGACAGTGGCGACAGACTGTGTTCTTGAAGTTCCGGATGAGGAAGACAAGAGATCCCAGTAAGTAGAGGAAGTGCGGATGTATCCAGACATTCAGACAGGCTTGTGAAGGTTCTTGGATCATGTTTAGGTTGTTTTGTTGGTCCGCATTGATGGTAGAGCCCGGAATTGAAGTTATTCTTCCGGATGAAGTTCTTGCTCTGTTTAGCCGACCGGATGAGTTGTTCATCCTGCGAATGTTCTTGTGGTGGCCGACCGGATGTGTTATTCATCTTGCGGATACTCTTATGGTTGTTTGCCGACTTAGATGTTTGTTCCTAAGTCGATGTCTTGTATAAATAACGGTTTGTGAGTTCATTTCAAAGTGTGGTGTGTGGATGAGTGTGACATAGCGAAGAAACGTGCGAAAGGCAGAGCAGAGATTTTTGGGCTTAATTGGAACTGATCCGGACATAGTAGAGATGTCATTCTCCAGTTCAAGACTGTGATTTTTATCACTTTGTAGACAGTGTGTCTCCTTGTAGGCAGTGGGCCTCTTTGTGAGCAGTGTGCTCGGGCAGTGAGCCCTTATTGGCATGTGCCATTCATTTTTCTTTATTCTTCTAACAGAGAATAATTCTTGGGTTAATCACCCCGTGGTTTTTCCCTTAACCGGGTTTTCCACGTCAAAATCTTGGTGTTCAATGTGTTGATGCTTATCTGCTCTTGTGTTTATGATTTATGCTTCCATGGATGATTATTTGATATGCTGCTAACTAACAACAAAGAATCAAGTGTTTGAAAGAAGAAGAAGTTGTATACAACTGATTCACCCCCCCCCCTCTCAGTTGTATGCCCTAGATCCAACAATGTTGAACTAAACTTTAGGTCTGTCTTTGTCTTCTTCCACAATGTCCTCCAAAAATATCCTATGAACCGTGTATCCCTATTTGAAACTATACTCTTTGGTAACCCATGCAATCTCACAAACTCCTTGAAAAATAGGTCAACAATATGTACAGTGTCATTTGTCTTCTTGCAAGGAATGAAATGCAACATCTTTGAAAATCTGTCCACTACTACAAATATAGAATCATATCCCCTTTGTGTTCTTGGTAATCCTAATATGAAATCCATGCTTATATCCTCCCAAGGTCTCTTTGGTACTGTTAAAGGTTTATACAATCTAGTATTATGACTGCTCCCTTTTGCAACTTGACAAATTCTGCAACTTTGAACAAACTTCCTTACATCCTTGTATATTTGAGGCCAAAAATAATGTTTATTCACCAAAGCTACTATCTTATCAATACCAAAATGCCAGGTGCTAATCCACCACTATGCTTCTCCTTGATCAAATTCTCTCTCATTAAGCTCTGCAAAATACACAACTGATTCCCTTTGAACAACATATACTCCTAAATGAAATAATGCAACCACTTGCTTCTATCTAACACAATAGGTTCTCTACATGCTTTCCATGCTTTCCATACTTCCGCAAAATCAAGATCATCCTCATACATGTGCTTTAGTTCTTCAAAACCTAGTACTTCTACCCTCATTTCTATCAACAAGTTCCTTCTTTTGCTCAATGCATCTACAACTTTGTTTGACTTTTCACTCTGATGCTTCAATACAAATGTATAACTCTGCATGAACTCTACCCATCTCATGTGTCTCTGATTCAACTTACCCTAACTATTCAAATACTACAAATCTTGATGGTCAGTGCCCAAAACAAATTCTTTTGGCAAAAATTAATGTCTCCACTTCTTCAAGGCTTGGATTATGGCATAAAACTGCTAATCATATACTAAATATCTCCTCTTTGCATCATTCAATTTCTCACTAAAATATGATATTGGTCTCCCTTCTTGACTTAACACTGCTCCTATTGTATTTTCACTAGCATCACAATAAACCTAAAATACTTTGTCAAAATATGGTAATGCTAACATTGGTTGCTTTGTCACCTTTCGCTTCAACAACTCAAAACTCCCATGTGCTCTTGATGTCCACTTAAAATCCCTCCAATCTTCTCTCATTACCTATGTCATTGGTGTGCATATGGTACTAAAATTTTTGATGAATTTTAATGCCCCAAGCTTTCACCCAAATCATTAGCCAAACAAACACCGAACCAACAAATTGTTTGCATTTGCAAGTGTGACATTTACATGTCGCATTGCACTCACACACACACAAGTTGTCGCAACAATCATAAAAACACCTAAAATGTCATCACCATTGCACTAAGAAAGGTGGTACAAGTGGAAGACTTCACCCATCATGTGACAACTCACCACAATGATCAAGCAAGAGGTGGAGCTCATTTCATGACGAGGATTAGATACATTCCACGATCTTGCTCCCTCTCAAACACATAAAGTAGGATGAGGGTGACATCCACCTCAATCCATTCCATGATGACACAAGACATCCCAATCATAAGGGTAATGCTTACCCACGAGATGGTCCAATTAGGAGGTATGAGTCAACCAACTGGAATGATCACTAGACGAACTCATACAAAGGCATGCTTCCCAAAACAAAAGAGGGAATAATCCAAGAGTGCAAAATTTACCAAAAAGGCCCATAATTCAACCAAAACACCTATATGCCTAAAAACATTAATCAACATCAAAGAGGATTAATTTTAACCAAAAACATTAAGGTGTGGAATCAAAAATGTCCACATGCCAAAAAGGACAAAAGCGATACAAAAGGCTACTACACATGTTCGACACCAATGTCGACACATGAAAAAAGCAAAGATAGCATCCTCACCACCTATGTGGGATGAATACAATACAACACAAACATATCCATAAACATCAAATAAATGAGTCTAAACATGCTAACATAGCTAGATTCTAACATGTAAAATCTATCAAAATATGTCAACATCCTCACAAACCGAGGAGTGGAAAAATACAAGACGATATATAATAATTACAATATTCAAAGGTCTTCATCCTAAACATAGATGAATTATAGACAACATCACAAATCAACTCATAGCATTAATTACATCTTATTACAAGGGTCTCGAAAGACCTACATTACAAAGGTTACAATAATCAATAATGATAATATACAAGTGCATAAACCACCCAAAAACCAACATGCTCTCCAAGGTGCAACAAAAAATGAAGCATGACATAATCAACCTACAAGAAGATAAGCAAACCGTCCAACACCTAAAGATCATCATGAAGGACCAATGGGGAATGTTGCTCGCCTCCCAACCATATTGCCATCGTTCAGCACAATAGCTATCTACACAACTCTAGGCAACCCTTGAGCTACGAAGAAGGTGATCATGGCAAACCTGCTAAGAACATCTCACACATCCAGGGTATACAAGCAACATATGGCATACACGCCAATTAATGCACATAACACACATGGCACAACTACCAATACAATGCATATAAACAACACATGGTACAACTACCATCCAATTGCATTCAAGTAACATATGACACACTTGCCAAAGCATAATAGAATGACATCACTACATTCAAGCATAAGGGAAATAATCACACCTTCAATGCATGCCAAATGAGGCATAAATCTGTTGAAATAAGGGTAGACAACTGAGAGGGGGGGTGAATCAGTTGTCACAAAAACTTTTATCTTTTGCTGCAATTAAACTTCTTTACCACTTATTAACAAATGAATGATATAACCATGAAAGCATGAATCAACAACACATGAGCAGAAGCAAAATCAACATAGATAACACCAGGATTTTTATGTGGAAACCTAGTTAAGGGAAAAACCATGATGGGGGTTAACCCACAAGAATTTATACTATGTTAAAAGTATTACAAATGGGAGGCACATGCCTTCGAGCACACTACCCAGAGCTCACTACTCAAAGAGGCTCACTACCTATAAATTAATTACAAAAGTTCACTGGAATGTTTAAACTAAAGAATAGCATCTAACAATGCAAAATTACAATTGTATACCGACTTCACACACTTCATCTTTTTCTACCCTATTTTACTGGTCTTCCATAATCAGAGGATTAGATCTCTGCTTTGCACTTGATACTACCACCCTTCGTACCTCTTACTTCATATTCACCAAAAAACTACTCAAAATGCTCGCACCCATTCATTATATATATCCATAACATGAGATTTATTCAATTACAGTTGACCTCAAGAAAACTTAGAAACTTTATCAAGATTACTGTCCTGTCAGCTGAATCCATGCACAAACATTAATGCAGACCAAAACTTATGCATCCAAGTCACTTCACATGTCGGCCAATAAAGTTGGATCTCCTAACTCACTTGACCAACCACTTCGCTTCATCCGCACAAGGATCAAACACTTAGTCGGCCTGTTCTTCACCGGACTGAACTGTTTAACCAAGACGCAATACTCAGATGCATGTAAATTTCAATCCCTTCATCACCAGAGGCTAAAATCTTGGATTTAGGGAGCCCTGACATCCCTTATCATTCCCTCAAATCTGCAGCACAACATGATTATCGGTGGAGAAATGCAGACCAAAATGTTGAACCCTGTCATATGCCCTGTTCCTGTCTATCCAGACTTAGACAAATCTGCAATCTGACTTCCGGTATGATCAAATGATGTAATGTGGATGTGTAAGATAGATTCAGTTGCCATCAATGACAACACCTAGCATGCCTAGCAATGTCTCTTGCCAACAATCTCCCCCTTTGGCATGGATGGCAACACTTAGTGAAAAATGACTAAGTGTTAAAACAACTCCCCCTTACTTTATACACTTATGATTTCCAATGCTCCCCTTAGATTAATTCTTCATTTTTCACTACTTTTCCTCTCCCCCTTTGACATCAATGGAAAAGGCTAGGATCCGCATACCAAAATTCATGCAAAAATTTATGTACAAGGGTTAAAACTCTACATAGTTCTGCATATGAACATACAGTTCTTAGGCTTTGTTCATCATCAAAAAGATATCATCAAAAGTGTTTTTCAGCCGAGTCAATTCACTGTCCCAGTTCTTCCTTATGCTGCCAAAAATGGATATATGTCCGCTAAACAAAAATACCTGTGATTCTACCTTTTGAAGATCAGAAGAATCACTAGTAGTAGCAACAACTTGGGATTCTGCTAATATATCATACATAGTCTCCAACTTAGGGGAAATCAGTCCCCAGAGCTCATCCAATCTACTCAAAACTTTGGCCTTTTCTTTCTCCAAATTGTTCAATTCATCACGCAAACTTACTACTTGACATTCTTTGATTAAATTACAGACTCAATTAGAGGACTATAGGATTAAGAGATGTTAGCTATTTTAAGCTCTAAGTCCTTAATCTTCTTCTCAATATCCTCAACAACTTTGGACTGATTTAGACAAAATTTGTAAATCTTTGCACCTTCAGATAGAGCATTTTGAATACTCTTTACACTAGTGTCAAGTACTGATCTATCATAACTTATTATTTTCTTTATTTCAGCAAATCTCTTCTAATTGTATTCATTTCTGACTTTAACTTCTGCTGACTTCTCTAAGATTTCAAAATGAGTACTTACAGAGTTCATCGGGTTCTTTAACTGATCAGAAGGAGAGTCGGATGAATCCTTTTGAAGGGTTGGCATAATCTTTTCTAGAATTCCAGAGGCAAGACCAAGCAACTCACTGTCCTCAACATGAGTTTTCAGCATCTCCTCTCTTACTTTTTCTTGTGCCACAAAAGCTAGCTTCATCTTTTGTAGAGGGGAAAGAGTGTCAAAATTGATATATCCTTGAATCAGCTCTAGTTCATCAAACTCAACCTTTTCTTTCTCAAGTAATTCCTTCACTACATCTGTAGTGTCTCTTGCCAAAAATGCAACTCCATTTTTCAGATCCTTGCTGGTACTATCAACTTGCTTTTGCTCTTCAATATTCTCTATTGTTTCTCCTTCTTGTTCATCCTTGTCCTTATCCTCCTTTGATTCTTGCTCTTTATTCTTCATAGATTCATCTTCACCAGGAGCATCTACTTCTGTAACCATCTCTATATATTCTTCAGCAGATTGGTTCGAAGGAATTTGAGTGTCCTCTGCACCATAAAAATTAACTTCCTCCACCATCTCTTCATCTCCTTTGTTCAATGCTTCTTCTTTTGGAATGGAGTCATCTGGAATAACAAAAAACTTGTTCTTGTCCAGAGCTTTCCTTAGAATATGATTTGTTTCTTGGACAACTTCATCAATGTCTCCAATCATCAGCTTGTTCATCATTTTCTTGCTTCTGAATTCACTTTTGACTTCTTTTAAAAAATTTATCTGCTTCTTTATTGGAGATCATCAGACATAGACTAGATAATACATGTTTCCTCAGCTCCATATCCTTTTTCTTGGCAACTTCTTTTCTCATTTCTAGAATGTCTCTTAAGCTCTTTGGAACTTCTGACAAGATCTCTACTAGTGCTCAATTGAATACATTCAAATATTTTATAGTAGCATCCTCCAAAATTCTTTTGTCAGCATCACTGTAATGATCATAGAATTTAGTCATTGGTTTTAGGTTTCCATCTATAGGGATTGTTTTAACAATGTCCTCCACAGAAGGAATTGGCTTCTTAACACCGGCTTCTGGCTTATGCCTTTTGCTTGACTTTGTGCTTCCGAAGGGCTTCTCCTTAGACACTTTAGCAGCTTTAGTTCCGGAGGCCTTCAACTCTTTAACCTCATCATCTAAATTAGTCTTTTCTTCATCCTCCTCCATACTGCCATATGACCTCTTGGCCATTGTTTTTGTTCTTTTTCCTTCCTTACCGGTAGGATTTTCTTTGGATTTCTCTACAACAGGAGAAAGTGATGCACCGGAGGTTGAACTAGTACTCCTAGTAGACCTTGACTTGGAAGGAGGTTCTGTCAGAACACTTTCCTGTACCATGTCCTGCTTCTCCTTCTTAGCCTTTTTTGTTCTTTCCCTGAATTGCCTCATAGCTTCCTTAGTAAGGCCTAGATTCTTGGCCAACTGTTCAACTTCTTTCCTTACTTTTATTTTGGTTTCAGGAGCCTTGAATTCAAGATGCAGTTTTTGTGAAATTTCTTCATAAGTTCCAAATCTCTCTTCATCCTGATCCCTAGGCTGACTTAATAAATGTTGTGCATACAATTCCAACACACGCCCATCCACTTCATACCCCATGGGCATGATCCACACAACTCTAGGCTCTACTGCTTCCATTTTGCATTGATCAATAGTAACCATAAAACAGATGGTGTTCTTGTATTTTTCAACAACAGTTCTAAGTATTCTAGCCCTAGCCTGCATCATACCCTGGAAGTTTTAGAAGAATCCCCAAAGTGCAGTCTTTTGTGCATCATGACTACCCAAATCACTCAAATGATTCCTAATCTAGACTTCTACCAGTTTGTCACTTGTCGAAATTATATTTTTGTTTCCTGGAAGCTCACTCAAGAAATAGAAGAAGAGACACATAATTAACATACCAAATTTGAATGAGTATTTTTTGTCCTTCTTTATCTTGCTTAGGTTCTCCATGAGCTGGTTCAGCAATAGTTCACAAAGATCATAGTCTGTACCTTCTTTCACCATCTTATATGCAGTATAGATTGTTGTTCCAGAAACTGAATTTTCTCTACTAGAGTAATATATCATGTATCGTATCACCATTGATGTGAATCTGACCCCATGATCCTCTATGTCATTTATAGTCATGGCTCTCTTGTCAAATTTTGATCTGGTTGCCTCGGTGACTTCTTGATTCTTCACAGCCTTCAACTAAGGAAAGGTACCGATTGAATTCAGTTTTGTAATTGCCCTTATTACATCCTTTGTGATTTTAAATGTATGATTTAACCATAGAAAATCATCATGGATACGGCTTAAGACATACCGGACCCACTCGTCCTCTACAAAACACAGAAACTCAACAAATTATATGAACTTCTTGTCTTTCAGGGCTTTGTATCCTGGTTTGAGCTCAAAATCATCACCTTTTAAGTGATTCATGAATAGATCAGCAAACCTTGAGTCGCCATGCTCTTCTAGAGGTGCATAAATATAAGCCCTAATGTCCTCTGTATGAAGAACTCCATGTGGAACACCAGAAAATGCTCCCATCAAATCTACTTCAGTGGACTTGAAGGGATGCTTCTTAAATTTTGGCCTAGGCTACTTAGTGATATTCACAACCAGAGGAGTAGCCATTTCAAAATATTACAGGTTTAAAGCTTCACAAAGAAATACCTTTTTCTTCACGAAATTAGGGTTAGTTGTCGAATTCATTCTTCGTACTTCAATTCTCTAAAATTTTAGCTCAGGTGGTCTTCTCCTTGTTCTCTTTGAATGCAAAGTGATTCAAGTGTTTGAATGAATGACCTTTTATCCTTTGCAAAACCTAATTCATCATTGTAATAAATGCTTTGCCCTAGTTCATCTGGTTACACTATTTCTACAAATAGTCGATCTTCAATTGCTCTGCAATCAGTAGCATTAGCTTCTTTTCTTCCAGAATTTGCTTCAACAGGTCTGCAATAGACTTCTTTATATTCATTCATCATGCCAGATTCAGGTACCCACTTACTAGCAGGGGGAATTAGATTTTCAATGCAGCTCCCCTTGAGCCAGAGCTCCTGATTCAATTCCCAGAGGAATTATCAACACCAGATTCCAATGCAGACCCATTGTCAACTTTTATTTCACCTTTCTTCACCCATGTTTTGTTCATTTCATTTTGCATCTCAGTCAAATCAACTTTTCCCTTGCCTTTGTCCAACTTCTGCTCTATTTTTCCTTTACCTGCCTGTGAGTTCTCCTTTTTGCTTCTACAAAATTTAGCAATGTGTCTGGATTTGTTGCAGTTGAAACACACAATCTTATTTTTCTAACAATTACATGTTGGAGCAAGTTTAGATCTGCATTGCATTGCAATATACCCTACCTTATTGCAAGTAAAACATCTTCCATTGAATACTTGTTTGTTTTTAAGAGGATTCCTTGATCCACTTCTACATTCCTCGACCTTATGACCTATTTCTTTGCAATTAAAGCATTGACCGAAGAAAGATAATGCATTTTGATTCACTTGAGTTCTGCTTTGATTAGCTCTATGACCATACTTATTGCATTTGAAACAATTGCCATTGAAAGATGGATACCTTTGAGCATTAGGTTGTCTTACCGAAGGTCTTCTAGGATTCCTTCTTTGATTTCTTGCATCAGGATTCCTTTGACTAGATCCAGAGCTTTCACCTTTCTCAAATCCCAGACCATGCTTATCATCTGCCTTCTTCTGACTGTCAAGAAACACCTCAAGATTAGCTGAGATTATCTTGAATTTCTCTTTATATTCATTTACAACTTCTAGGTCATGTTTGAGAATAACAATTTGCCTTTCAAGTTCTTCCTCATTGTCCCTACTTTCTTGTAGATCAGAATCTAGATGGCCAATTATTCTGTCGAATCTGCAACATTATTTTGTTCTTTCCTTTGGAGCCTGATTCAGTTTCCTTAGTCTTCTTCATGTCTTCAATTTCCTTGGTTAGCCTCATTACCCCAGATTCCATCTCATGTTTTAGGACAACTTCTTTTGCTAGCTTCTCACATTCCTTTGACTTCTCTTTCAGGGCCTCATCCATGTCATTGTCTTCATTCTGATTTGCTAGTTGAAGAAGTAGTTCCTTCCGCTTTTCATTACGTTTGCTCAATTTTTCTTTTAAGGTCTCAATGAAATCTTCAGCATCTTTAAGGTTCTCTTGCAAATCTTCGATTTCTGCTTTGGACAGGTCAAGATCATCTAAGGCTACTTGTAGTTGTTGATTGATACCATCAGAAAGATTGAATGAACCCATTGAGAACACCTTCCTAGATCTTCCTCAAGTTGTTAAACTTCTTCTAAGGAACCAGGCTCTAATACCAATTGTTGAAATAAGGGCAGACAACTAAGAGGGGGGGTGAATCAGTTGTCACAAAAAAATTTATCTTTTGCAGCAATTAAACCTCTTTACCACTTATTAACAGATGAATGATATAACCATGAAAGCATGAATCAACAACACATGAGCAGAAGCAAAATCAATACACATAACACCAGGATATTTATGTGGAAACCTGGTTAAGGGAAAAACCATGGTGGGGGTTAACCCATAAGAATTTATACTCTATTAAAAGTATTACAAATGGGGAAGGCACACTGCCCAGAGCTCACTGCTCAAAGAGGCTCACTGCCTACAAATCAATTACAAAAGTTCACTAGAATGTTTGAACTAAAGAATAGCATCTAACAATGCAAAATTACAATTCTAGTTAAGCTCAGTATACTGACTTCACACACTTCATCTTTTTCTACCCTATTTTACTGGTCTTCCATAATCAGAGGATCAGATCTCAGCTTCGCACTTGATACTGCCACCCTTCACACCTCTTACTTCATATTCACACAAAAACTACTCAAAATTCTCGTACCCATCGATTATATATATCCGCAACATGAGATTTATTCAGTTACACTCAACCTCAAGAAAACTTTGAAGCTTTATCAAGATTATTGTTCTGTCAGCTAAATCCATGCACAAACATTAATGCAGACCAAAACTTATGCATCCAAGTCACTTTACATGTCAGCCAATACTATTGGATCTCCTAACACACTCGACCAACCACTTCTCTTCATCCGCACAAAGATCAAACACTTAGTCAGCTTGTTCTTCACCAAATTGAATTGTTTAACTAGGACCTGATACTCATATGCATGTAACTTTTAATCCCTTCATCACCGGAGTCTAAAATCTTGGATTTAGGTAGCCTGACATCCCTTATCATCCCCTCAGATCTGTGGCACAACATGATTACCGGTGGAGAAATGTGGACCAAAATGTTGAACCGTGTCATATGCCCTATTCTTGTCTATCTGGACTTAGACAAATCTACAATCTGACTTCCGGTATGATCAAATGATGTAATGCGGATGTGTAAGATAGATTCAATTGCCATCAATAACAACACTTGACATGCCTAGCAGTGTCTCTTGCCAACAAAATCATAGTCCATCATAGACACATACAATCTTGAATCAGGCATCACAATGCATATGCAATCACATGGTAAACATCACATGTCGAGTCAAACTCTGACGGTGGAAGAATGAAGAGAGACCTAGGTAGTTAGGACAAGGAGTGTCAAATGAGGGCAATACTCACCTCGTGGAAGAAGATGAGGGCATAACCTCCTCATAGAAACCGGACACTACACCAAAGATTCCTCTTTACACCCAAACGTAGGCAAGCCAAACACTTCATTAGGACATGTAGTTTGGTGTAGATGATCTCATTATTAAATTTTATTACCCAATGTGTTTAAATGTTATTCTTGATTAAAAATTCCATTTGCTAAATTCCAATGACTTCTTTGGCCCATGGTGCATGATGGAAGCCACTCCTTTCCTACCCCTAGACCTCTTCCTAAACACCCATAGCACCAATTTGACCAATTGGGCATGGCACAAATTTCGAGATGACAAAATCACAATTTTGACAAAAACACAACATATTCTCAAAAGATGCAAAATACCATTCTAATTGGGAGACAACTCATCCCACAAACTAAAACATCAAGGAAATGCATACAAAGCAATTTTTAGGTTTTCAAAAATGGAGAAATAAGTGGCACAGATTTCAATGCATCAAAATGTCCCAAAACATGACATAGTCTCACAAGATGTAGAATCACATAATATGAAGGAGTCAACTCATCCCTCAAAGTAAATCATAAAGTAAATGCATAGAATTTAGTTTTCATGTTTTCTAAAAGTGTAAAATAACCATAAGGCCCTAAAAACTCTAATTGAGCTCTCTTTAGCACATTGACCAAAGTTTGACCAATTTCTAACTTTTGTTTTTCAAGAGCTATGGATGATCTGACAACTACCCATCATAGATAAAATGCCCAACAACCAATATATGCAATAAAAATGAGTTGGGGGTTTCCATAGAAAATTTGTCAGGGTTTTGTCTGTATTTCTATGTTTCCAAAATTGAAAATACATGAATTAAATAAATAACCAACTGAAATAAATTTTCTAAGTTTCCTACACCTAAGAAAATCCATCTTCAACCATTTTATATGGTGTGGCATGAAGGAAACAGAATAAAACAATTTAAATGAGAAGGTTGGAGAAACTTACCTTCCAATACAAGCAAAATCCAAGGAAAAGAATGAGGTTGAATGTCAGTTTCAATCCACACACAACAAGCAAACACCAAGCTCCTGAATCCAATCCAAACTTTAAGCAATTCGAAGCAAAACTCCCTTCCAAGCAATCAGATATCTATTTTCCAAGCAAGAGGGTTTCAAAAAAGAGAGCAAATTTTTGGAGAGAAAAAGAATAATGCAAAATACATGTCTTTTTCCTTTTATTCCTCCAAAGACACTATTCCTTTTTTGATAATAAAATAATCATGTAAGTGATTTAATTAATCAATTCAAAATTATAGAATTTGCACAGTTAAAAAATTTAATTCAACAATTAAATAATTGAATGTCTCTTTTGCAAATCAAGTAGGCATATAAAATAACACATTAGTAATTCCATTTCACTAAAAAAGTCCAATTAATTCACTCAAAGCAACATGGAAATAGTTAGTCAAACAAACTCAACTATTCCAAACAGGTTATTGCCATATAACTCAGTCTCATTCTGAAAAGTACAAACACATCATACTAGGCATTCAAATTTCTCATTTAATGTAATTTCTACCTTTTTACGAAAAATATCAAATTTTAGAATTAAATCAAAATCATTCAAATTTGTTCCATAAGCATATAATGATGCAACAAACATTTTCGCTAAATTAGAAATAGCAATTTCTAAATTAAAATCATTAATTTAATCTGAAAACACGAAAAATGTGATTTTCAAATCATTTTGAAATAAACTACAAGAATGCTAAGGAAACACATGCAAATGATTCCAAACACACATCACAGGTTTCCACAACACAAGGATGAGGGTGAGATGGATTAGCATCCCATGTCAACCTTCTCCACATTTCCCACATTAATTAACACATGTAATTACCTGCACACTCAAGTTAACCATCAGGCGTACCTGCTCCACATATAATAGTGGAAGCAACATAATCCACTCCAACATGGTATAATCACACATGATATAAAATAATCACATCCACTATAATCATCTACAACTAGCATGATCTAGGAACATGATGCATAAACAGAAACATTTCACAATGCGAGAATAATACGACAATCACAATTATAACAAGTATACTAAAAACAGTGAAGCTGAAGCACTGGAATAATCTAACATGCACAATCACAATGTATGCATCCCATAATGCATAGTTGGAAACCAAATAACAAAGCACAACCCCAACAGAAACACCTCAATGGTCATGTAGTATACACCCTCAGAACCCATCGATGGCAACATAGACCTCATTGGCAAGTTCGGTGCAATGCATCAAAGCATAATAATCACATAATACACTGATAAACACTCAAAACAATATATATCACATGAATCAAAAAGCACACCAAGAAAAAAACTAGGGTGGGCATTACATGAACTTCCGGTAGAAACTTGCCAATCCATGAAAACATCTTACCTCTCCAATGTTCATAGGTGTTGGCCATTCAGCAATTGCTCTAACTTTCTTTGGGTCCATCTTTAATCCTTCCATAGAAATCACAAATCCCAAATACACCAGTTCTGTCTTCATGAAACTACATTTCCTGATGTTTATCAATAATTTCTCTTCTCTCGGCCTCTAAAATATTTGTCTAGTATGCCGCAAATGTTCTTCCTTGGTTCTACTTAAAATTAAAATATCATCCAAGTAGACAATAACAAACTTACCCAAGAATTTCTTCAATACTTTATTCATCAATCTCATGAAAGTACTTGGTGCATTAGTTGATCCAAAAGGCATGACTAACCACTCATACAATCCTTCATTTGTCTTGAATGCAGTCTTCCACTCATCTCCTTCTTTGATTCTAATATGATGGTATCCACTCTTTAGGTCTATATTTGTGAAATATTTTGCTACGCTCAAACAATCCATAATATCATCCATCCTTGGAAATGGAAATCTATACTTGACGGTGATCTTATTGATTGCTCTTGAATATGTACACATCCTCCATTCTCCATCCTTCTTTGGTGCTAATACTGCTAGTACCATGCACATGGGCTTAAACTTTCTCTAATCAATCCTTTCCTGAACAGCTCATAATGTAGGTGTTTTTCCAAGAATGTCCCATAGTCGAATAATGTGTTGACATATGTATTCTAATTATCCTCATAGAAGGCAAGCATCACCATTTTTATCTTATTATCCACATCAGTGCCCAAGAATTGGCACATTCCTTAGTACACCTCCTAAAAGTAATATTCAATTAAGTATCCCTTAGAGGATCTACCTCTTCCTTGGGGATGGAAATTAGTGGTTCACCATTCTTTCTAGGCTTAAATTTAGACAACTTCGTAGGCCTATAAGAGTGATAATCCTTTCTATATAGTGTATCCAAATTTTGCATATTCAACACCACATTGGCATTCTCTCTAAGCCTAAATGCCCTCTGAATCAACTATTTGTTTGTAGTCAATAACACATTGCCTAAGCTATCCTTCATTTGACTTTAGTTTTCATCATACATTTTACATCCCAAAGCATGATATCTAGATTGTAAAAATAGTTGGGCAACATAACCTTTGCAAAATCTAGTTGCCATGTATTATTGATTAATCTATACATGTTCCTCTTTCAAAACATTCCTATAAAAAGTTATTTTCATGTGATTGTAGTCACTACATCCCTAATGCCCTCTTTTGCATTCACAAAATGTTGTGTAAGAATGGGGCCCTTGCTAGTTGTCTTCTTATACTTGTTTGAAGCCCACAAGATGGATTTGATGGTACTCTTTAACACAATTCTCTTAGATCTCATCATATTCTAGGGTTTTCTATTACACATGGATTCTATGAGTATTTACACATGGTTGTACTGGTAGATAATTCAAAGAAATGAATATAAAACCCTCCCAGGATACACAAACCACAAACCCTACTTATGAATATTCAAGATAATATTTAATTTCTGCTTAAGCAAAGCTAAACATAAAGTAGCTATGGATGACCTTATCCAAAAATTAGATTCTTGCTTAGACTTAAATGTTTTTGGTGTTTGAATCAACATGTTTCCATGTGATACAACAACTTGGATCTACAACTCTTTGATGGATGCACTCTCTAGTGACAATCTTAAGCTTTAAGTAGTTTGTTCACACAAACAATTGTTTTTCAATGAATTGCTCATTTTAGACTTTGGCCTTTCTGATCTCACAAAGAGATAGGGTATTCAGTAGCATATAATAAGCACTAAGTGAAGCTTGGGTCATTAGAAGTGAGATGATTTTGCAACACAAAGAGGTATATTTTTCATTAATGAATGTCAGCTTTATTCATGCAGAAGTGGCATCAGTTGTTAAGTTTTTGAATTTCTTCCCTTGATCAATGACTGTCATTTGCTCTTGTGTTGAATTTTAGATTTTATGGCCAACACATAGAGGTCATTCTAAATTGTTAAGTAGTTTGATTACCTAATAAGAAGTAATTATCCACTATTCAATCAACTTGGTCCATGTACGTACAATTTGCATTGTTGAATGCTTTAATTTGTTTGCTTGATGATGTTATGCATATCTTTCATGACACTCATTATTTTGTCACTTTGCACAACAAGCAATCATGGTTTAATCCTTTTAAGTGCCTTGACCAATAAGAAACATTATTGTATTCTACCATATAGGTTAGGTGGACCCACAACTTACACACTTCAAACCTTGAAAGTTAGTGCCCAGTGTACAACAGGCCATTGGAAACTAGAATAAAAATTGATCAGCTTCTCAATAAGAATTAGCCTCTAGCTAATAAGAAATTGCTACATGGCACATAGTGAAAAGAGAAGCTTATATAAGAACCATCCCACCACATGGATGACATGGGATAATGAGAGTATGCTAATAAGTAATGACAAATGATAAATGACTATTAGCAATAGACAAGATAGATGGTTGACACGAGGGAACTATTGATGGGTGTTTTGACACACTTCTCAACTCAAGTAAAAATCTAAGATGAATTCCTACCTCCCTTGAAAGGAATCAACTCCCAAATGGAAATTGATTATCCCTAAGGTCTTGTAACCATTATAAGAGTTACTGATTGACTCAAGCTACCAGTATCACCTGTAAAACCTAGGATTGCCTTCTAGAAGAAAAAAAAGCACAAAGGATAAATTTGCACAATATTGGATCCAATAATAAAATTGGATTACATAATTATATATGATATCTTTCTTTTATAACTTCAAGATAGAAAACCCTGGGTGACTTAAAAAATCCCTAAGTAAACTTAATAAAGTGTAATTAAATATTTAATTACACAAACACCCCCCCTTAAGTGCAACTTAAGGAGAATGAGAAACATATAAATGATGCAAAGATGGGTCTCGAATACAAGGCCATGTTAGGTACCCATGTACAAAATATCTCTCACAAATAGAGAAAAGGATAGAAACCCAGTGGGAGAAAACTCCTCTCCAAAAGAGAGAAAATAAGTGATGGAAGGACTTAATACCAAGACCTCCTAAGGACTACATCCATCATGAAGATACAATCAATAGATATGTACAACCCCCATAAGAGAGGATGTAGAGGGAAGGTTTGGTGAGCCCCCCAAATGTGAGAAGGATTGAACCCCATGTGAGGAAATGCTCCCTCCCAAAATAGAGATGAGAAGAGAGACCATGCAGCCACTCATCAAGATGACTCCTATAGTGTTGGTAGATGATCAACAAAGGATACTGAAGATGATCCATGAGCACAAAACAACATTCCTCCCCTTGGGAAGAAATAGAACTGCAAATGTGTGCATAATGTATTTGAATTCTGAATAGGAATATATAGGAAGAAGGATGAATGTCTCTGAACTCTGCACATGATCCAAAGACAACAATGAAGCTCTTTAAAACTACTCAAAGGTCTCCAATCCATTGTCAAACTGTGACTAAATAGGAGGATGAAGAACAGTCTCTGAAGAACATGATGGGGGTGATACAACTCCTTAGAAGCTATTATCAAAGAGGAAATAATACCCTCCATAGTATCTCCCAAATATACAATGTGGGACTCTATAAACAATGATGAGATATCTTGTAGAGATGCATTTCAATGTGCTATCTCTGGAAGACTGATAATATCCTACTGCAGTGAATCATTTGAAGTTCTCAAAGAAGCAAATCTGAACTCTAAAGTAGTAATAAGTGATGAAGATGTGATCTTGATAGGAGGAGAAGGAGCAACAAGAGAAATCTTTGTTTCATCTGAACTAGCAAGACCTATCAAATATGCAAGCTCCTCTACTGTATCATCATCAAAGGGTATATGATCTGCATCATTAAGGGGTATAAGGCAATTCATAACAAGATCATTTGGGAATGGAGAGATATGTGGGTCTCTATAGATCCCCAAATTCTATTCCAAAGAGCGTGTGGGCACTCGATATGTGAGATGGAACACATAGTGTCAAAATCAACACTGGAACCAATCAATCCTACAACATAATCAATATTACTTTCCCATGCAAATGTCTTCCCAGGTGTATCTGGTTCACGTATGAGTTGATGATCCATATAATTGACTCATCTATTTCATGTTATTTCTGCTCTTAAGAACTCTCTCAGACACTTTGGCATATATAATTACATATTATTATAATTATGTTTGTCTTTTGGTTAGATTATGTACATGATTAGTTTTCATTTCCTTTGATGAAATCTCTTGCTTTATTTTACTGAATTACATTTCAAAAGTGCATATCTTATGTATTATGGTGCAAAGTTGTGAATGTTTGTATAAGGCTTGCAGCAGTAGGAACAACTAGTGGTCTTCAGATCCCTCCAAAGCCCTTTGTCCTAAGAAGAACCTGAACTCCAGACAGCTCCAGATGCTAAAAACCTCCCTAGAATCATCCTCCCCTTGAGTCGATGACCGCCACAAGCCCATCCTCAAGTGCAAACATAACTTGTGCTTCAATCACGTAGCTAAGAAGGGAACATCACCACATCACCACAATCTTGGTGACTAATTGAAATATTGGTTATCCAACTTCAGTCCCAACTAAAGTAGCTACCATCTTGCATCGCACCATTTCAGGGGAATCATCTAGTTCGCCATGCAGTTAGAATTAACACAGATCTCTGATCCACAGTTCTGTTTAGGAATAATGAATGTAATAAACCATGCAACTAGCTCTAGTTCTAGTTCGCTCCAGTTAGACTTGCTATTAGTTTTCTTCTTCTAATAATGTTCGACTGTATAAGTTGGAGCAATTCTTTTCTTTCTAGTCAGTTCCAAGTTTTCTAAGTTTTCATAGATAGTTATGGCCAAATTATTGTAACAGGAGGAAAACTCCTCATGCTTGTAATTCCATCCATTTCTAGACTATGATTTAATATGAAGGGGAATTTCTGCTGAAAGAAGTTAGTTGAGTAAGAGGATCATCTCTGGTTGGGGAAGTAGGGCCCGCTTACCCATCTAAGGGAAGATCTCTCGATAATTTGGTATTTATGTAATTCTGCTCTAATTTCTATTAAGTTTTCCTTAATGTTCTGTGTGATTATTATTAACTATTCCCCACGGGTTAGTTCTTTAAAAATTCTAAAATACCAAAAAGAGATAGATCTATTCTTTATCAGCATTGTCAGATTCAGGGTATTTCATTGTTGTAGAATAACAGTGGATTCAATTGATCTTCATTTACTTTTTCAGCGTGTTAGATTAATTTCTTTTATAGCAAGTGTGTTTGTTTCCATCAATTTAAGATAGTTTCCTTCCAAGAAAGTGTGTTTATTTCTTAGCAATTAGATAGATCTTTATTTCTGCATGCACTTTCAATTCTGGCAAGACCGACAAACCAAGTCCCATTCACCAAACCACTCGACCAAAACCCCCCATTCTAAGAAGTCTTATTGCAGATAGCTCCAGACACCTCTGGATTGATAAAAGTAAATGGTGATGCATTAACAAAGCACTACTTCAACCCCATCATGAGTCCATAAAGATAAGGCAAAAGATTGAGCCACATGAGATGTGTCATGATACCTTTTCACCAAGACTCATAATTATCCTTATCCATTGTTACCACATAAGGGTGAATAGAAAAACCCGTGATATCTCCTCAAATGATAAAATTAGTGATCAACAATATGAATATATATTAATGCTGATAAATGAAGCCCACCAAAACAAACATAACCTTTCCAGATGCTAGTATGTCCAAGTTATCAACCAATATGTGTAAAACTGAAAAACTAAATAAAAGATACCTAGGGATGGATCTAGAAAAAGTGCATGAATGTTTGTGTATATCTCCTCAATACCTTTCCAACGCCACAAGAATCATGAAAATCAGATCGTGGAAAAAGGTTATGAGCTTGGAAGCCAAAAAGGGTATTTGGACTTCAAACAACAATTAAATGTAGCAGCAGAAAAATATGAAAAAAAAATCAATCCCCTAGATTGTGCTCAGAACCAGCTTTTTGATGCCTATTTGTTTGCAAAAAATTAATTGCATTTATCCAAGTTATGCCAAAAACAAACAAAAAAATCTGAAGCACAAATTAGGGCCAAAAGGACCCCTGCCACTAAATTTGATGAAACTTCCTCCAACTGTGGTGATCCTGCCAAATGTAGAAGCCTACCAAAAAAGGTATTACCACTAAGTTTAGAAAAGACTACCAAATTTGGTGGAGTTACTAAAATCTCCACTAAATATGGTGCAGGCTGAAGTGGGCATTAAAAGTAGATTTAAAAAATTTGAATTGGGGTTTGGGGGGTCGAAGCCACACCCCCACGACCCAATGTATAGGGGTCCGCAACCCCAAAATGGGTGCAGGTCCCTAAGGGACCGTAGCCTCTATGGGTTTGGGGGCCGAAGGGCCTACATTGCTTTCTATAGGTACAGGGGCCTACACAAGCAGGTACCCTATATCTAAAAAACTTTTCAATTTTTTTTTCAATTTCTTACAAATACAAAACATGCTGACAATTAAATTTTTTGAATTTTTTATTTCAAGAGCAGGAAAAATATCAAATATATATATTTGAAATCACCAATATTGCATGTTGGGGAGGTTGTACGACCTGTCTGGTAATTTTGTTTTGCCCCAGATGCTCCCGAGGTTGATGTTGATGATTTGACAGTTGTTCTTAGGGTTTTTGGGCCTTCTAAGCATGATGGCAGGGTCATAATTAACCTAAAATGCTTCAAAATTTAACTTTCCTCTGGATCCTAAAAAAATGCACCTGCTATAAACCCTTGCAGATATGGCCTCCAGATTTTAAATTGAGCCAAATAAAAGGTTAATTTGACTATTTTGACTGCTCTAAATCTAATGAAAGTTTTGTTTTGCATAGAATTACACCCAACAAATGGATCTTGCTTGATTTTTCTCAAGATTCAAGAAGGCACCTGTAGATCTAAAGCTCTAATATGATGTAAGAGTTACTGATTGACTCAAGCTGCCAAGATCATGTGCAAAACCTAATATTGGCTTCTACAAGAGAAAAAAAAGCACAGAGCATAAATTTACACAATATTGGATGCAATAATGAAATTAGATTACATATGAGATCTTCCTTTTATAATTGCAAGATAGAAAACCCTACATGACTTAAAAAAGCCCTAAGTAAACTTAATAAAGTGTAATTAAATATTTAATTACACCAACAACTAGGTCATGGCCATTTGCAACATAACTCAATGACACATGTATTTGTTGTTCCAATCAAGGGTCCTACAATTTTGGACAAAATTTCCAACACAAAAGGGCTAAATTACACATAAATAACTAATTTTTAGATATAGCAAGGCAATGAGTAGATTGATCTAAACATATATTGCCATAAAATGTATCATTTTATCTCATAACTAGCAATATGACAACTTACAAACTTGAAAATTCAACTTTATAATAGAAATATGTAAATCTAAAAATCCTAATATAATCCTAAACTAACTAGATTTGAAAAATAAAATGCAAAAGATAGGGGAGGAAGAGAAGAGTTAGAGAGAAAAATTAAAAATATGATCTTTTACCCACATTTTAACATAAAAATGGATAGACATGTGTGCAAGCTTAATCATTCTTGATTTGATCATGAAAATCAACAATCAAGCTTCAAGAAGGTGCTATCTCCTATGGGTACCATCCATGCAGATTGTTGCAACAAACACCTAAATCTCAACATAGAATGAAGAGAGCTCACATAACTGGTTTGATTGTGTTCAAATTGGCCACACAAAGTTATTTATGATTAGAAAACAACCAATGACATAAACACATCATAAACTCATCAAATATCCATTAACTTATTGCTTAAAATGTAAGATAATAACTTGGTGTTTGGACAAAACTATGAGAAAATAATGAAAATTCTAAAAATATGCTTTATTACTCTCGAGTCCAAGTATACAAGGTGTTTCCAATATGTTTCCCAACATAATTCCCCCAACCATTACAAATAATTTTAGTTGTACATTTATGAAATCAGCTAGAAGATACTAAGTTTTACTTTTACATCAGTGGCTAGGATCAATTTGATCCAATGGTTCAATACTCCAACTCAAAGTTAATTTTGGTGGTAGAAATAATTTCCAAGGTGGTTGTCCTCATCTCTTTGTAGCTTCTTCAACAAGCTTTCCTTAGTACCAAAAGTAACTTTTTCAACCTCATCTTCACATTTAATTTTGATAGTAAGTTTTTCTAATTTTAGAAAAAAAAAACTTTTCATGAGTTCACATGTCTATATGGCAGTAAATGATGGTGACAAGTTTGTTTTTCAAAAACAAAATCACTATTTTCAGCTACAACTCCATGATTAACTTCTTCCTCAACTCCTAGGCTGTAGTACGAATGCAATTTTCAAGGTAACCACTTTGTCAACAAGGCATGTGTAGCTGTCAAAACTTCTTCACAACCATTTTACATACCTACTACTCATGTTTCTAGGTATAAACATCATTGTGCAACTATAGGTAACTAATTTTTGTATTAGGATCTACATATGTTCTTCATCTTTTTCCATCTCTTTTAGGACTTAACCTTCAAAGAATTTTCATGGCATCTCTAAACTGGATAAATAAATTAGTAGTCTTGGAAAGCTAGGACAACATTAAGAAAGTCTCTAAAATCAGGTATACAAGCAACAATTTCTTCTTGTTTCAACTTCAGGACTTTATTTTCCACCTTGTTGACAATTTTCATCTTCATATATTATGCAGGTACAACAGTGTATCAAGCATGAAGTTCTAGGATCTTCAAGAGTTTTGATGATTGGATCAACATCAACAAGCCTCCAATATCCACCTTCTACATTAGTGCTAAATTTGGTTGCCTTCGGCAACTCCACCAAATTTGATGCCTTCATCTTTAGTCTCCATTGTTGCAACACCTTTCCATCATCTTCTTCCATTAGCCCTGCAACAATGATACAAAAACCATATTAGATCCTTTAATATCAACTCCCATTTTTAAATCCCTTGATAATGTCATGTTGGCATGACAAATCTTTCTAGCATTAGAATAGATAGAAGGTAAACCAAATGCATGTCTTCTTTTTCCCTAGTGGTTACTTGTGTCATTATTGTAAGAAATACTAGTAAAACCATTCTAGGACTTATATGCAATTATATTCTTCAATCCTAACAACATGATAGTGATTTACACTCATGAGAGCCCATGAAGCAATTTTTAGCAATAATCCTTTTTGACAGACCCAGGATTGAGGAAACAATTTCTAATAAAGCTCTAGGATGATATGAGTTGTGCAATACTATTATAATGATTTATTTTTTATGAAAATTTTCAAAATATCATGTGGTATCCTTGACTGTTCTTGTGATTTTGTGAAAATCCTATTGATCTCTGACAATCTTTCTCATGACTATACATCATATCCTAAGGTAACAATCCTAATAGCAATCTCCTTTATGGTAGCCCACAAGATTTGATGATAGTTCCCTTAGATCCCTAGAAACCTTTGCATGACAAGGCATGGTTTGGATGATCTCACATGTACCCTAAAGTCTAATATCACAATCCTTATGATTCTAGGTATCTTGCCAAGATGAATTTTCCATTGATAATAGTCATGATTGCACTAGGTGATTTTATGATCATAGGAGTCTTTGTAGAAGTCCTTCAACATTTATGGCAACCTTTTGATTTTACCGTATGGATCATTTACCAATAAAATTCTTTGACCTATTGCTATGACTATTACAATGTTGATATGATGATTGTCATGCTTTTATGGTTATTATACAATCCATATTTGATGTTATGATAGTCTTTCAAAGTCAATCAATGGGGTTTTAGGATTGTTGTTTACATATGTCAAGGCTAAGTACCCAAGGAATTCTAATTATCCATACCCATGACCATCCTAGGGCTATAGATGATTGTCTGGAGTTAATTTGCATAATAGTTCTAGCAACCACAACAATTTAATAAGTCCTAATTGCCCTTGAGTCTTAATATGACAACCCTTGTGAATAGTATGCCATGGTTAGGAAACCATTCTCTCATACTTTAGACTATTTATCTTACCTTTTTTGAAGGCACAACACAACTGAGAGGGGGGTGAATCAATTGTATCAAAACTTTAACCTTAATTGATCAATTTCACAATCACATTAACTTGCTTTAACCACTTAATCTGATATGAATAATCATGAAAAGAAGAAACCAAACTTAAGCACATCAACACTATTCACACATGAACACCATATTTTTATGTGGAAAACCCTTAGAAAGGGAAAAACCATAGTGAGTGTTAGCTCACAATATAATGTAGTAACAATACCAAAGATGAAAGAGGCTCACTGCCCAAAAGGGTGGCTCACTACTGGTGAGTGGCTCACTACCAAGGGGTGAACTGATATAGTAGTATTTACAGCATGCTTCAGTTCAGTTCCATTGAAGCACAATGTATCTCTCTTGTTCTACCTTTACAACGCACACCTTAACTTCACATTCTTTCACACATTCGCAACAATCATGACTTCATTACATGTATTTATACCTATCATCAACCTTGGAATGTACATCAAGGTCGGCATTACAATCTATGACCATTGGAACTTTCTCCAAGGTCAAAAAACATACATAATTTCAAAATATGACCAGACCTAAACAAACTTGCAAAGGAAAACAATGAAGTATGAATACATTATGGCTTAGCTTGGACCCAAATACATCTTCACTCACTTGTACGTGCTTCTACAATCCATGAATTACCTCCGCAACAAGTGTGACCCACCAGGTCTACCAGAACAAGTATACAACATCAAGAATCACTAAGTCACACACTTCCAAGAGCTTCATTACAGCTTGTGGATTAGACACACACCTTCAATGCATTCAAGGGACATCTATGAACACCATAGAATCATTTGGAAACTAGAAAATCCAACCGCAACAGATCTCAACTTACTTTTCTTGAAGATGAATCACAGACTGCTCTCAATTAGACACTGTCAAACTTTGTTAATCAAAAACTTGCTTTCCAGAGCACCAAATCACAAAACCTTTTGAATGAAGAAAGATAAGGACCTTGTAATCTTAAGTCCAGAACTGCAAGACCAAAAAACATACTATAGAGGAATGCAGAGCAAAATACTTCCTCCCTGTCACACTACAAACTCTATCAGGCACAGTCTTCAAACTAGTGAATAGAACTTTTGCTGCACAGTGATTCAGACCATCAAATTTTGGATTTAACATCTTCAAACACTTCTCTAAAACATATGTAAATCTCATACTCTGATCTTCAATACTGAGGAAATGTGGAGCAAAACACAAACAGTTATTCCGCAATCCAAAATACTCTGCAACACATTATTTCCACTTGGAGAACAAATTTTCTCAAAAGCACTTGGAAACTCAGTATCAGGAATATCATCTCATCTTCAGCACTTATATAAGACAATACAAAGAAATTGACTCACCATAAACAAGCATCAAAACAAGAGCATAGTTGACACCAATGACAACACAGATATTTTGACATCAATGACAACACTAGTTAGCACATACTTGCAACAATCTCCCCCTTTGTCATTGATGGCAACATATGATGTGAAAAACCATCAAGACAAGAATCTGCATTTATCACCATCTCCCCCTTTCTCTTTACACATCTAAAACACTTTCTCCCCCTAAATTTTTCACATGATTTATCTCCCCCTTTGACATCAATGGCAAAGGACATCATATTTCTTCTACTGCACATA
The DNA here is from genome assembly GCA_027924645.1 of Cunninghamia lanceolata. Classification (NCBI taxonomy): domain Eukaryota; kingdom Viridiplantae; phylum Streptophyta; class Pinopsida; order Cupressales; family Cupressaceae; genus Cunninghamia; species Cunninghamia lanceolata. The sequence goes on from BSBN01001310.1 coordinate 1,561,795, forward strand.
CTTGCATGCTTTTGCTCTGATTAACTAGAATTATTCTTTCACTCCCCCTGACTGCAATAATCAACTCATATCACTCTTTACTCCCCCTAAAGGGTAGCCTCCTAAATCAGTCCAGAAAGAAATATTCTTTGAAGTACATTGGACCAATGCATCTCCTTATGCACCTAGTTCAATGACCGATGGGCAATAACCCCTAACCTTTCCTAAAGATACTCAAATATGTCCTTTGGAAGGGCCTTAATGACTATATCAGCAACTTGATCCTTTGTAAATGCATACTTAAGCTTCACAACATTCTCTGCAACTTTCTCTCTCAAAAAGTGATATTTGATTGAAATGTGTTTTGTCTTTGAATGCATCACTGGATTCTTTGAAATTTTTATGGCACTTGTGTTATCACAAAGAATAGGAATTGGCTCCTCACACTCAACTTTTATATCCTTCAAGGTTTGTTTCATCCACAACACCTGAGTGTAGCATATTACTGTAGCAGTATATTTTGCCTCTGCAGTAGATAAGGAGACGGATTCTTGTTTCTTTCTATGCTAGGACACTGCCCTATCTCCAAGGAAGAATACACCTCCACTTGTGCTTTTCTTTTCATCAACACAACTGGCCCAATCTACATCTATATGGGCACTTAGGGAGAAATTATTATTCTTTAGATACTGTTGGAACAAAATTCTAACCCCAAAAATTTGTATAAAAAACCCATTTCCCGCCATAACATAGTCCCCAAAAAATAGCATTTTAAATTTTCCCGCTCAAAATACCATATCCATTCAACCCAGAGTCTTGACCATAATAAATTCATGTCTTGTCACCTTTATCCAAAAGCAAAAGTCATATCGGAAAAAATACTTCTATATTGCTAAAACCTACCCTAGGGTCCCCTTAATAAAGTCATATGAAGGATATCAGCAAGAAACCACCATATCAGAAAGACTCACTTTAGAGTCTCTTCGATAATCCAAAAGGCTAAAGGGGTACAAAAATATAACTCATCAGCATATCGAGCTAACATTAGAAAATCAAAGGGACTGAAAGATCGAAGAGACTGAGGATTATCGGAGTGAGTCGTCTAAGGGTCTCTTTGATATTCCAAAAACACCAAAAGCATATCGAAGGGATAGATATATATCAGCATCACACCTAAATGTGTCCCGCCAATAAAGTGATAGCGATTATAAAGAGTAACCAAAGCATTTCGAAGAGACTCCAGGATATCAGAGTAACGTGATTTCCAATCCTTCCAATAAGTCAATGATATTTATGAATAAAGAAAAACATTGAGAGGATTTCGAAGAGACTTAGGGATGTTGGAGTGAGTCGATCCCTAGTACCCCCGAAAAGGCAAAAATGATATAATAAGTAAAAGGGCATCGAAGAGACAAGAAAATATCGAAGAGACTATTGATAAAAGAGATTTCGAGAGGAAATCATGATATCGGTATGATGCCATCTAGGGTCATTCCAAAATCCCAAAAGAAATAAAAGGAATAAAAGAACATTGGGGAAAGAGAAAGTTATCATCCTGATGAGCTATTGACAAGATATTTGGCACAAATCAAATAGCTCACATTCAAATGAATTAATTACTCTTGCCCTGATATGAAATTTGCCACAAAACGCCATCAATGAACCAGACCTGAGTGTAGAAAGATCGATCTCCAAAAGGATTTTTAAAATTATTAAGCAGTTAAGAAAAATCAAGGCGGCGAGTGACTAAGGGCAGCAAGTCAATAACTAGAAGGAGCTCATTCAAGTAAGTACCCCAAGCTCAAGTTTGAATTTATAGAATATACATAGATTCGTTGAAGTATAAACACATAAATATAATAGAAAACGTAACTGAGAACCCTAAAAAGAGGTAAAAAATAGAATAGAGGCATTTGAACTAGGATTTGATATAACAATGCCCAGGTTCCAAACAGAGGTCTAGGAGAAATGCCCAATTGAACCCCCATGCTGAAAAATTAGAAGATGTGAACAGACGAGTAGGTGACTCATGGACCCCAATAAGAGGGTATGACCTATTTATATATCACTACAAGAAAATGTATAGACATAAACCTGTTTCAAATCCATGGAGGTTAAACTTGGGGAAATTAGTGGTGCCTAATGTGTTTGTAAATGTGGAATTGCTAAAAGTATTGGTAGATTGATACAACCCTCAAACCAATATGATTGAGCTTAAAGATGGGTCTGCCTTTATCCCTGTCACCAGGGATTATATATCAATGGTATTCCAATTGGATAAAAGTCTCTATATGAGGTTCAGGATTAGGGACCTCCTAAATGAATATCACAATTTGAGTAATAGTTATAAGAGGTGGAGACTACCATTTCATAGGCCTTGTGATGAAAATAATCGGCTCAGAGTGTTCTCTGGGATAGAAGATCCCCCATGTTCTATTGACTTATTTGAGAAATATTTTCAATACACTTATTATTATGTCTGTCAAGTGTTAGGCTTGGATGCCCCTGCATTCATGGAAGTGGCACCAATGGTTTTGACTACAGATGTGGAGAGCCAAGATGCTCGACCATCAAATTATGCTAAGTACCTTGCAAATGATCTCCATAATGATTTGGTTGCTGCAAAAGGTAACAAGGGAGGTGTTAAGTTCATGCACTATTCTTTGTTTATGCATCTTATTCTATATGAAGGACAAAACATAGGTCTATGGAATGAGTGTCTCAACGTCAGATATTTGGATAGAAATGGAGACATTAAACCCATACAGATGTGGACATCTATCTGGGACAGTAGATGTGATAAATCACACTACTTGTACTTTGAAGAATGTTTTGTGAAGCCACTATATGGTTTACTAGGTCATCCATCATGTAATTATAATTTGTCACCTGCTATACAAAAGTTTCTCAAACCTATGGATATGGATAAAGATAAGAAAATCAATCACAACTGGGGTGATTGGTATGCCTATAGTGATTGCACAAAAATCAAAGTTTTTGGATATGAAGGAGCACCACTCTTGCTTGCAAAGACTTACCCTGATAGAATTGCATATTTAGAGATTGTGAGGCAATTGGCTTGTTCTGATTCTATGCATTTGAAAAATCACAATAAATAGTCTTTTATGCTAGGTACCTTACATTTTGGAAATTTTACTGCATTTTCTAAAAAGGGGTATGAAGCAATTAAGAAGAAATTGGATCATTTCAGAATGCCTAAAAGGAATGCTAGGGAAAGGTTTGACCCTAAGCATTTTATAAATAATGTCAAAGTGAGTCAGAAGTTGAAAAGATATCAACATACTCTTTTTTGTAGATGATGATCTAATTAGGGATGTTGATGAAAATTCTGCAATTGAAAAGAGAAATTTGTATCATAAAATAATGCTAGCTAAGGCTTGGAGGATAGCCAAAATCCCACTTATAAAGGAGCTTTTTTGGAAGTTAATGATCATGTTGCAAGGTTGGACACATTAGTTGCACATGCAACAGAATGGACTATGGATATTCCCACTGGGGTTTTTTGAAATGAAAGGTAAAAATATCAAGGAGACACAAGCTGAGTATGAAATACCCTTAGGTCATATTTCCCCTCAGCCTACACCATACATCAACTTCTCTGTCGATACTAGTATTGTAGAGGATGAAGAATCTGAAAGTGGACAAGGATGTGAGCTTGTAATTGAAGAATATGAGCCTCCTGTGGAAAGAGAAATGATCGTGATGGAAGCCCTTGATGAGATTTCAAATGATATCAAACACATGGCAAACAAAAAATTTGTCTCATATGATGATTTTGTTAAAACCCTAAAATTCAAAGCCTTCTTATATGAGTACAAAGGCAAACAGGCCAGGGAAAAAATGAAGAACATCACTCCTGAAGTACATGATGAGGCATTGAAGGAGCTCCAATTAGAAATTGATAAAGAGATGGAGATGATGACTCCACAAAGGGGGAGAGCATTGCTTGAAGAAGTAGGAGTCTTGTTCATATCTAGATGGGACATGACTTCAACCATTGTTTTTGATAGTTTTAGGAAAAATTAGGATAAAAAAGTACATTTGAGTGTTGAGGGAATAGATCAGGCTTTAATCTAGATAATGCTACCCTATTGATGTGGGCCTTGTACCCACCAAATAAAAGGCCTCTGATAATTAATGACCCAAATAAGGCTTTTGGCCATCTTTTTATGCAAAGAGTTGAAGACACTGACCCAATGGATATTGTCGATCTAAATGTAAATGTTGCCAAATTCACAAAGGCTCAAATTGAGCAATTGGTGAGGAAAAATAAAGCATACATAGCAAAGAATGAAAAAATGAGGCAAGAAGTTGCCAATTGTAAGGATAGGTTGCCATCATTATCAGGCAGTTATTCACCTTAGTTGGAATCTGACAAAAGACTGGTAGAGGCCAGAGCTGATGCTAGTTATTGGAGAATTAAGGCAGAGCAATTCCAAAAGAAAAGTGATCAATTGGAGACAATGATAAAGGCTATCAAATACAAAATGGTCTCAGAATTGATCCAAAATAGATTTGAAAAAATGATTGCAAATGTTGATAAGGTGTGGGTAATACACAAAGGGTCATATGTTACATATCAAGAACATAAGAGATTGCACGTCAAAATGCTAGAAAAGAAAGAAGAATTAATTTCTAAGGAGGATGTTAATGTATAGGTCCTTAAAGAATATGATGAATTGATCGACATACATGAGAAATTCAACACTGAGCTCACACAAGACCTCAGTGACTTTGATCAACTGTTGGATCTATCTTTTCCTAGCTTTTTTGATGATGAGGGAAATCTAAGAGAACATGATTCATGGAGGGAAGAACTTGCCCAATTGCTACCAATGGCTCTAAATAAAGTAAATGATGAGTCCATAGTAATGAAAAATACACATGAGCAGTTAGAAAAGATTTTTTCTCTTGAGTTTGTTATGAAAGAAATGGTATCAACTACAGGTACTTATGCAACCCAGGAGTATATTGATCATATCCCAAAATTAGTCTATTTATCTCCACAGCAATATGAAGGGTAAAAAGAACCTTGTCTACATCCTCGGCTGATTTAAAATGGAAGACAATGGTTAAGAAAGAAGCTAAAGAAGCTAGAAAACCTGGAGAATCTTTTTTATCCTTAACAATTTTGTCAATGCTAATTCAAGAATTTTGTGGCGAAGTATAGAAGAGGAAATCTACAATAGTGATGGGCAAAGCATATGCATCAAGATTCTGCATCATCGAAGAGGAGGACCATGCTAGATCAAAATGATAATGGGTTCTCTATGTTGATTAATGGACTCAAATCCTGACAATTGTGAATGCCCATATTGTTGCCTTTGTTTATTTCTTAATTATGTTCTAAATATTTGTTAGTTATCACAAGAGGTGCAAGTCATGAAGTGACACCCTCTTTCAGCCTGAAGCTTGTTTGCTTCTTGTATATATAAGGGAAACCAAGGCCATTTTTAGGATCATCAGTTGAAGAACAATTATCATATAATACTATTATTTTCAATTATATTTGTAGTACCAAATACAGAGACTTCTATGAAACCTTAAATTATATAATGGGCAAGATGGTTTAATCAGTAGATTTATCTCTAGTGTTCAACTGCTTTGTGGATATTTATTATATGAGTTATTTGGTTGTCTCCATATTGGTTTGTTCATGTTATTTAAATCATTTTTTATTTATCAAGGCACACTTGTTGTCTCTGTGTGGTATGTTTGATTGGTTTCTATGAGAAGTTGATTTAAGTCCTTCTAAGTGATTTCTATTAATTGGTCTTTGCCCAAAGTTAAAATCCTTTAAATAGATCATCTTAGTTGGTTTCTTTCAAGCTAGAATTAAAATCCTTTCAAGCAATCACAATAACTTGAAGAGGTATCAATGGGATTTTAAAGAAGAGCCTAATAACCAACAGTCTTGCATGTTTATATAATGTATAAACATTTAAAAAGTGTCAGGCAGTTAGAGTTAAACCAAGTAGCTAAATCTGCAATCATATAACTCTTGACCCCATTCACCCAATAGAATTAGGCACTGGTCACCTTTATCATAAAGCAACATTTCAAAACCTTATTCATATATTTAAAATCTTACACATTAGAAGTAGGAATAACTCTCAGCCTTATATCTATCTCGTATCTACATGCCACTATGAGTAGATCACTAAGGTCACACAAATCTGCATTAGCTATCAAGGTACACTTGCCTAGGTCTAGCATAACCTAAAAAGAAGGGGGTTTTCAATCATATCAACCTTGTTTCATTAGCCAAAAGCATTAAGAGAGCTTAGCATCCTCTTAAGGTTTACAACCTGCATTTTTGAGACCTAATAGAATTGGTGACTCTACTAGGGACCAACAAAAGAAAACTTGGTAGAAGACCGTCTCAATAGAGTCAAGGAATTAAAGAATTATAACTCTACTGGTGAAGAAAAACCCAGAAGATAAATCAGTCCTCTTAAGAGAGGTGGTGACTCTATACAAAATTCAAGACTTCTTATGTATTGAAGTATTATAACATGGATGGTAGTAGATCCAAAACTTATGGTAAAAATTTGCAATATTCCCCACCCTCAAAGGTCCCTGCTAAGAAAATTGGGATATCAAATCAGTCAAAACGTAACCAGAATAGTCAGGAGAATACATCAGAATAGCTTATACTAACACATAACAGTTTTACTCCTTCGCATGAATCAGAATTCCATGAAGGATTCCAATCAAAAAGTAATCATGTCTAGTCTAAACAAAATAGATTTTGTGATATTCTAGACCAATATAGACTTGACCCTCAAAAATAGCTTAAATTTGAGGCACAGCTTGAACGAGAAAGGATACAAATGCAAGCAGAATATGATTACAAAATGTCACTACAGCAGGGTGGGGGATTTCAAAATGAGTCTATTGATCAAATGGTGTCCACAAAGACTCAATATAGTCCACCAAAAGACACAAGAAATGATGATGAGGTGCAACAAGACTTACAAAATTTACAAGAAGAGCTTAGGCTAGCCAAACTGAAAGAAGAGGAAGAACGAATAAAGCAGGTTTTACAACAAATAAAATATCAATGTGTAACAAGCAACTCAAAATATATACCTTGTTGAAATGCATTGGACAACTGAGAGGGGGGTGAATTAGTTGTCCCAAAAACTCAAACACTTCTGCACTTAAACATTAATCACTTGTCCACACTTATTATGATTAAACAATGAATGCATGAAAATAGAAACTTAAACACAGATACAACATTAAACACAAGAGATACCAAATTTTTACATGGAAAACCCCAAGGTGGGGAAAAACCATGGAGAGGATTAGCTCTCAAAATATATTGCAATCTTTGAAAAATGATGTTCAGGCTTGGTCACTCCACGGGCCTAGAACATACTGGCTCACTGCCATGAAGTATAGCTAGGTCTAGCAGGCTCACTGCCTCAACGCTAAACCTAGAAAGATTACAATGAGGGTTGTTAAACCCTACTGGCATCTCATTGCCAGGCTCACTTCCAAAATCAACATCTTCTTCATGTCTGAGATTTAAACATTGAAGTACAATAGTTCCTCTGCTCTGCTCTACCTTTCCACCTCTTTCCTTATCTGCCCATCTTCACACAAGGACACCTTTTCCATGACTCAATTACAAGTATTTATACACTTCATCAACCTTGGAATGATCATCAAGGTCAGTACTACAATCATCAACCATTGGAACAATCTCCAAGGTCGGTAGTACAAACATTTGCAAAATAGGTCTTGACCTAATACAAAATTATGTTAAGGAATTGTAGTGTAGATGTATGTGAATCATGCCATGCCTTAGCTGGAACTCAAACACGATCTTCCATGCCACAACACGCTTCCATAATTTTCAAGGGATCTCCGCAATTACTGGAATTAACCATGTTAGCTAAGACTGGTTACACGCTACGTTATCTAGGAATAATCTTCAAACACGATCTCAATTCCTTAACGTGGACCAATGTAAAGGTAGGAACTGTTAGATTAAGGACAGACAACTGAGAGGGGGGGTGAATTAGTTGTCCAAAACTTTCTTCCAATTAATCACTTAAATTATTTTCTTAATTCAGCAGCATAATAATAAATCAATCATGGAAATGTAATGCAACAATTCAAGAGCAGAAACACATTAACACATATGACAACAAGATTTTTGACGTGGAAAACCTAGTTAAGGGAAAAACCATGGGGTGACTAACCCAAGATTGTATTCTCTATTAGAAGAATAGAAAGAACAAAATGGCACAAGCCAATTAGGGCTCACTGCCCAAGCACACTGCTCACAAGAGGCCCACTGCCTACAGGAGACACACTGTCTACAGAATAATAAGTATTACATACTTGAACTGAAGAATAGCATCTTCACCATGCTTGAGTTAGTTCCATTTAAGCTCAATACTTATGCTCTGCCTTTCGCTTTCCTCCTCTCTACCACACTCTCATCTCCACAAGATACTTTTGAAATGACTTTACAACTTATTTATACAAGACATCGACTTAGGAATAACTGTCCAAGTCGACATACATTACAGAGCAAATACATAAAAGCAACATGACTAGTTACAAAAAGACTTCACGTGGAACAACACACTGTCGGCCACATAGATCTGAGACTTCAATATTCCTTTAGAAACACACCATTCTTCACATAACATCTCCAAGATCATTCGCATGATGTGTAACTCATTCGGTCAGCTAGACTTAGGAGGAACATCATCATCCGGAAGTAAATCTTCAATTACGAGCTCAATCTTCAATGCGGACCACCAACACGAACTGGACACAATCCAAAGACCTCCACAAGCTTGCCTGAATCACCAAGAACATCCACACTACTTCTACTTACTGAAATCATTCTCTCCTTCATCTGGAACCTCAAGAACACAGTCTATTACCACTGTCATATTGGAATAGATGCTTGTGAATCTCCAGACCATGAACCAATTGAGTTGTCACTTCACATTGACTTCCTAAACACTCCACCAAATCCGCATAACAGGATATTGCATTTCTAGATCTCACTGGACCTATCTGTATCACTCTGTCACCTCTGAACATCTGCTAGAACCGGTTTTACTTAAGTGTTCATACCTTATTTAGATCTTCATGCAGACCTCTAAGGTCTTTGTTGGATCATCTTAAGACACATATATACAAACCCTTTGAAGCACATCCTCTGATCTTCATCTTAGCTGGGATCTTTGCCTCACTGTCTTCATTGTTCTTCTCTGTTCCTGATTAGGACTAATTTTCTCAATATCCTCAACACACAACTCATCCAATCCTTATCATCAATGCAACAGGAGTATGTTGACATCAATGACAACACCAGGAGCAACCGCACAAACTAGAACCACTTTATTCATGAGATACTTCACACTGGAGCACATGAACTTCACTGTCTTCAACTATCATAAGAGAAAGATAGCTTGTGGACCACCAAAACATGAACCATTGCAATTATAGGCACTTATCATCATCCCAAACTTCCCTCTAGAACCATAGAGAAAAACACTTTAATGCAGAGGAATGCGAAGCAAAATACTTTCTCTCAAGCACCAGTGATTAATCAAAAAGGCAGGTTTTACTCTGGTGAATGTATCACTCAAATCTTCATACCAGAGGCTCAAACTCAGGATTTAGCATCTTCATCCATGCTTCTAAATAGCTTCCAATCTGCATACCAAGATCTCCAGTCAGCAAGAAATGTGGAGTAATCTTCTAGACTGTTCTTCAGTATGCAACTCACTGTCTTCACTGTGATTCACTATTTACTTTCTGATTCTTTTAGAGAAGCTAATTTTCTCAATATCTTCAACATATAAGGCTTCTAAACAAATAACAAAATAGGATACATTTGACACCAATGACAACAAAGATATGTTGACATCAATGACAACACTGATTAGGCACATACTTGCAACAATCTCCCCCTTTGTCATTGATGGCAACATATGATGTGAAAAACTACAACAGACATCAAGACAAGATTCTCCCCCTATCTCTTTACACATCTGCACTCTTTCCTTCTGGGTTTTTCACATGATTTCTCTCCCCCTTTGACATCAATGGCAAAGGGCACATACTTGCACTCTTTTGCTCTGATTCAATCTCTCTTCTGAACTCTCTGACTACTCCCCCTGAGAAGTAGCCCTAAAAGCATCAATTTGGATCTGAAGAAGGAACTCTAAGCACCACCAGATGGATGCACTCTTGTGCATCTTAATTTAGATTAGGAGGGGTAATAACCCCTAACTTTTCTCTGAGATACTCAAAAGTATCCTTAAGCAGAGGTTTGGTGAAAATGTCTGCAATATGGTCTTTTGTAGATACATATTCCAACTTGACTTCATTCTCTGTCACTTTTTCCCTCAGAAAGTGATATCTTATGGATATGTGTTTTGTCCTTGAATGCATTAGTAGATTCTTTGATATGTTTATGGCACTTGTATTGTCACAAAATATTGCAATTGGATCTTCATACACAACTCTGATGTCCTTCAATGTCTACTTCATCCACAACACTTGAGCACAACTACATGCTGCTGCAATATATTATGCTTCTGCAGTGGGCAAAGATATTGAATCTTGTTTCTTGCTTATCCAAGATACCAGCCTTTTTACCAAAAGGAATGCACCTCCACTTGTACTTTTTATGTCATCTACATCTTCGGCCCAATCTGCATCAGTGTATGCACTAAGAGTGAAATCATTGTCCTTTGGATACCACAAACCATAATCCATTGTGCCTTTCAAAATCTCAGAATTCTCTTGACTGCCATCACATGTGACTCCTTAGGCTCTGCTTGAAATCTTGCCACAAGACAAACTGCATGAATTATGTCAGGTCTGGTTTGAGTTAGATAAAGTAATCCTCCAATCATAGATCTGTACCTTTTCTGATATGCCATAGGTGAATCATCATTTTTGTTCAACTTACAACTGGTTATCATGGGAGTATTTATCGGTTTAGAGTCTTCCTGGTGGATCTAGGGCATACAACTGAGAGGGGGGGTGAATCAGTTGTATACAAACTTGCTTTCTATTTCAAACACTTGATTCGTCTTGTTAGTTAACAACATATCAATTAATCATCCATGAAAGTAAAACGCACAAACACAAGAGCAGATAAACAGCAACACAATGAACACCAAGATTTTGACGTGGAAAACCTGGTTAAGGGAAAAACCACGGGGTGATTAACCCAAGGATTATTCTTTGTTAAAAGAATAAGAAAAAGAAATGGCACTTGCCAATTAGGGCTCACTGCCCGAGCACACTGCTCACAAAGAGGCCCACTGCCTACAAGGAGACACACTGTCTACAAAGTGATAACAATCACGGTCTTAAACTGGAGAATGACATCTTTACCATGTCCGGATCAGTTCCATTGAAGCCCAAAAACCTCTGCTCTGCCTTCCGCACTTCTCTTCGCTACACCACTCTCATCCACATAATCCACACTTTAAAATGAACTCACAAACCTTTATTTATACAAGACATCGACTTAGGAACAATCATCTAAGTCGGCAATCAACCATAAGAATATCCGCAAGATGAATAACACATCCGGTCGGCCACCACAAGAACATTCGCAGGATGAACAACTCATCCGGTCGGCTAAACAGAGCAAGAACTTCATCCGGAAGATTATCTTCAATTCTGGGTTCTACCATCAATGCGAACCAACAACACAACCTAAACGTGATCCACAGACATTTCCAAGCCTGCCTAAATGACCAGGTACATCCGCACTTCCTCTACTTACTGGAATCTCTTCTCTTCCTTATCCGGAACTTCAAGAACACAGTCTGTTGCCACTATCCAAATGCAAAAGGTACTTCCGAACCTCCAAATCATACACAACTTGAGATGACACATCACAAGGACATCCCAAACACTCCTTCCAATCCGTAGATCAGGATTATACAATTTCGGACCTCATCGGACCTTTCTGTGATCCTCTGTCACCTCTGAACACTTGCTGGAACCGGTTCCACACCGACAGCCACAACTCCTTCAGATCTTCATGCAGACCTCTGAAATCTTAACTGAAGCATCTCAAGACTCATATCTACAAACCCTTTAATCCACATCCTCTGGTTCGCATCCTATACAATACATTTCCCTTCTTCTCATCACTGTTCTTCACTGTTCCTGACTGAGGCTAATTTTCTCAATATCCTCAGCACACTGCTCATCGAATCCCTCTTGTCAATGCAATATGAGTATGTTGACATCAATGACAACACTGGTTCACCTCATACTTGCAACAATCGCCCCCTTTGTCATTGATGGCAACATATGATGTGAAAAACCATCAAGACAAGAACTTCTCCTTTCTGTCACAGCTCCCCCTATCAACAACATGTCTTCTCCTCATTTACTGCTCCCCCTTTGATCATCAGCTACTTGTTTTTCACATGTCTTCTCTCCCCCTTTGACATCAATGGCAAAGGGCTCATACTTGCAATTTTAACACATCAGAATCATACCAGCTACTCCCCCTTAGTAGCAGCTCCCCATCATCAATCCGAATCACAAGATATGACTGTGATATCCACTGGACTGATGCACATCAGTGCATCCTAGTTCATCACCGGAGGGGCCATGACCCCTAACTTCTCCTGGAGATATTCAAAAGAGTCCTTGGGAAGAAGTTTAGTAAAGATATCTGCAATCTAATCCTTGGAGGGAACATACTCCAAACTGACTTCTTCCTTGTTCACTTGTTCTCTCAAAAAGTGAAACTTGATAGATATGTGCTTAGTCTTAGAGTGCAATACCGGATTCTTGGAAATATTAATTGCACTTGAATTATCACAGAAAATTGTGATAGGCTTCTCATATTCAACTTTAATGTCTCTTAGCATCTGCTTCATCCATAAGATTTGAGTGCAACTACCTGCTGCTGCAATGTATTCTGCTTCAGTTGTAGACAGAGATATTGCATCTTGTTTCTTGCTTAGCCAAGAAACCAATCTCTTCCCCAAAAAGAATGCTCCACCACTGGTGATCTTCCGGTCATCCACATCTCCTGCCCAATCTGCATCTGTGTAAGCATGAAGAGAGAAATTCGGATCTCTAGGGTACCATAGACCATACTCAGCTATTCCTTTCAAGTATCTGAAAATTCTTTTGATTGCCATAACATGAGATTCTTTAGGATCAGCTTGGAATCTTGCTACAAGACCAACAGCCTGCATTATATCTGGTCTGGTCTGAGTGAGATACAACAATCCACCAATCATTGATCTATACTTTGTTTGATCTGCCTTTGGGGAGTCATCATCTTTGCTCAACTTACATCTGGTTGCCATAGGAGTGTTCATTGGCTTTGAATCTTCCATACCAAATTTCCTTAACAATTCTTTCACATATTTGGTCTGAGAAATGAAGATCCCTTTCTTTGTTTGAGTAATTTGTAGACCCAAGAAGAAATTCATTTCACCAAGCATAGACATTTCAAACTCACATTTCATCTGATTTGCAAAAGTTTTGCACAAAAATGATATCATCCACAAACACTTCAACAATCAAAATGTTTTCATGATTAATTTTGAAATATAAGTTACTATCAGTAGTACCTTTGCTGAATCCAATCTGCACAAGATGCTTATCCAACCTTTCATACCATGCTCTTGGGGCTTGTTTTAATCCATACAATGCTTTCTTCAACTTGCAGACCATATCATCATTGTCAGACAATTGAAATCCATCCGGTTGTTCAATGTAAACTTCTTCTTCCAGATCACCATTTAGGAAGGCAGACTTGACATCCATCTGATATACCTTGAAGTCTTTAAAGGCAGCAAATGCAAGAAATAATCTGACTGCTTCAATTCTTGCCACCGGAGCAAAGGTCTCTTCAAAATCAATTCCTTCTATTTGAGAGTAGCCTTTGCAGACCAATCTAGCTTTGTTTTTGATTACTTCACCAGCTTCATTTAATTTGTTCCGGAAGACCCATTTGGTTCCAATCACATTCCTGTCTCTAGGTCTAGGAACAAGATCCCAAGTATGATTTTTCTCAATTTGCATTAATTCATCTTTCATTGCTTTGGTCCAGTTTTCATCATTGCAGGCTTCATGTACTGTTTTAGGTTCAATCTTTGAAATCAGACAACATTCATCCTGATTTTGAGCAACATTCCTTCTAGTTTGCACACCTTTGCTTCTGTCACCTATGATCTGATCTTCAGAGTGGTTCAGTGTTACATACCTTAGAATTTTGGGAGTATCCTGCACTGCTGCTTCTTGATCAGGCTCATTCAAACCTATCTCTACTTCCTAATTTACCGGATCAGGCTGACTCTGACTTACCGGAGAGGATTGAGTTCCTTGAACCTGAACACCATCTTGGTCATCTTCATCAAACTCATAAAATCTTGAGGGCTTCTCAATTCCTTCATCAACTTTCACATTAGTGCTTTCTATCATCTTCCTCAGTCTCTTATTGTAGCACCGGTATGCTTTGCTTTGAGTGGAGTAACCCAAGAAAATTCCTTCATCACTTCTAGCATCAAACTTTCCTAGATCTTCATCTCTTTTAATATAACACTTGCTACCAAATACTCTGAAATATTTCATAGTAGGAGTGATGCCAAACCAGAGTTCATAGGGGGTCTTACCGGTATTGTTTCTGATTTGAACTCGATTTAGAGTGTAGACTGCAGTGCTGATAGCTTCTTTCCAGAACATCTGAGGAACATTTGCTTCCAACATCATTGTCCTGGCAGCTTCCTGGATGGTCCGGTTCTTTCTTTCAACTACTCCATTCTGCTATGGAGTCCTAGGAGCAGACAATTGTCTCCTTATACCCTACTTCTCACAAAAGTCAATGAACTCACCAGATGTAAATTCACCACCTCTATCAGACCTTAGACACTTCAGTTTCAATCTGGTTTGATTCTCTACCATAGCTTTGAAGATTTTGAACTTCTCAAATGCTTCTGATTTTTCTTTTAGGAAGGTAACCCACATCATCTGGGAATGGTCATCAATTAACAACATGAAATATATATCACCTTGCAGACTCTTGATTCTTGTCGGACCACAGAGATCAGTATGTACTAATTCCAACAATCCGGTAGAGGACTAATCTTTTCTTTTGAAAGAGACTCTGCTCTGTTTACCTAGCTGACATTCTTTGCACAAACTATTTGTAGGTTTCATCAATTTTGGAAGATCTCTTACAGCCCGAGTATTGCTTATCTTGATGATGTTATCAAAATTTACATGACACATTCTTCTATGCCATAACCAACTCTGATCAACTTGAACAAACAGACAACTTTTATTTGAACCAACCAGATGAAAGATATTACCTTTTGTTTGAGTACCGGATGCAATTTTAGTTCCGGAGCTTGTAAAGATTCTGCATTTTCCATTCTTAAACCAGAGATCATAGCCTTTGTCTACTAACTGACCAACACTGAGAAGATTGTGCTTCAATCCTTCAACATATAGTACATTACCTGTTTTGCTCTTTCCATCAAAGGAAATAGTTCCCCTACCTCTGATTCTGCCAGCAGAATTGTCACCAAACTTTACCATTCCTCCTTCATACCTTTCCAAATTCAAGAACTTATCCTTGTCACTAGTCATATGGTGAGAACATCCACTGTCAATAACCCAATCATCCTTTTCTTCCACTTGAGCAGCCAAAGCTTTTTCCACAACCTTGTGATTGACAGATTCAGAGAGTATTGAATCTTCTTCCTTGATGGCAATAAACACCCATTCATTTCCGAATTTGCTTCCTAGTTCTGATTCATCATCTGTTACTCCTTCATTGTCATCTTCTTCTTGAACATAATAGCAGTTCTTTTGAAACCTTTGTCTGTTAGTATTAGACCTTGCAGATATTTCCAGACATCTTGAAGCAAAATGACCAATCTTATTGCAGTTGAAGCACTTAAAGGGTAGTTTTCCTTCATACTTACCGGATCCTCTTGGTAGTCTTTTTGCAATGAGGGCTTCAAGTAGAGTTGTTTCTGCTTCTTCTTCTTCCATGTCTCTTCTTGCTTGATCATACCATGACATCTTCCTTGAAGAGTTTTCTCCCGGATCAAATCTCTGTTTGCCTTTCACATAGGCACTGGCTTTGAAAGCAGATTCAGTCTTGGGCGGATCATCTCCAAACTCGGTCATTTCAAATGCAGCTAGCTTGCCAACCAATTGTTCTCTTGTGACAGTTGTGTGGGCTCTGAATTCATCAATTGCAGCAACCTTGATTTTGTAGGCAGCAGGAAGGGATCTGAGGATTTTGCAAACAATCTCATTTTCATCCAAAGTTCCACCAGCATTTCTAATTCCACACACTAGTTCATTCACTCTTGGCATAAAAATAGTGATGTTTTCATCATCTCTCATCTTCAATCTTTCAAATTTCCCTTTCAGACTTTGCAACCTTGCACTCTTGACAAACTCATCTCCTTCATACAGAAGGTCCAGTTTAGTCAGGATCTCATATGCAGTTGGTAGGTCAATAACATTTGAGAGATCTGAGTCATTCAATGCGCTTAGAAGAGCTTCCTTGGTCCGCAGATTGTTTTCAGCATCTGTGATTTCATTCAAAGTTGTCGGACCACCTTGTGGAGGTACATATGGTTTTGAAACCATGGCCAAGTATGCTTTTCCCATACATTCCAAGTGACATTTCATGCGACCCTTCCAGAGAGTGAAATTGGTTCCATCAAACTTCAGACTATCCTTTTTGTATGACGACATCCTGGATCTCCTCAAGCGGTTAAGCTCCTTTTAGAGGAACTTGGCTCTGATACCAATTGTTGGATCTAGGGCATACAACTGAGAGGGGGGGTGAATCAGTTGTATACAAACTTGCTTTCTATTTCAAACACTTGATTCGTCTTGTTAGTTAACAGCATATCAATTAATCATCCATGAAAGTAAAATGCACAAACACAAGAGCAGATAAACATCAACACAATGAACACCAAGATTTTGACGTGGAAAACCTGGTTAAGGGAAAAACCACAGGGTGATTAACCCAAGGATTATTCTCTGTTAAAAGAATAAGAAAAAGAAATGGCACTTGCCAATTAGGGCTCACTGCCCGAGCACACTGCTCACAAAGAGGCCCACTGCCTACAAGGAGACACACTGTCTACAAAGTGATAAGAATCATGGTCTTGAACTGGAGAATGACATCTTTACCATGTCCAGATCAGTTCCATTGAAGCCCAAAAACCTCTGCTCTGCCTTCCGCACTTCTCTTCGCTACACCACTCTCATCCACATAATCCACACTTCAAAATGAACTCACAAACCTTTATTTATACAAGACATTGACTTAGGAACAATCATCTAAGTCGGCAATCAACCATAAGAATATCCGCAAGATGAATAACACATCCGGTCGGCCACCACAAGAACATTCGCAGGATGAACAACTCATCCGGTCGGCTAAACAGAGCAAGAACTTCATCCGGAAGATTATCTTCAATTCTGGGCTCTACCATCAATGCGGA
Organism: Cunninghamia lanceolata; assembly: GCA_027924645.1. NCBI lineage: Eukaryota > Viridiplantae > Streptophyta > Pinopsida > Cupressales > Cupressaceae > Cunninghamia > Cunninghamia lanceolata. The sequence goes on from BSBN01001310.1 coordinate 1,579,302, forward strand.
CCAACAACACAACCTAAAGGTGATCCACGGACATTTCCAAGCCTGCCTAAATGACCAGGTACATCCGCACTTCCTCTACTTACTGGAATCTCTTCTCTTCCCTATCCGGAACTTCAAGAACACAGTCTGTCGCCACTGTCCCAATGCAAAAGGTACTTTCGGACCTCCAAATCATACACAACTCGAGATGACACAATACAAGGACATCCCAAACACTCCTTCCAATCCGCAGATTAGGATTATACAATTCCAGACCTCACCGGACCTTTCTGTGATCCTCTGTCACGTCTGAACACTTGCCAGAACTGGTTCCACACCGACAGCCACAACTCCTTCAGATCTTCATGCGGACCTCTAAAATCTTAACTGAAGCATCTCAAGACTCATATCTACAAACCCTTTAATCCGCATCCTCTAGTTTGCATCCTATACAATACATTTCCCTTCTTCTCATCACTGTTCTTCATTGTTCCCGACTGAGGCTAATTTTCTCAATATCCTCAGCACACTGCTCATCGAATCCCTCTTGTCAATGCAATATGAGTATGTTGACATCAATGACAACACTGGTTCACCTCATACTTGCAACACTTCCATCCCAAACTTCTTTAACTCTTTCACATACTTAGACTAAGAAATGAAGATACCTTTATCTGATTGATTTATTTGCACACCTAAAAAGAAATTCATCTCACCAAACGTGGACATTTCAAATTCACTTTGCATTTCTCCAGCAAAAATTGTGTGTATACCTTCATTGCCTCCAAAGACAATGTCATCAACAAAGACTGCAACAATTAGGATTTGTTCATTATTGATCTTGAAATAGAGATTGATGTCAGTGGTACCCTTGGTGAATCCTAACTATATCAGATACTTATCCAACCTAGCATACCATGCCCTGGGAGCTTGTTTTAATCCATACAATGCCTTCTTCATTCTACATACCATGTCACCCTGATGTGATGACTGGAATCCTTCCGGTTGTTCAATATAGACTTCTTCTTCCAACTCTCCATTCAAGAATGTAGACTTTACATCCATCTGATATACCTTAAAATCTTTGTAAGCTGTAAATGCCAAAAACATTCTTATAGCTTCAATCCTTGCCACTGGTGCAAATGTTTCCTCAAAATCTATTCCTTCAACTTGAGAGTATCCTTTGCATACCAACCTTGCTTTGTTTCTTACCACTTCACCATTCTCATTCATCTTGTTTCTGAAAACCCACTTGGTGCCAATTACATTTTTATCTGTTGGTTTGGGAACAAGATCCCAAGTCTGATTCCTCTCTATCTGTATCAATTCTTCTTTCATAGCCTTTACCCAATTCTCATCATTGCAAGCTTCATTCAGAGTCTTAGGTTCAATCTTGGAAATCAAATAGAAATTTACTTGTTCTTCTGTAGCTCTTCTTCTAGTCAGGATTCCTTTGCTCTTATCTCCTATGATTTGATCTTCAGAATGACTAAGTTTTACATACCTTGGTGTCTTGGTAGCACTTTCCGGAGCTTGTTCCTCTTCATCTAAGTTGTTTTCATGCGGCACCACTTCTGAAGCATCTGGTTTATCTGATTCATATCCACTTGATTCTGGAGACGTTTCCTTGCTTTCATTGACTTTGACATTTGCACTCTCAATGATCTTATTCAGCCTCTTATTATAACACCGGTAGGCCTTGCTCTTGGTGGAGTAACCAACGAAGATTCCTTCATTACACCTAGTATCAAACTTGCCTAGATCTTCTTCTCTTTTGATATACCATTTGCTACCAAAAACTTTGAGATATTTCACAGTAGGAACTTTACCATACCACAATTCATAAGGAGTCTTAGAATTGTTACTTTTGACTTGGACTCTATTTAGGATATATATAGCAGTGTGAATTGCCTCTCTCCAATATACTTCCAGAAGATCAGCTTCCTTCATCATGGTTCTAGCAGCTTCTTGAACTATGTTTTTTCCTTTCAATGATTCCATTTTGTTGTGGAGTTCTAGGTGCAGATAACTGTCTCTTTATCCCATGTTCTTCGCAAAAGAAATTGAATTCATTTGATGTAAACTCTCCTCCTCTATCAGACCTTAAAGATTTGATCTTCAAATCCATCTCATTTTCAATCATTGCCTTGAATGCCTTGAACTGATCTACAGCTTCTAATTTTTATTTCAAAAAGGTAACCCAAGTCATTCTAGAATAATCATCAATAAGCAACATGAAATACCTATCTCCTTACAAACTTCTTACTTTGGTAGGTCCACACAAATCTATATGCACTAGTTCTAGTAGTCCATCAATTGATTGGTCCTTGCTTTTGAAACTTGTTCTTGTTTGTTTCCCAAACTAACACTCCTTGCAAATAGGATTAGCAGGCTTCACAAGCTTAGGCAAATCTCTAATAGTCTGTACAGTACTTATCTTCATAATGTTATCAAAATTGATGTGACACAGCCTTCTATGCCATAGCCAACTTTCATCAGTCTGATCCAACAAACATAATTATCAGTTCCTTTCAAGTGATAGATATTACCTCTGGTCTTCTTACCAGTTGCAATGTCTATTCTGGAGCTTTCCCTCATCTTGCATCCATTGTCCTTGAAGCTTAAATCATAACCTTTGTCACACATTTGACCCACACTCAAAAGATTGTGCTTAAATCCTTTCACATACTAGACATCTTCAGTATTATGCTTGCCATCAAAAGAAATGGATCCTTTTCCACAAATCTTACCAGTTGCATCATCTCCAAACCTAACCAGTCCACCATCATATATTTCCAAACTCACAAACTTACTTTTGTCACCAGTCATGTGGTGAGAGCAGCCACTATCAATAACCCATTCATCTTTGTCTTCAACAACCTAAGTACCCAAAGCACTTTCCACTAGTTTTTCTTCCTTCACACAGCTAGCAGGATTAATAGACACAGGTTCTTCCTTAATAGCAATAAACAAGCATTCATTACCAGAACTACTAGCATTATCTGGTTCACCATTAGTTGATACTCCTTCATCATCATCAAAATCTTCAACATAATAGCATTTCTTTTGGATCCTAGGCCTGTTCTCATATCTTTTTCTATTTCTTTCAATTCTTTCAGGACATCTGGAAACAAAGTGTCCTACTTTACCACAGGAAAAATATTTAAAAGGTAATTTACCTTTAAACTTACCAGATCCTCTTTGCAGTCTGTCCACAAAGTTGGCTTCAATTTCATCAAACTCATCATCAGATTCTACCTTGTACTTTTCTGATCTGGAGGTTTTCCCAGAAGTACTGGCTTTGAAGGCAAACTCTACTTTTGGTAGGGCATCACCAAACTCTCTCATTTCAAAGGTAGTAAGCTTACCAAGTAACTGATCTATGTCAATAGCTTTTACTTGCATAAATTCTTCAATTGCAGCTACCTTGTGACTATAGGACTTTGGTAGTGATCTAAGAATTTTCATCACAACTTCCTTATCACCGAGAGTTCCCCCCATACCTTTTATTCCAATCACAAGTTCATCAACTCTTTGCATAAAGGTTGTTATGTTTTCATCTTCATTCATCTTCAAACTTTCATATTTCACTTTCAGACTTTGTAGCTTGGCCTTCTTCACAGAATCATCTCCCTCATACAATTTTTTTAGCTTTTCCCATACCTCATTTGCAGTTTCAAGATCCACAACTTTTGTCAGTACTGGGTAATTCAATGAACTTAACAGAGTATCTTTTTCTATAGCATCCACTTCATATTCTTTGATTTCATCTTCAGTCATCAAACCATTTTGAGGCAAGGTGTATTTTGTTTCTATAGCTTTCCATACTTTGTAACCAAGACAAAGAAGATGACTTTTCATTCATGCCTTCCAAAAAGCATAATTCATCCCATCAAAATGTGGTGCTTCCTTCTTATAAGACATTTTGGATCTTCCTCAAGCTATTAGAATTTCTTCAGAGGAATCTCACTTTGATACCAATTGTTGAAATGCACCAAACAACTGAGAGGGGGGGTGAATTAGTTGTCCCAAAAACTCAAACACTTCTACACTTAAACATTAATCACTTGTCCGCACTTAGTATGATTAAACAATGAATGCATGAAATCATAAACTTAAACACAGATGCAACATTAAACACAAGAGACACTAGATTTTTACGTGGAAAACCCCAAGGTGGGGAAAAACCATGGAGTGGATTAGCTCTCAAAATATATTGCAATCTTTGAAAAATGATGTTCAGGCTTGGTCACTCCATGGGCCTAGAACATACTGGCTCACTACCATGATGTATAGCTAGGTCTAGCAGGCTCACTGCCTCAACCCTAAACCTAGAAAGATTACAATGAGGGTTGTTAAACACTGAGGGCTGTTAAACCCTATTGGCGGCTCACTACCAGGCTCACTGCCAAAACCAACATATTCTTCATGTCTGAGATTTAAACATTGAAGTACAATAGTTCCTCTGCTCTGCTCTGCCTTTCCAACTCTTTCCTTATATGCCCATCTTCGCACAAGGACACCTTTTCCATGACTCAATTACAAGTATTTATACACTTCATCAACCTTGGAATGATCATCAAGGTCGGCACTACAATCATCAACCATTGGAACAATCTCCAAGGTCGACATTACAAACATTTACAAAATAGGTCTTGACCTAATACAAAATTATGATAAGGAATTGTAGTATAGATGTATGTGGATCACACCACACCTTAGCCGGGACTCAAACATGATCTTCCATTCCACAACACACTTCCATAATCTTCAAGGGATCTTCGCAATTACTGGAATTAACCAAGTTGGCTAAGACTGGTTACACGCTACGTTATATGGGAATAATCTTCAAACACGATCTCAATTCCTTAATGCAGACCAATGTAAAAGTAGGAACATGATCAGGAGGTAACCACAAGCACGTTGAAATCACCAGGAGCAACCGCAAAAATTTGAACCACTTTATTCATGAGATTCTTCACACTGAAGCACATGAACTTCATTGTCTTCAACTATCATAAGAGAAAGATAGATTGCAGACCACCAAAATACAAACCATTGTAATTGTAGGCACTTATCATCATCCCAGACTTCTCTCTAGAACCGCAAAGCAAAACACTTTAATGTGGAGGAATGCGGAGCAAAATGCTTTCTCTCAGGCACCAGTGATTAATTAAAAAAAGCAGGTTTTACTCTAGTGAATGTAACTCACTCAAATCTTCATACCGAAGGCTCAAACTCAGGATTTATCATCTTCAGCCATGCTTCTAAATAGAGTCCAATCCACAGACCAAGATCTTCAGTCGGAAAGAAATGCAAAGTAATCTTCTGGATTGTTCTTCAGTATGCAACTCACTGTCTTCACTATGATTCACTATTTACTTTCTGATTCTTCTGGAGAGGCTAATTTTCTCAATATCTTCAACATATAAGGCTTCTAAACAAATAACAAAATAGGATACAATTGACACCAATGACAATAAAGATATGTTGACATCAATGATAACACCGATTAGGCACATACTTGCAACATACCTCCCCATAAGTAAAGTGGGCATGCTCCTGCAAGCAATCCACAAGGCTCACATCAAAGTGTAAGTGGTTTTAATGCTTCAAAAGCACCATAGAATTTAGGTAATTCTAGTCATGTACAACAAAACATTCCACCACAAAACCTAAGATCACATAATGTTCATATGACTTCCCAACATATGGCTAATACCTATCCACTTCCTGGTTAGTAGCATGTTCCACCCCGCCAGCATAATATGAGTATGAACCCACATCATACTATAAAGCAACATGTACCTCACCACCAACAATACCAGCCAAATCAAAACCTGTAAGGACCCCTAAATATAAATAGATATAGGCAGCTGGATTTATCCAGGTACCAAATATGTCCTAATCCTATTAACAATGACTTGAGAAATGCACTTCCAAAGTTTTCTGGGAATAATGCCATTTCAGCAAAAGAACATATCATAAACTTTGAGACATTTATGGATAACTATGATGTACAATATGAAGATATCCTTATGAAATTATTCATGTTATCTCTAATTGAAGATGCTAGGGATTGGTATAAGATCTACCTGATGCTTCAATCAGTTCCTTGGCAAATTTCAAAGAGCAATATGGGAGTCATTCTAATCCAAATTTTACTATACATGAATTGACAAGCATTCAAAAGAACTACAATGAGTCAGTAGTGGATTTCAACCAAAGGTTTTCAAAACTATACCACAAGATTTCACCTGAAATGAAACCTCCTGATGGTATGGCCCTAGCTCTATACTTAAAGGCCTTTGACCCCAAAACTAGATATGAACTCTGAAATAGAGCTCCTATGACTCTTACAGAAGCTCAAAAGGCTGCTGTGAATATTGAAAATAATAGAAGAGCTGCTAGAAAACTTGGTAAAAGGGAAAATATCAAAGTGCCACAAGGTCCTAATAACCATCAGACTAGGCAAGCAAATTACTATAGAAATGAAAGGCCTAGGTTACATCATATGCCTTACAATACTAATTGGAAGGATAGGAAGCCTGTGGCTAACAAACAAAAATAGAATTATGATAAAGATGCCCCTGATCCCTTAAAGAGACATGAGACACATGTGGTAGAAAGTAATCCATGGTGTTAGCATGCAACCTACCTCATTCCCCTCAATACTATGTAGTGGCCCAATCATTGCAAGAAAATGAAGTATCTTAAGATCAGGGTAGGGATGAACATACTATAAACATGTCAGGAATGAGACCTCACTCAATTGATGAAGAATACTCATCCTTTGAAGAAGATGGGTTTGAATACGATGTGAGAAACTAGAGGTATAATGTTAACATGGGTCAACAATAAGTCTTCTCTAATTAGGAAGATAATGATGAAGGAACCACTTATGTACCCAATATGGTCCCATAGTTCCAGTTAAGAAGACCTACTGAGGAAGAGAAAAGAGCTCTTACAATTGTTGTTGTGGCTCAAGCTAGAACTAATTACAATCTGAGGAATAGAACCGTAAATGCATATCAAGGAACACTCAGAGGCTTGTTCATCAAAGAATCAAATCATAAGAAGGGTGCCTTGGATAACCAGAAGAAAGGGGAAAGTTAGAAAAATAAACATAAGGAAATATATAATATTGAGCAAAATAAGACAAAAGATAGCAGTAAGTGGCAATCTAAAGAGAAAGGCTCTAATAAAGAAAAAATAGAGCAAATCACCATTACTCCTTCATTTGACATAACACAAGAATTATCTCAAATAAAGATGTCAGTACCATTACTGGAGATGATGAAAATAGATGAATACAAGGATAGTGCTCTTAAGTTGATCTCTAATATACCAAATTAGTAGTAAAAATAGAACAAAAATAAAGAAGGGCCAAAAAACAAAATAAACAATCATGGACAAGAAGTCATGAGAACTCTTGAAATTTATCTTGGTGATGCCATAACAAAGAATCCTTCCCAGGTGGACCCATTCTATATAACAATGTTAATCAATAACAAACTGGTAAGAAATTGCATGATTGACTCTGGAGCTGCCATGAACATCAGGCCAATAGTTGTCATGAAAGAATTAGGCCTATGGGTAGATACAACATATGGTAAATGCTATGCAATGGACAACAGGTCTATTCTAGTTTTTGGAATCATGAGAGATGTAGAATTGAAGCTAGCCTCATGTCCTGAAGCTACCTACAGAACTGATATAACTTTAATAGATACTCCACCTTACTATGGTATGTTGTTATCTAGACAGTGGACTACTACAGTACAAGGAAATGTCCAACTTGATTTATCATATGCAACAATACCAGTAAATGGGAAGGAGGTTAGGTTGTGTAGAGAGCCAAGATATGAAAATATAATAGACCATCTGGATCTAAACCAGATAAATTGTTTTTGTGATGTAGATCTTGGGATTTTCAGAATTGAAAAATCACAACCTGGATTACAAAATATAGAACCAATCACTAGAGAGGCTCAATTAGATAAACATGGTGTGTGGTGAATGTATTTTGATGGTGCATGTGGTAAAGGAGGGAATGGGGCAGGAGTTGTATTCATCTCACCAATAGGAAAAACATTCAAATATTCATTTTTGTTAACCTTTGAATGCACTAATAATATTGTTGAATACGAGGCATTGTTGTTGGGTTTAAACATTGCCCTAAGATATGGAATCAAATTGATAGCAATATATGGTGACTCTGAATTAATTGTCTCACAGATCAGGGAAAAATATTCATCAAAGAACAAGAGATTAAAACAATATAGAAATATTGTGTGGGACACCATTGAACTCTTTGATGCATTCTCTATAGACTGGATAGAAAGATCAAAAAACATAATGGCAGATTTCCTCGCAAATGTGGCCTTGAAGAGAGATGATGTTACATTATCAGGAATAACAGAGCTGGAATTCAAGACTAGGCCCTCAATCCTTGATAGTATTTATAATTGACAAGTTTTCAATGATGATGAAGATCTAATTAAGTTCCTTCATTTTGTGGAGCAATATGAATCCCAAGAAATAGATTTCAATGCATTTGTGGAAGAGGTAGACGGCAAGGAAACCCTTTTTGGGCAAGAAGTGGTGCAGCTCAAAACCAACAAAATACCCAAAGTCCTTATAGCTCTAGAAAGAGTATTTGATGGACAGGACAAATATAATCTCAAACCTACACCGGTCCATCTTAAGGATGTTGAGGAGATTAATATGGGAATAAATATAGCTCCTAAAAAGGTCTACATTGGAAAAAAGATCAGTCCAAAAGTTAGAGAAATGCTTATAGCACTGCTTAGAAGATATAAACATGTGTTTGCCTGGTCCTATGATGATTTAAAGGCATACAAGGAAGACTTATTCCATCATGAAATACCATTGAAATCTGATGCCAAACCATTCAGACAAAGGCAAAGACCTATAAATCCTACACTGGCACCTAAGATGCAAGAAGAACTCATGAAGCTTAGAGAATGAGGTATTATTAAACCAATTAGACACTCTTCTTGGGTATCAAACTTGGTACCTGTAAGAAAAAAGAATGGTTATATAAGATTGTGCATAGATTTTAGAAATTTAAACGTCTCATCACTAAAAGATAACTATCCCCTTCCAAACATGGAGACAATGTTACAACAAGTTACAGGATGTGAATTGTTGTCCATGATAGATGGCTTCTCTGGGTATAACCAAGTAAAGGTTAAAGAATCAAAATAGTATAAAACTTCTTTGACAACACCTTGGGGTACCTATGTCTATGTGAGAATGTCTTTTGGCCTTACAAATGTCGAGGTGACATTTCAAAGGGCCATGGATGTAGCCTTTGCTGATTTGATTAACACAATAATGGTAGTCTACTAGGATGATCTTACAGCATATTCTAAAAGGGCAGAAGATCATTGTTTACACCTAGAAAAAAATTTCATCAGGGCACTGGAATATGGCATTTCCCTAAATCCAAAGAAATGCCTTTTTGCTGTTACAGAAGGAAAACTACTAGCACACAGTCTCGAAACATGGTGTAAGGATTGATCCTGAAAGGGTAGAGGCTATTGACAGAATTCCTATTCCAAAAACTGTGAAAGCCATTCAGTCTTTCTTTGGACAAATAAATTTTGTCAAGAGATTCATATCAAACTTTGCAGAAATAGTTAAGCCAGTTTCGAGAATGTTGAAAAAGGGTGCAAAAATAGTTTGGACCAAAGAGGCCATTGATGCATTTATGTCCATTAAGGAAGCTATTAAAGAAGCTCATGTATTAAAGTCTCCAGACTTTGACAAGCCATTCCAAATATTTTCTTTTGCATCCTTTCATATAGTGGCAGTTGTATTGTTACAAAAGAATAATGAAGGATATGAACAACCCATCTCATTTTTTAGTAAATCACTTCAGGGGGCAGAGTTGAAGTATGACATTACTGAGAAACAAGCTTATGCCCTAGTAAAAGTAGTGAAGGCATTCAAGCCCTATTTGGTTGGAGCCCATGTGATAGCCTATGTACCAAATGTTGCATTGAAGGATGTCTTTACCCAAAATGAACTCACAGGATGAAGATGTATATGGATCAATAGAATTAAAGAATTTAACATCGACATCCAAATCACCAGGCTTGTTAGAGGTTAGGGTTTGGCAAAATTAATGGTTGAATCAAATATGGAGGCCACACAAGTTTGCAACATAAAAGAGGAAGATAACATTATTGCAAGCATTGAGCATACACCTTGGTACACTAATATAATGTATTATCTTAAAAACATGAAATGTCCCCAAGGCCTGAATGACAATCAAAGAAGAACCTTGAAACTCATTGCATCAAAATAGGTTTTCATAGATGGAGATTTATACTGAAAAAATAGAGATGGTATCTTATTGTTATGCCTAGATAAAACACAAGTTGAGAAGATGTTACAAGAAATGCATAAAGGCGTGTGTGGAGGACACTTCTTAGCAAAGACTACTGCTCATAAGATAATGAGATCAGGCTACTACTAGCCTGAAGTTTTTAAGGATGCCCACAGATATGTGAGAAAATGTGAAGCCTACCAAAATTTATCTAGCAGATTAAACTACCAAGGAGCCTTACCATTAATACCAATGCAAGTTGAAGCTCCAATTCATCAATGGGGAATTGACTTTGTAGGGGAAATTACAAAAAGATCTAGTGGTGGATAAAAATAGATCTTGGTAGCCACAGATTATTTTACAAAATGGATAGAAACAATTCCAACCAGACAAGCCACTAGTAAGGTGGTGGTTAATTTTCTATTAGAAAATATCATCACTAGGTTTGGAGTTCCTGTGAGACTCATTATAGACAATGGCATGTGCTTCAGATCAGATGAGTTCAAAACATTTTGTGAATCCTATGGCATAATAATTTCATATGCCTCCCCATATCATCCTCAGGCCAATGGACAGGCAGAGTCAAGCAACAAAAGCATCCTAAAAATAATCAAGAGTATGTTGGAAAATAACAAGAAGGCATGGGATTCAAAATTAAAAATGGCTTTATGGAAAGATAGGGTTACTATAAAGAAAGCTACAGGAAAATCCCCATTCGAATTAGTATATGGTGCTCAAGCCAAGCTTCCTATACATAACCTTTTGCCATTTTATAGATTTATCCTCCAAGAAGATATAAACATTCCTGAACATATGGAAGAGAGGATGGAACAGTTGGCTGAATTGGATGAAATAAGAGCCCAAGCTCAGGAACAAAACGAAAAAATGCAATTACAGATGAAATATCTATTTGATAAAAGGGCTAAGGATAGAAAATTCAAGGTGGATGACACGGTCCTCATGTGGTATGCCAAAGGACAAGACAAAGGGAAACATGGTAAATTTGAAGCATTATGGATAGGCCCATTTATTGTCACTGGTAAATGTGGTGAAGACTCCTATTACATACAGAATCTGAGTGGTGAAGAACATGAATTGCCAGTGCATGGACAATTCCTGAAATATTTCTTCTCTTGAAAATCTTTTTCCATGCACAATAGATTAGGATTTCCATTTCCCACCCCTCTTGTAATGCCCACTCAAGAAATATCAATAAATAATAATAAAATTTGTTAAAGTAGAAGGAAATACTGAAAAATATAAAAAGTTGATAGAAGAAAATTTACTTAAAATTTAGATTTCGATTAAACATATCATTCATAGAAGATGAATATTTAAGATACAATCTATTCTTATACAATTACAATCAACTACAATAGATTCCATTTCATCATCCACTCGCAAGGATGGAAAAACTCTTCCATAGTTTCAGTATCTTGCGTGATAACAGACCAGTTTCTGCACATTCTAAACATGAACATTAGTTTCCACAAAGTTCAACAATAAACAAATTAGAGAACAATATACTAGCCTAAGCCCCTAAGGGGCTGACCTAATGTCTCGGGGGCTCATCCATGATGGCCTTGCCTACGTACACGTAGCGCAGAGACTTCGTAGTTCGGGATGACTAGATGTGCAACCAAAAAGTTGACTTAAATAACTCACGTAGATTGTAGTTCATCAAATAATAATATTTTCTAAAGTCAATAATCAATATACTCATTATAACAACAAGGATATTCCAACCATTCCCTTGCATAAATTTCCACGAACAAATAATTATAATGCAATAATTATAACATTATCATCTTAAGTTCTAATAAAATAATTTATAGCACTATTCTACATTATACATCTTATTATTATCAAACACATAAAACTCTTTTCAACACCCTGCTATTGCATACAATATATATACTCATTTAAAATAGGTGAAAGAAAATTTTTTTACACATGCTCAATTTAAAGATGACTAAATTAGAACTTTACTACTCCCATAAAGCGATGGCACCTTTCTTACAATATCAAAATAAGCATCTTAACTTGCATGACAAGGTTAGGGTAAAATATCTTGCATCCCAAAGTGTATGTAAGCCCAAACACCTTAACATACATAACTCTTTCTAAAATCTAATTCATAGACAATTGCATTCATATATAGGAAAGACAAATTGTGTCATCATAACTCCACAAAATACTGTTCAATAAAATGTTTGATCATAATTATTCTCCACATTTGGATTCCCCCACAATACTTCTCTTCTATCTTTTATCATGCCATGAAATGACCCCCAACTGACTGCGGCATTCTTCCTTTACTGTTGTGACAATTTTGAGACTGTCCTATCCTCATATTGATCTTACTTTTCAAAGTAACCCAGCTTATATCTTCCATAGATGTGGGGTAGAATACCGATAGATATTTTTTTCATGCTTGTAACAGTCCATCTTGACTGTCCCAAACTATACAACTACTGTTCCTAAATCTTCTTGTCATTCACTATGGTATATATCACGCCCGGGGTTTGATTCAATGTATTGGAAAGATGAACTACAACTATTATGACTATCCTTACTATTACCCAGATAGTTTGTTCAAAAATGATGTCAAGATTCTCGTGTGACAATCACTTGATTAGTCGTATACTGACCCTGGTATATCAACTCACAAATTACTTAGTCATAGTGTCCCTTTTGAACAAGACCATTAGTTTTATAACATGCATGAAGAAGGCACATCATTCAAAGATAGGACTATTCTTGTGAATAAGACGACAAAACCCTATTCTAGCTGCTCATAACCTTCAAACACTTGGACCCTCCATTGTCTTGTATGACCATTCTATGCACCTTATAACATCATGTAATAACATAAATCTCTAACTACACGACTTCTTTGACAAGTACCTCATGGGCAGTGGTAATAGTTCTTTGTCAATGGGTAGAACTTGTGCCTTCATTTCAGGGTTACCATTATAAACTCACTTGTCAGAGGCACTGTTCAGCATGCTCCATACAGAGGTTTTCAATCTTTATAATCAGATGGAATGCATGAATATCTCAAGGGCATGGATTGAAGGAACCATATTACTGTCATACTTAGGCATGATTGTGTGGGCAGTCACAAGCATCTAAGTCCCAACCTTCATGACTACTGTAGCTATTATGACAATTTATTTGGTAGATGATGAAACTATTTAAAACTTCCTCAGGATCAATGGCATTTCCTTTGACAATGGCTTCCCGGATTGGTAAAGCTCTGCATTATAAAGACGTTCTAGACCTAAGGCGTGACAGTCTCACAACAGCAAAACAGTCCCATAACCATTTGTAGCTTTATAGATTTCACCTATAATAACATACAATACTTTATTGTCATTGATGATGAAACTATTTAAAACTTCCTCAGGATCAATGGCATTTCCTTTGACAATGGCTTCCCGGATTGGTAAAGCTCTGCATTATAAAGACGTTCTAGACCTAAGGCGTGACAGTCTCACAACAGCAAAACAGTCCCATAACCATTTGTAGCTTTATAGATTTCACCTATAATAACATACAATACTTTTATTGCCCATAACAATGACAAATGATTTTTTTTATTATAAGGACACCCTAATCTTTACCATAAAATGTAAATAAAACCCACTAAGTAATTGAATCTACCCACAAAATGATTGCCAAACACATAAGAAACTTAGACTGTTATCTAAGTTTGGACACCATTTTATGACCCCAAGATCCTTGACAAAATAAAAGTTTACTGAACAACCAGTTACAGATATAACCTATTCAACCAATTACTAACAAAAGAGATAAGGTCATTATATGTATAAGGGTTTACTAAATCTCCCAAAAGATGCAAGCCTTGTAAGAACACATTACCATAAAAGTATAATGTAAGCATTTCATCCTATAAGTTTAATAAATTCTATGATCTAACAATCATACAAGCATATAATCACTATGCAGTTATTGATTCTTACAGAATTAAGTAGGTTAATCATCAACCACGGAGATCCTGCAACAGAATAACATACTGTTTAATAGAAAAATAAATCCTATGCTTATCAACTTATCCACAAATCTGAAGATATTAGCTAAGGCACCTTTCATCATTTCAAAACTACTATCCAATAGATGAAAAAACATACTAACAAAAACAAGATGGGTTAATATCATTAGTTGCAGGCATAATTTTGTTCTTTATGGCACAACGATCAATCTTTATAGAACTATATGTTGAAATAAGGGTAGACAACTGAGAGTGGGGGTGAATCAGTTGTCTCAAAACTTTTATCCTTTGCTGCAATTAAACTTCTTTTCCACTTATTAACATATGAATGATGTAACTATGAAAGCATGAATCAACAACACATGAGCATAAACAAAATCAGCACACATAACACCGGGATTTTTACGTGGAAACCCGATTAAGGGAAAAACCACGGTGGGGGTTAACCCACAAGAATTTATACTTTGTTAAAAGTATTACAAATGAGGAAGGCACATGCCTTCGAGCACACTGCCCAGAGCTCAGTGCTTAAAGAGGCTCACTGCCTACAAAATTAATTACAAGAGTTTACTGGAATGATTGAACTAAGAAACAACATCTAACAATGCAAAAATAAAGTTCCAGTTATGCACAATATACTGACTTTACACACTTCATCTCTTTCTGCTCTGCTTCACTACTCTGCCATGATCCAGAGCTTAGATATCTTCCCTTCGTACTTGATTTTGCTATATTTCGCACTTACCCTTTCATATTCACACAACAACACACTCAAATGCTTGAATCCATCAATCATATATATCCACTACATGAAATGACATCAACTGCAGTCGGCTTTGAGAAAAACTTAAAGTCTTTTTAAGAACACTATTATGTCAGCTGAATGCATGCCCAATTACCAATGCGGACTAAAACCTATACATTCAAGTCATCACACATGTCGGCCAATACCAATGGATCTCACAAATTACTTAACCAACGACTTTTCCTAATCCGCACAATAATCAAACACCAAGTTGGCATGTTCTTCACTGGACTGAACTAATTAACCAAAACCTGATACTCAGATGCTTGTAACTTACAATCCCTTCATTACTGGAGGCTAAAATCTTGGATTTAGGTATCCCTGACATCCCTTAACATTCACTCAAATCTGCAGCACAATGTGATTACATGTGGAGAACTGCGGACTAATATGCTAAACCCTATCAAATGCTTTGTTCCTATCTATCTGGACTTAGAAAAACCTGCACTCTAACTTCTGGTATGATCCATTGATGAGATGCGGATGTGTAAAATAGATTTGGTTGCCATCAATGACAACACCTGACATGCCTAGTAGTGTCTCTTGCCAACAATCTCCCCCTTTGGCATTGATGGTAACACTTAGTAAAAAATGACTAAGTGTTAGAACAACTCCCCCTTTACTTTATACACTTGTGATTTCCAATGCTCCCCCTTAGATTAATTCTTCATTTTTCACTGCTTTTCCTCTCCCCCTTTGACATCAATGGAAAAGGCTGGGATCTGCATACCAAAAGTCATGCAAAAAATTTATGTACAAGGGTCAAAACTCTACATACTTCCGCATATGAACATATAGTTCTTAGGCTTTGTTCATCAGCAAAAAGATATCACCAAAAATATTTTTCAGCCGAGTCAATTCACTATCCCAGTTCTTCTTTATGCTACCCAAAATGGATATATGTCCGCTGAACAAAAATGCCTATGATTCTGCCTTTTGAAGATCAGAAGGATCACTAGTAGCAGCAGCAATCTGGGATTCTACTAATATATCATACATAGTCTCCAACTTGGAGAAATCAGTCCCCGGAGCTCATCCAATATACTCAAAACTTTGGCCTTTTCTTTCTCCAAATTGCTCAATTCATCACGCAAACTCACTACTTGACATTCTTTGGTTATTACAGACTCAGTTAGAGAACTATAGGATTGAGAGATGTTATCTACAATTTGAGCTCTAAATCCTTAATCTTTTTCTCAATATCCTCAACATCTTTGGACCGATTTAGACAAGACTTGTAAATCTCTGCACCTTCAGAGAGGGCATTTTGGATATTCTTTACACTAGTATTAAGCCCTGATCTATCATAATTAATTATCTTCTTTATTTCAGCAAACCTCTTCTCATTAAATTCATTTATGACTTTAACTTCTGCTGACTTTTCTAAAGTTTCAAAATGAGAACTTATAGAGTTTATCAGGTTCTTTAACTGACCAGAAGGAGAGTCGGATGAATCCTTTTGAAGGTTTGGCATAATCTTTTCCAAAATTCTGGAGGCAAGACCAAGTAACTCACTGTCCTCAATGTGAGTTTTTAGCATCTCCTCTCTTGCTTTTGCTTGTGCCACAGAAGCTAGCTTCATCTTTTGTAGAGGGGAAAGAGTGTCAAAATTGATAGGTCCTTGAATCAGCTCTGGTTCATCCAACTCAATCTTCTCTTTCTCAAGTAATTCCTTCACTACATCTACAGTGTCTCTTGCCAAAAATGCAGCTCCATTTTTCAGATCCTTGCTGGTATTGTCAACTTGCTTTTGTTCTTCAATATTCTCTATTGTTTCTCTTTCTTGTTCATCATTGTCCTTATCCTCCTTTGATTCTTTCTCTTTATTCTTCACATAGTCATCTTCACCAGAAGCATCTACTTCTGTAACCATCTCTGTATATTCTTCAATAGATTGGTTTGAAGGAATTTGAGTGTCCTCTGCACCATCAAAATTAACTTCCTTTACCATTTCTTCATTTCCTTTGTTCAATGCTTCTTCTTCTAGAATGGAGTCCTCTGAAATAGCAAAAAACTTGTTCTTGTCCAGAGCTTTCCTTAGAATCTATTTTGTTTCTTGGACAACTTCATTAATGTCTCCAATCATCATCTTGTTCATCATTTTTTTGCTTCTGAATTCACTTTTGACTTCTTTAAAAATATTATCTACCTCTTTATTGGAGATCATCAGACATAGACTGGATAATACATGTTTCCTTGGCTCCATATCCTTTGTCTTGGCAGCTTCTTTTCTCATTTCCAGAATGTCTCTTAAGCTCTTTGGAACTTCTAACAAGATCTCTATTAGTGCTCGATTGAATACATTCAAATATTTTATAGTAGCATCCTCCAAAATTCTTTTGTCAGCATCACTGTAATGATCATAGAATTTAGTCATTGGTTTTAGGTTTCCATCTATAGGGATTGTTTTAACAATGTCCTCCACAGAAGGAATTGGCTTCTTAACATCGGCTTCTGGCTTATGCCTTTTGCTTGACTTTGTGCTTTCGGAGGGATTTTCCTTGGACACTTTAGCAGCTTTAGTTCCAGAGGCCTTCAACTCTTTGACCTCATCATCTAAATCAGTTTTTTCTTCATCCTCCTTCTCCACACTGTCACATGACCTCTTGTCCATTGTTTTTGTTCTTTTTCTTTCCTTACCAATAGGATTTTCTTTGGATTTCTCTGCAACAGGAGAAGGTGATGCACTGGGGGTTGAACTAGTACTCCTAGTAGACCTTGACATGGAAGGAGGTTATGTCAGAACACTTTCCTATTCCTTGTCCTGCTTCTCCTTCTTAGCCTTTTATGTTCTTTCCATGAATTGCCTCACAGCTTCCTTAGTAAGGCCTAGATTCTTGACCAACTGCTCAACTTCTTTCCTTACTTTCATTTTGGTTTCAGGAGCCTTGAATTCAAGATGTAATTTTTGTGAAATTTCTTCGTAAGTTTCAAATCTCTCTTCAACTGGATCCCTAGGCTGACTTAATAAATGTTGTGCATACAGTTCCAACACATGCCCATCCACTTCATAACCCATGGGCATGATCCACACAACTCTAGGCTCTACTCCTTCCATTTTGCATTGATCAATAGTAACCATAAAAATACATCGTGTCCTTGTATTTTTCAACAATAGTTCTAGGTATTCTATCCCTAGCCTACATCATACCCTAGAAGTTTTTGAAGAATCCCCAAAGTGCAGTCTTTTGTGCATCATGACTACCCAAATCACTCAAATAATTCCTAATCTGGACTGCTACCGATTTGTCACTTGTCCAAATTATATTTTTGTTTCCCGGAAGCTCACTCAAGAAATAGAAGAAGAGACACATAATTAACATACCAAATTTGAATGAGTATTTTTTGTCCTTCTTTATCTTTCTTAGGTTCTCCATGAGTTGGTTCAGCAACAGTTCACAAAGATCATAGTCTACACCTTCTTTCACCATCTTATATGCAGTATAGATTGTTATTCCAGAAACTAAATTTTCTCTACTAGAGTAATATATCTTGTATCCTATCACCATTGATGCGAATCTGACCCCATGATCCTCTATGTCATTTATAGTCATGGCGCTCTTGTCAAATTTTGATCCATTTGCCTCAGCGACTTCTTGATTCTTCACAGCCTTCAACTGAGGCAAGGTACTGGTTGAATCAGTCCTATAACTGCCCTTATTGCATCCTTTGTGATTTTGAATGTATGATTTAACCATAGAAACTCATCATGGATACGGCTCAAGACATACCGGACCCACTCATCCTCTGTAAATCATAGAAACTCAACAAATTTTATGAACTTCTTGTCCTTCAGGGCTTGGTATTCTGATTTGAGCTCAAAATCATCACCTTTTAAGTGATTCATGAATAGATCAGCAAACCTTGAGTTGCCATGCTCTTCTAGAGGTGCGTGAATATAAGCCCTAATGTCCTCTGTATGAACAACTCCATATGGAACACCAGAAAACACTCCCATCATATCTACTTCAATGGACTTAAAAGGATGCTTCTTAAATTTTGGTCTAGGTCGCTCAGTGATGTTTACAACCAGAGGAGTAGCCATTTCAAAATATTACAAGTTCAAAGCTTCGCAGAAAAATACCTTTTTTCTTTCACAAAATTAAGGTTAGATGCCACGTTCGTTCTTCGCACTTCAATTCTCTGAAATTTCAGCTCAGGTACTCTTCTCCTTGTTCTCTTCAAATTCAAAGTGATTCAAGTGTTTGAATGACTGACCTTTTAACCTCTGCAAAACCTAATTCTTCATTGTAATAAATGTTCTGCCCTAATACATCTGGTTACATTGTTTCTACATACAGTCAATCTTCAATTCCTCCGCAATTAGTCGCATTAGCTTCTTTTCTTCTAGAATTTACTTCAATAGGTCTGCAATAGGCTTCTTTATCTTCATTCATCATGCCAGATTTAGGCATCCACTTACTGGCAGGGGGAATTAGATTTTCAATGCAGCTCCCCCTGAGCCAAAGCTCCTAATTCAATTCCTAGAGGAATTATCAGCACTAGATTCTGGTGCGGACCCATTATCAACTTTCATTTCACTTTTCTTCACCCATGTTTTGTTCATGTCATTCTGGATCTCATTCACATCAACTTTGCCCTTGCCTTTGTCCAACCTTCGCTCTATTTTTCCTTTATCTGCCTATGAGTTCTCCTTTTTGCTTCTGCAAAATTTAGCAATGTGTCCAGATTTGTTGCAATTAAAACACAATCTTATTTCTCTGACAATTACATGTTGGAGCAGGATTAGATCTACATTGCATTGCAATATGCCCAAACTTATTGCAAGTAAAACATCTTCCATTGAACACTTGTTTGTTCTTAGGAGGGTTCCTTGATCCACTTCTACATTCCTCAGCCTTATGACCTATCTTTTTGCAATTAAAGCATTGACCAAAGAAAGATGATACATTTTGATTCACTTGACTTCTACATTGATTAGCTCTGTGACCATACTTGTTGCATTTGAAACAATTGCCATTGAAAGATGGATACCTTTGAGCATTAGGTTGTCTTACCAAAGGTCTTCTAGAATTCCTTCTTTGATTTCTTGCATCAGGATTTCTTTGACCGAATCCAGAGCTTTCACCTTTCTCAAATCCTAGACCATGGCTATCATCTGCCTTCTTCTAACTGTCAAGCAACACCTCAAATTTAGTTGAGCTTATCTTGAATTTCTCTTTATATTCATTTGCAACTTCTAGATAATGTTTGAGAATGAAAATTTACCTTTCAAGTTCTTCCTCATTGTCCCTGCATTCTTGTAGATTAGACTCTAGATGGCCAATTATTCTATCCAATCTACAGCATTCTTTTGTTCTTTCTTTCAGAGATTGATTCAATTTTTATTCAGTCTTCTTTCTTTCTTCAATTTCCTTGGTTAGCCTCATCACCCCAGATTCCATCTCATGTTTAACAGCTTCTTTTTCTAACCTCTCACATTCCTTTGTCTTCTCTTTCAGGGCATCATCCATGTCATTGTCTTCATTATGATTTGCTAGTTCAAGAAGTAGCTCCTTCCTCTTTTCATTAGATTTGCTCAATTTTTCTTTTAAAGTCTCAATGAAATCTTCAGCATCTTTGAGGTTCTCTTACAAATCTCTAATTTCTACTTTGGACAGGTCAAGATCATCTAAGGCTACTTGTAGTTGTTGATTGATACCATCAAAATGCTTGAATGAACCCATTGAAAACACTTTCCCAGATCTTCCTCAAGCTGTTAAACTTCTTCTAAGAAACTAGACTCTGATACCAATTGTTGAAATAAGGGCAGACAACTGAGAGGGGGGGTGAATCAGTTGTCTCAAAACTTTTATCCTTTGCTGCAATTAAACTTCTTTTCCACTTATTAACATATGAATGATGTAACCATGAAAGCATGAATCAACAACACATGAGTAGAAACAAAATCAGCACACATAACACTAGGATTTTTACGTGGAAACCCAGATAAGGGAAAAACTACAATGGGGGTTAACCCACAAGAATTTATACTCTATTAAAAGTATTACAAATGGGGAAGGCACATGCCTTTGGGCACACTACCTAGAGCTCACTGCTCAAATAGGCTCACTACCTACAAAATTAATTACAAGAGTTTACTAGAATGATTGAACTGAGAAACATCATCTAACAATGTAAAAATACAGTTCTGGTTATGAACAATATACTAACTTTACAGACTTCATCTCTTTCTGCTCTACTTCACTGCTCTGCCATGATCCGAAGCTTAGATATCTTCCCTCCATACTTGATTCTTCTATATTTCACACTTACCCTTTCATATTCACACAACAACACAATCAAATGCTCAAATCCATCGATCATATATATCTGCTACATGAAATGACATCAACTATAGTCATCTTTGAGAAAAAATTAAAGTCTTTTTAAGAACACTATTATGTCGGCTGAATCCATGCCCAATTACCAATGCGAACCAAAACCTATACATTCAAGTCATCACACATGTCAGCCAATACCACTGGATCTCACAAATTACTTAACCAATGACTTTTCCTAATCCGCACAATAATCAAACACCAAGTCAGCCTATTCTTCACTGGATTGAACTAATTAACCAGAACCTGATACTTAGATGCTTGTAACTTACAATCCCTTCATCACTGGAGGCTAAAATCTTGGATTTAGGTACCTGTGACATCCCTTAATATTCCCTCAGATTCCAAGCACAATGTGATTACCTGTGGAGAAATGCAGACTAATATGCTGAACCCTGTCAAATATTATGTTCCTATCTATCTAGACTTAGATAAATCTGCACTCTGACTTTCGGTATGATCCACTGATGAGATACAGATGTGTAAATAGATTTGGTTGCCATCAATGACAACACCTGACATGCCTAGCAGTGTCTCTTGCTAACACTATACCTCTGGTATAAATCTAATCTAGGGTGTTGGATCTAACATCAACCACGGTTAACAGTCTCTTAAAAGAGTTGACCTTGGTGTATAAGGCAGAGACGCAATAGTTAAACTAAACAAAGTGATAGAATCCTCTTAAAGGAGTCAGCCTTGGTGTATAAGGCAGAGGCACAACAGTTAAATAAGAGTGATTACAAACACAGAGGGTAATCAAAATCATGAGTGTTAAGAGAGATGTGAACCATAATCTTCATTTTATCATACCATGCTCCAGATAGACATGCATGCAAAGAGGGAAGCATAGACAAGCATGCAACCAAACCACAATAATTCCTAGCAACAAAGCAAATTTAAGGAATACACGATAAAAATTTAGTGGTTAGAGATAAGGTTTAAACTTCAAATATACAGAGGACTTTCTCAACCAATGATCCTCACCACTCCTATGCACTTGATCAAGGATGCAAATGAGAAGAATAAATATTGCATCTGCTACATCTCTGAGAAAGTCATATTCTAAATTCAAATAGGATGGAATTGATGCCAGATCAATCACGTAAAACCCGCACAATCTGTATTCCCAAACAGAGGCCTTCCCAAATCTGCCTCTCGTTCCAGAGGCATGAAAATATATAGAAAAGAACATCCCATTATCTCTCCTTCTTGTAATGTCCAAGATGACTCTTCCACTTCCATTTCCATCATCCATATTCTCATAAACTAAAATTAACTCCACTAAATAAATGTCAATCCCATCTTTTGAATAAAAGAATCTTTATAAAATCTATAACAGTTTAAATAATTATTTTGATAAAAATATAAATAATTAATTATTTTCAATATCGTAATTAATAAATATTTTCTAGATCCCAGAGAGTGTTTCTGGATTCTTGCAAAGACCTCACCGCCATTCATCCCTAGCCAGAGCCACTGTTGGAACAAAATTCTAACCCCAAATTTTTTTATAAAAACCCCATTTCCCGCCATAATATAGTCCCCAAAAAATACCATTTTAAATTCTCCCACTCAAAATAGCATATCCATTCGACCCAGAGTCTTGACCATAATAAATTCTTGTCTTGTTGCCTTTACCCAAAAGCAAAAGTCATATCAGAAAAAAAAAAAAAAAAAAAAAAAAAAAAAAACTTCTATATTGCTAAAACCTACCCTAGGGTCCCTTTAATAAAGTCATATGAAGGATATCAATGAGAAACCACCATATCAAGAAGACTCACTTTGCAGTCTCTTCAATAATATGAAAGGCTAAAGGTATACAAACATATAACTCATCAGCATATCGAGCTAACATCAAAAAATCGAAGGGATTGAAAGATCGAAGAGACGGAGGATTATTGGAGTGAGTCATCTAAGGGTCTCTTCGATATTCCAAAAACACCAAAATTATATCGAAGGGATAGATATATATCGGCGTGACACCTAAATGTGTCCCACTGATAAAGTGATAGTGATTATAAAGAGTAACCAAAGCATTTCGAAGAGACTCCAGGATATCAGAGTAACATGATTTCTAATCCTTCCAATAAGCCAATGATATTTATGAATAAAGAAAAACATTGAGAGTATTTCGAAGAGACTTAGCGATGTCGGAGTGAGTCGATCCCTAGTCCCCCCGAAAAGGTGAAAATGATATAATAAGTAAAAGGGCATCGAAGAGACAAGCAAATATTGAAGAGACTATTCATACAAGAGATTTCGGGAGGAAATCATGATATCGGTATGATGCAATCTAGGGTCATTCCGAAATCTTGAAGAAATAAAAGGAATAAATGAACATCGGGGAAAGAGAAATTTATCATCCCGATGAGCTATTGACAAGACTATTTGGCACAGATCAAATGGCTCACATTCAAATGAATTAATTACTCTTGCCCTGATATGAAATTTGCCACAAAATGTCATCAATGAACTAGAGCCAAGTGTAGAAAGATCAATCTCCAAAAGGATTTTTAAAATTATTAAGTAGTCAAGAAAAATCAAGGCGATGAGTGACTAAGAGCAGCAAGTCGATAATCAAAAGAAGCTTATTCAAGTAAGTACTCCAAGCTCAAGTTTGAATTTGCAGAATATACATAGATTCGTTGAAGTATAAACACATAAATATAATGGAAAACGTAACTAAGAAGCCTAAAAAGAGGCAAAAAAATAGAAGAGAGGCATTTGAACCAGGATTTGATAGAATAATGCCCAGGTTTCGGATAGAGGTCCAGGAGAAACGCCCAATTGAACCCCCATGCTAAAAAATTAGAAGATGTGAACAGATGAATAGGTGACTCATGGACCCCGATAAGAGGGTATGACCTGTTTATATATCACTATAGGAAAATGTATAGACATAAACCTGTTTCAAATCCATGGAGGTTAAACTTGGGGAAATTAGTGGTGCCTAATGTGTTTGTAAATGTGGAATTGCTCAAAGTATTGGAAGATAGATACAACCCTCAAACCAATATGATTGAGCTTAAAGATGGGTCTACTTTTATCCCTGTCACCAGGGATTATATATCAATGGTATTCCAATTGGATACAAGTCTCGATATGAGGTTTAGGATTAGGGACCTCCTAAATAAATATCACAATTTGAGTAAAAGTTATAAGAGGTGGAGGCTGCCATTTCATAGGCCTCATGATTAATTAGCTCGTAGTGTTTTCTAGGGTAGAAGATCCCCCATATTCCATTGGCTTATTTGAGAAATATTTTCAATACACTTATTATTATGTCTGTCAAGTGTTAGGATTGGATGCCCTTGCGTTCATGGAAGCACCAATGGTTTTGACTATAGATGTGCAAAGCTAAGATGCTCGACCATCAGATTACGCTGAGTACCTTGCAAATGATCTCCATAATGATTTGGTCGTTGCAAAAGGTAACAAGGGAGGTGTCAAGTTCATGCACTATTATTTGTTTATGCATCTTGTTCTATATGAAGGACAGAACATAGGTCTGTGGAATGAGTGTCTCAAGGTTAGAGATTTGGATAGAAATGGAAACATTAAACCCATACCTGGATGTGGACATCTATCTAAGATAGTAGATGTGATAAATCACACTACTTGTACTTTGAAGAATGTTGTGTGAAGCCACTATATGGTTTACTAGGTCATCCATCATGTAATTATAATTTGTCACCTGCTATACAAAAGTTTCTCTGACCTATGGATATGGATAAAGATAAGAAAATCAATCACAACTGGGGTGATTGGTATGCCTATAGTGATTGCACAAAAATCAAAGTTTTTGGATATGAAGGAGCACCACTCTTGCTTCCAAAGACTTACCCTGATAGAATTGCATATTTAGAGATTGTGAGGCAATTGGCTTGTTCTGATTCTATGCATTTGAAAAATCACAATAAATAGTCTTTTATGCCAGGTACCTTACATTTTGGAAATTTTACTGCATTTTCTAAAAAGGGGTATGAAGCAATTAAGAAGAAATTCGATCATTTCAGAATGCCTAAAAGGAATGCTAGGGAAAGGTTTGACCCTAAGCATTTTAAAAATAATGTCAAAGTGAGTCAGAAGTTGAAAAGATATCAGCATACTCTTTTTTGTAGATGATGATCTAATTAGGAATGTTGATGAAAATTCTGCAATTGAAAAGAGAAATTTGTATCATAAAATAATGCTAGCTGAGGCTTGGAGGATAGCCAAAAATCCCTCATATAAAGGAGCTTTTCTGGAAGTTAATGATCATGTTGAAAGGTTGGACACATTAGTTGCACATGCAGGATAAAGAATCTAAAAGTGGACAGGGCTGTGAGCCTGTAATTGAAGAATATGAGCCTCCTATGGAAAGAGAAATGGTCATGATGGAACCCCCTGATGAGCTTTCAGATGATATCAGACACATGGCAAGAAAAAAAATTGTCTTAGATGATGATTTTGTTAAAACCCTAAAATTTAAATCCTTCTTGTATGAGTACAAAGGCAAACAGGCTAGGGAAAAAATGAAGAACATCACTCCTGAAGTACAGGATGAGGCATTGAAGAAGCTCCAATTAGAAATTGATAAAGAGATGGAGACTATGACTCCACAAAAGGGGAGAGCATTGCTTGAAAAAGCAGGAGTCTTGTTGGTATCTGGATGGGACATGACTTCAACCATTGTTTTTGATAGTTTCAGGAGAAATCAGGATAAGAAAGTACAGTTGAGTGTTGAGGGAATAGATAAAATTATTTTTGGGTTAGGCTTTAATCTAGATAATGCTACCCTATTGATGTGGACCTTGTACCCAAAAAATAAAAGGCCTCTGATAATTAATGACCCAAATAAGGCTTTTGGCCATCTTTTTGTGCAAAGAGTTGAAGACACTGACCCAATGGATATTGTCGATCTGAATGTAAATGTTGCCAAATTCACAAAGGCTCAAGAGCAATTGGTGAGGAAAAATAAAGCATACATAGCAGAGAATGAAAAACTGAGGCAAGAAGTTGCCAATTATAAGGATTGTAGATACAAAAAATTTGAATAAAATGAAAATGATAAAACAATAAAATGCATTACCTAATCTAAATCTTTAATACCTCAGATAGATAGATGGTGGATGAATGCAAGATTGATTGATCGATTGATTTGATATGCCGGTTGCTTAATTCAACAACATAACATCAAGATGAAGATGATTGATGAGAGATGGAAGATAGATGATAATAGATGAGAAGATTGAAGAATGATTTTGACAGCATAAGGATGTATGAAAGGTGGATCCCAAAATGGCTTGTAGATGGCTTGATTTATAGGCAAGGGTTGGTTCAAATGGATGGTTGAGATTGAGAGGCTATATGATTGATGTGGACGGCTAGGATTGATTAGTTATTCCCACTCTTTAAGGTAGTTGTAGTCATGTGACAAGTGTAAGGAAGAGGATAGGGCTCATGTGTGACCGTGTACACAAAAACTCTTATTTAATAAGTTCATGTGTGACTGTGTACATAAAAAGGATGTTAAATGAAAAATGTATTACCAAACATGATTGAATTGAGTGGTGGACAAGTGTTGGAATTTTGTGAGAGGTGAGGACATAATTCAAATATTTTATTTGAATTTGTTAGGATATTAGTTGAAAATTAATTAAATAAAAAAGATTTATTTAATTAATTGAAAAATGGGATTAGGGTGGGATTAAGATGATGATGGAAAATTAATTAAATAAATAAAATTTATTTAATTAATTGGCTAATGGGATAAGTTGGGATTAGGATTGGGATTAGGACAAAATGCTACATGATGTCTAAGTGATGTTTTTGACTAAGTGTTGCAAGACATGGACAAATTTAGGACAATTTTTTATGTCTACATTTTGCCCCTCTTTAAGATGATGTTCGAGATGATGAGCTTTATGTCGAGTAACATCATTTCAAAGAAGCTAAGGTATGGATAGGGGAAAAGGATAATGATGGAAAGGATAGGATGATGATGGAAAGATAGGATGATGATGTCCCCTTGAGAGGATAGGCCGGTTGGACAAACACGGGTAGGCTCTCGAAATGAAATGTATTGATCAAGAAGAAAGATAAGGGAATGGATAGAAGAAATGAATGATGTGTTATGCTGCAATGAAGGTGAGCAACCATAATGTTTGATATAGCACTAGACATTATGCTCCAAGGTATAAGGACCAAGGTGACGATGTGTCTTGTGCCCCAGCGTAATACAACCTTGTCTAATGTATGAGGAAGAAAACTTAGAGCATTGAAGTCCTAATGCACAAAAGGTATGATATGACCTTAGATGCAAAGGATAATGCAAAAAACTATTCCAACATACACAAGATATGAATATTAGCTGGAAAGATACGGATTTGATACAAATGCAAGATAAAATGATAACACACACAAGCAAGCAAGCATGCATGCACAAATGATTCAAAAACAAACAAGGTATTGCTCCTGTCAAGCTGTAAACCAATGATTAATTGTTGATTGATTGATTGATGATGATAATGATAGTAGTGATGATATTGATAGATATATGATGTGATTGGATTGATTTTATTGCTTGGATTTTTTAGGGATATTTGATTTTTTGGATTTTGGGGAATATTTGATTTTTTTTGTATTTTTGGGATATATTTGATTTTTTTGTGTTTTTTTGAAATGTTTTGTTTTTTTTTTTTGTATTTTTGAAATGTTTTGGAATGTCAATGGATTTACAATTGGAGTAGCCTTTGTGCTTGATACCAATGACAAGGGAAGACCAAGTCTAGGTGCAAGGATGATAGAGGATGAGTGACTAAAAGGATGGGTGATAGTAAATGGGATGGAAGGCTCATGATAGTTGGATAGATACAAGGATAGGCTAGAGTGGATGGAGGACTCATGATATATGGATGGATGTATGCCTCATAATGGAGCTAGGATGTGATCTCCAAAGACTATGTTGCATAAGAATAACATGCCCCATTCGAGGTAGTAAACTTAGGATTTTACATGACAAAAATTATGATAGGTGGATAATGATAGGATTGTTTGGAAAGGGTGAGGTATATCAAGAGATATCCAAAGCGTATTTCAACATTTTGCCGCTATGTCTTCATCAAGATCAAAAGAAGGAAGGGAGGATAGATGGACTCAATATGATAGGTATGTGGGTGTAATGGCTAAGGATGGTAGGATGGTATGTGGCAAGATAGGACATGATAAGATGGAAAATGATAGGTTGGATGAGACAACGTGCCCCCAAAGTGTAAGTGACATAGAAAATCAACCTACACATGACACCTATTTGCTAGGTTTTCATCATGGTACTTATCCAAGGCGCCACCAAGGGTGGTTTTCACC
Source organism: Cunninghamia lanceolata (assembly GCA_027924645.1). Taxonomy (NCBI): domain Eukaryota; kingdom Viridiplantae; phylum Streptophyta; class Pinopsida; order Cupressales; family Cupressaceae; genus Cunninghamia; species Cunninghamia lanceolata. Next base: position 1,608,146 of record BSBN01001310.1, read on the forward strand.
ATTGGATGAAGGGATTTCTCTTTACTTTTTTTTCTTCTTTTTTTTTTCTTTTATTTTTTTTTGACTTTTTTTTATGGGATAACATGACATTTACACATGGCGCCTGCGAGCAGGTTTTCACCATGGTAATCGATAGGAGGGACTCAAATGTCTAGTGTTGTGAAAGGTGATAGTCCCATTGGATGAATGTCATCGCATGGACCATGTCATTATGCTCATAGATGTTGATAAGGGATTGCATAAAAGGGAGATGGAGTAGACGGATAGTGGATTATGATGTGGATTATGTATGGAAGCATAGTGGATTATGAGGTCGATTATGTAGGACTTAGGATGAAAGGATAGGTTTCCATCATTATTAGGCAGTTATTCACCTTACTTATAATCTGACACAAGACGGGTAGAGGCTAGAGTTGATGCTAGTTATTGGAGAATTAAGGCAGAGCAATTCCAAAAGAAAAGTGATCAATTGGAGACAGAGGGAAGAACTTACCCAATTGCTACCAATGGCTCTGAATAAAGTAAATGATGAGTCCACAGTAATGAAAAATACACATGAGCAGTTAGAAAAGATTTTTTCTCTTGAGTTTGTTATGAAATAAATGGTATCAACTACAGGTACCTATGCAACCTAGGAGTATATTGATCATATCCCCAAAATTAATATGTTTATCTCCAGAGCAGCATGAAGGGTCAAAATAACTTTGTCTACATCCTCAGGTGATTTAAAATGGAAGACAATGGTTAAGAAAGAAGTTAAAGAAGCTAGAAAACCTAGAGAATCTTTTTGATCCTTAGCAATTTTGACAATGCTAATTCAAGAATTTTGTGGCGAAGTACAGAAGAGAAAATCTACAATAGTGATGGGCAAACCATATGCATCAAGATTATGCATCATTGGAGAGGAGGACCTTGCCAAATCAAAATGATCATGGGTTCTCTATGCTGATTAATGGACTCAGATCCTGACAATTGTGAATGCCCATATTGTTGCCTTTGTTTATTTCTTAATTATGTTCTAAATATTTGTTAGTTATCACAAGAGGTGCAAGTCATGAAGTGACACCCTCTTTCATCCTGAAGCTTGTTTGCTTCCCGTATGTATAAGGGAAACCAAGGCCATTTCTAGGATCATCAATTGAAGAACAATTATCATATAATACTATTATTTTCAATTATATTTGCAGTACCAAATATAGAGACTTCTATGAAATCTTAAATTATATAATGGGCAAGATGGTTTAATCAGTAGATTTATCTCTGGTGTTCAACTGCTTTGTGGATATTTATTAGATGAGTTATTTGGATGTCTCCATATTGGTTTGTTCTTGTTATTTAAATCATTTTTTATTTATCAAGGCACACTTGGTGTCTATGTGTGGTATGTTTGATTGGTTTCTGTGAGAAGTTGATTTAAGTCCTTCTAAGTGATTTTTATTAATTGGTCTCTACCCAGAGTTAAAATCCTTTAAATAGATCATCTTAGTTAGTTTCCTTCAAGCTAGAATTAAAATCCTTTCAAGCAATCATAGTAACTTGAAGAGGTATCAATGGGATTTTAAAGAAGAGCCTAATAACCAACAATCTTGCATAAGATATAAACATTTAGAAAGTGCCAGACAATTAGAGTTAAACCAAGTAGCTAAATCTACAATCATATAACTCTTGACCCCATTCACCCAATAGAATTAGGCACTAGTCACCTTTATCATAAAACAAAATTTCAAAACCTTATTCATATATTTAAAATCTTACACATTAGAAGTAGGAATAACTCTCAGCCTTATATTTGTCTCACATCTACATGGCACTGTGAGTAGATCACTAAGGTCAAACAAATCTACATTAGCTATCAAGGTACACCCGCCTAGGTCTGGCAGAGCCTAAAGAGAAGGGGGTTTTCAATCATATCAACCCTATTTCATTAGCCAAAAGCGTTAAGAGATCTTGGCATCCTCTTAAGGTTTACAACCTACATTTTTGTGACCTAACAAATACCACAAGTCATGATCTAGAGTGCCTTTCAAGTACTTAAATATCCTCTTCACAGCCATAATATATGATTCTCTAGGATCTGATTGAAATCTGGCCACAAGACAAACTGCATGCATGATATGAGGTTTGGTAATAGTCAGATAAAGCAATCCACCAATCATTGATTTGTACTTGCTCTAATCAGCCTTAGGAGATTCATCATTTTTACTTAGCTTACATCTAGTAGTCATAGGAGTGCTCACCTTCCATTCCAAACTTCTTTAGTAACTCTCTGAGATACTTTGATTGAGAAATGAAGATCTACCTTTGTCTGTCTGATTGATTTACAATCCAAGGAAGAAATTCATCTCACCACACATGGACATCTCAAACTCCTTCTACATCTCATCTAAAAAATTCTTACACATTCCTTCATTTCCACCAAATATAATATCATCCACATAGACTTCAACAATCAGGATTTGATCTTTTCTTACCTTAATATACAAATTTCTATCTACAGACCCTTTACTGAAACCATGTTGCAGTAGATACTTATCCAATCTTGCATACCAAGCCCTGGGAGCCTACTTCAATCCATACAAAGCCTTCTTTAACTTCCACAACATATCTAGTTGGTCTAATAACTGGAATCCATTTGGTTTCTCTATGTATACCTCTTCTTCTAACTCACCATTCAGAAAGGTAGATTTCACATCCATTTGATACACCTTTAAATCTTTGTGTAGCAAAAGCCAAAAATAGTCTGATTGCTTCCAATTTAGCCACCAGAGAAAAAGTCTCCTCATAGTCTATCCCTTCCACTTGTGAGTAGCCTTTGCACACAAGTCTTTCTTTTTTTCTCACAACTTCTCCAACCTCATTCAATTTGTTCCAGAAAACCCACTTTGTTCCAATCACATTCTTGTTTGCAGGTCTAAGGACAAGTTACCAAGTCTTGTTCTTCTCAATCTGCATTAATTCTTCTTCCATTACATTGACCCAATGTTCATCATTGCAAGCTTCATTTACTATCTTAGGTTCGACCTTTATGTAAACAAATATTTACTTGTTCTTCTACAGGTCTCCTTCTTGTCAATACACCTTTCTTTTTATCACCAATAATCTACTCTTCAGAATATCTCTTTGCACATACTTGGGAGTCTTTGGAATTCTTTCAGGAGCATCTTCTTGAATTTCTTCTTCTTTAGGAGCAACTTGTACTTCAGTCTAAACTTCCTTTTCTTTGCATTTTTCTACCTTCTCTATGACAACAGGTTCATCTAATTCATATCCATCCAATTGAAAATCTTCATCTACTTTTACATTTGTAACCTAGGAATATGCCTTCATCACATCTACCATCAAACTTTCCTGATTCTTCATCTCTTCTGATATAACACTTGCTTCCAAAAACTTTAAAGTATTTGACTGTAGGACTCTTACCATACCACAGTTCATAAGGTGTCTTGGTCTCTTTTCCTCTGACTTGCACTCTGTTCTGAGTATAAAGAACAGTGTGTATTTTTTCTTTCCAATACACTTCTGGTAGGTATGCTTCCTTGATCATAGTTCTAGCAGCTTCTTGAACAGTTCTATTCTTTCTTTCAGCCACTCCATTTTGTTGAGGAGCCCAGGGGGTAGACAAATGTTTCTTCATTCCATGTTCTTCATAGAAGGCATTGAACTCATTTGAAGTAAATTCACCTCCTTTATCAAACCTTAAGCACTTGATTTTTAAATCTAATTCATTTTCAACCATGGATTTGAAAGTTTTGAACTTATCTACGGCTTCTGATTTTTCTCTAAGAAAAGTAACCCAAGTCATTCTTGAATAATCATCAATAAGAAGCATGAAGTACCTATCACCTTGTAGACTCCTTACTCTTGTAGGACCACAAAGGTCTGTATGCACCAACTCCAATAGACCTATAGAGAATTGTTCTTTTCTTTTGAAGGTGGTCTTTGTGATCTTCCCAAGTTGACAATCTTTACATGTAACATTTACAGGCTTCACAATCTTAGGTAGATCTCTTACAATCTGAGCAGTACTTATTTTCACCAGATTATCAAAGTTGATGTGACCCATTCTCTTATGCCATAGCCAAATTTCATCTGTCTTATCCAACAAACAATAGATGTCAAAGCCTTTTAAGTGATAAACATTACCATGAGTCTTCTTACCAGCAGCAATTATGTTTCCAAACCTTTTTGTTATCTCACATCCTTTGTCCTTGAACACAAGATTATATCCTTTGTTGCACATTTGTCCAACACTTAGAAGGTTATGCTTCAATCCCTTGACATAAAGAACATCATATGTATTATGCTTGCCATCAAAAGTAATTGATGCTTTTCCACAAATCTTACTAGTTGCATCATCACCAGACCTAACCAGTCCTCCATCATATTTTCAAACTTAACAAACTTACTTTTGTCTCCAGTCATGTGATTTGAACATCTATTGTCAATAATCCATTCATCTTCCTTTTCAACATTAAATGCAGACAACTCTCCTGAACTTCCATCCTTCACACAGCTAGCAAGGTTAGCAGAAACAGGTTCTTCTCTAAGTGTAATAAACAAGCATTCACTACTATTGCCATAATCAGAACTAGACTCATCATTAGTTACACCATCATCATCTCTAACATAGTAACTCTTTCTTACCATCTTTCCTTTACTTTCATTGAATTTTAAAGCTCTGTCAGGACATCTTGAAGCATAGTGACCGATTTCTCCACAATTGAAACATTTGAAGGGTAACTTACCTTTGAACTTTCCTTTGCTACCTCTTTTTATTTTGCTTACAAACTTTGCCTCAAGTTCTACAAAATATTCTTCAGCTAATTTCACAGCATACTTCTCTGATCTAGAAGTCTTTTCTTCCTTGGCCTTGAAAGCGGTCTCAATTTTCACAAGACCATCAGTAGTACCAAATTCCCTTATTTCAAAGGTAGTTAGTTTACCAAGCAATTGATCTTTTATAAGTTTGCCTGACTCAAGAAACTCTTCAATGGTAGATACCTTGTGACTATAGGACTTTGGGAGGGTTCTGAGTATTTTGTCAATAACATCATCTTCTAACTTTCCACCAAGGGCATTGATGCTGCTGACAACTTCATCAATCTTCTGTATGTAATTTGTTATGTTATCATCTTTAGACATTTGCATGGTTTATATGTGGTCTTTAAATTCTGCAACTTAGCTTTCTTGAAAGATGCATCACCTTCACAAACATTCTACAATTTATCCCAAATTTCATGAGCAGTTGCAAGATCCACAACTTTTTCCATTTCAACATTTGATAAAGCATTCAATAAAGCATTTTTAGCTTTGTGATTCAACTCAAACTCCTTGATTTCTTCCTCATTCTTCGGACCATCTTTAGGTATTTCATATTTGTTTTTTCCTATCATCCAAACACTGTAACCTATAGAAATAAGATAACATTCCATGTGTACCTTCCAATATGCGTAGTCAAATCCATCAAACTGTGGTGTGTCTTTTTTGTGTGCCATCCCGGATCTACCTCAAGCTATTAGGTTTTCTTCCAAGTAACCTTGCTCTGATACCAATTGTTGAAGGCACAACACAACTAAGAGGAAGGGTGAATCAATTGTATCAAAACTTTAACCTTAATTGATCAATTTCACAATCACATTAACTTGCTTTAACCACTTAATCTGATATGAAGAATAAACATGAAAAGTAAAAAATAAAACTTAAGCACATCAACACTATTCACACATGAACACCAAATTGTTTATGTGGAAAACCCTTAGAATGGGAAAAACCATGGTGAGTGTTAGCTCACAATATAATGTAGTAACAATACCAAATATCAAAGAGGCTCACTGCCCAGGGCTCACTACCCAAAAGGGTGGCTCATTGTCAGTGGGTGGCTCATTGCTAAGGGGTGAACTGATATAGTAGCATCTACAACATGCTTGAGTTCAGTTCCATTGAAGCATAATGTACTCTCATGTTTTACCTTTACAACACACACACCTTAACTTCGCATCCTTTCACACATTCATAATAATCATGACTTCATTACATGTATTTATACATATCATCAACCTTGAAATGTACATCAAGGTTGGCATTACAATCTACGACCATTGGAACTGTCTCCAAGGTCGGCATACATACATAATTTTAAAATAGGACTGGACCTAAAAAAATTTGTGGAGGAAAAGAATGAAGGATGAATACATTATGGCTTATCTCAAACCTAAATACATCTTCACACACTTGTACACGCTTATACAATCCATGAATTACCTCCACAACAAGTGTGACTCGCCAGGTTGGCTAGAACAAGTATACAACATCAAGAATCACTAAGTCACACACTTCCAAGAGCTTCATTACAGCTTGAGGATCAGGCACACACCTTCAATGCATTCAGGGGACATCTACGAACACCATAGAATCATTTGGAAACTAGAAAATCCAACCGCAACATATCTTAACTTACTTTTCTTGAAGATGGATCACAGACTGCTCTCAATCAGACACTGTCAAACTCTGCTAATCAAAAACTTGCTTTTCAGAACACCAAATCACAAAACCTTTTGAATGAAGAAAGATAAAGACCTTGTTATTAGAATACTAAGGATCATTGAGAGGGGGGGTGAATCAGTGATTTGATAAAACTAAATCCTCAACCTAAGATCATCATACAATAAAACAATCTAACAATCATGAATCACAAGACAATTGCATCAGGACATAGAACATTGACAAAGCACAGGAGACAAATAGAATCAACACATAACATAGGTGATTTGAGTGGAAAACCCCAAAAGGGTAAAAACTACTATGAATAAGATCTCCATTATGCCTCATTGGCAAACCTCACTGGTTACAATCTGTGCCTCACCGACAAACCTCACTGGTTACAGACTATGCCTCTCTGGCAAACCTCACTAGTTACAATGCCTCACTGGCCACACATACATGCCTCACTGGAAAAGATAGATCTCACTGATCACAAATCCTATGCCTCACTGGTAGTAGGAGTACATACAACAAACTCAAAAGAAATCAATACATAATACAAAGGGTTACTCTATTTTACTACAATGCACATATCAACATAACATTCTTCTCTCAATTAGGAAATCAATTAATCTACATTTTTTGCTCTGCATATCTGATCCATAATGCCAAGTCATTTGATGTATAAAACATGTCTTCTCATCCTCTCAATCTTGTCTAAACTATTGCTCCATTCCATCAAAAACCCTCTCTCTTTGCATAATACTCCTCAAGTCATGATTTCACTAACTTCTTTGTATTCTCACACTGCTTTGTATATTCTTTTTCTATATAAAACCCCCATACTCTCTATTTTCTCTTCATGATATACTCTCTGAAATTTTCTTCTCTCTGTATGTTTTTCACAGTCAACCAACAACCCTACTCAATCACATAACTCACACATCTATATTCATCTTCATGTTCTCATTCAAAAACCACAATGTAATGCACATATTTCATCCAAGTCATAAATCATGTCAAAGAATAAAACCTGTTGTCTAAATTCAAAAAATGCCCACTATCATCCTTAACTGCATCAGTTACACACCTGAAGAAGAATCATCTTTTTCCACAATACCCACTCCTCCAAAAACATTAATTCACAACACAAAATTCTCCCATTTTTTATTTTCATAAAACCCTGTTCAAAAATAAATTCCTTCTGCTCATTTCCATATTCCACTGTCAAAAGATTAATACCCCTACCACAATCCAAGTCCACTAAAAACATCCATCATCTACATGAAGGCACCTTCTATAAAAAGAATCGCCTACCTCAATACAACTCTCCCTTAAAAACAATTTAATTTATGCATATAATTTCCCTTAAAATAGAAAAAAATTATTTGTGCCATTTACTTATGCATCACTTGCACGAGGAGAGAAAGCCTAAATAAAGAAAAAACTTGTTACAGGCTTTATGAATGAAGGGCATTAAAAAGTTACCTTTTGAAAGGTTAAATATAGCCTAGAAATGGCTCTACACACAATTAAGGGGCTTTGACAGCCAAATACTTGTCAAATGGGAGGCACGGGAGAAGGGGCTTCAGAGTTTAAATGGTGACCATCGATTTATCTACGCGCACCCAAAGCAATATTCAAACAGATCCCTTGTTTTCCATTTGTTGTCCATGGATGGGTTGTACAACTAGTGGAACTGGTGCCTCCTAGGCAAGGGGTCGGTAAAACCATGTTGGTAACCCCTTCTAAGTTGTCACTTAAGTGACAACAACTTGCAATCGAGAGTCAACGGCTTTTTATAAGAAAAGTGCAATACATGTATACGGGTAGGTCCTAGGATCTTAAGACATAAGATTTAGGATTTAGGACACTTAGACTATATAGGATTTAAAGCTTGTAAAGTAGATTTTAATAGGAAAATGACAAACCCTAGACTTGTAGTTCGCTGAAGATCATGATAAGGTAAGCTCTTGAATAATTAAAGCATCATAATACCTCTGTTAAGACTACAAAAAGGACTTCTCAAGGAAGTTCAAAATGCCTTTGCAGAGTCAACTTTAATAAATTGAAATTGATTCAAATCACTCATGCTTTTATGTAAAGTTATCCACTAAACACCTGATCAGATTTATAATTTCTACTATATCAACCATGAAAATCACCTTTTAATAATTGACATCTGCACTGTATAACAAATCAATCTTGATAGAAATGAATAGGTATTTGTATGAGCAACATGATTGAAATGATCAACACTCAAACTTCAAACTCCTTTGATCAGAACTCCTTTAATATTTTGATATAGATCACCACATAAAATCATGAAGACACCCTTAGGCCTTGTTCCACCTATTCCATGAAGCATGTCCACATCCTGAAGCATTGAAGGCATCCTGTGGCATGAACATCAAGTCACTAAATGAACACCATATGAAGCATGATTTCAAGACATGAAGTATGAGGACTAAACAAGATCATCATGAAGAGACCAAACTCAGCATGAACACCAAGACACCAAAGACTTTTGACATCAATGACAAATCTCATTCCAACAAACTCCCCCTTTGTCATTGATGGCAAAATCTCTCCAACTTTCTCTCTCTCCCCCTTTTACATCAAGTGACAAAGGTGTAGCAAATAAACTCCCCCTGCAAATGACCTTTAAGCTTCATAAAGTGCAACAACAGTCATATCTTCTACATGTTGAGAAAGAACATATCATGACTATCATAAAATCTGAAATTTCTATTATCCATCTTTTCAGAAAGTTCAAGTTCATTTGCATAGTTCATGTCGCTTACAATCTCCTACAAACTTGATGATCTGATTATATCACTATTAATCATAACATGATAGTCCATTAGACCATATTTCTTGAAAGGATTTTTCCATAAAGTTCATGTACCTTGTTTACATACATGTCTACCTTAGCACTTGACAACAATATTTTCCTCTTGTGAATAGGAGAATATCACTATTTTTAATGACTAATGACTTTCCTTGTTCTGCAGTACAGCCCTTGTCCTAATAGACCACTAGATGCTTTGTAATTACAACTTTTGCCAAATGCTTTAATGGATGCTATATACTTTTCCAAAAGTTGCAGAGTCTGATTTTACACTTGCCAACTACACTTTGATTTTCCAGAGTCTAATTTTACCCTACAATCTCTGTTAGTAAGCCATGACTGTCATGATTGAATGTATTGATTTTGATAGTATGACACCATGACTGTCACCTTGCAGCTGCACAATCTCCACAAACATATATGCCCTTTACAACTACAAACTCATGACAACTCCTCACACATAGAAGCATATACACCTTATAGGACAAGATCATTTCATGCAATAACAATTATCATATGAACATGTGACTTCTCTAAACATCATTGTACTCATTCAAAAAGAGATATCCCATTGACTAATCTACTGACAAAGTTGTCCAACTTGTAACACATTTGAATGATGTAGATCATACCTCAATATCTTACAAAGTCTGCTCACTATGATGACATATTTCCACTTGCTCCTTAACTGCTACAACCTCCTAATTTTCACCTTGGGGTAAATGATAACACATTGAACAACTCCCCCTATCCTCATGCTACATATCATGCAACTAATGATAAGACTTGTGCAATATGCATAAATTTAGGATCTTCCTTGTTTTGCTTTGGTTTTCTTCCTTTTTGTTCATGTAGGGAAGTTTGAGCAGGCATAGCCTCACCTTTCTTGTCTACTATCTTTGGTTTCCAAACTGATTTTGTCATATCCTTATTCTTATCAGCACTAGGAGATGTCACTTTGGAGTGAACACTAGCTTTCCTTTGTTGCATATCCAAGCTGGGTCTACAAAACTTAGCTATATGTCCAAAGTTGTCACAATTAAAGCATCTCAACATACTCCAGATCTCAAAATGATGTCTTCTTACAGGATTTGATCTCCTTCTAGATACAACTCTACATTCACTAGCCTTATGCCCATATTGATTACAATAAAAGAAATAACCATAGAAATATAGATTACACTTGAATGGATTGTTCGTTTTAGTACCAGATGATTTCATGAGCTTCTTGTTTAAGACATTGACAAAACCATCAACATCAATATGTTGAGTGTGAGCATATTTTGGTGAAGTTTTATGTTCTTCTTCGACATCTTTCTCTTGAGGATCATTGGAATATGAGCATTGGCCTTCAAACCCTAAACCAATCTTGTCTTTGTGGCCTTTTTGTTTGCCCAAGAGGTCTACTAGCTTATCACTGTTGTCACACATATCAAGCCTTTTCCTCAAGGCTACAAATTCTACCTCTAAACTATCACACTCCTTTTTCTTTGTGTCTAACTCCATTTCAATGACATCTATAATCTTTTTGCTCTCTTCAAGTTGAAGTTTTAAGACTACAACCAGCTTTTCAGTCTTATCAACCTTGCTGATCAAATTCTCAGTTTCCTTTTAGGTCTAATTTTTATGCTTGGCTGCTTCCTTTTTAAGTCTTTTTATCTCTCCAAGAGCACACATCAATTCTCCTTCAAGATCAACCTCTTCTTCATCATTTTCTTCATCCTTATCAGATTGATCTTCATCCTTTTCTTTCTGATCTTCACTTAGACTAACAACAGTCATAAATAAAATTTCCTCTCCTTCTTTAGGAGAATATTTAGAACTACTATTAGTTTCATCAGCATCCTTGATGAACAAACTTTTCTTCTTTTTGATGAAGTTTTTCTTTTTGGGATTGTTTTTCTTTTTCTTTCCTTGTCTCCTATTGTCCTCATCATCACCTTCTGATTCTTTATAGGTACACTGAGCAACATAATGTCCTATATTACTACACCTAAAGCACTTGAATTGAAGCTTCCCTTTGTATTTACCTGATCCTTTCTTCAACCTTCTGACAAAATTGGACTATTGAACATCCAAATCCTCTAAATTTGAATCAGCCTCTTTGTTTTTGTTTTTTCAGTCTTGAAGGTTGCCTCTTTGCTTGTTGGTTCATCATGACAAATTCTCATTTCATATGCAATGAATGTGCCATGCAATTCATCTAGGGTAAGCTTCTTCAAATCTCTTTCTTCAACAACAGATACCTTAGAATCATATTTGGATGTTAAAGATCTCAACACCTTCTTGACCACCACTATTTCATCCAGGGTTTCACCAAGACCATGAATTGCATTGATTGTTTCATGTACCCTAAGAAGGTAATTAACAATTTTATCTTCCTCATTCATTTTTGACCCTTCAAATTTTCCTCTATAGGCTTGCAACTTTGCTTCTTTAATCTTTTCATCTCCTTTATAGATACTTGTCAACTTGTCCCAGACTTCCTTTGCAGTTTTGCAATGCATAACCTTAACAAGGATCTCATTTGTCAACCCACAATAGATGGCATTCTTAGCCTTGGCATTACACTCATAGGCTTTCTTTTCATCAGCAGTGGAAGGTGTCTGAGAAGGTACAACATACCCATTTTCAACTGCAGCCGAAACATCATAACCTAGAGAGGATAAATAGGACTCCATACTAAAACTCTAGAAGGAATAACTTGAACCATCAAAAGAGGTGCTCTAGAAGTAGAATGACCTTCCTAATTAGCCATAATGTGTATTCCACTAACAGGATCACCTAAGTTGGTTAAACTTATTTCAAGGAACCTAGTGCTTTAATACCAATTGTTGGAATACTAACGATCACTGAGAGGGGGGGTGAATTAGTGATCTGATAAAACTAAATCTTCAACCTAAGATCTTCATACAATAAAATAATCTAACAATCATGAATCACAAGACAATTGCATAAGGACATAGAACATTGACAAAGCACAGGAGACGAATAGAATCAACACATAACACTGGTGATTTGAGTGGAAAGCCCCAAAAGGGTAAAACCACTATGAAATAGATCTCCATTATGCCTCACTGGCAAACCTCACTGGTTATAGACTATGCCTCTCTAGAAAACCTCACTAGTTATAATGCCTCACTGGCCATACATACATGCCTCACTGGAAAAGATAGATCTCACTAATCACAAATCCTATGCCTCACTAGCAATAGGAGTACATACAACAAACTCAAAAGAAATCAACACATAATACAGAGGGTTACTCTGTTTCACTACAATGCACATATCAACATAACATTCTTCTCTCAATCAGGAAATCAATTCATCTGCATTTTTTGCTTTGCATATCTACTCCACAATGCCAAGTCATCTGATGTATAAAACATGTTTTTTCATCCTCTCAATCATGTCTAAACTACTGCTCCATTACATCAAAAACCCTCTCTCTTTGCATAATACTCCTCAAGTCATGATTTCACTAACTTCTTTGTATTCTCACACTACTTTGTATATTCTTTTTCTGTATAAAACCCCCATACTCTCTATTTTCTCTTCATGATATACTCTCTAAAATTTTCTTCTCTCTGCATTTTTTTTCACAGTCAACCAACAACCCTACTTAATCACATAACTCACACATCTATATTCATCTTCAAATTCTCATTCAAAAACCACAATTCAATGCACATATTTCATCTGAGTCATAAATCTCTATCAAAGAATAAAACCTGTTGTCTGAATTCAAAAAATGCCCACTATCATCCTTAATTGCATTAGTTACACACCTGAAGAAGAATCATCTTTTTCCACAATACCCACTCCTCCAAAAACATTAATTCACAACACATAAGATTCTCCCATTTTTATTTTCATAAAACCCTGTTCAAAAAAATTCCTTCTGCTCATTCCCATATTCCACTATCAAAAGATTAATACCCCTACCATAATCCAAGTCCACTAAAAACATCCATCATCTGCATGAAGGCACCTTCTATAAAAAGAATCACCTACCTCAATACAACTCTCCCTTAAAAACAATTTAATTTATGCATATAATTTCCCTTAAAATGGAAAAAATATATTTGGTCCATTTACTTATGCATCACCTGCATGAGGAGAGAAAGCCTAAATAAAGAAAAAAAAATTACAAGCTTTATGCATGAAGGGCATTAAAAAGCTACCTTTTGAAAGGTTAAATATAGCCTAGAAATGGATCTGCACACAATTAAGGGGTTTTGATAGCCAAATACCTATCAAATGGGAGGCACAGAAGAAGGGGCTTTGGAGTTTAAATGGTGACCATCGATTTATCTATGCACGCCTAAAGCAATTTTCAAACAGAGCCTTTGATTTTCATTTGCCGTCCATGGATGGATTATACAATTGGTGGAACCGGTGCCTCCTAGGCAAGGGGCCGGTAAAACCACGTTGGTGACCCCTTCTAAGTTGTCACTTAAGTGACAGCAACTTGCAATCAAGAGTCAATGGATTTTTATAAGAAAAGTGTCATACATGTATACGGATAGGTCCTAGGATCTTAAGACATAAGATTTAGGGTTTAGGACACTTAGACTATATAGGATTTAAAGCTTGTAAAGTATATTTTAATAGGAAAGTGACAAATCCTAGACTTGTAGTTCATCGAAGATCATCATAAGGTAAGCTCCTGAATAATTAAAGCATCATAATACCTCTATTAAGACTACAAAAAGACTTCTTGAAGAAGTTTAAAATGCCTTTGCAAATTCACCTTTAACAAACTGAAATTGATTCAAATCACTCATGCTTTTATGTAAAGCTATCCACTAAACACCTGATTAGATTTATAATTCTTGTTGTATCAACCATGCAAATGACCCTTTAATATCTGACATCTGCATTGTATAACAAATCAATCTTAATAGAAATGAATAGGTATTTATATGAGCAACATGACTAAAATGATCAACACTCAAACTTCAAACTCCTTTGATTAAAACTCCTTTAATATTTTGATATAGATCACCACATCAAATCATGAAGACACCTTGAGGACCTATTCCACCTGTTCCCTGAAGCATGTCCACATCCTGATGCATTGAAGGCATCCTGTGGCACGAACATCAAGTCACTGAATGAACACCATATGAAGCATGATTTCAAGACATGAAGTATGAGGACTAAACAAGATCATCATGAAGAGACCAAACTCAGCATGAACACCAAGACACCAAAGACTTTTGACATCAATGGAAAATCTCATTCCAACACTTGTAAGCTTAAGTCTAGAACCACAAGACCAAAGAACATACTATGGAGGAATGTGTACCAAAAAACCTCCTCCCTGTCACACTGCAAACTCTATCAGGCACAGTCTTCAAATTGGTGAATAGAACTTTTATTGCACAACGATCTGGACTGCCAAATTTTGGTTCAAACACTTCTCTAAAACATATCCAAATCTCATACTCTGGTCTTTAATACTAAGGAAATGTGGAGCAAAACTCAGACAGTTATTCTCCAAGCCAAAATACTCTACAACACATTGTTTCCACTTGGAGAGCAAATTTTCTCAAAAGCACTTGGAAACTTAGTATCAGGAATATCTTCTCATCATCTTTAGCACTTATATAATACAATACAAAGTAATTGACTCATCATAAATAAACATCAAAACAAGAGCATAGTTGACAGCAATGAAAACATAGATATGTTAACATCAATGACAACACCGGTTAGGACATACTTGCAACAACATTCACATTTGATGTTAAGATATTTTTTTCCTTTCTACAATCTAGGATAGTATGAAAAGCCTCTAACCCTTGTTAGGAAATCTCAAGATACATATAATAGTCATTATGGATTAACCTCTTTATTAATAGTCCCTTAAGGACATGACAATGTGTGGAGATTGATGTGACTAGTACATGACCAAACCCTATGCCTTGGAATCACAACATTAATAGCAATCCCATACCTAGTGTTTGTGACTCATGTGACAATGCTTTAATCATGACAATATTATATGACAACAAACTGACAACTTTAGTGATAATGTTTCCTTACATGTTTGTGAGCAAAGAATTGTCTCCATTATTACTTCAACCCTATGATAACCTAGATTATTCATGTACATGCTATTAAAGTGATTTAGGAGCATCTCAAGTTGAAAGACAATCTTGCATCTACCAAAAACATTTTGTTTCTTTTCTTTTCTTACATTTCAGTGAGTTCAGTCTCATAAGATTGCACTGCATTTCACCGCATGATCACTTCATAGTTCATGCATAGGATGAACACTCAATAATATGTCATCTACATCATATTCAGATTTTAGGAGGTTTGCAATTGTCTGTAGAGAGTTATCACCATCAGAAGCATCATCAAGAGTCTCAGTTCAAAACAGTCAGCATTTAGCTTGGTGCATGAGGTTTGCAGCACCTTCTCGTAACCTGTGACACTAAATGAAGCATCTCAAAAGGCATTATAGGACTAGAGGCACCTTCCACCTGAACTGCAATGTGATCCATCAACATTGGAAGCTTCACCATTGGAATTATGTTGACCTACATGTTTCATTAAACATTAAACTTTGAAATCTTCTAAGGCTGATGTGGATCATTCTTTGAAACCAAAATTGCTATATAATCATTCGCTAGATATAGTTAGAGGCATTAGCTAAGTAGTATGAATTAGAAGGTTAACATAGTGGATTGCAGAGTAACACTTCAAAGCTATATATTTCATGTAAACTATAACAAGCCAGAGGACAGGCCTATGAGCCCATTGTAGTCCGCATGCTACCGGCATATGAAGATTGTAACTGATTATGATATTGAATCAATATATTTCCATTTGTTGTTCCATTCTTTATGTTTTCTGTTGTGTTTACTCTAAGGTTGCACGGTAGGATAGTCCTATTTATGGACCCTCCATCCATGACTACACCAAGTGGTATTAGAGCAAAGTTTGTGAATCCTTTGGGAGAGAATGCATTCCAACAAATCTTGAAGTGAACGGATCATTGACCTAAGGCAACCTACAAGTGTTTGTCAGTAGAGTTTCGATTGTGAGGCAATTGCAACCTTATATTCAGATCACTAAATTGAGGTAGTTGCACCAGATCCAAGGAAGAGATGCCACCAAGGAGGATGCCTGCTATGGCCAATGTTTCCAAAAGAATGGAAGAAATGATAGAGATGATGAGAACAATGAAAGTTAGATTAGATGTTGTGTTGTGATGTTCACAACACGCCCCATTTTGCTCCTTAGCAAAATGAGGACCCCTGCTATTGCTTTGCTTTTTTGCTTCTGCTTGTGTTGTTTTGCTTGGTGGTAAAGGGAAAAGAGAGTCAAATTTGCAAACTTTGTTAAAAATATGGAAAAATGCATTTTCAGTACCCTTGCATGATATGGTTGGATTCCTTGTGAAAAATGAGCCAGGGTTGCTTTTTGAACCATCTTAAAATTTGCCATATTTTGCCAGTTATGATCATTTTAGTAAAATGTACATTCAGGTTTGTCTATCGCTTGGCATATACAAAGTCCTTTGTATGCGCAAAGTTATATTTTTTATGCTTGGTCACTTTTGTACATTCGGGCTTGTATATTCTAACATACAAGCAAAATATACATTGCAGAATATACATAGCGGACCCGAAATCCTTATCTAATATTGAAAAGTCATTGAATATTCGGGCTTGTATATTTTCATATACAAGCGGAATATACAAGCGGACATACATAGCACTGTTCACATATAATGCACTATTCACATGCAAGTGCGAAAGATGCAAGTGCCATATACAAGCGCCGGACCCAAAGTAATGATCAAACAAGGTTAAATCCTTGTATATTCACGACCTTGTATATTGGCGAGATACAAATGGTTTTATACATTAGCGGACCCGAAATCATTATCAAAAGGAATTAAGCCCTTGTATATTCGCATTTGTATATCGCGATATACAAGGCTATATACAATGATTTTATATACAAACGCCAGAATCGAAGGGATTATCAAATGGAATTAATGGCTTGTATATCGTGATATACATAGGTTTTGAAAGGAGAGAGGACTTAGTCGAATGCATTACGAAATAGACATCGGCAAAACTCTTGCCGATAAAGGAGCATCGGCCAAGGTATTGTCATCGGCGGAGGAAGTTTGTGAGTCGCCGATGGGCGATCTCACGCCGATGGAGAACAACGAAGGGGTCGTCGGTAAGAGTCTCACCGACGAAGAGGCATCGATGAAACAATAGTGATCGGTGGAGAGTTTTTTTATCACGCCGATAATATGGATCTTGCCGATAGAGGAAATAACGAGTAAGGCCATTGGCCAAATAGCGATGATCGGCCTGAGTATTTTTGGACACGCTGATGGCGATTGTCACACCGATGGGCAGGAAATGGAAAGCGATAGGAATTTTAAATTATATTTTTGGGCGCCCGTGGTATTTTTCGGTCAGCGATAGTTGACCCAGTGGTTTTTGAGCAGTCTGTATGCATTTTTTAACGCGTTTTGAGAGTTTTTTGGACTTGATTTCCACTTTTTTTTTGCAGTGTCACCCGGATTTAAACAGTATTTTAATTTCTTGTTGTTCATTTGATAAACTTGATACTTATTGCTTGTCTTGTCTTGCAGGCTTGCAGTTGAGGAAGCAGCTGGAACTCGATCACAGTGACATCATGGAGGAAGAAAATCCGATCTCAGGAGCAAGAAGATAAAGATGAAGTGCGAGGAAGTCAAGGCCATTCAAGTGAAGGACAAGGTTGCAGCTGAGAACATTATTGCAGCAGATAAACAGAAGTTATTGCTGAGCTGCCAGAGCTTCTCAGAAGGGGCAATATTTCGCCCAGATTTGACACTGCTCAGAGATATTTTGGAGGACTGGTTCATCTGTATTTATTGCTGTAACTAGGGGTTTGAACCAGGGGTTTAGTTAGGTTTTTGCTGTAGTGAGGACAATCAGAAAGTCTTTATATGGTGCCTCTCTACACTGTAATACTTTACAACATGGATTTTAGGAAAACACGGGGATTTTAGGAAAACACAGCAAGTTAGCTTAGTTTAGATTAGAAGTAGAAGAAGGAGGTCGCCTGTTGTCTACAGTAAGGTGTGCGTGGAATGTCTGGCTTCCTTACTGTATCTGTAAAGCTTGTAAGTTCTATGTAGTTTGATCAATGAAACTAAGAGTCATTCCTACATTGTAAATCATGTATGACTATTTGTTTCTAATACAATAGAATTTGGAGTTCTGCATCTATCTTCTGAGTGTTCTCCTGCTCTTCTTTTGTGTTTTGAAATATTTTCTTTGAGAGCTTGCAATTTTAAATGTATGTTTGTGAAAATGCTCAGAACTTGCATTTAAGGTTTTTACTATGGATTTGATCAAATTACTGTAGTATTTACATAGTGCATAACAAAACAATTAGATCCTTCGGTAGAGTAAATGAGGTGTAGATTAAATCTTTCTAACTTTTCCCAACCCATCTGAAATATTTAGCTGAAAACGAAGAAATCTAAAGGAAATTGTCTCAAATTTGAAGAAGCATGCATAACAGAGTTAAAAGTAGATAGTTTTCATAAATGTATAAAGGAGAAAGCTGCAATAATTCAAGAAAACCATTTAGAATTTGTAGCACAGTAACACTTGTATGCAAATGAATAAAATACTTGTTGATATCTATGACCTTTTGCATAATCTTAGTCCAGTAAACCACAAAACAACCCTAAACTACGTAAGGCCCCTTGAACATTATAGCTTCACATTGACCAACTGAACTTGACCAACCGAACCATTGTAGACTTGGGATTAGTTGAATCTCAAATGATTCCTTCTTATCTTTCAAGTATAGTTTCAGTTCATTATATGTGAATTTTAACTTATTGTTATGATTGCATCAAAACAATCATCAACATGTTGTAGAAGAGGGATGAAAGAGAGGTCTAAACCCTAGACATGAGGATGAAAGTGATGATGATGAATTAGGAGTTCAATCTACTGACCAAAATGTGGAAACCCTAGAAGAAGAAGAATCAAATCAGGTAAAGATGTTGAAATCTATTTCTAAGATTGGTAAGAGACCTAGAATGGAAATTTCAAACTATGCGAGAAATCTAAACCCCGAGGAGTTGATTGACTGGATAAATGACATGTAGGAATACTTTGAGTATGAAGAAATTGAATATCCAGAAAGAGTGAGATTTACAAAAACCAAGTTGAAGGGACATGCTGCTATTTGGTGGAAAGAAGTTCAGTTGGATAAAAATAGGAGAGGAAAGGAGAAAATCATAAAATGGGATAGGATGATGACAAAATTGAAGAATCAGTTCATACATGTTGAGTATGAGTTAGAATTGCTGAAGAGATTGCAAAACCTAAGGCAAAAGGAGAAGACAATGAAGGAGTACACTGAAGAATTCCACAAGATGATTATTTGGACTAGATATAGTGAAGCAAGCAAGGAGAAAGTGGTGTGGTACATAAATGGAATGAGAATAAACAGTCAAGAAGAACTAAGTTTGGTAAGGATGACAACAGTAGAAGAGGCATGTCAATTTGTGCTGAAAGTTGAGGAAAACTTGAATGAGCAAAGACAGAGAGGTAGAAGAGGAAAATTCCAAAGAGGTAGAAGACAATGCAGTGAAGGAAGATCATATGCAGAGCAAAACAAGGAGAGTGGCCCATACCACAAAGAGGAAAGAGACAAAAATTCATATCAACGAGGGAGAGATGACAAAAGTTTCTACCGCAATAATAGAGGAAGTCATAATTCTTACTGCAATGAAGTATACTGAAGAGATGAAAGAGGGTTTGACAAAAGATCATTCAAAGGAACCTGTTTCAAGTGTGGAGGTGAAGGACATTGAGCATTTGAATGTCATCAAGGGAGTACTAACAAAAGGACAGAAAATAGTGCAAGAGTAGCATATGCAGAGGAAGAACCAATTGGATCACCAAGTTTAGTAGGGAAACCAAAAAAGGGTGAATCATTGGTAATGAGGAGAGCTTTGTTGCAAGCAGAAACAACTAAGGAGCTGCCACAAAAAAATTTTGTTCCAGACAAGATGCAAATCAGGAGGTAAATGTTGCAACGTTATCATTGACAATGGTAGTACTGAAAATTTGGTTTCAGAAGAGATGGTAAGCAAACTGAAACTAGAGAGATTGAAACACCCAAAGCCCTCCAAGATAGCATCGATTCAAGATGAACACAAGTTACTGGTGAGTGAGCAATGTTTGGTGAAATTTCATATAGGATCTTATAATGATGAGGTATTGTGTGATATTATGTCAATGGATGTATGTCATATATTGTTGGGAAGACCATGGAAATATGATAGAAAAGCAATACATGATGGGAGGAAGAATACCTATACTATAAAATTAAAGGGGAAAAGACATATCTTGATACCTTTGGAAGAAGAAAGCAAGAGTGAAGTATGCGGCAATGCTAGGATCTATTTAGTGGATGGAAGGAAATTTTTAGATGGATTGAGACATGAGAATATGTGTTTTACATTGATTCCAAAGAAGTGTGGTACCCAAAGTGCAAAAAATACTATTGCAAAAGGAGAAGAACCACCACAGAAGGAAGTAGCAGAATTATTGGTAGAATACCAAGATATTGTATTGGAGATTGTGCCAGAAGGATTTCCACCAATCTAGAGTATTAGTCATCATATGGATCTCATACCTAGAGTCAGTTTGCCAAACAAAGCGGTACATAGGATGACATTATCAGAAAATGCGGAGCTAAACAGACAGATACAAAAGAGGATAATTAGAATACATATGTCAACACTATTCAACTATGGGACATTCTTGGAAAAACACCTACATTGTGAGTTGCCAAATTTCAAGACTTCCACTACTCCTACATGTGAAAAGATTCAAGAGGGGAACTCATTACTATGTTTTCTCTTCTTATTTGATATGGTTGGGGAATTTTACAATGAACTAGCTATTAGGTTCAAGTTCCTGGATAGTTGAAAGGAAGCAGAGGTACAAAAGTGATTCCTACACTAATCTATGAGAGGAGAAATGTGCAGAATAAATTTAATGTTATAGTTATAAAGAAAATTAACACAAAAACAATGCAACCATAACCTAGTGATGTACATAGGGAAAACCCTTTTAGGAGAAAAAAACCCACACTCTAAAGCACCAACCAATTATATTTGAAGATACAAGAAAGTAGGAGATGTTAGAAACACAAAGCAAACCAAAAACAATGGGTTATACCTTTAAATATCCTCCATTCAAGTCTCCTTGATAAGGTGGAGGAAATGCATGCACCCAATGCAAAATCCTATCTTTACCCAATATAAACCAATGTGGATTGCTCAATCTAATACTAGCATGGTGGAAGTAAGGATTTAGATGCAAATTGGTTATGAAATTGGCTATAATTTTGGCTATGGATGTGAGAATTTTTGGAGCAAAAGGATGGTATCTCAAACTTGTGTGTGTTCAATGGCTTATGAGAGGATCTTATTTATATATTTTTGAAGATTTTTAGATCAATGGTGGAGGTTCAAAGGTGAGATCCAAGGGTGGAGATTCCATAGTGAAATCAAAGGCTAGGATTCCATCAACAAAGATGAAGGGCTCATAATATTTTGGAATTTTAAATTCAACCTTGGGAAGGCTTTGCATTTATGAGCATGGAGACATGTGAATGAATTTAAAATTTATTTTAATGGGTGAGTGGGATGAAAAGTGACAAATGCATGGATTTGGAAAGGTGAGGTGGAGACATGTGTGAGCTTTATTAATTAAACAATGCTCTTTCATAGATTAGGAAAGACGAGGTGGAGACACATGTGACTCCCATTAATTAAATAATTTTAATTATTTAATCAATTATGGGGAGATGGGATAATGAGGGACTAGGTTAGTTAATTAAGTGATTAACTTAATTAATAAGGCTGGTGGAAACTAGGAGATGGATTAATCAGTGGCTCAAATTAATTAAGTAGGGGTTTACTTAATTAATTTGGTCATAGGGGCTATGTAGGGTAGCGTAGCTAATTAAATAAATGATATTTATTTAATTAGCCTAGGTTTAGTCACAAGCTATGTGGATTAATTAAATAAATGTTTATTTAATTCACTTGGGTTAGTGACAAAGGGTGGGATAATTAATTAAATAAATTGTAATATTTATTTAATTAATTATGGACAATGGTTAGGTGATAGTAATTAATCAAACATAAATTATTTAATTAATTATGGGTAAGTGACTATGGGGGATTGACAAATTAATTAAATAAATTGATTTAATTAATTATGGGAAAGGGGATAAATTAGCATGATAGGGAATGTAGGAAAATGACCGTATAGGGTTTGTTGTGTTTAGGTGTCTACATTTTGTCCTTCTTTGATATGGTGTTGTGATTGTACAGGAGTGACATCATGTCAAAGAAAATTTTGCCCCAGTCGAGCAAAGGGATTGGAAGAATGAGTGGGATATGCCCCCTCAATAGATTAGACGAAAAGATAAATTTTTTGAGTGAACTCTTGAAAAAAAGAAGAAAATGGTAGGTAAAACAGGATGCAGGATGGAAAACAGGATCAGAAGAAGAAAAATGGGGGAAAACGGATATAGTATGAAGCTATGGGTGAAAGATTAGGGTTGGGCTAGAAAAATTAAGATTAGGGCTTAGGTGGAGGCTATAAATAGGCTATGGGGGACCCATAATCCTCATTTGTCCACCTAGGCTTAAGTGATTTGGAGAGAGAAGAATGATACAGTGCGGAAGCTATGGTGGGAATTCCAAGACACAAGCATCATGCAAAGTGAGTTTGAGAGTACCAGCGACCTCTGAAGGCTGGCGAGTTGATATGTGGCCTATCCCTCCATTATGATTTGGGTTTCAGGTATTTATGTTGTATTAAATGCAGGGTAGGTTAGGATCAATGAATGCGCTAAAGCACTCGCTTAGCGCATTCAGGTCAGGTGTAGCACCTAAGGTGGAACGATTAGCACTTTCACTCTAGGTTAGCACCTTCATTGCGGAGTAGCGCATTTGTTGTGCCAAAAAATGGCTAGTTAGACAGGGTGGTTTAGCGCATGCATCCTAATTTGGTGCTTGTGTGGTGTAGGGTAGTGCCTCCATGGCATTTGGTGCATGTGCTAAGGGGATTAGCACTTGCACATCAACATCATGGGATAAAATAGTGCTTAAGCACCAATCAGTGCTATCGTGGGATAGTTTAGCACTTACGCAAGGGTTTAGCACAAATGTAAGGTCTGTTAGCACCTTCATGCCTTTCAGTGCTAGCGCAAGATAGGTTAGCATTTGCATGTGAATTAGTGCAAACATGGCTTTTGTTAGCACTTGTGTAGGGATTTGCACAAACACGGGTTTTATTAGTGCCTATGTGTCTATCGATGCTAGTGTTGGGGTACTTAGCACTTTTTCATAGTTTGTGTAAGAAAAGGCTAATTAAGTGGCATGATGGATGCAAGAGGAGTTGTTTGTGCTATAGTCGAGGGAGCAGACACCACCACCATGGCCTTTCTTGGAGTGGTTCGGACTAGGGGATGTACTAGTGCTGGAGCGAATCGAATTGCGCCACTTGGCATATATGCTAGAGATTTGGGCCCATAGGGCCATGATGACAGCATTAGTGGAGAGATGGCAAAGTGATCGATGTACTTTTTTTCTTTCGCCAGGGGAGATTACAATAACTTTAGAGGATGTCTGGAGGATCCTGCAGATCCCAATACATGGAGAGAGGGTTGTAAATGACCAGGATGTGGGTTTAGTGATGCTAAGACATGTGTTTGATCCTAATGTCATTCTACTGGATAAGAGAGGTTAGGAGTTGATATGGCGGGATGCGATGGTTTCTCTGGAGGGCATGGCATTATATATTGCAGCACTAATTGGAGGCATATTGGTGCCAGATAGGAGGTCATGTGGCTTCTCGGTTGGCTGGGGAGTTGTATTGGAGAGGATGTATGAGGAGGGGACTCTGTACGCATGGGGGCCATGTGTGTTAGCCCATCTATATCACAATATGCACCTAGTAGTTTACACACGAGGGGCTAGCATAGGATGTGGAGTCACTCTTCTCCATGTGTGGGCTGGGGAGCACATAGTCGTTATTGTTGGCAAGAGACACTATATGGATTCATGAATGTTGTCATTGATGGCAACAAAGGTTATCCCATACATCCATAATGCATGATAAGTCCTCACCGGAAGTCAGATTGAAGAAGTGTTGAGGTCCGGTAAACAAGAACAGAGCAGTCAGTAAGGTCTAACAGACAGGTTCGGATCTCTCAGTAGAAGTATCTCAGTGAAGTGCGGATTTGGGGACGTCAAGAGGAGTATCTTGATTGATAGATTCCAAGGTTTAAGCCTCCGGTGTGGAAAGGATAAAGAGATATGAATGCTTGAGTGTCGGGTTCCCAAGTGACAGTGTGAATAGAGGAAGAACTGACTGGCAGAACATCAGACAGTATTCTGGATGTGTTACTGATGATGGAAAAGGTTCTTAAGGTATAAGTTATGTTTGGCCGACGTGATTGATGACTTCTACAAGTATATGCTTGATTTGCATTACTTGGTAAGCAAGGATTCAGCTGACAGATCAGAGTTTATGGAAAATATTGACTATTCCGGGTGCCGACTAGAAAGGTGATGAAATCACTTGTGCAGATATATATACAAGATGGATTTAGTTATGAGAGGTGTTGTGGTTGGAAGTGATGTGTGAAGAAAAGCAGTAGAGTCGAATAAAAGCAGAAAGGAAGATCCGGTATGTGAAAGAAGAGCAGGATAAAATAAGAGGAAAGATGAAGTGTAGCAGATCAGTATACAGAGCCTAACCGGAACTGAACTCCAGCATATGTTGATGCTCCTTATCAGTTCAAGTATTGTATTACACTCTTTATAAATTGTAGACAGTGTGTCTCTTGTAGGCAATGTACCTCTTGTGAGCAGTGTGCTCGGGCAATGAGCCCTAATTGGCAAGTGCCATTTTGTACTTCCATTCTTCTAACAGAGAATACAATCTTGGGTTAATCACCCCATGGTTTTCTCCCTTAACAGGGTTTCCACGTCAAAAATATTGTGTCATGTGTATTTTTATTTCATGGTTATGTTTGCTTGTTTGAATTGATGATGCACTAATTATTAAGAAAGTTCAAAAAGCTGAAATAATTAAGATAATTGATTCACCCCCCCTCCTAGTTATCAACAGTTACATGACTAGTATGTGCATATGTTAGGATAGCGGGGTAGTCATATGTGTATTTGTATGCAGGAGTGTTACAGCATCAAGCACTGGGGGCCTTGAAGTACTGGAGGTGAGTCTTTGATGAGTTAGACTCAGTGCTATGGTAGCCATGGCGAGCATGCAAGAGATGACATGCAGACGTGGATCATCTACCTTATTCTCGATAGAGTAGATACATCATGGGGAGGACATAGCATATTATCAATTGATAAATGCTTGAGCACGTATTGAGACAGTTTGGGGTGTAGTAGGAAGAGCCAAAGATAGAGGCTATATTCCCTCAAGTTATGATGGACGGACTGGAGGGATGGGGAGTTCCCATTGATCCTCACACAGTTATTGTTGCATTCGACATATTAGTGTCATTTCAGTGGGAGTGGTGGGTAGATGTGGTGGATGTTGGGAGTATGCTAGACTATGATGTTTGGTGGTAGGAGCAGCGGTCTATGAGGCTGACCCTTCCATTGGGAGAGTTGGTAGAGATCGAGAGCAGTGAGGAGGAGGAGGAAGAGAGTGAGGGGGGAGATGGTGGAGATGGAGGAGGTGGCCAAGGTGGGTTGGCAATTGGTGGGCACCAAATTGTTAGAGGGTAGAGGTGGTAATGAGTGGCTTAGGAGGAGGTGGTGACAAGGAGGTGGATCCAACAATGTTGTAGGTTGAGATTCAGAGTCTGATACAGGAGTTGGCTAGCACCAAGGTGGAGAGAGACACTGTAGAGGCATAGTTAGTAGTGGTTGATGTAGAGGTGGATAGGATGTGAAGAGATCAGGCCTACTCGAGGAGAGATAGCAAAGTTATCTGCAGTGCAGGGAGGTGGTGTGGATCCTGTAGAGCTAGCTCACATGATTCAAGAGCGTGATATAGCTATTGCAGAGAAGGATGTAGCTTGGGTCTTATAGCAATAGGCGGAGAGGCAGGAGGTAGTGTTACGAGTGGAGAGGGATACTGCTCAATAGGCAGTGGCAGGGGCTGGATTGGGAGATATGTGGTGAGATCTTGTGCACATTCAAGGTGATCTAGCTCGAGTATAAAGTGATCTAGCTAAGTCACGGGTGAGGGCAAAGCATTATAGGACACTGTAGCATGTAGCAATGTCAGAGGAGTAGAGGTAGACTAGCTATAGTGCTCAGAGAAAATCTGGGGCTAGCTGATTAGGGAGATCGATGACTCACTCGATGACAAGGCCAGCTATGGGACCACCTCGAGCGATGCCTCTACTAGCACAGGTGCTAGTAGCTCCACCACTAGGGATAAGGATTCAGGGGATAGGAGCACAAGCTACAAGTGTAGGACCCTCAAGGGCAGGATTACAGGCTCCACCAAAGTCTGGGGATAACACCACTTAGTGGTATTTTGTATGTTTTGTACTAGACATTTGTATATTGAGCCTACAAGAATGTTTTGTATCAGGACCTATATATGTAAGGACTTAGGGGGATAGGAGCACAGGCACATGCTATAGGTGCAAGACCCTCAGGGGCAGGATTATAGGCTCCAGCAAAGTCTGGAGATAACACCACTTAGTGGTATTTTGTATGTTTTGTACTAGACATTTGTATATTGAGCCTGCGAGAATGTTTTGTATCAGGACCTATATATACGATGAGGATTTTGTGGGCGGCTTTATATGATGGTTGATGGTATGATTATTGATTTATTTTTATGATGTTATTTATGATGTGATGGATAGTTTGTGTCATGTATGGATGTTTTATGGTTTAGCTTATAGATTGATGATATGCATTTTGGTATTGTTATGGATGGATGTCTAATGTTCATGGATTATGTGACATGTAATGGATTATGGATATGTTTGATGTTATGGGTTCATGTTGTGGTTTATGTGTTATGGTATTGTGATGGATTATGCATATGTTATGGATCATGTATTATGTTATGGATTGTGCATGTATGGTTAATGGATTATGTTATGGATGTGGATATTTTGTGATAGATCATGATATGGATTATGTGATGGATGATGTTGTGTTATGTTTCATGGATTATGGCGTGGATTATGTTATGGATGTTAATCAAGACCTAATCCATTTAAATTTCTTTAGATTCCAATATAATTACATTTAAATACTTTCTATGTTGCAAATGAATGGATAGGCATGATAGATGTGTAATGTGATAAATGTCAGCATGAGGTGATTATGTGATGTGTTTTGATGTATGGATTATGATGTTATGTTGATGTAATAGTTATGTTGTGATGTAGATATTATGAGGTGGAACATTCAAAGGTACACAAAAAAATAGTTGCCAAGCTCACTTGCAAAGGTACACAACAAAATAGTTACCAAGCTCACTTGCAACCGTCAGAGGGAGTTACCAAGAAATCAACTCCATTGCATTTCTCTAACATGTTTAGTTGTGTTGTATGGATGCATTTGATTTATGGGTGATGATGTTATGATGAGATATGTTTTATGGATGGTTTGATGCATATGTTATGGTAATTATGATGGTGTAGAGATGACCGCCAAGTCAAATTGTACTTTGGGTGACTGCAAAATCTAGCCCCATCACGATGTGCTTTGGGTGACTGCTAAATCTAGCCCCATCATGGTGTGCATTGGGTGAATACCAAATCTAGCCCCAATCATGGTGTTCATTGGGTGACTTTGTGTGATGGATATGTGTATGTTTAGGTTATGATGTGTATCCTTACCTTTCTATCCTTGGTTGCGAAGGGATATTCCCAGGTTGAGGGAATAGATTATGGTAATATTTTCTCTCTTGTTGCAAAGTTGACATCTATTAGATTCTTGTTATCACTTGTTGCAGCATATGATTTAGAAGTTGAACAAATGGATGTGAAGACAAATTTCCTTCATGGTGACTTGGAGGAAGAAATCTATATGTCATAGACAGAGTACTACATGGTAAAAGGTAAAGAAATTTTGGTTTGTAAGTTGAAAAAGTCTTTGTATGGTTTGAAGCAATCTCCTAGGATGTGGTACCAAAAATTTGATGCCTTTGTGTTGAGTTTGGGATTTCTAAGATTGAAATCAGATCATTATGTTTATTATAAAATGGATAATGATCGCATTCTCATTATTGCATTATATGTTGATGATATGTTGTTCATTGGGAATGGTAAAATTTTGATTTCTGATTTGAAGTCTTAGTTGTCAGCACAGTTTGAGATGAAAGATCTAGGGGCAACCATGTACATTCTTGGAATGGAAATTAGAAGAGATAGGGCTAACATAAAATTTTGGTTAGGCCAAAGTATGTATGTCAACACCGTGTTGGAGAGATTCAACATGGCAGCTTGTAGACCATTGACTATTCCTGTTATGATGGGGACAAAGTTATCTGTTGCAGATTGTCTGAAGTCTTTTTTAGAGATGGAGGATATGAATAGATGATGCAGGAGCATCCCTAGTTCAAGAGCAATCTTGCATCAAACAAAAACATTTGCATTTCAGGTTGTTTCTTTTCATTTTCTAGTTCAGTACAGTCAGTTCAATCAGTAGCAGTTTTGGGTCCACATTCTACCGTAGTTGCATTTTAGATCTTGTGGAGCTAGAATTAGCATCTTGATTCATTCATGCATATCATATCCAAAACTCAGAGCATTTGGATCAAGTACATGAAAGTTATCACTATCAGAAGATCAACTATTTTCTCAAAGTAGAGCATCCTGATAGTCTCAAACAATCAGCTGAAGGAGAAGACTTGTAGAGAATTTCATGACCTGCGGAGCTAAATTACACATCATTCAATGTTGTTTGGTTTATGGCTAACCTTCCTTGAGATCCACACACCATTCCATTCATTTGCGGAGGAACTCTATTCAATTAGATCCGACCTATCTATGTACACACATTACAACTCTTCATTGGAGTTTGTGATCTTCCTTGGTTGACACAGAGGAATCTATTGTTTCAGAGATGATATATATTGATGTAGTAGATGCCTAGGAAAGTAGATTTGGATAGTAATGATCATTAGCATAAGTTCATAGTTTGGATTCTTTGCAAAGGAGCTTCAAGCTATATCTGGTGCATATTCTAATATTTTGTAATCAAGCCTGCGAGCCCTAATTGTAAGCCCGCATGTTGCCGGCCAATTTCTATTTTAATTCTATGATATACTGAATGACTGAATCTACATTTTTGTCAAATCTTTGAGTTTTTTCCGTTGTGTTTACTCTTGCTGCACGGTCTAGACTATTCTCTTTGAGGACCCTCCTAACCTTCACTGCACCAAGTGGTATCAGAGAAAAAGTTTGAATCTTTCAGAATGAATTGAGCAAAGTTGGTGAAGGAATTCCATAAGATATTATTGTGGATAGATCTTTGAATCTACGGCAGGTTACGTGTGTCGCAATTGATAGCCGATTGTGAGGCAGTTGTCACCTTGTAGCTCGATCGCCGAATTGAGGTTGTTTGTACTTGATCCTAGGAAAATGTCACTGAGGAGAATCCTTGTTGTTGGAACAATGGCTAGTAGAATGGATGAGATGATGGAGATGATGAAAATAATGCGAATTAGACTAGATGTTGTTAAAGAAGATAGAAGAAAAGGACTAAGCCCTAGAATTGATTTTGAGAGTGATGATGAAGAATTTCAATCTGCGAATCAAACTGAAGAAACCCTAGGAGGTGAAGAAGAAGAAGAATCAGATGAAGTCAAGATGTTGTGAGCTATTTCAAAGATTGGGAAAAGACCTAGAGTTGATGTACCTAATTACATTGGCAATTTGAATCCTGAAGAGTTGATTCACAGGATAAATGACATGGAAGAATACTTTGAATATGAAGAAATTGAAGATCCAGAGAAGGTGAAATTTGTAAAGACAAAGTTGAAAGGGCATGCTGCTATATGGTGGAAAGAGGTTCAATTGGATAGAAATAGAAGAGGAAAAGAAAAGATTACAAAGTGGGATAGGACGATGACAAAATTGAAGAACCAGTTTATACATGTTGACTATGAGTTGGAACTATTGAAGAGATTGCAAAACCTGAGACAAAAGGAGAAATCTGTGGAGTATACTGAAGAATTTCATAAGATGATCATAAGGATAGGACATAGTGAAGCAAGCAAGGAGAAAGTGGCTAGATACATCAATGGACTGATATTGAACATTTAAGAAGAACTTAGTTTGGTAAGGATGACAACACTGGAAGAAGCATATCAATTTGCCCTAAAAGTTGAAGAGAAGCTAAATAAGAGGCATGATCAAAGACAGAGAGGCAAAGGAGGTAAATTTTAGAGAGGTAGAACATTTTCTGGAGGAGAGGGATCATATGCAGAGCAGAATAGATAAGAGAACACATTCAAGAAGGACAGATATAACAATGTATACCGAAGAGATGACAGAATTTTCTACCACAGAGGAAACCCTAGTCCATATCGAAGTGAAGGATATAGAAGAGAAGGAAGAGGACCTAATAGGAGAACATTCAGAGGAACTTGTTTCAAGTGTGGAGGTGAAGGACATAAAGCCTTTGAATGTAATCAAGGGAGTACAAGCAAGAGAATGGAGAACAGTGGAAGAGTAGCCTATGTGGAAGAACCTGTTTAACTAGGTGACCCCTATTCAGTTGGTAAACCAAAGAAAGGAGGATCACTTGTGATGAGAAGAGCACTATTTCAAGTAGAGACAAATGAGGAACCACCATAAAGGAAAAGTTTGTTTAGAACCAAATGGAAATTAGGAGGTAAATGTTGCAAAGTTGTAATTGATAGTGGTAGTTCAGAATCTTCAAATAACCTAGTTTCAGAAGAGATGGTGACTAAGCTGAAGTTGGAAAGATTGAAACACCCTAATCCCTAGCAGATAGCATGGATTCAGGATGATCATAAGGTACTGGTGAGTGAACAATGTTTGGTGAAATTTCATATTGGATCTTATCTTGATGAAGTATTGTGTGATATTATGCCTATGGATGTATGTCATATTTTGCTGGGTAGACCTTGGCAGTATGATAGAAAAGCTATACATGATGAGAGAAAGAATACATAAACTATAACATCTAATGGAAAGAAAATTACCTTGATTCCTTTGGAAGATGGTCCTAAGAGTGGAGTATGTGGGAATGTTAGAATCTATTTAGTAGATGGAAGAAATTTTTTGGATGGCTTGAGACATGAGAATATGTGTTTTTTTTTATTCCTAAGAAACCTAAAACATTGAAGAAGGAGATTGAATCACAACTAGAGGAGATAACTGAGTTGTTGATAGAGTATGAAGACATCATATTAGATAATGTACCTGAAGGATTTCTACCAATCAGAAGTATCAGTCATCACATGGATCTTATACCAGGAGCTAGTTTGCCTAACAAAGAAGCACACAGAATGACATCAGCAGAGAATCAAGAATTGAATAGACAGATACACGAGTTGTTGAGAAAAGTTTTGATCAGAGAAAGTTTGAGTCCTTATGCAGTATCTGCAGTGTTAGCACCAAAGAAAGATGGAGAATGGAGAATGAGTACAGACTCTAGAGCAATAAACAAGATTACAGTCAAGTATAGATTTCCTTTACCTAGGATGAATGGCATCATGGATTGTTTAAGTGGAGCAAAATATTTCACAAAGATAGACTTGAAGAGTGGATACCATCAGATCATAATCAGAGAAGGAGATGAATGGAAGATTATTTTTAAGATAAATGAAGGATTATATGAGTGGTTAGTGATGCCTTTTGGATTGACAAATGCACCTAGTACTTTCATGAGATTGATGAATGAAGTTTTGAAGAAATTCTTGGGTAAGTTTGTTATTATGTATTTGGATGACATTCTGATTTTCAGTAAGACAAAAGAAGAACATCTGTTGCACCTAAGACAAGTATTGTAAAGATTGAGAGAAGAGAAATTATTGATAAACATAAAGAAATATAGTTTCATGAAGGAAGAATTAGTATACTTGGAATTTGTGATTTCTGCGGAAGGATTGAAGATGGACCCTGAGACAGTGAGAGCAATTGTTGAATGGCCTACACTAGAGAGCATTGGAGAAGTCAGATCATTTCATGGATTGGCTAGTTTCTACTAGAAGTTCATCAGAAATTTCAATTCAGTTTGTAACCCTATGACAGAAACAAAGAGAGGTGACAAAAAAAAATTTAAGTGGACATTAGAAGCAGATAAAAGTTTTGATTTGTTGAAGTAGAAAGTGATAGAGCAACCTATGTTGGCATTACCAGATTTCAATAAGGTATTTCAAGTGGATTGTGATGCAAGTGGGAATGCAACAGGTGTAGTTTTAAGTCAAGAAGATAGACCTATAGAATATTTTAGTGAAAATTTGAATGATGCAAGGAGAAGATATGCAATCTATGATCAAGAGTTCTATGCCATAATTCAAGCCTTGAAGGAGACATTACTTGTTGCCTAAGGAGTTTGTGTTGTATACAGATCATCAAGCTTTGCAATATTTGAACAGTTAAGGAAAGTTGAATCATAGATATATGAGATGGGTAGAGTTCATGTAGAGTTATACATTTGTATTGAAGCATAGGAGTGGGAAATCAAATAAAGTTGCAGATGCATTGAGCAGGAGAAGGAACTTGTTGACAAAGATGAGAATTGAAGTGTTGGGATTTAATGAGTTGAAGAACATGTATGAGGAAGATCTTGACTTTTTAGAACCTTGGAAAGCATGTACGGAACCTATTGTGATAGATAGAAGTAAGTGGTTGGACTATTTCATTCAAGAAGATATGTTGTTCAGAGGAAATTAGTTGTGCATACCTAGAAGTTCCATGAGAGATAATTTGATCAAGGAGAAACATAGTGGTGGATTGGCAAGACATTTTGGCATTGATAAAATAGTGGCTTTGGTAAGTGAAAACTACTTGTGGCCTCAGATACATAAGGATGTCAGGAAATTTGTGTAGAGTTGTAGAATTTGTCAAGTTGCAAAAGGGAATAGTCAGAATACTGGATTGTATAAACCTGTAATAGTACAGGAGAGACCTTGGGAAGACATAATCATGGATTTTGTAATGGGATTGCCTAAGACACAGAGAGGACATGATTCAATATTTGTAGTGGTGGACAAATTTTCAAAGATGGCACATTTCATACCTTGTAAGAAGACAACTAATGCAGTGCATCTAGCTAACCTATTTTTCAAGGAGATTGTAAGATTGCATGGATTACCTAAGAGCATAATTTCATACAGAGATACAAGATTTCTTGGATATTTTTGGAAGACACTTTGGAAGAAGATGAAGATAGAATTGAAGTTCAGTTCAGCATTTCATCCATAGACTGATGGATAGACAGAGGTAGTGAATAGGAGTTTTGGAAACTTGTTGAGATGTTTGGTTGGAGAGAAGGTAGGAAGTTGGGATTTGATTCTTTCACAAGTAGAGTTTGCATACAATAATTTAGTGAATAGGAGTATAGGAAGAACACCTTTTGAGATTGTTATCAGAGTAAACCCTAGAGGAGTAGCAAAGTTGAGAGATATCAGTATGGAAGACAAGAGAAGTGTAGAAGTAGAAGAATTTGCAGGACATTTAGATATAGTGCATAATCAGGTGAAGAAGCATTTGGAGGATATGAACAGTAAGCATAAGGAGAAGGTAGATGAGAAAAGAAGACATAAAGAATTTGCATTTGGAGATGAAGTGATGGTATACTTGAGAAAAGAGAGATTTCCAATTGGGACATATAACAAGTTGAAGATGAAGAAGTTTGGACCTTGTAGGATACTTAGAAAGTTTTATTCAAGAAATGCATATGAAGTGGAGTTACTAGAGACATTGGGCATATCACCTATTTTCAACATTGCAAACCTATACTAGTATCATGAAGCAGAGTTTAGTGACAGCATTGAAGAAGACTTGAAGAAGCAATTACCACAACAAGCACCAGAGCAGATTGAAGACATTTTGGATAGCAGAGTTGGACACAGCACCAGAGGAAGACAATACAAAGAATACCTTGTGAAGTGGAAAGGTAGACTAGAAGAAGATTCATCATGGATTTCTTGGGCTGAGGTGGACCGTCTTGGTTTTCCTCCACCCTGAGCAAAGTGAGGGGCTCACCTTTTCAATAACCCCGAATGTCTGATACAGGAGCATCCCTAGTTCAAGAGAAATCTTCCATCAACCAAAAACATTTGCATTGCAATTTGTTTCTTTTCATTTTCTAGTTTAGTACAATCAGTTCAGTTAGTAGCAGTTTTTGTATTTTGTTCCACATTCTATGCAGTTACATTTCAGATCTTGCGGAGCTGGACTTAGCATCTAAATTCATTCACGTATATCATATTGAAAACTCAAAGCATTTGGATCAAGTACCGTAAAGTTATCGCTATCAGAAGATTGACTATTTTCTCAAAGCAAAGCATCCTAACAGTCTCAAACAATCAGCTAAAGGAGAAGACTTGCAGAGAATTTTACGACCTGCGGAGCTAAATTACACATCAGTCAATGTTGTTTGGTTCATGGCTGACCTTCCTTGAGATCTACACACCATTCCATTCATTTGCAGAGGAACTCTATTCAATTAGGTCTGACCTATCCATGTACACACGTTACAGCTCTTCATTGGAGTTTGTGATCTTCCTTGGCCGACGTGGAGGAATCTATTGTTCCAGAGATGATATATATTGATGTAGTAGATGCCTAGGAAAGCATATTTGGATAGTAATGATCATTAGCATAAGTTAATAGTTTCAATTCTTTATGAAGGAGCTTCAAGCTATATCTGGTGCATATTCTGATATTCTGTAATCAGGCCTATGAGCCCTAATTGAAAGCCCACATGTTGCCGGCCAATTTGTATTTGAATTCTATGATATACTAAATGACTGAATCTACATTTGTGTCAAATCTTTGAGTTATTTTCATTGTGTTTACTCTTGCTATACTATTCTCTTTGAGGACCCTCCTAACCGTGACTGCACCAAAAAATTTCCTTATGCTAGTGTAGTTGGTAGCTTGATGTATGCTTTGGTCTATACAAGACCAAGCATTGCCCAAGAAGTGGGAGTCCTTAGTCAGTTTATAGCTAATCTTGGACAGGTACATTGGGATGTAGTGAAGAGAGTGTTTAGATACTTGTGGGGTACTTCTAAGTATTCCTTATGTTATCATGGGTATCCTACAAGGGATTTGCATTCACTTTGTATTTGAGGATTTGTATATTCAGATTGAGCAAGTCACATTGACAATAGGAGATCCACTAGTGCTTATGTGTTCACTATGTTCGATGGTGCTATTAGTTGGATGAGTAAGCATAAACCTATGGTCTCTTTGTCCACTATTGAAGCAGAGTAGATAGCAGCAACTCATGCTTGTAAAGAAGCCTTTTGGCTTAAGATATTGTGTTCTGATGTTGGGTTTGATGCAGGGAAAAGATTACCATTTGTTGTGATAGTCAGAGTGCCATATGTTTGGCAAAGAATCCTACTTTCCACACAAGGACAAAACATATTGATGTCTAGTACCATTTTGTTCGTGACATGGTAGAGGATGGGAAGGTGACTTTGGAGAAATTTGACACTTTGATGAATGTTGTAGATTCCTTGACAAAACTTGTGGGCACAAAGAAGTTCAAATAGTGTTCAAAGTCTATGGGCCTCTCGGCCCCTAGTATTTAAATGCCATCATTCTATTAGCTCTTGAAAGGTGTTGACAAGTGGGAGAATGTTGGGAATTAAGGTGTCTCAACCTTTGCAATTCCTAGCATTTATTATTTGATTATGTATTTATTTATTTTCCTATGTTATATTTAATTTTTCTCATCCAGATTTGTCATTTAGTGTGAGATGGCATGTTGAGATGTCATCCACTTGGAAGATGACTTGGATGGATAAGTCAACATTTGAAAATGTAGGCGTCCCATTCGAGGTGTCATAAATATGCCATATGTTAGCATCTTATGGCTTGTGTAAGAGGTTATGACATATGATAGAATCTATGACATGTAAGAGCCAGAAATAGAGATTCCTATAAGAGGTGGGACAAGTGTCATGAAGCATATTTTCATGTGAGAAGGAAATCCTAGGCGCCCAATTTTGACTATGACAAGTTGTAAGAGGAATAGCTATTATTATTTAGTTATGATAGATTCTCTTACAACTGTAAGTATTGTCATGTATGACAGATTCTATGACAGTTATAAGATGTGTAAGAGCATCTGTCATAGTCTATTCTTGGATGGAGCGCCCTAACTTGGGAAAGTTAAACTTACTAGTTATTATGGATGTAATAGGGTCAAGTGCATGTTGTACAAGTGTCCAAGGCACTGGGAAATGGGCCATGAGGCCAAGTTGGATGCCCACCTCTAGAAGCTTCCTATATTGGCCTTGAAACTCTACAAATACAAGTGCTTGGAGTAGTGTATGTATGGTTTATGTACAAGTACCGTTATGCTACTAGAATTACTCTAGTATTTGACATATGTGAACTCCTGAAAGAACTTGCATTGCAAGTGTGTTGTGATCTCCTTTGGATTTGATAATACATTGTGGAAGTTTTGGAGTGTGGGGTTTTTCACTCGAAAGGGTTTTCCCCACATATATCTTGTGTTGTGAGCATTGTACTTATTTTTAATGTGTTGTTACCTTCCTGTTAATGTGCATCTCATAATCTGTAATTGTAAAAGATAAAAATTTGCATAACTTACCTCATTAGATCAATGTAGGAAGTGTGTTCCACGTACCTTGCTTCCTTTCCTTCCCTGGATTTGAAATTCTTTATTTCAAATTGAGAGGCTTGATGACCCTGTGAAAAACACCTCATACATCTAAAATTTAGGTTTTGGTAATCCTTTGGTTGCTTCCAAGATCTATCCCCCACAATTAGAATAATTTCCCCAATAAAAACCTTCAATAAATCCATCTCAATAAATAAGCAAGTGAAAATGGTATAAGTTCTATTAGCAATCCGATAGGCCATACATACAAACTTACCAATAGAGTTTGCAATCACAATCAAAGCTAGCAATCCTTAAAATTATAGAGGTAGGTAGGGAAATCTAATCTAAATGAGGTTGTAAGTAAAATAGTCACATCAAGGGTCAAAAGATGGGAACCAAAGTCCAATGCTTAGGAAGTTATCTCTCATGATCCATAGTCTAGACTATAAAGTGAGATCCTTGTCCTTTGTGGAGCCAAATTCAAGGATGAATAACCCACTCATACAAGGGTAAATGGTAATTTCCTTTTCTAGTAGAGGCTTCCAAGTGTTGGAGATCTATTTGTGGAGATCATCCAATTTAGGCCAAAACTTGTAAAACTTACATATTATGGCATGGTTATTTAGAAACTCCTCCCACTCTAAAACCTGCATCACCAAATTAATTTTTGGTGTTCTGTCACCTAAGTTTGAGTTTGTGTTATGGCTCCAAGTCCCTTTAACACTCCCATAGTATAAGGGAGTGGTGGGCCTATCTACAAACTTATGTAAGGAGCAACTTGGTTGCAAGTTTAAGGAGGAGGATGTCTTACTGTTGAGTGTAGAGAATACTGAGAGGGGGGGTGAATCAGTATTCTCAAAACCTTTTCATTTACACATTTACTTAACCATTTACCAAATTCAATAACATGAAAGTAAAGTAAATATGAAAAGAGTGACCACAAATTCATAACACATAGACACCAGGATTTTACGTGGAAAACCCAAAAAGGGAAAAACCATGGTGAGTGTTAGCTCACAATATATTATGATAACAATACCAGATTACATAAGGCTCACTATCCAAAGGAATGCTCACTACAGGTGGACTCATTGTCCAAGTGGACTCACTATCCATACAGAAGGAAAGATAGAAGATAGAAGAAAAGATTGGCTCACTGCCAAGAGTTGACTGCTACAAATGCATCTACAAAATACTGAGGTGTAGTTCCATTATTAGTTCAATATACAGATTCAAATGTCTTCATAATGTTTATTCTACTTTTTCTGCTCTGCTCTACATAAACTCTGCTCTTCTACCCTTACTATCTTTTTCTAGTCACAATTCTGCTTTAGATTGCATACACATTGAATTCGTACACACACTTCCACAACACCTCACTCAACACCGAAATGCATCGAGTATATATATTCACTACAAGATTTATCTCATAATTAGGTCAGCAAGCCAAATATGAACCGTGTATACAAATGTTATATCTTGTCGGCTTGAACTTGTGCACAATCTGTAATGTGGACCCAAACAATTATTCAATAGTCTTCATATAGTTCGGCACCAATCATTCAACCACTTAGATTGATTGTTCAAACAATATATCTTCTCCACATAAAGATCTAACATGCTTGTCAACTTGGTTCTTAAGAACATGCTTGATCAATCCATCTGTCACATCATAACTCTTATTGTGGACCATAAGAGACTCAAAGATTCATAACCAACATTCATTTTGGACCTCTTAGTATACCTTCCAAACCGTAAGACAAAATATGCAACAGTGGAGGAATGTGGACCCTTTTACTCTGGTAGTGTGCACTGTTCCTATCTTTACTCTGTTCACCCAAACTTGGACCAATCACAACTTCTGGAAGTCATCAGGACTTGCAATATTGAACATAGTACCTTCAAACAATTTTGAATAATATACCTAAATCGCATACCTTGATCATCAACTGTGGAGGAATACTAACACAAACACTATCATTTACACTATGTAATGTATACTGCTCATACTTAGCCATTTATCCTTCCGAAGTAAAGTCTCTTTGCCATGCCGGTGGAATCTCCTTTCTTTGTTGCCATCAATGACAACATTCAATCATTCATCAGAGCAATGTCTCTTGTCAACAATCTCCCCCTTTGGCATTGATGGCAACACTTAGTGAAAAATGTGTATCTACTCCCCCTTTCTGTGTACACTTTGTTCTTTCACTCCCCCTCAAGTGTTTTCCCATTTTTCACTGGTCTTCTTCTCCCCCTTTGACATCAATGGCAAAGGTGTATGTACAAGAGTCAAAATTGCAAAAACTATCATACTTTGTCGCATATGTACACATACAATCTTCAACTTAATTAATTGTAGGTGAAAGAATATCCTTGTACACAGTCTTTAATTGTGTAATTTCTTCATCCCATCATTTCTTAGCTCTTTCCAAAATTTGACTAACCTTTTACCAGAAAAACTAATTTCTCTACCTTTTGCACGTCTGAAGGTGTATCAATTAATGCTTTTGCTTTCAAGGCTTCTTCTACAAGATTATCCATTGAATCTATTTGGGGACTCATCAATCCTCTCAATTAACACATTCTATTTTTAATTTGGTCCCTCTTAATCATCAAATCACTTAAATCATTGTGAATTTTGATAACTTGCATCTCTTTGCAACTTAGTGACTCAACTACTAGGTCAAATGACTTAGAGATATTTGTCAATTGTAATTCCAGATTATTGATCTTTTCTCCTAACTTCTTTGTGGCTTCTGGCCATGATACACAAAATTTGTATAGGTCACAGGATTCTTTGATGGCACTCTGTATATTTTTTATTCCAATGTCCAACAGAGTTTTGCTATTTGCTATTATGGACTTCAACTCAGCTAATCTAATTATCTCATCAAACTCTTTCTTCACTTTTGTTTCAGTAGACTTTTCAAAAGATTCAAAATGAATACTTACCGAGTTTATGAGTCCCTTGAGTTGATTTATTGAAGACATTGAAGTGTCCTTTTGATATGATGGCATCAGCTTCTCCAAAATTTTGGATGCCTCACCAATCAGTTCACTATCCTGCATGTGTGACTTCAAAATTTCTTCTTGTGCCTTTGCTTGCACAACTAGTACCAATTTAAATTTTTGTATCAGAGACATTGAGTCCAGGTTTATTGGTGCCTACAAAAACTCAGGTTCATCCAAGATTTTTTTTCTCTCTCCAAGAATTCCTTGATAAACTCTGCAGTGTCTCTTGCTATATGAGAGACTTCCTCTTCTTGGTTTAGTTCCAGAGGATCTAAATCCATGACCTCATTAGCATCATTCTTTTATTCTGGAGAAGAGTTTTCTTCAGCTTGTTCCTCTTTCAGATCATCATCTTTGTTTTGTTCCTCACACTTCTCTTTATTTGTCTGATCATCAATCTGTTGTTCTGGAGGAATACTTGTTTTGGATTGATCCTTAACTATAGTATCAGTAATAGGGACTAGATCATCTTTCTCTTTCAGCGCTTTGTCACTTCTGTCCAATCCTTGATCCATGTTTTCCTCAAGAATAGATGTACCAACCCCATCATTTATTTCTACTTTATCATATATAGTTGGGAGATGATGATCCCTTAACACTCTCAACATGATTTCATATGTATCCTTTACTATAACTTTCTCAATGTCATCTAATATGAGAGTGTTCATCCTTTTCTTTGTTCTGAATTCCTTTTGCAACACTTTGGAGACTTTTGCTCTATC
Organism: Cunninghamia lanceolata; assembly: GCA_027924645.1. Taxonomy (NCBI): domain Eukaryota; kingdom Viridiplantae; phylum Streptophyta; class Pinopsida; order Cupressales; family Cupressaceae; genus Cunninghamia; species Cunninghamia lanceolata. The sequence continues at coordinate 1,649,076 of BSBN01001310.1, forward strand.
TTCCGGTGTGATCTCTGGACATAACTTTATCAGTGTATATTCTCTGAGCTCAACATCCTTAGCCATAGCAGCTTCCTTTCTTGCAGTCATTATACTACCCAAGTTGTTTGGGAGACCAATAATAATCTCAATAAGGTCTTTGTTGTAGATGTCCAAATATCTGACGACAACAATCTCAATAATTCTTTTGTCTGGATCATCATACTCATCATATAGTTGAGCTATGGGTTTCAAATTGCCATCAACAATTATATCTTTTACGACATCCTCAAGACTTATAGTGGCTTCTCCTGTCTGAGACTCATCTTGCCTTGACCTTTTCTCAACTTTTGCCTTACCAAAAGGTTTCTTCTTACTGCTCCTGAAGGCTTTGGTGGCCTCAGTTTTTATTTTCTTCACTTCCTCATCTGACTCAGTTTCTTCCTCATCTGTTCCTGTACTAACATACATTCTATGACCTTTGGTTTTATGTCTCTTGTGGCTTGTTGCACGGGTTTCCACACTTGCAGAGGGTGTGGGACCGGAGGACATAGATGCAGTTCCTGTGGAAGTAGAACCTCTAGTTCTTTTTGTTACTGTTGGGTTCTCTGGTTGCCTCTTAGGCTCTTCTGGAGCCTTAACTAGTTCACTTTCCTTCCTCTCTTTTGCTTCTCTCTCTACTTGTGCCTTTTCTCTTGTTGTGCAAGAGTACCTTGGGATTTCATGCCTCCATGAGGCAATTTTGTTAAATTATGGTTTAATATTGTGTCTTTGATGTAATAAGGTCAATTAAGACCACTTTATATGTGTTTGAGTCAATATTAGGTTGTTATGTGGTTTATGAAGTCATAATGTAAAAATGTTGTCTTTATTCCAAGAATGCAAAATCAAGGAATGTGAAGGGTCGTAGGTGGAAAATGAGAAGTTAAATGGTTAGAAACTCAAAGGGTAGTTAGCCAATGATTGTCCTTGGTTGTAAATATTTAAATTTTCCTTGGATGGTCGTCAAGATCAAGGGGGGATGTTTTGGAGATCAAATAATACCAATATACTCTATTTTTTTGAATTTTTATTGTATTTTCTGTTGTTGCAGGTGATTGTACGGTCTTATACGACCTATAAGTGATCAAATAAGCATTGGGATTTATAAAGCATTGAGTCTTATTTCATTTTCATTTGGTCTCATCATTTTTCATCAAGATTTGAGCATTTTATAGGCATTTTATAACTAAAACTGGTCTGAAACCCTACTTAGGATTGGCATTAGAAGTTAGCTAGCAGTTAGGGTTTGAATAAAATTCATTGGGTAAGTGTGGAAATTGATTTGGTGAGCTTGGGTAGACCATATTTGACATTTCTGAGCCATTTTTATGAAGATTGGGAGTATGGGTTGTGAAAACCACATAGTGACCTATCAAAACAAGCCTAATTAGGCCTAGTCTCAAAACGGGACAGTCAATATTAGGCCCTCACTTTCCAAAACAACTTATACCCATTTCAACATATGTTTAATAAGGCCAAAATGGGTATTTGAAATAGGTTTCAAATTTTGGATATGAGGTCCGGTCTGCAAGTTATGACAAAAAAAACCCCTTTTGTTGTCCTAATTAAGCCTTTTTCCAGCGTAATAGTCAAAATTTGAAGGATACTTTCCAAAGCAACCTTATTTGGTTTCTTGATATGTTTTAGAGGGCTGTAAAGGGTACTTGAAACTGGGTTTACTTTTTGGAGATTCCACCTTTTTGGGAAGTTGTGTCTGATTTTGTTCCTTGGGAGGGTTATAAGCAAATAGGTCTCTTTGGAAGTGAGCGATGGAAAAGTGAAGATTCAGTGCTCTTGGGGACTTTTATTGGTCTAATCATATTATGTTTATGATGTTCAAGGTGTGCTAGAGGTTCAGTAAGAGGATTGTGTCAAGAAAACACTTTTGGTGCATTTGTTGCCCTTGTAACCATGTTGTATGAGATGAAAGATTGTGTGTGTTTGGGTGATCAGTCAAGAACATGCTTTGTGCTTTTCTAGAAACTTTTGCAGTTACCCATATCTCTGCATCATCTTGTCTCTTTGATTTGTGTTTTGGTGAAACCCCTTTTTAGGGCATAATCTTCTGCCATCTTCTAGGCCTTCCTTGAAATTTCAGGTTTTCTCACCTCAACATGTTTTTTTGCAGACAATTCCTCATATGTCCCAAATCTTTCTTCTTTCGGGTCCCTTGGTTTTCTTAGCATATGTTGGGCATAACTGTCTAGAACTCTTCCATCAACTTCATATCCCATTGGCATAACCTAGACTATTCTGGGCTCAACGTCCTCCATCAAGCATTGGTCTTTTGTCATAATGAAGCATATGGTGTCTTTGTATTTATCAACAACTAATTTGGGGATCCTTTCCCTATATTGCATTAACCTTTGGAAATTTTTGAAATAGCCCCATAGGGTTGAGTTTTGTGCATCAATATTTCCTATGTCACCCAACTAGTTCCTAATCTATACTGCAACTAGTTTGTCTCCAGTCCAAAAATGATTCTTCATGCCTGGTAACTCTTGCATAAAATAGAAAAATAAGCATAGAATCAATGTACCAAATTTGAAAGTGTATTTTCTTTCTTTTGTTTTCTTCAAGTTCTCCATTAACTGTTGTCGGAGCAGTTCACACAGGTCATAAACTGCATTTTCCTTAACCATTTGATAGGCAGTATAAATGGTTGTACCGAAGACAAAGTTTTCTCAGTTTGTGAAGTAGACCTTATAGCTGATTACCATGGATGCAAATCTAATTGCATGATCTTCAATATCACTAATTGTCAATGCCCTTTTATCAAATTTTACTCTAGTGACTTTCATCACTTTATCATTTTTCACAGCCTTTAATACAGGTACTATACCGGTAGAGTTTAGTCCTATGACGGCCCTTATGGCATCTTTGGTGATCTTGAATGTAGAGTTGAGCCACATAAACTCATCATGAATTCAGCTTAAGACATACCAGACCCATTCATCTTCTACAAAAACTGGGAAATCTATATACTAAATAAGTTTCTTCTCTTCCAGTACTTTGAATTCTTCCTTCAAATCAAGTTTATTGTCACTCAGATGATTTAGATACAAATCTTTGAGTTGACTACCTCTGTGTTCTTCTAGGGGAACATGTATATAAGCCCTAACATCCTCCGCATGCATCACACCGAACGGAATCTCTGAAAATGCACCATTTGGATCGACCTCTGTTGATTTGAACGGATGCTTCTTGAATTTTGTCTGTGCTCTTTCGATTATATCAATCACATGTGGTGTTGCCATATTTTGCAAAGGTTCAAATAAATTCATAGTAGGGTTTTGGATCTGAAAAATACCTCTTTTCGCCGAATAAGGGTTTTCTTTTGGTCTTGTCTTAATTTGCTTTGGAAATCACTAAGTCACTTGGGATTTCCCTTCAGTTTGCCTTAGATACTTAACAGTTTGAATGCAGAATGAATTTTCCATTGAATGAGCCCCTTTTTAATTCTTGACTTAATCGCCATAAATGCTCCTATTAAAAAGCTGTCAAACACATCTCTGTAGAATGTAGTCTATTAGGATTGCTTCACAATGTTTCATGTTTGATCCTTTTCTTCTAGAATTTCTTTTAAAAGATCTATCATATGAATCTTTACAACATATCTTCGTGCTGGATCTCAGCACTGACAATCTGGCTAAGGGATTAAGATTTTTATTGCAGCTCCCCCTAAGCCAAAGCTCGCCATCTACTTCCCTAAGGAAGTATTTGCACTAGAAACTGGTGTGGATCCATCCCTAATATTATCAACATCTTTCTTAATCGAGACCTTGCTCATTTCCTTCTTTGTTTCCACTAGATCAACCTTGTTCTTGCCTTTATCTTCTCTCTGTTCTATTTTCTCTTCTCTATAGGATAGTCTCTCTTCTCATTTTTGCTTATGCAGAATCTTGCAATATGTCCAAACTTATTGCAATTGTAGCATACCACATTCCTTTGTCATTGATTTCTTCTATTGATTGGATTTGATCTGCATTGATTAGCCATATGTCCAAATCTATTGCATGCAAAACACTTTCCATTAAATAATTAAGTATTCCTTGTATTGTAAAAACCATTCCTTACAAGACATCTACATTCATTTGATCTATGACCAATTTTCTTGCAATTGAAATTACATTGACCAGAAAATGATGGAACATTTTGATTCATTCTACTCCTACACTGAGTAGACTTATGACCAAACTTATTGCAATTAAAACAATGGCCATTGAAAGATGGGTACCTTTGAGGATTTGGCTACCTGATCTAAGGTCTTCTAGGTCTTCTTCTTTGATTCCAGAACCGGTTGCCTTTGTTTTCTTCAACATAGTGTTTGCTTGACCTAACTTTGAACTTTCTCTTTTCTCAAATCCCAAGCCTTGCTTGTCATCTAAACTCTTCTGACTTGCAATCAACTCCTCAAGCTTCGCAGAGCTTATCTTAAACTTTTCTTCATAGCTCTTAACTTTCTCCAAATCTGATTTTAGGCTTACAACTTCTTTTTCAAGTTTATCACATTCTTCTAACTTGTTTTTTACCGTCAGATTTAGATCTTCTTCTACTTTAGCTCTTTCTATAACTTCTACTTTCAAATCATCCAGGGTTTCATTTGTTGATATTAATTGTTCACTAACCTCTTTATATTTTTCTTTGAATTTCTTGACTTGTTCTTTCATCTTTAGAATGCATTCATCAGCTTCTTGTATGTTATCCTTCAAATCCCTGATTTCTGCTTCAGATTTTTCAAGATCAATAAGAGCTGCTTCCAGTTCAACATTATTTTCATATGAAAAATTTCCAAATCTTCTAGTTGCCATGAGTGAACTCTCCTAGATCTTCCTCAAGTTGTTAGGCTTCTTCCAAGGAACCTTGCTCTAATACTAATTGTTGAGTGTAGAGAATACTGAGAGGGGGGTGAATCAGTATTCTCAAAACCTTTTCATTTACACATTCACTTGTCCATTTACCAAATTCAATAACATTAAGGTAAAGTAAACATGAAAAGAGCAGCCACAAATTCATAACACATAGGCACCAGGATTTTATGTGGAAAACTCAAAAAGGGAAAAACCACGGTGAGTGTTAGCTCACAATATATTATGATAACAATACCGAATTACATAAGGCTCACTGCCTAAAGGAATGCTCACTGCAGGTGGACTCACTATCCACAAAGAAGGAAAGATAGCAGATAGAAGAAAAGATTGGCTCACTACCAAGAGTTGACTACTACAAATGCATCTACAAAATGCTGAGGTGCAGTTCCATTATTAGCTTAGTATACAGACTCAAATGTCTTCATAATGTCTGCTCTGCTTTTTCTACTCTGCTCTACATAAACTCTGCTCTTCTTCCCTTACTATCTTTTTTTGGTCACAATTCTACTTTAGATCATATACACATTGAATTCGCACACACACTTCCACAACAATACCTCACTCAACACCAAAATGCATCAAGTATATATATTCTCTACAAGATTTATCTCAAACTTAGGTCGACAAGCCAAATATGAACTGTGTATACAAATGTTATATCTTGTCGGCTTGAACTTGTGCACCATCTGCAATGCGGACCTAAATAATCATTCAATAGTCTTCATATATGTTGGCACCAATCATTCAACTACTTAGATTGATTATCCAAACAATATATCTTCTCTGCATAAAGATCTAACATGCCTATCAGCTTGGTTCTTAAGAGCATGCTTGATCAATCCATCCGTCACATCATAAATCTTACTGAAGAGACTCAAAGATTCATAACCAACATTCATTCTAGACCTCTTAGTATACCTTCCAAACCACAGGATAAAATATGCAATAGCGGAGGAATACAGACCCTTTTACTTTGGTACTATGCACTGTTCTTGTCTTTACTCTCTTCACCCGAACTTACACCAATCACAACTTAACTTCTGGAAGTCATCAAGACTTGCAATCTTGAACATAACACCTTCAAACAATTCTAAATAATATACTTGAACCACATACCTTGATCATCAACTGTGGAGGAATACTGACACAAACACTATCATTTACACTATGTAATGTATATTGCTCATACTTAGCCATTTATCCTTCCAGAGTAGTCTATTTGCCATGCCGGTGGAATCTCCTTTCTTTGTTGCCATCAATGACAACATTCAATCATTCATCAGAGCAGTGTCTCTTGCCAACACTTACTACCAGAAGAAGACTTAGACCTTGCTAGCAAGGCACTCCTACCAAATCCTCCACCCTTGTCACTCAAAAAACCTTGTCTAATAATGATATTCTCGTGTCTAACCTTATAGTTGTTGTGCATACAATCTTCTATGTGAAACTTGAGAAAAGGGGTCCAAGCGAGCTCCAACCTTTGCAAAGCTTGTTGATGATTCCCTTCCATTATATAAATTTCCATTAAGCCCTTAGACAACCATGTTTGCCTCTTTTGTGCTACGATAATGAACAAATGCATATTCCCTAAAGCACAAGGTTTCAAGATTACAAGGGATATGCACATTAACAATCCTATCAAAATCTCCACATAATTCCTAAAGAGCCTACTTATTAATTAGAAAAGGAATGTTTTGCAAAAAAAATAAGTTAGTAGAATCCACCAAAGGGGAAAACTATGAAAATTCAAGAGGCATCGCAAGAGATGAACACAACTTCATAAGTGCCATTTATTGATTGAGGGGTTTCTTTGAATTATTTTTCCTTTTTACGTGTATCCCTCATGGAAAATGAATGAGACGTCCATTTGACATTGATTTTAGCTAGCACATGATTACAAAATTTTCTTTTTATTAGAGGCCTTAATGACATTTTCACAACTTTTCCATAGCTCATCAACCATCCTTATTAGAATTTGGATACTGCCTTTAAATATGTATTTTACCATATTTGTAGTTCTTTGCTTGGACTTTGCATTTATCTCTTGGACATTACTTTGTGCCTTATGTAGAAGGCTCTTTAATTTATTTACCTCTTTCTATAGGGAATTATTATCTTGTGGTTTGTTGGGAGGGGTAATGCTTTCTTTCAAGCTCCTACATTTGCTCCTTTAGCCTATTAGTCATTCATTGTTCATAAGCTAGGGCGCTTTAACTTTATTATCTCAACTTTGGCCTCCCGATATTCTTTATATAACCTTCTAGTAGTGGCCTCATTGAATTAGGTTGTGTGTATGACTAGAGAAGTAGCTTCTATAGCAAACACCAAATCTCTTTACAATTATCTTACCCTACATATTTGGTGGTAAGAACTCCACATATGGTTTATTCTCTATAGGGGCAAGTACCTATATTGTCAATGCTTCACTTTGATGGTCAAAACTAGAACCCTCCATGAACCTACAAGCTCCATATTGGATTATAAAGAATTTGTCATTCAAAGGATAATGATAAATGGTTTGAGGTTGATAAATGGTCAAAGGATAATGATGGTGATTTTGATGATATTTTGGATAAGGTTTGATCAAAGGATGATTTTTGGATTTCAAACCAAAAGAGGCTTAGGGGAAATCTAGATCTCTATGGATGTAAAAGGATGTTATCCTCTTCTACTTGGGGTGGGCAAGACACACCAAGCAAAAGAAGGATAGAAGGATATTTTACTTGGGGTAGACAAGACACACCAAGTAAAATGGGATTCTTGAATTTCACTAACTTAGGAGTAGTCTAAGCTTCTAAGCTAATTTATCCAAGGTTGATAAGGGCTAATTTATACAAAACTTAAGATAGACAATTTCTTAAGCCTAATACAAATTAGGGGATAATGATAAGATATAGATTTTTCTTTAGCCATGTTTTGATTGAGAGGATAGTTTTGATTTGGTGATATGGAGGTTATGTCTAAATAAGGGATGGATTTGGATGTTGGTGTGGATTTGATAAGGTTTTAATTTGATGGTATGAACATGTTGGTCCAAAAATTCTCTATGTGATTAAATTTCGTAAGGTTCCCGATGGGAAAATAGGATGATTAGGGGGATGGAGATGAAAATTTGGATGAAATGAATGTCCTTAGGGAAAGATGATTTGGTGAAAAAAGTAAAGAGGATAATTTTGGATCAACTTCAAAGTCTTCTAAGGTGTCAAGAATAGTCAATTTTTGATGGGGAAGCTATTATGTTTGATTGCCTAAGGTCACAAGTGGAGACGCTGACAATGTCTTTGTAGGCACTGACAGACAGAACGTAGGTGATGATAGACAAAACATAGCCACTGACAAGGATAGCAGATACACTGATAGATAGATTAGAGGTGCCGAGAGATGGATTAGAAGTGTTGATAGATCAAACAAAATTGTTGACAGTCAGATCAAAGGCTCTAACAATTTGGGTGAAGGCGTTGATAATCTAAGCAAAGGCACTGACAGACAGAGCGCATGTGCTAACAAATATAATGTAGACACTGAATAGACTATAAATGTGTTGACTAAGTTGACTATTTGGTCATTGGATTGTTTTTTTAGAGGCGCTGACAGATACAGTGAATATGCTAATAGAGACAATGGATGCACTAACAGAGACATTGAATGCACTGACAAAGATAGCAAATGCATTGAAAAGGATGGAAAATGTGTTGATAGGGATGGATTAGGCTCTAAAAGACTAATTTTTGAATGATTTTTATGTTTTTTGGTCAAAGATTCTCTTGGAAAGAGATTTAACAAACAATAAGACACAATGGTTGTTTGATTTTTCAGGGAATAAAAGGCTAAATGGCTTTTATGGCTCTTCACAATGAATACACTTCAAGCACATAAACATTCTCTAAAATTATTCAAGTAGGAGTGATTTTGTAATGTGGGCCCACACGATAGAATACCTATCCATGTTCTTACCTAATTAAGAACACTTCACCCTGAGCGGATAGCTAAGGATAAGGGCATTGTACCCAATACCCCTTTCCTTGAAGGCTTTCAAGCCCTTCCCAAAGAAAAATTCTATCTCAGCTTCAAGGAGGTACGATGGTGAGTAACTTCAAGGGGTGGTCTACATCCCTTACATCACACTAGAAAATGGCCAAAGGTCTTAACTAGGATTTACAAGTGTCTAGGGGATGTCCCAATATACACTAGGTATGGGGGATGAATCTTTGAACAAGGGATGACCAAGCATCTAACCAAGAACACCACCACTCCAGTCTTGGTGGACCAAGGGTCTTAAGGGTATTGTTTAGATGAAAGGGGTCCCTATTGAAGTGAGTCTTTTGATTCTCACAACATTTATATACCCCGCCAAAACACAGGGTTGAGTTCATCTCTTGGAGTGTGTATATCTCCAAGCAGGCCTCCTAGGAAAGAAAACACTACTCACTTTTGAAAGATCATAAAAAGCACAAGGGGAGAGCATACGTGAAAGTAGTTGATGTAGCACACAACATACACTCAATATATTTTTTCCATTAATCATGTGAGAGCCAAATATCTGAAGACTGAAACATAAAAAAACTTCTATTCATCAACTCTCCCGCTACAATGAGAGAAAACTCTCTTATATCCAAGAAAATCAAAAAATCAAAAAATTACCTTTTTTGGCAGATTTTGACAATTGTCAGATTTTGCCATTTTAGGTAATTTTACAATCATATCTTGAGAATCCAGTTTTTTCCCAAAAAACTCATAAAGCTAAGGTAGGACGAAAAAACAACTAACATCCTAAATTTGAAACATGAGTTTCAAGTTATTAAAAAAAGCAACTTTTAAAAAACTAGAAAAAAACACTAATTTGCCATTTTGAAGGCCAAGATGAAAGTTTCAAGCCCCAAAAAAGTGCCAAGACGAGGTCCAAAAAAACACTAATTTGCCATTTTGAGGGCCAAGATGAAAGTTTCAAGCCCTGAAAAAGTGCCAAGACGAGGTCCAACCGACTAGGGTCGGTTGGGAAACCACTGGCCACCTCATAACGCATCCACCTGTAAAATTTTGTAGAAAACCCACATCCGAGTCAAAAGTTATGACATCCGAAAGTCCCTGCATCATTCTCCTCTGGTTGAAAAGAACGCAGCTCCTGCAAGTGAGTGTCTTCAAATTGCTGCCATGTGACTGGATCTAACCTCTGCACTTCCCACTCTGTAATCCATGTGCTATCTGATGGTGGCAATCCATCCTACTATACTAAATACTTGTTGTAACGCCCGTGCCGAGTGTAGATAGTGTTCTTATCAAGAACCTGTGCAATCTTTTCCTTCTTCTTATGGGGAATGTGATTGTGCCATGCCACCTCTGGTTGACTATCTTCAACATCATCCTCACCATGGAATGCATATAAATTAGAAATATTAAACATAAGAGAAATATCAAGATCATCTGGTAAACTGACATCATAGGCATTATCATTGATCTTCTTCGTAATTCTGCAAGGACCAATTTTCCTGTACTTCAACTTGTGATATGTTCCAGTAGGAAACCACTCTTTTCTCAAATATACCATCACTAAGTCACCCTCACTGAATGTCTAATGTTGCCTACTAGTATCCACTGAATTCTTGTACCTCTCATTACTGTCCTGCAACTTCTGTCTCACTTCTTGCTGCAACTGTTGAAGGTGTTCTGCAAATGCTTCCCCATCATCACTAACCCTATCTTTCATTGGTAGCTGTACCAAATCTAGAACACCCTGAGGATTCCTGCCATACACAATCTGGAAAGGGGACTTTCCCGTTGATCTATTAACAGAACTATTATAGGCAAATTTGGCCTGGGGTAATGCCAAATCCCATTGTTTTGGCTTTTCTCCAACAATACACCTCAGCAAATTTCCTAGACTTCGATTGACTACCTCTGTTTGCCCATCTATTTGAGGATGATAGGCACTACTAAATTGTAACTTGGTCCCCATCGTCTTCCATAAAGTCCTCCAGAAATGACTGAGGAATTTGGTATCCCTGTCAGAGGTAATAGTCTTTGGAACACCATGTAGTCGAACAACTTCTGAAAAAAATAACTCTGTTACCCTCGTTGCATCATTAGTTTTCTTACAGGCAATAAAATGAACCATCTTGGAGAACCTATCAACAACTACAAAAATGGAATCATTACCTCGTTGAGTATGTGGAAGTCCCAACACAAAGTCCATGCTCAAAATCTGTCCATGGTGCAGCTGGTACTGGTAAGGGCATATACAATCCTGTATTTTGTGAATGTCCCTTAGCCACTTGGCAGATTCTACACCTTGTTACATACTTAGTTATATCCCTCTTCATCTTTGGCCAGTAATATTTATCTTCTATCAAGGCTATTGTCTTGTCCTTGCCAAAATGTCTAGCCAACCCACTACTATGAAATTCTCTGATAATGTTTTCCCTCATAGAGCCAGCTGGTATGCATAGTTGTTTTCCTTTAAATAGATACCCATCTTGCATAAAATATTCACCCCTAAAGTGATCCAAGTTACCAGATACTGGTACCTTCAATTGTTCCACAATCTCCCAAAAATTATCATCAAACTCATACAATTTTTTTATGGCATCAAAACCAATCACCTCAGCTTCCATTGTGGTCAAAAGTGCAACACGCCTACTTAACGCATCTGCAACCTAATTTTGTTTTCCAGACTTATGCTTCAACACAAAGTTGTAACCCTGCAAGAAAGAGACCCACTTGGCATGCCTACTATTCAACTTTTTCTGTGTGTTCAAGTATCTCAGTGCAATATGATCTGTAAACAATACAAACTCCTGGGGAACTACATAATGTCTCCAATGCCTCAATGCTTGAACAATTGCATAAAATTCCAAATCATAAGTAGAATAATTCTTTTTCACTTCATTCAGCTTTTCACTAAAGAAAGCTATAGGTTTTCCATCTTGGCTAAGCACGGCACCTATTCCCACATGGGAGGCATCACATTCTACTTCAAATACCTTATCAAAATTTGGCAATGCAAGTATAGGTGCTTCTGTTACCTTTTGCTTCAAGTACTTAAAGCTCTCCTCAGCATCCTTGGTCCATATGAGCTCCCTTCCTCTAGTGCAATCTGTTATAGGAGCTACAATACTACTGAAATTTTGAATGAACTTTCGATAGAAAGTGGCCAAGCCATGAAAACTTTTTACCTCTGTGATGCTGCTTGGACTAGGCCATTCTAGAATTGCCCTGACTTTTTCTGGATCCATTCTAACACCATCTTTAGAAATGACAAAGCCTAAGAAAACCAAACTGTCCTGCATGAACCTACACTTCTTCAAATTGGCATAGAGCTTCTCCTTCCTTAACACACCAAAGATGATCCTCAAGTGTTGTAGGTGCTCTTCTTTGTTGTTACTAAATACCAAAATATCATCAAAATAAACTACCACAAACTTACCAATGTAAGGTCGTAGTATAGTGTTCATCAATCTCATAAATGTACTAGGTGCATTTGATAACCCGAATGGCATAACCATCCACTCATATAATCCATCTCCAGTCTTAAAGGCTATCTTCCACTCATCCCCTTCTCGGATCCAAATTTGGTGGTAGCCACTTCATAGGTCGATCTTGCTGAAATATTTGGCCCCTACAAGGACATCCATCATGTCTTCCATACAAGGTATAGGAAACCGATACTTGATGGTAATCTTATTAATTGCTCTGCTATCAGTGCACATCCTCCATGTTTCATCTTTTTTTGGGGTCAGCAATGCAGGTACAGCACATGGGCTCATGCTCTCTCTCACCACACCTTTACTTATGAGTTCTGTGACTTGCTTATTCATCTCTGCATGTTGTGTTGGATTCATCCTATAAGCTGCTTGGTTGGGTAGAGTTGTTCCTAGAATCAAATCAATATGATGTTGAATATCTCTCTTTGGTGGTAAACCATTAGGCAATTCATCAGGCAAGACATCAACAAATTCTTCCAATAGCTCTGCTACTTCTGGGGGAACTGAGATGTCTTCCTCTTAACCTTTTTTCACTACTAATGCGTAACAACACCCTATCACCTTCATTTCTTTAACAAGTTCTCTTTCAGACAACATGGTCTCACCTTTTCCTTCATCCTTGAGAGGTAATAAAATCACCTTAGAGCCATCTTTCCAAAAGGTATATGTGTTTTTCTCTCCATCATGCATAACTTTTCTATCATACTGCCATGGCCTTCCCAATAACACATGACAGGCATCCATTGGGACAACATCACACCATACCTCATCTTGATAGATCTTCCCTATGCTAAACTTAATTAGGCATCTTTTATCAACAGTGACTTCATTCCCCTTTTTAAACCATGCAATGTGGTACGGATGAGGATGTTTTTCACAGTGTAAATTCAATTTCTCTACCATTTCTTTAGAAACCATATTTTCACAACTACCTCCATCAACAATAACTTGACATACCTTGCCACCTGAAGTGCATCTGGTTCTGAAGATATTGGTTCGAAGCCATGAACCATCAGAGATTTTGGCTTGTATTTTCTCTTTCTCTGGGATCACCATTGCCCTTCTCATCATGAGACTTTCTCCCACATCTGGTGGAACCTCTAGTTCTGTCCCTTCCACTTCATGTTGCGTTTGAATCAGGTTCACCCTAGGTTGTCCTCCTTGATTTCTTTCTTGCATGTTATAATTTGAGCATTCAAATGCCCTATGACCTTCTTCTCCACATCTGAAACAAGTGAAAGGCCTTCTTTGGTTTTCCCATCCTCTACCGTTACCATAACCTCTACCTCTTTGAAATCCCCTTCCTTGTTATTGATTCAAAGGATCTTGTCGGGTGTCTGCTTGTTTTTCCAATCCATGGGATGACTCTCCCCTGCCATAACTTGAACCTCCTCGAAATGGGGTTGATGTACCCCTTCTTCCTCCTCTATTCCTTTGATGGTATTGTCTGTTTTGTTTTTCTTCAGCCTTTAGAGCCAATTGGTAAGCCTCTTCCATATTGTTAAGTCGATGCATGCTCAATTCATCTTGAATAGAGAATTTCAGGCCATTCACATATCTAGCAACCATCTATTCATCAGTTTCTTGATGCTCTATATGTATAGACAGCGTATAAAACTCATTTGTATAATCTTGCACAGAAGAGAGGTTCTGCTTTAAATTTTGAAACCTACGAAAAAGGGTTTGCGCATAATCTATGGGCAAAAAGTTTTCTCTCAGCTTCTTCTCCATTTTATTCCATGTTATGATCTTATCCTTGCCTTTCCTTGCTCGTTCCTTTTGAAGATGATCCCACCAAATCATTGCATGACCCTTTAATTTGGTGCATGCAAATTTCACCTTATTTTCCTCTGTCATGGATTTCCATTCGAAAAATTTTCTCATGTCATTCAACCAGTCTATCAACTCCTCTGGTTTAAGACTACCTACATAATCTGAAACATCTACCTTGATCCCTTCATTTTTCCCTTCTAAGGCCCTAAGCATCCATTCTTCAAAACTCATGCCTTCTAATTCTTCTTCTTCATGTTCTGTATCTTGATTTGTACCTCCTCGACCTATCTCTTCATCAAATTCGTCTCCTCCTCTACCCAGTCTTTGGTTTTCCATCTGTGTTGTAAGTTCAGCTATTTGCCTTTGCAGATTTTGCATTTCTCTATGCATTTGGGCAAGACCACCTCTTCCTCTTCCTCTCCCAGGCATCTTCCTGCTCTGATACCAGATGATGTAGCACACAACATACACTCAATATATTTTTTCCATTAATCATGTGAGAGCCAAATATCTGAAGACTGAAACATAAAAAAACTTATATTCATCAACTCTCCCGCTACAATGAGAGAAAACTCTTTTATATCCAAGAAAACGAAAAAATCAAAAAAATTACCTTTTTTGGCAGATTTCGACAATTGTCAGATTTTGCCATTTTAGGTAATTTTACAATCATATCTTGAGAATCTAATTTTTTCCCAAAAAACTCATTAGGCTAAGGTAGGACGAAAAAACAACTAACATCCTAAATTCGAAACATGAGTTTCGAGTTATTAAAAAAAGCAACTTTTAAAAAACTAGAAAAAAACACTAATTTGCCATTTTGAGGGCCAAGATGAAAGTTTCAAGCCCTGAAAAAAGTGCCAAGACAAGGTCCAACTGACTAGGGTGGTTGGGAAACCACTGGCCAGCTCATAACGCATCCACCTGTAAAATTTCGTAGAAAACCCACATCCGAGTCAAAAGTTATGACCTCCGGAAGTCCCTGCATCAGTAGTACTCCTTTAAGGGATACACAACAAAGTATTTGCAAAAGTATTTCTAATCCTCAAGGTCACCCAAAGGCGTGAGGGGAGAGCATATGTCCTAGTGCAAATCAAAATAAAGCAAACAAGTAAACTGCCACTACTTTACTTTAATGCAACTAAACTAGTGAAAGACAAATGTTCTTTGACCACGGGGCTGCAAGAAATTGTTAGTGGTTTGTAATAAAGGCCTTGCTCAAATGTTTAAAGCTGAAATAAATTCAAGTTAGTATCCCAAAAGATGATATGAGTTAGGTTCAGACAGAAGCGCTAATACACAAAACATAGGTGCTAATAGCAGAAATAAAGGAGCTAAAACAGAAACCTAGATGTTGATAGAAGGTGCGAAGGCACTGATAGTCAGTACAGAGGTACTGATAGTCAGTACAAAGGTACTAACAAAAAATATAGGGCACTTTCAGACAACTCAGAGGCATTAAAATGTTAAACTAAAGTGCTAAGATGCTAAGCAAAAGTGTTGAAATAAAGTACAGAAATGTTAAATAGACAGTGTATACTTATCTTTACCTATCGACGAAGGTGCTTTGAAGATAGAGGCTCTAAAACAAAGCTTGGAGGCACTGAAACAGAGACCATCGATGTTGATCTGACATAAGAGACAGAAACCTACAAAAATATGTTAGGTTGATGACAAAATCAGGACAACAATTAGTCCCTGCATGTAAAGTTAGCCAACAAAGCAACCCATCACTGTATTAGTCCCCAAAACAGACTGTTAGAATGTGAACATAAGCTTAGACAAATAAAATTTGTAAATTTGAATAAAAAACTTATGTAAACTTCCTAATTTTCTTGCAAAACAAAGTGTTAGACCTGCCAAAGATGTCAAATAAGTTGCCAAAACACACTATCAGAGGTCAGTTATATGAAATGATATTCTACAAATAAACACAATGTGGGTGTTAAAACAGTCATCAGAGGTGCCTCTACGGGGCATGAAGATACTAAAACAGACTACTAAGGTGCTATTATGCTAAGCCTAGGTGCTAAACTTCTAGTCCTAGGTGCTAATAGAAGAAATGGAAGCATTGTCAAGCCCTGTAAAACAAAAGATTAATAGATAGTCGTAGGCACTAATAGAGATGATGAAGGTGCTACTGTCTCTGACGAAGGTGCTAAACCATTGTTGAATGCACTACCTTGTCACTTGTACAAGAACACATGGAATTTCTTCCAATAAACATCAAATTCACAGACGGTTAGGTCCCATCAAGCATGCCAAATGAAGATACAAGAAAGTAGGAGATGTTAGAAACACAAAGCAAACCAAAAACAATGGGTTATACCTTTAAATTTTCTCCATTCAAGTCTCCTTGATAAGGTGGAGGAAATGCATGCACCCAATGTAAAATCCTAGCTTTACCCAATATAAACCAATGTAGATTTCTCAATGTAATACCAGCATGGTGGAAGTAAGGATTTAGATGCAAATTGGATATGGAATTCGCTATAATTTTGGCTATGGATGTGAGAATTTTTGGAGCATAAGTATGGTATCTCAAGCTTGTGTGTGTTCAATGGCTTAGGAGAGGCTCTTATTTATAGATATTTGAGGATTTTTAGATCGATGGTGGAGGTTCAAAGGTGAGATCCAAGGGTGGAGATTCTATAGTGAAATCAAGGGCTAGGATTTCATCAACAAAGATGAAGGGCTCATAATATTTTGGAATTTAAAATTTAACCCTGGGAAGGCTTTACATTTATGAGGATGGAGACACGTGAATGAATTTAAAATTTATTTTAATGGGTGAGTTGGATGAGAAGTGACAAATGCATGGATTTGGAAAGGTGAGGTGGAGACATGTGTGAGCTTTATTAATTAAATAATGTGCTTTCATAGATTAGGAAAGATGAGGTGGAGACACATGTGACAACTGTTAATTAAATAATGTTAATCATTTAATCAATTGTGGGGAGATGGGATAATGAGGGATTAGGTTAGTTAATTAAGTGATTAACTTAGTTAATATATCTGGTAGAAATTAGGAGATGGATTAATTAGTGGCTCAAATTAATTAAGTAGAGGTTTACTTAATTAATTTGGTCATAGGGGCTATGTAGGGTAGGGTAGCTAATTAAATAAATGGTATTTATTTAATTAGCCTAGGTTTAGTCATAAGCTAGGTGGATTAATTAAATAAATGGACTTTATTTAATTAATTTGGGTTAGTGACAAAGGATGGGATAATTAATTAAATAAATTGTAATATTTATTTAATTAATTATGGACAATGGTTAGGTGAGAGTAATTAATTAAATTTATATTATTTAATTAATTACAGGTAAGTGACTATGGGGGATTGACAAGTTAATTAAATAAATTGATTTAATTAATTACGGTAAAGGAGATATTAAATTAGCATGACAGGGGATGAAGGAAAATGACTGTATAGGGTTTGTAGTTTTTAGGTGTCTACAATATTATTAGCAAAAATAGTTACGATACAATAACCAAGGACATCCCCTTATAGGAGTATGACCAACTTTAGATCTAGAGTACTTCTAGTAGCATAATGATACCTACAAAATGCACTATGAAACCTCCCTCTCTAGCATCCAATATATAAGAGATTGAATACATGTAACAAGTAGTAAACCAAAAATCATGAGCCAATAACATGACCCAGAAATGGTGCCTAAATCATGGGCCCAAATGAATTCCCTCCTTGGTCTTGGTCTTCTAACCTACAAATACAATATGCTCTTACACCTATCATAATTTGTCATATGTAACTCCCCAAGTTGGACACACCATTTTGGCTCCATCATCTCCATTCAAAGACACCTTATAATGTGTTATGCAAAGATCAAAAGCTGGTCAACTTGTTCAAGTCAACAATATAACCCCCTCTTACATGCTCTTACGCATGTCATAGGTTCTCTTACACCACTATCTTTGCCATAGATGATCTTACACATCCTTCATTAAAATATATTCTCTTATACATGGTATATTGGCCAAGTCATAAGTGGGGTGCCCTTTTCTAAGAGAACTCATAAATGATAAATAAATAAATAATAAGACAAAAGTTGAGATTGTAAAGTATATGACACACCTGTCCCAATATTCTTCCACTTGTCATATACCTTGAAAGAGCAAAAGGGAGCACTAACACTATCAATTAACTGCTAGGGGTTGAGAGGCCCATAGACTCATTGCACCACCAAAAAATTTTGTGCTCATTGGCTTCATCAATGCATCTACAATATTTGTCAAAGTATCAACCTTCTCTAGCATCACCCTTACATCATCTACCATGTCTTGAACAAAATGGTACTAGACATCAATATGTTTCATCCTTGCATGAAACGTCAAGTTCTTTTCTAAAAAGATAACACTTTGATTATCACACTAAACTGTAGCAACTCTCTGACTTAGCCCAACATCTAAATAGGGTTTTTGAAGCTAGATTGTCTCCTTACAAATCTAAGTAGATACCATATTTTTATCCAAGTAGTGGTGAACAAGTTTATCACAACATTTTTTTTGCTCATCCAAATGAGTGCACCACCAAACAAGTTAAAACATACCCACTTGTAGATATTTTGTTGTTGACATCACCTGTCCAATCAAAACCCACAAATCCATAAATATCCATTGAGTGTTGGTCCTCTAAAATATCGCCATGATAGCAAATGGAGTACTTGAAATTACCTTGGAAGTACCTAAAGACTCTCTTCATTGCATCCTAATGCTTAATTCTAGGATTTATCCATAAAATGGCTCAAGACTCCCACTGCTTGGGCAATGTTTGTTCTAGTACAAACCATAGCTTACATTAAACTACCATCTACACTAGCAAGACCATAGCATGCCTCAAACTAACAAATGCACTAGCATAAGGAAAATGAGCCATGTCCTCCGTCTCTATGGGTGTCATAGGACACTACTCAA
Organism: Cunninghamia lanceolata; assembly: GCA_027924645.1. NCBI lineage: Eukaryota > Viridiplantae > Streptophyta > Pinopsida > Cupressales > Cupressaceae > Cunninghamia > Cunninghamia lanceolata. Next base: position 1,668,157 of record BSBN01001310.1, read on the forward strand.
CTAAAAGTTTAGTTCCCATAAAATAGTAACACTCATTGATTTGTTACCTACCATTCTAAAACACTACAGTACAAAGTTTGCATACTTACTATGGCCCAACCAAATCTTTGTATTTTATTTCTCTTTTGATCTCCATACCTAAGATATACTTAGCAACCCCCAAGTCCTTCATATCAAATTGTGCTAAAAACTTAGGCTTCAAATCCTTTCTTACATCCTTACTATTACTAAAAAGCAACATATCATTTACGTACAAAGTGATAACAAAGAAATGATCATTATCTTGTTTTTAATAAACATAATGATTTGATTTGGATCTCAAAAATCTCAATCCCAACATGAAATTAGCAAATTTTTAGTGCCACATTCTAGGAGACTATTTGAGATCATGTAAAGACTTTTTAATCTACAAACCAATGACTCCTTACCTTGTCATATAAATTTCTTCATCTAAATCACCAAGCATGAACATTGTTTTCACATCCATCTATTATATTTTTAAATCAAAATTTGATTCAATAGATAATAGGAACCTAATAGATGTCAACTTAGTAATAGGAGAAACTATTTCAAGAAAGTCTATCCCCTCAACCTAGGAGTATCCTTTCACAACTAACCTCACCTTGTACTTTTCAACACTACCATCTAAACCAATATTTTTCTTAAACACCCATTTACAACCAATAGTTTTTCATCTATCAAGCAATTGTACCAAATCTGATGCATTATTATTTTTCAATGCAACTATCCTCTCATCCACGGTTGCTCTCTAGGTCTTAGAATCATCCATATCCATTGCATCCTTAGTAGTTCTAAGTTTATCAATGTTAGTTAACAAAGTGAATATGCATCTATAATTAGACAAGCTATACCTATCTACTTTCCTTCTTTACAAAGTGGACCTCTTCAAAAGTTGAGGTGGAGATTCTACTTCTTCTTCCAAACTCTCTAAGCTCTCCTCATTTGGTTCATTATGAACTTTTGGTTCATTTTCTCATTCAACCTTGTTAATCTTTCGTTGTAGCTCAACAATTAAATTATCATCCTCATTTGGCTACACAAATTTGGGATAAACTTAATCTTTCTAAATATCATATTTTGGTTATATAAAACTCTCTCAATCACAACATCCCAATGCTTGTCTCCTTTCACACTAACACCATAACTAATGAAGATACACCAAGTTGCCTTGTTATCTAACTTTGACCACTAATCCCTAGGCACATGAGCATATGCCTCATACTCAAATACATGAAGATGATGAAGTGAGGAATTTTTTCCCGTCAATACTTGCATATGAGTGTTATCCACAAGTGTTGATGTGGGAGACCTACTATTTAGGTAACATGCATTAGCAACCACTTCTACCTAGAACTTCTACTCCAATTCGGCTCCAATAAGAATACACCTAGCCCTCTCCATCAACATCATATTCATTCTCTCTGTAAATCTATTTTTCTAATGGGTATATATCCTTGATCTTTATTCTAGCCTGATTTTCCAAAAGAGCCTTAAACTCCCTAAACCAACTAAAGACCTCAAATTTGATTATGAGAAAATATGCCCACATACTTTTTGAATTCATCAAAGATCAACACATAATACAAAGATTTAGATAACAAAGGAACATTAACATGACCAAATATGTCAAAATGAATCAAGTCCAATAACTGAAAAGATTTATGAGAATTGAAATAAAATTGAACATGGTTTTGTTCTCCATATATGAAATATTCATAGAAATCAAATTCAAGAGTACAATCAATTAATTCCTTAACAATATTTTTATTTTTCAAGGATTGTATACCTTTCTTACCTACATGGACCATTTGTTGGTGCCATAGCATAGTCTGATCGATCGGTGAGTAATTTGCTCTCTAAAGAAAAAGTGTACCTTAGGTACCCAAAAAGTGTTGGAATAAGGTGCCATTAACCTTGTAAATTCCAATATTGTATTTATTCCATTTATTATTTGTAATTTGTAATTACCCATAAGGGAATGAGTTAGTTTCACCTACAATGGTAATTCCATAGTCATCGGAGGTAATTAATAAGTGACATTTACGGTTGGCAATTGTAAAACTCATGTAAATGAGTATAGGTGCCACCTTGGGAGAATCTACTATTTTTAGCATATATGACAAACGTCATAATGTTTGGTGGGGGTGCATGTAAAGAATCTATGACAGATGCAAGTTGTCATAAGATTCTATGACACTATGATGGATATTCATTAGTTGTAAGTTGCTATGTTTAGTCCCAGACGCCCATCTTGGGAAGATACACCTTGGTGGTATATATGATGATTATGATGCATCATAAGATGCTATTCTTGACCTTGGGTGCCCAACTTTGCATGGGCATCTTTTGACAAGTGGAGGTTGCATATATGATGACATTTAATGTTCGCATGTGAGGGATTCTTAGGAGAGAGAAAGTGGATGCCTAGATTGGAGTGTGGATACTTCTATAAGTATTTTAGTAAGTATTTGTTGTAGCATATAGATTTACAGGCACTCAAGTGTTGTTGGAATGTTATCAGACTGAAGACTGGTGGAGAGAGTTGCAAAGTTGTATTGTACAATCATTTTCAGATTAATACAAACTTGGGCCTCTTTCCTGTGTGGTGTTTTTTGACCAAACCTATGAGCACAGAGAAGTTCGTGTGGTGCAGAGAGGCCATGAACCTTGTTTCTAGTACCTGATTATTTCATTTGATTTCCTATGGGTTGATTTTTAATGTATAATGTCAAGTGGGAGAATGTTGGAATAAGGTGCCATTAACCTTGTAAATTCTAATATTATATTTATTCCATTTATTATTTGTAATTTGTAATTACCCATAAGGGAATGAGTCAGTTTCACCTACAGTGGTAATTCTAGAGTCACCGGAGGTAATTAATAAGTGACATTTATAGTTGGCAATTGTAAAACTAATGTGTAAATGAGTATAGGCGCCGCCTTGGGAGAATCTACTATTTTTAGCATAGATGACAAATGTCATAATGTTTGGTGGGTGCATGTAAAGAATCTATGACAACTGCAAGTTGTCATAAGATTCTATGACACGATGATGCATATGACGGATATTCATTAGTTGTAAGTTGCTATGTTTAGCCCCAGGGGCCCATCTTGGGAAGATACACTTTGGTGGTATCTATGACAGTTATGCCACGTCATAAGATGCTATAAGATGCCATTCTTGACCTTGGGCGCCCAACTTTGCATGGGCATCTTTTGACAAGTGGAGGTTGCATGTATGACGACATTTAATGTTTGCATGTGAGGGATTCTCAGGAGAGAGAAAGTGGATGCCTAGATTGGAGTGTGGATACTTCTATAAGTATTTTTCCATGTATTTGTTGTAGTATACAGATTTATAGGTACTCGGGTGCTACGAGAATTCTGTTAGATTGAAGACTGGTAGAGAGAGTTGAAAAGTTGTATTGTACAATCATTTTCAGATTAATACAAACTTGGGCCTCTTTCCTATATGGAGTTTTTTTCCCAAAAGGGTTTTCTCCACGTTAAACACTATGTTGTGTGTTCAGTTTTCTGATTTGATATTTCTGTGTTGCATAGTTTCTTTTCTATGTTACAATCTCTATAGATAATGCACTGAGAAAAGCTCATTAAACATAATCAAAATTAGATTTCCATTGAGTAGTTGTGCTTTCATTTCTAACATTTGGTATCAAAGCCTGGCCAACTTTAACTCTTGGGTGGTAGTGTGGAAGTTGTAGCTGCAGTGGGAGATTTGATTGCATTTGTTTTGCAGATCTTGAGTTGATATTATGGTTGCATCCACCGTTGCATCAACCTCTTAATTGGACATTGAGAAGTTCAATGGAACAGGGTATGAGTTGTGGAAGCTGAAAATGGAAGACTTGTTGGAAGAAAGAAACTGGTGATTGGCTGTTCAAAATGAGAAGAAACCCAATGATGTCTCTCTGGATGAATGGGCAAGGTTGGATAAAAAGGCACAGGGAACCATTCATTTGTGTCTTGCAGATTATGTCTTGTTGAATGTCGCAAAGGACGAGACTACACCTAGTTTGAGGAAATGGTTAGGTGAGATCTACCAAGCCAAGAGTATGGTAAATAAACTTTATTTAAAATGAAAATTGTTTTCCATGAAAATGAGAGAGGGGGATTCAGTTGCAGAGCATTTAAATTCATTTAATTTGTTGTTGAGTCAGCTTGCATCCATAGATGTTGATGTTAATGAGGAAGATAAATGTATCTTACTTCTTTGTTCTTTACCTAAATCTTGGGAGAATGTCATACTAGCTATCACTACTAACCTCACAGTTCTGAAGTTGGATGCACTTGTTTTAGTTCTACTGTCATATGAATTTAGGAAGAAGAGTTCAGATAGTTTAGGGGATGCTCTTAGTGTCAAGGGAAGACCTAAAGAAAGAGGACCAAAAGGAGATCAGGAAGGGGCTAAGGACAAATCTAAGGGTCAATCTAAGACTCCTGGAAAGAAGAATAGATTTAAGTGTTGGAACTGTGGTAAAAGGGGACATGTGAAGAAGGAGTGCAGAAACCCAAAGAAATAGTGGGAGAATGCTTCTAATAAGTCCTCGAATGTAGGTGAATATGTTTTACTTTCTGCTTGTAATGTTGTTGCTAATGATCACTAGTTAGTTGCCTCAGGATACTCGTTTCATATGACCCCGCATAAGGAATGGTTTTCCACATATGAAGAGTATGATGGAGGTAATATCTACCTTGGAGACAACTCTACATATCTGATAATTGGGAAAGGCAAGCTATTGTTGTGTTTCAGTGATGGGAGGATTAAAACCCTCCCTGGTGTTTTGCATGTTCCTAGATTAGCTAGAAATATAATTTTAGTTTTGAAGTTGAATGATTTGGGAATGCATGTAATATTTGATAAGCATGGTTGCAGATTGGTGAGAGGAAACATGGTGGTAGCGAAGGGAAAGAGATTGGGAAACTTGTTTAGGCTAGAAGCCACTACAGTTTGTAATGCCTCTTATGTTTATGAGGTTTCTAAAAACACTTGTATGTTATGGCACCATTGATTAGGTCACACAAGCAATAATGTATTGAAAACTATTAAGAATAAAGATTTGTTGGATGGTTTTTCTTATTCTAATGAGCACTTTGATTTCTGTGAGAATTGTGTGTTTGCTAAACAAAACATAAAATCATTTCCTTTAGGTAGCAATAGAGCAAAAGAGAAGTTAGAGATTATTCATACGAATGTGTTTGGACTTGTGGATAATGATTCTATTAAAAAATCTTGTTATTTTGTTACCTTCATTGATGATGTATCTAGATTTACTTAGATTTATTTTATGAAACAAAAATCTGAAGTTTTCATTAAGTTTAAATATTTTTAAGTCTTAGTTGAATTCAAATTGGGATTAAGGATAAAAATATTAAGATTTGACAATGTAGAGGAATATTTTTCTAAGGAATTTGATCAGTTTTGCAAGCATGTAGGTATTATCAGCAAAAGACAACTCTGTATACACCACAGCATAATGGTGTTGCAAAAAGGATGAACTGAACAATTATGGAAAGAGCCAGAAGTATGCTGAGTGATGCATAGTTGGATAAATGTTTTTGGGCAGAGGTTGTGTGTACTGCTTGCTACTTGATTAATAGATCTCCTTGTAAGGCTCTTGATTTGACACCTTATGAAGTGTGGATAGGTAAGAAACCTTTTGTTTCACATTTAAGGGTTTTGGGTTGCGAGGCTTTTGTTCATGTACCTAAGGAAAAGTGATCTAAGTTGGATCCAAAAGACGAAAAGTGTACATTCATTGGATATGGTGATAATGTTAAAGGTTATAAGCTTTGGAATCCATTAAACTGTAAGATTATCTATTCTAGAGATGTTATTTTCAGGGAACTTAGAGCTATTTCTGAACCTGAGCAGCCAAAAGAAAAAGATGAAAAGATAAAGAGAGTGCACTTTGATTTAGAGCAGCAAGATGCACCTCAGGAAGAATAGAATGATGGATTGGAGGGTGAAGAAGAAGAAGGAGATTTGAATAGTTTTAATGAAGATGAATCTGTTGTTATAGAAGAAGTTGGTATAGATGATCATGCAAAAGAACGAGTTGAGACTCTTACTCCACCCCTGAGGAGATCCACAAGACAACAAAATCTAGTTGACAAGTATAGCCCACTAGATTTCCATTGTATATTTGTTTTATTGAGTACCGACGATGAGCCTAGATCCTATAGGGAAGTTATTCTTGCAGACGATAGTGAGTCTTGGAAGTTAGCCATGCAGGAGGAGATGATGGCTTTAGACTCTTGTAACACCTGGGATATTGTTTGTTTTCCCAAAGGAAGGAAGGCCATAGGTTGTAAGTTGGTATTCAAGAAGTTTGGAGCAAATAGTTCATTGGAGCTTGTACAAGGCTAGACTGGTAGCCAAGGGCTACTCCCAGAGAGAGGGAGTTAATTTTTGTGAGATTTTCTCTCATGTTGCTAAATTGACTTCTATTAGATTTCTTTTATCCATTGTTGTAGCCTTTGATTGGGAGATTGAGCAAATGAATGTTAAGACTATGTTCTTGCATGTAAATCTTGAGGAAGAAATTTATATGCAATAGCCTACAGGTTTTGAGGTAAAAGGAAAAGAACATTGGGTTTGCAAGTTAAAGAGGTCTCTATATGATTTGAAACAATCTCCCAAAATGTGGTATCAAAAGTTTGATTCATTTGAATTGAAATTGGGTTTTGTTAGGAGTGAGGAGGATCACTGTATTTACATTTATTGTATTGGTGATTCTATATCGATCATTGCTTTGCATGTTGATGACATGTTATTTTTCAACAATACTAAGGGTATGATCAGTGAGCTGAAAGCTCAACTTTCAGGTGCATTTGATATGAAGGATCTTGGGCTACCAGGTATATTCTAGGAATGGAGATCAGGAGGGACAGAGGTAACAAAAAGCTTTGGTTGTCACAGAGTAAGTATGTGAATACTATTTTGCAAAGAATTAGTTTACAGGACTATAACCTAGTTAGAGTTCCTTTACCCATTGGTACTAAGCTTTCATTAGATATCTGTCCAAAGAATGAGGATTATTTTGAGGATATGTCTAATGTGCATATGCTAGTGCTGTAGGGAGTTTGATGTATGCAATGGTTTGCACTAGACCAGATATTGCCCAAGCAATGGGAGTTTTGAGCAGATTTATGTCTAACCTTGGTAGATAGCATTAGAATTATGCAAAGAGGGTGTTTAAATATCTTGCAGGTACTCCTGATCATTGTTTGGTTTATTCTGGTACTAATAGTGTTGATAAATCTTTGGACATACAGAGATTTACTGATTCAGATTGGGCAGGTGACTTGGATAGTCGAAGATCCACTAGTGGCTATGTGTTTACTCTGTTTGGAGGAGCAGTGAGTTGGATGAGTAAGAGACAGCCCACGGTTGCTTTGTCCACCATAGAAGCAGAGTATATGGTTGCTACTCATGTCTCTAAGGAGATAGTTTGGTTGAGGAGACTGTGTACAAGTATTGGATTTGATTGCAAGATCATTTAGATTGGTTGTGATAGCCAGAGTACTATTTGTTTGGCCAAGAATCCTATGTCTCATGCTCAGACTAAGCATGTTGATGTTCAACATCACTTTGTTCGAGAGTTGGTTGCAAATGGATAGATTGAGCTAAAGAAGATAGACACTTTGGAGAATGTTGCAGATTCATTAACCAAACCTATGAGCACAAAGAAGTTCATGTGGTGTAGAGAGGCCATGGGCCTTGTTTCTAGTACCTAATTATTTCATTTGATTTCCTATGGGTTGATTTTCAATGTATAATGTTAAGTGGGATAATATTGGAATAAGGTGCCATTAACCTTGTAAATTCCAATATTGTATTTAGTCCATTTATTATTTGTAATTTGTAATTACCCATAAGGGAATGAGTTAGTTTCACCTACAGTGGTAATTTCAGAGTCACCTAAGGTAATTAATAAGTGACATTTATGGTTGGCAATTGTAAAACTCATGTGTAAATGAGTATAGGTGCCACCTTGGGAGAATCTACTATTTTTAGCATATATGGCAAACGTCATAATGTTTGGTGGGTGCATGTAAAGAATCTATGACAACTGCAAGTTATCATAAGATTCTATGACACTATGACACATATGACAGATATTCATTAGTTGTAAGTTGCTATGTTTAGCCCTAGGTGCCCATCTTGGGAAGATACACTTTGGTGGTATCTATGATGGTTATGACATGTCATAAGATAATGTAAGATGCTATTCTTGACCTTGGGTGCTCAACTTTGCATGGGCATCTTTGGACAAGTGGAGGTTGCATGTATGACAACATTTAATGTTTGCATGTGAAGGATTCTCAGGAGAGAGAAAGTGGATGCCTAAATTAGAGTGTGGATACTTGTATAAGTATTTTGCCATGTATTTGTTGTAGCATACAAATTTATAGGTACTTAGGTGTTGCCAGAATTATGTCAGATTGAAGACTAGTGGAGAGAGTTGCAAAGTTGTTGTATTGTACAATCATTTTCAGATTAATACAAACTTGGGCCTCTTTCATGTGTGGAGTGTTTTTACCTGAAAGGGTTTTCTCCACGTTAAACATTGTGTTGTGTGTTCAATTTTCTGATTTGATATTTCTATGTTGCATAGTTTCTTTTCTATGTTACAATCTCCATAGATAATGCACTAAGAAAAGATCATTAAACATAATAGAAATCAAATTTCTATTGAGTAGTTGTGCTTTCATTTCTAACAAAAAGCATGGCCATCAAAATTAGAAATAACATATCTCTTCACTAGTGGTTCTGATAGTGAAGGTGAAGACTTTGCAAATCTCTTCACTGTAGGAATTAAAGAACTATTACACTAAACAATATTTGCATCAAGCTGAAATAGAGTGCCTACATGAACACCTTAGCAAGCACCATAGCTCCTCTGACCATCTCACCCTCTCCACTACCAAATACTACCTACACACCTACATCATTAAGTTTACTCATTAATAAAAGGTTTCATGCCAAACCTAGGATGTGTAGAACTCCATTGATCCCCTTCACTCTACCATTTGGGAATTGAATCAAAACTCAACCATGGCCAACAATATTGAGATAAGAGTTGTCACCAAGGTACATATTCCCACCATCACATTGCTCATACATTGAAAACCACTCCCAATTGGGATTCATGTGGAAGGAAGCTCTAGAATCTATCATCCATGCACTCTCACATGCATGGGTTGCCAAGGCTATGACAAAGGCATCTCCTCCATCCTCCTAAGAAGATTTATTAAACTCATCATTGGACTCATTTTTTTCTTCTTTTTTCTCTTCCTTATAGTCTCTTATGAATATTGCAGTCTTGTTTTTGTTCCAATACTTTGACTTGGACTTTTTAGGAGATTTAGATCTTTCATGAGATTAGGTCTACTATTATCCTTCTTCTTGCATGTCTCCCTTAGTCTTCCATGACCAACCAAGGCCTACTTGGCAGATTCAAAAGCTTTATGCCTCATCTCCTTTGAGAGTAAAGTATCCATGATGTCATCAAGCACCAATTTATTTGTAATACTTCCAACAACCATTACCATTTGTCCCATGGATCTGGAAAATAACATAGAAGGGTCATGCATTGGTGCTCCTATTTCATCTCTACTCCTACAAAGTACAACTAGGTCATAATCATATTGTATGCATTCAAATGCTTATTCATAAAATCACCATCACTCATCCTCAAAGTATACAACTTCTATAGAAAAAGTTTATTAACTAGTTACTTAGCCTCATACAAATATATCAACTTTTTCCAAAGGGCTTGAGTGGCAAGTATAAACATTTAATAACACCATCTATAAATCAAAGCCTAACGAGACTCCTTACCTTTCTATCTAATGCATCCCCGTCATCTTATGACATTATAGCTAGTTTGGATCTAGATACTATCCTTGGTCGCAAAGGGATATTCCAAACTCCTACCATCCCATGTCATAGACCATTGCTACCCTAAGGCTCAATAAACTACCAAATGACCTTGACTAGATGTTGCCACACCTTCCCATTATTTTGTCTCCTCACCTACACCCTCCAAACTCCTACCATCCCATGTCGTAGACCGTCGCTACCCTAAGTCTCAATAGACTACCAAATGACCTTGACTAGATGTTGCCACACCTTCCCATTATGTTGTCTCCTCAACCATATGGCCTCTAGGTCTAGATGTGGGATCCAACACATAGAATCATATCCCAAGAATGATCTATACCCTCTTCTTTGCCCTATGCACCAATTTACTATAGAATACTAGAAGCATATGATTGTTTGTGAATTATAAGCGCCCTCGATTGTGTATCACCATAAGCTTGAACACGACTTTACCCATGTCTACATAATAATAGCATAGTACATTAACTTTATATTCCAAGGAATTCAATTTCTTCACCTCTACATTTGACAAACCACCTTCTTGCCCTTTTATAGACCTTTCCACTTTTACACCTGCACCAACCTTAGGGAGACAAACATTTCTTTGAATTGATTTAATTGAAGTAGCTAGACCCTAAGGCCTACATCTAGGACCCCTTGAGTCTTTTTTGAAATAAAATCCTAAAATATCATAGTTTTGTCCTCAACACCCCTTACACACCTAATTGAACCTCTCTTAATGCAATTTGAACAAAGCCTAGAGTTGCAAGAGATTGGCAAGAAAATATAGAGGACAACCTATTATCTATTACCACTCCCTTTCTTCATGAGTCCCTTCTTGGCCTTCCCATATTTTTAAATTTTATAAAGAATTCACAAATGGCTAGAAACCCCCAGCACAAAGACCACCAAGTAACCTTCCAATCCATGTTATCCAGTTTAGAGACCACCAAAAAATCTCCCTATCTAGACACTCCAAGTGCAGAGACATCAACTCACAACACCCACCCCTACACAAATAAGAGAACCACACGAGGTGTAATAAATTTTACTCTTTTCGCATTCTCCTCCAAAGCCAACCATTTAAATCGATATATGACCTCCATTGGTAAAAATAAAATACATCACATAAAATAATAAATTTAGTTAAGATAGCATAAAATACATGTATTTTTTCAATCCCTCTAAAGCTTTTGAAATATGGTTTTAGAGGGTCGTTATCAAATTTTGATCTACCCCATGATTGGCCAAAAAGTTTGTTACTCCATTTAAAACTTTTCTACAATAATGAAAGCTTATATTATTAAACTTCAAACCCAACAATAGGGATTCTTCTACACATCTCCTCAATCTCCATTTGGGACATGTACCTTTATAAATTACATTTATTAGTGAGAGGCAGTCACCTTCTACTATAAGATTGTTTAGCTTCCTTGAAGTTGGTGTTGTTATACCTACCACCAAAGCTTCCCCTTCTACAATCAGTCTATCATATCATTAGAATATAGAACAATAACGAGAATTTTGGAGGTGAGAAGCCTAGAATCTTAACCAACTGTGATAGTAGACTATAATGTTTGACTTGTTTAAGTTTAATTATTAAATATATATTTATGACAGACTTTTATATGTACTTCAAGGGAATCCTAACATGTAAATTAAGGTTAGTAAGTAAAATTATGTATGTGCCACATTTATAAATCCCAAATGTTTTAGATATTAAATACTATAGTTATTATGATAATTTCTATAAATGTTGAGTATTGAACCTTGATGGGAATGGTAAATTTGTATGATAAATGTGTTGTCACTAAAATTAAAGTGTATAGTCTTCTAGGAGAACTACATGACCTCGATTCCTCATTGGGATATGTAGGCAATCCAAACACATGAATTTGGGTGAATAGGTCATGTCTGGACATGGTGTGTTTTCTTTTTTGAACTTGCCTTGTTTGAAACTTAAGGTATTGGCTGAAGTTATGATATGTATGTGGTTGGAATATCACATGTAGCATGTTATAATATAGAATGAATTACCTATTGTATATCTCATAAAAATGTTTTTGTTAAGTTAATAGGTCAAAATGCTTTAGTTGATGATCTAATATGAGAGGTTATATATTGGGACATGAGCTTGCTATTATCTCATATTATAATTTTTTTGTAAGATGTGTGTATATGTATCCAAAAATAGTGCGGTGCTAAATAACATTGGTGGGAGCCTATTAGGTACATAGGGAAGTATGAAACTTCCATTACGATAGTTAGGCCCCTAGGAATATGATCAAAATAGATTGATAAAGAGCAATGGATGTTGTGTGTCTACACTTGATGTAAACTGAGATTGATGCAAATAGAAACTAACGATGTGTGTGATCAAATTTGTGAATGTGAGATGCTCATTTGATTATTAAAGTGCCCTATGATGATTATTTAAATGTTGAGAACAAGGTAAACAAATATAGTGAGAGTATAAGAAAATAGTGCTCAAGTCTGATTAGTACATGTGATCAAACCATCAAATAGAACATGGAGAAACATAAACAAAAATAGCAATAACACATAACACTAGGTTTATGTGGAGAAACCCTTTTGAGAAAAAACTCCACCACCAAAGAGATATTGAACTTGTATTAATCTCAAGAACAATATTGCACCAATATAATCTATTCAATATTCTCTAGTATAATGATTTACAACTACTTAAGAATATCTCACCCGCATAACACTATAAAACCTCTATCTCGTACACTAAATGCATAGAGCAAGGAAAAAAGGAAACCACCAAGTGGTTTATGTAAACTAGTGGCCACCAAAACCATCATCCACAAGCAAAAACCTATTCCCCACTATACATTGAAACATCTACCCAAGTTAGAAACCAACTAATGACAATATGCTCTTGTCTTGCCAATGTAAATCTTGTTGTTGACCTTTTATCATGACCTCCTTATTCAATACCATTACAATAATAATTGAAGTATGTCTAGATCTTCATTTACAACCCAAAGATATAGCTTCCTTAAGGGTTTCTACATCTCATCCTTTTTGTTTCTCAGATGTCACACCATGAAACTTTGGAGCTCATTTTCTCACTTTCTAAAAGGTTTTTAAATGTTATGACAATCTCCAAACCTATCTTCAATTGGTTTAATTTGTCCATCTCATCAAGATCTTCAATTAAAAAAAACATTGAAATCAGAGCTTTAGATCAAAAGTTACACCCTTTAGAAGGTATTTAAACAAAACAACATTAGACATAGGATTGCAAGTGAATAGCACACTAATCCTAACATTAAATACACAACTTTGGACACACAATTTGAGCCTTTTGGTGCTAACCATGACAAGTGACAATCATATATTAGGATTGTTAGCCTTACAATTGAGAATTTTGAATTTGAAAACTAGGGGATGAGATTGGACCTATGATCTAGTCCATGAAAATAAGGGTCTTGATAAATGAATTTTCAATGTTGGTATAAAGTGGAGGATGGGGTGTGAAATAGTGTTTTAATCAATTTTAGGGTTAATAAATGTGTCAAAAGAGCCAAATTGGGTGCTATAATCATGTATCAAAGGAATACACAAAGTGACATAAAATATAGATGTGAAATAGTGAAGTATGCACTTTTCTCTTGCATGTTTTGCCCCCACTTTGGTGTATGTGCAAAACTAAGTGAGAAATCATGCCAAAGTAGAAATAAAATAAATAACACTCATGAAAAAGGATATGGATCTTCCTAAATATAGAAATTGAGCCACTAGAACAAGTGTGTGCTCCCTTTATCCCTGATATGAAGAAAATGTCCATCAAGATTAGCATATTATCAAAGGGAAAAACACCAACCTGTGAAGTGCACGTAGACTAGAAATAGAATTAGTAGTAATATCCCCCTAAAATTTTGTGTACTATGGAGGAGTGCAATAAATCGAGGAGAGAAATTGAAAAAAAAGAAATTGTGACAAAAAAACTAAGTAGAAAATGCATACCCTGGATATAATTACTATGTGGCTCACCAATGTAATTGAAATATGTGAATGAGAAAATGAACCTGTTGATGTGGGGTTTAGTCACATTCACATGAATAAAAATTCACACAATAAACCCTTATTCATCTTGAAATACTTCAAGATCCCTAAAGATTTGAAGTCCCAAGTCTCCGGTTGTCACGTCTTGACTGTCTAGTTTTCACTCAAGGTTTGTTGTGTTTGTTGTTTCCATTTTGATGCCTTACATACTTTTAAGTCATCTTCCTCCTAATTTGATCAAACATCACAAATATCCTACATATATAGCATAATCTGCACATATCTTTAATAACTTATGTTAAATTCTCAAGGGAATAACCAAATTTCAAGTATTCTATTATGAATTGGACATAACTTTGATCAGTTCTTTTGAAACTATCCTTAACTTTGATCAATTCTTCTGAATTATATCTAGTTAACTAATCTTTACACAAACATTGAATTCACTTAAAGATCTTCTTTGAAGCATGAGATTCATCACTATTTACTGTTATTTTCTCTGGATTTAGCATTATTTGCAATTATTTACCACAATTTGTAAAATAAAAGACAAAAGACATGGTTGAGAAGAAGGAGTTATAAGAAATCTAAATTTATCAGTGATCCACGCGCATATCTAGACACTTTCATGAAATGAAGCTAATCTAGTTATAGTTCACCAGAAGTTCCATAGCTATGTATAACAAAGGCTAATCTTTAAAGGAAATTGATAACAACAAGGAATTGGTGGAATGCACTCCAAAGGGATGCAACAATTCAATATTCTATAGTATAAATCAATGAAAGATTACTCAAGATTTATGATTTGACTATAATTCGTAACTTCAATTCCATTATATGCTCAAGAGATATACAAATGTTTCACTAACTTGAGAAAGAACCATGAGGTAAGCACAAAGTCGCAAAGAAAACAAACTTAGTACTTAGCAAAAGTTCATCAATTCAATCTCCTTATTTACAAATGATCCAGATTCTTTTATAGAATAACGATCCAAGATCGATTACAAAAGATCAATGGTCAAGATCTCTTTCAAAACATCCACAATCAGAAAACAAGGCACGTGATTTCTAGTTGGTAATCAATATTAGATGACAATTGACAATTGATATATTCCTTAGCATCTTCAAAGTGCATCCTCTGGAATATTCTACCAGATCAACCTCTGTGCATTGGCAGTCACCAATCATCAGGATATTTACATTTATGAGCACTCTTCACACCGATATCCTATGATTGCAAAATTGATCTGCTGGGCATTGGACTATTTTGTATCTGAAGTTATGTCCTCTTCAACTATCCCTCCTCCAGAATCTAGGAATTTATACTGATCATATGCTAGGGTAGTCTTATCTATATCAACCTTATCAAACTGATGTGCCTTGGTCCTAGCATATTCTTGCATTTGAAGTTGGTCACCTATAGATATCCACTTATTTGTCAAGACATCCAGTTTCTCCTTGTATGCTTTTATCTTTGCAGATAAATCCATCACTTCATCTATGGTCTTCTCCAAAAAGTGTTGAACAAGATCCTTCAAAATAGGTCCATATCTAGCCTTAAACATTCCTACAGACACCTGCTCTTCATAAATTTCTTTCTCATCCATCAAGATTCCAAGCAGCTCTTCCAAAATCTCCATCTCATCTATTAGATCATGCACCTTGGTGCTTATGTCCACTACTTTATGTGTGCACCCTTTCAAGATGTCTGCTTTAAATTGCAAGTCCTTTATCCATATGGATATCTTCAACATTGTCTGGACCGTCATTATATCTCACTTCAATATTAGCTTGTCGCTTAGCTTGTGGATGATTTTCAATTTACCAAGATCCTGATCATTTTGATCAAGTCTTGTTGCACATGTATCCACTTTATTCTTGATACATGTCAAGGTGTCCCATTTTGATAGCGAGGTCTAGATTATCTCTTCTCCATCCTTGATGAATTTCTGAAACCAGCCTTGCATCACATGCGCCTGATGCATCTTTGCATCCAGGTTGCTTATTTCATCTTGTGTCACCAATGTCAAATTATCTGGGACCTCAGTGATTTGCACTCTTGGGGCCAATAACCCCTTGATAAACCCTTCAAGTTGGGCAATGCGCCCTTTTAGCTCCTTCTTCTTTAGCTTATCCTTACGAATTCTAGCTGTTGTGGCCTGTGCATTGCCCATGAGCTCATCAATTTCTTGCTCAGCAGTGGCGTGTCCCAGGTCCAATGTAGTAATCTGATATTCACTTGTTATGATTTCACCCTTCACCTTGTCTACTGTAGGCACAACCAGATGGGCTATCCTACGACCTGTTGTATCCCTCTTAATAAGAGACACTACCCTTTCTTTTTGCTTGGGCTTCAATCCCTTTACAGAAAATAATGATTTAAAATCAAAAGGGACTAAATTAATAGCAGGTTCAGCTACCTCTAATGCGAGCCATTCTGGTACATCTAGTGCTGGTCCCTCTTGACCATATTGCTCAATGTGAGTATCCTTTACCACTAACTCTATGTCTTTATTCAGATCTTCCCCTTGTTGTGGCATTTCCTCTTGGGGAATTTCTTATTAAGGAGCTCCTATATCGATCTCCATAAGCCTATGCTTAGGATCCTCCACTTCTTGGTGTGCTTCCTCATCTCCTTGGTCCTATGGACCTTGTTCTTCAAGTGACAATGAATGCTACACTTGCTCATCATGCTCCTTTTCTATTTGTTCTTCAACCTGTTCCATATCTCCTTCTTCAGGCGTATCTTGAAGAACTTCTCTTCTATCTTCTAGAAGGGTGACATCCTTAGTTGATTTATCCATTACCTCTTGTTAAGATGACTCCACCTCTCCTTGTGCCATGATCCCTATACTTGGAACATCTTGTTGGTCCTCTGGTACATTTGGTGATCTGGACCTTTAGTATCGGATATTTCTTCTATTTTTTAATCTTTTGCAACATCTAGATTTTCTATTACTTCTAGTTCAACCTCTGTTTGCTTGGGTTCAGGTAGAGGTGGTGCTGAATATGCAAGTAGAGAGGCAACTGGATCATTGGTCACTGCTTGAGTGACCTCATCATCAATTAAATCCACTATCTGTGTTAGTGGCAGTTGCAACTCCTTAGCTCAAACTTTTTCTTGTACCCTTGCCTCCTCAACCAACTCTTGCTTTACCTTGATAATCAAATCAGTTGTTTGACCATGTTGGAGCTACATCACCTGGCCTCTAGTATGCACCTGATATGCTACCACTTGCTGAGATAAATGTGCTTAGAGTGCAGCTTGTGGCGATGGTACCTCATCTTGAGGCTGATCAGATGCGAACATTAGTTTCATCTTCATTGGTTTTGTGCCTCTCCTTGGGTGTCCACCGACTTTATAGTTGCACCTCTCATAGGTGTCGTTGACACTCCCCTCTTCTACTTGGGAATCACCACACCTTCTAGTAGATCTGTGGCATGGCATTCTTCAGTTGTTGTGACTGCGATGGGGATCGCCTTTAGTGGTTGCTATCTTGGAGGTGACAACACGATAGCAACAATGATACCTTCTACAATTAAGGCTTCACCAGATGCAGATGTTCTCGACTGTGCCAATTTGGCCTCCATGATTCACCCTTTAACAACGAGGAAATTGTCATAATCTATATCTCCTCTATCTTTTTTCTTCCTCTTCTTATCATATGTTAGAGCTATGCCTTTGGCCTTTAGCTCATTTACCTTTTCATCAACCCACCTTTGGGTGGTGATCATGACCTTCCTTGTAATGACATCAATGGATGTCTTGTCTGGATGAGTCCAGCCTGGAAGAGATAAAGTTTCCTTTATATTTGTTTTTCATTATAGTCCTGGTCAAGAACCTAACCATCATTAGACTTTACATGTGGAGGGACTTCTAGACATCCCAATTTTTGGATCTGATTGAGGGTCAACCTTTGGTATCCTCTTTTCCTAACGTCCTCCTCGTCAATGCAATCTTCCCAATAGTCCTCTAGATGAGGAACATGTTGCAATTTCTTGTTAACAAAATGGATGAGGTTGAACATCCATAATTCCACGGGCCCTGAGTCCTCCTTCCCAACCATTCTACTCAGCAAAGTTATTAGTATTGTACTTTGGGACTGAAGTCATACTTATATAAATTTTGTGGCATCTTAGAGACTGCCTTAGGCCTAGTCATCGGATCTAACCAAGAGATGTGCATAATCTTTCTGCATCCTACAAAATTGGAGTTATACTCCATTGATAGTGCATTCAGGTCTATTTTGAAGACCTCTTGGCTCCGTGGTAAACTGAAGGTTTCTGCGATTCCTTTGGCTAAGAAATCCACATACACTCGCCCTTGATGCTTGACCTTCCTAATGAGGGTATTGTATTTCTAGGCACATTCAATGACTAGCTCCAGAGCATTTGTGGCATAGGGGAAGCCATCTGCATGATACATCCCGCTCTAGACTATGTTGTTAAGTGTGGCGTGATCTTTGCGTGCCTGGATTCTTGCTTTGAAAGCTTCAAAATCTATCTTCCCATAGTGGGTATCTAATGCATGGCCATACTTACTCCATATCGTGCTAGGAGTATGAAACATTGACATTTTGAATTCGTCATCGCGTTTGTCTTTGTAAGGCCTAATCTTTACTATAAGTGATGAAATTCTATTAGAAATAAGAATTTAGTAATAGGGTCTTGATATGGCTTGGTTAATTGATTTAAATTATTATTTTCGTGTGTTAAGGGAATAAGAGTTCTTTTTATCATTATTATTGTAAAATTAAGTCCATAGATCAATCACCTATGGATAGGGTACTTGTTTATTTATAAAAATTATGTTTTAGAGTTGCTTTAACCCATTTTTAGTTCACAAGAAAATAGGTGATGAGATTGACAGATGAAGAGCCATCTTCTTTGGAAATGTCACTCTCTTTTGGAAGATAAAGGGTTAAGATGTTCAATTTTAAGAGATCAATAAATGTATGAAGTGGGGAGACATTCGAGAAAATATATTGATATGGTAGTGAATAAAATTGATCTCTCTTTGTTTTGTGAAACACATATGTTACATCAAAATATTGCATGGATGATCCTTGCTATTCTTTATGTTTCAGATTGAGGAAAAATTGATGATTGGGGGTTGCTAAGATCTTTGAGCAAGTCTAAATCACGGGTACCTCTGGATCCATTCTCCATTCTATTAAATCTTGGTCTAGGAAGAAGTACCTGAATCATGTGCACACATTGTTTTAATATAGGCATGATAAAATGGTGAATTTTCATGATATCATATTGCATGTCTGTAAAGATTTAGGATCCACAAACATTGTTTAGAATAGAATTGTTTCATTTATTTGCATGTCGTCTTTGAAAATAGAGGTTTCACATGCAAGTTGGAAGGATTGATTTGCATTCCTACAACTCTTGATCACTTATTTGTCATTAATATCTTAGTTTTGTGAATATTTTACGCAATCTTATTTTGTTAAATTTTTTTTTTGTAGCAATAGAGTCGACTTGGGTAAGAAATTAGAATATGTTTTGTATCTAATTGCAGCTAGTTATGTTTTAGTTTCTTTCCTTCTGCTCTCATTATGATTAGTAAGTTTTCTTGACTATATAAAAAAAATTAGATAACTGGACTCCCATCCTATAACTTCCCAAATGTCCTCCTATATGTGTTATTGGGTTAATAAATCTATTGCATTTTCTATAAAACCACATTTATTTAATTTGTGCCTTGTATATCTTCCATGATTTGCATTGATGTCTATCAAGGAAAATGTAATAACCTTTGAGGAAAATCCATAATTGCATGTATGATTACCAAGGATCTTGCAACTATAGCATCTGACAAAACTACCCTTCTGGGATGCTTTGATGGACGTCCCTTCATTATTACAAAAGATCTAACATTGCACATTATTAAGTGCAAGTCTAATTTCCATTTTCTTCATTTATCATCACCAATATTTCCTACAAGAAAATAATCTTTGATTAATTATCCTGGCACCAAGAATGTATTTATTCTTGCACCCATATTATGATGCCAAGTATATTATCACCAACACTCTTTTCATTTATATGATCTAGTTGATACTCTATGGAATCTTCTGGAATAAATCAAGTGTATACTCTTATACTCCGGGGCATAAATTCATATGTGATCAATTGGTGCCGAGAATTATTTATGCAATTATTGCATTCCATGTGATGTTAACTCTAGAATGCATTTGTCAAGCAATTCATGTGCCTTATCTGGGAATCGATGTTCTACATTCATATCTGACAAAAAAATCCTCTTACCTTAATGTCAATCAAAACTTCCATTTTACTGAGACATGAAACATGCAAACAAAAATTGAGGAAATTGGTTATAGAAACTACCATAGTGGGTGTTGATTTAGTACAAAAGTTTCTAAATGATAATTTTACCATCTTATAAACATCGACCCTATTAGAAGTTGCTAATGTTTTAAAACTGCAAATTAGATCTATTCTGTATGCAATTGACTCATAATCTATCAGTTACATTTTGTATGTGATCCATTCCTTAAGGCATTGAGTTGGGAGTAGTATATCTGCATTCGATCTATTCTATTGAGATGTCATATGTAGTATTGAAATTATAAGGTAAATCTGTAAAAGATATTTTCCATAAGGCATTTGATTCCTTTCCATAAGGTGTCAGCTCCATGAATCTTTAATGTTTAAATCTACCCTTTGATGGGTGTCGACCCATAAAGGAATGGCCAAAAAATCTTATTCCTAAAATAACTATGCAGTGGTAGTGTAACCATATGTCTTTAAGGCATTTAAATATGCAGTTATGCCTTGTAAGGTTTGCAGCGCCATGCATTCTTTCTTTATAAATAATGTAATGTAATTATATCTATAGTTATTTCTTGTATAGGTTGTGGCGCCATGTAATCTTGCCTTATATATATTGCATTATAATTATAATTGAAGTTATGCATTGTACATGCCATGGCACAATAAATACTTGCCTAATATATATATTGCATAATATTTATAACTATAGTATGCACTCTACAGGCCGAAGTGTATTATATACTTGTCTAATATATATATAGATATATATGTACCTAGATAACATATATAGATATACATATATATGTATACATATGTATATACACACACACACACACACTAACACACACACATATATGTATGTATGTATGTATGTATTGCATTTATAACTATAGTAGTAGTATACTAATAAATTCATTTGTATATAAGATGTCATCATATATTTATCAGATTATGTGTAATTTGTATTTCTACGATTAACTCTAGAGTAAGTTTAGAAGAGTATGCTCATGTAGATTAAATTAGTGAGTTTTCAATGGTTGCATCTTTGTTATCAAGAATGTAGAAATAATTTTAGAAGTTATACATATTTGTTACCTTCTATTTAGATCTCAGTATTGATTTGGCAAAGGGCATAGTGCTTCAAATAAGCTAGTATTTATCTTATTTTTTATATCTAATGTATAGAAAGCTCAATTAATATGTTTGGGATGAGTACTATTATGTCTTCAAGATGTTCTATAATTTAATGTTTAGTAGAAATATTATAGAGTTGTCGTTACAAAAAGGTCATATTGATGTTTTGTTCATGGTATGATTGTAATCATATTATATGGTCAATGATTTCTCTTATACTACCTTGGCTTAGTAATTTTTTTTATAATATATCATTGGTCAACCATTTCTCTAAATGCATGAATTAGAATGTTCGTGAAAAAGGTGATAGTATTAGTGGAAGAATTCTATGTATTTAAGCCAACCTTATGGTTGCAAGACGAGTTACCCCAAACTACGAAGGCTCTGCGCTATGCATACATAGGCAAGGCCATCATAGATGAGCCCCTAAGGCTTTAGGTCTGGCCCTTAGATCAGGTTTCCTTTCCCTATTGTGTTTTGGAAGTGTAATGCGATTAACTTATGTATTAGAAGAAACTAAATGTTTTACTTAGTGTTGTTAAAAGCAGAGTTTTGAACATGAGTATCAATGTTGCATCAACGTTAGTTTACTTGGATTGGTGCAAGGTAAAGCGAAGGTAACTATAAGGGATGTTAGTTAGAAAATGGAGGTATGGTAAGAGTTGATCATGTAATAATATTTATTACCACTTGGTGGAATATTGATAAAAATTATATCTAGTAAATTGTAGGAAAGTATTTGTATGTTTAATTCCTATGCCAAAGGTTTAGAGTGATATATTTCTTTATAATTGATGTGTTAACATAAAAGGACATATTGTACTTATGTTAGTGTTTGTTGTGAGAGAAGTGCATGTATGCATTATTTTTCAATCTTTCTTGATAAAATAGACCTTGGAGGATAAGAGTTTTCAATTGTACATTCTATGATGACCTATATATTTATTTAGGATTTGTGCTATGAAGTTTCAAAGCAATTGTTGTATGTAATCCAGGATTTCTATCTTGTCTGTTGTCTAATTGTGATGTGCTATTTATAGTTGCATAAGAAATGTTTAAATCTATGATTATAATTTCAACGAATGATATAATAATTTTGTTAAATGCACAAATTTGTTCAAACCTTGTATGATATTTTATATCAGTCTAAAATTTTAACATTTTTAAAACTAGCTGTAAACATTTATTAATATAATTATGGTAATGATTTAAGTATTGTGGTCCATGCTCAAGTGTGATAGCTTAGGCATGACAGTCTTGCCTTTTTTGCATTGTGTCTTGGATGATGCAGACATCTAAAATTAGTTCCAGCATTTTAGCAATTAGGGTATGTAACCTAATATTAACCCTGCAGAGTAATTCATGATTGTTTTATAACAAGATGAAACCTTGAGACTTTGGGATTTACTTTAAGAATTTACCATTTGGTAATAAGAAATTAACCCTTCAGTAAAGAGACACTTACTGTAACTATCAAGGAAAGGGTTTTTTTTTCGTATACACACCTATCAAATGGAATATCACCTTGATTACTATATATAGAAGATGTTCATTCTCTATTGTGCTCTCCATTCATTTAGATGTGTGATTTGTATTAAGCTTTGCAAATTTGTTCTCAATTTGGTATTCTCTACACTTATGCTCTTCAAATTTCTAGCAAATGCTTTTGTGATTTATCAATGTGTCAAAATTAGCTTTAAACTTCATGAATTTCGCTAAGTGTGGGTGCATTGAATGCTTACTATAGTTTGGTGAGTAATTACTATTTAAGTGCAGATGAAATTGACAACTCGAGAAAAGTTTATATTTTAAATTTAAATCTCGACGGCCAAAAGCATCTCGCAATATGGGAATTAAAGCTAAGGACCGGATGGACATCTGGATTCTAAATATCCAGTTCAAATGTTTGGTGGGAATGTCCAGTGTAAAATGTCCTATTGACTTTGACCAAGGTCAAGTGGACAACAGTCGCACCAGCGCACCCTCATCGAGTCCCTAAGAACATACGCTCTACGTCCACGTGGCAACCTATCACAACATCGTGACTGTCACGTCTCATTTTTATGGACTATTATTCTAGATTAGTGAACATTTATCATGATTGTTTTACTTCAAGTAAGTTCCACGTGTGTGAAAGTAATTATCATGAAGTTATATTTGTGTAAATTGGAAAGTTGATTTAAATAGTAAATATTATCGATATGATTATAATGTTTTGCTTTGGCTATGTTTTTGGGAACTAACCTATTGATGTCGAGTTGAGTGCAAATGAATGCAGGTACTCGTCGAAAATGAGAACATGGTTGAGGTAGAGGTGTTCTAGCCACTTGGCAAGAACTGTTTGGGATGGTTAACCCTGATGCACTCACACACTCACGTAGTCTCATATTGCATTTTTGAATGGTTTCATATGCATCATTATGTGGATAATAATTGTGATTGATGGTTTAATATTTAGAAAATTATTGTGTTTTTAATTGTTATGAAAATCCTTTTCGAATGCATGATTTGATTATAAGAATTAAATGTCTTTTCAAATAATATTTTAAATGGTGTATTGTATTTTTAGATAGTGAATATATATGATTGAATTTTAAATATATATTTAATAATAAACATTTTCTATTTAAATGAGAATAGATGTTTGGAAGACATTATGTAAAATAGACTTAAATAATTATATTAAATTATAATATATATATATATATATATATATATATATATATAATTTTATTATTTTATTATTTTAAACACTTCTTGATTGATTTAAAGTAATTGTGTTTTATTAGAAATAGTTAAATTATATCAATAACACTATTATATTTAGAATATTAAAAAGAATTTAAAAATAAGTTGCTATCATGCATGTGACAGAAAGTTAATAAGTTATTTGCTAGTATTTATTTTATTCTTATATTAATAGAAAAATTAAGAGTCTTTTGTATTTTATTTATTTCAATCTCATGCAATTGGAGTAATCTTCAGTTAAACTAAAAAGCAAAGGTAAACCAAGAATAGTGAACGCCAGTTTTAGGAGAGATTGGGGACTAAAAACAAAGAGGTTAGCAGAAAGGAATAATTAGCTACAGGTGACCAATAGCTTTGGTTGAAGAAGGGACAGAAAGGAATGGGAAGGTAGCAATTGGAGGTAGGAGTGAGCAATGAAGGCAGAGTTGACCCCTCTGAGCAAGTGAATTGTCTAGGTATTTTCCTTATTTATGAATAAAATAATTATTGGTTGTTATGATTGGTTATGCATGGTAAATTAGACCTACGTTCTTGTTCTTTTTGGTCTTCCTGAGATCGACCGCTTCTATATCTTGTAGAATCGACCTGCTTAAAGATGGTCGTCGATGTTATACCTTCCTGCCTGTGCATGACCTCTTGTTGGTTGTTTGTTTTCTCCTTGGCGATCTTGTTTTCCTTATTTTATGCAGAGTAAATCAATCACCCTGTCTTTCTAGCCGTTGGAAATCAACCCTCTAAAAATGACTAACCTTAGCCAGTTCCTTGTCTTTGTTTTGTTGATTATATCTCTCTTTCGTCCCTGGCGTTGACTTGTTGTTTGGATGCATTAATAGCTCCTTTAAAATATGAGTGATTGACCTTCTATTCTTTTCCTGTTGCTGGTCCTCTGTAGCCACGTCGATGATATTGACCAAGCCGCCTATTTCTGACTTTCCCTACCAGTTCTAAACTTACTATCTGTTGGCAAGAGACACTATATGGATTCATGAATGTTGTCATTGATGGCAACAAAGGTTATCTCACACATCCACAAGACATGATGAGTCTCTACCGGAAGTCAGATTGAAGAAGTGTTATGATCCGGTAAGCAAGAACAGAGCAGTCAGCAAGGTCCGACAGTCAGGTCCGGATCTCTCAGAACAAGTATTTCAGTAAAGTGCGGATCTGGGGAAGTCAAGAGGAGTACCTTGACTAATAGATTCCAAGGATTTATCCTCCGGTGATGGAAGGGTGAAGAGATATGAACACTTGAGTGTTGGGTTCCTGTTTGATAGAGTAGACAGAGGAAGAACTGTACCGGTAGATTGTCAGACCCAAATCCGGAAGAGATATTGCTAATGACTAAGTTTCTTGAGGTATCATTCATGATTGGCCGACATGATTGAAGAATTCCACAAGCATATTCTTGATCCGCGTTACTTGGTATGCAAGGATTCAGCCGACAAACCAGAGTTTGAAATAATATTGACTATTCCGGATGCCGACTAGAAAAGTGTTGAAATCACCTGTGCGGATATATATACAAGATGGATTTAGATGTGAAGGCATGTGTTGTGTATGGATTGAAGTGCGAATAAAAGCAGAAGAATAGTATAAAAGGTAGAAAAATAGGTACAGAATGTAAGTGAACAGCAGCACTTAAGGAGAGTAAGAATGAAGTGCAGCAGATCAGTCTATTGAGCTTAACCGGAACTAAACTTCAGCATGTGTGGATGCTTCTCATCAGTTCAAGTTCTCTTCTTGTAAACAATAAGTCTTTTGTAGGCAGTGAGCCTCTTGTGAGTAGTGTGCTCGGGCAGTGAGCCCTAATTGGCAAGTGCCATTTTGTATCTTCTATTCTTCTAACAGAGAATAATTTCTTGGGTTAATCACCCCGTGGTTTTTCCCTTAACAGGGTTTCCACGTCAAAATCATTGTGTCATGTGTATTGGTGTTATTTCTATTTCATGATTATGCTTGCTTATTTAATCTGATATTACATTTACTGTTAAGAAAGCACAGAAAGTAGAAATATTAGGATAACTTATTCACCCCCCCTCTTAGTTATCAACACTATCTAGTTTGATTTAATCCTCTATTTTTATTCTCTTTCTCTCTTGGCTGCCACCTCAGATAGATTTCTTTCTCTTGGTCACCTAGTTGTTTAGTAGGGACTACTTTCTCTCCCAAGTCTAGGCTAATTATACCTTTGATTTTATGTTTCTATGTGGATCAAACCTTTGCTAAGTAACTTGACCATCAGTTTATAACTGTTGAAAGTTCCTGTCATTACAAATTAACTCTTACAATAGATAATATTATGAGATTACTGTAGCTGACCTTCCTCCTATTGTTACTGTTGAAAAGCTATTTTTTTTTATCATTGAACAGCAGTAAGTCTGATTATGAACTATGTTATTTTATTTTAATTTTGTTACAGTTCCTACTACAGTTGTGATAGTAAGATTGTTTATTGGTTCTTTTAACTTCCTATCACAGTTGCGACAATAAGGTTTTGAATGATCTATAAAACTTATTGCATTGACTGAAATAGTTTATGTCACAGCAGTGACAGCAAGATTGTTAACACATTTAGAAAACATATTACTTTACAAATATTGGAATGAATAGATTATAAGTTAAAATTATCTTTTCCTTAAATGTTGTTGTGAAGGAGTAAATTCCGATATGTAAATATCATTATCTTATTAAAAATTCTTGAAAAGAATTGGCATACTTGATTAGAATGATTTAGAAAACTCAATACATATTATGGAAATAGAATGAAATATGAACTAGGAAATGAAACTGATTTAATAGATGCAATTGTATGAACAAATGATGGATTATTTCTTGAAAGGTGTGTTTTCATGATTGATGCATGGGAAAGGGATTAGAAATGGTCATAGGTGATTTTAGATTTATTTATTTTTATTCATTGATTTATTTATATACTTGTTTATTTGGGGAAAGAAGGTAGATTTTTATCTCGGAATGTGTTTGGGTTACTTTCTAGGCTAGGATGCCGAATGTGGATTATTAAAGATGACTTTTCCTCTTTTTGGGAATTGAACCAGGTTACTATGTTTAAAGGTTTACTAGATTTAAACGAGATGACATTGAAAAAGATGATTATTTTGTCTAGCAAACTTATTTATATATATCTCTGCCACATCTTGTTGTGAGACAATCTACATTTAATTATTTAGAATTGCACATTTAGACATCAGGGTTGCATCAGGTGTTCCCTCCTCTCAGTTGTTTCTAGGTAGCTAGACATTTCGTGTAGGGCTGGGTTTCCTTCATTTCATGAAGGGATCCAAAGAAGTGTAATTGCTTCATGGTTGGGTTGAAAAGCACCTGGGCCATCTTCCCGTCTCTCGGCTCGTAGGTGGAGGACCACTTGGTTCGTGTGACTGATGAGCGTATTGATTTATTTATTCTTGTTGTACATGATCATTTGGATGTATTATGGCATGAATGTCAATGGACTTGTATATTTTTTTATAGTGCTTTTACCTGGGATGAGCATGCAAGTTGTAAGATTTAATGACTTATTTGATTTATATTGATGAGATTATCTTTTGCAAGATTTAATGATTCTTATGGATTCTTATTTATGAGGTTTTTCTTTTGAGAAGATTTATTGACTTTATTGAATCTTATTTATGAGACTTATCTTTTAATTGTGATATTGTAATTAAGCAGATTAATTACACCTTTTCATCTTTTATATTGCAATTAAGTGGATTAATTACACCTTTTTATCTTTTGCGGATTAATTACCTCATTTTCCTTTTGTTTCTTGTGATGTTGTATTTAAGTGGATTATTTACTTCATTTTTACCTCGTTTTACTTTTGTGATGGTTTGAGAGCTTTTACATTTGGTATTAGAGCACGGTTCCAACATTGGGAGCTGTGTGTGTGTGTGTGTTGCTCAGTTTGATCAGGCATGTGTGGGTCCTTGAGTATTGGCCTGCTATGAATAGCATGTGCCTTCTTTTTTCAGGCTTAGATAGACCCTGATGCTTGTTCTTGAGTATGAATAATCTAAGTTCTTTTCTTCTTTTAGGGTTATGGATTAATATGTGAAATAGGATGTTGGATCATATGTTTGACTTATTTTATTTTATGTTGCCTTCTGGCAAATGCTTGCTTGAAATGCATATTGCATTATTTTATTGAGAGCATGATCATGACTATGGATTCATTATGTGGTTATAAGAAAGATAGTATTACATTGTGATAGCAGGGTTCCTGCAACATGCTCTATTCACTCATACATTCTATCAACTAAATACCTGGTTTCACTGCATAATAAATAGTCTCCTATGGACCTCCTGTCACAATAGCGACAGGAACCAGGTAGCAATGATAAAGATTACACAATAACACTATATAAGCAGTTCATACCCAAACATAGTCATGCGACAGGAACTAAATACCACAATGCATCAAGATTTCATCATAAGGGATTGTATCATTCAAGACCATAATAGCCAGCATATGCCTATCAATAACTCAAACTCATAACAATATTTTTATATTATGAATGAACATATTACAAATGTCATCAATTTCATACATTGCCAGATGGATCGGGCTAATGGTGGATTTTTAGTCACCTCCTAAAATGAGCATCTAACTCTTCTGTACACTAGTCTTCTTCTTATTTCTCCATATATTTGGTTCTGCACTCTTTGCTCTTGCTTCGATTCTCTTCTATTCTCCTTATGATTCGGCCTGCTCTAAATATACTCAAATTTCAATGGAATGCGGCCACCTCTCTATCCTTATGGCATTACTGTTTGACTTTTCTTCCCTCCTCTCTTTCTACCTATATTCAACCTCTTCCAAATCAGCCTCCTCTCTTTTATTGATCTCTCCTTCTCTTATCGGCCCTCTTCTCTTTTTGACCTCCCTTCTCTTATCGGCCTTCCTACAAATGCCTCCATGGTTCTATGGCCTATGGCCTCCTCTTTTTCTACTTCCGGCCTCAATGCCTTATTTTGGTTTACGACCTCTCCTCTTTCTGTATGCCTTCGGTTTAGCCTCTTCCCAAATCGACCTCCTTTTCCTCGACCTTCGCTCTTCCCTCAACCTTTTGTCCTACTCTTTTATCTTTTGCATGGCCTTCTACGGATCGGCCTCCTCTACAGTCTGATCGTTCCTTCCCTCTTAACGACTACCACTCCTCTTTCTGAGAGAATCTTTATTATCATTCCTCTAAACTCTTCTACAGCCATTACAGAGAGTCTCTTCATCTTCTG
Source organism: Cunninghamia lanceolata (assembly GCA_027924645.1). Lineage (NCBI taxonomy): Eukaryota > Viridiplantae > Streptophyta > Pinopsida > Cupressales > Cupressaceae > Cunninghamia > Cunninghamia lanceolata. The sequence continues at coordinate 1,697,555 of BSBN01001310.1, forward strand.
ACTGCTAGCTCATCGTTGCTGAGCGTTTCTTCTTCCCTCTGCCTATGCGGCCTTTTCTCCACCTTTTATGACTATTCATTTCCTTCTTAATCACCTCCTATCTTTGCATTCTGCCTTTTGACATAATGCCCTACATTGCTGAAATGAACTGTTATTTAATCATCCCTTTGCTGCAAGGAGTTCCTATTATTTGGGTGATATGAATTTCTGCGACTTCAACTTTACGACAGAAAGAATAAATGACAGGAAACTCCTAACTAAACCTCACACACTAACTAGCAATAGGAACTTATTAAGTAATAGGAGTAATCACAAGGTATCACCACTTATTCCCAACGAAAAACTAACAAAAAACCAAAATAGCTAAAGAAATAAAAATAAAAAATTGTTAGATGCACGATGCCCCTACATCAAACTCCCCAGGGCACAAAAGATCATGTGCTCCTGCATATGTGGTCCTCTACAAACTTCTTTAATCTTTTCTTCCTCTTCTTCCATAATTTCTCTATCCCATATGCATTATTCTTCCAACATTTTTGTGCAACACTGTGGGTTGCCCTCATGAGACTAATTTCATTACTGTCCACTTCCAATCTTTGAACACATCATAAACAAAAGGAATTTTTTTTGTTTTCAACATCACCATACACAACTTGCTTATCTATCATCTCTTCCAACCACTCTTCTTCCCTAGCCATCTGCTGCAACAAATTATTTTCAGATTCATTTTCCATCTCATCTCTCATCACATTTATCTCAAAATCAACTTCTGTATCATTATCTTCAACCTCCCTCGGGGTGTTCTTGGTTGTTCTGCACTTCTTCATTCCTTCAACCTTTTCATTCCATTCTTGCTCAATGGCTACCAACTGCTTCCACAAATCTTCTTCAGTGTCTTCATTTACTGCCCCTTCTTCTAATTTTATTTCTGCAATGCTTTCATCCACCTTTTGTTTTCCTTCTTCCTCTTGGATCACTGCTATTCCCATATCCCAACTTGCATTTTCATATGCTACAACTGTCTCCTTTTCATGTTCAACTCTTCTATTCAACTTTTCCTCTTTTCTGTCATACCTGCATCTACCAAACTGCCTTTGCCTACCTTCTTGCTTCTTCTAGTATTTGTTCCTCCTCATCTCTTTCTCATCCAACAACCTCCATATATTTTCCTTATTTTTATAAATTTCATTCAAAGCCTCAGCATCATCAAAATCAGAATGTGCACTTGGCATCTTGTTCAACTTTTCCCTATCTTTTCCTGCAACAAAATCATCCAAAATTCCAAAAGAATCATGAATTAATTCAACTTGTTTACCTTTCATAACATAAGGGGCATTCTCTAACTTCTGCCAATCTAGTGCCTCAATTCTCTTCACATCAGGTTCCTCTACATGCTCTTTACCAACATCTTCTTTTTCAAATTTCACTCTTTTATCATCATCATTTATTGCAACATCATTAGCTTCTTCTACTACCATGCTCTTTTCTCTCTATACTTTGCTTGCCAAACCTTGGGCTGATCTCTCTTTATTGCCGCACTTGATCTTCTTGCCTCTTGCCTTGCAATATTTTCTCTATGCCCCCTTGTTGGATGCTTTACCTTCAAATCTAATTTCCACTTGTTCATCTGCATACCATTTTTTCTTTGCACCTGTTTATTAACACAATAAAAAACATCTACTTCTTTACATTTTAACTGCGGCCCTTCAACAATTTTTTTCTTTTGCCAAAATAGAACTATATACCCATGGTCTACCAATTTCTTTCTTTCTTGACAAACTCACTTATTCATATTTACATTTATATATATATAGTCAAAAGCAACATTTTTACCTCCATTTTTATGTGCAATAACTTGCTGCCCCAAATTGTTCCCTTCATTCGCTTCTTTAACTTCCATCTCTTCCTCTACATGAGCAACTTGTACTACATCATGAATTCTGAGGTTGCCCTCTCATCTTCATCATCAAACTGGAAATCTTCAGCTTCATTGTCTCCTTCATTCTTAGGCACTTGCAATGTACCTCTATTGTAACCTCCTCTATACATATTGCTTCTATCAACCTTTGTCTCATCTTCTACTCTTTCTTCGGGAGCTATTCTTGCCCCATCTTTCATCACATTCAAGGTCTCATTCTTGACCTTCTCTATTGTATTCTTCATATCTGCATACACACACTTAAAGACAACATTAGACAATAAAACAATAGACCACAATGTCTCAATTAATGCCCTCTTCATGGACATTCTTCCCTCCTCATCACTTTTTGCTTCAAGTGCTCTCTATTGTACTTTCTTATCTTCCTCTCTTTCTTTCTTATCATCCCTCATGTTCTTTTCAATGAGAACTTCCTCCATCACTTTTGAGGTATGTTGCTCATCTAGCAACCTCTTGCTGTCCTAACCTCTGTAGGTACTCTTTCCTCTTCTCAAGGCATCCATCCTTTGCCTTTTTCTTCTTTCCATAATCACCTTCACAGGCCACTTTACTTTCTTTTCCATTGGCCATACCCAAAAATATTCCTAGCTTTCTTCTTCGTATCTTTGTTTCCTGGCAATCATATACTCTTTTAAGTCTCATTTCAACTCTACCAACTCTCTTTCAAAATCTGCATTTTGCTTCTTCATGTTTTCTTTTCTCTTCTACCTTCTAGACACCTCACCTTTTTTCGTTTCTTTGCTATCTGTAGGTCCTAGCTAAGTTGCCTCACTTCGGCGATCTACTCAATGCTCGAGACCACTTGTGCTTTGATACCAATCTGATAACATGGTTCCTGCAACATGCTCTATTCACTCATACATTCTATCAACTAAATACCTGGTTTCACCACATAATAAACAGTCTCCTATGGACCTCCTGTCACAATAGCAATAGGAACCAGGTAGCAATGATAAAGATTACACAATAAAACTATATAAGCAGTTCATACCCAAACTCAGTCATGCGACAGGAGCTAAATACCATAATGCATCAAGATTTCATTATAAGGGACTGTGTTATTCAAGACCGTAATAGCCAGCATATACCTATCAATAACTCAAACCCATAACAATATTTTATATTATGAATGAACAAATTACAAATGTCATTGATTTCATACATTGCTAGATGGATCGGGCTAATGGTGGATTTTCGATCACCTCCTAAAATGAACATTTGACTCTTCTGCACACTAGTCTTCTTCTTACTTCTCCATATATTCAGTTTTGCACTCTTTGCTCTCACTTCGATTCTCTTCTATTCTCCTTATGATTCAGCCTGCTCTAAATGGACTCGACTTTCATATGGAATGCAGCCACCTCTCTGTCCTTACAACCTTACTGTTCAACTTTTTTTTCTTCCTCTCTTTCTACCTATATTTAGCCTCTTCCAAATCGGCCTCCTCTCTTTTATCGGTCTCTCCTTCTCTTATCGGTCCTCTTCTCTTTTCAACCTCCCTTCTCTTATTAGCCTTCCTACAAACACCTCCATGATTCTATGGCCTGCGGCCTCCTCTTTTTCTACTTCTGGCCTTAATGCCTTCTTTTGGTTTACGGCCTCTCCTCTTTCTGTATGCCTTTAGTTCGGCCTCTTCCCAAATCGACCTCCTTTTCCTCGGCCTTCGCTCTTCCCACAACCTTTCGGCCTACTCTTTTGTCTTATGTGCAACCTTCTACAAATCAACCTCCTCTACAGTCTGATCGTCCCTTCCCTCTTAACGACTGCCACTCCTCTTTCTGAGAGAATCTTTTATTATCATTCCTCTAAACTCTTCTACAACCATTACAAATAGTCTCTTTGTCTTCTGACTGCTAGCTCATCTTTGTTGAGCATTTCATCTTCCCTCTGCTTGTGCGGCCTTTTCTCCACCTTTTTATGACTGTTCATTTCCTTCTTAATTGGCTCTTATCTTTGCATTCTGCCTTCCGACATAATCCCTACACTGTTGAAACGAACCGTTATTTAATCATCCCTATTATTTGGGTGACAGGAATCTCTGTGACTTCAACTTTACAATAGGAAGAATAAATGACAGGAGACTCCTAAATAAACCTCACACATTGACTGGTGATAGGAACTTATTAAGTGACATGAGTAATCACAAGGTATCACCACTTATTCCCAATGAAAAACTGACAAAAAACCAAAACAGCTAGAGAATTAAAAATAAAAATTGTTAGATGCACGATGCCCTGCATCACATTGCCTCATTGAAGTTTAAGGAAAGAAATGATAAACGTTGTTGTAGGAAAGAATGGTGTATTGTGATATCTTGGTTTGTGAACCTAATTTGTCATAACTTAAATCTTGGTTGTTGAATAATTGCAAGTATATGACTGCATGTTTTATTTTGCCGTAAATTTGTGTTTGAAAGGAGAATGGTTATTTTGCTTTCTATGCTTTTGGGAAGTTACCTTCCAGGACAGGTGTCGAATATGGGGAAATAGGGAAGTAGGATTTCTTTTCAAAACCTACACACCGTTAATTAGTTTTGTATTTAATTCTCTGCCATATCCTGTTAATGAGATGTTGCATTCAAGTTAGGGATGCATGTAGGTTAACAGGGACGCACTAGGTTGGGTCGGGCATTCTTGAGTTTGATTGTGATTTCCTAGATCAGAATGCAATCTTTGTTGCTAGGTATCTTGAGTAATGTTGTGTTGAAATGATCTTATGATATAGAGGTGTTTGGAGTCTTAGAGGACTAGGTTGCTTGCACGATTGAGTGTGTTCTCTTAACTCGCCCCAATTTGGATCCAAGATTAGTGTAGCATCATATTCCGTCTCTAGTGGCTAGAATTAGTCACATAGTTCATGTAATGTGGAACTTTTTTTATTTTGATATTTATTTATTTGACTTTGATAGTTTCTCTAAACATTGTAAAGACCATTATTGAAAATTTTATTTTTATTTATGAAAAAGTATAGCCATAAAAAAATTGACATTTACTTATTTTGTGACCTTGATGGTCATGTTTAATTTACTGTTGAAATTGAGCTCATTTTATACCTTATTGTTGGAATTGAATTTTTCTATTCTTTAGAATTTATTTATTTATTTATTATTGGTGGCTATGCTTAAATGTTTTAAAATTGTTGATCATGTATCATGTTATGTTTTCTATCATGTCCATGATGGGCCTCTAATAGGTTATGTAAGGGAGTAGGATGCGGAGAATATTATTTTTTGTAGTGAGTGTGCTACTAAGAGCTTCAATAGATTGAGTTCATTAATTGTTATTAGGAGCAATGAAATTTGTTGAAGTGTTGAGGAAGTTTTGAAATGGATTTTGGTGTCACTTTGGATCACTTGAAGTAAGTTACAATTTCGTATGAAGTTAAAAGGTTTATAGGGTGAAAAGGAATTTTAATAGAAGAATTGGAAAAAGCTAATAAGGAATTGATGAATGTGAAAAAGGAGAAATATAGAATATATGGAAAGAATAAAGGAGTTAGGAAAGGAAAACTATGAAAAGTTTTGTGAAAATGACCTTTAGGAAAAAGAATTGGTGAAAGAAGAGTTGAAGTTGTTTGAAGGAAAGAATAATTACAAGAAAAATTGAAGAACCTAGAAGGAGAAAATTCAAAATTGAAAGATCAAAATGATGAGTTAAAACAATTGTTTGCAACATGCCAAAAAGAAAATGAATGTTGGAAATCAAGTCGTTAGTTTGTGAAGTCTCATGTGACATAGATGATTTGTGTTCTTTTGATCAATCACTTGGTAGTTGCTGAAGTTGCTTATTGCTGAAGAATGTAAGGATGAAAATGGTGATGAATCTGCTATTATAGCTAGTTGTTTGGATGATAATGTTGGTTTGAAAATCTTGAAGAAAATTGAATACATAAGCGAAGGTTTGGGTAAGCATGGGCAAGGAATCAAAGAGCCCATTGAGTCAATTGTGGGGACTAAGTATGAAAGTCAGGTATCAAGGTAAAGGAAAAGAAAAGACAAATGTTTTTACAAGTACTAAGAAGTCATTTCAAGAAAAGAGATTTTACATTGTTTCCATTGTGATAGAGGACATAGAAGAGAAAATTGTTGGAATTTACCTCGTTGCAAAAATTTGAGGTTTAGAAAAATCATAGTGAAAAGACATGTTGGAATAAAGAGTTGGAAAAAAAATGAATCTATGACAAGTTGTTTGAAAATGAGTTGTGGTTGGATAAATGTATTTGATTGGCAAAAGACAAAGGAAAAGGATTGAACAACAGAAACAAAACAACCAAATATAGTGAATATGCAAGTGCATGGAATATAAAGAAATTGAAAAATTGAATTGTTTTAGCATTGTGCAGAAGCACGAAGAATACAAGGAAGAGTTTTTTTTGAATTGTAGATCAGGTTGAAGATAAAGTTCGGTTATAAGTAATGAAAGAGGAAATGGATTCCATTCATAGGAATGATATGAGTGGTATAGTTTCAGAGGAGTTGTTTGCACAATCATTGGATATAACCTAGTGGTGTACCTTTGGGGTTTTTGTCTTATTGCTGGAGATATCGACGAATGTTTATTTGGGAGGATTGATCTTTTGATACTATATTGTGTTACCACGTGATTGCATGAGCATTGTGATGAAATGATTTATGCCTTCTTTGTGTGCATTAAAGATGTGATTGTTACTCTTATGCTAGAATAAACGTAATTGAGTGGTAGCTGTACCATGTGATGGATTAGGCATTGAATTGGTAGTTGTGCCATGTGAATTGATTGATTGATTATATACTTGGATTTATTTGATGGACGCAATGTTAAATGCAAAATTGAGATATTGTTTTATATAAGGTTGAGTAGGACCTATACTTTTGTGGATGGTGCCACATGGGAAGATGTAAAAGGGCATTAATATGCTTTGTTAGAATTGATGGTACCTTAATTATACTTTGAGTTATTTTTATTGTTTTAAGATACTTTGATACTTTGTTGATGGTAGATTGATTCATTATTTTTGATGTGTAATAAGACACCGGGACGATGTCTCTTCCTAGTGGGGAAGGATGTCACGTCTCAATTTTATGGACTATCTTATTATTCTAGATTAATGAACATTTACCATGATTGTTTTACTTCAAGTAAGTTCCACGTGTGTGAAGGTAATTATCAAGAAGTTATATTTGTGTAAATTGGAAAGTTGATTTAAATAGTAAATATTATCAATATCATTATAATGTTTTGCTTCAGCTATGTTTTTGGGAACCAACATATTGACGTCGAATTGAGTGCAAATGAATGCAGGTACTTGTCAAAGACGAGAACATGGTTGAGTTAGAGGTGTTCTAGCCACTTGGCAAGAACTATTTGGGATGGTTAACCTTAATTCACTCCCACACTCACGTAGTCTCATATTGCATTTTTGAATGGTTTCATATGCATCATTGTGTGGATAATAATTGTGATTGATGGTTTAATATTTAGAAAATTATTGTGTTTTTAATTGTTATGAAAATCTTTTTCGAATGCATGATTTGATTATAAGAATTAAATGTCTTCTCGAATTATATTTTAAATGGTGTATTGTAATTTTAGATAGTGAATATATATGATTGAATTTTAAATATATATTTAATAATAAACATTTTCTATTTAAATGAGAATAAATGTTTGGATGACAATATGTAAAATAGACTTAAATAATTATATTAAATTATAATATATATATATATACTATTTTATTATTTTAAACACTTATTGATTGATTTAAAGTATGTGTTTTATTAAAAATAGTTAAATTATATTAATAACACTATTATATTTAGAATATTAAAAAGAATTTAAAAGTAAGTTATTGTCATGCATGTGACAGAAAGTTAATAAGTTATTTGCTATTATTTATTTTATTCTTATATTAATAGAAAAATTAAGGGTCTTTTGTATTTTATTTATTTCAATCTCATGCAATCAGAGTAATCTTCAGTTAAACTAAAAAGCAAAGGTAAACCAAGAATAGCGAACGCCAATTTTAGGAGAGATTGGGGAATAAAAACAAAGGAGGTTAGCAGAAATGAATAATTAGCTACAGGCAACCAATAGCTTTGGTTGAAGAAGCGATAGAAAGGAATGGGAAGGTAGCAATTGGAGGTAGAAGGAGTGAGCGATCAAGGCAGAGTTGACCCCCCTGAGCAAGTGAAACAGTCTGTGTATTTTCCTTATTTATGAATGCAATAATTATTGGTTGTTATGATTGGTTATGCATGGTAAATAAGACCTACGTTCTTGTTCTTTTTGGTTTGTTTGTCCTGAGATCGACCCCTTTTGTATCTTGTAGAATTGACTTGCTTAAATATGGTCATTGATGTTATATCTTCCTGTCTGTGCATGACCTCTTGCTGGTTGTTTGTTTTCTCCCTGGCGATCTTGTTTTCCTTATTTTATGCGGAGTAAATCAATCGCCCTATCTTTCTGGCTGTTGGAAATCAACCCTCTAAAAATGATTAACCTTAGCTAGTTTCTTGTCACTGTTTTGTTGATTATATCTCTCTTTCATCCCTGGTGTCGACCTGTTGTTTGGGTGTGTTAATAGCTCCTTAAAAATCTAAGAGACTGACCTTCTATTCTTTTCCTGTCGTTGGTCCTCTGTAGCCACGCCGATGATATTGACCAGGCCACCTATTTCTGACTTTCCCTACCAGTTTTAAACTTACTATCTAGTCTGATTTAATCCTCTATTTTTATTCTATTTCTCTCTTGGCTGCCACCTCAAATAGATCTCTTTAGTTGATTAGCAAGGACTGCTTTCTCTCCCAAGTCTAGGTCGATTATACCTTTGATTTTATGTTTATGTTTGGATTAGACCTATGCTAAGTAACCTAACCATTAATTTATAACTGTTGAATGTTCCTGTCATTACAAATTAATTCTTACACTAGATAATATTATGAGATTATTGTAGCTAACCTTCCTCCTATTGTTTCTGTTGAAAATCTATTTTTGTTATCATTGAACGATAGTAAGTCTGATTATGAGCTCTGTTGTTTTATTTTAATTTTGTTATAGTTCCTGCTATAGTTGTGATAGTAAGACTGTTTATTGGTTCTTTTAACTTCTTGTCATAGTTGCTACAGTAAGGTTTTGAATGATTTATAAAACTTATTGCGTTGACTGAAATAGTTTCTGTCACAGCAGTGACACTAATATTGTTAACATATTTAGAAAATCTATTACTTTACAGATATTGGAATGAATAGATTATAAGTTAAAATTATCTTTTCCTTAAATGTTGTTGTGAAGGAGTAAATTCTAAGATGTAAATATCATTATCTTATTAAAACTTCTTGAAAAGAATTGGCATACTTGATCAGAATGATTTAGAAAACTCAATACATATTATGGAAATAGAATGACATATGAACTAGGAAATGAAACTAATTTAATAGATGCAATTGTATGAACAAATGATGGATTATTGCTTGAAAGGTGTGTTTTCATGATTAATGCATGGGAAAGGGATTAGAAATGGTCATAGGTGATTTTGGATTTATTTATTTTTATTCATTGATTTATTTATTTATATACTTGTTTATTTGGGAAAAGAAGGTAGATTTTTATCTAGGAATGTGTTTGGGTTACTTTTTGGGCTAGGATGCCGAATGTGGATTATCAGAGATGGCTTTTCCTCTTTTTGGGAATTGAACTAGGTTACTATATTTAAAGGTTTACTAGATCTAAATGATCTAACATTGAAAAAGATGTTTATTTTGTCTAACAAACTTATTTATATATATCTCTGCTACATCATGTTGTGAGACAATCTGCATTTCATTATTTAGAATTGCATATTCAGACATCAGGGTTGCATCGGGTGTTCCCTCCTGCCAGTTGTTTCCAGATAGCTAGACATTTTGTGCAGGGTTGGGTTTCCTCTGTTTCATGAAGGGATTTGGGGAAGTGTAATTGCTTCATGGTTGGGTGGAAAAGCACTTGGGCCATGTTCCTGTCTCTCGGCTCACAGATGGAGGACCACTTGGTTCGTGCAACTGATGAGCGTATTGATTTATTTATTCTTGTTGTACATGATAATTTGGATGTATTATGGCATGAATGTCAATGGACTTGTATATTATTTTATAGTGCTTTTACATGGGATGAGCATGCAAGTTGTAAGATTTAATGACTTATTTGATTTATATTGATGAGATTATCTTTTGCAAGATTTAATGATTCTTATGGATTCTTATTTATGAGGGTTTACTTTTGATAAGATTTATTGACTTTATTGAATCTTATTTATGAGATTTATCTTTTACTTGCGATATTGTAATTAAGCGGATTAATTACACCTTTTCATCTTTTATATTGTAATTAAGCAGATTAATTACACCTTTTTATCTTTTAAGAATTAATTACCTCATTTTACTTTCGTTTCTTGTGATGTTGTATTTAAGTGGATTATTTACTTCATTTTTGCCTCGTTGTACTTTTGTGATGGTTTAAGGGCTTTTATAGCGACACTAACTTGGCTTTGACAACCAACCACTGTGCAGGTGCACTATCGACTAAAGCAATGCACACAAGACTTTTCTTTGTTGATGGAGACTGTGGGTCCATGTGACAAGTGTTGAAATTTTGCAATGACGCGGTGTCAACTCATCCTGACAAACTGACATTGCGACGATGCGCAACCAATAGGAAACACATCCGTGGGCAAATATAAAATTGACAGTTTGCACTAGATATTTGGACTGGACATGACATTTATCAATTGATCATGTCGGGTTGAAATGTCCTATCTAATAGACGTGTTCACGATTTGCTAGGGTAATTTTGACGACTTTGACAGGGTATGGACACAGATGTTTACTCTCAAGATGCACCAATGTCTAGCCAATCATGGATAGCGATTTAGCTATATTTAATTCTATCTTCATGTTTGGATGTTTTTTCCATGTATTTGGAACCCGATATGGAGACTAGACATGACATTTATGTTTCACCAATGTCCAGGTCCCGTTGACCATAAGGCAAACTTGACAGGAATCTCTCCCTCTATCTGTGCATGACCTTCACATGGGATTATTTGCAACTTAAATTTAGATTTGAGGGGACATGACATTTTACCATTACTGCCCAGGCAAACAATAGACAAACAAGGACAACAAAGAAGTTGGTCCTCATTTTGCCAGGGAAAAATGGGGCGTGTTGTGAGACTACACAATAGAACCCCTTTTGCCCCCAATTAGAGCAAACATGGTCATATAGAACTTGCAAAAAGAAATTATACCTTGGACCCCAAGTGACAAAATTGAGTGAAAGCATAGTAAGAACACAAATATACCATAATATGATATGTAATATGTAATAAAAAGAAAGAAAGTGATAAGCGTGAAAAAGAGGCTATCTAATGATTTTAGTTTACTAAAATGGTAATGCATCTACTTCAGCAGGATCAAAAGATCTATCATGTAAATCAATATCCCCCACGGGACTACCCTATATAATACCACAATGTATAAACGATGTTAATCACGTATGACTGTAAATTATCTCCTTATGAACAAAAGTAGTATATATGAATGTGGTAATATTGATATAATCTTTGGAGAAATCAACCTAGATGTTGTCACTTGTGTATTATGCATTTAATTTTGAGATTTTGTAATATATGTTTCATTGTTCTCACTTTGATCATTGTCATGAGAATGTATAGCTAAAGATGTTTCTTTTGTAACCCTTGTTTCACTTTTATTCTCTTTAGGTGCCCTTGTTTCTATTGAGTTAGTCACTTGAACTTCAAGGTCAATCATCATACTGCCACATCTTTTACCATATATGCTTGCTTACATGTGTATCTTTCCTTGATTTTCATTAGGTTCAATATCTTCACGTGAGACATTGATGTTGTGTAGGCTATATATATCCTTAGATTATTCAATAGAACCAATATACTAATTATGACTAACAATGGAAGGATCCTCCCATCTAGTTCTTCTTAATGAGATTAGTTGTGTATTTGCATAAGGAATGGATCAATAAATATCTTAAGATTTTGATTAAGATGTGCTAATAATTTGTTTTCTTTGTAATTGATACCCTTGACTTGAATCACATTGTTGTTGATAAGATGCTAAATTTTATGTTTGAGTGTTATAAACCCACCTATAGTATATCCATGTATTTGATGATAATCACACAAAGAGTACATTGAAGTGTGGCAACACACCAAATTATATGTATCAACTAGTTTGATGGGAGGTAATGTAATAAGTTAATTTTACAATAATTGTTGTAACATTATGTGTGGTGAATTTGTCAATCTAGTGGACTTTTTATATCCTTTTAGGTTTAGTTGAATGATGTTTGCATGATGATTGATAATTTTTTTGAATCCACTCTCATTTCCCCCATTTTTTAATTTGACTTCAATTGCAATTTATGGTGCTGTGGAGAAGTTCTAGAGATGTTATAGTGAATGATATTGTTTTCTATCAATAGAAACTTATAGTGGTGTACATTAGTACATAATTATAAAATGAGCTATAATAACTAAGAATCACTTTTTCCTAGATGATGGATAGGAGACTATTTATAAATAATCATTGAAACTCAATTTCCATTAGTTTGAATCTTGTTTTAACTAACATGGTTTAAAATCTTAGCACATTATCACTAATTATCTAATTCCATTGTTAGTATTGTGTTGATTATACACATGACACTTTATGTATAATATTATATTGGAAATGACTGACAGAGGCACTGGCTAAATATCCAAAGTAATTAATTAAAGCATGAGGTAGAGAATAAAAATTGTGTAAGTGCACATTCTTTCAAGCTTTGTGGAAACAACTTATCAAGTAAGCACTCAATATAAATGTAGTCTAAACACACTGCGTTAGAAAAATATATGTGAGCTGATGGGTCAACTCTACTATCATACATTTTAAAACTAGGTGCCATAAATCCAATTGGTAAAAGACTAGCCAATAGCATATATTTTGATGGATTATGTCATAATTTTCTTATTATATGCGTTGTAGGAGATTTTTACAACTCATTAATATGATTATTAGTCTTTTGCAACTTACTCGTGATTGTGACCAAAAGGTTGGGTGGTGTGGGAGTGGTTAAGAAAGTAATGGAAGAAACCAAGGGTACATGTGCGATCAAGGGAGGGGTGGAGGAAACAAAAGACACATGAGTAGACACCAAGGAAGTGGTAGGAGCAAAGAGGATGTGTAGTCAAAGGAGGATTATAAATAAGTCAGTACATAAGGTATGTTGAATGGATATGGAAGGAGTAGGAGAGGGTTGTGTTGTGCCTTGCACACACGCCCCATTTTATCAAATGGAGACCTCCTCTTTTTTCTTTGGCTTGGAGTCTCAACCTTTCCTCTCTATGACAATAAGAAGGTGAATTTGTGCTTAGAATGCAAGATTTGTTCCAAATTCAAGCATTTGGTATATTTGGAGTGATTTGATGTCTTTCATGATTGATTTGGAGGTGTCTTTATTGGGTTTGTGCTTAAGAAATAACCATTTGTTACCTTTTGTATTGAAATTGGGTGTTACTACAACTTGCTCTAAAATCCTGTCACTGGATACAGTCCTTGAAACTGCTACTGCAAGATGTGCCATTTTAGAATTCCTAGTTTCTTGCCTTAGAATTGTAAAATCATGTCAAATTCCACAACATTTCACTAAGGGGTCCTTGTGCTTTCATCCTGATGCATAGCCCTAATACCTTGAAATTGGCTAAGTCTGATGTCTTGAAACCCTAAAAAAACTGGCTAAGTTTGAAATCTAGTGGATCCTCAAAAATATATAATCTGGATGTTAAATCCCATGGATCTGGGACCTATCTCAAACATCTTGATAGTATATTTCAAAATATTTAAAGTATAGGAAATTCAATATCTAAACATATACTTTCAACGCTAAAAACTAGCTCGACAGGATCTAGCAATAAAAAATGTCTCCACCAGATATATCCTGCAATCCCTGAAATCTGCGCTTATCCACTTGACCTATATTTTCCCACCAAGAAGCCTTGAGATCCTTCATTATGTTTTGCGCTAAAAGCTGCCTTGACAGGATCAGCACTGAAATTATCCCTCACTAGACATATCCGGTGAGCACCACAATCTCTGTTGATCTGGTGAAGGGTGATAATATTGCCAAAGGTGTTAGGAAGGATCAACGCTAAAAAGTGCCTCCACTAGACATATCCTATTGACGATAAAATCCCCGCTAATCACGTTGATACCAAAATCCCCACCAAGAGCTTTTGTGAAGGCTAGTGCTAAAAATGATCTCCACTGGATATATCCAATGAGAGCCAAAACCCCCGCTTTTTGATAATTAGGGTTCAAAAACTTATTTTTAAGGGTGTAAACTTGGATTTTATTGATAAATTTGATCTGCATATCCATTTATTACAACATGATCAACATTTTCATCATGTTAGTGTGGATTTTGGGCATGTTTTGCATTAATTAATGTCACTGCACATGAATATCCAATGACCCCTAAAAATCTTGCTTTTTGCCAAAAGGCTATAAAAACATGAAATAAATGTCTCCAAATGGATCCTAATAAGCACAAAAACATCCCACATCACCATACATACCAAATGGGTAGTCAAAAATGATGAAAAGCCTCAGAGAATCACTGGAAAATCCTAGATTTGTGAAGTTCTTCATAAGGAAGCGACACTGACATTAAGCTGCCCCTGACTGATCCATGACTGCAAATGGATATATTTTGACTTGTCTTGATGCAAAATGACTTTTTTATGATGAAATTGATGCTTGGCATTGTCAATTGCAGGTTTGGGAAGTTGGAAGGACAAAGGAGCTTGTTGGATCTATCTTGGAAGGATAAACACTTGTAGAGATGCAGTACTGACCCAGATATGCAAAATCATCATTTTATTAGCCAAACCACTGCTGTATCTACAAGAGGAAGTCAGTATAATGTCAAAGATGATGGAGATAAGTCACAGGACCTTGAAGACATAGGGGATCAAGTCTACTTCATTGTTGTTCCTACAGATCCAGTCCAATGTCCAGGACTTGTTTACAACTATCTACACTTGTTCCAACAATCCAGTTATGCAATGTCAATCCAACAAGCATCCAGTTAGATATACCTTCATAAAAAACATGCCACATACTCTTCTTGGCTATTCAACACATTAGAAAAGCCATTTGTCCCATTAGACAACTCAAATAGTTGCTATTTTGTCTTATTCTCATGAGCTAGAAAGTTGTATTTTCGTCTTTTTCCTACAAGACAAAAATAAATCCAAAATTGTACTACCCACCGACCAAAATTAAATGCCATGTAATCTAGACCATTGGTGTTGAGTTGATCTCCACCATCCATTGAAAAACTTGGTATGGTTTCTTCTCTATATAAAGGAAACTTCTCTCATTGTAAAAGCATAAGGGAAGCACCGAAGAAAGGATTGTTGAAACTCTACCATTTTTCTGAATCAATACAAACAAAATTTTATTCATTGCTGCCATTTGAGTTCATTTTGTTGATTAGATATTGTTATCATGGTTCTTCTTCACCTTTCCAATTAGTTATTCAGTTGTATTTATGGTTCATTATTTAGATATTTAATGGATTTCCTGTCTATACCATTGATGGCCTGATGATTGTATGTCATTGTGCATGGTTAGTCTAGGTATATTTTATATGAGCTAAGTTCGATTGTGTGAATTCATTGAACTGCATTAGGAGTTGGGTGTTGAATGAATCCTCCACAGTTTGAAAACCCTTGTGTTTCCTTAGAAGATTGCACAATCTTTGTAGCATTGTTGGCTTCTTGTTTAAGTAGAGATTCATTTATTGTTGGGAATCTATCTATCTATTTGTTCATCATTTTTGCAATTGTCTATAAGATCTCTTATCCATTCTCTCCCTTTCCTTTTGCATTTTCTTTTTTAGATCCTATTAGGTTAGGTTTCATAAACTTGCAAAGTGCTGTCACATAATTCATACCTAGTGAATGCAAGTTAGAAGATTGTTGGTTACATGCTGAAATCACATAATTTGTAGTAGTTTGAGTGTATACCAGTTTATTTATGCATTGTTAAATAATAAAACTGATCAAATTCATGTGCAATCAAACCCTAATGCACTAAAGTTTGTTTGCATTGCATGTAAGTCCCCTTGGTTGGAACAATGAAACACATATCCACAGAGTTATCCTGCAAGCTAAGACCTAGTTGTATAAACCTTGGGGTAGTCCTATCTAGGATAGGATTCCTTTCAAGAGAGGTGAGATAACCTACATTTCACCTGTGTTGCTGCGTGCTAAAAACACCATCAACATGTTGAGCAACATAGGGATGAGAGAAGAATGATCATAGGCCCTCAAAATAGGAGGGGTAAAAATAGACATGGAGGGTGTTTTGGAACTTAAGGAAAAACTATGAAAAGCATGGTCAGAATCTAAAGATTAGGAAAGGGATGGAAAAATATGGCACACCATATGAGGAGCTTGTGCACCATCAATTATATTCCCTATAGCCTCATGTGTATCCATATTGTGCACACATGAGTTGAGGAAGATGTAATGGATTGATCATCGATGGTCTGTACACCACCCTCAAATGAACCTAATAAAGAGTGATTACCACAATATTCTTCTTCTTCATGTACTTCTAAGATATTTATTCGCTCATGTTGGTTAATGGGATATGTAAATGGGGCAACATGGTAATCATGCACACCATAGTTATCAAAAGATGCATCACAAAAAAATATACAATGGTCCATAAGAGAGTCATTATAGGTATCTAAAAATGTTGTATCAACATGAAACATAGATAAATTTATAGGATCTCATAAGGAATGACCATTATAAGTTGTAATATTATAATCACTATACAAGCATGCTCTAGGAAAGCATCATAAATACCACCGTATGAGAGAGATGATAAAGTATGTTAATTGATCTAGTAAGTGTCACTAATCTCCTCACTAGATATACTATTAAGAGACCACGTATCCAAGAATATAGAGATAGGAATATCATGAGTTATACGAGGGATATCCTCATCATTAGATATAGGAGTTCACAATCTAATGCAAGAGGATAGTAAGAATGTACATCCTTAAGAAATTATATGTATCATGAATAGCCCTGGGAGTCTGCATTGTGGGTTCTAAGAATGAACACTGTAGGATGAAATATATGAAACATCAAATAACGATACTTAAGGCCACCTCATGAATTCATGTACACCGACCTCTTTTAAACAATGATATATGGAAAAATAAACATTAACAAACATATCATATTGTTGTACAATCAAGTGTACATGTAAGAAAGATGGATATATTAGAAAGCATTCATGCATCTAGACACCATCAAGCATAAAAGTTAGGGTTTTACGAAAAATGCTTATAAGAAAGCACACAAACCTAATAAGGGGAGGGAAGAGAGATATTGGGAAATAAAACACCATAGACACACAATCATTACCGACCAAGTCGTGCTAGTGATATCATCATGGGAGTATGATTTGGTGGAAATGAGGCAATAGTGGTGGATGACACACAAAGCATAAGTATCATCATGAATCCAATTCCATCATAACTAAAGAGGAAGAGATATCCATAACAATTTCATATTTGAATTGGATATAAGACAAATTCAGAATATTAAATCTAGAAAAAATCTACTCTAAAGGATAGGCATGCAAGTTACAAGTTCACCAAAATCTAGGGAAATGAATTAATCCTACATTAATTTATGTCTAAAATGGATGATAAACAATCAATGCAACTTAGACCCTAAATTATTGAGTTAGTTTAGGATGAGTAATTGAAAATAGAGTAATGCTTAGTAATTTGAGATAGAATTTATTGAAATACTGAGAGGAATTAAGGCTTATCTAGAAAGTGGATTAATATTGACTTCGATTGCTGAGATGTTATGACAAAGCGTTGTGAAATAAAATCTAGAACTAGACACATGATCAAAGACTTGAGATGAATAAAATACAAGCTTTTGAAAGCCTGGGATTGAATCATGTTGTGATCTTGTCTAGATGGTGTAATTTTATTTTGGATGGCGTGATTTAGTCCACTATCGAGTTTTTCATTTAGCACTTAAAAGAAATGCTTGCTTGGTGTGTATATCTATGTTTGAAAATAGTGTGGTGTTAAAAACATAGTTGAGAGCTTGCTATGTATATAGGGAAGTATGCAATTTCCTTTTATGATAGTCAGGCCCCTAGGTTGACTCAACAAGATCAAAATAGAGTAATAGGGAATAATGGATGTTGAGTAAGTATGCCTAATGTAAATTGAGACTAATGCAAATTGAGATTAATGATATGTGTGATTGAATTTGTGAATGTGAGATGCTCATTCAACAATGAAATTATCCAAGGGCGGTGTTCCTAAATCACAACCCTAGACCCATAATGAAAATTTTTGGTGCCTATGCTAATGGACAACTGTCATATCCTAGGATGATTAACTCTTGAATTAACAAATTTGAATTTGAAAACTAGGGTACGGATTGCACACATGATCTAATCCAAGGGAATAGATCACAAGTGTGATCTAGTCTAGGAAGGGAAGAATCTTAAGAAATGAGTCAGTGCTAGTTTGAAGTGAAAGATATGACATTACAAAGTACTCAATCAACTTTACAGTCAATGTGTATTAAAAAAGTAAATTGAATATTATAATTATAAATTAAAGACATCCATACAAAATAATATAAAATATAAAAATGAAAGAATGAAGTATATACACTTTTTGTATTCCATTATAACTAAATACAAAGGATGAGAGAAAATAGAAAATACCAATCCTTCACTCCAAGTATAAAGAGAGATATAAATATACCTTTCCAAATCAAGTACATATTCAGTCAAATGAGGCTTGTTGCCGGTTAACCTTAAAAAGAACCTTTCGTTTCCCTCAATTTTAAACTACATTCAGAAGGGTTAAGTTCGGCGTTGTTCTTGTGATTAACTGAGCACAATTACAACGCTCAAGCGTTGCCTGAGCTGCTTGTATGTTTCCTTTGGACGCTTTTATCGTATTCGACAGCTTAGAGAGGATCTAAAAGACATCATCACACTCATCTGCATTGTGGAGGGGAGGTAAATTCCACAGCAGTTTTTGTGTGTTTTTAAAGACAAAAAAATGAAAACAAGTCCATGTACTTATTTTTAACTTTCATCCAGCTGGGGTTGTTTACCAATGCACTTTCATCTTGTGGGGAATACACCCAAATATTCTGTACACAGGAATAAGTTATGTTTAATGGGTTCTGATTGCTGTAAGGAATTGTAGGACATAATATCTGTGGTTAACAGTGATCAAGGTGGAGTACCAATATCTGTCGTTCAACATGCGCAAAGGAGAGGTAAGTTATTCTGAAATGGTCCCCATTATTCATATTTTTCTGTTTTATATTCAACTTTCATTTTCTGGTTTGTTATCAAAGGATCTTTGCATATGAGCACGTCCAAATTTCTGCACATAATAAATCAATGGCGAATAGGTTATATTAGCTAGCTGGTAGGTATGGATTCATATTGAATGACCCCTTGCACCCATTTGAAATTTCATTACAAAACATTAATCTCAATAGATTTTTTTTAAATTTTTTTTTTATTTTAGTTTGAAATTTCATTAGAAAATGTCAATCTCATTGTATTTTTGGTGCGCTTTTTTGTTTTGATAAATCTTTGGCAAGGTTATAGGCGGCCTATAATGTATTGTGGGATAAGTTTGGACCACATTCGTAAGTTTTGTAAATATGACTCATGGTTGAATCAGTATGTACCCAATGAGCATATCACTACTGTTAGGCTGGCTTATCGTGGTGAGGGAGTTCGAACCTGGTAGGTTCTGTTGGGTTTGTTATGAAGATCGATTGATCTTGCGAGCTTCCAAGTTTACAAATTTAATTCTTAGTGGACTCTGTTTGGTAGTTGGTAGGTATAGGATCATCCGCTTAATTTTATCCTAATTATGATTTCCATCAACATTTTTGTTATTCTATTGTGCTTTCCTTCTCTGGGATTTGTTATCTGCGGCCTTTATTCATATGGGTGCACAAGTTTTCTTACTGAATAACGGAACCAAAAAAATTGTTTTGGGTCTGTCTCTTTCAGCAGGAAACCGTTCAAACCATTAATGCTTGATTTGGTATTGGAAAAAGGGGAATCTGGGCTAAATCCTAAAGTCCCTGTTCCTGGGGCAAACCTGGTATGAGTTCAGCATGCATGTTTGGAAAATCTTGTAATTGTGCATGTAATACACACAAAAGATAATCTCCCATTAGTTCAAAATGTTTGTTTGAGCTGCCATCTGCTATGTCTAGCTTTTCTAGTATGCACTCAAAGGAGCTTTTTTACTATAAATGATTTCAGCAATTTTTGGGAGAACTAATAATTTGTAGCACGGCTACCAAAATGCTAATATTACACAACACGTGATCTGCAAAATTTGTGGTCAAAGAGAACACATAGGTTCATGCAATTCACTCAAGACCTGGAAAATGACTTTCTCACCTTTGCACGGTTTAGCATTGTCAAGGAAAACTGTTTGACTAAATTTGTCTTGGCTAAACAAGTAAGAAATAGTGTGACAATGTTTGTTACTCACATACAAAGAGCTTGCTTTGTTGCATTTGCAGCAATGCTTTGAGTTTGTTTTAACTCCCCTTTTCAAGACTTTTAAAATTCAGTGTGTCTACAGAAGAGAAAAACCAGGGACGGCAAACATTTATAGTGTAACGTCTCCAATCGGAAACATGCAATATTTTATTATATATATATATATATATATATTGTGATTTTATGAAACAAAATCAATCCAAACTGCAAGTACACAAACTGATTATAATTTTCAAACCTTTATTTTGCTGATGTCATCAAACCATAAACTCTAGGTGGATAAAATGCTCAGTTCCAGCAATATAAAACCCTCAAAAATTTATTCTATTTTATTGCAAATGCTGATCAGAAAGTAAAAAGATGATAAACAGCAACAAAATAATTTATTATTGTTTTTTTTTTCACTCACAGCTGCTGTACGGCCTAGGACAGAGGCACAGACTGCTGCAAAAGTGTCAAAAAATGCTAGAAACCCCTGTTTGCTGCTGGAAACTGCCACAAATAATATTTTATGAATTTTCTTGAAATCGTAGATGATACAGTGGCTGGCTGATGAAGTCTGATCTGCCCTTGAAACCCTTGCAAAATTGTCAAAAAATGCTTGGTAAAAATCAGATTTGTCTTGGAAACATTGGCAACATGTCAAAATATGATTTATTCTCCATTTTGCTGATGAATGATGACTGAAATGATGTGAACAACAGTTGGTATGACTGATCTAATATCCAAAATGGCTGAGTTTCTCCCTCCCAATGTGGCGCTCAGTTAGGGTTGACTGAAACAACTCAGATTCAGCTCTATATGATGCTCAAAAAATCCACCAAAAATCTGAAACTCAATATATAAACCTTCAAATGTGCTTTGGTGATGAAATGATGATATTTGCTTGCAAAAAACATTGTAGTGGCATTGTAGCAAAATCCAAATCCTCCACAAATCAACACAATTGTGGTTCCTGGATGGTATCGCCCTAGATTGGAAACAAGGGTTTTCATCCTTGATCCTAAGTGTGGATTTCAAGAGGGTTTTCATCCTCTCAAACCCCGAACAAACCAAGAGTTTTTGTCCTTGGATGCCCTAGATTGAACAAACTGCTCAAATCTAAAAGTATTTAAAATACTTTTTATTTAAATTTTAGTACTAGTGTTTAAAAACACCTTTTAATTTAATTATAATAATATTATTAAGTTGCCTTTAAAATTTGAAATTATTGGATTCAACTTAAATAATATTATTAATTATTTTAATCCGAAAAAGAGAACATGGCAATCCGCCCTTCCCATAATTGCTTGCCCACAAGCAATTGCAAACCTAGATAATGAATTATGTTGTAATGTCCATAGAGTCTAGATCTTGTACTTGTCAGATAACACATCTCTTGCCAAAGAACACTATGCAAACCCGGATGCTCGAGTGTCATCGTGCCAATGTCATGAATCAAATTGTAATGTCCATGAAATCTGGATCTTGTACCTGCAAGGTTGCTAGGAGATCGGTACTGGTACTAGTACGGGAGACTAGTACCGGTACTGGTACGTCTGTTTTTGAAAAATAGGAGACAGGGGTACTTGGAGATGCCATTTTAAAAAAAAATATAATTTAATAATTTATTAATATGCTAACATTAAAACTGAAAATATCATGACATTGAACTTTCAAAACAAGAGTACTGGTAAAGTTTAACATTAACTTTAAAGTAGAAACACACAAATGTCAAAGAGTTCATACTACATATTGATATTACATATTGAAATTTAGAAATGTTGATACCCTGATAGGCTGATACGCATACAAAAAACAAAAATCAGAATTCAGAAATCTATTATCTACACTTCTATGTCATCCATTTCTAGGTCCTTAGCTATGATGCTCTCCAAACACTCATCACTCTCAAGCTCAGGTTCCTCTGTTGGCAGTAGAACTGGGGGTAAATCACTGAGGCCATTTGCTTCAACCACTTCATCCACCAAGGCTGCAACTTCTCCATTAGGTGAAATTTGGGCCCATTTTGCTTAAGGACCCTCTTTGTAACCAGATTCTACACAAGAGAAAAGGTGAAGTGAGCTATGAATATACACCAGGTTCTCTGCTTTCTTTGACCCTAATTGGTTCCTCTTTAGTGAATGAATAAAACCATAAGTACTCCAATTCCTCTCACAAGATGAAGAACTGGCTACTTTTGAGAGCAATCTTATTGCAAATGATTGCAATTCAGGGGTTTCACCTCCATGGTTCCACCACCACTCTATAGGGTCTTTCTTTGCATGCATATCATATAAGGCTTCCATGGAAGATAAATCACCATGCACACGTGAAAACTTATTTCATTGAGTCCTCATAATTGAAGCATCCCCACCTTGGCTATAAATCTTTTTTATTGCAGCCCAAAATCTCTTCATTACCTCTCTGTCCTCATATGGAGCCCTCTTATTGGTCACTTGTGATCACACCATTTAGGATTTAAGGCATAGGCAACACAATGAAGGGGTGTGTTAAGTTTGTTCCATATTCCATGTACCTTTTCTTCTATTAAAGGATATAGAGAAAGATCTCTTGATCTCTTGCATCTGTTATTTTCTTAATTCTTTCACACATGGAATCTATTTCTTCATAAATTTCTATCAAACATGGCTTGTCTGAATCTACAAATTTGATCACCTCACATATGGACTTAATAAAGTCCACAACAAATTTAACATCAGCCCAAAAATTGTCATTGATGACCATACCTTTCACCTCAACTGCGGTATCTGATGTAGATTATCTCCAAGCTGCCTATGCATCACTAACTATTGTGGAACACAAAGCTCCTTTGACTTCACAAAGACACTCAAGAAGAATAAAATAAGAAGCAAACCATGTATCAGCAGGTTTGAGAAGTTCCACCTTGGCAAATTTTCGATAAATGGCTTGTGTGTGGTGATGGTTACATATGAACATCTATATTTTTTTGCCCTTTTCAATGAAATTTGAGATCCACTGGAACTTGCCAATATCTTTGAGTGCATTATTCAACAAATGCACACAACATGGTGTCCAAAATATATGCCTGTACTTTTTCTTCACCAACATGCCTGCTGCTTTACAAACAAGGGCAGCATCTGTAACAACTTGGACTACATGTGATGCCCCCACCTCCTCAATACTGTCACATAGCTGGTTATGAAGGAATTCTGCATTTTTTTTTGCCTTGAACAATCTATTGCCTTAAAATATGGCCCTTTGCTGCATGTTACCATGATATTAAGTAGTGGACGATTTGTAGCATCTGTCCACCCATCCATCACAATACTACATCCTTCTGTAGACCACACTCTTTTCATTGGTGTTGTTTGTTGCTCTGATCGAACTTTTTCTTTATCAATTAGAGTAGTGCGAAACTTTTCATACCTAGGTGGTTTATACCCAGGTGGTCCATTATTGATAGCTTGGACGATCTCCTCATAGAAAGGTGAGCGAGCAGCATTAGACGGTATTCCATTTGCATAAAAGAAGCGTGCAATCGCTGCATCAACCGCTTCTTGACCTTGCACATCAAATAATCTTCCAATGGGGTTTGAGCTGCCAATGTGTGGTCTCTTGCGAGAATATCCTACTGCTACATCTTCTGTTGTCACATGGACATCTCTAGAAGACACATCCATCTCTGACTCTCTATTTTGATTTTGAGTTGCAGTCGTTGCCCCTGTCGTTGAAGCGTGAGAGCTCAAACTACACACTTTCCCATCAGCCCTTCCTTGATCCCTAACAACGCCATGTCGTTCTACCTCATTTGGACAAGGATTAACACCTTTTCCAGGTATGTGAAGGAAATGAGGCCTCACTCTCGTGTAAGTACCTTGCCATGGCATTTGACAAAGCTTACATGTGATGGTGGCTATTCCATCCGACCCCTTTGGCCTTGGAATACGATCACAATACTTCCACAATGGGTACAAGCCTTGTTTTCCCCCACCTGACATATCTCAATCTGTAACAAAATGAGAAAGATAAACATTAAAATTAAAATAGTAAAAAAAAATAACTATAAGACTATAAATGTAAAAGAAGCTTAGAATAATTACTAGTAAATTTATGAAGAAATAGAAGCTTCATAGCTTAAAAAACCAGTTAAAGAATAAGTACTAGTAAATTTATGAAGAAATAGAAGCTTCACAGTTTTAAAAAAACCAGTATACATTTACCAGTAATTAAAATTAAGTTTTAACTTTTAATAGTTTTTTTTTTTTTAATAAAAGTCCAAACTAGACTAGTGATTACCAGTATACACTATAGTGAATACTGAATACTCTAAATCTAATAGTTATAGTTGTAATTTTGATGATCATGATTCAAATTTTTGAAGCCCTAGGGTAAACAAATAAATAAGTAATGACTGAAAACAATACCAAAAAAAAGAAAAACCAAAATGGGCCATGGAAAATGCATTTGCCATTTTCTAAGCCCTAAAAAAAACAAAAAAAAAGTCCAAAACAAAACGTGAAATAAAAAAAATCGGTATGAAAATTGTAAAAGGCTTAAATACCTATAATGGCAGCATCTATGGATGATGTTGCAGGGTCTTTGGTTGCCCTAAAATACCTTGGATGAGTCGCACGAAAGCAACATAGTGTTGTTTTAAAAAAAAAAGTCAAACGACCCCTTTATTTGGCCATGGGGTACTTGGAGACGCGTGGCGTACTTGTCTTGCCGTCTCCTGGGATGCAGGACGTCTCTGCCCGCATCTTGAAGACGGGAGACGCATCCCCATCTCGGAAACATGTCCCAAGTAGGGGGAGACACGTCTCCCTGCAACCTCGTGTACTTGTCAAGTGAGACAACTTTTGCCAAAGGGTGTTGTGAGATCTACCATTTCCAATGTACAACTCATGTAATTTTATCAACTCTTTAAAAAACAACTTGACCTCATGACTCACAACATCATAAATGCAAACCTTAGGGAGACTTGTGATGCAATACATGATTATATCTCTCCATTTTTGACTAGGATCAAGCAATGAAGGCGACCAGCTCTCCATAGGCTCCTCTTTGACATGATGACGAAGGATGCCTTATCTCCAATGTTTGAAAACTCCCATGCACCTATAGAATCTGGATCCCATGCTTGTCAAGTGAAGCAACTTGGGCCAACAAGTACATCTCCTAAGTCCATTACCCACAATGATTGTATGCAACCTTTGCAACTTAGGAAACAGTTTGGTCAACAAGTTTGTATGATCCACAACACCAACTTCTAAAAATCTTATGATGAGATCCCGAAGAGTCTCCCAAATAGTACAAGACAAGGAATGCAACTCACCCTCAAGATGATCCTTTTTGATTTGATGATGTATGAAAATATCCACAAACTCCCACAAGACTCAAGGCTGTCACATGTATTTACCTCCATGTTTTTGTTGGTGATCCCTTGCACAAATATCTACTTTTGGAGTTACTCCACCGTGCTTATGTTGCGCTATTCTGGTGTTCATTTGAACTTCTCCTCGAGATCTTCTTGTGGTGCTCATAATTTTCTCAATAGGAAGGATATGTCCAACACAATTTCTCCTTAACTCTGGATGGTATTCTTTACTCAATCCCGTAACTGACAACACTTGCGTGGCTGCAAATGATGCAATGTAATAGTTGGGAATGATGATGATAACAAACCCAAAGTTGGACATTATGTGGATAGCAGTCTTTGTCATGTTTCTTGTGCAACATAGTTGGAAAATGTGATCATCTCTTCTTCCTTTTATACCTTGTTTGTATTCTTGTGAAACTGAATCTGAATTTGAGTTTCTTTCATCAAGCTCACTGACATCTTTGAAGTGCCTTCGAGCTGTGTCAACAATTTCCTCTATATGAAAGATGCCTTGAAACACTACCTCCTTTTCCTTGGACTGTGACCATGGCATGCTCAAAATTATGCTCATCTCTCCTAGATTGCTGTTATAATAATTACCTTTTGTCCCAAAGATTCTTACCATGACACCCTATGCTGTACCTTTCGACAAATGGCATGGGTTAGATTATATGTGGGCTGGAAAATGGTTGTAAACAGTCATATGTTGCTCGAAATTTCTCTCTAAACAGCAATGTGTAGGCTAGAAAATGGCTGTAACAATCATATGTTGCTCGTAATTCCTCTCCAAACAGCAATGTGTAGGCTGGAATACTTGCACTTAGTGACCCCAAAAGGTGAGACCTACACACAATATCAAGCAAATAAATTTTCCCCATATCTGC
This sequence comes from Cunninghamia lanceolata, assembly GCA_027924645.1. Lineage (NCBI taxonomy): Eukaryota > Viridiplantae > Streptophyta > Pinopsida > Cupressales > Cupressaceae > Cunninghamia > Cunninghamia lanceolata. Next base: position 1,724,359 of record BSBN01001310.1, read on the forward strand.
AGATCTGTAGTTGCTCATAATAGATATATCATTAATCCAAAGCATGAATTTATCAAAATGATCAATAGGAATAGAGTACCATGGCTGCCCAACTGAGTTCTTTTACTCAACATCAAGAATGTAAAAGCTGGAAATCGCGCTGCACTAGCTGAAAACACTTCAACAATGCGGGCTGAAAACTCCTCTACCATGTGACTGAAAACCCTTCTATGGCTGCAAAGAAAGCATGGAAGATATTGAGAACAGCAGATCTAAAGTTGGAAACCACATTCATATTGGCCTTTGGTTCATGTTTCTTGCAGCCAACACTTACCCCTACCATGTATAGCTGGTGACTTCCAACAAGAAGGCTCCATTTTGCAAGTATCTCATTTGGGGACCACCTTAGGAGAGTAATATTGAGTATATCCAAGACAAACCAAACATTATCATAATAAAGTATCTTACCTAAGAATAGACCCTCAGTTGTCTTTATGCATTGAGTGGTTTGAGCTACTTGGTTTCTCCGAAAATATACCTCCCTTCTTTTTGAGTGGTTTGAGCTACTTGGTTTCTCCGAAATGTACCTCCCTTCTTTTTGCTGTAGCCATGCTTGGGATTCCATTCATTACACTTTGAAGTATTACTTCTTTCTCTTCATCCTTGAATTTCAGCTCCATTTTGAGTTCTCCAAGAGGATGCAACCATTGCAAACCCAATATTTTACTGATTCCTCCTAGACCCATGATATAGAAGTCCTTGCATAAAGTGAGACAATTTGTTTTGCCTTCATGATGTTTGGAATGATGAAGCCATTTTGTGGTATCTCATCCTTCTTGAATTCTCTCCCATACATCCAAGGGTGGCAAGCTTGTATGTAGCTTGATTCCAAAAACACCATGCTATGCTTAGTCATAAAATCTTGAACATCAAAATGACACCTATTTTGCTTACCACCTTCCCACAATAAGCATCTCGTTGTGACTATCTCCATTTGGCCGTCACCTATAATCTTGTCTTCAAATGTGAGACTTAGCTCTAAGGAGTGGTCTATGAATTGTGAGCATTGATCCTTCACAACTTTGTTAGAATGAACAACATACCCTATATGATTCCTCACGAACTTCCTTTCTATCCAAATGCAAGAGATAAAAAATTCAATAGTGATATCAAAGCCTCTATCCTCTTTGTCCCTCAAAAGATCACCCTGATCCCATATGCAAAATGTAATGTCCCTTTTTGGGATATTCTTGATTCCTTTACCTGCATACAATAATAACTACTAGAAAGGACATTAGAAATATTAAAGATCAATAAATTAAGATAATATTCAATTCATAGCATCATTCATATTAAATTCATCTATCATAGCATAATTAATAATGAAATCAATACTTCATAACATAATCAATATTTGGTTCAATCCATCATAACACAATCCCTCAAGCCAATCACATAGTGAATTCCTTAGGAATACTTGCAAGTAGCCATATCAAGGCGGGTCCTCCTCAATATTGCCGAGAGCATGTAAATGAGCCAAACACCCTACCTTGCAGCTCCCAGTTCACCTTGGAGGCACACCCTCTTTGATCAAGCTCAAGAGGCACACCCTACTTGATTAGGCTCAAGAACATGGTAGGGCCACACACCCCAACCATGGTAGGGCCACACACCCTCACTACTTGACCGACTTGATGAGAGCATGAGAGGGCCATCCTCTTCATCTCTCGTGAACTTGGAAGGGCCATCCTTCCTACCTGCGAACATCTCCCTGAATTCAAAAGGGTTTGCTTAGGAATTTGTTAGATGGTTAATACAATGTAACTCTTGATGGATTTCAAGTTCAGTTCAAGGATTGTAATATATCCTTCTTCGTTGTTAACGATTGTTTGTATGGCAGATATATATATTATTGTTGATATATTTCCTTTTGATGGATTCTTATATTTCTTTCTTCCAATGAAGATTGCTTGCCTCCTTATTTTATATCTCTTATTGGAAAGAGTCACAACCTTTCATAGGGGACTGCCTTTATAGAAGGGTCACATCTCTTAATATACATCTGCTGTAATATTTACTTGGAATAATTCATATTCTTTATTTATTTCTGCTTCCATGGATGGATTGACAGGTCTATGATCCATGGCTGCAATACATTCCTCTTGTCAATGTCAATTATTTATTCTATTGTAATATATATTTATATCTCTTGCTGATGTCTATTGTTTGTACTGCTGTGATATATTTATTTGTATCTTGCTGCAGATATATTCTTTTTCTTATTTCTTATTCCTTTTCTTATTTGTTCTTCCTTTCATACTTTCCTTTGTAAAGAGTCATACCTTCTCCAAGGATGGCTGCTCTTTGGAGGGAATACATCTCTTGGTAAATAACAACTGCTGCCTCTTTGAAGTTTAATTAATTAATTTGTCTTTTTCAAACCTTTTTTTGTCTTTTTCTGTTTTTTTTTTTTGTCTTTTTTTGTTTTTTTGTCTAATTAGTTCTTTTGTTTAATAACTATCTTTCATATCGGGGGCATGACATCTCTTTCATAATGTCCATTAATTTATATCTTTTCAATATAGGAGTTGTAATGTCTCCTTTAGAGTGGGACATTACACAAAAACAATCTTGGACTTGAATCAATGAATCTATATGCCCATGCTGCAAGTTGTATCCTTGACTCTATTACCCTTCTTAGAATGCTTTCCATGATGACAAGAATCTTGCAATGACATAGTGGGAAGCAACAAATCTGAAATATTTTCATACCTTAGGTTGCAATCAAAATGCTCACCCTCTTTTGTCGAAAGAGAAATTGTTGAGGATACCCTCTTTTGTCGAAAGAGAAATTGTTGAGATATCCTCAACACCTCCATCCATGTGACTCAAAACTCCCGAGCTAGGGTCAATCACAATGTTCTCCTCCAATGTATATCCATGCACAATGCTACTCTGAAAATCAATCAGTGGCTCACTACTTGGAAGTTTGAAGGCTAGTTCATGATTTGGTGCATCTTTCTCCATATTGAGCTCCTCATCGCATCCAATAGGTGCTGCCTTTTCCTCCTTAATTTCATCACTATTTTGTTGACATATGCAATCATTAGAAGTCAATAAAGAATCTTTCCTTCAACCTGCATATCGGGTCCCTTCTGTTCATGCTCAATGATGTCTTGTGGCTTTGGTTTTGTCTATTCTTCTTGCTTCCCGATTTCTTCCTTAGCCTCTTCTCGTGGTTTTGATTCTAACCTTTCTTCTTTCTTCATCAACCCCTTTCTTTTTCCTCTTCTTGGCCTCCTCTTTGTCTTAGTTTCATAAAACTCAAATAAAGACAAATCGTTGTGAATTGCTTGACTTAGAGCATTGTATTCTTCATGATATCTATCCATATCTTCCAATATGCGAGGCTGCAAATGTGACTCTTCCTCAAATGGATCTTCTCTCTTTGTAGGAACTTGGCTCGGAACATCTTGTTGGGTGGTTAAATGAAAATCCTCTCATTGGTTGAATTACTCCCTTTTGTTGAATTATTTTGATTTGGCCTAAATGCACTCATTTGCTCATCCAATCCCTTCAAGGCTCTAGCTATTACTGCCATTGATGCTTCTATGGTGTTTTGGATTTTTTTAGTCATCTTCTCTATGTTTGTTGCCTCTCTTCCATCTCCCAAGGCTTCCTCATCTTTTTCTTTTCTTCTTTCCCTCTACTGCTGATATCTCACTTCTCTTTCACTGCTTTGCATCAAATCAGATTTGCATCACAAAATTAGATCCACCCCCAAACAGGTTGGCAAGATCTCTTGCTTTGATACCACTGTAATGTCCCCAATCAGAAACATGCAGTATTTTATTATATTTTTTTTTCTAATTTTATGAAACAAAATCAATCCAAACTGCAAGTACACAAACTGATTACAATTTTCGAACCCTTATATTGCTGATGTCATCAAACCATAAACCCTAGGTGAATAAAATGCTCAGTTCTAGTAATATAAAACCCTCAAACAATTTATTTTATTTTATTGCAAATGCTGATCAGAAGTACAAAGATGATAGACAATAACAACATAATTTTTATTCATTTTTTTCACTCACAAGTGCTGTACGGCCTAGGTCAGAGGCACAAACTGCTGTAAAAATGTAAAAAAATGCTAGAAACCCCTGTTTGCTAGTGGAAATTGCCACATAATATTTTATGAATTTTCTTGAAACCCTAGCTGGTACAGTGACTGACTGAAGATGTATGGCTGGCTGATCTGATGAAGTCTGGTCTGCCCTTGAAACCTATGCAAAATGTCAAAATATGTTGGTAAAAATCAGATTTGTCTTTGAAACATTGGCAACATGTCAAAATATGATTTATTCTCCATTTTGCTGATGAATGATGACTGAAATGATGTGAACAACAGTTGGTATGACTGATCTAATATCCAAAATGACTGAATTTCTCCCTCCCAATGTGGCGCTCAGCTAGGGTTTGACTGAAACAACTAGATCCAGCTATATATGATGCTCAAAAAATCCACCAAAAATCTGAAACTCAATATATAAACCTTCAAAGAATCAAATGTGCTTTGGTGATGAAATGATGATATTTGCTTGCAAAAAACATTGTAGTGCACTGTAGCGACATTGTAGCAAAATCCAAATCCTTAAAAAATCAGCACAATTGTGATTCCCGGATGGAATCACCTAAAATTGGAAACAAGGGTTTTCATCCTTGATTCCAAATATGAAATTCAAGGGGGTTCTCATCCTCTCAAACCCCGAACAAACCAAGAGTTTTCATCCTCGGATGCCCTAGATTGAACAAATTGCTCAAATTTGAAAATTGGATGCAAAAGGATAACTTGAATGATGATTCTCAAATGAAGATAGGTGCCTCCTTTTATAGTGCTAAAAAACAGGCGGCCCTTGAGACCAAATTTCCAAAAGTATTTAAAAATATTTTTTATTTTTGTTTTAGTACTAGTGTTTAAAAACACCTTTTATTTTAATTATAATAATATTATTATGTTGCCCTTAAAATTAAAAATTATCAGGCCCAACTTAAATAATATTATTAATTATTTTAATCCGAAAAAGGGGACGACATATTTCATCAAACATTTTGAACCCGCTGTGTAAAGGGACAAAGCATAGGAGAAGTGCACATCAAACTTGGATAACCATTTGGCTTAGATGCTGTGACTGAGGAGTTGCAACCAACTTTATCACAACTAACTTACTTGGGAAGTATGCCTACCAAGAATTGAACCCGGGTCATCATCATCATGGAAGTTGCTCTGCCTTACCACAAGACTATGACTGGCTGGAGCATAGAAGCCATACTTATCACAAAGTGGAGAGATAGACTGTTGACCTGGGCATCATTCTATTGTAGTCACTGACATCATTATTCGGCCTTTGTTGTGATTATGTGTTTTCATTTGATATTTTTGATGGTTAAATGGTGAGTGTGTAATCTAAATCATAGATGAAAACTTCTCGTTATAGGTATATGACATAACTTTATTAAACTATTAGTTAGTTGATTTAGTTGATCCTGGATTTGAAGGAAATTCTGTCTAAATGGCACAATAATCTCCTTTGTAGTTAAAAGTGCCTTTCGTTTAGTTGCTTGGCATTTCCTCAATTGTCTTTGATCGATAACCATGTTTGGGGCATATTTGTCATTGGATTTTAGTTTATCAATACCATGCCTAACTTATTTGGTCAAAAATTCCTATTAATTATGATATTTAACAAGTATAAGATATATCAAGTCATACTAGACTCATAGGTAACCGTGTATCTACTTAAAAATCACATGGCCTTGAGAAAAACCATTTTGGAGAATCTAAAACAACTGACTCTAGATACTTATATGATACAGAAAACGACTATTTATGATGTCTACAAATTATAAGCTTTTTGACCGAGATGCACCAATGAGCAAGTTTGCAAGCATACTCTTGCATCGGGTGTTCTATCAACAAACTTGTGGGAATCATGATGAAAAATATCCAGATCTGTCCCATTTACTGCAAGTTCTTTGGTGACGGCAATGCTTATAGACTTGTAGTTGCTAGTAGCTACCCGGGCCTGCGGCTTCTTGGCTTTGGCAATACTTGCCTCCACTTTATATTTTATACTGTCCAACTTTTCTTGGAGGTCTTCAATGGATTTCATGAAATGCTTGCTTTCTGTTAATATCTCTCTAGGTATTCTAGAAATTTTAGTAGCAACCCATTTCTTCCAGAATGCTTCTTACTTGAGTGTACCATTCGTTTTCCTCGAGCAGGACTTTAGAATTACAGCTTTTGACATTTACACAAACAGGTACAGAATCGTTTTCTTTTTGAAGTTTAGTCTTTTCTATCTCTTTGCTCCATTGATTGTTACCACTTCCACTGATAACTGCTAACATGAAGGAAATGCATTCTGGAGTCAGAGATAATTCCTTTCTAATCTAAATAGTGTTTAGTAAGGATGTATAATCAATTGCCCAATTCCTTCACATCAACATTTAAGGATCTCAGATCCACCATCCTTCCAAATATAGACCATCCATCAATCAAAGGCTGGGGAAATAAGTAGTATCTATTGTTTTGATTCTAATGGAGTGGGTGGATTGACAATATCGAGGACCCACTCCAGCCAAAGCAAGTCTATTTCTTTCATTCCACCAATATATTCCTTTGTTCTAATTTGGATTAAAAACAATGGTATTCTTGTGTTGGCCAATCAATAAGCTAACTTATGCATTTCTCTTATACTGTCTCAGTGCTTTATAAAGGATTTTAATTCCCTCACACTCATGTTTTCCTATCTATATTTTTCCACTTTCACGGAATCCAATTGATCATCAGAAGTGTGTCTCCTTCCACCGGAATTTTCTAATGTTTATTCATACATTGAGTTTCATTCCCATAAATAAGGCTAGGTATACTGCCTAGTCGCTAGAGGTTTGTCTAAGATCTGTATTATAAGCAAAGAGCTACATTGCTTTCATGTCCCTGAAGACTCTGACTCTACCTGCAGTGTCTGGATTACTTTTTAAAGCCCTATTAAATTTCAGGATGAGAATGCCTTTGGATGATTAGTATATCCTAAGGTAGAAGTCTGCTAAAGTTCATTCCCTCAAGGTCATTGCTTCCTTATTCCTGATAGTCCATTTACAGGGTGCCTAGCTTGTTTATTAAAAGTAATTTTCTTTCTTCTATGAAAAGCCTATGTTCTTGTTCTTTGGATTTAATTTCATTTAGTTTTCCAGGTGGATCCTAATCTGCTAATTCTTGATGCAGTCATCTTCGGGGAAGCGAATAACAAAAGATGAATGGGAGAAGAGGCTTAATGATGTAAAGATTAGAAAAGAAGATATGAATAAGCTCATAATGAATTTTCTTGTCACAGAAGGCTATGTTGATGCAGCTGAGAAGTTTCAGCTTGAATCGGGCACAGAGCGTATCTTTTATGTTTTCATTTAGCTTTCCTTATTTGTGTAGTTAGTCTAATATACTGTTATCAAAATTTGAATTTGAAGTCTGGGATTGATAAAAAATGTTATAGGCTGAGTCTTTGTTTGTCTTATTACAGTTTTGCTACTGTAGAACCACATTTATTTGGGCTTTTATGATTAGGCCACTGTTAACATAAGGGTTACTTTTGTGCAAGACATTTTTCTTGAGCAGTTCCAGAAAGAAGAAGCAATGTTCCTGGTCATCTAATTGTTTTTCTTCTTCTTTGTGGTTTTGGAGTAGCTATAATTCTGTAAACAGTGTTAATGGTTTTCTTAGCTATAAACAGCAGATATGGATCTTGGAACGACAACAGATCGAGTGGCAGTGCGCACAGCTATCCAATATGGCAATGTAGAAGCTGCTATTGAGAAGGTCAATGATTTGAATCCAGAGGTCAGTTTTCTCCAATTTCTTCAGTGATATTCAGTTTGACAACTTGTGAAATTCAAAGTACATTTACTATAAAAAAAGAATACTGCCTGTTGTCTTCTTCCTAAAGTTATGACAGTTGAATGATTTGTGATGATGATAATGAGGAAAATTGTTTTATGTTTGTGTATTGAGTCCTACAATTATGTGTGATTATCTTGTTACAATCCCTCTTTTGGATTGGATTTCGTTCTTATGCAGAAAAGCTGGATTTAAAAGGGATTTTTTGGTAAATGCTTTGACCTCAATAGAAATAAAACCGTATTTTATTTTCTTATAAAAATTCTCTCTTCTTCCTCGTATTTCTGGAATTTTTTCTTTCTTTGAGGTTGCACATGCATGTGTGTAGGCATGTGAGTCCAACGCTAACAAAGTGGGGATGTATTTTCCTCAAAGAAAAAAAAAATTCCAAAAAAATTCCAACTACCTTAGGTTTTCAATAAAACATTAGAAGTCATTCATGTTGAGATCTTGTAAAAGCAAAGCAACTGATGGTTTAATATTTTAAAATTTTTGACTCTAGTACTTACCAATTTTATAAAGTTAAAAATGGATGTGCTTTTCTATACATTTTCTTCTTCCTTATATTGTGTAAAAATGTTTGTTCTTCCAAAAGTAAGGCCTAGACATGCAATAGCAAGATGCTGAGATTGTATTAGCCAATGAAATCTTATGGCTATAAACAATAAAAGGGGTATTTGTAGGCCTCTACCTTTGACAACTAGTCTTATAGTTTCTAGTCACCAAGGTGAACCAAAAGAGTGCTGGATGTCTTCATACAATGAAAATGAAGGGCTTAAGTTTGTCTTGAGGATTCCAAATCAATCCTCATATACTTTCATGCAGTTGTTTGTATAACTAAATTTGAGGGCTCAATTTTATTTATAGGATTCCATTATTAAGACAACTGATATATTTGACATCTTTAATATTATAATAAAGTAAATGCAAATACTGAACACTTTTAGAAGAATATTATTAGAAGTGAAGTGAAATACATAGAATGATAGCTAAAACCTAAGCATGAAAGCTGACTTACTGTATATTTTCAGAAACTGATTATCACCAAACAAAGTGCGTTAAATGAAACAAATAATTACTTCACACTTAAATTCTTAGTACAAACTATGTGGTTGGTATAATATCCTGTTTAATTTTTTTAAAAATATAACAAACCCATAATAGTTTGCACAATTAAACATCTCCTTTAAAGATAGTGATCAGATTTGCTGATAAACAGCAAGTGTTATTAACTCGAAGTCTTTATCAATGTCTACTAGAAGATGAGTCAAATCAGCATAATGGTGATTTCCGTGTGAAATCACTCTTAAGGATTTGTGGATTTTTGTCCTCCAATTCTAGACCTAGAGGGGTTTCGTCCTTAGGTTAATTGAACTGAAGTTCCATGTTCCAACAAGGAGTAGAAATCAAATAATAAAATGTTTTATCAATACCTCCCTTCTCCTTGCTTGGCCTCTCTTAACTAGAGTCTTCCTCCAACAGTCAGAACTCTTCAAATGCCCCTTGATGAAAATAAACTTTTATTATAATTTCATTTTATAATATTAATTAATCCTTCCTTTGGCAATCCACAATCTCCTTTATTTTTTCTTAAGTGAAATTACCCTTTAGTGGTGGCTTCAGCGGCTCTGATCTCCTTCAATCTCTCTTTGCGCAGCAGCGGAGGCTACTTCAGAGATCTTCAACGGCGGACTTCAACATTGTCTAAGTCTGCAGACTATGGCTCCTCTTTATGGCAGCTACAAACTGTGATATCCTTTGTCTCCTCTGTTGACTTTACCAAATGCTGGAGCATCACTTAAAAAAAAAAACTTCGATCTATCTTCTCTTGGCATCTTCTCCTTTGTCATGGCGGCCATATTACCTGATGAAACTATGCCCCCAAAAAAATACAAGTTACTTTGCTTCTGTGACTCACTTGAGAATAAACTTCCTTTTGCGGCTAGGAATACTTTGCAAACTCTTTTATCGGCGACTTCTTCAAACATTCAAACGCTGCAGATAATATGGGCGGATTTTCCTTTGACCAGCGGCTTTCTAATGTTGCAGCCGGTGGCAGTTTTAATCCTTAGCTGCAAATTTCTTTAATTACAAACTGATATCTGTTTCCTTTAGCACATCTACGATCTGCCTTTGTCTCTTTTGACGTCCAGCGGCTGAGGCAGCTTCAAACAATGATTTCCACAGCTTTTTATATTCCAAATGGCCAACTCTCCGTCACTCATCTTTAACCAAAATCATATCTTGTTTTAATTTCAAGGAGGGGACATTACAGGTTGGTTGTGTAGTGTATTGACATTTATGTTAAATGCATCTTTGTTGCACTAGATGTGGTGCACAGCAAATTTCAATTCAAAAAGTTAAGATTGGCATTAGAATAAAGGAACACTAAAAGTTGACTTCAAGGTCTGTAAATAATTCTTATCTGATTTCAATTGGAAATATTAAAAAAATGATGAATATTAAGGGGTTCTATTATAAGACTGAAAATCACTAAACTTAATTGAGTGCTCTAGATATTGACCCTACACACTTAAAAGACTTGAATATTCAAACTTAAATTTTTGAAAGGAAAACACCCTTTTCAAGATATTTAGTAATATAACAAAGTCTAATTAGCTGCAAACAAAGTTGGATCTTATAACAGTTTCTGCCATTCAGCAACATAGAATAATTGCTAACAGCTGCATCATGGATGGTATGGACATTCTCTCTTCAGTTTGCCTTTAGACTGTAAACCCCACCATTATAAGTGAACATAACCTTCCATATTTCTATTTCTCAAACTCAATGTTGAATTTATCATATTGTTTTCAGTTGACAAACTAATATTGTGGATTTTATGATAACCAAATTTCAAGCCGAACTTGAATAAGGTGGCTTAGATAATAAACTTATCGCTGATATTTGTTTGATGTTTTAAGCAAATCGTCAAACAAATATGCCATGGGTGCTGATGGGAGTATAGTTTCAGGGGATTATTGTGTGATGGCACCTAACATTATGGATCAACTGAAATGAAGATGCATCTGAATTCTTAAGCAAATGACCACTCTTAAGAACTGTGAAGAGGTTAATTTGATAGCAGAAGTCAATGGAGGAATATAGAATAATGGCTAATATCTGCATCATGGATGGTGTGGACATTCTCTCTACAGTTTGTCTTTAGACCGTAAACAACCCTACCATAATATGTGCACATAACCTCCCATATCTCTATTTCTGAAACTCAATGTTGAATTTATCATATTGTTTTCAGCTGACAAACTGTATTCAGATTTTATGATAACCAATTTTCGAGCGGAACTTGAATAAGGTGATTTAGATTATAAACTTATCACTGATATTTGTTTGATGTTTTAAGCAAACCGTCAAACAAATATGCAATGGATGCCAATGGAAGATATAGTTTTGGAGGATTATTGTGTGATGACGCCTAATATTGTGGATCAATTGAAATGAAGATGCATCTGAATTCTTGAGCAAGTTATCACTCTTAAGAATTATGAAGAGGTGGATTTGATTGCAGAAGTCAATGGATTGATCCCATATATCGAGACACTTATAACGTTACATGAATTTGAGATTGCCATGTTATTTTCTTCAATTTCTATATATATGTCAGTATGGGGATGATTAACATTGGCCTAATTTATTTGAAAAGAGGAACTTCCCTTCAACTTTAGTCATTGGTCAACAATGGACATGTAAAACAGATATCCTGATCTTTTGTTTTGCAATTTAGATTTACACATGCTCATTGCTTCTAGAAGAAAATCAACGCTTACAATTGTAGGATAGGCCTATGTCTAGTTTATAACACTACTAGGGTAGATACAAGGGTAATTTATAAATGCCATCAGAAACTTCTGAAGTTGACCAGTTATGAAAAAATGGAAGAACAATAGTAGCATTTCCTTTGCATGACATTGAGATGGAAAAATAAAAATATAAACGGAATTCAATTTCTTGGGTAAAAAATGGGGAAAATTCACATAAAACTTGGCAAACTACAAAATGATGAAATATTCATTAAAACAAAGAAAATCTGTTTTTATCGTTTCATGCCAAATATAGTGCCTAGAGATAAAAACAAACATAAAACATAAAAACTGAATTTGTTCAATGTTGCCAATCACAAAATTTGGTAAAAATTGTTATGTCTAGACTCTAGAATTTTCATGAGTTAATTACAAGTTACATCTTATAGTATAAAACAAAATGTGCTATAAGGCTAGCAGAATATAGAATGTGAATTTGAAGCTGCAACATCCTAATTCTCCTACATTTGATCAGTTCATTCAATTCCTCATCCAAGATACCCAAATCCTCATCCAAAAACATTGGCCCATCATTGGCTGCGATCCATTCTAATTCAAGATCAATCTCATCAAGATTAATTGGTTGATCCTCTTTTACACTACTTGATATTATCAAGACATTAGATCGTATGCAAGAAATTTAAATTAATTTTAATAGTTATTAAAATTTAAATAAGCAACCGGGTTATTAGTAAGTTAGTAACTTGAAATGAGCTACCCTTGAATTTCAAAAAAAAAAAAAAAATCATTTCAATGAGTTATGAATCAATGACATTTCCAGGGAGAGTACATCTGACGTAGCATTCCATATTAGCCCATAAACCCATACAACAAAATAGTTATGCTATAACACTGATTTCTAACAGCAATGAAAAGATATCAAATAACATGAGCAATGATCACCTTAATACTGTTCTATATTAACTCCTTCTGCTGTCCAAGTGCTGCGCTGGAAGTACTCTTCACACACTGCTGTACGGATGGCCTGTGACAGGGCGGATAGCATAAAAGGCAGATTCCAATGGTAGAACCACTCCAAAATTACCTCACACTGCTGGTATAACCCTGGTGACCTTCAAGCATCACTAATCCCCTTCAACACCCAAGCGCCCAGCTATATGGATCTCACGCCTCTATGCAAGAAGTACGGCCCTGGGACTGTAGTATGGCTGGTACAGATAGGTTAGAACAGCATATAACTCATTACAAACTACTCAGATTTAGGTATCTACCCTGAGTAACTATGTTTTCTCCAACAAAGGCATTTCAGTCCATTTCAAAATCTTGCATACCACAATCTCCAAGCTGCTGTACGGCATCCTCAGGGAAAACACAACTAATATCTAAACTCCAAAAAGATATGGAAAAGCACTCCAAAATCCACTCCCAAATATATTTCAATCTCAAACCCTATTAACTCAGCATGCATTCTTCAGAAAATCATCAACATCAAACTCCATTGTGTACTTAGTATGATTTTTGGGTGAAATCATCAACTTCCCAGCTAGGATTGATATTTCACAATCGAAATTGGAGGTAGTTTGAGGTTAAACAACCTCTCAGATCTCTGCCAACCAGCACAAGCTCTCCAAAAAGAAAATCAATTCTCAAATAGCATAAAGAAGCTCCAAAATGAGCGACTGGGTCTATATATTCCATTTTCCCCAACACCCCACGTCCCAAGCAAACATGGAAAAATCAATTAATATCCATATCTGAGTGCTCCACTCCAATAACACCAAAATAGGCGTCCACTAAAGGAGGGGGCCCACCAAGTCCAACGCTCATTAGAGGAGTGGTTTTATTAAACAAAAAAAGATATAAGTTTTCCAAATGAATGCTTTGAGTAATAAAATATTGGATAACTTGTTTAATCGTTTTAAGTTAACATTTCCCTTACCCTCAAGTTAGCCTTCGGGAAATGAGAAATAAGGCTAACGTATTTTCAATACTTACTGATGGAAAGGGGACATTACATTCTCCCTCCCTGAAGTTGCTTGTTCTCAAGCAATTGCAACTCTGGGTGCTGTAAAATCTGCTCTCTCCCATGTAGCATCCTCAAGCGGTAGGTTCTTCCACTTGATCAGATACTCACTAATAGTCCTCTTCCTCACTGTTCGTCTTTGAACTCCAACACCCTTTCTGGAATCAATACCAGATTACCTTCCTCATCCAACGGAGGTAACTCAAAAGAAGCTACTACATTGTGTCCAAGAGCCTTCTTGAGGCGAGGCACATGGAAAACATTGTGAACCTTGCTGTTCACCAGCGCTTCTAGCTCATAAGCTACTGTACCCACTCTCCTCTTGACCTTGAAAGGTCCATAAAAACGAGGCTTCAACTTCTCAGCTCCACTCTTCTTGAGAGTGGACTGTCTGTAGGGCTGCAATCTCAAATAAACCATGTCCCCCACCTCAAAGGTGCGTTCAACACAGATCTGCATAAAATTTCTGCTGGTTTTGATCATGCAAAAGATTGTCTTTTAGAGCCCTCATGATATCTTGGCTTTGCTGTAGCAAGTCTTTGGCTTGGGGCACTTTGCACTCATCAAAGATTAGATCAACAAAGCTTGGTGCATTATAACCATAAGGAGCCATGAAAGGAGACATTTTGATAGACATGTGATAAGAAGAGTTATAGCAATACTCTCCCAAATCAAGCCATCGAACCCAAGCCAATTGCTGCCCTGAAACATAGTTTCTCAAATAACCTTCAGCCACTTATTTACAATCTCAGTTTGCCCATCCGTTTGTGGGTGCTAACTAGTGCTTGGAGTGAGCTCAGTCCCACTCAAACGAAACAACTCTTGCCAGAATAAGCTTAGAAACTTGCTGTCTCAATCATTGACTATGTTTTGAGGCAACCCATGCAGTCTAAACACTTCCCTAAAAAATAGTTCAGCCACTTGGGCTGCTCTAAAATCTGAACTGATTGCAAAAAAATGAGCAAATTCTGTCAATCTGTCAACAACATAAATAGAGTCTCTACCTTGAACCTTAGGCAGTCCGGTTGTCATGTCCCTATATTGCTAATTTATAATCGAATCAATCATGCATTATTCATTCAAATTAAAGATATGAATGATATCAAAATTCATATTAAATATTATAAAACAAATATATTTACATTAAATAATATATTTAAATAATAAATTAAATATTATAAGCTAAAATAATTAAAATATAATATATAAATATAAATATAAATATATATTATTATATAAAATAAATATAAATAACAAATATAATTAATATAAATACTAGTATACCTATATTTAAAAAATATATCTAAAGTACGCCGAGAGATATCTTCTCTATTCCACCTATGTGAGGTAAATTGATTTAGTAATTTTAAACATCATACAAGGGTCTCCCTAAAATTCTAACTTAACTACTGCACATTGCAATTAGATGTTGCTATTTAAAAAAGATGTGTGTCCTTTGATATGCCATTCATGTAATGTTTCTTTCTTTGATGTTAGTGGATATGTCATTCGTGTCCAACCGCTTTCCTATCCGTCCGTCCATATATTTTTAAATTATGGAATCTTATTTGCTATTTTTAATTTTGTTTACACGGAAATTACAGAATCTTTCATCTCTTGTTCTCCATCCGTGCTGTGAATGTAGAAATGCCTCTCGGCGTAATAATATTAAATATTTGATTATTATTATATAATATCATAAATATATAAACTAAGGGATCGGGGGTAATATAACATTATAAGCAGCGATCTTTATTTAATAAAGTTGGCTGCATATACTACAAGGCTTATGCCAATAACAAAAGGTAATACAATATTACGAAAGAGGCAGCATATAAAGTAATCGTGGAAAATAAAAGAGATCATGGTTTATAAAGAAGAGTACATATTCATTAAAGAGAAGGCTGCGATTAAATAAAAGACAAAGGCAGCAATTGGAATCTCATTAAAGCAGCGCTTATTGACTGAGTAAGGGCAGCGCTTGGTTAATAAGGGGTCATGACTCCTTGAAGAGTCATCACCCCTCTTAAGGGGAATGTCCTCCTATTAGAAAGTAAAGGTATATATATATATGGAAAAAAGAGGTGCAGCTAAGGGGAGGGAAAAATGGAGAATTGAAGAATAAATATTCAATTAAGAGGAAGTGGATCTGCAAGAAAAGATATAAAAAAGGATCATACAGAATTATACATCAGTCACCCTCTCATACATATATATAACAACAGATTGGAAGTAGCAATCAATCAAGTCATATAATCAATTGTGACACAGCAAGAGGATATATTGCCGTCCCCGAATTGAACTATATTCATCAATCAAGAGGTACTTATAATTATTTATTTTATTCAATTACAAGCATACCATGTAAAGAGATGATAGGTAGGAAGAATGCCCTCCATCATGCTCTCATTAAGTTATGTTAAAGAGATGATAGGTAGGAAGAATGCCCTGCATCATGCTCTCATTAAGTTATGTTAAAGGGATGATAGGTAGGAAGAATGCCCTCCATCATACCCTCATCAAGAGATGATAGGTAGGAAGTGTGCCCTCCATCATGCTCTCATTAAGTTATGTTAAAGAGATGATAGGTAGGAAGAATGCCCTCCATCATGCTCTCATTAAGTTATGTTAAAGAGATGATAGGTAGGAAGCATGCCCTCCATCATACCCTCATCGAGAGATGATAGGTAGGAAGTGTGCCCTCCATGCTTTTGTCAAGATGTGATAGGTAGGAAGTGTGCCCTCCATCACACTCTTGAACCTTGAAGGTGGACATAAGCGGTGATAGGTAGGAAGTATGCCCTCCATCACACTCTTGAACCTTGAAGGTGGACATAAGCGGTGATAGGTAGGAAGTGTGCCCTCCATCACGCTCTAACTTGCGAGTATTCCTATGGGACCCATCATAGGATCGACCTGAGGTTTGGATAACCATATGTTGAACTAAAGTTTATTTATGCTATATCATTAGTTATGTTATGATGTATTGATTTCATTACTATATTTTAATTTATTGATTTTTAATAGCCCCTAATGTCCCTTTCTAGTAGTTATTCTTGTGTGCAGGTTAAAGAATCAAGGATATCTTAAAAGGGGACATTACACCGGTAATGAAGTCCATTGAAATGCTTTCCCATTTCTGAGTGGGAATAGGCAAAGGTTGCAACAGACCAACAGGGTAAGTATGCTCATATTTATTTTGTTGACACACCAAACATTCTCTAACATAATTCACAATATCATTTTTTAACTCTTTCCGTGTGAATCTCTCATGAATTTGTTTGTATGTCTTATAGAATCCTTGGTGACTAGCCAAGGGTTCATCATGAAATGACCTCATAATTTTTTCCTTCACCTTAGAATTTGCCACTAAAAAGATACGTTCCTTATAAAAAATCAGACCATTAATTACCTTGTACTTATCTTTAGATGTATCTCCATCAATGATGCTAGCAGCCAAGGGATCCTTTGCATATTCAGCGAAAATTTGATCTTTCCAATCAGCTGTTATACCCACAATGGAAGTGAGATGAGGTCTCCTCGAGAGTGCATCAGCGACAACATTTTTCTTCCCTTTCATGTAGACTATGTCGAAGTTAAAAGCTTGAAGTTTGCTTACCCAACGTTGCTGCCTTTCACTCAAATCCTTCTGATTTAGAAAGTATTAAAGACTATTATGATCAGTCTTAACTATGAACTTACCTCCCACCAGGTATTGTCAGAACTTGGTTAATGCATGCATGATAGCAAGCATTTCTTTATCATAAATTGAATAACTCTTCTTTGCACCACGCAACTTCCTACTTTCAAAAGCAATTGGATGCTTTTGTTGCATCAGGACAACCCCTATACCTTCACCTCAAGCATCACATTCAAGTTTAAAAAGCTTGGTAAAATCCGGAAGTGCCAACACAAGACAATTGCTCATGATTTCCTTGAAATTTTCAAAAGATTTCTGCGCTGATTCAGACCAAGAGAAGGCTCCCTTCTTAGTAAGATCAGTAAGAGGAGCTGCCATTTGAGAAAAACCCTTCACAAAACGCTTGTAGAAGTTGCATAGACCAAAAAATCCCTTCAGATGAGTAAGATTTTTAGGTGGTGGTCACTCAATGATAGCTCGAATCTTTTCTTGGTCAACTCTAACCCTATCCGCACTGCTTACATGACCAAGATATAAGATTTCAGTCATGCCAAATTCGCACTTGGATTCCTTGGCAAACAAGGACTTTGCCTCAAGAATCCCTAACACCTCATCTAGATGACACAAGTGCTCTTCCCAAGTTTTACTGTAGATAAGAATGTCATCAAAGAACTCTAACAAGAACTTGCGGAGCTGCTCGCTGAAAATCTGATTCACGCATGATTGAAACGTTGCAGGAGCATTGGTTAGGCCAAAAGGCATAACCAGAAACTCAAAATGCCCAAAGTGGCATCTAAAAGCAGTCTTCTCCACATCAGATTCCCGCATGCGGATTTGATGATAACTTGATCTTAAGTCTATTTTTGAAAAATAGACTGCTCTGTGTAGCTCGTCAATGAGCTCATCTATTATGGGTATTGGATATCTATTTTTGATAGTGCGTTTGTTGAGCTCGCGGTAGTCTATGCATAGACGTATGGTTCCATCCTTCTTCACAAGCACAACTGAGGATGCAAAAGGGCTCTTACTTGGGCAGATGAATCCCATGTCAAGTAACTCCTTGATGGCCTTTTCAATTTCATCTTTAAAA
Organism: Cunninghamia lanceolata; assembly: GCA_027924645.1. Classification (NCBI taxonomy): domain Eukaryota; kingdom Viridiplantae; phylum Streptophyta; class Pinopsida; order Cupressales; family Cupressaceae; genus Cunninghamia; species Cunninghamia lanceolata. Next base: position 1,742,827 of record BSBN01001310.1, read on the forward strand.
CGCTTCGGATGTTTGTAAGGAGTGGTCATAACAGGTTTGGCTCCATCCTCTAATTCAATCACATGCTCAATCCCCCTCTTAGGTGGCCTTCCAAGAGGCAACCCATTGAAAACTTTGGTATGCTTGGTCAACATTTTTTGCACATCAGGATGGTGCTCTCTCTTCCCCTCATGGACCGAGGCTCGTAAGACAACATATTCAACAATCCATTCAGCTTGGCCTTGCCTCAAGATTTGCTCCATTCTCTTAGCGGTAACCACTCTAGGACCCCTATTTGACATTCCACGGAGAACAACCTTCTTTCCTTCTGATTCGAATCTCAATTCCATAGTTTGAAAGTTCAAGTTATTCTCTCCAAGTGATTTCAGCCACTGGATTCCCAGAACTACATTTTTGTCACTAATGCCTACAACATAAAATTCATCTTTGACCTCATGGTTCCCCAACTGGATGCAAAGTTGGGAAATCTTCCTTGTGCAAGTGAGGGTAAAGCCATCAACAACCATGACTTTGAATCCCTCGAATTCTTATGTCTTCAATCCACGCTTGGCTACCAAGCTCTCATCTATGAAGTTGTGCGTGGCTCTTGTGTCAATAAGAGCAACCATTCACTGCCCTCCTAGAACTCCTCGAACACGGAATGGGTTGTTCTTTTGAGTACTGGACAGCTGAGCAAAAATCCCACTATCCTTCTTCACTTCTTCAACCTCCTCAAAGTCTTCTATTTCTTCATAATCCACATATTCCCCTTGCTGTTCTGATTTTTCTGATCCTATTTCAGCATCAACATAGACTTCCAAATGTCTTGCTTGGCCTTTTTTATAACATTTATGACCTGGAGCCCAAGGTTCCTTGCATGTAAAACATAATTTTTCCTTTTTAGTTCATTTTTAACTTCATCACTCATTCTTTGCAAAGGTGGCTGTTGCTGATTGGGAAATTTAGTGAAGATCTTTTTGCCCTTGTTGAATGAAAATGGTTTTGCTATCACCTTTGGTTTTGGAGCTGAAAATTCCATACTTCTTGCCTTTTTAATAGCCTCTTGCAATGTTTGTGAATCCAAGGATTTAACCCATCCTCTAATTGGTTCAGCTAGACCTTCAACGAACAGAAAAATAAGCCTTCTTTCTGAGATATCCGAAACCATTACACTAAGTCTATGAAACTTAGTGATGTAAGCATCAATATTACCAGTTTGCTTCAGTTGTGCTAGGTCTTTGAAGCTTTGCTCCGGATCTTGCTTGTCAAACCTCTCGATGAGTCTATTGGTGAACTCATCGTAGGTTGTGATTAGATTGTGACCCTGAGTCACTAGACCATGGTACCACCACTCGTAAGCAACCCCATCTAGGTGCAAAGTAGCAAAATTTAAGCTTGTCTCCTCAGGCATAGGCTTCAAGGTAATGTATGTGTCGAGCTTCTGGACCCAAGCTCTTGCGGAACATTTTCCACTACCATCAAAATGGTCCAAAGACACTTTACTCAGAGCATGCTTGTAATCTTTGTTGTCCCTGTTGTCCTGTCTTCCACCATTCCTCTTTTTCTGGTTCATGTATTGATCAAAGTTTAAGCTTCTGCGGACATGATCAGGAAATGTCATATATTCATCATGACATATCATAATATCATAAGTGAATGCAGTTCTATCCTCTTGCATAGGAGGTGTTTCTTCCCTTCTATTCGCAAAAGGTTGAAGGGGTCTCACAGCTGATCCCATCGAAGTCCTGGTGGGTGTTCTAACATAGTCATTTCTAGCACCACTATTTTGGGAGTTGCTGGCTTCAGTATTATTTCTTGGGCCCTGAAATAAGTTCTGATCCATTTTATTCATTAATCTGGCCATCATATCGAACATCTGATCAAACTTCTTTTCCATCCTTTTACCCAGACTATCAGGTGGGCAATTTTCTTTATCTCTATATGCCATGACTGAGTTCTCTTCAACAGAGTTCTCTTAACCACAAGCTATATCGACCACTGCATTCTCTAGAACTTGCGAAAGGCCACAACGCCATTGGGGTTTGATCCACACCCTCACCACCTCCTTCACCACTGCAATTGGCTCCCCTAAATCCAGACAAACACCAACCACCATCGAAGAGATGTCGGTATTCACACAATAGCGGTGCTGGGATTCCATGAAAACCTCACCTAGGACCATCTTTGTTGCCCGCAGCTCGAAGGGCGAGCTGACTGCGAGGATTTTCTTAAGCCTAAGCTCCGTTATCGGCCGTAAGAAGTGGCTTGCCATTTCTTCGCCCTCAAACAAACTATTGTGTCCATGGCTGGCTCCAAAGTCGAAAGGAAGAAGAAGTCGAAAGGAAGAAGAATAGCTTGTCAAACTCTCGAGGAGAACTTAAGTGGCTTGTAGGTAAAAAGCCGCTAGAGGACATAAGGTGATGTAATCCTCTCCAAGTCATAATGACTGATAAAAAAATGAGATCAATCCAGGCTGATCTCTTCCAGCCCATGGATATACTGCATAATGATAAATGATGAGCATGTCGCTCTAAGAAGTAACTCGGAGTGATTAGTCATGGTCATCGCTGATGTGGAATTGTCTTCCATATCAATAGCCACATTGGAGAGGCAATCTGCATTGGTATTCGCTTCGCGGTAGATGTGGCCAAACTTATATTCTTCCAAAGCCTTAAGCTCATCCCAACATAATTTCAAAGCGAATCCTCCAATTTGGGGTGCTCTTATGCTTGATGGGATTGATGATAATTTGGGAGTCACCCTAAATGTGGACCTTGCGAAAGCCTTGTTTGTTTCAGTCTGTAGGCCCAGAAGGAGTGCTTGCGCTTCGGCCTTGTTGTTGGTGCCATCTTTGAGATTCATTGCTGCTTCAAATAGGGTCTTACCTTCATGGTTCCTGAGAATACAGTCGGACCCAGAGGCCCCAGGATTCCCCCTCTAAGCGCCGTCAAAGTTTATCTTGATCCAACCAACCTCCAGGGGACTCCACTTGACCTCTGTCCTACCTTTCTGCGAGGGATTAGCCCCTAAAGCCCCTTGAGCCCCTTGAACGGGGGACGAAAAAGGTAACTCTTAAATAAGTAAAATAAATTTATATTATTATAATACCTTACACTATTTACTTAACAATGAGTAACCTCATTTTGCAATTTTAATATTCTATCTTTTAAGATTTTCAAGTGCTATATTGCCCTAATAACATATAGTACTCTAAAAAAATCTCATTATTTAATTTTATTTTAACAATGAGTAACCTTCTTATTTTATAATTCTAATATTGTATCTTTTAAGATTTCAAGTGGTGCATTAAAAAAATATACCACACTCTATTTTATTATTGCACTTATTTGTTTTGTATATCGTTTACTTAACTATGAGTAACCTTTTCATTTTACAATTCCAATATTCTATCTTTTAAAATTTTGAGTGTTGCATTAATAAAATATTTTGCTGTAGAAAAATATATATTTATAAAAACCTATATATGACAAATTGATTCAAAAATAGCCACCTCTAGAAGGATATCTCTCGGCGTATTTTAGATAGATTTTTCTAAAGATAGGTATGCTAGTGTTTTTTTTGTTGTTGTATCCATTCTAGAGTCAAGATGGATTCATTCAATGCTAGTATTTTGATTTGGACAATGAAATTGATGGGGAATTAGTTGAGGGCAGCCAAACTCCAACCACAAACACAACCACAAACAATTCAATTGGGAGTGCATTGCAATCTGATTGCCCTTTAGAGCTGTTAGCAATATGCCAAATATCCATTTAACAAGAAAAATCCTTTGCACTAGTTTGCGATATTGCATCACACAAACAACACACCTAATTTAGGTGGAAAAATTCAACATTTGCTTAGAGGGCTGGAATGGCAGCATAATGAGGGTTAATGCACACCTTTTACATACCCTTGGTAAAGGGGTTGGGCCTTGTTTGAAACTCACACTTGAGGAGAGGGTTGAGATCAAATTATTTCATGGGGACATCATTGCACCATTATTGTACACCACGAGATTCAAGACCTTCAGGTAGACCACCTTCATTTTTGTCATTTGGGGTGAGTGCAGTGAAATAAAGGGGGAAGCAAACAACTATAGGTTCATCATCACTGAACCCAATCACAAATATGTTCCCTGTGCAAGCAAGGGAGGTTGCAGATGAGGTTGTTGCCAATTTCTATTTTGGTAATGGCATACCCTTCCATGTTGCTTAGTCTCCTTTGTACAAGGATATACTTGACAGGGTAGGCAAAGCTGGTCTTGGTTATGTGGGTCCTAGCAAGACTAGATTGAGAATCACTCTCTTGGGAAAATGTTATTCCAAGGTTAAGTTGTTGATGGAGGAGAGGAAGGCCAAATGATAACATATGGTTGCACCATAATCATGGATGGGTCGACAAATATTAGACACTGTTCACTCATCAACATTATAGTTTCATGCATTGATGGGCCTTACTTCTCAAGGGCAATTGATTGCTTAGGAAAACACAAATATGTTGGGTTTCAACTTCACATACTGAGTGGAGCCATTGAGGAGGCCAATCCTCAAAATGTAGTAAAGGTGATTACTGATGCAACAAATGTTTGTAGGGCAATAGGTAGATTGATTCAATCTACATATAGGCACATCTATTGGACCCCTTGTTGTGTGCATGCTTTGAACAATGCACTCAAAGACATTGGAAAGATAGGGTGGGTGAAAGAGGTGGTGGTGGATACAAGGGAGGTGCAAATGCTCATTTGCAACCACCACACCTCATTGGCATTTTTTCAAACCTTTGCAAAGAAAGAATTCCTCGAACTAGGTGAGACTTGATTTGCTTTCTATTTCACTCTACTAGGGAAGATGCTTGAGTTGCAAGAGCCATTGCAACTTGAGATTATCACACAAGATTGGAACAAGTGGAAGGAGTCAAAGATTGAGTAGGTGAAGTGGGTGAAGGAGACTGTAATCAGTGAAACTTTTTGATCCAATGTGAAATACATCACATATTTTATACAACTTGTTTTCACCATCATTAGATTTGGGGATTTTGGTAGTCTTAGTCTTGAGGAGATCTACGAGTGCATTGATCACATGCTTGGTCAAATGAAGGTTGCCATTCGTGAGAGATCCCACCCTATAGTTGTATAATGAGCATATTCACATCATTTAGAAAATGTGGGAGAAATTGAACACCCCTCTACACATGGCTGTATATGCTTTGAATCCAAAATGGTATGTGGAAAGCCCTGGTAAAGTTTTTCTCATTAACGACCACGAGGTGAGGAATGGCCTCATGAAGGCCTTAAAAACATGTATACTCTAGAGGAAGCTTCACTGTTTAGAGTTGAGTGGATTAAGTTTATAGAACTAGATGGCTACTAGACTTCGACAAGGATTGACACACACACTTTGGCAGAGGCCAAGCTAGTTAGTTGGTGGACAATCTATGGACCTCCAAGACCATTGCACACACTTGCCATTTGTCTTCTCACGAGTTTTTAGTTTCTCTACTCCTAAGAGGAACTAGTCCACATATAGCTTTATCCACTCTCTAAAATGGAGCAAACTTATCTTTGCAAGAGCGGAAAAGCTTATTGTAGTGCATAGTGCCTTGTGTTTGATTGATCGCAAGACACCAATGTATAGGTAGAGCCTAGCGCAATAGCGGGATATAGATCCCGAGGAGCCACAACAAGTTGAGGACGGCCATGATGTGCAGATGGGATTGGATGATATAGTTCCTTTCGAAAATTCCAGTGATGAGGAGGAGTTTCCTAGATATGTAGTTGAAGATGATGATGAGTTTGATATTTGAGCTTGTTGCTCAAACAAAAACAGTCATGGATATTTTTTTTGGCAATTTAGTTGTCATTTTGATGCTCGTCACTTGTAGATTGAGACTCTAGTTGCTACTTTGAACTTTCAGCTCATTAGTTATTTGTAATGGATTCCAATTTTCAGCTAGTATGATCATTGATATTCTAATTATTACATATGGTCTTTTGATGTATGATTTGACAATTGGAATTGCTCACTTATCAATTTGAATTGTCATTGATCAATTGTTGTATTGTGTTCTTAATTTTATTACCTATTTATAGTTTTGTACATTTTGTGTAAATTATGGTATATATTAATATATTTAATAATTTTAAATTTATATATATTAATATATATAGCTGTCCCTCACTGTCTCCAAAATTTTGGAATTTTTTTGCTGTTCCTGCATTCCTCCATCCCAAAAACTTGGAGAAACACTGGGGTACTCTACTCGTGTCCATATTTTTTGGCACAATTGCCATTGTGCTAATTGACAAATTGTTCTAGATGGATACTTGGAGCCTATAGGCTATTAGTAGTACAATTGCAAAGACTATCTTTGGTAAGCCAGCACTTGAACAAGTCAATTTCACAAATTTGACTCTTGGGAAGCTAAGGCAGATAATGCTGACACAATCTCACCCATAGCAATCCAATCTTCTATTGAAGCTCCTTGCTCTACAGAATTGCCTTTCTCTGTGACTTACCACGACCATGTGTGCTTGAGACCAATGCTTTCTGATTTGTTGTAGGCATAGTACTTAAGTACAAAAGACCCAATGGCTTATCATGCACAGGCCGCCTTTGGTGTTGTATGGGATTATAGTGGCCCTTCCATCTCTAGATATCTCCTACCAACAAGAGCAGGACAAAGCTTCTTTTTGTGCAGAATTTGACCAAACTTATGCCCAAATTCCAATCATTCTCAAGAATACTTGGGCCAATCTCTAGGCGCTCCATACCTTTGTCAAGTACTCCATTGTTTCCTAGTTGGTGACCGGTTTTGGTTTCAATTGGATGAATGGAGGTTTCACAACAAACATCACAAGCTAAAACCTATCATCTATGGACCTTATACTATTCTCCACACAATTGACACTATGCTTCTTGCTTAGGTCTTTCAACTCAGTTTGGCATCCATATGTTGTCATTATAAGCTGACTTAAGCTATAGAATCCCCAAGGTTCTCTACTGACATATGCCAATGGGTTCTCAAAGACTTTAAATGAAGAAGTTGGCAACAACTTCCAATCAGGCAGGAAACTGTTAGATTCACTCTCATGCTTCTGTAATTAGCTTTCAGCTTTTTATCTTTTTATCCTTTATCTTTTAGCTTGTGCTTGGCCTTATGCAACACACATCATTATCATTTTAAATCTATTTATCCCGTACTGGTGAAGAGTGTAAAGTAACAGTTTGGGCTGCACTCTCTGCCATTTCTGTATGTGATTCTTAATTTCTGCTGCAAGTTCTGAGAGTCATATCGACCTAGGCTTGAAATATTGATGTCAGAAATCTTAGTCCTGTTAATTTATGTACTCAGACATTGCAACATTATAAGGGAGCTAAGTAGAGGGTCTCAAAGATAGTGAGTTAGCAGTAGTTAGTAGTTAATAGTTACTGTTTGTCTCTTACTAGTATCTTCTGTGGAAGTGTGGAGGACAGGTGTTGCCAATACAAAGGGCCTCATAAAATTGGAGACGATTATAGTGGATTAATGGTTCCTATAGGAGGATTGGCATGCAGCAATAAAATTCTATCTATTTGGCTAGCTCATGCTTAAGAGTGAAATGTTTTTGCCCCTTTTGTTTGTTCCTTCTATTAAATGTTTTTTTAAGACAGGTTTATCTGTGTTCAGTCTATCATTTGCATTTATTTTGATCTTCCTAAGGTTTATGATGCTTTTGCTGAGTTTCTTCCCCAAGCAAACTTTGATATATGACCCTACGTACATGTCATATTAAACAAAATTGTACCGAATAACGTAGGTTGGAACTGGTGTTGTAACCATAGTTTGCATACTTGGACTCAACTTGGACTCGGCAGACAAAAAAAATTCTGACTCAGCAACTTGAAAAATTTCTTAAATTTCGTTAAATTTTCTTTTTTAATGCTTATGCAAAATTCAGTTACAAAATGTATCAAATGAGTCTATAAAATGTTGGGGAAGTGTTTTCTATTGGATTTGAATACAAATAGAGTACAAAATTGCATCATCACGTGGTTACAATAGCTAGCTAATAACTATTATGAATTTATGATGATTGTATTTGAAAATCATCATAAATTGCATATCTAGGCAAGTTACATATTACAAGCTTTTACAATTTCCTCATCCCTGTTCTAGTGAAAAATTGGGAGAGGGTTTAGTTCTTGCATTCAGCCCTTGCACTTGGCTGTGGCTCTTCGCTTGGCCTAGAAAACTATGCCTATGGCTCCACCTTGCTACTAGATGGCAATGACTCCTCTGCCTTATTGATGTCATCCAATCTAATCTCTCCTGTTTTTGTTGCATCCACATCCTCCATAGCTTGTCTCTCAAAATTAGCAGTGTCTTCCTCTATAAACAAGGAGGGCTCCTCATCCTGTGCGGTCCAATCACTATAGGGATCAATCTCATCCAAATCACTTAGCTCTTGTGATTTGTCCTACACTTTTTTGTGTGAGGTCGAAGGTTGTATTGCACAAAAACTAAGTCATTGAGGTGCCATTGAGTCAATTTATTGTGCTTCTTCATGTGAATGGTGTCAAACAAACTTCAGTTGCGCTCACAACTATAAGCTCTACAAGGTTGAGACAAAATTCAGAGGGCTAACTTTTGAAGATTTGGGGTATATCCACCCCAATCTTCCCACCAAGAATATGCAAATAAGATATTCATAAGTTTGTAAGCAACCAATATTTTATTAATAATTGTTATTTGTAACATGTAGGATATAAGATTCCAATTTTTTTACTTGGTGTTTGGATGGATCTCCCTCAAATAGCTAGTGTTGAAGAAAAGGGCCTTCCCCTAGCTTGCTTGTAATTCTGTAACTCTAAAATAATGAGGTCCCTCACCTCAACCTTGGGTGTCATCCATTGAATGTATGTTGAGAGGCCCTCCATAACCGCATCATTAGGCTCTGTGAAGCTATTAGAGAAGAAAAACTTGGGGTTGAGGTAGTACCCTGTTGCATGAATGGGTTGGTGGAGTTGATTGTTCCAGCTCCAATCAATGATCTCCCAAATGAGATCAAATCTATCTCTATCCCTTTGTAATAGTTTTGGATGGCCTCTTTGGCCCTATCCATGGCCTCATAAATGTACCCCATTGGGTTTTGATCCCCATCCACCAAGTGCAAAAATATCTCCAAAGGTTTCAACACCTACAAGTACAAACAAATTAAAGATAAATTTACAATGAAAGTAAATGCATTTAAAGTTTGAAAATAAAGAATTCAACTTGAAATTTAAATTGAAGTTTGAGGTTAACTTGATGATCTTTGCAGCTCTCTTCGCAAAGACTATTAAAATTGTCTTTGAGGTTCTCTCTCCATCAACCTTCTTTGAATATGACGAGTTTAGCCATGCTTGACTCACAAATATCTGCTTCAACAATGTCAACAAACTAGTAATGCTTTGCAATGTTAGGAAGTTAGTTGCAAACCTTGGGACACTTGGTCTTACAAGCTCTTTCACTTTGGTGTGATCTCTCATTAAGTTAAGAACCCAAGGGTGATTATAAATATACTTTGTGATGTTCTTTGTATCTTCTATAACTGGTCTCACCCAATCAATTTTGCCATGTCCTCCAAAAGAAGGTCAAGGCAATGTGCCGAGAAAGGGGTCCAAAAGAGTGACAAATGCCTCTCTTGAAGCAATCTCCTTCAATTGCCACATAGGTTGCTGCATTGTTAGTGATAATTTGCACCACATTCTGTATGCCCACCTCTAAGACAACTTGCTCCAACATTAAGTTCAAAGCTTCTGCATTTTTTACTTTGTTAGAGGCATCAATTGAATTCAAGAAAACCATCTCACCATTTGAAGTTGCCAAAAAATTGATGAGGGTGCACATCTTTCTATCCGTCCACCCATTTGAAAGAATAGTGCATCCAAACTTTCGCCACTACTTTTTTGTTCTTTTATAAATAACTTTGCATCTTCAACAACATTTTGGAGCAACTTCACACTTAAGCCTCTTGGAGAGGGCGCCTTGCACCCTTTCTTTGCAATCATAGTTCATATACTCGGACTCGGCATACCCAAAATTTCCGACTTGGCAATACTCGACAACTTAAAAAATTACATAAATTTTTTAAAAAACACAATATTTATGCAAAGTTTAGTTACAAATTATATCCAATAAGTCTTTAAAACATTGGGGAAGTGTTTTCTATTAGAGTTGAATACATATAGAGTACAAAATTGCATCATCATGCGGATACAATAGCTAGCCGAGAACTATTATGAATTTAAGATGATTGTCTTTGAAAATCATCATCATAAATTGCATATCTAAGCAAGTTACAAATCACAACATTTTATAATTTCCTCTTCCTCGCTCTAGTGAAAAATCGGGGAGAGGGTCTAATCCTTGCACTCTGACTGGACTGCGACTCCTCACTCGGCCTAGAAGGTTGCGCCTGTGGCTTCACCCTGCTACTGGATGGCAATGACTCAACCACATCAATATCATCCAATCCAGTCTCTCCTGCTTTAGCTGAAACCACATCCTCCATAGCCTGCCTCTCGAAATCAACAATCTCGTCCTTTGTAAACAAGGAAGGCTCCTCATTTTGTGTGGTCCAATCGCTATAGGAATCAGTGTCATTCAAATCAATAAGCTCCTTTGGTTTGTCCTTCACCTTTTTTGTGTGAAGCCGAAGGTTGTATGTAGAAAAATTAGGTTATTATTGCGTTTCTTCATGTGAATGGTGTCAAACAAATTCCAATTACGCTCACAACTAGAAGTGCTACAAGGTTGACACAAAATTTAGAGGGCTAAGTTTTGAAGATTTGAGGTATTTCCACCTAATCTTCCCACCAAGCACTTGGAAATAAGATATTCAAGAGTTTGTAAACAAGCAATATTTTATTAATAATTGTAATTTGTAACTTGTAAGATATAAAACTTCAACTTTTGTTACTTGGTGTCTGGGTGGATCTTCTTCGGATAGCTAGTAGTGAAAAAAAGAGCTGTCCCCTGGCTTGCTTATAATTTTGCAACTCTGAAATAATGAGGTCCCTCACTTAACCTTGGGTGTCATCCTCTCAATGCATGTTGAGAGGCCCTCCATAACCTCACCATTAGGATCTGTGAAGTTATCGGAGAAGGAAAACTTGGGTTTGAGGTAGTACCTTGCTGCATGAATGGGTTGGTGGAGTTGAATGTTCCACTTCCAATCATATCCCAAATGGGATCAAATCTGTCTCTATCCCCCTTGTAATAGTTTCGGATGGCCTCCTTGGTCCTATCCATGGCCTCATAAATGTATCTCATTGGGTTTTGCTCCTCATCCACCAAGCGCAAGACCCTCACCAACAACTCCGATGCCTACAAAGTGCAAACAAATTAAAGTTACAAATTTACAATGAAAAGTAAATACTTTTAAAGTTTCAAAATAAAGAATTCCATTTGAAATTTAAATCGAAGTTTGAGGTTACCTTGACGATCTCTGCAGCTCTCTTTGTGAATACATTATCAAAAACTGTCTTTGCGGTCCTCTCTCCATCAACCTTCTTTGAATATGGTGAGTCTAGCGATGCTTGACTCACAAACATCTGCTTCAATGATGTCAACAAACTAGTAATGCTTTGCAACATTAAGAAGTTAGCTGCAAATCTTGTGACACCCAATCGCACAAGTTTTTTCCCCTTGGTGTGATATCTCATCAAGTTAAGAACCCAAGGGTGATTATAAATATATTTTGTGATGTTTTTTGCATCTTTTACAAAAATCTCACCCAATCAAAGTTTCCTATGTCCTCCAAAAGAAGGTCAAGGCAATATGCTGCACAAGGGGTCCAAAAGAGTGATGGATGCCTCTCCTAAAGCAATCTCCTAGTTGCCACATACGCTGTTGCATTGTCAGTGATAATTTGTAGCACATTCTGTATGCCCACCTCTAAGACAACTTGCTCCAACATTAGGCTCAAAGTTTCTACATTTTTTACTTTATTAAGGGCATCAATTGACTTAAAGAAAACCACCATTTGAAGCTATCAAAAAATTGATAAGGGTGCGGTTCTTTCCATCCATCCACCATTAGAAAGAATAGTGCATCCAAACTTTTGCTACTGCATCTTTTGTTCTTCCAAAATTAACTTTGCATCTTCAACAACATCATGGAGCAACTTCTCACTTAAGTCTTTTAGAGAGGGTGCTTTGTACCCTTTCCCTACAACTGTCAATTCTGTCACCAAATACTCTCAATATGGATTCCTAGCCACATTGAAGGGAAGTTTGTAGTACCAAAAATTTGTGCATGCTTTATTTGCTTCTTTGTACGCCTCCTTGTTCCACCTTGTACCGTGTAGTGAAGGTTGTGCTCCAGGTACGTTTCTAGGCACAAAAAAACCCTTGTAATTGAGCTCTACTCGAGCTAGAGGAGGTGGATGTGCCATGTATGTGTGAACTGTGACTAGAGCCGACAATGCCTATCATATCTACATTGGTTTCTTCTGGCAAATTAGGAGCAATGGCTGCTTCTATGGTTGTTGTGCCTTGGCCCTCTCCATTTTCTTCTCATCTAGTAATGCAAGAAGTGCTATCATCTCTCATTTCACCTCTTTTGGGGCACTTGGACATGCCTTGGCATCTCGATTAGGAATGCTTGCAAGATGGTATTTGAGGCGATTGATGCCTCCATTAAGCTTCTTCACGCACTAGGTACAAATCATAGTCTTTGTTGATCATATTATTATGGCATGTTTCCAAGTAGGGTCACAGCTTCTAGGGGGTTTAGTTCCAAGGGGACGACTTCCAATTGCTGAGTTCGAACCTAATGCAGAGCCAGGTAGATGCCATTGTATACTAACGTCCAACATTAATAAAAACAAAAAAAAATATCGTTTAATAAAAATACAACAATTTCAAGATGATTTAAAAAAAATCACGTAAAATCTAAATGCATATAAAAAAGTGAAATGTAATACAAATATTGTAATTAAATAGTAAACGAATTAATGAATTTAACAAAATTAACGTGTTTTACCTAAAACGGTAAACCCTATATTCAGTAAAAAAAAGAAAATGATTCACATAAACTCGTGTAACTGTAAATCAACTAAAAAATTCACATAAATTGAATTCAATGCATTAAAATTTCTAAAATTTACATGCTTAGAAAATTAGAAATGATTTATAAATTAATATGCTAGAAAAAAAAGGGGAAAAAAAGAACTAACCTCATGCAAATCTGAAATTGCAGAAAATTGTTTTTCATATCCCCTAAAACATCCTTTCATTTTGCTCTAAAGTGCTCAAATGCTGCTATTGTGTGTTGAACTTGCCTGAGTAGGGTTTTTATAGCCAGAAATCCATGGATTTTTCATGTTTTTTGTGTGTACAGGATGCGCTTTTGTTGTGTGCGAGTTAGGGACATGGACTCGTTGAGAGTACTCGGCAAAAACTCGCCGCAAAACTCGCTGATTTTCTCCAAAAACTCGCCCTCCAGACTCTGAGTTTACTATGAAATAACTCAATGCTAATTTTTTTGGTGAGTACTCGGTGACTTGTCGAGTCTGCCAACTATGCTTGCAATTGTCAATGTTGTCACCAAATTCTCCCAATATGGGCTCTTTGCCATGTTGAAGGGAACGCTGTTGTAAAATCATAAACTTGCACATGCCTTATTTGCTTCTTGGTGCACCTCCTTGTTCCACCCCGTACCTTGTAATGAAGGTTGTGCTCTAGGTACATTGCGCTTAGCTTGAACTAGATGAGGTGGATGTGTTTCGTATTCATGAACCACGATTAGAGCCCACAATGCTTGCCATATCTACATTTGTTTTTGCTTGCATGTTAGGATTAATGGCTGGTACTATAGCAGCTTGTGTCCTCACCCTCTCTAGTTTCTTCTCATCCAAGAATGCAAGGAGTGTGTGTATCTCTCATGTTTCCTCTTCTTTAGCTTTTTCACATGGCTTGGTGTCACGATTATAAATGCCTGCAATATGTCATTTGAGGCAATTAATGCTTCCATTAAGCTTCTTTGTGCATAAGACACAAATTACACTCCTTGATACTGGTACTATTATGACATATATCCAAGCGGGGTCTTTGCTTCCAACGGGATGGATCCCACTAATTGTTGCTAACCCTGATGCGGAGCTGGATGCCATCATATCTAACTTGCAACATGTTTAAATACCAAAAAAATGTTTAAAAAAACAACAATTTGAATACGAAAAATCAAACAAAATTCATATATAAGATGCATTACAAATTTAATATGGTAATTGAATAGCAATTTAGTATGCCATTAATTAATTATACCAAAAAACCGTTTTTTGACTTGAAAGTGTAAAACCCCTTGTTTAGGGGAAGAAAACAATGTTTTCATTCAAAAAACTAGTATAAATTAGCAATAAATTCTTTAAAAATCAAATTCACTGTAAGTAAAATTGTAACTAATGTTTACAAATTTATCATTAACATGCTAGAAGCCTAGAACTAACTTATATGCTTGGAAAAAAAAGAAAAAAATACTAACTTGGAAATTGAAATTTCTCAAATCTGCCCTTCAAATCCACTATAAAATCCTTTAAAATTGCTCTCAAGGATGCACAATCGCTATGTGAGCTTCAGCTCTGGGCGTTTAGAGTTAAATAGGCCAAAAATATACATTTTTTCAGTGTTTTTTCTGTGTCCGAGCTACATTCCCATGTTTGCTGCACGTTGGTGAGTTTTTGCATGGACTCGTCGAGTTTCAACGAGTACTTGCTGGGTGTTAAGATTGTGACTTGCCGAAAACTCGGCCAACAGAGATGGCAAGTTTTTCCTGGGAGTAATTGGCCAGCAAAAAAATTCACGAGTATTGTCGAGTACTCTGTGAGTTTGTATGCTATGGTTGTAACAATTGCAAAATTTATCTTGTAACTTTTGAACAGACTTAATTTTCTCTTACCAAAAGTTAGCTTTCCTAACTTGCATGGTCTAACTGAATATTCAAGATTTTGTTGCAATATTGATTGCAGAAATTCATTTATAAGTGTAAGCATAAGTGAAAGTGATATGGGTTAAATACTTAAATTTTTGTGCTTTGAAGTTTGAGGTATTAACGAAGATTTGGTGTAGTATGCAGAGGTGGTGTTGTTTGTATGCACTTCTCTCAACAATTCTGGACAGGATGACCTTTTTTTGGAACTTTTGCAGTTTGTGGATATTGATAGAAATGAGAAATATGTCCAAATATTATTTTTAACAATAATTTTCAATTTTATGTTTCACCATTTATTTGGAATGTATGTATTGCTTGTCTTTTTCTTATGATCTTCCCTTGGTTTATGTTTTGTTTTTTGAGATTGACATGGTCTTTTTAATATCAGTCAAATATTTTAGGCTCCAGAATTTTGTAGGTTTTATGTTAAAACTGGAGGGTTTAATTTATAGTAGAGGTTATTGTTTTAGGGCATAGAGATTTAAATACTGGTCTATTAGATTTATAAAATTAACATGTTAGCCTGTTGTGCATCAGATTTTGGACATGAACCCCCAGTTGTATTTCCATCTACAACAGCAGACATTAATTGAACTCATACGCAATGGTAAGCTACAAGAGGCACTTGAATTTGCGCAGGAGGAATTGGCACCAAGAGGAGAAGAAAATGTATGTATATTTTCCGCTTCATCAAATTTCAGGTTAAGCCTTATTCGAGCACTAAATATTTGTATTTTTCTATTTCCAGATTTAGTTTCATAATCCCAATAAGAAAAAATAATAAAAAGACACTTTCTTGCAATAAACAGGCACCGTAATAGTGAAGTATTTAGAATTCCTATAAGAATCATATTATAGATTCATTAGAATATATGGGCTCTTATGTAGAACTTCATGAAAGTACCAATTAACTTAATTTTGAAAATTGTTATTTAGTATTTACAGTAACAAGTTTCCTTTTTCATAAGATAAGGCTTTGTAATATTGTATATGAAATATTTCAGTCTTGGATGCTCTCAGTAAGCTATAATTCCTCCTCTTTTAGAATCCTAAAGCGTTCCTATGCAATGAACCAGCAGTAAGTCAAAGTCAGTCAACAGAAAATCAGCTTCATTTCCCTAAAATCAAAGATAGTTTGTATTGAATTAGAGGCTCAGTTAGGATCTGTGCACATAGTTAAACAGATTGAATTCCTAAAATAAAGGGACAGTTAGCACATAGTCAGGAGTTCCTAAAATAAAGGACAGTTAGCACCTAGTTGGAAGCATAGTTCGCATACTCGGATTCAGTGGACCCAAAATTTCCGACTCAGTAAAAAAATCGACAACTTAAAAAATTACTTAAATTTCTTAAAAAACACAATTTTTATGCAAAATTCAGTTACAAAATGTATCCAATGAGTCTATAAAATATCGGGAAAGTGTTTTCTATTAGATTTGTATACATATAGAGTACAAAATCGCATCATCATGTGGATACAATAGCTAGCCGATTATTATTATGAATTTATGATGATTGTATTTGAAAATCATCATCATAATTTGCATATCTAAGCAAGTTACAAATCACAACATTTTATAATTTCCTTTTCCCCGTTCTAGTGAAAAATTCAGGAGAGGGTCTAGTCTTCGCACTCGTCTGTGGCTTCTCGCTCGGCCTAAAAGGCTGCACCTGTGGCTCCACGCTACTACTAGATGACAATGACTCCTCAACCACATCAATATCATCCAATCCAATCTCTCTCGCTTCTGCTGCAGCCACATCCTCCATAGCCCGCCTCTTGAAATCAACAATCTCCTCCTTTGTAAATAGAAAGGCTCCTTATCCTACGTGGTCCAATCATTAAAGGGATCAATGTCATCCAAATCAATAAGCTCTCGTTTGTCCACCTTTTTTGTGTGAAGCCGAAGGTTGTATTGCACAAAAACTAGGTCATTGAGATGCTTTTGAGTCAACTTATTGCACTTCTTTGTGTGAACGACGTCAAACAAACTCTAATTGCGCTCACAACTAGAAGTGCTACAAGGTTGGGACAAATTTCGAAGGGCGAACTTCTTAAGATTTGGGGTTTTCCACCCCAATCTTCCCACCAAGAACCTACAAATAAGATATTCAAAAGTTTGTAAGCAAGCAATATTTTATTAATAATTGTAATTTGTGACTTGTAAGATATAAGAATTCAATTTTTGTTACCTGGTGTCTGGGTGGATCTTCCTCAAATAGTGAGTAGCGAAGAAAAGAGCCTTGCCTTAGCTTGCTTGTAACTTTGCAACTTTGAAATAATGAGGTCCTTCATCTCAACCTCATGTGTCATCCTTTCAATGCATGTTGAGAGGCCCTCCATAACCTCACCATTAGGATTTGTGAAGTTATCGGAGAAGAAAAACTTGGGGTTGAGGTAGTATCTTGTTGCATGAATGGGTTGGTGGAGTTGATAGTTCCACCTCCGATCAATGATCTCTCAAATAGGATCAAATTTGTCTCTATCCTTGTTGTAGTAGTTTCAAATGGCCTCTTTGGCCCTATCCATGGCCTCATAAATGTACCCCATTGGGTTCTTATCTCCATCCACCAAGTGTAGAACTTTCATGAATATTTTTAAAGTTTAAAAATAACAAATTTAAATTTGAATGAAATAAAAGAACAACCAAGTTGACATCAAGAAAAACCTGGTTGAAGTTATTGCTTTTAGCAGAGAGACTATTAAGAACTCTACTACTAGCTTGTATGTCTTGCAATCCGAGCTTCAAAAAAGACAAGGGGAGAATTTGGAAGGACCGACAAGAAGGACTAGAGCGAGAGTCATGGAGGAGAAGGGCAAAGCCAAGGCTGTGGAGAAGGATTTTGAAGATGTCACTTTTATTGATAAATTGGAGTTTTTGAATAGAGAATGGCAAGCAGCTAGTGGTCTGCAAAAGCTTGTAGACCACTAGCCTCTTTATGTGCTCTATTTCTTTGTCTATTCCTTTGCTGTTTCTGTGCTGGTTCTGTTGTTTTTTGTTGGCTTCGATGGTGTTTCTGTGTAGGGGCTTTTAGTCTCACCTCTTGTGAGACTCTTCTAATTTGCTTTTCAAGCTGTCTTTTGTAAAGGGTATGGGCCTTTATTTCCCGTTATTACTAATATAAAAAACAAATTCAGTTTGAAATTTAAATTGAAGTTTGAGGTTACCTTGACCTCTACAACTCTCTTCACAAAGACAATAAAAAACTGTCCTTGCGGTCCTCTCTCCATCAGCCTTTTGAATATGATGAGTCTAGCCCTCACAAACATTTGCTTCAACGGTGTCAACAAACTAGTAATGCTTTGCAACGTTCAGAAGTGC
Source organism: Cunninghamia lanceolata (assembly GCA_027924645.1). NCBI lineage: Eukaryota > Viridiplantae > Streptophyta > Pinopsida > Cupressales > Cupressaceae > Cunninghamia > Cunninghamia lanceolata. The sequence continues at coordinate 1,761,084 of BSBN01001310.1, forward strand.
GTTACAAACCTTGTGACACCCAATCGTACAAGTTGTTTCCCCTTGGTGTGATCTCTCATCAAGATAAGAACCCAAGGGTGATTGTAAATATATTTTGTGATGTTTCTTGCATCTTCTACAACTTGCCTCACCCAATCAATTTTTCTTATGTCCTCCAAAAGAAGGTCAAGGCAATGTGCCACACAAGGGGTCCAAAAGAGTGACGAATGCCTCTCTCGAAGTAATCTCCCAACTGCCACATACGCCGCTGCATTGTCAGTGATAATTTGCACCACATTCTCTATGCCTACCTCTAAGACAACTTGCTCTAACATTAGGCTCAAAGTTTCTGCATTTTTTACTTTGTTAGAAGCATCAATTGACTTCAAGAAAACCATGTCACAATTTGAAGCTGCCAAAAAATTGATAAGGGTGTGGTTCTTTCCATCTGTCCACCCATCAGAAAGAATAGTGCATGAAACATTTGCCATTGTGTAATGTTCCATTTTTGGCACATTGATTATATTGGGCATTTGTGCTTGTTCCTAGTCTTTTGGAGGCTATCCAACATGTGTGAGAAGAACTCCAATGTTCTTGGAGTGCTCTTAATTCAGTCTGCAGAACAGTTAATTGGGTTTTCATTTTGTAAATGGATAATTTTGTCTTGGTTTTGAGCTCAGTTGATGTTCCGAGTAACATTGATGGTTTCTAAAGTTTGATCGGGCTTCTGGTTTGCTCTCCAAGATTCTTGGAGGAGTTTTCTATTTTTGGAAAGTCACCCGGAAGGCATCGTTGCACATCCCAAACCTTACAGAGCATATTGGTTCAGTTTATTTTGCTTTCGGAGGCCATTTGAGATTTTCCGCAAAATTTAATATTTAATGAGCTATTTTAATTATTATTTTCACTTAAGCTCCTAGGGGTGAAAATAATTAATAAAAATCTAAGTGTTATAGCTCGTTGGAAAGAGGAAGAAAAGTTTTAAATCATGGATGCATCATTTTGGGGCCTTGCGAAGCAGATATTTCATTTATTTTGATAAAGGGGTCTTTGGAGCTAAAAAGAGCTTTTAATTAAAAGTGGTGACTTTAAGTTGTGCACACTTAAGGAATTATTTTTTATTGTTTGAGGAGAAATATGAAGGGATAAAGGAAATAATATTTTATTTCCCTCAAAAAGTTATAAAAAGAGGAGTTGGGCTCATTGTTTAGGGAGGCTTGGATTTGTATTGTTACTCTGCTGGATTGAACCTACGTGTTCTTCCATATTCTCTTGAGGACGAAAACCCTCTTGTGGAATGCTCTTGAGGACGAAAACCCTCGAGGTTGGGTGTGGTTTCACTACAGGAATCACCATTATGCTGAAGAAGAGATTTGAGCAAGCTTAGCCGGAGTTTGCCATTGAGATTTCATGGAGTTGATTTGTAATTTAATTGGATGCTGAATCTTTTTGGTGTGGATTTTATTTGTAGTTTGGTGATGGAATTATATGAATTTTTTGGTGTGAGAAATAATGAATGATCATAATGTTTTTTGGTGTGCCAAAGGTGGCCGTACATTGCTGGGCCGTACATGGTGTATGGGTCGATTTGCATTTGGAAATAAATGACAGTGTTTTGTGGCAGATTTTGTGTTGGATTGTCATTGTCTATGTTGAGTGACACCTTTCAAGCAGTTTCTCATGTTTGCTGAGCATTGTTTGGACTGTACTAAGTAGTCCGTACCATGGCTGGCCGTACAGGCAGGCTGAGGGATTTTTGAAACATAAATTCTTTTGGTAATGATACGTCTTCAAACTTGTTTGTGTTTAGTTTGCATCCCTTAGGCGATCATTTTGTGAGTGTTTAGCAATGGATCCTTGAAGGATTGAATGGGCTGTGATAGAGGCCGTACTTCTGAACTGTACGGACCAGAAGTTGTTAATAATAAATGTGCAGTGGTTTATACAAGAAAATCAATACTTATCTACAGTGAAATGTTAGTCTAGTGTAGTGTTTGATTGTAGTGTTTGGAGAAGATATCATCTGGTGGTTTGCATGTGGATTTGAGACTGTTTCATGGCAGCCGTACTTCTGATTTCAGTTTGATTTTAGCAACTTATTGATCAGTCAACAGCCATCAGACATTCTTTCAGTTTTGGACAGCATATTTAAAGTTTAATTGATGCTATATCTATACAGGGTTTGATGCTCTTTCTTCAGGGGAATCATTATCAAGTCTAAGTCAAGAGTTACTGATTTTCATTGTATTGCTCTCATTGGAAATCTTTCATTTATGCAAGAACATTAATAATCCCCTGGATGGTTTACCGCCAGTGTGGGCAAATTGGATTTACTTCTTTCATGTTTCTTCTTACCCATTGGATAAGTGGTGAATACCCACTGAATAAGTGGATGATTTGTACTTTCCATTCTTGCTCTTACACCCACTGAAAGTGGTGAATCCCCACAACTTGTGGATGCCTGCATATGCAGATGAATGTTTACTTGTTTGCACAATGTTTTAATTTGTAATCTAAAGCACATTATGCTCTCACCTTGCCCGAATTGGGATCTTGGTGATCAGAAGTGCGGAGGAATTTAGTTGTGCTAACACTGTTTATCATTGTTCTATATTTTGGAAAAAATTTTGGAGTTGTATATTACACATTGCCTCTTGTTTTTGCAAAATTAATTTTGCATCTTAAACAACATCTTGGAGCAACTTACCACTTAGGTCTCTTGGAGAGGGCACTTTGTACCCTTTCCCTGCAATTGTCAATGTTGTCACCAAATTTGCCCAGTATGGGCTCTTCACCACATTGAATGGAAGGTTGTTGTAAAACTAGAAACTCACATATGCCCCATCCGCTTCTTGGTGCATCTCCTTGTTCCAGCCTATACCTTGCAGTGAAGGTTGTGATCCAAGTATGTTTCTAGGTGCAAAAAAGCCTTGTGTCTGCACTCTGCTCGAACTAGATGAAGTGGATTTGCTTCGTTTGTGTGGACCACGATTAGAGCTCATAATGCTTGTCAAATCTTCATCTGTATCTGCTTCCATGTCAGGATTAATGGTTGTTGCTATGGTTGCTTGTGTCCTTGCCCTCTTTAATTTTGTCTCATCCAACAATGCAATGAGTGCTTGCATCTCACGTTTTTGCTCTTAGCTTTTGGATATGCCTTGGTGTCGCGATTAGGAATCCTTGCAATATGGTATTTGAGGCGATTGATGCCTCCACTGAGCTTCTTCGTGCATCTGATGCAAATCATACTCCTCGGTGTCGATCCTATTACAATATATTTCTAGTTGGGGTTGTTGCTTCTAGTGGGATGACTTCTAGTAATTGGGGCTGAGTCAGATGCCATCGTATCTAACCTGCAACATCGTATCCCTATTCATTATAATAAAACATAAGACATATAGTTCTAGACAATTAGATAAAGTAGATAATCTTAAAACAAGTCCTAAAAATGATTATAAAATTAAATTTTACAATCCAAATCATAAAAATAAAAAATAACTACTATCCACTTACCAAATATCTGAATCCCCTATCAAATTGCGTCATGCCAATGTATTTTAAGTGCAAAATATAACTATGAGAATTAATAAAAATGTTCCTTTACCATACTAAATGGTGAAAGTCAAACAACAATAAGTGGAACAACAATATATTAAACAAAACACTCCCTGTAATTTTAAATAAGGTAGCAGTTTTTACTTCTTGTAATTTTGTTTATTCAAGATATTAAAGAAAACACTACTTGTAATTTTAAATAAAGGCTTATGATTTGTAATTTTAAACAAAACACTACTCCCATATTAAACAAAACACTACAGAAGAATTATACTTGCCTCTCGTTGGCCAAGGATACTCCTCGAAGCAATTGCAAGTCTGAAACTGTTGGTAGTTGTGTGATTTCGAACTATGGCGTTGAGGGTTTTTATAGGCACTGAAACCACATCCAAATTGTGTATCTAAATCGCGTCGGGTAATTTTTTCAGTGTCTAAACCCTCTATCTATGTTTAGTCTGTGTCCCCTGATATTTTTTTTTTGACGGACTCGCCGAGTCGTGGGTGAGTACTTTGTAGATTTTTGGGGAAAACTCGTTGGAAACTTGGCACCCTAAAACGGGCGAGTTTAATGCTGAGTAAATCGTTTTTTGGGAAAAGTTGCGAGTACTCGGTGACTTGCCGAGTATGTAATCTATGGTTGGAAGTATAGTTAGGATTTGTTCTACAACATTAACTAAATAGGGATGATTGATCAGTCAGTCATAGATTGAGGGCAATTGCTCAGTCAGGGAAGATTACTGCCAGCAGACTTCCTCTTCTATCATGTACCCTTCCCCATTATGAGAAGTTGTATAATGATATTTTAAGGGTCTTTGGAATGAAGAAGGTTTCCCTTGGGATTGTAAGGGAGGAGTTGTTAGCTTCTCCGCACGAGGGAAGCTCACTGAACAGCTTGAGGCATGTCCACCACATGACAAGCTTCCTTGTTTGTTGATGGACTACAAGAGGAATTGAAAGGCTACGTAGAAGCTCTTAGACCTAAGGACCTTGATGAAGCCATCTCACAAGCAAGGTCTTATAAAAAACTGTTTAAAAGATGGAGCAAAGAGAAGGTCTCTTTTGCTGCTCCAACAAGACAACACAATCCTCTAAGACAGTACCCAAATGAGGTTAAAGCCGTTAAACATTCTACAGATGGTAACCTCAATCCAAATAAGGCTGTTCGAGAAGAGCTGTGCAAGCAAGGATTTTGCAATTCATGTGAGGAGCCATGGTCCCGTGAAAATAAATGTTCTAATAAAGGTCAAATTCAGTTAATTGTGGTGGTAGGTGACTCCCCATTCTTTGCATATGAGGAAGAATCCATGGGCCTTGATGAGCCCTTGTTAAAAGATGTATTTGAAAGGGAGAATCTTGGGCAGCCCACTGTATAATTAGCAGCCATGAGAGGTGTATCCATTCACCCTACATTACAAGTGGAGGACTTTATCAAACGAAGAAAAGTTGTAGTTCTGATTGACTTTGGAAGTACTCATAACTTCTTGGATTTAAAGTTATACCCTACCCTAGATTTACCAAGTACACAATCTCCTCCCTTTGATATTACTACTACTGATGGGTTCCACCTTAATTGTTATAACTTCTTGGATTTAAAGTTATACCCTACCCTACCCTGGATTTATCAAGTATGCAGTCTCCTCCCTTTGATATTACTACTACGGATGGGTTCCACCTTCATTGTTATACATGCATTAAAGGGCCCATCCTACACATGGGGACTTATTTTTCGAAATCTAATTTTTATATTGTGCCATTAGGCGGTGTTGATGTAATTTTAGTGATCTAATGGTTAACCCTAGTATCATAGGCAACCAAATGGCTGCCCCCAATTTACAAGACCAATCTGCTTTGATAATTCCATAAACACCCAGTGAGGATATTGCAGATGGATGAAGTATACCTATGTCCAGATCTGATGATACCATTCATAATCAAAAGGTACAATAGCTTGGGCAATCGAATTGGGTTTTTAGATGTCACAATTGGAGCTGGTCTAGAGAGAGAAATTGGCACTGCTTGCTGGAATAGGTTCTTTTATAGCTGATTTTGAACCATCTGCTAGGGGTTGTAACAATTCGAACGGTCCAACTATATTGAAACCCTGTTGACGATGCACAAAACCATTACTTTATGTTTGACCAACACTGAGAAGGCTACTCCTGGTGGAAGTGGTAGGATCATTTCAAGTATTTCCGCTAGAATAACAATGTATGCTTCCGATTTTCTATTCACTAAGGGATGATCGTGCATGAAACGATGTCGACCCGAAGAATGGGACCTATTCTTGAGAGGAAAGGTTATTTCTTCAAGCTAGCCAGCTCCCCACTACTATAGAAAGGGTGGGCTATAGCAAGCTTAGCCAAATTATTTCTTTCTTCGAAGTTGGGCCAATCACTTGTACACTGTCCTGAGCACCTTGGAAACTCAATGACTCTTTGCAAAAGGGAGCAAATGCACCTTTGTGGCTAATGAATTATTGTATCTTGGGCATATCATCAACAAAGAGGGAGTCAAGGTTAATGATACAAAGATCCAAGCCATACGGGACTCACAAGAACCAAAGAATCTAACAGAACTACGAAGTTTTCTTGGATTGTGAAGCTATTATTCATTGTTATTAATGGGTTTTCTCACTTAGCTGCTGCTCTTACATACTTGACAAAGAAAGAGCAATTTGCCTGGAGTGAAGTTGCTAGAATAGATTTCAGGGAGTTGAAAGGAATAATGTGTACTAGTCCATTTCTTGCTGTACTTGATTTTTCAGTCCCCTTTATCATTGAATGTTATGCTTCAGGCCTAGGAGTTGGTACAGTTTTAATACATAAAGGAGGCCAATAGCCTTTGAGAACAAGAAATTGAATGAGGAGAGGCTCCTCTCCATCTACGACAAGGAAATGCTTGTAGTTTGCATGCTCTGCTGAAATTCAAACAATATTTTTCTGTGGGAGATTGATGAAGTGGGTAAATCATAAAACGCACAACATAAATTGCACACAGAAAATAGAATATTCTTTTATTGATTTGGTCAACTCATTACATTACATAAGCTCAAATACAATCAGAGGAATCAATGCTCCATAGGTTGCAACACATTACAACTACCTATCACCAGGCTCCTGAACCTTCTGCCTTCTGTAGCCCCAAATCAGCTAGGGTTTCTGTTTTCCCGCTTTTTCTTGACTCTAACTTTTCTCCTTATCTCTACTATTGCCCAGGGTTCCCAAAAATAGTCATAAATAGCCCTTTTTGGTGGCCAACAGCCAAATTTCGAATTTTGCATCTCCCTCCAAAAATAGGTCAACTTTCGGGAGTCATAACTTTCGACTTTCGGGAGCCATAACTTTCGATCTGGGTCTCCGATTGACGCGTTGTTTGAAGCGTTGGAAAGCTCGCGGAGTGCTCTACGCGCTAAGAACCTGCTCCGCTGGTTCCGGCCATTTTCAGGCCCGTACGGGACTGTTTAGTGCCTCAAACTTGAATTTGAATAATTTTCAGGTGTTTTTCGGGAAACAAAAACTTTAATATCTTTCAGCTCACAAATGATCTTTGTGTGATTCCTTCGCCAAAGGTCTTATTTTTCATTTACGAAGCTTCCAGTAAATTTTCGCTTCAATCCGTGCCCAAATGCAAACTTTCCTAAAATGGCAGTTTTCTATTTTTAGCAGTTTGGAAAAACTAAAAGTTCTACATATTATTCAAGCAATTATGGAACTAGAAATACTAATTTTGAAAAGAAATGGAAACAACATCAATGATTTTGAAGCATCATCTTTTTGGGTGATGCAAGATTGCCCTTACACCACTGGATGCTCCTGCATCAGACACCCAGGGTAATTTGAGAAGTGACCCTGTCAAGTCTTAGGTGTTTGTTTGAGGAAAACCCAAATGGTCAACCTATGCCTTAGACAACCAAGAAGAATCTTCAACAGGCCTTCCTTTCCATTTCACCAGATATTCTTCATATTGCCTATTCCGAGTACTTCCCACACGGCTATCCAAGATCTCTTCTATCTCCTCTGTTGAAGTAGATGCTGGAATATTCCACTATTCTTCTGTTGGTCCATCCTCTCTGCCACCTTCATGATATTCTGTTAAATCAACAATGTTGAACACAGGGGAAATATCGATCCCACTCGGCAACTCTACCTCATGCATTTCCTGAATCATGTTTCTTGAGAATCCTGCATGGTCCAAATTTCTTCATTTTCAACTTGTTATATGTTCTAATTGGGAACCTTTCTTTTCTCAAGTGAACCATGACTTCATCTCCTACCTGGAACTCCTTATATCTCCTCTTCTGATTTGCCTTAGCCTTGTATTAAATATTCATCTTATTAATATGCTTTCTCACCTCTTCATGCAAATTCTTCAGATGTTCTGCAAAGTCTTCGGCTTCGACACTTGTCTTTTCTCCCTTGTCCAGCTTCCTTAGCTTTGAAGCATTTCTTGGACTACTCCCATATACAATCTGGAATGGTGATTTACTAGTACTCCTATTGATAGAATTGTTGTAAGCAAATTCTGCCTGTGGTAAAATCAAATCCCATCCCTTGGGCTTATCCCCTACTAAGCATCGTAGCAGGTTACCCAAACTCCTATTCACCAATTCGGTCTATCCATCAGTTTGTGGATGGTGTGCAGAACTGAATTTCAAATCTGTTTTCAACTTCTTCCACAATGTCCTCCAGAAATGACCAACAAACTTGGTATCTCAATTGGAAACTATACTCTTAGGTAGACCATGTGATCTCACCACTTCCCTGAAAAATAACTCAGCAATATGAACATCATTAGTCTTATTGCAAGGAATAAAATGTGCCATCTTCGAGAATCTGTCCACCACCACAAAAATGGAATCATGTCCTCTTTGTGTCCTTGGTTGGTAAACCAAGAACAAAATCCATACTAATATCATCTCATGGCTTTTTTGGTACAGGTAGTGGCTAATATAGCCTTGTATTCTGACTTGTTCCTTTTGCCATCTGACACACTTTGCAACTCTGCACAAATTTCCTCACATCCTGCTGCAACTGTTGCCAATAATAATTCTCACCAACAATAGCAATCGTCTTGTCTCGACCAAAGTGTCCAGCTAATCCCCCACTATGCTTCTCCTTTATCCGGTTCTCTCTCATGGAACTCCTCGGGATGCACAACTGGCTTCCTCTAAACAACATGCCATCCTGGATTATGAAATCCAACCATTTTGTCCTGTCCAAAGTAATAGGTTTCAAACAAACTTTCCAAGCCTCTACAAAATCTAGATCTTCAGGATACAAACTTTTGAGCTCATTGAACCCAACGACCTCTATCTTCATTTCTGTCAACAAATTTTGCCTCCTGCTCAAGGCATCTGCAACTCTGTTGGACTCCCCACTCCTGTGCTTCAAAACAAAAGTATAACTCTGCAAAAACTCAACCCATTTTAAGTGCCTTTGATTTAACTTTCCTTGACTATTAAGATACTGCAAACCCTGATGATTAGTATATAAAACAAACTCTTTTGGCAACAAATAATGTCTCCATTTCTTCAAAGCTTGAACTATTGCATAAAACTCCTGATCATAAACATAATACTTTCTCTTGGCATTTTAAAGTTTCTCACTAAAATAGGCAATGGGCTTACCTTCTTGACTCAAAACAGCTCCTATAGCACTACCATTAGCATCACAATCTACCTAAAATACCTTATTGAAACCTGGAAGTGCCAAAACATGTTGCTCTGTGATTTTCTGCTTCAATGTATCAAAACTCTTGTTTGCTCATGTAGTCCATTTAAACTCTTTCCTATCTCTCATTGTCTCAGTTAGGGGTGCACAAATGCTACTGAAATTTCTGATAAACTTCCTGTAAAAACTTGCCAAACCATGAAAAGATCGTATCTCTGTAGCACTCTTTGGCGTAGGCCATTCAATGATAACCCTTACTTTCTCTGGGTCCATCTTAAGACCTATCTTTGAGACAACAAATCCCAGGTATACCAACTTCTTTGCAAAACTACATTTTTTCAGATTAATCAGCAACTTCTCCTCCCTCAGCTCCTCTAAAACTCCTCTGATATGCAACAGATGCTCATCCCAAGTCTTACTGAAAATCAAAATGTCATCTAAATAAACAATAACAAAACATCCCAAAAATTCTTTCAATACCTCGTTCATGAGACACATGAATGTGCTCGGTACATTGGTTAACCCAAATGGCATGACTAACCACTCATACAAACCTTCTTTGGTTTCGAAGGCTGTCTTCCATTCATCTCCTTCTCTAATTCGGATCTGGTGACACCCACTCTTTAGGTCAATCTTCGTGAAGTACTTGGCTCCAATCAAACAATCCATTATGTCATCCATTCTAGGCACTGGAAATCTATATTTGATCGTGATTTTATTGATGGCTCGAGAATCTGTACACATTCTCCACTCTCCATCTTTCTTCGGTGCTAGTACTGTAGGTACTTCATATGGACATAGGCTCTCCCTTATCAGTCCCTTCCTCAACAACTCCTGAACTTGTCTATTCATCTCTTCATTCTGTGCAGGGATCATTTTGTGGGCTGCCTTATTCGGCAAACTGGATCTTGGTATCAAATCCATTTGATGACTTATCTTCCTCACTGGTGGTAAACCTTCTGGTACACTATCAGAGACAATGTCCTGAAATTCTTCCAACATATCTGAAACTTTTGCTGGTACATCTTCACATTTCTCTTGACTAATCTTAGGAATCAATACAAAGCAATGACGCTCATGCTTCATACCCTCCAAAAATTTCCTACCATCTACCAAGCAAATTCGGGCAGTACTACATGCCTTTTCTTCCACCTCCTTCAAGGGTTTCAACTTATGACGAACTCCATCCTTTGCTAGGGAATATGTGTTTTCATGGCCATCATGGACAGCACACCTATCATACTGCCACGGCCTCCCAAATAACATATGACACATCCATCGGTATGATGTCACACAACACCTCATCATGGTAGTCCCCAATCTTGAACTTGACCAAACACTGCTCATTGACCAAAGCTCTATGGTCCTTGTGCAACCATGCGATTCGATATGGATGTGGATGTTTTCTTCTTGTCAACTTTAGCTTGTTAACCATCTCCTCTGAAACAAGGTTGTCAGTGCTTCCACTATCAATAACATAGATGCAAGACTCGCTAAAAATATTTACTCGGCAAGCCCGGAAAGTACGGTTCGGAAAAAACTCGGAAAAAACTTGGCAAAAAAATTGGCAACTTAAAAGATTGCTTAAACTTCATTAAAAACACTTTTTTTTTGCAAAATTCAATGATAAGATGCATCCAATGAGTCAATAAAATGAGTACATAGAAGAAACAAGCTGAGTCTAGTTATATTTGATTGATTTCAAAGAAAATTAGGTACAAAATTGCATCCTCATGTGGAATGCTCAATACGCTGATACTGATAGTTTGAAACAAAATGAAAATAGCAAATTGTTTTTGTAAAATTGAAAGTAAATACTGAATACAAATTCACATCTTCCTCTTCCCATGTCTAGTACGTGAGAAGACTACGGGAGACGGTGTAGTCGTAGGATTTTGCTGTGGCTGCCACTCAAACCTCCACCCTAGATGTAGATCCTACTGCTGGCCGTGGCACAGTCACTGGCAATGACTCCTCAGGATCATCCTCAATGTCATCCAATGAGAATGCAAATCCACCCCCCTCCTCCATTGCCTGTCGCTCTGTCATAGATGTCATCCTTGGAAAACAATGGAGGCTGCTCATCTCACTCTGTCCAATCACTATATGGATTTATCTCATCCAAATCAATTGGATTATTTGATATTTCTACCTTTCTTATGCGTAGCCAAAGATTATATTGCATATAGACAAGGTCATTGAGGCGTTTTTGAGCTAGTTTGTTCCTCTTCTTTGTGTGGATGGCCTCAAACAAGCTCCAATTGCGCTCACAATTGGATGAACTACAAGGCTGGGATAAGATACAGAGGGCAAATTTTTGGAGATGTGGGGTATTTCCACCCCAATTTGACCACCAAACATCTACAAAAAACAAATTAGGAGTTAGAAACTTAGAAAGGAAAGTCAAAAGTTCAAAACATATTTTATCAAATTATGATTTATCAATATTTGTAACTTGTAACTTGTAAATTTCAAATTTTATACCTGGTGGCTGATTGTGTATTGCTTTCTTTGCTAGGTCTGAAGAGAAGAGTGCACCCCTTTTTGTTCTATAACTTTGCAATTCATTAACAATGAGGTTTGCCACCTCAACCTCAGGTGTCATCCTTTGAATGCATTTAGTGAGTTCCTCCATAACCTCTCCAGTAGGATCTGAGTAGGTGCCTAAATGTAAGAAACGAGGGTTCAAGAAGTACCCTGCTGCATGGATCGGTTGGTGGAGTTGATTGTTCCACCTCCTGTCAATAATCTCCCAAATGGGATCAAATTTGAGGCTGCCCCCCTTATTATAATTTCTTATAGCCTCCTTGGCCCTATCCATGGCCTCATAAAGATACCCCATTGGGGTTTTATCCCCATCTACAAAGCGGAGGACTCTAACCAAGGGCTCCGACACCTACAATATAAAAATGCAAAAAGATTAAATTTACAACTTACAAATTTACAATGAAAGACATTAAAAATATATAAATATTCAATTTCAAGTTAAATTCGAAGTTTTGAAGTTACCTTCACAATGAGGTTTGCCACCTCAACCTCGGGTGTCATCCTTTGAATGCATTTAGTGAGGCCCTCCATAACCTCTCCAGTAGGATCTGAGTAGGTGCCTGAATGTAAGAAACAAGGGTTCAAGAAGTACCCTGCTGCATGGATGGGTTGGTGGAGTTGATTGGTCCACCTCCTGTCAATAATCTCCCAAATGGGATCAAATTTGAGGTTGTCCCCCTTATAGTAATTTCTTATAGCCTCCTTGGCCCTATCCATGGCCTCATAAAGATACCCCATTGGGGTTTTATCCCCATCTACCAAGCGGAGGACTCTAACCAAGGGCTCCGACACCTACAATATAGAAATGCAAAAAGATTAAAGTTACAACTTACAAATTTACAATAAAAGACATTAAAAATATATAAATATTCAATTTCAAGTTAAATTCAAAGTTTTGAAGTTACCTTCACAATCTCTACAGCTGTTTTTTCAAATGCTTTGTCGAAGACTATGCATGCAACCCTCTCTCCTTTTGGCTTCTTCGCATAAGATGACTCTGTCCATATTGGGGCCACAAACATTTGTTTCAAAGCTGCCAATGAACTAAGAATGCTTTGCAACGTTAAGAAAACCGTTGCAAACCTTGTCACACCAGATCTCACCAACTGTTTCCCTTGGGTGTAATCCCTCATCAAGTGAAGAACCCAAGGGTGATTGTAGATATATTTAGTGATCCTCCTCACGTCCTCTACAATTGGTGTGACCCAATCTAGTTTTCCTATGTCCTCCAAAAGAAGGTCAAGGACATGCGCTACACAAGGTGTCCAAAAAAGTGTGTGGTGTCTATCTTGGAGGAGTCTTCCTACTGCCACATATGCTGCTGCATTATCAGTTATGATTTGCACAACATTTTCAATCCCCACCTCCATGCAAACTTCCTCCAACATGTTAGCTAAATTTTCTGCATTTTTTACTATGTGGGAGGCATCAACTGATTTTAAGAACACCACCTCATCTTTGCATGCAACCAAGAAATTAATGATGGTACGGTTTTTTCCATCTGTCCACCCATCAGAAAGAATAGAGCAGCCATAATCTTTCCAATTTTCTTTTTGCTCCTCTACTGCTGCCCTTGCCCTTTTAGTTGCACTAGTAAGCAACCTACAAGTACAAAGTGAAATTAAGTACACAATTTTAATTTGTAAACAAAAAAATAGCTTAAATTCATCATAAATTAAACTTGAAAAACATAAATTAAAGAACATAAATTTATCAAAAAGATTAAATTAACTAACCTTCCACCCAAGTCTGTGCGAGAAGGCGCCTTGTAGCCTTTTCCTGCAACTGTCAATGCGGTAACCAAATTGTGCCAGTAAGGAGAACTTGCCACATTGAAAGGGATGTTAAAATACCAAAAATCCGCACAAGCAATGTCTGCCTGCTCATGCACCTCCCTATTCCACCCAGTTGCCTCTAAGGAAGGTTGTGCACCAGGTGTGTTTCTAGGCACAAAAAAATCATGCATGCGTGTAGGTCTTGTTGCTCTACTAGAGGTAGATGAAGGGATTGAGGTGGTGGTGGGTTGCCTTGCCCTTCGCACACGTGGACCACGAAGAGAGCCCACTATGCCCTAAGTAGCATCATCATCTGACTCAAGGTTGAATGGAGCACCTTGAGAAGAAGCTATGGCTGCTTGCATTGCTGCTTTTGCCTTCTCTCTTTGCAATTTTTTTTCTTCTACAGTTGCAAGTATGGCATTCGTTTGTCTTTTTATTTCTTCGATGGTTTTAGGACAAGCCTTAGCATCATGTTGAGGGATATGCCTGCAAGGTGGTATTTGAGGCGATTGATGCCTCCACGATATACTTGCTCGCATTTAATGCAAAAGACTGAGCCACGTATGGGTCCTAGATAAGCATATTTCCAAGCAGGATCTCTAGCTCCTGAAGGACGAGTGCCTACAAATCCCCCAGGCACGGATGGGGCAGAGCTCGAGACAGAACTGGATGCACTTGCAGAATGAGCAGCCATTATCAATTAACCTACACACACAATGACAGTGAAAGCACAACTTGTTATTTTTTTGATAGAAAATTTAAAAACAAGCTAAATTAGATTAAATCAAAATAGATTACTTTAAATTACTAAAAATCTAAACTAATATAAGATTCTAAACATTTTCATTAAAAAAAATGGATTAAAAAAAAGAAAATAATTAGGGTTTCAAAAAAATATGAAAAAATGTAAAAAATCTGAAAATTACTTCAAATTAGTAAAAAATTAAGCTAATCTTAGATTGTAAAAATGTTATTCAACAAAAAAGAGGATTCAAAATAAAAAAAATAACTAGGGTTTGAAGAGAATTTAAAAAAAATGAAAAAATCAGCAAAATATGTAAAAAAATCAGAAAAATTCATCAAAAAATCTTGTTTTGATGAATCTAAATCTTGTTTTGATGAATATAAATGTATTTAAATCTTTTCACACTACATTCATGATGATTTTTAAACATAGAATCAACAAAAATGAAGAAAAAATTAAAAAAAAAGAAAGAATAAGAAAAATCAAAAAACCTACCTGGGAATCCAATTTGCCTTAGAAATTCGATGAAAATGCCCTTCAAATCTCGTCTCCTCAATGCAAAATCTCTGTAAATAGGTGCACAATGCTTTGGAGAGTATTTTTGCTGAGTGAGAGTTTGCAAATGAATGAAAAAAAAAGTCAAAATGCCTTTATGTTCGGCCGCCTCGGTTAAACGCTGATCGCGCGAGTTTTTTGTCAAGACTCGCCGAATTTTTATGAAAAACTCGGCAAAAACCCTGCGAGTTTTTTGGCGTACAAGTGCCTGAAAAGCTCATTTTGAAAAAAAACTCGCGAATTTTTTTAAACTCGTTGGGTTTTTGACGAGTCTTGCAACTATGGTCAATAATAATATCACACCACTTTCCTTCACACTTGCACCTTGTGTGGAATAAGCTCTTCCTCTGATTTAGTTCTTTCTCCTCATTCAACAAGGTTCTTTTGACAACTAGGGTTTCTCCCCTTTCAACATCTTCAGAATGCTCAGACTATGCATCTTCATCTACACGTGCAACTCGTGCATTACCTTTAGGTCTTCTGTTTGTCCTTCCTTGATGTTGTGGACACTCGTATGCTCGATGTCCTTCTCCACAGTGAAAACAGGTTCCTCTGAAACCTCCTCTTCCAGGTCCTTGCCCAGGTCAGCCTCTTCCTCTTCCTCTTGGCTCACCATTGTTCTGGTCACGAGGGCAGTATGCATTATCTCCTCTTTGATTTCGACTGGTGCTAGCTTCTTCACTTTTATTTGGATCTTCATTTCAGCCTCCATAGGATCTTCCACTAGTCCTTCCTCCTTGACCTCTTCCCTTCTGCTTGCTTTCAAATCTTTTATTCAGCGTCTCTTCCACTTTCAAGGAATACTGCTACGTGTCTTCTATGGTGGTCATTTTGACCAGGCCCAACTCCTCTTGAATACTTGGCCTCAACCCATTAATGTAACGGGCTACCTTCTCCTTATTGGCCTCTGCATGGCCTGTCTTGATAGTAATCTTATAAAAATCTTCTGTATACTCCTTGATAGACTTGTTGCCTTGCTTCAATCCTTGTAGCTTCTTCAACAACTCCATTTCATAGTCCATAGGAATGAATTGCTTCTTTAGTTTTTCCACCATCCAATGCCATCTGGTAATCTTTCCTTTTCCTCTTCTATTCCTCTCTAACTGGACCTCCTTCCACCAAATACTGGCATAGCCCTTCAACTTTGTTTTTGCAAACTTGACCCGATTTGGGTCTTCCATATCTTCATACTCGAAATATTCTTCCATATCATTGATCCAATCAATAAGCTGTTCCGGATTCAAATCTCCAGAATATGTAGAAACTTCGATCTTGGGCCTCTTTCCAATTTTCGAAATGGCCCTCAACAACCTAACTTCTGCAGGATCTCCTGCAACCTCTTGTTCTTCCTCAAATAGCTCTTCTTCAGCTTCATCCTCACCTTCTTCTCTCGTTCTCGGCTCAAACCCTCTTCGCAACTCCTCTTGCAATGCATCGATTTGCCTTTGCAGGGCTCTAAAACCCTCTTCTGTCAAAGCATTTCTCCCAACACAATTTCTTTGGGGAGGCATCTTGATCTCCGTAGCAAACTCACAACCTCAGGTCTTGGTGCAAACTGCCTCACGGTCGGCGATCTGTCTACACACTCAAGAACCTAGCTCTGATACCACTTGATAAAGGGGGTAAATCATAAAACACACAACAACATAAATTGCACACATAAAATAAAATATTCTTTTATTGATTTGGACAACTCATTACATTACAGAAGCTCAAATACAATCAGAGGAATCAATCCTCCACAGGCTGCAACACATTACAGCTACCTATCACCAGGCTCTGGAACCTTCTGCCTTCTGTAGCCCCAAATCAGCTAGGGTTTCTGTTTTCCCGCCTTTTCTTGACTCTAACTTTCCTCCTTATCTCTACTACTGCCCAGGGTTCCCAAAAATAGTCATAAATAGCCCTTTTTGGCGGCCAACAGCCAAATTTCGAATTTTGCATCTCCCCAAAAATAGGTCAACTTCTGGTAGCCATAACTTTTGATCCCCGATTGACGTGCTGTTTGAAGTGTTGGAAAGCTCGCGGAGTGCTCTACACGCTAAGAATCAAATCTGTCGGTTTCGGCCATTTTCGGGCCCGTACGGGACCGTTTAGTGTCTCAAACTTGAATTTGAATAATTTTCAGGCGTTTTTCGGGAAACAAAAATTTTAATATCTTTCAGCTCACAAATGATCTTTGCGTGATTCTTTCGCCAAAGGTCTTATTTTTCATTTACGAAGCTTTCTGTAAATTTTCGCTTCAATCCGTTCCCAAATGCAAATTTTCCTAAAATGGCAGTTTTCTATTTTTAACAGTTTGGAAAAATTGAAAGTTCTACATTATTATTCAAGCGATTATGGAACCAAAAATACTAATTTTGAAAAGAAATGGAAACAACATCAATGATTTTGAAGTATCATCTTTTTGGGCGATGCAAGATTGCCGTTACACCACTGGATGCTCCTGCATTAGAGATTTGTTGTAAGAACTGATCATAATAGCTCGAGATATTTCCTTTCCCAATGCAAACTTAATAAACAGCAAGCAAAATGGGTAAGCAAGCTTCAAGCATATGATTTTGATATCCAGTATTGTAAGGGCCAAAAGAATGTAGTAGCTGATGTCCTTTCCTGAATTCCAGATCTTAATGCTATCTCCATGGTCTTACGTAATTGGCATTATGAGATTGAAGCAGAGTATACAAAGGATGATGAATTGGATGCATTATTAGAAGATCCATAGACAGCACACGACAAGGACAGTAGGTATACTTCATGAAATTAATGCAGTCAAGCCCTAGTGCCCAGTGAAAGGCAGCTTGGCACTTGCAGCTCCACACACGAAAGGAAAGAAAACAAATTGTGACAGCAGTTAGGAAGCACAGTAATATAGAGATGACAGTGTAGAATATCAGTAAATTAAACTCACAGATTAAATTAGCCTGATACAGGCATACAATTCAAGAAACATGACCTTTACTACACCCAAAAAATCACAGAAACCAGTGTGAATGACTTCGTATTTCCATTTCTCACGATTCTGCTGTCTCCCTTCTCTTATTCAGTACATGGCCTACTCTACCATATTCCACCATATCATAGGCCTTGATGTTGTCTTTAAAAGGGCCAATCTCCCAAATTAAGACTCTAGCGCCCAGCAATGAAACTACTAGCAGCCGCCGCCTAGCATCAGGGTTTAACTCTGACAAGGAATGTCCATGCCAGGGCTAATGATAAAGAGTAACTGCCAGCAGTAATGATGCAGCAGGAGTGAAGGTGCCAGCAGGAGGAATAAGCCAAGAATAGGATGGCTGCGCCTGGGAAGGTAACTGCCCAGTCAGAGGAACAAATGCCTGTCAGCTGGTGATGGGAGCAGTTGACAGTAACTGCTGGTCAGAGGATATTAAACAAGCAGTGATGCTGTCAACTTAAATGAATGCCATTCTGTCAGGGTCGCAGAAGGGCAAGAGAACCTGTTCATGATCCGCCAGCATAAAGGACCCTTGACTTCAATAATAGCCAATAATAGTAACAGGCCTCTGGCAGCATCAAAACTGGCACCAGGGCTGCAGACCATAAAGCCACTCCCAGCACAGGGTAACAGCTGCATCTTCATGTAACAGTCCACTGATTTAAAGTGGGTGCTGTGCCTGACAAGTAATTGCCAATGCTAGCCAAACTTGTAACTGTTTATCCGCCACCCAGAATGTACAGAATGTTATTCCCACACCCAGCAAATAGGAATTAAGTGCCCAGAAGGCAGCAGAGGATTAACACCTACGCGCAGCAATAGGTGAGACTATGTCTACAGTAGAGATCACACACACAGGGACAGGAAAAAGAACAGCAAACAGGACCTGCAACACAACAAAAAAGGCAGAAAAGAAAACCAAAAATTGTTAGAAATATGTTTTTGGGCGTGCAGGATTGCCAGAGCTCGGATGCTCCTGCATCAGAAATGGGCTGATCTTCTATGATAATAAAGTAGTCCTTAGCTCTAGCTCAAAATTCAAATCTAAAGTCACGGCTGCTGAAAACTACTCTACACAATCAGTGGGACACATAGGATTCTTTCTTCAAAATCTGCGCAAGTTTCAGAAAAACGTACAAATGGAAGGGTTTAAAGGGAGATTGATGACAGTTTGTGTCATCATGTGAACAGTGCCAATGGAACATGGATGAAACTGTACATAACCCTGGACTACTTCAGCCCCTTCCTATTCGAAGTGAAAAATGAGCATCCATCAGTATGGATTTCATTACTGGTTTATTGAAAGTCAATGATAACCATTGTATTTATGTTGTAGTTGATAGACTAATCAAATCCTCTCATTTCATTGCCAATGATTCTACTTACAAGGCACATCAGTTAGCAGTTATTTTTATGGAGAACATTTACAAACTGCATGGGTTACCAAAAACTATTGTTAGTGATCATGATCCAAAATTTACCAGCAATTTCTGGAGGGAATTATTTGAGCTCACTGGTGCCGCCTTATCCTTCAGCAGCAGTTACTATCTTCAAACTGATGGTCAAGCAAAGACTGTCAATAAGACTCTTGAGGGCTATCTTCGTAACTCTGTAGCTGATCTGCAAAGTCCCTGGCTCAGATGGCTGCACGTAGCAGAAAATTGGTACAACACCTACCAAATGTCCATAGGCATGACTCCATTCACGGCACTCTACAGTTATGACCCACCTTCCTTGATTGATTGGGACTTACAAGAAACCAAGGTACCAGCAGTACGAGATTTCATCTTGGAGAGCCAACAGTTTTTACAGGCCATCAAGGAAAATTTGCAAACAGCACAAGATTGGATGAAGATTCATGCAGATAAAAACCGTTCTGAGAGAGAATTCAAGGTGGGAGATCAAGTCCTCCTCAAACTTTAACCATACAGACTTATCTCAACAAAAGAGCTTCCAAATAGTTGTCACCCAAATACTATGGACCCTCGACAATTCTTTCGAAAGTCAGTCTGGTAGCCTATGCACTCCAGTTACCTCCATCAGCTAAAATCCATAATACATTCCATGTCTCCTGGCTGAAGAAGGCAATTGGACAGCGACTGCAAGCTTCTCCAACTTACCCCCATTGAATGATGAAGGCAAACTAATATTAATTCCTGACCAGATCCTTGCCATTTGAGACAAAGTCATGACTCAATATCTGATTCAGTGGAAAGATATGCCTGCTAAGGATGCCTCATAGGAAAGGCCTGATATCTTGAAGCACCCAGCATTACAGTATGTGATTGGGGACTAATCAAACTCAGAGTGGACTTGTAATGAACCACCAAGTCAAAAGTAAATCAGCTTCATTTCCCTAAAATCATCAACAATTTGTACTGAATTAGAAGTTCAGTTAGGATCTGTGCACGTAGTTAAATAAACAAATTGAATTCCTAAAATAAAGGGACAGTTAGCACACAGTTAGGAGTTCCTAAAAGAAAGGACAGTTAGCACCTAGTTAGAAGTATAGGTAGGATTTGTTTCACAACGATAACTAAATAGATTGAGGATGATTGATCAATTAGTCATAGATCGAGGGTGACTGCTCATTCAGGGAAGATTACTGCCAGCAGACTTCCTCTTCTATCTCCTACCCTTCCCCATTATAAGAAGCTGTATAATCATTTCTAAAGGGTCTTTAGAATGAAGAAGGTTTCCCTTGGAATTGTAAGGGAGGAGTTGGTGGCTTCTCCACATGACAATGGCTCATTGAAGAGCTTGAGCTGTTCTATGCATTGGTGATACTAGAACAGATTTAATTTCTGTTGTTTTTACAAGTACTTTTGTAAAGAAAAAATATTTGCAGATTTATATTCCAGTTCCATATTTGTGTACTGGCTGTAGTTAACATTTTCAGATTCAGGTTCACACCTATATTGGTATTGTAAGTGGAAAACAATTCCCTTCTGGTTTTCCACGAGGGAGGTCTCATGCACCAAATTGGTGTCGCACTTGGCAGTGACCTGAGAAACTACCTTTACCTTACCTTTAGTATGATCAATCCATTCCCCTGTATTCCCCTGTATTGGTTGTTTTTTTCCCAGTCCGTGGAATAGACAATCTTAATACAGTTTGTGGTTAAGAATGGCTTAACTTGAGAATTGATGAAAGTACCACAAAATTTAGCTTTATTCATCAGATATCAGATGATTTTCCATTATATATATAGCACTCTTAAAGATTCTATCTTCGAGTTTATGTGATTTGCTGATTATGTACTAGCCCCAAGTACTGATATTTTACTATATTATTACTTGCTCAAAGCATGACTTCCTAGAAGAAGTTGAGCGTACTGTTGCATTGCTAGCCTTTGAAGATCCATCATCTTGCCCTGTTGGAGAATTTTTAGATATTTCTCAGCGTCAAAAGACAGCTAGTGAATTGAATGCTGCAATTCTAACCAGCCAAAATCAAGAAAAAGGTATGTACGTTTGAATGGTTGCTCATTTTCTGTTTTTGTTTTGTTGATCTTTCCTATCAGTCCTTAACTTAGCACTTCTATTGAAATACTTTATATTATTCTAAATTCTAATCGGTACTATACTTATATTTTCCTTTTATTTTGGAAACTTTTTCAGACCCTAAGCTTCCAAGTCTCCTGAAGATGTTAATTTGGGCTCAAGCACAGCTTGATGAGAAACTCGGTTACCCACATATTACGGACATTGTGAATGCAACACTGGAGGATCCTCTGGTTTGACCGGCTAGCTTGAACTTGACATTTCTGTTTCTCTTCATCATTGCAGTTTCCCTACACATGCCTACAAGCTCTAAGCTTCACATGTTTTCTTCTCACAATCTGCTTTCTTGAATTCTCCTGTAAGTGGAGATTTTAAGGTTATTTCCTGGGAGTTCAAGCTGCAGGGATCCATAAAGAAAGATGTTCCAACTTTGTAAAGGAATTCAAGTGTTATATTTATAAATCCAAAATATTATGCACATCATAATATTCTGCATGTCATTGTCCTAATAAAATAGATCCATATATAGAAAAGGTCTCAAGTCGAATAGATGGATCACCTCATTCATGTGTTGCTGCCATGTGTGGATGCATGTGTATGTGTTTGTGCATCTCCTCCCCTCCCATGTGCACATACGATACAAAGACGTCTCTTTAATGTGAAATCTTTTTGGTGCATGGATCTTTTCTAAAATCTGTGATATGCTTCGATTATTAGTAGTGCAGTTGAAATCGTTTGCATAGAATCTGATGTCAGAGATCACTGAAATTGCAGTCCTGGACTAATAACAAAGCTTTGTTACCACTTTGGCTTGTAAATTTGTAATAACTCCTAATTAAAGGCTAGTTTTTATATTTCAATGGTACGCTATTATCGTGGCCTATCCAATCTTTGATTTCACTCACGTGCTGTTTCCAAGATTAATAAAAATTGCTGTTAGAAAGCTGCTGATTTTTGACGATTTAGCACATCTTTTTAAGATGAGGGACAGTATGGTGGAACACCTGCACATGTAGGTATTTACCAGGAAATCATAGAACTTGAAAAAAATATTGGAAGTGTACTTATCCATAAGTTAGATTTTGCTAGCCATGCGGTAAATATGCATCTATAATAAATATTTCAATTTATTTATATGGTTCATTCTTTTTATCTGGGATGCTTTCTGATCTTGGATGCTGTTTTATATATCATGGACATATGAAGGAAATTGGTCTGAAGGAAATTTACGAATGGATATGCTCTTGACAATCAATCTACAAATCTGCCAGTGTAATGGCTTACCCGGTAAGCCAAAGCATGAGAAACATTGTCTATAAAAACTTGATTATCACGGATATTAATGTGTTTCTTCTGAGCTTCAGTTATTTTATTTATGCTTGTCTAGTGGATACCAACTTTGTTGAGTAGGTAGTTTGCAGAGGTTTCAAGTCGTCCACAATGCCTATGACATGAAGACATGGGCTGTGTGTCTCACTTGCATGCAAGTACACACTAATGAGTGGATGCTTGACTAATCATCTGTAGTGCTTTTCGCCAATCATGGTTCCCTTAATTTTGATAGGTTGTAGTGTTCTTTTGCTATCTAATGCATTTTTGGTGGTTTTCTCGTGGGTTCTTTGCACCCTTGTATTCAGTCTTCACACCAGATTCAATGTGTAAGTCAACTTTGCTAGCTCCTTTTAATGAAATAATTAAACATTCGATCAGAACAAAACAAAACAGTTTTCTAGGAGTCTCCCATGGATAATTTGGAGGTTATACCTTCTTGGAAATGAGGCAACCTTTACAACTTTTGATGTAAATGAGGCAACCATTACAACTTTTGATGTTTAAATTCTGATACATGATATCAATAAAAAACTAATTAATAAATAATCAGCCATTTTTTTTTCAATTTCATAGTATAAATACAGAAGGTTATATTAAACTACATTTTCAGGGAATTACGTTGAGAGGAGTAACCTATAGTGGTAGCAATGGAAGAGGCATCAAAATTTAAAAATGAGGTTTATTTTTTAAATATATGGACATCAAAATTTAAAAACATATATTAATGCCCAAGTAACATACAATTATATAATATTTGATACTCTTTTCAAAGTAAAAACAAAACATAAGCATTATTGAAATAATGAATGGTGGCCTCTCCAAAAATAAATTAGAAGTTACATACAAACTGTAGTACTAAAAAGTAACTCTTCAACAAAAAATTAAAGTAAACAATGTGTGTGTGTATATATGTGTGTGTGTGTGTGAATATATATATATATATATATATATATATATATATATATATATATATATATATATATATATATATATATATATATATATATATATATATATATAAGAATTTTGTGAGTTAGGAAAACTTTGATCAGGAATGAAAATAATAATAGTGAGACAAATTTTAACGTGGTTCACCCAAACTTGGGCTACATCCATCAACATAGAGTCCAATATTATTATCCAGTAAATCAAATTGATTACAACCAACAATCCTTGCAACTCAATACCGCTGCAAAATGTTACAATATATCAACATAAACCCTAACCTTTAGCCGCTTTTATTAAGTCTTATGTTGGTTACAAAAATAGGGTTTTTTTAATGTTAGCCAATAGAAAAATAACTCCCGACGCCTTAATAAAATAATAAAAAATCATTGGAGGTTTTGGGGGTGTTGCCCCTGGAATCTGCAAGGGGTGTTGCCCCTTGACCTTGTCTTAGGGGTGCTAGCCCTTGACCCCATTAAATAATTTGGGGGGAAACTGCGCCGATAAAAGTAGGGAAAATTTAACTTCCGAGTCTGATTAGGCTCCATATAACAACAATCTCTCATTTGGAGACTGATCAGACTCCACACCATATAATCTTCCATTTGGAGACTGATAACACCACTAACCTTGTAGTTCCCATTGGAAATAAGCACCCTGGACTCTGTTGTTATGATTTTATTGTTTTTTTCAGTCTTGAAGACCAACCAAAATTGAAGAGGAGTCCAGCTTCTCCCTTGTTACTGCCTTTGTAAACGTATTCGTTAGATTTTCATTTGTATGTATCTTTTCTAGCTGTAAGTGTCCATCATACAACACCTATCAAATGAAGTGATACTTCAACTGTATGTGTTTTGTCTTTGACTGCAAGACAGAATTCTTTGTAAGATGTATGACACTTTGGCTGTTCGTAAACAAATAACTGTTAGCCTGTTGTTTGTCCAATTCTTCCATGAAAGATTACAACCATATCATCTCCTTGCTTGCCTCTGTTGCAGTTACATACTCTGCCTCCATGGTGGATAAAGCAACCACCTTTTGCAACTGTGAGATCCAACTCACTACTGTCCCACCTACAGTAAAGACATAACATGTAGTACTCCACTTGGTATCAATATCCCCTGCCAAATCTAAGTCTACACATGGCACTAGTATAGATATCTTAAATACATCTACCTAAAAATCACCAAGAGATATATGCACGTGTGAATAAAGTAGTTTTTAAAGTAAAATAAAATAAATCTCTTGGTAATTTTTAGGTAGATGTATTTAAGATATCTATACTAGTTAAAATATAAATATATGCATTAATTAAAATTTGTTGCAGTTAACCTCTAATAAAAAAATTAAAATCTAAAAAAATTTGAGAAACAAATTAAGGCATCATATCAAAAAAATATGATATCAACCTTATTTTATATAAAAAAAACATCAAATATGGATCATTAATTGAATGGTGATAATACTATCATAGTCACTATAGATTTGCATGAAAATTAACAACTATAAGTATAGATTACATCTTATAAAAATATAATGAATACATTTTTAATAAGTATAATAAACATACTTTTTAGTATATTCATATCTTTTTAAAAATTGTATAATTAGAGAAAATTAATGGTTAAAAGATTTAAAAGAGGTCACAATTAGGTGTTAAATAGAATTAAGTAGTAAGAATTCATTTATATTATTGTTCACAATACATATAGTTTTATTATATCAATTTTTACCGTGTGCTCCTTAAATTTTGACTTTATTTGAATTAGGCAATTAGGGGTTGGTGAGAAATGGATTGGAAGGATATTCTTACTCAAATTGTTCAAAGTTTCTTGGAAATCCAAGCAGAGATTATTCTTCCATACCCTTGAGTATGGTAAGTGATGCTTTTGAAGTCTTTGGGGCACTATATTTGGATCTATCCTTCAAACTCTTCATGAGTGGACAAGGGAAAAGGTTCAATTAATGAATTCTCTTGAAATTGTCTTCTCTCCTTTACACATCTTAGCAAAGAAGGGGATTCAATATCTATAAGGAGCTTATGATAAGGTTATACACGACACTTCATAATGGTATTAAAAATTGAAGATTTATTCAAAGACCAAAGAATCTAAATATTTCCTTCACAAGATCCTACACATCACTTCCAAAGACTAATCTCTAGGCCAATTTTATATGAAGAAATCATCTTTTTCTTGATCCTTAAACTCTCACCATTATTTTGGGAGGCAAACCTTGCTTCGTCTTATCAAATCCATTTTAAGTTTTTCACTATTGCCACTTTGAAGAAAGTTTTTTGGATGACTTTGATTACAACATTAACTTTAGAAGGCATCAACATCATTGACATCATATACATTGGAAGTTGCATAGTTGATTTCTCACCATTATTTTGGGAGGCAAACCTTGCTTCGTCTTATCAAATCCATTTTAAGTTTTTCACTATTGCCACTTTGAAGAAAGTTTTTTGGATGACTTTGATTACAACATTAACTTTAGAAGGCATCAACATCATTGACATCATATACATTGGAAGTTACATAGTTGATTTGATTAGTTGGATTATTCTAGTTGAGGAAAGGTGCTTACTTTCCATTCTACTAATTTGTTCAATAGTTTGTCCACCAAAACTTCCCACATGATGGGGGATTTTCTACCTTCACATAGGGGGACACTCAAATATAAGCAAGAAAGGGATCTCGAGTTTGAATATTCATACTAGTTTTGAAGATCTTAGACTTATTTTTGTTTACTTTCTGTCATGTGGCATGCTAAAAAAATCTAGGGCCTTTTTAAAATTTATTAATTCATATTATGAGGCTTTACCATACGAATTTGTAGAAGAGATTTTCTAAAATTTCATTAGTGATATCTATCCCTTATAAATTACATACTCCTTTCATAGAATTCAACAACCTACTTGATTTTGCTACAAAGATAAAACAAATAGGGAAAATCAGATATCCTTGCATAGTCCACATGATACCTTGAAGAAACCAACCAATTCCCTATTGATTAGGATGGAGAATTTGAAAGTCGAAATGCATTTGTTTGTCCAACCGATTTATCACAATCTTTATGCATATTAATATTAATAAGAAGGCAATGGTTATTCCATCAAGAACTAGGTTTCCTTTGACAAATACTCCTTTCTCCTCAAAGATGAGTTTTGGGAGGGTTCCTTTCATTCTGTTTGTAGTTATTTTAGATATGATCTTGTATATCATATTGAATAACAAAATGGAAATGTATGTATCAAAGAAATATGCATTCTCTTTTTCTCAAGATGGTTTCATTCTTCCATGATCCTTGACCTACTATTGTATCTTGGCCCAAAGTTTCTCAAAATTATTAAAAGAAACTAGCAAGGGGATTTGTCCCCCTAGAACGAGTGTTCTTCCTTATAGACTTCCTCCTATAATAGTAGGGAAGTCTAACTTATTATTGTCTTCTAATATCAATGGGGAAATGTATTTGAAGCAATCTGCACTTGCTTCAAACCTATTAATTTAGTTTGCATAGAGAAGATTTTTAAAATACCCACAATAACTCTCCTTAATGCTTCTAGATCCCTTCTCTTCTCTCAGTTACTCTAGATCTATGTGAAAAGCTATAATTTTATCTCTCTTTTAACCATGGAACCCTAGAGTTCTACTTCTAGTGAATTTCTTCTTGGAGTAAAATCACGTTCTAATTTTATCTTTTGATTCTTACCCTAGACTAGGATTAGTTTCTAAAACTTATCAAATTTTGTTTGAAGTTCCCCTCTTCTTGTCCTTAATATATTTGAAGTTTTGTTTGCCCTTCTTTCATCCTAGCCTTTGTGAGCCAACTTTAAAGAGCAATTTCTAGGTTTTACTTCATCCACAATGGTTATGTAGATTGGCCAATAGTTTGAGCCTACCTTATTTAATATATTAGATTCTATTAGAGTCACCTTGGATCCAATCACTTCTATTTAGACATCTACCCAAACCCATAGCTATTC
Organism: Cunninghamia lanceolata; assembly: GCA_027924645.1. Taxonomy (NCBI): domain Eukaryota; kingdom Viridiplantae; phylum Streptophyta; class Pinopsida; order Cupressales; family Cupressaceae; genus Cunninghamia; species Cunninghamia lanceolata. The sequence continues at coordinate 1,788,633 of BSBN01001310.1, forward strand.
ATCAATTTGTCCAAGTATATACCCTTGTTTCTAGTTTTATATCCAACATGTCTCCACCACTAACAAATAGATTGAATTCTTGAATAAATTGAGATAGAAGTGATGTCCCCCCTAATATTTCGATCAGATAGCAGATGGAGTTGAAGTCTCCTCCTATGATCTATTTTTCATGCATATAAACATTCTTGAATTCCATAATGGATTAACAACATAAATCCCTTCCTTATGCAGGAGGCCCATATATATTTACAAGAATAAATTTCTCATCACTCTATGTTTCTTCGAATCTGATTAACTATGATTTTGGGTGGACATCTAATTGCAATCTGGACAAAGATTGAAAATTTCCAAACACCTCTATACCATTTGAAGCACCATTTGAGTTTATAGATATAACATCACAATATCTAATTTTCTTTAAGCATCCTATGTTTATGAGTGGAATGGAAACCCCTCACCTTCCATTAAAGGATAACCGTGATGAATACTTATGTTTACATGTATATGTGAAGGGCCTATCCACTACAACAACACTAGTTTCTCATTTCCTCCTTTATTGGTTGGCTGATTCTATTCATTTTTCTTTTCCTCTTTTTCTTTCTTGACTTTCATTTTCCTCATTTCCTCATATTTTTTCCAACATTTTTTGAGATCTACTTTGGGATGGCATTCACTCTATTTAATTGGGCCTCTATATTTCTTGAATTTGATTGAGAGGGTTTTCTTGGTTTCTCTAAGTTGCAATATGGGATTTTTTGGTTTTATCATTTGTCATTGATAATTTCTCTAAAGGAGTATGGATGAACAACTCTTTCAAAGTTATGAGTGCAAGGTCATCCATTCCAAGTAGCTTATCAATTTCATCCCTTAAATATTGTTGCATTTATTTAATTTCTAGATCTCATCCTTCTTGAGTCTTATTGTGAGTGTGCTTGAATTTATTTGAATCCATTTATGAGAAAAATATGAAGGAATAAGTCTTTTAAAGCCTTAAATGATAGGTAGTGGTTTAGTGTTTCAACTTCAACATTGGTGAATTTTACTTTGTTGGAGACAAATATATCAATATTCATCTTAAGAATCCTAAATTCTTATATTAGCATCTTTCCCCTCCATACATCATAGAGAACTTTTGTCCAAAAAAATTTCTCTTCCTCCAATCTACCCATTCTTTTTTGTAATTATTAAGCATTCTAAAATCTTCCTTACTTTAGGTTCCTTTGTTTCTATAAGGAAATAAATTATACCCTATGATTAATGGGATTTTATAATTCTAATTGGATTAAACCTTAGATTCTTAAAGGAGTTGATATTGATATATATTAACAAAGATATGAGTAATTGTTGTTGATATGGAAATAGAGTGACCACTTTGACTAGCTAAGACATTGCAACATAGAACTAGGATTTGGAATTGGATTAATGATTAGGAATATGAGATAGAGATGATTAAACACTTCTCATGTTTAGGACTAGGCCACATCCATAGTTTAGTCTTGGGACACTTTGCTCCCCCCAGTTTTGTCTAATTCTAAATTTCATGTTTAGGATCTATTAAACTTGTTTGCTTGTTTTTGCACCTACATTCGAGAAATAGGTGTTGCTGAAAATTGCCTTTGGGGCCTGCTAAAGATAGAGGGAAGATCATTGCATTCCTACAAAATTAGACCAATCCTATTCTACAATGATGGATTTAGCATATCAAATAAATGGTTTAGAATTAGGGTCAATTAGAGTGCTAGAAGAGTCAAATTGGGTGCTAAGAACATGCATTTATGACATCTACAAAAAGTGGCATAAGATGAAGAGGTAAAAGTGCAGGGTATGCACTTTTATCCTCTAAATTTTGCCCCTAGTCTGATGTGTGTTCAAATATTTATGAGCAAGCACACCAAAGTAGAAATAAAAGAAATAAATAGTCATAAAAAGGATATAATTTTTTTAGATTCTAGAATCTCAACCATTTGAAATGTTTGTGCTCCCTTGGTCCTTGATATGTAGTAAGCTCCCATTGGTCCTATCATACCATCAAAGGAAAAACACCAACCTATGCAAAACTAAGCATATACTAAGAATATAACTCTCAATAATGTGCCCCTCTTGAATTATGTGTATTGTGAAGGAGTGCCCACAATTTGAGGAAAGATAAATAAAAATGAAATAAAACTTGAAAACTATGATTGGAAGCTAAGTATGATAAAAGAAAATAATTATAGAATGTGTGCTAGTGTATACTTACATGTGTTGTTTCATTGATGTGAAAAATGCCTCTAATTTCCCCCTATATAAGTACAAGAACATATAACTTGGATTTTTTTTACCTTGCTCCCCAATTGGCAAGATGAAGTGAAAGCAATGAAAAGAAACATGAACAAAGAATATGCAAATATAAAACTATAATATGTAATAGAGAGCAAGTGATAGAGATGAATAAGAGGCTACCCAATAATATGGGTGTACTTAGGTGGTCATGGGTCAATTTCAAGGTCATAAAGAGTGTCATAGGAATCAATGCTCCCATGAAGTTTTCCTCTATAATGCATGATGCAAAAGTGGTGATGGTCATGATGTATGATCATGGATTGTTTCTCTATGAAAAATGTGTTATGTCATAAATTGTCGACACCAACGATTTACACTAGATTTAACACCCTTGTAGACTGCTATGTAGACTTCTATTGAAAGAAGGTTGGATTCTGAAGCAGAGACTAGTTCTAGGTGTTATCCTCTAAGTTCAGGCCCTGAAAGGACCTCAAACACATGGACACTAGCACCCAAGTGCTAGTGTGCTTGATATTTGCAAAAATAAAATTTTTAGTGGCCTTAGATGTCGACCTTGTTACTCTAGGTGTTGCACTTTGTCGGCTTTGCTCAAAAGGTTTTCCCAAAATGAATTGATATGCATATATATACAAGTTTATTCCTCTCATTTGAGCTAGATGGAAAAGGTTAAGCAACATTAGGACTTCAAATAATATTCATGTGATCAAAAGCTCTATTGTGAATGTTATGCATATTTATGTGAAGCTCTCTGTTGCAGATTTATGACATTATTGTAGGTTCTAAGGGAAGCTCCTTCCTTCATCTCCATCCTTGTGGTGATCTTGAGTCATCCCACTAGGGTTTGTGTTGTGGTAAAAGTACTTTATTACAACATTTATTTATTATTGATTTTGCTTCTGTCCTATAAGGACACACACTCTCTCCATCATCTTGGCTATTTTGGAGGTGGGAACACCATTCACGGGGTTTGACTAAGGCAAGCCCCTAAAATGACCCAAATAATTTTCCCTCTTGTGTTTGTGTAGATTATGGAAGATTGGAGACAGGTACAACAGATTCGAAAGCAGATTGACGAATATAGATCCCGATTCTCAGAAACCTCCTTTGGAGGGCCAAAAACCCTAGGACACTTGTGCCTGGGCGAATTCTAGTCCTCCCAAATTTGCCCTGATTTTTGGCAATAACCTCTGACAGCTTTGCACTGCTCATTTCAGCCCTTGTTTTTTGGGTTTTTAGTTTTGATAGGTATGTTATCTCTGTTTTAGCATATTTCATTATAGAAACCCTAGATCTAGCACACCATCTCAACCTTTCTGATTACAACAAAGGAATAGAACCCTTGTAGCTTGGCTCTCCTTCAGGACTATATTCAAGCTTGGTTTCTGTTCCAATGTTTGATCTAAAGGATTGACTTAGTTAACACATGATTGATTAGGGCATCATCTTTTTCATTCAAACATTCTGGTGAACCTGACGAGTTTTGAATGCAACCTCCTTTTCTCAAATCTAATCTTTTGTTATTCTAGATCTGATTAGTTAATGATTTAATTAGATAGCAAGCATTTGTACATCTTCATTATCTTGATTGGTTGTTGAATGAATTAGATATTTATCACATATAATTGTTGCATATGGTTAATAATTTGGAAACATTGATTTATTTAGAAACTAAAGCAAAACTCTTTCCTCTATCACATCATTTGCATATTCCATCTTATCAACACTTTCCTCTATAAGTACACATTGTGTGTCAGAAATCTTGTGAAGTCTTTTATGAGTTTTGTGACCCGATGTCCTGAATCTAACATCCTTGTGAGGAGAAGTTACAGGCTCATGGGTTCTAGTGCTTTAAATAGCTCCGATGTTCCCACATTAGAATTTGATTTTTTGAACTTACTTGCACATGGAAGTTCATCATCTTTAGATCATATGTATACTTTACCCATGATATCTAAAGTACAAAATTCTCATGACTCTATAGACATAGACAACCTCATGGCTCATGTCCTTGAAACACAAATTCAGAAACTAGATACTGAGTTGGCTTGTTTTTAGCAATTTGTGGGCATAAAACACTTAGCTGAGGAAGTTGTGCCTCTTGTTGAAGGTCTAAGAATTTTGTTACTCAAAGGTCAAGAAGGTATAGAAATTTTACGTAGCTTAGCTCACATAGTGGATAACAACATTATGTCGTCAACTAGTTGTGCAGAAAAGATCACTAATGTGTCTCCTCAAAAACAAACATGGACACATATGTCGTTACCCATATTGACATCCTCTATATCAACATATACTTCTTCTACTCTCACCACCACTGCACATCCCAATAGTAGTTCTAACATGAGTCTTGGAGTATCAAATGGGAATCCTATATACACCTATAGTGTTGTCCCCTTCACATATCATAATGCTATCTCAAATGTGTCATCACCTACTATCAGTCAACCTCAATCAAATGCCACTTACCAAAAGTCTAATCACACAATGTCATCACCTCTTCCTAGCCTTGACTATTCCAATCTTATCCAATCTCAAGCTACTCTGCAACCTGATCCCGTAATTAATCAGCTTTTGCAGAATGTCAGCTCTTTACAACAATTAGCAAGTATGAGTCAAGGTCCATCTCAGCCTTCCATTCCATCCTACTACACCCGTAGTCCATTGTCCTTTACCATTCTAAAAATAATGATACCTGAGAAATTTGAAACCCCTCATTTTGAGAAGTATAATGGAAAGGGGGATCTTAGTAGTCATGTGTCATCCTTTACAACTTTGTGCAGTGATTTTCTCTTTGATGATGCTATCTTAGCTAAACTCTTTCCTCAGTCACTTAAAGATAGGCCTTGGATTGGTTTTGTTCTCTACCCACGAATTCAATAAATTCTTTTCAACAACTTATCAATCAATTTCTACAACACTTTCAAGCGAACATGGGACCTCCAGTCTCCTTGATTGATTTGGTTCAGTGCAAGCAAGGAGTGAAGGAGAAATTGACTAATTTTATTGGGTGTTACCAAAACCCTCTTCTCACAAATACCACATTCTCTTCCGGATGCGGATGTGCAAAGAGTTTTCATTAGAAACTTACAACCTCACATTTGTGATAAGATTCTATTAATTTGTTATAGCTCTTTTACACATCTTTGCACGACTCTCTGTTAGTATCAATTATCAGTTACTTAGTATGAGGATACTATCTCATCAGCTCCCATTGGTAAATCCAAAGTTGTTGCCCTTCATTATCATTCATTCAAAAAGCAAAATAGAAACTTCATTCAGACACAAGTTGCGGCTGCAACACCTTCTGCTTTGGCCCCTTACAAGTTAAAACAAAAAATGTGACATTTTTCACAACTTTCAGAGTCTCTTCATTCAGTAATGTTGCAGCTTCTAAATAATAATCTCATTAAGCTTCCTTCAGTTTGAAAGATTGATGCTAGTAAGATGCAATCACCTTCTTTTGACGTGAAGGCCTTTTCCCAATTTCATCGTACCACTGGACATGACACTCAGCAATGTATACATCTTAAACATGAATTTCAAGAACTCATTGACTCTAATTTTATCTAGGTCATGGGTGAAAATTACAAAGATAATAAATCAGTTGATCCTCCAAACTAGAATTTACAAATCTATACAAATCCATTACCTCATCATCAAGCAAACTTATAGAAACATGTATCCATTCACTACCTACATCTACATCATTTGATCATCAAGATAAAGTTTTTGATAGTGTGGTTGGTATGGTAGATACTCGCCCTCATCAATAATGAGCAGAACTTGAACCTGCTATCTCTTTCACACCTCATGATGCTTCCATTCAAGCACCTGAGAGACCTCTCTACATTGCTACCAGGTTTAATGACAAACCCATAAGGGGAGTACTCATCAATCCTATATGCATGGTTAATATGGTGACTGAAGAGTTCCTCTTTATGCATGAATTACATCAAGACAAGTATGATATATCTGAAATATCTATTAGAGCACATGATGGATCTATCCATCCAACTCTTGGTGCCTTGACTCTTCCTATCAAGGTTGGGCCAAGAACATTAGTTGTGTCTCTTGTTATTATTCCCACTTCGGACTTATTTCATGTGAAGTTGGGTTACCCATGGCTCAAATCCATGAAAGCGGTCCCCCTCGATGGTTCATAAATGCTTAAAGTTTCCATTCCAAGGACATGTACACATTGTACATTCACAATGGGTTTCGACCCTTGGCCCGTCGTGGACACTTTTTGCTTGATTATTTCTGGCCACAACTAGTGGGCTCTATTCAACCTCGTGATGATATCTTCTTTATATCTTATCAAAAGTTTAAAGAAAAGAAAATCATTGAATTATCTCTTACTACACTTGTAGACTCTCGATCTTCTGTGGCTATGAAAGTAGGCCCCCTGCCTTGTAGGAGTTGAACGAACCAAAGCCCGAATTGAAGGATCCTCTCCATTCCTGAGCGTTTGGCATTTATGCTGCAGTTCCACCTCCTCCATCCTATCTAAGACTACGAGACAAACACCCAACATAATCCAGACCTCCCCAGAATTTGAGGATTGTTTTTGTTCCCCCTGCCTCTTTGGAGACTAGTGGAAAGCAATCGGTTGCAAACAATCTTTTTCCCATGGTTTATCAATCACTTGAGGATGCTTTAGTACCTCCACTTATTCTATAGGTCGATAGAGAAGAGAAAATCACTTTGAGATACCCTTCCCCCATGGTCTCCCAACCTTTAGAAGTTCATTTCGTTTCTCCTCATGCTCCTCGAGCAAAGGAAGAAAAGGAACCCATGTTGGAAGACATCACAATTCCCCTAACAAATGTTACAAATCAAACAAAGAGAAATCAAAATGCAAAAGAACGTAAGAAGCGATGTCGTGCTTTGGCTCGCCAACTTATTGCAGGATAAGAGAACCTTCCTTCTCGCAAGTGTCAGCCACTGGAGGATTCAAAGTATATATCTATTGATGCTTTGTCTACTCATGCAAATGATATTGATGTACAACCTACAATGGTCCATGCTAATTCACCTATTGTGCTTTATTTCGATAGTGATACTGAAGATAACAGTGAACCAAGTATGACTCTAGCACCTTGCACCACACTTGCTATAGTCCCTCTCACATCTTGTCCTCCATCCCTTTATGATGAGTAAGATTGGGAGGAGGACGATTTTATTTAGGCCAACTTGCAAGTGTGGCCCCTCTCTCTCTCTTTTGTGTTATGATTGCACGCGTTGTTATCCTCGTATTATGCTACTTGATGTGTATTTTATTTGTTAATCTCTCTTTGGATGACCCTTGACACTCTTGTTGGTGCAAGGATACAAAGGGACCGAACCTGTCGTGACATTCCTCTTTATGTATCTCCATTCTTCTATTTGTCGTAATTTCCAATTTGCTAATTTTCATGTTCATTGGACGATTTAGCATCCTCCTTTGTGATATTTCATTCTTATGTGATATTTCTTCCTCCGTCTTCGTAGTTCTACTGACTGGAAAATGATGACAATTCTGAAAATAATTGTCCCTTATATACATATAAACCATTCATATACTAATGCTAGTTGAGTAGATCTCTTTTATGTTATTTCATTTTTATATTATTGGATTCATGTGGCACTTTGTAGTTCGCTTGCACTGGGGGAAACCCCTTGTTGTGATGTAGCTTTTAAGAACACATATCATCTAGGCATGTGCTTCCATAAATATCTCGTGCTTGTTTTACATTGATTATTCATTCTACCTTAAAGCAGTTGCTCCTTGATGGAGCCAACAATCACTTTAAGGTTGGGGCATACATCATGCTATGTGTTTTACTTTATTCATGCACCATGTGGCTAGTTTCACCATTGAAATACTTGTTGATCATCTTTGTAGCACCTTACTAGGGTTACCCAACAAACATTGTGCTTTGCTTGGATTGTAATCTCTGATTGGCATGGAGCTCACCTAGTGATTCGATGGTCCTCCCTAGCTTGTGATGTCTTCACTTGACATGGAACTCACCTAGTGATTTGACAGTCCTTACTAGCCTAAAATTTCCTTTGGCTTCTTATCCATGAGCCACCTAGAATAACGCAACTTGCTAGCCCATGTGCTTCATGTGACTTTACATTTATGATCACCTAGTATGTTGAAGTTCCCAAAAATCTAAAAAGCTCCTAAGTCTGGAAGTTCCTTGTCAAATTCTAAGTGTTTTAGTGTTTTGTAGGTTTTCCCTCAACTTGTGGATGCAGTTTCCTATAGGATAGTGCATGTTTTCTACCCCTCCCAACATTTGGCATCCACATCCTATTCCAAATGAATTCACTACAACCTTCATTTCTTTTCTTTCTTTCCATTTTCCCTTCATTTTCCTCATTGCAGGTTTGCAACTAGATACTACATATACTTTGTGCATTTTGTAAGGAAGCTAAGGTAGCAAAACAACTTCCTACACTAATCTTGAGAGGAGGGATAAGAAATTTTTTTTAGATCTTTACAACAATTATAGAAATAAACATAAATACAAATCATACCACAACACAATAATTACGTGGGGAAACCCTTTCAGGACAAAAATGCCACACTCCAAAAGCCACCCAATATATTATTTAGAAATCATCAAGATTAGAATATACTTGCAAAGAAAGCTTTCTCAGGAGTATAACCGACTAGAGATCTAGGGGAAACTCAACATCTATAAGACTCTCACACAACCTCTATCTCAAGCTCCTAATATATAGGAGATACAATACAGTAAACTGTCAACGGTAATTATAGAACTATGAGCCAAAACCACCCAAAAGTGGTGCCCAAATTATCTCCAATCAAAGATGCCTTGTGATGTGCCAAATCACACACCAACACGTGTAACTCTCCTCTTTACATCTTTTTTAAGTGTCCAATACGTTTTCACATTTCCCAAAACAGGAGGCCTAACTTTCAAAGGCCATAACTTTTGTTCTGGGTGTTCGATTGACAAATTGTTTGATGCGTCAGGAATATCGTGAAGAGATCTATCAAGCTATAACCTGCTTCATTGGTTACGGCAACTTCTAGGGAAAATTAGGGCCTCTAAGTGCCTCGAACCTGAGTTCAAAACTTTTCTAGAAGTTTCAAAAATGGAAACTTTAATATCTTGCAATCCGGGTATGATCTTGGGTTGAAACTCACTTAGGATGTTTATTTTGCAGTTCCGTAGCTTTTGGGCAAATTTCAAGTCCATCTGAGTTCAAATGTAGACTTACTAAAAATAGCAATCTGCCAATTTTAGCCGCTTTTGGAAACTTTGAAAGTTTTAAACCATTCTTCAAGATAAAGGGTATTCAAAAAGACCAAAATTGAAAAGAATAGTAACCTTTTGTAGTTGCAAGTTTGAGACACCTTTCCTAACACATTCCATACCCTGTATCCTATTCCACTTCTGTATTGAATCCCCACAAATTTCTTTTCATACCTTAGTCTCTTCTCATCACTTTTTCTTCTAGTTTGCAAGATCCTAGTTTTCTCCTATAGTGCCCTCCTTTTCCCTAGAATATAGTTCCCATTCCATTCCTCGCATCCAAATCTATTGTCTAGTTTCACACTATTTTCCTACCTCCATTTTACCTTCAAATTGTTTGTTTCATCAAATGTGGGAACCAATATGTTGTTAGATCTCCTTCAAACACTTCACGTCCCATTTCCATGTCCAGTTTAATTCATTTGCCCTATAGGTTGGTACATTTTGTTCCATCCCATTTCCTTGCATCCTTCCCTCATGGGACTCCCTCACCCTGCAGGACTTCTTCCTTTCCCCCATATCTATTCCAAACATCTTGTTTTGAGTTGAATTCTCGTATTTGCTCCAAAATACTCCAGTAACTTTCCAAAACACCAAATTTGACTCCTACAACTTGTCAAATGTAATTTTCCTACCCAAATTCATCATGCATCATAAGGACATCATTCCAAGTGCAAAACTGATGATGGATAATGAATATAAATGTGGATTTCAAAGAATCACATTCAATTGTGCTTAACACTTCAACATGTAGTAGCAAGTCAAATTTATACCAATAACCAAGAGGGTAAAAAATTTACATGCTGCAAAGGCAAAATTGCTCCCTAGTGAATAAATTTCTCCACAAGGGTAAAATGTACACAAAGATACTTCTAGAAATGTTGAAAATGAGTTTCAAAGGAAGAGATTTAAAGATCCTATGGCATATTCCTTTATGCCCATGTGCAGTTATAGATCGAGGGTTTCATCTCATGCCATGTGTCACTCTCGAATGTAATCTGGGTTTTTTTCTCTTTAAATTTTAACTTCTGGGCATTATAAAATTTAGTCTGAGAGTTATGGGTAGTGTATTAGGCTATTGGAATCTCCAGGCCAACTCTAGGTTTGTATTTGATTAATTTCTAAGATTTGTAATGCAGAGGTCCATGTAATACTCTAAGGAATGAAATAGGGTTTGGTTCTTAGTATAATTTTTTGCAATTGACATTGTAGTATCTTATTGGTAAATCAATATAAGACCACATTCTTGTTTCTACTCTACAATCTGTCTCTAATTTCTTTTGTATGAGTTGGGAAACCTGGCAAGTTTCTAGGTGCACATTTGTTGCACTTGTATAAGAGATTAGATAGTTTGTTATTCACATAATGCACTGAAATTTTCTATTATAAGTTGTTTATGATGTAAAATATTTCTAACCTAGTATGTGGGGTTTGCAAATTGGGAAAGGATAACAAAAAATGGGTTGTATTGTCAAGAACTAGAAGGCATTTGAGGGTCTAAAGCTTCTACATGATAGAAGCCTAGTCAATTAGATTCATCCAAATTGGAGTTATTCTACCTTTTTGGTCATTTTTTTTGGGATGACTGTTTCTATAGGATTAGGCACCATTATTTGTTAATTGCATCTAATCCAACATCTCAAACTTACAAATGATAAACACCTACAGAAGGTATAAGTTATTGGAGGTCTTCTTGTCTTCATTAAGCTGAAAAGTGTAAAGGATAGGCCTAAATTCTTGAAAATTCATCATCCCTTTGCATAATTAGAATGAAGATAGGTTGTTTTTATAATTTATTTATTCACAATGCCTGTCTAGGTACAAAAGGTCATGCCTACACATGTTGAATATTAATTCTTTTGCTCATACACTTGTTAATGTGTCAATTATCTACATATCTAGGGTTTGTTGCTACAAATTTGTACAAAATTAACACGATATGAGTTAGTGACAGTGAATTGGGCTTATGCATTGTGCCTATTGGAATTTGATTTCCCTTTGTAGTAGTCCTTGTTAATGATCTTTATTATTTGAAGACCCTCATAAGGATTAACCTCCTGAGTCTTGTAGAGCTCAAAGTGTAGAAGATAGGGTCCAATATTGTTGGTTGTTTCTTGTCCTTAGTTTAGTCATAGGGTTGTCATTTCACCTAGATCAACTCAATCCCAAGTCTAGGTGTTGTGTCATCTCTTATAGTTGAGGGTAGCAAGAAAAGACCTCCAATAGACCCAAGAATGATGCAAGTGAGTCAGACCTAGGATAACACATGTGCTCCACCCTTTCTAAATATATCTACCAAATTACTCTTGCTTTTCCATGAAAATCCAACTAAGTAGTGGAGAATCTGATTGATCACTCTCTTCATGTGGAAGAATAGTGTCATAATGATTGTGTTGAGTGTGAGTCATATTTGTAGGTTCATTCACTTCTCTAGAGAGGAGAACCTGGTGGTATACTATTGTGTTTATTTTCCAAGGTGAGTTTTGATGTTGTCAAGCAAAATATTGTAGGGGAGTTATGTTTGTGATTTTGATGTGGCTAGGAGAGTCATTAGCTCTAATAGTGTTAAGTTCATTTGTGTTGAAGATATGAAAGATGTTTAGCCTTTGTTCTTGTAAATGTGTAATTTCCCTTTCATGAAAATCTTCCCTCATGTGGCTTTGTTTGTTATCTTGTTGGATCCCCCTTATGATCTCTACTTGTTCTCTAGCTTTCTCTTCAATGAGTGTTTCTTGAATTGGTAAGTTTTATTAGATCTCACTTAACGCTACCTTAATCCAATATTCCTTTATTCCAAGACACATCGAGTGTGAAATTCTAAGTAAGGAAAAAGGAAGATCAAAAGAAGTGTTCTAGTGCTTTGTTTGATCTTGTCTCCACTTGTTTGTTTGATATTTACACAGTTTGATTTGTTGGTTATTTTGACTTCTTGAGCTTGTTTTGCATTTGAGTTGCTTGAATTTTGGTTGGGTGCCTCATGATATTATCAAGTGCTTCTATATTATTTGTATTCTATTCTCATGGTTTTGATGATGATGCTAGTAAATGAACTAAACTAGATGCAAAAGTATATCTACTTTGTAATTTATGTTTTTATAGAAATCAAATGTTTTCAAATTAATCTACTTGAAAAAAAGAAATATTTCTTTATATAAATGCAACTAAATGAATTTTGCTAAATGCAATGCAATCAAATGTTTTTGTTTCTTTGGTTTTGGAATGTGATGGTTTGAATGTTGTTTTCCTCATGTTGGAGTCAAGTGCTTGTCTAATAAGTGCCTCATATTGGAATTGAGGGATTTTATGATAAGTGCCTCATGTTGGAATTGAGGGATTTATGATAAGTGCCTCATGTTGGGATTGAGGGATTTTCAAGAACATGAAGTAAATTAAGTCTAATTTAATCTACTCTAATCTAAAAGATAAACAAATTTTCCTAATCTAAGAAAGTAGTAAAAAGTTCTATTATAAACAAGGATGAATAATGGAGTATTACTATCCTCAAGCAATTCAAATTCTCTAGTTACTATATAATCTATTTGCAAAAAAGGAAAAGAAATGAAAGATTCTATAAACTGTGGAACATGTACAAAACTTTAAAGCTTCTTTGAAGAAACCCATTAAGTTATGTGTCTTTAGGAAGTCTAGCCTCAATAACTTCTTTTATAGCAATAGGGTGCTCCTTCTTGATTGCAGTGGGATATAAGGAAAGCTATATCTATGTAAAGTTAAATGATGATTTGGGAATCTAGAGAGAATCTTTGAAACTTCTAAAAAAAATTAGATAGGCATGAGAGTCCTATGTAGAGCATGAAATGCTATGGGGATTACATTCGCAAGGATAACCTAGTCTTATAAAGGTGATTCATAGTCCTCATAGAGAGAGGGAAAAGAATGAGAGCTTCTAGTAAAGAGCTAGCTACAAATACAAAATGAACAACCTCCTAGGTGCCAATGGCAAGATAAGTTTAAATAGGTAGGGAAGCTTCACAATCAGGGGGAGGTGATTAGGAGATAACTGGAGAGATGATTAAGAGTCAAGAGGAGAGAAGAGGTTTAGTTAGGAATTGAATCAACTCATAATCAAAATAGAAAATGGTGGCAAAATTATTGGAATTGAAGAAATCATGCATCCTCCAAATATGACAGGGTCACTCCTTTTAGGGTCTGAGTCAACCCTTTTGCTAGGGATGGTCACTTGGGTGACCCTATAACTTAAACCAGGTTGACTAGGTGACTCTAGGGTCTCTAAAGTGACCCTATAGTTGAAGGTCTTCAAAATGGTTTTAGAAGAGCATAAACACTCAAAAGTTAGGCTAGGGATGAACAAGGTGGATAGGAGACTAGGAAGGACAACCAAACTTTGATTAAGTTAGAAACTATCAAGAAGAAATTTATTTCACACCACATGGATCATGAGCTAGATGTTAAGTCATCATCTAACTCCCATGTTGGCTTGTGTAATTTTGGTTACAGTGCCAAGGAAAAGTGGAACTAAGTTTTGTTCATGAATTGTTAAGACACCTAACCTTAAGTTGTGAAGCAATAGCCTTGTTTAATAAATTAAATAAGATAATTATAATAAATAGAATAAGTATTAATTAGATTGTTTATTTATTTTCAATAAGTTATAGTCAAAATAACATTGACTTGTAAAGTGTAGGAACTTTCTTTATTTATTGTGTGCAATTTCAGTTTATGGATAAACAGAATAAAAAATTTAAATAAATCATATTCTTTTATTATTAAAATAAAAAGCAAAATCTAAATTAGAATTAGATTGAGCATAATAATTGGCAACAAAATTACATATTATTAAATATTGTATTTATTTTATTTAAGAGATTGTAAATGAGCTGAATTATATTATTTAATCAAATATTCTTGGATAATTAAATAAAGCTCTTAGACTTTCTATAGTTAGGGTTTCTCAGTGAAGAAGAAAGTGCGTGAGCTTTAGTATGGAATTATTATAAAAGCATAGATAAATTTAGAGAACGTTACACATAGAGTTTATGATCTATTTATCTTTGTGATTTTTGAAGGAGTTTTGTTTATGAACTTTAAAGAGCTGTCTCTAGAGAGAGATATAGTTTTAGCATCAATTTCAATAAGGAATTCAATTAAGAATTGAAAGGTTGGATCTCATTAATGAAATTCTCATAATAATCTTGTTTTCAATTAGATTAAAATATATTCAAACTTGAATTTGAAATTGTATTGTTCAAACCTAGCAGATTGGTAGATTGTAGAGAGAAACAATTGAACATGAAACTAGGGAATCTAGTGAAAGTAACATAGAGAATATTATTGGAATATATAGGAAATTTTGATTATGATGTATGTAGAACACTTATAAATTATATTTGTATTGAATATAATTGGAATTGGAAACTACAGTTAAACACTAGATTTAATTTATAAGAAAGAGAGTTATTCAAACCCTAGGAGAAGGAAATTGACTCATAAAAAATTAGAATATGAATCTAAATGGTTATACTATGTTTATGAATGATTTAATTTCTCTTAGATATTTGTTGAATAGTCAATCTGATGAATTTCTATGAAAGACGTATTTGGGGAAATCATAGTCTATAATCAAGTTTTGATGAAATTGAAGGTTAAAGGTTTGGAAAGTGTCTATTTTATTATGGAAGAATGTTCCCTTAATTGAATGAAAAGTGTGTGTGTGTGTGTGTGTAAAATTTCAATGTCCTTCAAAACTTATAATGCTTATTCCCATTTTTGTGCCTTCTTTTATTAATTTTTGGATTGATCGAGGGCCTAATGGAACCCTAATGAATAGATTTGAGAAGTTAGATCTGAAAAAGGTGATTGTGGGGCTTCTACACCCATGTATGGCATAGGTGACTCATTATATAGGTTATTTTGTGCTAGAGATGTTCTTTTGTGCCTAGAGAAGGTCTTCTATGCCCATGCTTGGTGTAGGTGACCTATCATAAATGTTTGAGTTTGGTTGGTATTTTTCCTTGTTCTAATGTTTAAATTATCAATTATGTACGTAAGTTTTTTATAAAACAATCTATGATTCCCTTAGTATAAATGAATATTTTAATGCAGAGGATGATAGTTTTTATTATCATAGATAAATTCTACCAAAATAATTTGGTGAGATTATCTCTCATTTGAGAGTTATGGACATTTTTGTGAGTTTGAGGTATAAGTAGATTGATATCATAGTAATGGATGATGAGTCTTGATATCATTTCCTATACCTTGCATCTAAGAACCTAGGAGGTCATTATCCCCTAAGATCTATAGGTCTAGAGAATGAGATTACTCATGTTTCTATATATATACCCCATCACATTAGCCATAATGTAGTAGAGGATAGATTTTTAATAGGTTGTTTATGTATTTAATGTGTGCATCTACTACTATGTACTAGGAGATTCTCTATGTGAAGACAGTGACCCATTTGCAAGAATGCATTCTGATTCTACTTGGTGAGGTAGGGTGATATGTGGGTGATTATAGTTTGTCTTCATTCTTATGTAAGTGAATTACATACTACTTGATTGGGAGACAAATCTTAGCGTTGCTTAAGATGCCCTTAGGATTCTTATGATGTGATAATCTTGTGATATGTATTTTTGTATTCATTTGATAGGATTGTTATTGATTCTACTTGTGTGTTTTAAAGTTTTTGATGCTTATTTGTGGTGTATTGTGATTTGCTTGATAGTGTTGTAAAGTTTTGTGAATATTAATTGGATGGGTTGATTCTAATTGCTTATGGATTTATATGTATATAGAAAATAACATGAAAGGAATCTAAATAAGATAAACATTATACACTTGTTATCTACTGCTTCATGGTCTATGGGTTACTTTTTATCCACTTTAAGCCAACTAGATGGTTAGGGAGGATAGGGCTTCTTTGATGTGTTGGTTCATGTTACCTTCCTCATACATAGATAGATCTTGGATGGAGTTGGATGTTTCTTGGATGAGTTCTACATTGGACTGTGATACTTGAGTTATTTATCTTGATTATTATTGCATGTATGAATTACTTAGGCATGTTGCCTATATCATTATATATTATTTAAGAGTTGTATTATTAACTCATATTTTCTACATGAGATCATTGTACCTATTGACGATGCACTACTTTGTAATTGATCGTATATGTATAAATGTGAGATTGGACTTGTTTTAATAATGACTTTATATATCTACTTATACTTGTACTTCATATTATGGGATATGGATGTTTATTTAATGAAAGAAAAATTTTGGGTTTACAATTTAGGGGTTGTCACAGAAGGAGATGTTTAATTTGGAGGGATATAGTTAAGAAGTATAAGAAGAATGATGATGTTAGAATTCATATAATCCTTGCGATTTTAAATCCATTGTATGATGTATTTCTATTTGCACTTTACTAAATCCATCATTAGGGAGGAAGGGAAGACTGTATTTTTTAGGTTTATGTGCCGTTTTGTTTATAGAGTAACAAAAGTTCACCAAGATGGGTATACATTGTTCAAGGTAGCAAGATCACATGACTAAGGGGAAGGAAAAATATAAATTTGAGTTGAACCAAGATAAGGATATGCAATGAAAGGAATGCTGGAATAGCCAAGGATACTTCGCAACTTGATCTACACCCTCACAATATGGAAATTGACAATACGAGATAAGAAATCTATGATATTGATGAACCTAATTGAGCATAAACTTATATTGATCTCACTTGATAATTTACATAAGAATACCTTATTATATAGGCATGGATGAGGCAATCCGCCTTGCACATGGATTGATAAGTGCCCCATGATGTGGCACATGCATGAAGACAAGTGTCCTATAGGTGTCAACCTTTGGATCACTTAGAATGTGCAAACCAATAACCTTGTGTGACAAGTGTTGGATGACTACAAAGTGCCTTTTGAGGTGAGATGGAAAGTCTTCCAATCTCAACAGGTATGCACATGAGGTTTACCAAACAACTAGGTAACCTCTAACTTCTAAAAGGTTGCACATTCAGTTAGACAAGATGTTGTCTAACCTCATCAACCTAAGTACACTTAAGCTATAGTGAATAGATAAATTATTCACTCTAACACCCCCCTTAAGTGATACTTGGGGAGATCACAAAAGTGCAAGAGATACATAAATATGGGTCTTGGCTACTAGGCTATGTTAGGTAGCTATGTACAAAGTTTCTTGTCATAGCCTATTTTGATACATGACTAAAATGTTGTTTATTTATAGAATTTACACAGACATATATGGTATTATGTTGGTGACATATGATACTTTTTGAACCACTTGGATGACTATTTCATCTGCATTGCTAGAAATGTGTTGATATATTCTATGTTATAGTAGCTTAACTTGATTTGAATATTGCATAGTTATATATGATTATCAGTTGTTGATTAAATACAATTTGATGTTATAGTAGCATAACTTGATTGAATATTGGATGGTTATATATGGTTATCAGTTGTTGTGGACTAACTACAATTTGATGTCTGAGTGCGACAAGATTCACCACAACCTCTTCCCGAAGGGAGAGTATCATAGAGGAGAAGAACCTAGCACTTCTAAGGTCATCTTGCATGATTTGCACACACACTAAATCACAATTAACATAATTGTATATAGAATGGGGTTTGTGGTTAGTCTTGTGAGTCCTAGATTTGGTCCTTATTGGTTTCATCCTAGTAAACAATTTCAACTAATTAATTTTGGGAAAAAAGAATAACGCATATATAAATATATATACATATATGGGTGTAGATATTGTGAATGTGGTATATGGGTGTATATATATAATATATATGTACACACATTTAACACAATTAAATACACACGTATACACATATATAGATGATTAAGTTAATTAATAGAGATATTGTTATTATATCTTTGAACCAATTAAATAAATTACACTATAAGCCTTGTGCATTTATTATTTAAATAAACACAAGTAAATGAATAATGCGATTAGAAATGTAAATAAATAATACTATTATTTTAACTGCCAGTAAACTTGGCAATAGTAATTAACATTATTTTATTTTAATTTACCAGCAATCAAATGATAAAGATTATTAAGGAAGGAGGTATTATTATTATATTATGATTACCTTTAAAAAATGCAGAGGGATGAATAGATTTTATTATTTAATTTCTCAAATACACACCTGCAACTTTTTAGTGGATGACAATTGTAAATTGTCACAGGAATACTTCTACATGGTTTAACTCTGAGCTGTTAAACTTTTGAGCTTTACTTGTCAATAAGAAAAAAAGGAACTGGACATCTGGACCCTGGAAAAATGAGAAGGAAGATTGTTTTAAAGAAGGAATTTGAGGAATTTTTGAAGGGGAATTGTTGGGAAAAACTGTAGGCAATATGTATTGGGTGCTGCCACAATAATGGGTTACACTTTCTGGGAGATCATGATTTTTGCTGAAATCACATATTTTTAAAAAATATAATGATTTAAGCTTTGAAAGGTTCCATTTAAAGGATTTTAATTGAAGAGGGTTTGATCAAATCCCCTTAGATTCAAACCCCCTTGGATAGAACCCCACTAGTTTTAAACCATACCTATAATGGAGTCTCCTTTACACCTATCAAAATGCTGATAAAATACCACTTTTGATTTACCTTTTGGGGGATCAAATGAATTCATTTAAAATTTATGTTTTGTATGTAGTCCTTATTATAAGCTTCCCAAAAAGTTCCATTTCATATTTGAAGATGATGGAGAGGAAGGGCCACCTGAGGAGTTGATTTGATTCTTCTTAGTAAGAAGTTCTAACTCAGCTATTCGGAGTTTAAGGTTATCTCTTTCCTTTTCAAAACAAAAGTGCTCTTCATGCCTAAGTTTGTTACAATAACTACAAGTGGGCCTTTCCTTAGACTTTTTCCCTTTGGATGGGGTAGTTTCTTCAATTTGAGGTTTTGATTTTGATGCCTTAGATAGGTCCTTGTTTGCTTTCTTCACCTTAGGACTTGAATTCTTTTCACCACTAGAAACTAGAGCATGACTTGATGAAGACTTGAGTGTGCCCATTTGATTTAATTTATGTTTCTCTTGTGTTAGAGAAACAACAAACTCAACAAGTGAAGGCATAGTGAAATGACTTCCTAATGAGCGTTGTGTGGCATAAAAAGTTGAAACAAACATTGAATAATCTGGCCTAAATTTGATAAGACACTAAGGATCAATTGATCATCTTCTTTGTCAATCTTACATACTTTCAATTGTGACCTTAATGAGTTTAACTTGGTGAAGAAATCTTGAATTGTAGCAAAATCTCGAGGATTGAGACTTATTAATTCATTCTCCAAATGATGACCCCTCATTATATCTTGCTTGCCAAACAATGTTTCAAATGTTAAGATGTCATTAGGTGTTTTCGCATCATTGACATGAAATAATAGGTCTAGAGAAATGACCATACAAATAGTGCCATAGGCTTCATCAAGTCGATTAAACCACTTCCTCATTTCAGAAGTTGCGGTAGGTTCAGGTTCCAATCTTGTAGCTTCTCTATGTAAACCCTTTTTCTTAAGTTGTAAATCCATTGCATGTTTCCATGAATGGTAACTAAAAAGATTTAATAGGTTAGCCATTGCAAGAAAGAAGACAAAGAAGACCCCCCTTGAAACTATCAAATTTGTCCCCTTGATTAGGTGACCCCCCCAAATTTTGGCACTTTATAAATTAGTGCATTTTACAATACAAATAGGTCCAATGCGTGGGAAATGTGAAAATAGTAACTTTTGTAAAAAAACGGTGCTCAATTTCAAGCTACCGAGCAAAAGTTATTACAAAAACAATTTCCCGTAAAATAGGCCTATTTTAATACACTGGCACTAAAACAAAAAAAAATGCTTGTGGTGAGAGAAAACCTAGCCTTCCAATGACTCGTTGGATTTGGCAAAGAAAGTACAATATAATGGTGTTAACTTGAGAGGGGGTATTGGCCTCCTGCCAAACCGGACCTCTCCCTTTGTCTCCGACCGATGAAGATACAAGGAGTCAATATGCTATTGAAAGCAAATTTTCAAAAAATGCTAAGGAGACGTGACGGTTACAATGAGTTGTTGATTGAAGGTTAACATTAAATGTTAACATTACAACATAGATAACATACAATGTTATAATGTATAAGTGTGACATATAATATTATGATTGACCATTATAAAGAAAACCGCCAGCATATTGTGAGAGTCCTGCTTGCTGGAGGAGCCGTTGAAGGCTAGTGATAGGTCGCAAACAAATTCTAAATGGGACTCTTGAACTGAAGAAGATCCAGGAGTGGAAGTGGGCCAGAATTGAAGGGCTGGGCTTAAACAACACACACTAAGCTTTGACTTTCTTAGGTGGCTGGTGGGCCCTTCTCTTATTAAAACATTAACAAAACAGAATACGAGAAAGGGCCCACCAGCCACCTAAGCAAGTCAAAGCTTAGTGTGTGCTGTTTAAGCCCAGCCCTTCAAGGAAGTGCTTGACTCGGTATGTAGCGCCCTGAATGTGTGAGCAGATTGAATTAACAACAAATGTTGTTAAAGAAGATGCCACATATGACCAAATGTCACAAGAGAAATAGTCAAAGGCTACTAAATACCAACAAATGGTGAATGCAAAACCAGAACTTCGACCCGTGACAACAAATAGTGAATCAGGGCTTGAATCAGAAGTTGGAGGTCCTGAGACTAGTGTTGGCTTGCAAATGGAGAGCGCTGCCGTCTACATAGATCTACCCTCTGTTGAATGCACAGGAGCCTCGACCAATGGAGGAAACTACGACCAAAAAGTTAATGGCTACCTGATAACAGAGGCATCAGCTTGCAAACAATAAAAGGTGACTACAAGCTATAAAGTGAAGAGCTCGACGCAGTCTACGACTTATAGATTGGAAGTCTGCAGAGAATGTTGAAGACTGTTGACAAATGGATTAGAGACTTTGATGGATGCCCTTTGTAGGTGGATTGAAGGAGTTTTGTTTGCAGGAAACTGCGAGAGAAATTGGAGATGGCGCCTTCAACATAAAACAACAAAGGCTTAGTCAAATGAGAGCTTCGAAAAAAATTGTATATCTGTTAAAGACCGTGGGTTGTGAGTGAATGAAACTTCCCAACAATCAAAACAAATTCGATCCAACAAACTGGAAAACCACTATTGAAACCAGTGACTATGAAGACCTGTGGAGGGCAGTGGAAGATTTGTGAAAAAATATAGAAAACAATCTCTTAAAATAGAGAAACAAAAACGCATGCAAATCTTTAATTTGCAATCAAGAGAGAAATTGAAGGGGTCAAAGTGACCTCTGCCAAAAAAAAAAAAGAAATTCAATTTTTTTACAGTTTTTTGGTGAAATCCATTTCGCTTGAGGATGCATCGACTTTCGTCTCACCTCCAAATTTCCTCAAATCGAAGATCGTGTCTGCAACATGGCTTTGATACTATGTTGGAATAGCCAAGGATACTCTACAACTTGATCTACACCCTCAAAATATGGAAATCGACAATACCAGATAAGAAATCGATGATATTGATGAACCTAATTAAGCATAAACTTATATTGATCTCACTTGGTAATTTACATAAGAATGCCTTATTATATAGGCATGGATGAGGCAATCCACCTTGCATATGGATTGACAAGTGCCCCATGATGTGGCACATGCATGAACACAAGTGTCCTATAGGTGTCAACCTTTGGATCACTTGGAATGTGCAAACCAAAAACCTTGTGTGACAAGTGTTGGATGACTACAAAGTGCCTTTTGAGGTGAGATGGAAAGTCTTCTAACCTCAAAAGGTATGCACATCAGGTTTACCAAACAACTAGGTAACATCTAACCTCTAAAAGGTTGCACATTCAGTTAGACAAGATGTTGTCTAACCTCATCAATCTAAGTACACTTAAGCTATAGTGAATAGATAAATTATTCACTCTAACAAGGAATACCAAGGAGAAAATAATAATTAGAATAAGAATATTTATCTTGATAATAATCACAATAATGGTTAGCAAGGGAAGGAGAAAAAGCATAAGGAGTGTACATATTATGAGACATGTTGAGACCACTTGCTTCAATAGGATGAAGGAGCTCATGAAGGAATGAAACCTCTCAAGTATCCCCAAGTAAATCACAATTAATATGATAAGAATAATGTTCTAATAGCTCATGTGTTAGGATTAGGTGTGCTATTCACCTTGAAATTCCTTGTCATATTATTGTAACTTAATTGTCCATAGATTGTTAATAATGTATGTATCTCTAAAGTTCATGGAGTAGGTGAAATGGGATTCCCACGAGGATGGAGACATATGCAATTATTTATTTATTCTCTAGTGACTTGGAAATATTTTTTGTAATAGGGCATTGAATATGGAATTACATTAGAAAGGTTAAATTTTGGAGTTATTAGATCATCTTCCATTATTAGTGGGTGTAAGGTGAAATTAGTGCTTCATGGGGGTTTCTTAGGATTTACATTTTCCAACCATGAAGATGATGGTAAAATTTGCTTGTGAGAGGAGTTACATTCTATTTTGGAGGCCACACTCTTGTAGTGAGTAGTGAGGATTTTTACCATGGTATTTGGGGACCATTTTTGGACCCATGGTATTGTCTTATGGTGGTTTTATGGTCCTCACTAAGCCTATATATTGAGGTATTGGGATGGAGATTATATGATGTAGGTTGGAGGAAGGTTACTCTATCATAATACTATTACATTAAGGAGAGGAGCCATTTCTATTGATGTAAACTATATTTGCTTGAAATTTTTACAATCTTGTGCTCTCTTTGGTGGTAGGTTTTTTCCCAAAAGAGTTTCCCCATGTATATTAGTATTATCCAGTTTTGTGAATAATCTTGTGGTTTGCATATAACTTTTATTGTTGCTTATATTATTGTTGATTTATGGTTTATTATTTAAATTTAATTGGATTTGATTACAAAGTTGAATGTTTTATTGTAACCAATAACCCTTGATTTGAAGAGGGAGACACTTTTCTTTGTGTTGTGTGTATTTTGGTTGTAGTGGGAGCATTCAACAATCTAGTGGAAATTGGATGTGTTGTAAGAATCATAGAAAGCATATCTAGAGCTAATATAGAGAAGTTCAAGAACACAATTTTAAAACTTTAGAAGCTAAAATAGAGGAACTTTAGAGGACAGAGAAATGGATTGCATTCATCAAACAAAAAAAGTAATGGATTATGGAAGTTCTTCATAGAGATGTATTTGGTCCTATGGATATACATTCCATTAGTAAATCTTAATATTGTGTTTCATTTATTGATGACTACTCTAGATATACTTGGATTTTTTTGAGAGATAAAACAAAAGTTTTTTGCAAGTTTAAGTATTTTAAGGTTCTTGTGGAAAAAATAGATGGATAGGAAGATAAAAGTATTAACGTTGGATAATGGAGGTGAATATTGCTCTAGGAATTTTAATTATTTTATATACATGCAAGTATTGTGAGATATAAAAGTACTCTTTATATGCAACAAAAAAAAATGGAATTGTAGAAAGCATGAACAAATCATTGATGGATAGATTTATAAGTATGTTGAGTAGTGCTAAGCTTGAGCAATATTTTTGGGTTAAGAATTTAAGTACTACTTTTTATTTGGTGAATGGAGCTCCTACTTTTTCTCTAGTTGGTTAAGACACCATATGAGATGTGGATAAGTAAAAATCCATTTATTAGAGTTTTTAGTTGTGAGGATTATGTTCATGTGCCTGAAGAAAAACTATCTAAGTTGGATTTTAAGGCTAAAAAGTGTATTTTCATTGGTTATGGTGAAAATTTTAAAGTTTATAAGCTTTGGAATCATATAACATTAAAAATGGTTTATTCTAGGAATGTGGTTCTTAGGGAACTTAGAGTTTCATTTGATGAGGAATAACCAAAGGAAAAGGAAGAAAGGAAAAATGTGCAATTTGAGATTTAAAATTAGGAGCAATAAAAGGCACCTAAAGAAGAACAAGTTGGACTAGCTGTAGGAGAGGAAGAAGAAGATTCTAAGGATAGTTCAAAAGAAGAACATGAAGAGGCTTTTACTTTTCCCTTGAGGAGGTATAGCCTACCAAACTTTTGTTATGTATTTTCTTTATCTTGCACTAATGAAGAACCTAGATATATGAAGGAAGTTCTATCTTCAAACGACAACAAGTCTTGGAAGGAGGCCATGAACCTGAGAAGATGGTGGAAATGAGTAAATGTGAGACTTGGGATCTAGTTGAACTAATTGAAGGAAGGAAGACAATAGGATGTAAATAGATATTTAAAAAGAATTTTAAAGTGGATGATAAGTTGGGAAGGTACAAGGTTAGATTGGTGGCAAAAGGTTATTCATAGGTTAAGGGAAATTTTTTGGTGAAATTTTCTCTTCTATTGCTAAATTAAATTCACTAGACTCCTTCTTTATATTGTTGCTACTTATGATTTAGAAGTAGATCACATTGATGTTAAGATTGTAGTTTTGCATGGGGATCTTGAGGAGGAAATTTATATCAAACAACTTGACAGTTTTGTGGAGAAGGGAAAGGAAATTTTGGTTTGCAAGTTACAAAGGTATTTGTATGGCTTTAAGTAGTCACAATAGATGTGGTATCAAAAGTTTCATGCTTTTTCTTGAGAGATTATTTTTTTTGAAGTGAAGCTAATGTTATGTGGAAAAGAGTGATCTAGCCTAAGGAGTTAAAATAGGTCAAACTCTCTTCTACAAACAATAGGGCACAAATTGATCTTAGCTTCTACCCAAGAAGGATAACCAAACTATAGGGTTTCTTCCCTGTTGTTGTATATAGATGAGTCAACCAAATTCAACCAAGATCAAGCAAGAAAGCTAGGACAGATGACCCTAGATGACAAAGATCAGACTATAACTAACTGTTGGAAGCAGATCCCAGAAAACCAAAAGTGCAGCAGAGATCAAAGAGTAGGTTAAAACCTAGATCTAAGAGTAGAGATGTCAAAGGACAAGGTGCTTGGGTGCCCTAGACCCAAATTAGGGTTGTACAGAACTTCAGGATTCCACCAGACCTGTACCTGCCTGCTTTGTCTTCTTCCTAGAAATTATCTTCAGAAACCTATTTCTCTAACTTGCACACAAGAAGAGAAGAAAATGTTGTAATCTTTCACCAACAAAGAAGAGTGATGAAGAAGGATTGAAACTGCTTTCAAGACCTACAAACAAACTTTAATAACATTCACAAGTAGATTGCACCTTCAAACATGAAGCACACTTTAGCATAAAAGATCAACAGATGAGAGCAAACTCCAAATTTGCATTATACAACTTATGATCCACCTCTCTAGGTGTAAAATGAAATATAAAACTCATTTATATATGCACTCCCACTCATCAATGATGAATAAAACCACATGAGGCTGACATATAAAAACTAGGGAGGTGTTCTAAGACGACACCACAAGAGAGGGGCTAAAGAGCCCATCTGGGCCTAGGGCGCTCAGGCGCCCTAGTCCTTTAGCCCCACAAACTCTAAGAGCATAAAATGTTGTGGGCTTAGTCTAGTCCTAAGTTGATTCTATCAGGTTTATTCATCGCGATCAAGGTTTTATCATTTTATACTAAAAAAGGTATTAAAATAGATCCTGATTAATAAAGGTAACAAATTAGGTCCAACTAGATGCTAAACTAAGTGTAAAATGCTAGTGTACACATTTTACTCTATAACATTTAGCCCCCACTTTAGTGTGGGTATGAAATTATGGTCAAACTCATATCAAAGGATGGAGAAGACAAATTTCAAACATGCAAACATAGAACCCCAAAGAATTCTGCCAAGTTGTGGACTATAGTAGTCCCCAAGCTTAGGATTCTAAGGTTGCAAACACATAAGCAGACATATTTCAAACACATAAGACATTGCAACATAACTCACACATACATGGAGTACTAAAAGCATATATAGGATTACACATGGAAAACATGCAATACTCAAAGGTGATACACGCCATACACAATCCATACACACTAGACACGAAGCATACACATAAGACACAAAGCATAAATATAAGACACAAAGCATATACATAAGACACAAAGCATACACATAAGACATAAGGAATACATATAAAAATCACATGAAAACATGATGAAGACACATAAGACACATGGAATCATTTAAGGAAAACACAATGCATCAAATAATAAAATAAACAAATAAACAAACAACCATAAGAACACACACACACATAGGAACAAACACACAAGGCACATGACTTTGACACTAGCTTGCTCTGTTGCTAGGGGTCATGTGAAAATAAGTGCCACTGTGGATCACACACTAGTAAGGACTTCCAAATTACTTGGTGACCATGACAAGTCACATGAAGTGCATGGGCTAGCCAACTTCGTTGCACTAGGTGGCTCATGTACCAAAAGGAAGCATCACGGGCTAGTGAGGACCACCAAATCACTAGGTGAGTTCCACACCAAAAACAAGTATGTAACCAAAAGAGAGCATAGCACGATGTTTGCCCCAACCTTAAAGTGATTGCTAACTCCAATCAAGGGGAAATTTCTTTAAGGTAAAACAAATTAGAAGACATGCATGAGAGCTTTCCGAAAGCACATGCCCATAAGATATGTGTTCCAAAAAACTACATCACACAAAGTGGTTGCCCCCACAAAAGGCAAACCGAGGCGATGCTACAGGCATGGTACACAATGGCTTGTGTAGTCATGGTATTGTTGGAATCGTTTGCCGTTGCACCAAAAGCTTAAGCTGTCAACACTCGTTACAAATGCCAGACTTAACCCAGATCCACAGGAGGCTCATTGCCATTTCATGAATCCTGAGGTTAGCGTTGAACGCCTCACTGACAAGGGGGCAGCTCATTGCCAACAATCCCCCCCTCAATGCAACCCGAGGGAATCAAACCCGTGACCCATGGCTCTGATACCAGTTGTTGGAATCGTTTGCCGTTGCGCCAAAAGCTCGAGCTATCAACACTCGCTACAAATGCTAGACTTAACCCAGATCCACGGGAGGCTCACTGCCATGTCACGAATCCTGAGGTCAGCGTTGAACGCCTCACTGACAAGGGGGCAGCTCATTGCCAACAGGTATGACATCGAGCATAGCAACAAGGCGCCACATAAATCAAAACATACAAGAAGCAATAAATTATACTAAGTAATAACACAAAGGGATCTACTTAACTAGAGTCAGTATATGAATGGTTGTATAAATAGGAGAATTTTCAAGATTATATATATATGGAATTGTCATCATTCGCTAGTTAATAGAACTATGGAGATTAAGGAAGAAGTATCACATGAAATCAAAAATAAAAATCCCCTAGGTCAACAAGGGAGAATGCCGAAACATCCTATGCCTTGCATCATCCCCAAAGGACACAACAACAATACAAATTACAACATATAGAAGAATGATGATACAAATAGAGAGAATGTCACAACAGATTTTGGTCCCTTTGTATCCTTGCACCTACAAGGGTGTCAAGGGTCATCCAAAGAGAGCTTAACAACAACAACAATAACAACATAAATAAAATCAAGCAACACATCACAGAGGGAAAATAATGACATACACTCATAACATAATAAAAATAAGAGACCTCACTTATGAGTCAACCTAAAGCAAATCATCCTCCTCCCAATCTTGCTCATCATCCATTTGGAAAGATGTAAAAGATGAAAGAGCTACTATAACACATGAGGTATAAGGAACAAGAGCCATACCTATATTGTCTTTAGGTTCACTATCAAAATGTAGTACAATAAGTTCCATAGCGGCTTGTGAGGCTTCATATTTCTTTATAGGAGACAAGATAGTAGTATATATCTCTTTCACATCCATTGGTGATAAACGCTTGCAAGGAGGGACATTATCCTCTCCTATGGAAAGATGAGCCATAGCTTGACGACACTTCTTTCTTTCTCTCTCAATCTTATTTCACTTAGCTTTATTCATGATGTTTGTTAAAGGAATCATAGTATCTTCCAACGTGGGTTCCTTTTCTTTCTTTGATTCAATCTTGATCATTAGAAGAAACAAGAGGAACCACCGAAGGCTGGGAGACTATGGAGGAAGGGTTTCTGAATGCGGGTTGCTCTTCCTTCTCAACTTGTGAAATAGGTGGAAGTACATGAGTATCCTCAGGTGGTTGAGAAATCTTAAAAAATAACACACCCACAAATGATTGATTTCCACTAGTCTCAGTGAAGGTAGGTGGTACAAAAGTAACATTGTGATTGCGAGGAGGTCTATTTTGTGCTTGAAGGTTGCCTCATTGTCTTTGAAGAGATGGTAGAGGGGGAACCTAAACATATCTACCAGATGCTCGGGGACGGGGAAGAACCTTTGATTTGTGCTTAGCTTCATTCACTACCTGTGGGATAGGAGGAACTACCGCCCTTAGAAGATTGAGGAGGTTCAGGGACATCACAAGGAGGAATATTACTAAGTGATAGCTCTGCTATTTTCTTTGCTTTAAACTTTTGATATGATAAGAAGAATAAATCCTCTCTAGTTTGGGCGACTCCAACTGGTTGTGGCTCGAAGCAGTCAAGTGTAAAATGCCCATTGTGAGCAATGGGCTGATACTGATTGTGATGTACAACATGCACCCATCCCTCAAATGGAAACTTTAAGCACTTGTGAACCATAAAGGGGACCACCTTTATGGAGCGGAGCCATGGGTAGCCCAACTTCACATGAAATAAGTCCAATGTAGGAGTGATGACAAAATTAACATCCAAAGCTCTTGGTCCAACCTTAACTTCAAGAGTTAAGGTACCAAGAGTTGGAAGGATAGACCCATCATGAGCTCTACTAGCCATCTCCAATATATCATATGTATCTTGATGTAAACCATGCATGTAGAGAAAATCTTCAGTTACTACATTTACCATGCAAATAGGATCTATCATAGCACCCCGAATAGGTTTATCATTGATTCAAATAGTAATGCAAAGAGGCCCATCAGGAGCTTCAATAGTAGCATCATGTGGAGTCAAAGATATAGCAGGTTCTGATTCCACTTGCTCTTTGTGAGGGCGAGCATCCATCATGTAAATATCAACAACATTAGACTTGTGATGAGGTAAAGGATCGGTATATATTTGAATATTTTGATTAGGAGAAGCCATTGATTTATTCCCTTTGTCATTCACACTAGCAACCTGGATGACATTGGAGTGGATGAGGTCTTGAACTTCATGTTTAAGATCCATACATCTTTTAGTGTCATGGCCAACAAAGAGATGAAATTGACAAAAGGCCTTCACATCAAAGGAAGATGATTGCATCTTACTTGGATTGAGAGGTCTAACGGGTGGAAGCTTGATGAGATTTATTTATAAAAGTTGTGTCATGATAGCATAGAGAGATTTAGATAATGGTGTGAAGTTTCTTATTTTTTGTTTCAATTTATAAGTGGAGAGAGCAAGAGATGACAATGCAACCACATGCTTTCTTATGTTACTGAAATCTCATTTATCTTGATGAAGTTTTTGTTTTGTCTTTTGAAAGAATGATTATGAGAGGCTTCAGATTGACCAACTGGAGCCAATGAGGGATTATGCTCATACCGACTAACTAAAAGTTGATAATCACCAAGGGCCGTGCAAAGATGAGTAAAAGAATCATATCACATCAACAATATCTTATCACAAATGTGAGGTTCTAAGTTTCCTATAAAGATTCTTTGTACATCAACATCCAAAATAGAATATTGAACTTGTGAGAAGAGGGCTTGATAATGGCCCATAAAATCTGTGATTTTTTCTTTCATTCCTTGTTTGCAATGAACCAAGTCCATAAAAGAGACTTGAGGTCTAATGTTCACTTGAAAATGCTCGAGGAACTTATTAACTAATTGTGAGAAATAAGTTATAGAATTAGGAGGTAGCGAGCAAAACCAATCCAAGGCTGTGTCCTTGAGTGACCTAGGGAAATTTTTTCCAAGATCGCATCCTCAAAGAAGAAATCACTACACATAGTGGTAAAGGCTGCCACATGGTTGTTAGGGTCTCCCTTCCCATTATATTTCTCAAAGTGAGGGGTTTCAAAATTCTTGAACAATGGAGTTCTTAGGATGGAATAGGACAAAGGGCTACAAATATAATGTGTTGTCATATTAGGTTTAGGCGGACTATTGCTCATGCTAGCCAATTTTTGTTGGATGGAGGTCATATTTTTCAACAATTGGTTTATGAAAGGATCAAAAGCTAAATCAGGTAGAGATTGGAATGAATTGGAAGGACTAGGTGATGGTGTATGAGTAGCCTTTTGGAATGCGATAGGAGGTTTAGATGTAGGTGAAGTGACGTTAGGTGTGTAACTATATGGAACAATACTATAATGGCAAACATGATTCCTAGTAGACAACCCAACACATGTGGTAGCATTATTACATGGCTATGTACTAGTGGTGAGAATAGTAGAAGTATAAGTAGGAATAGGGAGTGTAGGTATGGGTGCCGACACTTGAGTCCCTATTTGATTAGAAGAAGTGACATTGGTGATGATTTTAGTGCAACTAGATGTAGTTAGAATGTTTTTATGCACTATATGAGCAAGGCCACACAAGACTTCCAATCCTTCTCAACCTTCAAGAAAAAGACTTCTTAGACTCTCAACAACAGGGACAGTCTCCTCAACTATGTGTTCTAAGCTTACAAATTGTTGGAAATTATCCAACTCAGTGTCTAATCTATGAATTTGAGCTTCAGGAACATGAGACACAAGGTCATCAATGTTGATGGATTAATGGAAGTTTGATACTTTAGGAAGATGCGAAGTAGGGATATCAAGAAGAAGTGTTTGACCTTCTTGTGTGATAAGACTAGGAACTTGGGGTTCCGATGTATTGGTA
Organism: Cunninghamia lanceolata; assembly: GCA_027924645.1. Taxonomy (NCBI): domain Eukaryota; kingdom Viridiplantae; phylum Streptophyta; class Pinopsida; order Cupressales; family Cupressaceae; genus Cunninghamia; species Cunninghamia lanceolata. Next base: position 1,820,074 of record BSBN01001310.1, read on the forward strand.
TCATCATTATGCAAAGAATTAGAACCCATGATTCAAAGACTTCTCCGCACAAGCATATTAGAATCAGGGCACCAGGTCAGAAAGCTCATAAAGCATCTACAAACTTTAGTAACACACAAGATGCACCAATAGAAGAAATGAATGATGAAGCAAAATAAGGATTTGAGTTTTTGTTTAAGTGCAACAATGTTTTGTTCAAATGTAAACAAACATAATGCACATAATATATCCTTGATCAAATTCAACTCTAGTTAATGCAAGATGACAATTGTAATGTTGTAGGACAATGCAAAATTAGATTTGGAATGCAAATGATAGCAGAAAAATCTAAAATTAAACTATCAATCATAAACCCTAGATTGCAACATTAACTAGGTTTTCATGAAATGCAAATTTTTTCACAATTTCTAGCAATGAACAAGATTCAAATGCACAATGTAACACTATAAAATGATTAACTACTATAATACCAATCATATCTGATGGAAAAATCATAAATTTAATTCATGCTATGATGATCTATCCTTATGAGATGCAAAGAAAGTGACAAATATGCTCTTTTCCAAGCCTAGAATGAAGTTTTTCTTTTCCAAATTTCAAATGCAAGGATGCAAGAATGTTTTAAACACCAAGAATGACAAGGTACAAAAAATGTAAATGTTTTAAACAAGATAACAATGCAACAAGATCTGAAACAAGTCACAAATCTATAACCCTAGGTTCAAAACTAGCTAGATTTCCTCAAAATACAAAGTTTTTACAAACCCTAGCTTTGAAACTATGAAAAATTTAACTATGTATGTATGAAAAATGATTAATGAACTCAATACCAATTAGATATAGGGTGATAAATGACTCATATCTGAAAGAAGAAGGATGCAAAAGTGTAAGACATGTTGGGTTCACCAAAATGTTATGTGGAAAAGAGTGATCTAGCCTAAGGAGTTAAACTATGTCAAACTCTCTTCTACAAACATTAGGGCATAAAATGAGCTTAGCTTCTACCTAAGAAGGAAAACCAAACTACAGGGGTTCTACCCTTTTGTTGTATGTAGATGAGTCAACCAAATTCAACCAAGATCAAGTAAGCAAGCTAGGATAAATGACCTAACCCTAGATGACAAAGATCAGACTATAACTAACTGTCAGAAGCAGATCCCAGAAAACCAAAAGTGCAGCAGAGATCAAAGAGTAGTTCAAAACCTAGATCTAAGAGCAAAGATGTCAAAGACTAGGGTGCTTGGGCGCCCTAGACCCAAATTAGGGTTGTGTAGAACTTTAGGATACCACTAGACTTGTACTTGCCTTCTTTGTCTTCTTCCTAGAAATTATCTTCAGAAACTTGTTTCTCTGACCTGCACACAAGAAGAGAGGAAAGGGTTGTGCTGTGTATAAGGGCTTGCCTCAATCAAACCCTGTGTTTGTGTTTCCACCTCCACTACAATAATGATTAGATCCAAGAGTGTGTGCCCTAGGAGGGCAGAGGCTAGATTTGTAATAATATGATAGAAATATGAACAAAAATTATGATGATTACCACAAGAGGTAGAACCCTAATTGATGAAGACAACTCAAGATCTTTCACCAACAAAGGAGAGTGATGAAGAAGGCTTGAAACTCCTTTCAAGACCTACAAACAAATTTTAATAACATTCACAAGTAGATAGCACCTTCAAGCATGAAACACACTTTAGCATAGAAGATCAACACATCAGAGCAAACTCCAATTTTGCATTAGGCAACTTATAATCCACCTCTCTAGGTGTAAAATGAAATACAAAAATCCTTTCTATATGCACTTCTACTCACAAACGATGAATAAAACTACATGAGGCTAACATATACAAACTAGGGAGGTGTTCTAAGCCGACACCACAAGAGAGGGGCTAAAGAGCCCATCTGGGCCCATGGCGCTTAGGTGCCCTGGTCCTTTAGCCTCACAAACTCTAGGGAGTATCAAATGTTGTGGGCTTAGTCCATTCCTAAGTTGATTTCGTCAGATTTATTCATTGGGATCGAGATTTTATCGTTTTATGCTCAAAAAGGTGTTAAAATAGGTCCCGATTAACAAAAGCAACAAATTAGGTCCAACCAGGTGCTAAACTAACTGTAAAGTTCTAGTGTACACATTTTACTCTATAACAACTAATCATTATGTTTATTACAAATAGGTTGATGGTTATTTTCTAATCATTGTCTTTTGTGTTGATGATATGTTGCTCATTAGAAATAATAAGGGAATGATTAGGGAACTTAAAAATTAGATATCAAGTAAATATGATATGTGTAACATCCCTCATTTTTTGTTTCTTTGTGAGTCTATGATGTTTCAGTTCCATGGTAACATTGGATAAGCTCTATTTACCTATGCTGAGTGTAAAATGTTGATTTAAAGCATTGTGTGCATAATGTGTGATTTCATTACCATAGTTAATTATATAAATGTGATTATATGATTATGTTATTATTATTATTTTCGAACAATGCTACTAAGGTATGTGTGGCAAGATTATGTTATGTGATAGGTACAGGTATCAGGGAAGGTGAGCTAGGTCTTGGTGCTGAAGTGTCTTGAAATGATCCAATGGTGTGGGCAATTAAATAATAAATTAAATTAAGGTAGATAAATAACTAGAAATAAATAAATTAATGGCTTAATTAATTTATTTGAGTGCATAGAAGTAATTTATTTTTTTATTTGATAATTAATTCTTAAGGTTAATTAGAAAATAAAATAAATAGATAAAAGCTAATTAGTTATTTGATGCTTAGGTTTTATTTTAAATTAATTATCTAGTTAGATAATTATAGTTTCTAGTATTTTTAGAACTAAAAATTAATGCAGTTTGTATTTCAATTATTTAATTATTATAATTGAAATAGATTTTTATGTGCATGTTTTTATTTTAGAATTTAGAAATAAATAATAATATTTATTTCAATTTGGGAAAAGATTAATTAATATAAGAAGAATTAATTTAATTTCAATAAATAAATAATTAGTGTTGGTTAATTATGTGGGCATTATATTATTTCTTTTATTTATTTATTTTGGTAATTAATTTATTTTGGAAAAAGAAATAAGTTAAATTATTTTAATATGTTAATTTATTTAATTATTGAATGTGCATGTCTATTTTAAGGATTTAGAAAATAAATTATTATATTTATCATATTTGTGAATTAGAAAATTATATTTTCTAATATTGGTTTTTAAGTGAATTCTTTTATTTGGACAAAATTAGAAAGGATAATATTTTAAAATTATTTTATTTTGAATAAAATATTATAATTTATTTTTTAAGTTTTGGGAAAGAAAAAGAAGAGTTATTAAAAGAAGAAAATTAGTTTTATTTTTATTCTTTTTGGTTATCAATTTTAATATGCAATTTATAAGAAAAGGAAAACAAATTATGGAAGTTGAAGGGCTTGAAAGTGTTTTTTTTACAGAATTGAATGATTGTTATAGTTTTTGAATTGATTGGTTCATCTCCATTGTTTTTACCAAATTTCTACAAGGATTGAGGTAGGATTCTTGTCATGAAATGATTTAGCACAAAATTACTTTGGTTAATAATTGAATATAGGATTTGTTGTGAAGAAATTGTGATTGTATGTTTCTTATGCAAAAAGAAAGATTTAAACAAATTACAGATTCATTGATTTAGAAGATTTAGAAAGGAATTTTGTTGAAATATACTTGTTGGGAAATATTAAAATTAGTAGGAAGATTTGGTAGGTTATTTGACTTGAATATGGTCTTTAGAATAATAAAAATATTAATTTCTTGTATAGGAAGAAAATAGAAAACTTGGAAAGAGGCTGAAAAGAAAATGAAAACCCATTTTAATTTAGACATATCTTTTAAACAAGATTTTTCTGATTTTTTGATATATGGTTTTAAGTTAGGGGACCAACTTTACCTTAAATTTTGTAATTTTATATTTTATTTTCTATTATTAAAACAAGTTGACTGTTTTCAAACTGGTAAAACTATCATGGGAAAACAATCTGTTGCAACATCAATAACTTTTATTTTATGATATGGGTTTCGCTAAACATTTTATAGAAGGTGCGTATTTTAGTTTGTTAAGTCATCAAAAACAATTAGTCATACCCAGATTGTAAATCCTAAGATATGAGTAAATTAGTGACTATTTGTCTTTGCAGATATTATAAGAATTAAGTCTTATTAATAATTTTATTTATTATATGACATCCTTTGTGTCATGATTGGTTATATATTTAGGTGACATCCTTTGTGTCATGATCTATTATATATTTATGTGACATCATTTATGCCATTATTTATTACATATGTATATGTGGCAACATTTATGTCATGCTTCTACTCATGAGAGTAGAGAGGTGTTTTATGAGTAAGTGGTTTATGAGAGTAATCCCGGAGCTTCTTGACACCTAATTATCCTAAGGGATAGGATGGTTGATATCTTGAATTTTGTTGGAGGTGACAAGATTAAAGGAGTAGGAGATGTTGGATGTCCTAGTCATGGGTGGATACATTCTGGCATAATCTTCTCTACTTTGATCCCAACACATCAAGACATCGTCCCCTTAAGAAAGTTGGCCAAGGAATCGAGCTTGCTCATTCTCTCTATAGGCACCACATCACATGAATATCTAGTTCTCTCGATGGCAGAAAGTCCATAGGTTTTTTATGCATTGTTTTCACCATCCATCACTAGTAGCTAGGAGATCTCCGAGGATAAGACCTGTGGCCTACTTATTAGCATGCATGTTGTTCTACCCTGAGGGGTTGGGGTAGGGTTCTCTATGGTGGTATAGTTAACCTTCTTGTCTTATGTGAGGTAGTAGTACTTGGGTACACTACATAGTTGGGAGATGCCCTCTTGATGGGTTGTGGGGACCAAGTGTGTGTCATGGTTGTGGAATCTTTGTGTGATTTTGTTATATATGAGTTTATTTATTGTTGTAATCTTGTAATGTATGATTTGATTGAATTCTATGCTTGTCTTATGTACTTTCTTTATGTGTGTGACTTGTATATTTGAGTTATGGATGTTCTAATTGTATGTTCTTGTATGTTATTTCTTTATGTGTGTTTGTGTATTCAAATTATTGTTTTATGTATGTTTGGATACTTGTGTTGTACTGAGGTTAGAATGCATGTAGTATGGGATGCATGTAGTCCCACCTTAGGCATGTATTCTTAGTAAGACATATAAAATCATGTGAAGAGATCTTTCGTAGTATGGGATGAGAGTAGCAATTCATGTGGATGTTGGATATGATCTTGGATGTATAGTTTTAAGTCAAATTTTGCAGGGTTAAAATGACTTGTGGTTACTATTGATGGTCGTTTGGCTTGTTCATATATTTGCATTCATATGTGTATTAAATGATGGAAATGACGTGTTTATGTGAGTTGTGTAATCTATTTCTTGTATTTATTATGTTTTGGATATATGGTTTCATGTGTATTATTATAGGTTAATAAAGGAATGAACTAAATAAGATAATCACCAGTATTGTATTGTACCACACCTTTGAATTATGGATGGTGCTTCTTTACCTTGACTGATACATGGGGAGGAAAGGGACATCCTCATGGTGGGTTCAAACCCTTCCCTGATTAGCAACAAGAGCATGAGAGATGGAGGATTAGCTTGCAACGTTGAGCTTGGAGTTCTTTAGATATTTTTCATGGTACATATTGTATATTTCCACTTATATTTGTGGTGGTTGGTTCATGGAATATATTATTCATTTTCATTGATGAGGGTTGTAGTATTTGACCCCTTGTATATCTTGGTTATGTAAAGATGTTTTCTTCATTGATAAGTACTAGATATATACCTGGGAGACTTTCATATTATTTGAGATGTACTCACTGTTATGCTTTCTTATTATATTTAATGAGTTGGAGTTATATATTGTGTGGATATTACTTGGGCATCACTTGCATGTTTTGCACATTGTTATATAATATTGTATCATGGAAGTTAATGGAAGTTGTTGGAAGTTTATCTTGTACCCTTTTATTAGTATTGGGTTGTTTGTTTTGGTTAATACTAAATAATTTTGAGGTTGCATTTTGGAGGTTGTTACAATATGAAGGATTTAGAGGCTAAAAAATACATTTTGAGTATGGAAATCAATAGAGATAAGGATAACATAAAGCTTTGGTTGAGTCAGAGAAAGTATGTTGATACTATTTTGTAGAGATTTGGTATGCATAATAGAAAACTAGTGAGTGTTCCTTTACCTATTGGCATTAGAATTTCTTTGAAATAATGTTCTAAATCCTATGATGATTTTGAGGATATGCATAATCTTCCTTATACTAGTGCTATAGGAAGCTTGATGTATGCTAGGCATGTGCTAGACTAGATATCACCCAAGCAATGGGAGTTACTAGTAGGTTTATGTCTAACCTTAGTAGGGAGCATTAGACCTATGTGAAGATGGTGTTTAGATATTTGTGTGGGAATTATAACTAGTATATTTATATTTTAAAAAAAAATCTATAGTGTGCTGAGAGATATCCATAGTTTTTGTGATTTTTTCCACTTTCCAATTTCTTTTTTGGTTTTTATTTTTATTTTGCTATCTATCTACACGGAAAAAATGAGTGCTCTCATCTCCACCTTGATATGATTGTATAATGCCTCTTGAAATAATTATTGCATTTGTTATTATGCGATTGAAAATATAAGCAAGTTGATGGATATACAAGGCTTTGTGGGTGCAAGTTATTTTGGTGATTTAGATCGCAAGACCTATCAAAAAGTGGATATGTATTTACTTAGTTTGGAGGTACAATTAGCTAGATAAGTAAGAGGCAACCCAAGGTTTCTCTTTCCACTATAAAATCATAGTATATGGCTATAACATATGCTTTTAAGGAAATAATGTGGCTACAGAGATTGTGTTTAGGTATTAACTTTGAGAGTAGGATAGTATAATTGTGATAGTTAGAGTACTATCTATTTGGTAAAAAATCTGATGTACCATGCTCATACTAGGCATATTGATGATCAATGCCACTTTGTTCAGAAGATGGTTAAGGATAAGAGGGTCCAAATGGAGAAGGTTGATACTTTTGAGAATGTTGTCAACTTAGTTACTAAGCTAGTGAGCATAGATTAATTTTATTGGTGTAAGGAGGCTATGGGCCTTTCACTCCCCTGCACTTAGTTTATTTTATATTTCTCAATTATTCTATTGAAATGTAAATATTAAGTGGGAGAATATTAAGATTAGGTGTGTGATTCACCTTGCAAGTCCTAGTTGTATTTTTTAACATAATTGTTCATAGATGTTTAATTATGCATGTACCTCCAAAGTTCATGGAGTGGGAAAAATAGGATGCCCATGTGAGGATATGGACATAAGTAATTATTTATTTATTCTCTAGTGATTGAAATATGGACCAATTAGATGCAGAGAAAATTTTGTGGCTTGGAAAATCTAAGGAACAAAATGATTTTAGGACTAGGGGAGATCTTAGGCAAATTTTAGAGGAGTTAATGAACTGCCAAACTAACCAGTAAGATTCAAGGAGAAGAGGCCATAGAGAGCACATATAAATATCTAAAAAGGCTAAGACTTGAATGCTACTAACCCTATAAGATTTGTGTAGATAGAGGAGTTAAGTATATCAAAGAAGAGGAGAAAAGGGTGAAGAAGGCTTGATCAAGTATATGTTTGGGTTAACATCCAATGTGATTAAAAGTATACCAGTAATACTTTTTGTATAAAATAATGTGCCTTGCAATGTGAGGGCTAGGAATGTATTTCTTATGTGTATGATCTAGATAATGGTTTATGTTGAAATGTCTACGTAAGCTAGTGACATAGAATGTTCTAAGTAATCTAATTAGTAATAGCTAACCTATCTTTGGTTGTCTTATTATTACAAGGTGTTGCAAGGATTTCTCCATGATTTCTTGTTTTTGAGACTATTGGAGTGGTTGTAGTCCTTGTAGCTAATATACTTGACACTAGTTAAACATAAATGTTAAGTTTGGTAGGGATGCATAGGTTTGGATAACATGTGAGTCTAGTTGATAAGTGGGGTCAAGTCTTGGGTGTAAGAATGTGCTGATCTTATAAGTCACATACCAAAGAATGTGTTGAGAATATGACTATCATTGAATGGATAAGGTAGCCAAACCTTTGCATTGGTCAAAATGACATGAATCTCTAAATGGTCATATGCCTCGCCATCCCTTCTATGTGAAACTAAATACCTCACTATGAGGGTGGTTGGGTAGAAATGTAAACTTGATGCTTGGGTTGGCCCCCAAAGGCAAGAAGGTTACATTTTGGTGATAGACATCAATGAACTTTTATCCCTTGCCTATAGATATCATTATATAATTAAATGCACATTAAAGATTGATTATATCCGTGATATTAATCCATGCTTAAATGGAATTGAGTTTTAGCATGTAGGACTAATTGCTTAAGGAAAACCTTGGATTGACCTTGTTATGGTATGTTGCAAGTGTAAGGGATAGTTGAAACTTGAGACTATCTGAGATTCTTTAGGAGAGTGTAGCAAGATCATAATTTCCTTGAAGGAGGAGGGTGATATTTAGATTCTTTTTTAAGGATCAAGGAATTTTTTAGTTAAGTATCTCAAGAAATGGAGTTTATAGAGTTTAGAGGACTATACAAGATATGATTATAGAAAAATCTCAAAGTTTCCTTGTGTAAAATACTTGCATGAAGTTTTGAGATGACTTATAATACTTAAGGGATATAGATAGATGTTAACTAATTTAATTCTAGTAAGTGATAATTATCTTGAGGCCTATATAGTCTGCCTAGAAAGGCTTAATGAGTCTATGTTTAATTTTGTACTAGGATCATATAGTGTCTTGTTGTTTATTGGCAAAGCCAATCATTATCAATCATGATCCATAATCAAGTTATGAGAGCATTCATGGATTCCATATCTTATCTAGTCTATAATGTTATTGATAAATATTTGAAGGTGTTCTATAATATTTTGGTAAATTAAGTTAATATAAAGTGTCTTTTTTTATGTAATAGATAGATATGAGATTTTTGTGTCTTTACTTAATGGTATCTAAACTTTGTATCTTATCCTTAAGTCTCTGGATGTAAGAAAATATAAATGATGAAGATAATTTAATTTGAATGTCTTCATGTTTATTAGTGAGGTACCACAATATGTTTTCCTTTAGTTAAACTGTAAGCTAAGTGACATGAATATGTAAATTATAATAAATGCAATACATATGGTTATAGGGTAATAACTTAAGCATATATATTGTAGCTCAAAGCCTTTAATCTACACTAAGATATTTAGTACTATGGTTGTAAAATTGCGGTTCTCATAAATAGCAAGGCTTATTGTCAAGGGCTTAAGACTTAAGGCTACAAAACTAGACCTCCCTTATGCTAAAACCTCTAACTATTAGAGCTAATTATTCAAGCTTTAATAATTTGCTAACTCTTCACAGAATGAAGACACCCTCTAGGAGTTTTCTAAGTCTAATGTAAAACATAATTCTTATGAATTATTTTTGATTCATACTAATGGACAAATTATGACATTCTATGCAATTATTTGATTTCTTGGTAAGTAAACCATGATGAGCTCGTAACCCATGCTAATGGTATGTATGGCTCAAGGTCAGTAGATCTTCCTTATCAACATAGTGAGGCCACAACTAGATCACATGGAATACTAGATGTATCTTTATATGAGGTGGCAAGCTCAACCTCGATGCAACTTTTCCAATGTGGGACACTACTTCAAATGGACCCTCAAATCTCCTCACCATCACAAAACTCAGTCCCTTTTGTGGTTTGAACTGATTCAAGTCCATCCTTAGTAGCACTCAATCTCCAACATTAAATTCTAATGACCTATCCGTGTCTACATATTACTTCATTCAGTTGGCTACTTTTGTGAGATGATAGTGAGAAAAATCTACGCTACCATTCCACTCCTTCAAGTAATTTGATTCTATCGGGCTCACTCCTAAGTAATCGTGTAGTTAGAGGAAGTTGTCTAGTGGTGAGCTAGAATAGTGAGAATTGAATCAAACTTGACTTTTGTAAGTTGTAACTAAATTGGGATGCATCCAACAAGAATGGCTAGTTCCCTATTCTGACCAAATATAATGTTTAAGGTATTCCTCTAGGATCCCATTGACTACTTGGTCTATCCATCCATCTATAGATGATGGCTCGTTGACATCAGGATCTTCATACCCATGAGCTTGAATAGCTTGGCCCAAAAATTTCTTATGAACCTAGGGTCCCTATCCAAGATGATACTTAATGGGACACCTCAATAATTCACTACATTTAGAAAGAAATAATTGGCTACATATTCTATCAGGTAGATGGTGACCTGCACACAATGAAGGTTTCATACTTGGAAAACCTATCAACTATAACAATAATACTTGACATTCTGTCCACTATAGGAAGTTGAATTATAAATCCATGCTTACACTCACCCAAGGTATTTTAATACTTAGACCAAGTTAACTCCTAAACAAGCACACTAGAAGGAGTTCCTAGATGAATTTGATATGGAGCTAACTTACAATCTGGGGAACCAGAATGTAGTAGTAGACGCAATGAGTCACAAGGTTCAACTTTCTGCATTGAAAAAGCACATTGCAAAGTTGGGGGAAACAAGATATGACTTTCCAAGGAGGTCTTAAACTAGATCTTGGAGGATCTTGAGGTAGATTCCCAAGTAGTGGAAATAGTCAGACAAATTAAAGCAGGCAAAATGAGAAAGTTTCATATGAAGGATGAACTTTTGTTCTTCACTCAGGACCAAGTGTATGTTCCAAAGTGTAAGGAACTCAGAAAGGAATTGTTAGAGGAATTTTAAGACTTAGCATGGGCTGGGTACCCCAGACTAAAGAGGATATTCACATTGTTAAAGAGGGCTTCTACTAGCCTAAGCTGTGTGAGGATGTTAATGAGCATGTGAAAACATGCCTTTTTAGAAAGACAAGGTAGTGACACAATTGTCAAGGGGACTACTACAACCCCTCCCCATTTTGGTGAGATCTTAGGTGAATGTGAGCATGGATTTTATAGATCAACTACCTACAATAGATGGAATGTCAAGTATTATGGTTATAGTTGATCAATTTTCCAAGTACAAAACCTTGATTGTTGTAGATCACCATGTAGGGTAGAAGATACAACTAAGTATTTCTTTCAAAATGTGGTGAAGTATAGGGGTTTCCCATTAAGCATCATCTCAGACATGGACCCTAGGTTCATGAGCAATTTTTAGGTCAAGTTGTTCAAGCTCATGGGTATGAAGATCCTAATGTCAATGATCCATTATCTACATATAGATGGATAGACTAAGCATACTAATGGGATCCTAGAGGACTACCTTAGACATTATGTTTGGTTAGACTAGGGGAACTAACCATTCTTGTTGGATGTCTCAAGTCTTGTATCCTTGACCAAAGCCTTAAAAATTGTTTATAAAATGGTAAAGATCTCACAAACTAGGAACTATTGCATATTGGTTTGTCGAATGACTGATTATTTAGGCTAAAGACCATTAATTTTTATTGATATTGATGCCACAATGACTTAACTTTTCTCCCAACCAATGTTGCAATCACCCACTCACACCTTTAGGAATATCCCCTTGAGAGTGCACAAACTTTTGGGTGAGAAAAGATTAGATGATCCATGCAAGACTAAGAGTTTGGTAGTCTCTAACAACATCAGGGATTATAGGAACCACATGATGCACATTAGATCCAATGGTCGGTGCAATCAAAAAAGGTTATAAGCTTTGCCACCATCCTAGGAGTGCATGGATTTGGCACATCACCTTGTTAATCACAATATTTTTATGGATCTCATAAAGTAATAATTTAAGAGTGGCCCACCAATGATGATGTGGACTCCCTTGATAAGTGGAACAACACCAAATTGATTCCATTTGGAAAACATTTAGGGGATTGGACAAGCCATAGATAGAATTATGATTAGATGGTCAAAATAATCCCATGAGTCCAAAGGTTGTAATAACTCCTTGGGAGTAATAAATATTTCCACATAGTGCTCCACTGACATCATACTGGTATAATAAGCACTTACCCTTATAAACCCTTGAAAATTAACCTTAGCAACCATGATATTATTAATGACGTGAGCATGTATTATCAACAAAAGTAGAGGGACCCACCATCTTGCTAACCTATAATCTCACGACTAGTATTTGTAACTCCATCCCTAACATAATTTGTTAACAAAGGTGTTTCAACTTTGCATCCTAGTCTTAAGAACAAAAAATGTAATTTTTAGGCTACAAAACACAAAAATGCAATTTTTAGGGATCTAGAGGTTAATTTTGGCCCCCAAAAATGTTAAAATGGCTTAACTAAAACAAGCTAGTTATGGTGACATGGATCTCTTTAAGATATTAATGTTTTAAAAATGAGCTCAATTGGTTTCCTAAATCAAAAGTTATGGCCTTCGACAGTTGGACCTCCCACATTAGAAATGTAAGGGCATCTATAATGCATAACATAGTTGTAAGAAGGAGTTACACTTGTTGACCAACTAATGATGCATGTTATGACACATCATAAGGAAACTTTGAATGGAGATAATGGAGCCAAAATAGAGTGCCCAATTGGTGAGTGGATTATGATGAGTTTATGATAGGTGTAGGGAATATTTTATTTTTAGCATGTGGATTCATCTTGGTATTTGGGTGTTGGATTTTGACTAGGAATTTGGGTGCCACATCCTAGGTGGTTTTAGTTCATGGTTTCCTAATTCCAATTTTATGGTTTCATGTATCGCTTCTCCTATTTATTGGGTGCTTGAGATATATGTTCCATAATGAGTTTTGTATGTACTATTATGTTACTAAAATTACTTCATATATCTTGTTGGTGATACTCTTGTAAAGGTTTAGACTCTGCAAGTGTATTGTAACCATTTGGTTACTAAATAATACTTTGAGTTGCTTTGGAGGTGGTGTTTTTCTTTAAAAGGGTTTTCCCCACATAAATAATTGTGTTATGGTATATTAACTTTATTCTTATTTCCTTGAAATTATTTAATCAATTTAATTTTTGCATATACCTCCTCTCATAAATTAGTGTAGGAAGTGTATTTTGCACCTTTGATTCCTTTCATATTTGTTTTGCCACCTTGAGAATGTGAGGGTTGCTAGATCTTCCACATCATATATGGATTCTATGATTCTTATCAATGCTAACAAGCACAATATGTGTCCTCTCCACTAAGCTTAGAACTTAGGGACTAGCATTCCTAAATCCTATTCATTCAACAAGCTAACTAGAGATGTCGATATGAACAATATAATGTCAAGTGTCAAGCCTTAAGTGGCCTAGCCTATTATACCCTTTCCACACAATCATGAGTGCCTTGATCTAGAGAATCCATTGTTGTGAGTATTTAGTAAGTGGTGTACATGCCTATCCTATTATTTCCACATGGTATCATACTATCTCCTCTTAAAGCTAACATGTAACACTAAAACCCAACAAAACTTGATATCTCATTCATGGCTATGAACCAAAAATAGAAATAAGATAGACACATGCAAACTCGACTATGAATTCTTAAGACAAATGTTACCTTGACCTCTAAGAAAACTAAATTTTCAACTTTTTGAGAAGACCATAATGACTTACCAAAGGAAAGTATCATTGTTAATAGGCCATGATCATTTACTATACATAATATGGAATAAGTCTTAGTTAGTTCAATTTAAAGAAAAATATCTAATTTTTTGATATCTCGTAATGGAATGTTACAATCTTCCATTATTAGTGGGTGTAATATGTAATTAATGCTTCATGGAGGATGTTTGGGAGTTACATTTTCCAACTATGATAATGATGGTCAAAGATGCTTGTGTGAGGAGATACATTCTATTTTGGATGCTACTCTCTTGTAGTGGGACATGAGAATTTTTACCATGGTATTTGGGGACCATTTTGGGCCCATGGCATTATCTTATGGTGGTTTTGTGGGCCTCCTTAATCCTATATATTGAGGGCTTAGGATGGAGTTTGTATGATGTAGGTTGGAGGAGCGTTACTTTGTTAGAATGTTGTTGATTGAGGAGAGGAGATATGTGTATTGAAGTACTCTATATTTGCTTGAGAAGCTTGTTCTCTCTTTGGTGGTATATTTTTTACTTGAAAGGGTTTTCCCATGTATATTGGTGTTTTGATGCTTTGTGGGTAATCTTGTGGTTATCATATAATTATTTTTTATTGTTTATATTACTATTGATTTGTGGTTTATTATGGAGACTTAATCATATTTACATTGTAGTTAAAATATTTATTAATTATGTTTACTATGTACCTTTTTTGAGTTTGAATTTTTTTTAATCTATTTTCTAAATAAATTGGCAAGGAAATAAGGTTGAGGTTTGTCAAAAAAATTGAAGAGTATTGGCAATAGATTTTAGGTGATTTATAATAATAAGTTTTATAAGAAATAATTGGATTATGTGTTAAAATTATTCAATGTTGACCAATGTAATGTGATGACTCATATTGGAGATACATTGAAATTCCCTAATTCTCCAATCTAAATTCTTTGTGGATGATGAGGAGACAACTAGTTCTAGTTTAGAGGGTCCTTCAACTCTAAATTTTGAATATAATTTAGGGGATGGTGAGGTTGTTTTAAGTCATGTTTCATCATTTGAAGCTTTGGAGGAGAGATATTTGTGTGTTAATCCCACTATGCTAAATGATTCCAATTTCACACATGAGACTCAAACTTTTGTGGGGATGTTAGCTTTCCCAAGTGGGCTAATGTTACCCTTGAATGTTCTAAGTAAGATAGGATATGAAAAGACACCATTTATGGTCCATAATTCTAACTATGCTCTCATGAATAGGGTGATGGATACACATGGTATGCTATCATATGAGGAATCTAAGGAAAAATGATGAATGGGATAAGACTTGTGCAAAAAAGTATAACTACTTGATGATGAACCACACTTAGATGGTACCTTATCTAAAAGGAAAGAATATTGTGAATTGTAAGTGGTTCTATAACATAAATTTAAATTTAGATGGATCTATTGAGAGGTATAAGTCTTGGCCTTGGAAAAATATATTACCATAAATGAAGGCATTAACTAGATTGGAAAAACATATCCTCCAATTTCTAATATACAGTCTATTTGTACAATGATTTCTCTTGTAACCAAAATGGCTTGGAAGCTCCACCATATGGATGTGAATGGATATTTAAGAAGAGATATATATGAAAAAAATAAAAAAAAGGTTTCTTTATCATGGTGATTCCAAGTAGTTGTGTGAGCTTCATAAGTCACAATATGAGTTGAATTAGATACCACATGGTTGTTATGCTAAATTTGACTAATTCTTTCTTTCTTGTGACTTCAAAAAATGTGAGATGGGTCAAAATATCTTTGAAAATATGGATTAGCATGTTTTAATTTTGGTGATAAATGTTGATGATTTGATTACAAGTAATAATACTTTGTTGATGCATATTCTACAAAATGACTTCAATAGTTGCAACACTTTTTTTATTGGAATATATAGCTAAAGAAAATTACAAACCAAACTAGGCAGTGTATTAACTACAACAGTCACTCATATACATCCAAGAGGCTGATAAATAACCAACAAGAACATAGATGAAACCATCTCCAAACCATATTACAGCCTAGAGAAAAACAACAATAAAAGAGGTCCTCTAGATAAAGAATCGCTTCACCTTTTCTAGAGATTGCACCTTAACAACATTCTAAAGTTGTTCTTAAAGATTGTGCAAAATATTTTTGAGATTTACTTTAGGCAAAGGGTTATGAAGAGAACTAGAAAATTTGGTAACACGGAGGGATAGATTTGTACAAACTATTTGAGTTTCAACTTGGACGGGAAGAAAAGTGTCTGAGAAGATAGAAATGCAACAAAATTTCCAAATGCACTTGAGGATGACATGTCTACAACTGCTATAAAGGGTATTGTGCAAGGCTGATGCACCAAGAAGGGTAGATTTCCATGACCACATCTTGGGGTAAGGGTGGGGAGAGATAAAATGATGGAGAACCATAAGTTGTGGACATGTAGATAGAACTAGAAGGCATGCTTGATAGTCTTATTTTTTGCAAAAAAAGGACAAGATGGAGGGGGTGGATGAATTTGAGTTGACTACCAATAGGAAGTTTAACATGTAATGTCAAGAATTGCATACCCTACAATTTCATATTATGCCTTGTACTCACCCTAGCACCCATTCCTGTAGCATGTTCTGAGACTACATAGACTCAACCTAGGCCTATCTCCCTTGAACCAAAGTTTGCCTAGAATTTGTACAAGAATATTAGCCTCACCATCTTTCTAAGCACACATGTCAAATTTGATCCCATTTCCTTGGGATAGAAGCACAATATGCAGACATCTACATGACATGCTAACATGCCATGTTGAACAACTCCTCAAAATATGCATTACACTTACATGCTGCCACCTCATAATGCCTTTTGACAATAGTAACATCCCTATAGATGTGCCTGTCTATCTTTAGCATGTTTGACTAAACTGAATCCAAGGAAATTAAGAAAATTATTAGGTTGTATTAGATGTCAAAATGAATTAAAAAGCAAGAGATCTTTTAGTGTTTTTTTGAGATGAATTTCTTCAAGAGTTTCCTAGATTATTCTCCTTAGCTGCAAATACCTTGAGATCTGCATGCTACAAGTTTGGCTTTGAGGTGTATTTGTGACTTTTTCAATATTTATCACTACATGCATCCATTTGGCATTCTTTTTGTAGGTTTCATTCAAGGAAGGAATAGCTTGTGAAAGAAGCTTAAAGGTAGAAGCTTCTCCAAAAAATTCCTCTAGGCTACCCACATCATTCTCTTAAATCAATCTTTGTTAAATTTATTAGTAAGTAGCAACCATGATTGCTCTCTAAAATATCTTCATAGTTTCACTGGAATCAAGCTCCCTAAAAGCTCTAAATTCTAAAAATGCATTCTTTAAAGCATTAGAAGTGAATTCTTGGTGAAGTTCTATTTCTTCACTAAGCATTCCTCTAAGTTTGTTACTACTGCAATCTCCATTCTCTTACCAATATTGTTCCCTTCATTAAATCCATTAATATAGTTCACTACCCTTGTCACACAATTCACACACTAGTTCCAATATTATTCCTCGTAGACTAGGTTCAGTTACTCCTAGATTGTTATTGTTGGTGTGAACATCGGTGTTTCCTATCCAGTTTCCCCCTTTGTAGTGTGAACAAGGTACTTTATCTAACTAGTTCCTAGTTAGGACCTATTCACACATGTTCACATGTTAAGTTTACTTAGGTAGTTAGGGCATTTAATATTTCTGTCTCATGTCATAGGATTAAAACACTTGTCATGATCACATTATGTCCTACCTCTCAACCTTACTTTTATAAGCAAGGTCTCTCTTTGTACATTTCATACAATGGAGTGTGTAATAATTGTTGGAAACAAGGCAGATAATTGAGAGGGGGGGTGAATCAGTTATCTTAAAACTTTTCTTACTTTTACTTTCTTAACATTCAGTTCTATATCAAAACATGAAAGCATAAGCAACCATAAGAACATAAATGAAATTAACACACATAACACAAGGATTTTTACGTGGAAACCCTGTTAAGGGAAAAACCATGGGGTGACTAACCCAAGATTGTATTCTTTGTTAAAAGAATAGGAGAGTACAAAATGGAACTTTCCAGTTGGGGCTCACTGCTCGAGCACACTGCTCGAGCACACTGTTCACAAGAGGCCCACTGCCTATAGGAGACTCACTGTCTATAGAACTTATAGAAGATATCCAAGTGTTTGAACTGATGAACAACATCTACATATGCAAGAATTCAGTTCCAGTTAGGCTCAATATACTGATCTAGCACATTTCATTCTTCCTCTGCTTAGTATCAGTCTTCTGTCACATTCTGAGCTTGGATTACTATCTTCACACTTCTCTCTGCTTTTCTTTGCACTTCATCAAAACTTCTATCACTTTCACACTTTCACAAGATTGAATCCATCAGGTATATATATCCGCATCAAGGATTTCAAACAACCTTCTAGTCGGCAGCAAGAACACTTAGGATATTTGCAAGTTATTGTTCTGTCAGCTGAATCCATACTTGATTAATGATACACATCAAAAAATTAGGCGTAGAAATCATTAATCATGTCAGCCAAAAATGTACAATGTCACAAATTACTTGATCAACACTTTTTACACATTTGGATTGAAGTCTGATACTTTGTTGGTCAATTTTTTCTCTGTCTGACTGGAGCCCAACACTTAGATGTTCATATATTTTGCATGCTTTGTCACTGGAGACTAATCTCTGGAATAAAATAGTTATGATGCCCCTCTTGACTTTTCCAAATCCGCAACTCACTGAGTTACACCATCTGAGAGATCTAGACCTGATTGTCAGATCATGTTGCATGATCTGTTCTTGTCTACTGGACCAAGACAATCTTCAATCTGACTTCTGGTATAGGCATATTATGTATTGCGGATGTGTGGGATAGACTTTGTTGCCATCAATGACAATACTTATGAAGCCAAATAGTGTCTCTTGCCAACAATCTCCCCCTTTGGCATTGATGGAAACACTTAGTGAAAAATGATTAAGTGTCACAGTGACTCCCCCTTTGTTTGTGCTATGTTTCTTTACACTATTTTACCGGTGCTCCCCTTTACTGGATTCCTCATTTTTCACTACTCTTCACTCCCCCTTTGACATCAATGACAAAGGGTGGGATCCACATACCAAAATTGTGCATAAACTATTATATACATGGCCGCATGTGTACATACAATTCATATGTTATACTTACATATACTTAAGTATATCTGCAAAGGTTGTCTTCAACTGTACAATCTCTGTGGCCCAATTCCTCTTCATTCTATCTAAAATGGAGATGTGTCCACTTAACAAAAACACATATGCTTATGCCCTCTTCAAGTCTGTTGGATCACTGGTTCGGGTTGTACTTAGAGCATCTGTTAAAGCATCATGTAATACTTCTAACTGAGGGAGGATTATTCCCCTAAGTTCACCCATTCTATCCATCAGATGCCTCTTCTCCTTAACCAATTTCTTAATTTCATTTATGATAACAACTGCTTGACATTCTTGGTTTACTAGAGAGATAGTAAGAGGATCAAAATTATGAGATAGGTTTGTCAATTTTTCTTCTTGTTCTTTCATCTTCTTCTCAATGTCCTCTGCAACTCTAGGCCAAGATAAACAAAATTTATATATATCTCCTCCATCCTTAAGAGCATTTTCAATGCTCTTTATGCCAATGTTTAGGGTTTTTCTGTCATTGTCATTTAGTCCTTGTACCTCACTAAATCTTTTTCCAAAGAACTCTTTCTAGACCTTAGTTTCTGCTAATTTTTCTAAAGCTTCAAAGTGTGTATTGATAGAATTAACCAAGTTTTTCAAATTACCGGATGGAGAGGTAGATGATCCTTCTGAAATGTGGGCATGATCTTCTCTAGTACTCCGGATGCAATATTCAGCAGTTCACTGTCCTCCGTATGAGATTTTAGAAGTTTTTCTTTTGCTTTGGCCTGAGAAAAAGATGCTATCTTCATTATCTAAACCAAAGAGAGTCTAGATCCAATGGCCCTTGAATCAACTTAGGTTCATCTAGCTCCATTATTTCTTTGTCCAAGAAATTCTGCATTGTCTCTGCAGTGTCTCTTGCTGATGATTTAGACTTCTTCCCTTTAGAGGTGTTCAGACTGGCTGGTTTGGATGTGTACTCACCATCCTTTTCTGCTTGTTCTCCTTCCTCTTTTACCTTATTTTCTTTCTCTTGATTCTCCTTCTCTTCTTTTTTTCCTTCCTCTACTTCTGCAGTGACTAGAAGATTTATCTTGGCAACAGTGGGATCCAGAGGAGTGACATTACCAGTGTCTTCTATCAGTGTTTCCTTTTCCTTGTGAACTTCTTCTTCCAGAACCAAAGAGTCTATGCCTCATATGGCTCTTCATCAATTTTCTTTAATCCTTCGACATCCTTGTCAGAGAATTCTTCATTGATTTCCTTTAATCCTTCAACATCCATGGTAGAAGGCTCTTCATCTGCTTCCTCTACAATGGGAAGATTAAACCTTTTCAAGGCTTTCTGAATAATTTCTTTTGTTTCATCAGCTATTTTGTCAGTTTCTCCTAGCATGAGTTTATTCATTCTGGATTTGCTCCAGAAATCTTCTTTGCTGTCCTTGAAAACCATGTTCATTTGTTTTGGAGTGATAGATGGACATAACTATAACACTATTTGTTCTTGGATCTCCAAGTCTTTTGCAATTGCATTTTCTTTTCTTAGCTCGAATACTTTTTCTAGGATTTTAGGAATTAATGAAATTATTTCAATGAAGGCTTTGTTATAGATGTTCAAGTACCTAACAATTGCTTCCTTAAGTATTCTCTTATTTGCATCATTATATTCATCATAGAACTCTGTCACCGGCTATAGGTTTCCATCCACAGTGACTGCTTTGATGATGTATTCAATTGAGAGAGTGGGTTTCTCAACAAACTCTTCTGTCTTCTATTCCTCATCATTCTTTTCATCCTTGGAGAATTTTACTTGGCTTTCTTTAAATCTTTGACCTCCATATCTGATTCTATCTCTTCATCATCCTTGAGGCTCACATATGTCCTTGTGGCCTTAGTATTCTTTCTCTTTTCACTTTTGACAGATGGTTTGGTTTTTGATTTGGTAGTTTTAGGGCTTTCAGGAGTGATAGGGGCAAAACTTTTAGTAGATCTCATCTGGGTAGAGGCTTTCACTAGAATGCTTTCTTTCTTTGCACCTTCCCTCTCCCTTTCAATTTTCTCTATTCTTTCTCTATTTGCATCAACTAGCTCCTTTGTTATGCCAAACATTCCAGCAAGTTCTTCAACCTCCCTTCTCACTTTCCTTTTTGTTTCAGGCTTCCTTAGCTCAACATGCAATTTTATGTTTATCTCATCAAAGGTGCCAAACCTCTCTGCTTTAGTGTCCTTGGGTTGACTTAGCAGATGTTGAACACGAGCCTCTAATAATTTTTCATCTACTTCATAACCCATGGGCATCACCCATACAGTCCTTGGCTCAACTGCCTCCATTAGACACTGATCTTTATCAACCATGAAGCAAACTATGTCTTTGTATTTTTCAACTATTGACTTTGGTATTCTCTCTCTTGCATGCATCATACTTTGGAATTTTTTGAAGTAACCCCAGAGAGCTGTCTTCTAGGCTTGTGCATCACCAAGTTCATATAAATAATCCCTAATTTGAATAGCAACTGGTTTGTCATTTGCCCAAATCAGACCTCTTGATCCTGGTAGCTCAATCATGAAGTAGAAGAATAGACATAATACCAGACTACCATATTTGAAGAAATTTTTCTTGTCTTTCTTGATCTTCTCCAGATTCTCCAGTAGTTGATTCAATAGAAGTTCACACAAATCATAGTCTGCATTTTCTCTTAGCATCTGATATGCAACATAGATTGCTGTACCGGATACAGAATTCTCCCTGCTTGAGTGATAAATCTTGTAACCAATTATAATTGATGCAAACTTGACATCTAGATCAGTAATATCGTCTATAGTCATTGCCCTCTTGTCATATTTTGATTTGGTGGCTTCTATTACCGTTTGATTATTCACATCTTTGAGTGCAGGTAGCCCACCAGTTGAGTGTAATCCGGTTACAACCCTGATGGCATCTTTGGTTATCTTAAATGGACTCATTAACCACATAAAGTTATCATGTATCCTGCTCAAGACATACCTGACCCATTCATCTTCTCCAAATGACAAGAAATGTATGCAATGTGCAAAGTGCTTATCCTTTAGGGCCTTGAATTTTGTCTTGAGTTCAAAGTTCTCATTACTTAGTTGTTTGCGATATAATTCTATCAATTCTAGGTCTCCCAGTTCCTTAAGGTTTGTATGAATGTAAACCCTAACATCTTCTACATGTAGAACACCATGCAGGATACTAGAAAACACACCCAAGGGATCAACTTCTAGAGACTTGTAAGGGTGTTTCTTGAATTTTGGTCTCGGCCTTTCAGAGATATTAACAACCATGGGAGTAGCCATTTTAGCAATGAAATCCAAAGAGAATTTGCAGAAGGAAAATACCTTTTTATGCCTTAGGGTTTGTAGCAAATGCTGGAGTGAATTTCTGCTTGATTTCAATCTTCAGCTTGAACTTGAGTAGTATGTAGGATCTCTTCTCAGAGCTCTTCTTTTTTCTTCATGAGTACAAAGTGTTGTAAATGATGAGTGAAAAGCCTTTTATCCTTGCACAAAACCTAATTCCCTTTTGTAGTAAATGCATATTTTTAAGTCATCTGGTAACCCTATTTTGAATGAATTTCTCATGAATCACTGTGTGGATCTTCAACTCATCATCCAAGTGAGTTGGAAACACACATTTAACCTTCCAAAACATATCTCCAAATCTGCAGATCATAAGCTTGGATTTTTAGATCATACCGGATTTGTATGTGTAGTTTTGCTTTTACTGGATGGATACCATAGTAGGAACTACTCATAACTTCTTCAAATGTTTATGCGGATTACTCAACTTTCAACTGAATGATTTTTGATGAACCTTCAAGACCCCTTTAATCTACAACCTCTAACT
The DNA here is from genome assembly GCA_027924645.1 of Cunninghamia lanceolata. Classification (NCBI taxonomy): domain Eukaryota; kingdom Viridiplantae; phylum Streptophyta; class Pinopsida; order Cupressales; family Cupressaceae; genus Cunninghamia; species Cunninghamia lanceolata. Next base: position 1,842,786 of record BSBN01001310.1, read on the forward strand.
CTTATCCATTGTGTCGAATTTAGGCACTTACTAACTGGCTGGGGGAATTTGATTTCCTCTATAGCTCCCCTTGAGCCAGAGCTCACCTTTTAATTTCTGTAAGGATTATCAACACCAGATTTCGGTGTGGATCCATCACAAGTATTCATCATGCTCTTCTTTATCCAAATCTTGCTCATCTCCTTTTGAATCCCATTCGCATTCAATTTTCCTTTGCCTTTATCTGGTTTCTGATCATGTTTTATCGGACCCTTTCCATCATGATTTCTGCTTCTATAGAATCTGGCTATATGACTGGATTTATTGCAATTGTAACACACAACATTTCCTTGCTTATTTGGTTGATATCCTCTTGATCTGCACTGATTAGCCATATGCCCCATTCTATTGCATGTAAAGCATCTACCATTGAAAGAATTGTTCATTTGCATATTTTTGCATTCATGAGATTTGTGACCATACCTTTTGCAACTAAAACATTGCCCAGAGAAGGATGAATTGTTCTGATTCATTCTACTCCTGCACTAAGTTGCTTTATGACTGAATTTGTTGCAATTGAAGCAGTTTCCATTGAAAGATGGATATCTTTAGGCATTTGGCTACCTTATCGGAGGTCTTCTAGGCCTGTTTCTTTGACTTCCTGATCCAAAGTTCTTTTGACCAAATCCAGAGCTTTCACCTTTCTCATATCCCAAGCCACGCTTATCATCTACCCTCTTTTGACTTTCAAGAAGAACTTCAAGTTGAGCTGAGATTATCTTGAATTTTTGGTTGTATTCATTTGCAGATTGAAGATCTTGTTTAAGAGTGTCTATCTGGCTCTCAAGTTGTTCTTCATTGTATCTGGCTTCTTCAAGATCAGATTCAAGATTGTAGTTCAATATTTTTGGAATTAACTGTGTGCAAGTTTGAGGTTAAAAAACTCACAAACAGTTAATTCTAGAAATATTGAACTACAATCATTATGGACTGTAGAAATATGATGTCTCTTACAGATTCAAGATGCCTAATTATTCTATCCATTTTGTGGTAGCCTTCTATTTTCTCCTTGAGGGATTGTTTTTGGTCATCTTCAGTCTTTCTTTTTTCTTCAATTTCTTGGGTGAATTTCATAACCCCTGATTCCATTTCATGTCTTATCATAATGACTTCTTTTGACAACTTCTCACATAGCTTAGTTTTCTCATTCAGATCCTCATCAGTATTATTGGTTTCATTCTGATTTGTTAATTTCTGAAGCAGTTCTTTTCTCTTTTTCACAGAATTATTGAGTTTTTCTTTCAGCTCATTGATGAAATCATCATCTTCCTTGAGTCTCTCTCTCAAATTATTGACCTCAGAGTGGGATTGTTCAAGATCATCTAGGGTAGACTGAAGTTATTCTTTCATACCATATGCATCCATTGAGATTCCCAGATCTTCCTCAAGCTGTTAGGCTTGTTCAGAGGAACTTAGCTCTGATACCAATTATTGGAAACAAGGTAGATAATTGAGAGGGGGGGTGAATCAGTTATCTTAAAATTTTTCTTACTTTTACTTCCTTAACATTCAGTTCTATATCAAAACATGAAAGTATAAGCAACCATAAGAACAAAAATGAAATTAACACACATAACACAAGGATTTTTAATTGGAAACCCTGTTAAGGGAAAAACCATGGGGTGACTAACCCAAGATTGTATTCTCTATTAAAAGAATAGGAGAGTACAAAATGGCACTTGCCAGTTGGGGCTCACTGCCCGATCACACTACTCACAAGAGGCCCACTACCTACAGGAGATTCACTGTCTATAGAACTTAGAGAAGATATCCAAGTGTTTGAATTGATGAACAACATCTACATATGCAAGAATTTAGTTCTGGTTAGGTTCAATATACTGATCTAGTACATTTTATTCTTCCTCTGCTTAGTATCACTCTTCTGTCACATTCCAAGCTTGGATTACTATCTTTGCACTTCTCTCTGCTTTTCTTCACACTTCATCAAAACTTCTATCACTTTCACACTTTCACAAGCTTGAATCCATCGGGTATATATATCTACATCAAGGATTTCAAACAACCTTCTATTTGGCAGCAAGAACACTTAGGATATTTGCAAGTTACTATTCTGTCAACTAAATCCATACTTGATTAATGATGCGTATCAAAAACTTAGGCATAGAAATCATTAATCATGTCAGCCAAATATGTACAATGTCACAAATTACTTGATTAACACTTTTTACACATCCAGATTGAAGTCTGATACTCTGTCGGTTAGTTCTTCCCCTATCTGCTCTGTCTGATTGGAGCCCAACACTCAGATGTTCATATCTTTTGCATGCTTTGTCACTGAAGACTAAATTTCTGGAATACAATAGTTATGATGCCCCTCTTGACTTTTCCAAATCCGCAACTCACTGAGTTACACCATCTGAGAGATCTGGACCTAATTGTCGGATCATGTTGCATGCTCTGTTCTTGTCTACCAAACCAAGACAATCTTCAATCTAACTTCCGGTATAGGCATATTATGTATTGCAGATGTGTGGGATAGAATTTGTTGCCATCAATGACAATACTTATGAAGCCAAACAGTGTCTCTTGCCAACAATAATATCATTGTTCATTGTTGCACCTAATTCAACATTATTCTCTTGCAACTCTCTTGTGGAAGGTTAATCTTAGTTTTGCAAGTGATCTTGGGTTCTTGAGTCCATTGGGGACTCTTACATGGTATCAGAGCTTTAGACTTACGAGCCCCTTCTCATTTTTTGAGAGTAATTCAGACTTGAGTTTTTTCTAGGTGCATTTATGGCCAAAAGGACCTTGCCATTGAGTCTAGAAGGCCAAACAGATGAATCTTGATATATAACACTTCATATTTTGGATCAGAAATTTTTTTAACCATTTTGCTAGGGTTTGCAGAAAAGTCATTGCCAAAAACTTGTACAGATCTGTACATTGTATGGCCTGTGTCATCTCCTACATCATTCCTACTTTGAAAAATCTTCTATAGTCATTATCCATTGGGTAAAAGCATTATTTTCAGGTTTTTCATTAATTTTCTAGTTAAAACTTTATTCTTTGTGGATTTTCTTTTGCCTATATAAGTAGGGTACACAACCTACGTAGGCTAGATTACCCACAGGTACTAGTAGGAAGGTCACTCCAGTCTTGGAGTTCCACGTGGCACCTTTTGCACCAGATATGTGATGCGACGCCATGCCATCTCCTATGCCCTGCATATCTTCACTATGGACCAGCGGGTAATACCCCAATGAACATCTACCAATAGAATCCTAGCAGCATCTTGGTGGCATTTGGGAATATTCCCTGTCTAAGCTCACCAATAGGAGATAAAAAGAATATTCTAAAGAATATTCCATCATTTTCCCAAAAACCACTTCTTGAAGCTGGTAAGCAGTTTTTGCGTCGCCTCTCTGGCAGTTTTTCAACTTTTTGAGGGTGGTTTGACATTTTTCAGGTGGTTTTAGAGGAATATGACAGTGGTTTTACAGATCTTGGGAATATTATGTCCATCTAGGGGCATATTCTATTTTCATCCTACTGACATCAACACTTGCGTTAGCATGACGTTAGTGGCCTTTGGCCCCTAATTAGTCGCCTACTCCAATGCAATTTTTGATTTGGCAGTCAAACTTTAGAGGCCTCTAACTTGGTCATTTTGGCTCCATTTTTGATCATTTTTTAATTTTGGAACAGAATTATGTAGGATTCACAACTTGGTGCAATCATATTTTGATTTTGGTGCTTGGTTTTTCTAGAATTTGTAGATCTTCATCGTTGTTGCTGAGCAATTCTCATTTTGGGAACTTCCGGGGCTCCGTTTGGGCTCATACGGTAACATTTTTTGGTGAATTATTTTGAAAGTACATAATATTTTGAGTACTTCTCATATCTATGATCATATTGATCTCATTTTGTACCAAAATTGTACTTTCAGTTATAGCCTAATTTTGGCATTTTCATGCACTAAGATCAAAAGATCACATTGCTATTTTTTGGCTAGGTGCAATGTAATCGCACCAATCTATAAAGTGCCAAATCAAATTTTATTGGGGGGATTCATGATTGAGTGATTTTCGGGGCTCTCTTGGTGTTCTTCTTTTGTTGGATTCAATATCTTAATTGGTCTTGTCTGTAACTAAATTTGAGTAATCATTGGTATCACAAAGTGTCCAACTGTGATTGAATTAAAAAGAGGGAACTATAAGTCTTGGCAAGATGATATGCTGAAACATTTTAGATGGCTAAATCTTATACCCTATCTCTATGAACTTTTTCCTCAACCTGTATCATTTGATAAAAGCAGGGTATGGTATCAAAAGAATGGTTATGTAGCAGCATTTATTGGTTTAAATGTCAACTTTGACACAATGAGTACTTTGACATGGGTTTCTTCCCCTCGTATGCATTGGCCCAAACTTTGGGAGATGTATGGTGACTTGGATGAGTCTTCATTCCCATAGGATCCTATTGCAGACTATTTAAAACCAATTGATGTTTTCCTACCATATGATTTTCAAATAGCTAAGAAGCTTGATGAATGGAAATAACTTGAATGTCCAAATGACATAGACTTCTCTAGATACTCCTCCTTCAGAGACTTCATAATCTAGCATTAGCAGATATTTCAAATGTTCATACTAAGAAATCTTTTGTGGACACATCATTTGGGGACGAGCAATTTAGTCCGATGACATGCATCGAGATCTCATCTCCTCCATCATCACCTGTTGCTCCATATGAGTCCAGTGTTATTTCTTCCAGTGATTTAGTACAATAGGTTTACATTGATCTTCTTGAGCCAATTCCTTGGGACATATTTCTACCAGAGATTTCATCGTTGTTTGTAGAGTCCCACATTTTTTATTTGGAAGACACTATTGAGGACATTCATATCCTCTTTGATGACATCTTCTATGGAGTTGATTCTTCTTTAGATGTTTGGATGACACATTCAGACCCTCATGTTCCTTCTTTGCCTACATCTGCTTCTATAGTAATAGTTTCTACAGATATTCATGAGTCATATCCAACTCAGTCATCATTCATGTTGACATCCTCTGTAGAAATACTAAATTCTCATTGGTCTAGTTGTCTTGCCTATGCTGAGCACCATACATCCATGGTTATTGTACTTGAATCTTCTATGGTACCTAATCCATCATATCAGAATTTGTCATAGTCTTGGCTTATCTAGATCCTTGAGCAACCTTTGGAGGAGGCATCCTTGTCTTTAGAGGAGATATCTTCATATTTGGATCCTATTCTACATTCATCTCCACTTGGTTCTGGATTGCCACTTTCATCAGTTATGTCTAGGACTCCTGATTTAGTTGTGGCATCTTTTGGCATCAACATGGAGACACTAAGAAGTTTTTAGAGACTTCATATATTTTCAGCTTTCTTCCCTTATATTCCTTTTAGGAATGGGAAGACATCATGAATGCACCTTTGGTTTTGTTTCTTCCTAATGGGAGGAATGTTGTCCAATGATCATGGACCATCTTTTACATCCAATTTTGAGCATCAACCATTGGCACAATTGACTACTTGGGGGGAGGCTACATAGTCTCTCTTCTCCTCTCTATTTTGGAGGGGACCTTTTCCTTGCATGGGATTCTTTCTTGTATGGAGGAAATTATTTCCTTTTCTCTCTTTTGGGGAGGAGTTTTGTCCCACTGGGTTTTCTCCTTTACTTTGTTTGTGAGAGATTGTTTGTACTTAGGTACCTAACATTGCCTAGTAGTTGGGATCCATCTTTACATCTTTGCATTTGTCTACTTCTCGCTAAGTTGCACTTAAGGGGGGGTGTTGGTGTGAATGGGGGTGTTTCCTATCTGGTTTCCCCCTTTGTAGTGTGAACAAGGTACTTTATCTAACTAGTTAGGACCTATTCACACATGTTCACATGTTAAGTTTACTTAGGTAGTTAGGGCATTTAATATTTGTGTCTCATGTCATAGGATTAGAACACTTGTCATGATCACATTATGTCCTACCTCTCAACCTTGTATTTATAAGCAAGGTCTCTCTTTGTACATTTCATGCAATGGAGTATGTAATAATATCATTGTTCATTGTTGCACCTAATTCAACATTATTCTCTTACAACTATCTTGTGGAAGGTTAATCTTGGTTTTTTAGGTGATCCTGGGTTCTTCAGTCCATTGGAGACTCTTACAATTATTCTATCATTGCTTCTATTTCTTTAACCCATGTAGAATAGGAGCACACACTCTTTTTATCCTCTTTATCATCTAGCTATTCATGGAGGTTGAAAGACCAAATAAGAGGTTTAACCACTCTTGGAAAACTCTTAAACAACCCCAAAATTCTCTTCTATTCTTCTAGCAATAGGCTCTATGAAGGTGGATCAATCGCATGGAGGTTTATGTATATTTTTATTAGTTTATTTTTATTGAACTATCCGTTTGTCTTCTGATTTCATCATCTAGATATTACTCTAGTATTTTTATGTTTTCTTGATTTGACATAATGCTATCTATGGAACTATGTCACATCCTTAATATTTGTAAACTATACTATCACCATACAAACTATAGTGTGGGGCATAGACATTTATGTGATGCACTACTATCCTTGGCAAAGAGCTCCATATTCTAGTAGGAAGTACGGTAAGATTTGTTATTTGCAATTCCAAAATTTGTTGTTGAAATTATAATTTGATTAATTTCAAATAAGCTCAATTGCAAACCAACTCTATTGAATGTTGAATAGGAATTGAGTAGAACTCTTTTCTAACCTTACATTTCTGGTGAACCTGATGTGAAACACTTTCAACCTTCTGACCTGTCAATCAACCATCATCCTAAGTTGTGTTGTAAGTTCTATGATTTTCATGACCCAATCCTCACATTTTGATAGCATTGTGAGTAGGAGTTACAAAAACTGCAACATGTTTAAATCTCATGCTTCTACCACTGCAGCCACAACAACTACAAATTTTCCTCCATTCTCATATGATCTAACCATTACCACATTGCCTCCTATCCCATAAACATTTCTCTAACAATCATCTACACTATCTTCTCTATCAATCATAACCTCTCACAACATAGAGATAGACTTTGATCATGAGAGTGCCTTACAAACACCTTCATCTACTGGAATTTAAAACTTAGACTGACTCTTAGGACTTTCAAACATTCTTGACCCAAGAGCCTGCATTTGATACTGCTCCTTCTATTGTAGAGACTCTAAAAAATATGTTGACTACTCACCTTGAAGTCCTTGATTTACTACACAAATTGGCTCACATCATTCAAGGTGATGTGTCTGCTTTAGAAACCTCTCACAAAACCACCTAGAACTCTCATTATCACAATACTTGATGCAGGAGCATCCCAGGCTGCAGAATCAACAAAAATATTTGTATTCTTTTGTTTTCTTTCACTTTCAGTTTAGATCAGTCATTTATAGTTTCAGCATTTTGTATTGCATTTTACCACATATTAATACCAAATCTCATGGACTAGGACTTAGAATATTCATAATGCCATCTACATCATAGTCATATTTCAAGTGATTTGGATTTTTTTCCAAAGAGTTATCACTATAAGAAGATCATCAGTTTTCACAGAACAGAGGATCCAAGAAGTTAGTTGGAAGGAGAAGTTTGTGGAGCACTTTCATGACTTATGGAGCCTAATGAAATATCATACATGACACATAAGGACTAGATAGACCTTCCTTGAGGTCTGCACCAATTTTCATTCATTTGTGGAGCAATACCATATGTTGTAGGTCGACCTACTTGTTTCTACACGCTACATCTTTCATTGGAGTTTATAACCTCTTGTGGTCGACGCGGAGGATTCTTTGAGCTTGAAGATGATATATATATAGATCTCTTAGATGCATCAGGAAGACAATTCTTAGCTAGTGGTTTTAGAATGTGATTTAGAGTTTGAATTTATTTCGGGAAGGCACTTTAATGCCATATTTTGCATATCTGTTGTAACCTAGAAAGTAGGCTTGTGAGCCCTTGGTTGTAGCCCACATTTTGCCAGCATATGAACATTGTGATTCTTTGATATTTTGAATATTTGAATCTTCCATTGCATTCTATGATTGTGTTGTTTTTGTTGTGTTTACTCTACCTGCATGGTTTGGATAGTTCATTCTTTGAACCCTCCTACCATGACTGCACCAAGTGGTATCAGAGCAAAGTTTTGAATCCTTTGGGAAGCAAAGGAATTCTGTAAGATCTTGTGGTGAATAGAACACCAAATTGAGGCAGTCTACTTGCCTTTGTCAATAGCGTGGCAATTGTGAGGTAGTTGCTACCTTGTAATTAGATCACCGAATTAAGGCAGTTGCATCAAATCCTAGGAAGAGATGCCACTGAGGAGGATGCTTGCTATGGCCAATGTTGCTAGAAGAATGGAAGAAATGATAGAGATGATGAGGACAATGAAGGTTAGATTGGATGTTGTAGAAGAAGATAGAAGAAGAGGACTAAACCCTAAACATGATACTGAAAGTGATGATGAAGAATTTCAATCTACTGACCAAAATGAAGAAGCCCTAGAAGAAGAAGGATTAGATCAGGTGAAGATGTTCAAAGCTATTTCTAAGATTGGTAAGAGACCTAGAGTGGATGTACTAAACTATGCTAGAAATTTGAATCCTGAGGAATTGATTGATTGGATAAATGACTTGGAGGAATACTTTGAATATGAGGAAATTGAAGATCCAGAGAAAGTAAGATTTGCAAAAACTAATTTGAAGGGACATGCTGCCATTTGGTGGAAAGAAATTCAATTGGATAGGAATAGGAGAGGAAAAGAGAAGATCATAAAATGGGACAGAATGGTGACAAAGTTGAAGAATCAATTCATACCTGCTAACTATGAGTTGGAATTGTTGAAGAGATTGCAAAACCTAAAGCAAAAGGAGAAATTGGTGGAGTACACTGAAGAATTTCATAAGATGATCATAAGGACTGGACATAGTGAAGCAAGCAAAGAGAAAGTGGCAATATACATAAATGGATTGAGGATGAACATTCAAGAACTACATTTGGTGAGAATGACAACAATAGAAGAAGCATATCAGTTTACATTGAAAGTTGAAGATAAGTTGAATAAGAGGCATGAGCAAAGATAGAGAGGTAGAGGAGGTAAATTTAAAAGAGGTAGGACATATTCTGGAGGAGAAAGACCTTATGTGGAGTAAAACAAGGAAAGTGGTCCATACAAGAAGGAAGACAAAGATAGAAATTCATACCGGAGAGATGATAGGAATTTCTACCACAACAACAGAGGGAATCATAATTCTTACTGCAATAAAGGATATAGGAGAGATGAAAGAGGGTTTGATAAGAGATCATTTAGAGGAACTTGTTTTAAGTGTGGAGGTGAATGAAATAGAGCATTTGAATGTCATCAGGGAAGTACAAGCAAGAGAACAAAGAATAGTGCAAGAGCAGCTTATGCGGAGGAAGAACCTGTTGGATCACTTAGTTCAGTTGGAAAGCCAAAAGAGGGAGAGTCATTAGTCATGAGGAGAGCACTATTTCAAGTAGAGACAACTGAGGAACCACCACAAAGGAAAAGTTAGTTCCAGACAAGATGCAAATCAGGAGGTAAATGTTGTAAGGTTATCATTAATAGTGGTAGTATTGATAATTTGGTTTCAGAGGAGATGGTGACTAAGATGAACCTAGAGAGATTGAAACATCCTAAGCCCTACAAGACAACATGGATTCAAGATGAACATAAGGTACTGGTGAGTGAACAATGTTTGGTGAAATTCAATATAGGATCTTATAATGATGAAGTCTGGTGTAATATTATGCCAATGGATGTATGTCCTATATTGTTGCGGAGATGATGGCAGTATCATAGAAAGGCTATACATGATGGGAGAAAGAATACTTATACTATAAAATCAAATGGGAAGAAACATATCTTGATACCTTTGGAAGATGAGCCTAAGAGTGGGGTATGTGGGAATGCTAGAATCTATTTTGTAGATGGAAGGAAATTTTTGGATGGATTGAGACATGAGAATATGTGATTTGCTTTGATTCCAAAGAAGTGCGGAAGCCTAAGTGTAGAGACTATTACCAAAAAAGAAGAAGAACCACTGCCGGAGGAGATAACTGAATTGTTGACATAGTATGAAGAGATCATATCAGATAATGTGCCTGAAGGATTGCCACCAATTTGGAGTATTAGTCATCATATGGACCTTATACCTAGAGCTAGTTTGCCTAACAAAGTAGCACACCGGATGACACAAGTAGATAATGCAGAGCTAAATAGACAGTTACATGAGCTATTGAGGAAGGGATTGATTAGAGAAAGTTTAAGCCCATGTGTGGTACCTGCAGTGCTGGCACCTAAGAAAGATGGAGAATGGAGGATGTGTACGCACTCTAGAGTAATCAATAAAATTATTGTTAAGTATAGATTTCCATTGCCAAGGATGGATGACATCATAGATTGTTTGACTGGAGAAAAGTATTTCACAAAGATAGACTTGAAGAGTGGATACCATCAGATCAGGATCAGAGAAGGAGATGAATGGAAGACTGCATTTAAGACAAATGAAGGATTGTATGAATGGTTAGTGATGCCTTTTGGATTGACTAATGCACTAAGTACTTTCATGAGATTGATGAATGAGGTTTTGAAGAAATTCTTGGGTAAGTTTTTTATTGTATACATGGATGATATTCTAATTTTTAGTAAGACAAAGGAGGAACATTTGTGGCATATTAGACAAGTATTGCAGAGGTTGAGAGAATATAAATTGCTGATAAACATCAAGAAATGTAGTTTCATGAAGGAAGAATTGGTATACTTGGGATTTGTGATTTCTGTGGAGGGATTAAAGATTGATCTCGAGAAGGTTAGAGCAATTGTTGAGTGACCAACACCGGAGAACATTGGAGAGGTAAGATCATTTCATGGATTAACAAGTTTCTACTTGAAGTTCATCAGAAATTTTAGTTTAGTATGCATACCTATGATAGAGACAATGAGGGGTGACATAAAGGATTTTAAGTGGACGTCAAGAGTAGATAAGAGTTTTGAATTGTTGAAGTAGATAGTGACAGAGTAGCTAGTGTTAGCATTACAAGATTTTAACAAAGTATTTCAAGTAGATTGTGATGCTAGTGGAAGTGCAATAGGAGCAGTATTATGTAAAGAAGGGAGACCAGTAGCATATTTCAGTGAAAAGTTGAACGATGCAAGGAGAAGATATTCAATTTATGATCAGGAGTTCTATGCCATAATTCAAGCCTTGAAGGAGTGGAGACATTACTTGTTGCCTAAGGAATTTCTATTGTACACTGATCATCAAGCTTTGCAGTATTTGAACAATCAAGGAAAGTTGAATCAGAGACATATGAGATGGGTAGAGTTCATGCAGAGTTACACATTTGTATTGAAGCATAGGAGTGGGAAGTCAAAAAAAGTTGCAGATGCATTGAACAGAAGAAGGAATTTGCTAACAGAGATGAAAGTAGAAGTATAAGGATTTGAGGAATTGAAGCATAGGTATGAAGAGGATCTTGATTTTGCAGAACCATAGAAAGCATGCAAGGAACCTATTGTGACAAATAGAAGTAAATGGTTAGACTATTTCATTCAGGAGGATATGTTGTTTAAAGGAAATTGGTTGTGTATACCTAAGAGTTCAATAAGGGATAATTTGATAAAGGAGAAACATAGTGGTGGATTGGTAGGACATTTTGGAGCTGATAAGACGGTAGCTTTGGTAAGTGAACATTACTTTTGGGCTTAGATACATAAGGATGTAAGGAAGTTTGTGCAGAGTTGTAGAGTGTGTCAAGTTGCAAAAGGGAGTAGTCAGAATACTAGTTTGTATAAATCTTTGACAGTACCAGAGAGACATTGGGAAGATATAAGCATGGATTTCATATTAGGATTGCCAAAGACACAGAGGGGACATGATTCTATATTTGTAGTGGTGGACAAATTTTCAAAGATGTCACATTTCATTCCTTGTAAGAAGGCAAATGATGTGGTGCATGTTGCTAACCTATTTTTCAAGGAGATTGTTAGATTGCATGGATTACCTAAGAGTATAGTTTCAGATAGGGGTATAAGATTCATTGGATATTTTTGGAGGATATTGTGGAAGAAGATAAAGACAGACCTAAAGTTTAGTTCAACATTTCACCCACAAATAGATGGACAAACAGAAGTGGTAAATAGGAGTTTGGGTAACTTGCAGAGGTGTTTAGTAGGAGACAAAGCATGGAATTGGGATCTAATTCTACCGCAAGCAGAGTTTGCATACAATAATTTAGTGAATAGGAGTACAGGGAAGACACCATTTGAAGTTGTGACTGGAGTAACGCCTAGAGGAGTTGCAGAGTTGAGAGACATCAGTATGGAGAATAAGAGAAGTGTAGAAGCAAACAAATTTGCAGGATACATGGAGACACTACACAATCAGTTCAGGAAGCATTTAGAGGAGATGAATAGTAAGTATAAGGAGCAAGCAGATGAGAAGAGGAGACAAAGAATTTTTAGTTGCTGATGAAGTAATGGTATATTTGAGAAAGGAGAGATTTCCAATGGGGACATACAACAAACTAAAGATGAAGAAGTTTGGACCTTGTAAGATACTTAAGAAGTTTGATTTAAGAAATGTATATGAAGTAGAGCTACCAGAGACATTGGTATATCACCTATATTCAACATTACAGACCTATATCAGTATCATGAGGGAGAATCAAGTGACAAAATTGAAGATGGTTTGAAGAATTAGTTACTATAGCAACAATTGGAGTAGATAGAGGACATCTTGGATAGAAGAGTTGGATGTAGTACCAGTAGCAAAAAGTACAAATAATACCTAGTCAAGTGGAAAGGAAGACTGGAAGAAGATTCATCATGGATTTCTCGGGCTAAGGTAGACCACCTTGGTTTTCCTCTAGCCCCAAAAAAGTGAGGGACTCACTTTTTCAACATCCCCAGGTGTCTGATGCAGGATCATCCCAGGTTGTAGAGCAATCTTGCATTAACCAAAAATATTTGTATTCTTTTGTTTTCTTTCACTTTCAGTTCAGATTAGCCATTTGTAGTTTCATCATTTTGTACCACATTTTACTGCATATTAATACTAGAGCTCATGGAGTAGGACTTAGCATCTTCATAATTCATCTACATAATATTCATATTTCAAGTGAATTAGATTTGTTTCTTGAGATTTATCGCTATCAAAAGATCATTAGTTTTCACAGAATAGAGCATCCAGACAATCAGTTGGAAGGAGAAGATTGCAGAGCACTTTCATGACTTGTGGAGCCTAATTAAACATCATACATGACACATAAGGATCAGATAGCCTTCCTTGAGGTCCACAACAAGTTTCATCCATTTTCAGAGAAATACCATATGTTGTAGGCCGACCTACTTGTTTCTACACACTACATCTTTCATTGGAGTTTGTAACCTCTTGTGGCTGACACAGAGGATTCTTTGAGCTTGAAGATGATATATATAGATCTCTTAGATGCATTAGGAAGACAATTCTTAGCTAGTAGTTTTAGAATGTGATTTAGAGTTTGAATTTCTTTCAGGAAGGCACTTCAATGCCATATTTTACATATATGTTGTAAACCGGAAAGCAGGCCTGCGAGCCCTTGATTGTAGCCCACATTTTGCCAGCATATGAACATTGCAATTCTTTGATATTATGAATATATGAATCTTCCATTGCATTCTATGATTGTGTTGTTTCTATTGTGTTTACTCTTGCTGTATGGTTTGGATAGTTCATTCTTTGAACCCTCCTGCCATGACTGCACCAATACTCACACATAAATTTCTATGTCAATGCCTATCCCTAGTATTCACATGTCGATATCCACATAAGTGACCACTAGTGTTTTGTAAAATGTTTCATCATTAGGAAAAGTGAGGAACCCTATTCATTTATATGTATTTGTTCCCCCTTCCCAACCATTATCATTTGGTTCTATGGGTGGACACACCACTATTTCACACTTTGTGGCTCTACAAACACTTCCTTTATAGCCTATGACATCCATACCTTCATTTGACATTGCTATACCCGCTACTAGCACACCTCCTCTACACACTACAAATCCTAGATCATCAATCTACTCATGTAGAATGTTAGTAACCTTCAATAGTAGTTCACTTCTATTTCAACCACTTCTTCACAACACATCATATCACCCTATGTTTGTTGTAGTCCACTGTCATTATACATCCTTGCTACCCTATTTCCCATAGGCTTTGAAGTTCCTCAATTTGAAAAATATAATGGCAAAGGAGATCTCAAAACTCACATATCTTCTTTCACAACACTATGCACTAATTTCATCTTCCAAGATGAGTTGCTAGTGAAACTTCTCTCATGCTCATTGAAAGATGGTAGATCGGATTGGTTTTGTTCACTCCCTGATTATTTGATAAATTATTTTAGTCAAATCATTAACTAGTTTATACAACACTTCCAAACAAACATAGGACCCCAAACCACATTCATTGACCTAGTCTATTGTAAACAAGGGGCATAAGAGAAGGTTATCAATTTCATCTTCTAATACCGATAACTATTCTTGTAGACACCATATCCTCTCCTTGACTCTAATGTGTAGAGATTCATTATTGTAAACCTCCAACCTACACTTAGAGAGAAGAAATTAATCATTTAGTACCCCTCTTTTCTTCAACTATGCACCACTCTTAAAGACTATCAATAGTCCATTGACCAATTTGAGACATCTTCTACTTCGTCAACTCCTATTATATCTTGGAGTACTTCTAAAAAAAATTTAAGAAGGGTGTCACCAATTATTTCATAAACACATATTATTCCATTGTTAATGACAACATAGCCACCACACCTGTATCTAAGGCCATGGCTCTTATGACCTTGAGACAACAAAAGTTTAGAAAATTCATTACTTTGTCTAGGTCCCTTCAATCAGTGTTATAGTAGATCCTCACTCACAACCTAGTGTAGCTACCACCCATTAGACCCCTAGATCCAAAGAAGGCACTCCCAAACAATTATGATACCAAATCATTCTTTCATTATCATTAAGCACTAGGGCAGGACATAGAGTAGTGTATGCATCTTAAACACATCATGCAAGACCTCATCAACTCAAAAACCATTTAGGTCTCTGGGGAAAATGATAAAGGGAATAAGTTTGTAGCTAAATCAAACCAAAACCTTCGGATATATAGAAATTCCTTCCCTCCACACTCTTCCAACTTTGTTGATCTAGGATCTTCATCACCCAAGTTGGAAGAGGAGGTTAGTCCATCCAACTCTCATTTTTGCACCATGATAGCGGTAGTGGAAACCCAACCTCAAATACATCAGAGAAAGTCCACTATTGAAACATTCATCACATTTTATTTAGTTGACACTATTCTAAACGCACTTGATGGTCCTCTTTATGTTGCCACTCAATTCAATTTGAAAGCCCTTTGTGGCACTTTGTTTGATGACCCATTTGATATTTCTATCAGGACCCATGATGGCATGTGCCTTCCCACCTTGGGGTCAATTACCCTATAGGTCCAAGTAGAACCAAAGACCCTGGATATCTTATTTTCCATCATACCCACATTAGATCACTTCTGTACCTTGTTGGGCCAACCATGGCTCACAACAATGAAAACAATCTCTTTACTAATTCACAAATGTCTTAAGTTCCCACATAATAGAGTTGTGTACACAGTGCCTCATAATGGGTTCCAACCTCTAGTAGCGGGGTAACTCTTCCTTAGAATATTTTTGGTCATCCCCCACTAAACCAGTTTGACCCCAAGTAGACTTCTTATTTAGAGTCTAATCATGACATAAGGTGAGTCAAGATGGTTCTAGTGCTCCTCCTGCTTCTCGGCCCGATCCTTCCACTTCTAAGTCTGCTCTTTCTAGGTGTCTCCCTCAAGAGGTCTCCTAGCCTTTAGTGGTTTCTTTTGTTCCTCTTCCTGACCTAGTATAAGTAAGAGGAAAGCAACCCATGTTGGGAGACCCTCCCCATTCTTGTGAGGTTCACCAATATTCAACAGTTCCACTTTCTACTACCTATTTTATGGCTAGAGGAAATTGACACTATTGCATAACCCTAAGTCATACTTCTAAGGTCACTCAGCCTTCAATGGCTACTTCTAATCCTCTCCCTATCAAAATGGTAATTAATGAAAAGTGACCTATGTAGATAGACCCTCATGAACTTTCATCTACCACTTGACACAATAAACATGTCTGAGCTCGAAAGAATCATAGACATGTTACAACCAAAGCCCACACCAGTGAGTCCATAACCAATGAACAACCCCAAGATCTTGCTAGTCTAGCACCAAGAGGGTTCAAGTCATTTTGGATCCTTCCAGTGATCCTCTAATCATTCTCATTACCCCAAACCAGGTACCCTTTCTTGAACTACTCGAAATGCCTAATATTTCTATCATCTCCAAGGAAACATTGGATTTTCTAGTGCCTTTTCAACACATCTACCACCATATCTTCCCTTAGCTCTATCCAACCACACTTGATATAGAAATTTCATGCCCTCAACCCAAATGTAAGTAGGAACATTATCCCACTTTTCCTTTTCATAGACCAAAGAGTAATCTTTCTTCTCTATCATATCCTGATTCAGTGAAGACTTCTCCTCCACCTATCTCTATTGCTCTTGTAGCTCCCATTCCTAATGTTAATATTGAGTGGTAGTAGATTGTTCTTTATAAAGGAATGGCTCCAATGCCTTCCTCTCCTAAGGAATCTATTTTTGAGACAACTATGGATATCCCTTTGTTGTCATCAATTTTCATAAAATCATCGACCCTAGTTCATCTGAGGATGTTGTGGAGGACGTTGTTCCTATCACCACCCTTCCACATCTTAATGATGGTTATTTTCCTAGTATTTATCTAGTTGTGGTCCCACTAACTTGTCAACCTCCTCCCCCCTATGGTGAACAAGACTGGTAAGGAGATGATTTGCTAGATTTTGACCCTAAATAGTGGTATCTTCATCTCATTTGTATATATGTTGTTTGCCTCACTGTTTTATTACCCCTATATGCTTGCTTGATGTATGTTAATTTCTCCTAGAGGACCCATGTTACCCCCATAGGTACATGGATACAAGAGAAATAAAATGTCATAACATTCTTCTGTATGTACCTAATTTATTCTATTTGTCATATCCTTGGTTTTCTTGACATTTTGGGGATGATGAAAAGAATTGAGACATTTAGGTCTCTTCCATGTTGACCCAAAATTGTTCTTTGTTTTCCTTTTATGTACCATTTCTCCTATGTTCTTATTGTTCTACATGCTTGGGAGATGATGATAGTTCCATCTATGTCCTTTCATGATTATCATTCCAATATATTTATACTAACCCCAAGAATATAGATCCCTTAGTGTTATCTTCATGTAATTTTTGCTTTCATGTTATCTTTCATGTCCATCCTTGGCAACACCCCCATTATACCACCCCACACCAAGCATATTGATGGCATGCTCCTGAAGCACTTATCATTGTTCCTTTCAATATGTACCACTCCCTAAAGCATTTATCATTGCTCCATGCAACATTTACCACTCCCTGAACCTTTTATCTTTGCTCCCTACAACACTTTCTACTCCCTAAAGCATTTTTACCTTTTTTGTCTTAAGGGTTTCCTTTTATTTTTCTTTGCATGTGTGTGTTTGTTTGAATCTTTTTGTCTATGTATGCACTATATGTTTTATGCTTTCCCTTGTTTGTGTATTAGATCACGTGGTTTGGTAACATGCTTATTTTACAAATTATGTTAGATTTAATCCTTTCTTCTTCTATCTTCTAGGCTCACATGTTTCCTGACACTATGGTTTTGTAGGATTTGTAGTTCTTAATATTATGGATTTGTAGGTTCTAGATTGGAGGCATCTCACCTTCCACTTGAAGAATCTCTATGGCCTCTACAATATCCTTTTTATGGGTATCTTTTGATGGCATCCTATTTTAGTATTTTATGTACTTTAGCATGCTTAGCACTCAGTATCACTAGCTTGCTAAAGTGGGGGCAAAATGTAATGTCAAAAATTGCATACCCTATAATTTTCATTATGTCTTGCACTTGCCTTAGCGCCCATTCATATAGTATGTTCTAAGACTATTTATACTAGACTTGTTCCTATCTCCCTTAAACCAAAGTTTGCCTATAATTTGTACTAAAGAATTAGCCACACCACCTTTATGAGCACACGTGTCAAATCTAAGCCCATTTCCTCGAGATAGAAGAACAATGCGTAGACATCTATATGACCCATTAGAGTCATGTGCCATATAGATCCTTGAAATGTGTATACACTTGCATGCCACCACCTCATAATGCCTTCTGACAATCATAATGTCCCTACGGATGTGTCTAGCTATCTTTAGCATGTTTGACTGAACCAAATCCAAGGAAATCAAGAAAATTAGTAGGTTGCATTAAATGTCAAAATGAATTAAAAAGAAAGAGATCTCTCAAAAAAATTTGTAGAAGTTCTTCAAGAGTTTCCCAGAGTATTCTCCTTGGTTGCAAATACCTTGAGCCCTACATGTTGCAAGTTTAGCTTTGAGGTGTATCTGTGACTTTTACAATATTCATCATTGCACAAATCTATTTGGCATCCTTTTTGTAGGTTTCATTCAAGGAAGGAATAGCTTGTGAAAGAATCTTAAAGGATGGAGCTTCTCCCAAAAATTCCTCTAGGCTACCCACATCATTCTCTAAAATCAATCTTCATTAAATTTCTCAATAAGTAGAAACCATGATTTTCCTCTCAAATCTCTTCATAGTTTCATTGGAATCAAGCTCCCTAAAATCTTTGAATTCTAAAATACATTATTTAAAGCATTAGAAGTGAATTCTTGGCAAAGTTAAGTTTATTCATTGAAAATTCCTCTAAGTTTGTTACTGCTACAATATCCATCTTCTTACCCCATCATGTTCTCTTCATTAAATCCATTGATATAGTTCATTACTCTTGTCACATGATTCACACACTAGACCTAGTACTATTTCCCATAGACCAGGGAGATACTCCTAGATTGTTATTATGTCATTGTTTCTATTTCTTCAGCCCATCTGGAATATGAACACACATTGTTTTTATCCTCTATCATCTAGATGTTCATGGAGGTCAGAAGAGCTAATTGGGGGTTTGACCCTCTTGGAAAACTCCTAAATAGCCCCAACATTCTCTTCAATTCTTCCAGTAATAGTCTATATGAAGGTGGATCAATTGCACTGAGGTTTACGTATATATTTTTAGTTGTTTCCCATTGAACTATCTATTTATCTTCTAATTTCATCATTTGGATATTACACTTTTGTAGTTTTTTAGTTGTCTGAATCTATCTGTAGAACTGTCACATCCTGGAGATTCTGCAAACTGTACTCACTGTATGGACTATAGTGCAGGGTGTAGACATCCACATGACTTGATGCCATCCTTTCTAGAGGGCTCTAGATTCCAACAAGTATGGTAAGATCTATTATTTGTAATTCCAAATTTTGTTGTTGAAATTATAATTTGGTTTTTTGCAAATAAGCTCAATTGCAACCCAACTCTATCAAATGTTGAATAGGAATTGAGTAGAACTCTTTTCTAACCTCACACATGCAGGATATTCCATGTCAATTAGGATTGGACATCATCTTTGGATTTCTAGATTAGGAAGCTAAGTTTATTCAATCTTGAGTGAGAAAATTTGTAGTTCCATGAAGCATTAAGGTAGGGAGAAATGTATGTAGAAGGGAGGAGCTTCCTATAGATTTTTTTAAAACCGAAGAACTTGATACTATAATAATCAATCCACCTCCAGTCTTTCCACAAACTAGATTGATAAGGTAAAGCCAAAAGACTAGAAATCTCAAGCGGAACAAGTTGTTTTATTTGAAGGATGGGTTGTTTATCATTTGCGGAAAGGTTGAAGTGTATATTTTGAGAAGCTGCCAAGTCTTCCAAGTAAAACTATTGGGATCTCACAAGTCACTAAACACTTGAATGCCCTTTTTAAAAAGGTGTTTGCCTTTGAGTTACTTGTTAAGACCCAATGGTTTGTCTTCATGTTGAATTAAGTGGTTCCACCAAATGGAAGAGGTGGCAAAGCTTAGGCCATGACTCAAATATTTGTCATACTAGTACATATATTTTGAGGTGATTTGCTAGGATTTCTAGATGCAATAAATGGAGCAGATCCATGAGTTTTAAAAAAGGGAATGAGAAGGAGTTTATCCAACCAATTAATCCTACTCCAGGAAAGGTTGAATGAGGCATATTAGATACAAAAGCAGACAAGGAGTTTCCAAGGTGAGTCCTCCTCTAAAGCTCTAACAATCCATTTAGTAGCAAGATTAAATACCTTGGGTAAAAGGATCAATAATTCCAAGACCCTTTTGTTTTTAGGTTGGATACAATGAAGCCAAGATGTGGATGCAAGGCCTTTCTTATTACCCTATTTATCCCAAAGAAAGCTTCTAATCAATTGAGTCAACTACTTGTAGCAAGTCATGGAGGGAAGCCACCAAGATGAAATATACACATGGTTGGAAAGGAGAATTTTGGTGGCAACTTGGATATGGATAGCCATGGATAAGAAAGGGTTGGTCCAATTTAGAAATTTATTTTTTATTTTGGTCATGAACCAATTCCACATATACTTGAGGGTGACATTGTCACGTCTCGAACCTTGTGACCCTTTTTACTATTGGTTATTATCTTGATGGTTTTACTTTATGGTTAAATTGTGTAACCCTAAAATGTAAATGGTTGTAACTGATGAATACCTAGTTACTATGATTGAATTATGTTGCTTCAGCTATGGTTTTGAGACTAACCTTTTATTGTGATTTGGAGTGCAACTAAGCGCAGGTACTCGTTGAAGACAAGAACATGATTGAGGTAGAAATGTTCTAGCCACTTGGCAAGAACTGACAAGATGGACCCCAATACCTGCACACACCACTTAGTTTATGTAGCATCATGTCTTGTGTTTTGATTGATTCCATTAGAGTGAGATTGTTTATTTTCTATGTTCTCTTCCGATGTCTATTTCTGTCCCATAAATATCCCCATGAACGCATACATCTCTCTCTCTCATCTTGTATGAATAAATGAATATAGGTGTTATTAATTAGAATTGCAAAGTGATTATTTAAAACATTTATGATTTTTTTTATAAATATACGATTAAAATTGATTCAATTAATTAAAAGGTGTGACTCTTATTTATAATTAAAATTGTGTCTTAGGCAATTATAAAACTATTTATTTTTAAGAACGAAAAAGCTTTAATTCCTTCTAATAAAATTTAAATAAATTATATAAATTAATAAACATCTATTTAATTTGCTCTAGCATTTGACTTGAAAGTTGAAGCCTATAAATATTATAGTCTCTATATTTATAAATATAGAAAAAGAAAAATAAGAATGAAATGATAATATGATTTGAATAAATATATTTATCTTAAGAAATTTAAACATAAATATCCTTCCATGCAATTAAATGAAAAGATAAACTATTGCTATGTGGTGTTTCAAAATCTAATTATAAGTTTGAAATAGAAAGCATGCAAACAAAAAAGAGAAAATAAATTATTAAGAAGATAATAGCAAGAAGGATGGCACATGCACCATGCACTTTGATGGGAGTTAACTCCAAGAAGAACGAGAGTGCTAACGAGTGGAGGCACAATTCTTAGATCAGAGGAAAGATAAAAAGAAAAAAGGAAGCGAAGAAGAAAAGATCACACAAAAAACCCTCCCACAAGGCAGACATGAAAAATAGCAAAGAAATAATTATACAGTATACATAGCAAGGAGGAAAGAAGGGCTCAAGGAATTGGATTGCCTGTCTTGGCCTAGCAAAAGAACCCAATCACCGAATCTCCAAGACGAACCAGGTTTAGGTTTAAATTTTCTCTTACTTGTTAATGTTACATATTAGTTGTGATAAATGACTACCTTGTTAGCTTTAGACCAATAGTTTTTATGTGTTCAATCGTGTCAGTATGCAAGTGATTGATGCATCCTCTTTTTCAATTTTTCATAGACGTATTTTGTTGCCTCCATCTAGTTCCTCTGTGTACCTTTGAGCCGTCAGTTATTTTGGTCAAACTTCATTTTGGATCGACCTCTTTTATATAATTTGGGCCTGGTAAGAATTTAACTAATGGTTGCTGGGAAACGTATTCTTCTACCGGGAATGGGATTGGCCTCCAAGCTAGGTCTGAGTTATATCAATTTTTGTCTGTTTTGAGTGGTTAAGGTCAACCTTACTAGTTGACCATGCCTAAAGTACTTTGTGTATATTTGAATAGTCTCCATGAAATACTTCAGCGGCCCCACTATGGTTCAACCTGTGCAACAAAATGGATTCAGCCTATAGATATTTCTGCTTGCAAACTTGTAGGAGATCAGCCTGGTGTCATTTTTCTTTACTTGATTGGTTGTTTAAAACATTTGTCTTCCTCTACATTTCAAACGCCCTCCTTGTAATAATTAATGACTTTGTTCCTTATCTTTTGAATGACTATGTTTTCTTATGCACTTTTCAATGCCCTGTGTTTTGTCAAACCAACCCGTTTATTTATACATTAACTTTTGGCTGGTCCACTTAGAGTTTAAAAATTGACCTACCATGGAATTAAAATGGCTTCAGAGATATATTTACCCATATCTCACTCTCTTTCAACTGCTTCAGAGATATATTTACCCGTATCTCACTCTTTTTCAATGGATTCAAAGATATATTTATCTGTAACTCATTCTTTTTCAATGACATTACAATTTTTAAATAACTTTTCTTGTTATTGAAATCATGGCCTAATCAATTTTGGAAATCATTAAATGGCTAGTTGTAAACTTAAATAGCATGTGTGAATTGCTCACGCGACCCATGTGGGTAGTCAAGTGTAACGATCTCTTGTTTGTCGACCTTTAAGGCCATCATTCTTTCAACGTTCTAATTCCTTCAGAGAATGACGTTTTCTTTTACTTTTTCTAGTCTTCCTTTCTTATTTTATTTTTGGCCTCTCTTGTGTTATATCATTTTCCCTATTGTTTCTAACGTCCTCACTGCTATGTAAGCGTTGTCTGTACTATCCCAACATTTTTTTTGTGCTTTAAAATGCCTTGCAGTCATTTAAACAAATTCACCTGAATAGAATGTCTTCTTTGTGAAATGAAACAACTTCTTTATTTTAATGGATAACAATATTCTTATTTAGTATTCCTTAAACACCTTTGTGTGATCAAAGTGCCATGAGTAGATATGTATATGTATGGTGACCACGTACATAATTAAATCATGTAATGATCTTTTAAACCTATATGTGTATCACCTTAGTACTTGATAGTGGAGTACAACACTTAAAACCTTATGAAAATGTAATTAACTAAATACACTATGGTTCAATGGTAGAAACATGAAGAGTTAGATTACTTATGGAAATTAATAAGATGGATCCCTAAAATGTAAAGACTTTTATATGACCAACATGAGTGTAATTTGTGATCAAATATAGACAACTCGAGATAGTACTTGAGTGTTATACAATTCCTGTTTATAAGTTTCATGGGGAGATAAATTGTTTTGTTTTCTCGTTTACATATTATTATTGTATATGGGCACTGGGGTTATATTTTTATTTTTCTATGTGTATTGGGTTGCTTTTGGGCTAGGATGTCGAATGTGGGCAACAGAGATGGCTTTTCCCCTTTTCAGGATTTGACTGTAACTATTTTAAATTCTTGGGCCAAGCTAGGAATTCATTGAAATAGATGAATATTTGTCTAGCAAAACTTTATGTATATATATCTCTGCCACATTCTGTTGTGAGACATTTGCACATCATCATTTAGATTTGCATTTAGACATCAGGTTGCATTAGGTGTTCCTCCTGCCAGTTGTTTCTAGGTTGCTAGATGTTTCGTGTAGGGTTGGGCTTCCTTTGTGTTATGAAGGGATTTAGGGAAGTGTAATTGCTTCATGGTTGGGCAGAAAAGCAAATAAGTCATGTTTCCATCCCTTGACTTGCGGAAGACCATGTGGTTCAATGATGGCTAGAGAATTGTACAGACAATATTCATTTCTTGTAGCAGATTATTGTACTTAATTATTCATATGATTACTTGTGGCTTGCATGCCAAGTTGGACATTGTATATTCTTTATAGTGTTGATACTTAGTTTAAGCACATGGATTTGTAAGATGAAATTTCATTACTATTGATATGATTATGGAGATTTATCTTTTAACTATCTTATGATGTAATTATGCGGTTTATTTACTTCATATATTTTGTGTTAGAATGTGTACTTTACATTTGGTATTAGAGATTTGACACTAGGGCCTTTTTGGACTATTACGCTAAGTTGCAAATTTGATGCAGATTGGTCATCATGGATACAAGAAATACCAACTGAAGTGGAGGTTCAAACAATGGACAAAATGAAAGGAATCATGGTGATGCAAACAATGATCAATATGGAAGATTGGATTAAATTCTTGCTCTCTTAACCCAGTAGGGTACAAGAATGGATAATCTTGAGCAGGAGACCAGAGGGAACTGTAGAGAGCAAAATCAAAATAAAAACCAAAATCAAAATAAAAACCAAAATCAAGGAGGTGAAAATATGAATCAGGGTAATGAGAACCCAAGGGCGGATGCATAGAATGAGAATCCAAGGGTAGTGGTATGGATTCTTGAGATTGAAGTGAATGCGAATAATCAAGGAATGATTGCGGAGGAGTTGAGCAAAGAGCTCAAGAAAGTCTCACCACCCAAGTTTAATGGTAGGACCATTAGTGATGGAGCTGAAGCATGGATCATTGAAATGGAAAAATACTTTGAGCTCCAAAATATTTCAAATGAGACGAAGGCAATGTGGGGTTCCTACTAGCTTACTGGAGAAACGACAACATGGTGGGATAATGAAAAAGTAGATAAAAGATTGTTGCCTGGTGAAATTACTTGGGAAATTTTCCTATAGCTCTTCAGGAAAAGATGGTTACCACAACTCTTCTTTGGTAAGAAGATGATAGAGTTTCAAAATTTGACTCAAGGAGGAATGTCAGTAACCTAGTATTGGGAAAAATTCTCTCACTTACTTAAGTATGTTTCGCAGTACCAGATGGACGAGAGATTCTGAATCAGGAAGTTTATCATGGGCTTAAGGCCCCAGATTGGAGTGGATGTAGACATTTACAATCCATTGACCATGGACACAGTTTTTGAGAAAGCCATTAAGCAAGAACAGAAGCTGCAACATGCAGCTAGTTATCGTAAGCAGAGAGATGCGAAGTTTGCAAACAAGAGGTCCTAGAATTATAAAAACAATCAGAATAACAACCAAGGCAATAACATTTGGCAGATCAGAAACTTGAAGAGAGGTAATAACTCTCAAGATGGGAATGGTGGAAATCAGAACAGAGGAAACAAAAGAGGTGGTTACAACAATAACAATAACAACCGTAACAACAATCAACGGGATAGGTTAGAGGGACCCAGGGCACCATGTGGTAGATCCTGTATTTGCGAAGTAGAGCATTATGCTAACACTTGTCCCCAGAGATCAACATGAAGAGGAAACATGAATAAGCAGGGAGCAGCTCAGCACTAGATACATGCCGCAGTAGATAATCGGCAAGATGACTTTTAGGTAGCACCTATATAGTTTCAAGGTAAGCTCTATGGACTTCCTATTTCTATTTTGATTGATATTGGTGCCACAGAATGTTTTGTAAATACTAGTGTAGTATCAAAGTTATCTATTAGACTTGGGCATATGGAAAACTTTTGGATGGTACAATATGGTAATAGAGCAGAAAAGAGAGTAGACTCATGTATAGCATGTAGTGAATTAGAGCCCAAGTTTTCAAATGCAAGTCAATATGTATGTAGCACCTTTAGGGTCTTATGATGTGATATTGGGAATCAACTGGTTATCTGAACATAAGTCATTAGTAAATTGTGAAGATAAGGTTGTTAAATGTTTGGATGACCTAGGAAATTAGGTGGAGATTAATGGATCTAAGAAACCTTTAGAGCTCAGACAAATCTCGGCTATGTAGTTGAAGAAATCCAAGAGGAAAGGGTGTGCCATTTATGTTGTTCAAGTAAAAGACCTTGACAATGAGCAGTCAACATTTAATGACTATCCAATCCTTAGAGAATTTTGATATGTGTTCCCTATAGAGTTGACAAAGTTGCCACCAAAGAGAGAATTTGACTTCTCAATTGATTTGCTACCAGGGACTAAGCCACAATCTAAGGCACCCTACAGGATGACTACTATAGAATTGTATGAGCTTAAGGCACAATTGCAGGAGTTGCTAAATCAATGGTTCATAAGACCTAGTGTGTCGCCATGAGACACACAAATGATCTTTGTAAAGAAGAAGGATGGGACTTTGCGTTTATGCATTGATTATAGGATGTTTAACAAAGCTACTATAAATAACAAGTACCCACTCCCTAGAATAGATGAGCTCTTTAATCAGATGAAGGGAGCTACGGTGTTCTCAAAGATAGACCTGAGATTTGACTACCATCAGTTGTAGATTAAGGATGAAGACATCCCAAAGATGGCTTTTAGAACTTGCTATGGTCACTACGAGTTCACAGCGGTACCATTCAGGTTGACTAATGCTCAAACAACCTTCATGAATTTGATGAATAGCATTTTTAGTGATTGCTTAAATGATTTTGTGTTGATCTTTCTTGATAATATATTGATATATTCTAAATTAGTGGAAGAGCACGAGAAGCATTTGAGGATAGTATTACAGTGCCTAAGAGAGTGGAAACTATATGGTAAGCTAAGTGTACATTCTATCAAGATAAGGTGCACTATCTTGGTCATGTGATCTTAGCTGAAGGGATTGTAGTAGACCCTGAGAAGATTAAGGCAATAATGGAATGGCCTGCACTTTAGAGTGTGATAGAATTCAGAAGTTTTATGGGACTTGCTGGATATTATAGAAAGTTTGTGGAAGGGTTCTCAATTATAGCAACACCAATTAGCTCACTACAGAAGAAAGGTAAAAAGTTTGAATGGACAGAAAGATGTGAGCAAGATTTCCAAGTGTTAAAGGAAAAGCTCACAACTACTCCTATCTTGATGATACCAGATCCTAATGGTCATTTCACAGTTATAACTGATGCTTCGGAGGAGTAGGAGGGGTGTTGATGTAGAATTAGAAAGTAGTTGCAAATGAGTCAAGGAAGCTAAAGCAATATTTGTTAAACTATACGCCGCATGACCTTGAGTTAGCTGCCATAGTACACACACTATAGATGTGAAGGCATTATCTTCTAGGTAAGCCCTTTGAGTTAAAGATAGATCATTTAGGGCTAAAGTACATTTTCACTCAACCTAACCTTAATGCACGACAGAGAAGATGGTTAGAATTCCTCAGTGAGTATGACTTTGGAATCGAGTACATAAAAGGAAAGGAGAATAGAGTAGCAGATGCTCTTAGTAGGAGAAGACATCTGGCTACCATAGTTACCACGAGATCTAATTTGAGACAAAGAGTAATACAAAATCTTCAGGGGGATGAACATTATGATAGGGTGAATAAAGCTTTGGAAGCAAATCCCTTAGACCATTTGTTTGATGGTTATGTGATTGAGTCTGATGGATTGTTGTAATATCAGGGAAGGATGTATATTCTTGACTTAGGAGAGTTGAGAAAGTTAGTGCTCGAGGAGATCCAGAATGCACCATATTCGGGGCACCCTTGAGTGACCAAGATGATCGAAGGTTTGAGACCCTTATACTTTTGGCCTAGACTAAAAAAGGATGTAACATAATTTGTGGCTTGATGCTGAGAGTGTCAGTGAGTCAAGGCTGAGCATGTGCATTCGGCAGGGTTGTTGTACCCACACAGTGCTCCTAAACATAAATGGCAAGTGATAAGTATGTATTTTATTCAAGGGTTTCCCATGTCCAATAATTGACATGATGTCATCTTGGTAGTTGTGGAAAAGTTGACTAAAGTAGCACATTTTATCCTAGGGAATCTTTCAAATGGTTCATTGGTATTAGCTAAGAAGTTCGTTCAGGAGATCTTTCGATTGCATGGAGTACCAGAGATGATCATTTCAGATTGTGACACTCGCATGACATCCAGATTTTGGACAACTCTGAATGCAGCCTTGAGAACTAAGTTGAATTTTAGTTTGGCATATCATCCTCAAATGGATGGTCAGATGGAAAGAGTCAATCAGGTTGTAGAAGACCTTCTTAGGATGTATTGTATGGATCAACAATACAAATGGGAGGAGTATCTTCCATTAGTGGAGTTCGCATACAACAATTCATACCATGCATCATTGGGAATGGCTCCATTCAAAGCTCTTTGTGGGTGTAGGTGTCGAACACCTATTAGTTGGGACAAGGTGGAAAACCGAATAGTGATTGGTCCTGGCATGCTTAGGGAGATGGACGATCAGAATAGGTTGATAAAAGAGAAACTAAAGTAAGCTTCAGATTGTCATAAGAGTTATGCAGATAGAAATAGGATGCCTAGACAGTTCTTAGTTGGTGACAAAGTCTTCCCGAGGGTCAAGCCTCAGAAGATTTCATTTTCATTTGGCAAAGAATCTAAACTTGCTCCTCAATTTGTAGGACCATTTGATTTCTTGGAAGTGATCAATCAGGTAGCTTATCAACTTGCTCTACCGCTTCTCTTTCCAGAATCCATAATGTTTTTCATGTGTCTACTTAAGTCTTATCATCCTGTTGCTTTGCATATTCTTGATTGGCATGCCTTATAGGTACAGGATCCAGGAGTGGTGCTAGTGGAGCCCATTCGAATTTTGGAGAGGCACAGTGTTAAGTTGTGTAATAGGGAGATTGCGCAATACAAGGTCCAGTGGGAACAATATTCTGTGGACAGTGCCACATGGGAGGATGTTGAGGAGATTGATAGATCTTTTCCTCATTTGGGGGATTTAGTATAGTTTCTTTGTTTTATGCATAGTAGATGATACCTTGAGATACTGTTATTGTTTGATGATACTTTGGATACATTGTTAAGTGATAGATTGATACATTATTATTTTCAGTTTGTGTAATAAGACATCAGGACGTTGTCTCTTCCTAGTGGGAAGGATGTCACATCTCAAACCTTGTGACCCTTTTTACTATTGGTTATTATCTTGATGGTTTTACTTTATGGTTAAATTGTGTAACCCTAACATGTAAATGGTTGTAATTGATGAATACCTAGTTACTATGACTGAATTATGTTGCTTCAGCTATGGTTTTGAGACTAACCCATTGATGTGATTTGGAGTGTGACTGAGCATAGGTACTCATTGAAGATGAGAACATGATTGAGGTAGGAATGTTCTAGCCGCTCGACAAGAACTGACAAGATGGACCCTGCTACCTGCACACACCACTTAGTTTATGTAGCATAATGTCTTGCATTTTGATTGATTCCATTGGAGTGAGATTTTTTTATTTTCTATGTTCTCCTCCGACATCTATTTTTGTCACAAAAATATCCCCATGAATACATACATCTCTCTCTCATCATGCATGAATAAACAAATATAGGTGTTATTAATTAGAATTGCAAAGTGATTATTGAAATAGTTATGATTTTTTTTATGAATATATGATTAAAATTGATTCAATTAATTAAAAGGTGTGACTCTTATTTATAATTAAAATTGTGTCTTAGGAAATTATAAAACTATTTGTTTTTAAGCATGAAAAAGCTTTAGTTCCTTCTAATAAAATTTAAATATATTATATAAATTAATAAACATCTGTTTAATTTGCTCTAGCATTTGACTTGAAAGTTGAAGCCTATAAATAATATATTCTCTATATTTATAAATATAGAAAAAGAAAAATAAGAATGAAATGATTTTATGATTCAAATAAATATATTTATCTTAAGAAATTTAAACATAAACATCCTTCCATGCAATTAAACCAAAAGATAAACTATTGCTATGTGGAGTTTTGAAATCTAATTATAAGTTTGAAATAGAAAGCATGCAAACAAAAAAGTGAAAATAAATTATTAAGAAGATAATAGCAAGAAGGCTGGCACATGCACTGTGCGCTTTGATAGGAGTTAACTCCAAGAAGAATGGGAGTGCTAAGGAGTGGATGCACCATTCTTAGAATAGAGAAAAGATAAAAAGAAAAAAAGGTAGTGAAGAAAAAAAGAACACAAGAAAAACCCTCCCACAAGGTAGACAGGAAAAATAGCAGAGAAAGAATTATACAGTATACGCAGCAAGGAGGAAAGAAGGGCTTAGGGAACTGGATTGCTTGTCTTGGCCTAGCAAAAGAACCCAATCACCGAATCTCCAAGACGAACTAGGTTCCTTTAAATTTTATTTTACTTGTTAATGTTGCATATTAGTTGTGATAAATGACTACCTTGTTAGCTTCAGACTAGTAGTTTGTATGTGTTCAATCGTGCTAGTATGCAAGTAATTGTTGCATCCTCTTTTTGGCTTTTTTGTAGACATCTTTTGTTTCCTCTGTCTAGCTCCTCTGTGTACCTTTGAGCCATCAGTTGTTTTGGTCAAACTTCATTTTGGATTGGCCTCCTCTTTTCTATAATTTGGTCCTGGTAAGAATTTAACCAACAGTTGTTGCGAAACATATTCTTTTACCGGGAATGAGATTGACCTCCAAGATAGGCCTGAGTTATATCAATTTTTGTCTATTTTGAGTGGTTAAGGTCAACCTTACCAACTGACCCTGCCTAAACTACTTTGTGTATATTTGAATGTTCTACGTGAAATACTTCAGCGGCCCCACTATGGTACGGCCTGTGCAGCAAAATGGATTCAGCTTGTAGATATTTTTGCTTGCAAACTCATAGGAGATCGAACAGGTGTCATTTCTCTTTTCTTGGTTTGTTGTTTAAAACATTTGTCTCCCTGCTACATTTCAAATGCCCTCCTTGTAATAATTAATGGCTTTGTTCCTTATCTTTTGAATGACTGTGTTTTCTTATGCGCTTTTCAATGCTCTGTGTTTAGTCAAACCAACCCATTTATTTATACATTAACTTTTAGCTGGTCCGCTTAGAGTTTAACAATCAACATACCATGGACTTAAAATGGCTTCAGAGATATATTTACCCATATCTCACTCTTTTTCAATAACATTATAATTTTTAAACAACTTTTCTTGTTATTGAAATCATGACCTGATCAATTTTGAAAATCATTAAATGGCCAGTTGTAAACTTAAGCAACATGTGTGAACTTCTCATGCAGCCTGTGTGGGTAGTCAAGTGTAATAACCTCTTATTGGTTGACCTTTATGGCCATCATTCTTTCAACGCCCTAATTCCTTTAGAGAATGATGTTTTCTTTTACTTCTGTCGGTCGTCCTTTCTTATTTTATTTTTGGCCTCTCCTGTGTTATATCATTTTCCCTATCATTTCTAATGTCCTCACTGCTGTGTAAACGTTGTCTCTACTATCCCAGCATTTTTTTTGTGCTTTAAAATGCCTTGCAGTCATTTAAACGAATTCGCCTAAATAGAATGTCTTCTTTGTGAAATGAAACGACTTCTTTATTTTAATGGATAATAATATTCTTATTTAGCATTCCTTAAACAACTTTGTGCAATCAAAGTGCCATGAGTAGATATGTATATGTATGGTGACCATGTACATAATTAAATCATGTAATGATATGTTAAACCTATACGTGTATCACCTTAGTACTCGATAGTGGAGTACAACACTTAAAACCTTATGAAAATGTAATTAAAAAAATACACTATGGTTTAATGGTAGAAACATGACGAGTTAGATTACTTATGGAAATTAATAAGATGGATTCCTAAAATGCAAAGAATTTTATATGACCAACATGAGTGCAATCTGTGATCAAATATAGACAACTTAGGATAGTACTTGAGTGTTATACGATTCTTGTTTATAAGTTTCATGGGGAGATAGACTGTTTTGTTTTCTCATTTACATATGATTCCTATAAATGGGCACTGGGGTTATATTTTTCTTTTTCTATGTGTATTGGGTTGATTTTGGTCTAAGATGTCGAATGTGGGCAATAGAGATGGCTTTTCCTATTTTTGGGATTTGATCGTAACTATTTTAAATGCTTGGACCAAGCTAGGAATTCATTGAAATAGATTAATATTTATCTAGCAAAACTTTATGTATATATCTCTACCACATCCTGTTGTGAGACATTTGCACATTATCATTTAGATTTGCATTTGGACATCAGGTTGCATCGGTTGTTCACTCCTGCCAGTTGTTTCTAGGTTGCTAGATGTTTCGTGCAAGGCTAGATTTCCTTCATGTTATGAAGGGATCTGGGGAAGTGTAATTGCTTCATGGTTGGGCAGAAAAGCATTGGAGTCATGTTCTTGTCTCTCAGCTTGCGGAAGACCATGTGGGTTAGTGGTGGCTGGAGAGTTGTATAGATAATATTCATTTCTTGTAGTAGATTATTTTACTTAATTATTCATATGATTACTTGTGGCTTGCGTACCAAGTTGGACATTGTATATTCTTTATAGTGTTAATACATAGTTTAAGCACATGGATTTGTAAGATGTAATTTCATTATTACTAATATGATTATGGAGATTTATCTTTTAACTGTTTTAAGAAGTAATTATGCATTTTATTTACTTTAGTAACTTTTGTGTTAGAATGTGTACTTTACAGACATTAATGCCAAATGGAATGTCAATATAATATGGATGGTGCCATGTTTAATTTCTTTCCATCCACTAGGAATCCAAGGGGGGTGAGGACTTGGGCAAGTCATGATGAAATCAATTTTATGCATGGCCAACTTAGATCTTGAGATGGTGCAAAATAGTTGCAAAATATGTAATGTGTGGGTAACTTTAGTAGTTGACTTTTGGATAAACAACATGCTATCATCAATAAAGTGGGAGTTAAGGGTGTGAGTGTTGCTAGGTAGCAAAATGCCTTGAATAAGCTTGGTGGACAAGGCATGTTGGCAAAGATAACCAAGAGCATTAACAACAATGATGAAGAGGAATGAGGCAAGGGGGTAGCCATGGCAAATAGATTTTTGCAAGAGAAATTGGGGGGAGAGAACCATTGATGGCTATTCTGGAATTGGCATCCATGAACAATATTTTGACATGATTGCATATCATAGGTCTGAATCCCAACCATTTTAGCATATTAAGAATGAATGGCCAGTGGATGTGGTCATAATCCTTATCAAAGTTGTTATGTCATAAAATGTCCCCCTGGGACTTTTACCTCCTAAGTTTAGTACCTGGGTCACTTAGATTTAATCATGCATGTTTCAAATGAATCCCGAATCAAAATTCCCCGAAACCCATGTCAAATGGGACCTAGGGGTGAACCTTAAGAATAATATGGACCCAAAATATGCCCTTGGACTTGGGCACCCGTGCCCTTGTCCTGCCCTATTTTGTTGAGGTCCTAAATTTGAATGTCGGTTTGTGACCGTTAAAAGGGTTTCCTTGTCAACATCTTAAGTTTGAATTATGAAATCTTACTGGGAATGCATATATAATCATGTTTAGGACTTCATTTTCTAACTAGATGGATAATGCAAACTTGTGATCTTATGCTAAGGATACTTAAGGCTTTCATTGTGTTTTTCTATGCTCAAAATCATGACCTCGGTTGCCTAGGGCTGTCGAGTCAGATTTTGGCATGCACACAGACCCTTCCCTCCTTGCCACGGGGTGAACCACCATGTCACTCACTCTCGTGGAAGTAGCCAGTCAAGAGGAGGCAAGACACGGAGGTGGTCTAGCTTGTTGGAGAGTTGGACTTCATGGAGAGGGGTTGGCATGTCCTGCGGCCTTTGTTGTTGTGTGCTAATGTAGATGTTTCGTTCAATGATTGTTGTTGTAGAGATAACCGTATGACCTGAAGGGCCACTAGTTACTCTTCTTCTATTAGGGTTTCTTCTATTCCACCTCTGTGTGGGTAAGTTGTTACTTTCATTGATGGCTTGTTGTCTTTCAAAGTATCGAATGAATGCTTGTTGTAGCAATAGTTGAATATGCTCTTCTGTTTGTTCGAGGACAAACGGATCCTATTGTGCTCACAGATGGATCTCCTCAATCTCACCAAGGATTGCCCTCACCCACTCACCTCTTAATCCTAGGCACATTCGTGAGCTGAGACAAGAGATAGGTGTATGTGCACTAACCTTGACTAGATTTTGGGTTTGACTTAGGGTTTTGGTTGACCTAAGGTTTAGTCATGCATTGACTTTTGTTGACCTTGTGATGATATCAAGGGTTTGACTGAATAGTTGACCATGGTTAACCTTGTGATAGTATCAAGGGTTTGCAAGTTATCTATGTGCCTAATATTTTTGTTCTTTTCTTGAATTTTACAAATGCAATGCTATATGAAATGCAAAACTTGTTTTTGTGCTTTTTTTGGTATTTTGGAAATAAAAGATACTTTTTAATTTAGGAAAGGAAATATGAATGCAACTAGAATGAATTTTACCTAATGAAATTATTCTATGTTTTTGGGGTTTTTGAATGTTTTGAAATGATTTAATCTAGAAAAGAAAATTGCAAGTAAATGAATTAAACTATGAATGCAAATTACCTCTAGAATACTAGATCTAACTTTTCTATCAAGGAAAAAACAATAAATTACTAATCCCAAGAGCAATTTTAATTTTCTAATTACTATCAATTGACAAAAAGCATAGAGGACCTTGAAATAAAGAAGACTTGTGAGCCTCCACTACCTTGAGAAATCCTTGATGGCAACCACGTATCCTCTTGAAGCAATGGGAAGACCTCTTGGCGACAAGTCAACACAAAGAAGCAAAAGAATCTTAAGAAGATTTGCAAAGAGAGCTCAATGAGAGATGTTGATGAGCATGATGGCATTGCTTGAAGCAGCATAAGGATGCTTGAAGAGCTTTATGTGAAAGCTTGATGAACAATGAACAAATAAAAGGCGCCTTCGTCTTGTGTGAGCATGTGAGGCCTACCCTTTTCATTCCCGTTCATTTGACTAATTGCCATACTGTTGTTGATACTTTTAGACTTGTGGGACTATTGATCCTGGATTCCTGAACTATTAGACTTTATTATGTTAAAGGAAAACTAATTGGGTGATGTTAGATAGATGCTTGTATTAAGAGAAAACAAATTGGGTGATGTTAGATAGATGTTTATTTTATAGGAAAACTAATTGGGTGATGTTAGATAGGTGCTTGTATTAAGAGAAAACAAATTGGGTGATGTTAGATAGATGTTTATATTATAGGAAAACTAATTGGGTGATGTTAGATAGATGCTTGATATTAAAGGAAAACTAATTGGGTGATGTTAGTTAGAAAATTGTAATGTGATTTCCTTTATGCTTAAGAGAACTTGTGATATCTTATGCGAGTGCAAGTTTTAATTTATTTCGGCTATGCTATTGATATGTGGAATTAACTTTGCAACTGAGTGCGCAGGTATTTCTAACCAACCACAGATACTGGAGATCATCCCACACTCGATGTTGTAATCCCTTGTGAAGTCGATCTAGTTCCACGAGGAACTAAGATCAACTCTGTGTATGATGAGATGTTGTAATGTTATTTTGCATGTGGTCAATTGGGTTAAGTCTAACCTCTTTTCATTTGAATTATAATTTGTGTTGTAAGAATAGTCTTTGAATTACATTTTTAAATTTTTGTAGACCCTTTTCATGTGTTTTAACTTGACCCTGGGTGCTCTAACTAGGCTAAACTTGACCCTGGGTTATACCCCATGGGTCTAGGGTCCTTTTTGACATGGGTAACCCTTGGTAGACCTCCATATGGTCACCTTAACTTAACACTAAAGTTAAGTGACGAATTTGGAGGCATGGGAGGGAGAGGATGAGTGGTTCCAACACTCAACCCCATCCCTTTTCACTTCCCAAGGTTGGAGATGACTCCAAGACCCACCAATTGTGGAGGACTTGACTTCAAGTCTCTCTCACAATTGGTGAGAGTACCCATGGAGTTGTGTGGTCCTTCTTGAGAGGAAAGGAAGGGGACACATGTGTAACCCTTTCCCTCTTTAACTCCCCTTTTATCTCCCATATGTTGGAGAGAGGACATGTGGTAAGGAGTGAGGGAGACTTGGGGATGGGTGAGTGACATGTGTCAATACCCATCCCTTGGGACATGCTTGTAGTGGGGAGGAAGAGTTAGGAGATGACAAGTGTCACCTCCCCATTCCTCTAAGCTCATGGGTTCGGCTTATTTTAATCCCACTTGGGATAGGGTGAGGGGTTGTTGAATTTTTGAGAATTTTAATGGTTTGAAGTTTGATTTTGGCGAAAAATATAGAGGCAATTTGGTGGCTTATGTTGGAGGAGATTTTGGAGGAGCTCTACATCAACTTCTTCCATAATAGGGCTTTTAAAGGTTGGTTTTCAAGGCTAAGGCCTTCCTTTTGTATTTTAGTTGCTTGCATGATGCATATGCGTGTGTTTTACTTCCTTGAGTGTTAATGTTATTGTGGGGAAATTTTGTGGGGTGTTGTAAGAGCCTCTCTCACTTGGGAGAGAATGCTCAACAAGTGTGGGGTAGGGGAGGAGTGATCCTCCTCGGGGTCATTACCTTGTTTTGGGAAAAAGCCTTGAGGGCAATTTATGTGATTTTGAGCAATTTGATACATGGGTTGAGAGCCAAAATATGAATACTTTTGGAAATTTTGTTAACATGTTGGCTTGAGGCCATAAGAGAAATTGTGTTGAGATATTTTGAAGGAGTGGCACTCTTGAGTTGAGTGTGTCCACTCTCCTACCCCTTTGAACTCACCTTGGTTGAGTTCGTGTATTGTGTTTTTGTATGGGTGTAATATTGTGTTTTTGGGATGTTTGTGTGCCTTATTGTGAAGTGGATTTGAGTTCCCTAGGTGTGTGGATGACCTCCCTGGCTCAGGGGTGACCCTCTTGCGGGTCTACGGTAGGGAGGAGAGCAAGATGTGTGGTTTTCTTTTCCAATTTGTGTGATATGCAGGTTCCTTGGAGCTTAGTGTGAAGTTGAAGAAATTTCTTTGTCTTGGAAAAATATTTTATTTTCCTTTACTCTTAAAACTCATGAGGGAGAGCTTGGTCTTCTTAGGAGATCTTACCATTGTTAGTTTTCAAGATGAGAACTTGGTTCTCTCTTTTGGTTGTAAAATTATATTCTTGAAGTTGTGTGTGTGTGGGGCATTTCTCTTTGATTTGAAAGTTAGAAATTATTAATTTAAATGTATATTATTCAAAGGATGAATTGAAGAAAGTTTGTTATAATCTATTTCATTGAATTTTATTATAGAAATATCAATTTTGCTAAGTTATGAAGTTGTTGTTGTGACAATAAAGAAAGTTGTAATTTGTTACTATGGAAAGGAAGAAAAATTGGTTGTAGTTATTTATTATAGGCATTTTAAATTACTTAATTATAATTGCTTCTCTCTTTAAAAAAATGTGTAAATTTTAGTCATACAATGTATTTACTTGTAAGAATAACAATGAGTTCTTTCCATGTATTAGAATTGATAAAAAGAAAAAAAAAGTGTGATTGCATATTTTACAAATTTGTTTAAAATAGAAAATCTATGAGTATAATGAAAGAAAGTTAAAGTTAAAAATATATAGTTTTATTTAAGTGTGTGTTTTAAATGAATGTGTTTACAAGAATTAAAAATGGCAAACTAATTTTAGAATTTTGCTTATTACATTTGGAAATTCATATATATATATATATATATATATTCAATGTT
The DNA here is from genome assembly GCA_027924645.1 of Cunninghamia lanceolata. NCBI lineage: Eukaryota > Viridiplantae > Streptophyta > Pinopsida > Cupressales > Cupressaceae > Cunninghamia > Cunninghamia lanceolata. The sequence goes on from BSBN01001310.1 coordinate 1,880,596, forward strand.
AATTTTATTATATTAATTAAACTGTATTTTGAGTGGGATCATGAAAATGATCTGTGTGTATCATTTATATATATATATATAAATATATATATTGATTTAAAATAAGTTAAAATTAAAAATTAAGAAAATGAATTTAACAACCACTGTAATTCATTGAAGTGACTATTTTTTTTACAGTCTGCGATTTGTATCATGGGGCAAACATTTACATTGGTGTGGGGGGGTTCGAACCCCCCACCACCGATCTATTGATGTTGGGTGTGGGGAGGGGGGCGGAGCCCCCACCCACACCCCTGTTGCTTTGAACCCCGTGACCTCTACTAACTTTTCTGCCACGGCCCATCTCCCTAAACTCCGCCACAGTCTCCACCGCGGTCTCCACCGTGAGCCTCGCCCCTGCGTAGTCTGTTTCACCCACTGTTGCGCGACCACTCTAAACCTCCACCCTCCTTCACCACTCCATTGTGGCTCCCCTCTGTGCTCCCTCACAGCACCACCACTCTGTGGTACTTCACCAAGCACCGTCGCCTTTGCACACATCCCTGCCAAAACAAAACAAAATAAAAGTTAGGGTTTCCTTGTTATTCAAATGAAAAAATATGAAAATAAAACAATAAGCATATATTTATATATAGGAAACCTAACATATGTGTAGGAATACACAACACTAAGAGGGGGGGGTGAATTAGTGTTGTTAACAATTTTAACACTTTTTACACCTTTTGACTAATTTAATTTCACATTTATAGAATTCTTCAGATAGAACAAAAATTATGCAGAGTATCAACACAAAATTTGACACAAGAAATTTCCCGAGTGGAAAACCCTCCTGGGGTATAAAAACCACTCAACTGCCTCACTGGCTTAACAAAAATTTCAGATTACAATTGTCTCACTGACATTACAATTTTGCCTCACTGGCATATTGTACTTCTCTGCATGTCTCATTGACATTACAACATCAAAAATTTCATTGAAAAGCTCAGGGGGTTTCCCTGTTTCAATAAAGCAACATCTTATTTCTCCTTTACAAAAACAAACAAAAATATATTCTCTGCAATCAAATCAACCTTCAACTATTATCATCATATCATCTACTATCAATCAATTGCAACATATCTCATACCTTTGCAAGATAATCCCAAAATCAATTTACAATTTCATCAAATTTCACACTGCAATTTTGAAAAGTTAACCCTCTCTGAAAAATTGTTATCTTTCAACACTTCCACCTTCTCTGGTAAAATATTGATCCTGATTGAAAACTTAATTCATTTGATGCATCATCACACTTCTAAAATTGAACATATCTCACTGTCAAGAAAAATGTCTCTTCATGCCTCAAACATACCTTCAATACAAAAACACATTTCTCTGCAAGCTAATGTATTGAATTGACATCATCAATTATTCATCATCTTCAAATCACTTATTTAATCTAGTCTTCAAACACTTTTCATGCCTCTGCAACACATCAAAAACTTCATTTCAATTTTCCAACGAATAAACCTTCTTCACAATTTTAACATCCTGTATCTCTGCAACAAAACTGATGTGCCATCTTTTCTGCAAAACAAAACTAACATTAACTTCTTCACAAAATTCCTCTAGTTCATTTCACATCCGATTGATCTCTCTATCAAAAACTCTTTCACATTTTTCATGATCAACAACAAACTCTTAAAAAACAAAAACTCACCCTTTTATTATCACACTTCAAAAAGGAAAAAACAAATCTGACAAAAACATCTTTTTAAAATACAATCTCATCGATTCACCTTCCAAATCTGACAAAAAACATCTTGATAAACTTTCTAATTTCAAACTTCCAAAACTTCACATCTTTTGGGCTTCACTGTCACACAAGAATAGAAATAAACTTGATTTTCTTGCCTTTTTTTAACATAGAAACCGTCAAATTTTAGATGTGCCGACTGGAGCTCCGTTTAAACTTCGACCATCTGATGAAGAGACCCCGCCAACTGTCATTTAAATGTTGGATGTCGATGAGGATTTCCCGCCGATTTAAAACTTCCGCTACCTGGTGACCAGATACCCTAGGCGATGGGGCCGGTAAAAACAACAGAGACACAACCCTTAAGTCATCACTTAAGCCCCGACAACCTCCTTGACCGGTCAACAGGAGATTATAATAAAAGTACCTTGACAGTTTTAAAAGGAATTTATGATAATGACTTAGGTTTTTTTTAAAGGGCTTTGCCATACATATGAAGCTTTAAAATATATGACCTGATTTAACAATAGAACATCATACTAATTACCTATATTTTGGCAGGATATACAATAGACACACCTTGTGAATATGACAAACCAATTTGTGGAAGGCAACAAATGATTATGACCAATGAACTTACAAGACAAAGCTTGAAAAAAAAAATAAATGTCACACCTTGAAACAAATGTCACTCCTTGAAACAAATGTCACACCTTGATTCACTGAGATCCACTGAAACCTTCACTGAAACTTCACTGAGATGACCAAGACTAGGCAACTGTGATTCACTGAGATCTGAGAGATCATAACCAAGATCATCAACATTTTGACATCAATGAAAAGACAACCATACACAAAATAGAAGCACTACAAAACTCCCCCTTTGTCTTTGACATTGATGGAAAAACCATAACTCATTTCTCCCCCTTTTTGACATAAAAATGTCAAAGGCAAAAATAAATACCACAACCAATAGATTTCTGTTCTTGTAAATGCAATTCTTTGCCATAAAAAATATCAATCTCCCACACTCTACATCATACTGATCAAATGCACAATACTGTAACACTGCCAATTAAAAAATTGTAAAAAAAACTATATACAACTATGTACAAATGTAATGAGATTCAAGACATCAAAATGATATAGAAGACAACTCCCCCTGAATCTAATATCTCTGTAACTTATTGAAGAGAGACAAGAGACAGAACTCCTAATCTTTGTCTTAGAGTTTCAAATGTCTCCTTTGGCAAAGGCTTTGTGAAGATGTTAGCCAATTGATCACTTGTATGCACATATTCCAAGGCAACTTCATTTTCAATCACCTTTTCCCTAAGAAAATGATATCTGATAGCAATGTGCTTAGTTCTTGAATGCATTATAGGATTCTTTGACATATTGATAGAACTAGTGTTATCACAAAGAATAGGCATAGGCTTTTTAACCTCAACCTTAATATCAAGAAGTGATTGTACCATCCACAGTACCTGTGTACAACATGAAGAAGCAGCAATCTACTCAGCTTCAACAGTAGATAGAGAAACACAATCTTGTTTCTTACTATGCCATGCAACCAATCTACCACCCAGAAAGAAAGCTGCCCCACTTGTGCTTTTTCTGTCATCAGGACATCGAGCCCAATCTGCATCTGTATAGGCAAGAAGTGTAAAATCATTGTGTCTAGGATACCATAAACCAAAATCAAGTGTACCCTTAATATATCTAAAGATTCTCTTAACAGCATTCAAGTGTGATTGTTTAGGACAAGCTTGAAATCTTGCAACCAAACAAACAGCCTGCATAATATCAGGCCTAGAAGCAGTGAGATATAAAAGGCTGCCAATCATAGATCTATACAAAGATTGTTCTACTTCAGGTGATTCATCATTTTTACTTAGCTTATGCCCTATCTCCATAGGAGTACCCAAAGGTTTGCAATCATCCATTTGAAATCTCTTTAACATCTCTTTGGCATATTTATTTTGTGAGATAAATATTCCCTTTTCAAGCTGAGATACCTGAAGACCAAGAAAGAAAGACAATTCTCCCAACATAGACATTTCAAATTCTGACTTCATGATGTTAGGAAATGAAAGACTCATATCATCATTGTTACTACCAAAAATGATATCATCAACATAAATTTCAACAACCAGAATATCCTCACCTTTGATTAGATAGTACAAATTACTATCCACACGTCCTTTTGTGAACCCTTGTTCTTGTAGAAAATTATCCAGTCTATAATACCAAGCCCTTGGAGCTTGCTTTAAACCATATAAGGCCTTTTTCAACCTATAAACATGATCTAAATTATCTTTATTCACAAAACCTTCTGGTTGTTCCATGTAAACTTCTTCTTCAAGATCTCCATTTAGAAATGCTGATTTTACATCCATTTGGTAAACTTTGAAATTTTTATAAACTGAAAAAGCTAAAAACATTCTTATAGCTTCTAATCTGGCAACAGGAGCAAATGTTTCTTCAAAGTCAATTCCTTCAATTTGTGAATACCCTTTGCAAACCAATCTAGCTTTGTTTCTAACAACTTTACCTTTATCATCAAGCTTATTCCTAAAAACCCATTTTGATCCAATGACATTCTTACCTTTTGGTCTTGGAACAAGTTCCCATGTTTTGTTCTTTTCTATTTGGCTTAACTCCTCTTCCATGGCTTTAATCCAGGCTTCATCTTTGCTGGCCTCAACATAACTTTTAGGTTCCATTTCAGATATCAAGCACACATGTGCTTGATTATGTGCAGCAGCAAGCTTTCTTCTAGTTACCACACCACTGTCCTTGTCCCCAATGATCAACTCATGAGGATGATCTCTTTGATATGCCTTTGAAGGAGACTTTGTCTTAACATCAACATATTTTTCAGGATCTTCTTCCTCTTCTTGAATTTCTTCTTCCTTTTGTGAATGATGATCATCTTCCTTGTCATGAATCAACTGCATACAGGGTTGCAAATCCTCATCCACCTTAACATTAGTACTTTCAATTATTCTTTTGAGCCTATTGTTAAAGCACTTATATGCTTTGCTATGTGTAGAATAACCAAGAAATATGCCTTCATCACATCTAGACTCAAAACCACATAAGCTATCATTATCTTTCTTGATGTAACACTTACTTCTAAAAATTTTAAAATACCCAACATTAGCTGACTTACCATACCAAAGTTCATAAGGAGTATAATTTGACTTTACCCTTAATTGAACTCTATTCAAAGTATATACAGCTGTATGAACAGCTTCTCTCCAATAGACATTAGGCAGATTTGCATCATGTAGTACGGTTCTTGCTATTTCTTTTATAATCCTATTTTTCCTTTCAGCTATTCCATTTTGCTGTGGAGTTCTAGGAGTGGAGAATTGCCTTCTTATCCCATGTTTTTCACAATACTCCTCAAATTCCTTTGAAGTATACTCTCCTCCATTGTCTGACCTTAAACATTTTAGCTTGAAATTAGATTCCTTTTCAACCATCTTCTTGAAGATTTTGAATCTATCAAAAGCCTCTGATTTATGCCTTATGAATGTTACCCATGTCATCCTTGAAAAATCATCAATGAAAAGCATAAAATATCTTTCACCTCCCAATGCTTTAGTCCTTGTAGGACCACATAAATCTGAATGCACCAGCTGCAGAGGTTTTGATGTGAAATACTCCTTAGGTTTGAAACTGACCTTGGTTTGCTTACCTAGCTGACACTCTTTGCATATAGTATTACTTGGTTTTGAAATATGAGGCATATTTCTGACATTGTGATTCCTACTGATTCTCACAAGATTGTCAAAATTCACATGACCAAGTCTTCTATGCCACAACCAGCTTTCCTCAATTTGACCCATGAAACAGATATGGCTATCAACACTTTTATTTTCAGAGTTATGAAGATTGTAGATGTTACCACTAGTCCTTAGACTTGCTGCAATAACTTTACCTAATTTCTTTTTGATCTCACATCCATGTGCATCAAAAACCACATTAAAACCATTGTCACATATTTGACTAACACTTAACAAGTTGTGCTTCAGTCCTTCTACAAAATACACATCATGTAGTGGTGTTTCATCATCAAGAAGAATTGTACCTTTGCCTTTGATCATAATACAATCATTATTTCCAAACATAACAGAGCCTTCATTAATGTCTTCAAACTTAACAAATTTTTCTTTGTCTCCTGTCATGTGGTTGGAATAGCCACTGTCAATCACCCACTGTTCCTTCTTTTTGGCATGAAAAGCAGCTTGTGCAATCATAACATCAAGGCTCTTATTGATTACCTTAGGTTTCCAAACAAGCAACTTCTTTTCAGAACTTAACCAAGACAAACCTGAAATAGTATTCCTTAAAGTTTGCTGCATTTGCAAAGAAGGTCTACAAAATTTGGCAATATGCCCAAAATTTTTACAATTGTGACACTTCAAACTTCTTAAAAACATGAATGGATTCCTTGGAATAAATGCATTTCTCTTCTGACTCCAAATCTGCATTCACTGGCTTTATGTCCAAACCTGTTGCAACAAAAACAATATCCAATAAAGTGAGCATTATACCTAAAAGTATCACTCCTATTGTAGTTTGTTGTCCTTACGATTGATTTGCCATTTGTACTAGCCTTTTGAGAACATTGTCCCTCTTCAAATCCAAGACCTAATTTATCTTTGAATCCTTTTTGTCTATCAAGAAGATCATCAAGCTTATCACTACTTCTGCACATATCAAGTCTTCTTCTCAGATCAACAATTTCAGCTTCAAGTGTATGACATTCCTTGTCCTTATTATTCAACTCTTTGTCTTTATCATCAATAATTCTCTTACTTTCTTCAAGAGAAAGAATTAGATCAGTAATCTGTTTCTCATAACAAGTTAATTTATCATTCATGATATCATTTTCCTTTTGAAACTGACTTCTTTGTGCAATGATTTCCTTTTTAAGTTTCTTGACTTGACTTAATGCACACTTCAATTCTCCTTCAAAGTCAATAATAGCTTCACAACTGTTTGATTGTTCCTCACATTTTTCATTTTGAACTTCATTTAGAATAGCCATAAATAAAGTCTGTGCATTTTCATCAAGAAAATCATCTGAATCACTTTCAGTCATATCAACATTTTTTATGAACAAACTTCTTTTCTTTCTGAAATTATTTTTCCTTCTAGAAACAAACTGTTTCTTTTTGAATTGCTTCTTGTATTCATCTTCATCACTATCTAGGTCTTTGTAAGGACACTGAGCTGCATAGTGTCCAATCTTTCCACACTCAAAACATTTGAATGGAAGCTTACCTTTGTACTTACCAACAGATCCCTTCTTCAACTTGCTTACAAGAGATATTTCTTGGTCATCATCTAATTCTTCTGAATCAGAAATCTCCTTTTCTTTTCTGACTGATTTGAAAGCAGCTTCTTTGCTTGAAGGTATGTCATTACTAATTCTCATCTCATAAGCTGTGAAAGTGCCATGAAGTTCATCTAAGGTAACTTTGCTTAAGTCTCTTTCTTCTACTGCAGACACTTTGGATTCATATTTTGGATTTAAAGTCCTTAAGACTTTTGTAACAACTGTCTTCTCTTCCAGTGTATCACCAAGTCCTTGTTGGATCTAGGGCATACAACTGAGAGGGGGGGGGGTGAATCAGTTGTATAAAACTTCTTCTCTTTCAAACACTTAACTCTCTGTTGTTAGTTAGCAGCATATCAAATAATCATCCATGGAAGCATAATACATAAACACAAGAGCAGATAAGCATCAACACATTGAACACCAAGATTTTGACGTGGAAAACCTGGTTAAGGGAAAAACCACGGGGTGATTAACCCAAGAATTATTCTCTGTTAGAAGAATAAAGAAAAATGAATGGCACATGCCAATAAGGGCTCACTGCCCGAGCACACTGCTCACAAAGAGGCCCACTGCCTACAAGGAGACACACTGTCTACAAAGTGATAAAAATCACAGTCTTGAACTGGAGAATGACATCTCTATCATGTCCGGATCAGTTCCAATTAAGCCCAACAATCTCTGCTCTGCCTTTCGCACGTTTCTTCGCTATACCATACTCATCCTCACACCACACCCTGAAATGAACTTACAAACCGTTATTTATACAAGACATCGACTCAGGAACAAACATCTAAGTCGGCAAACAACCATAGGAGTATCCGCAAGATGAATAACACATCCGGTCGGCCATCACAAGAACATTCGCAGGATGAACAACTCATCCGGTCGGCTACACAGAGCAAGAACTTCATCCGGAAGAATAACTTCAATTCCGGGCTCTACCATCAATGCGGACCAACAACACAACTTAAACATGATCCAAGAACCTTCACAAGCCTGTCTGAATGTCCGGATACATCCGCACTTCCTCTACTTACTGGGATCTCTTGTCTTCCTCATCCGGAACTTCAAGAACACAGTTTGTCGCCACTGTCATAATGCAAGAGGTACTTCCGGACCTCCAAATCATACACAAATCAGGATGACACATCACAAGGACATCCCAAACACTCCTTCCAATCCGTAGATTAGGATAATACAATTCTGGACCTCACCGGACCTTTTTGTGATCCTCTGTCACCTCCGGATACTTGCCGGACCCGGTTCTATACCGGCAGCCACAACTCCTTCAGATCTTCATGCGGACCTCTGAAATCTTAGCTGTAGCATCTCAAGACTCATATCTACTAACCCTTTAATCCACATCCTCCGGTTCTCATCCTATACAGTACATTTACCTTCTTCTCATCACTGTTCTTCACTGTTCCTGACTGAGGCTAATTTTCTCAATATCCTCAGCACACAGCTCATCAAATCCTTCTTGTCAATGCAATATGAGTATGTTGACATCAATGACAACACTGGCTCACCTCATACTTGCAACAATCTCCCCCTTTGTCATTGATGGCAACATATGATGTGAAAAACCATTAAGACAAGAACTTCAACTTTTCATATGTCTTCTCTTCCTTTACTGCTCCCCCTTTGATCATCAACCACTTGTTTTTCACATGTCTTCTCTCCCCCTTTGACATCAATGGCAAAGGGCTCATACTTGCAATTATCATACATCAGAATCATACCAGCTGCTCCCCCTTAGTTGCAGCTCCCCATTAGTCCGGATCACAAGATATGACTGTGATAGCCACCGGACTGATGCACATCAGTGCATCTTAGTTCATCACCGGAGGGGCCATGACCCCTAACTTCTCCCGGAGATATTCAAAAGAGTCTTTGGGAAGAGGTTTTGTAAAGATATCTGCAATCTGATCCTTGGAGGGAACATACTCCAATCTGACTTCTTCCTTGTTTACTTGTTCTCTCAAAAAGTGAAATTTAATAGATATGTGCTTAGTCTTAGAATGCAATATCGGATTCTTGGAGATATTAATTGCACTTGAATTATCACAGAAAATTGTGATAGGCTTCTCATATTCAACTTTGATGTCTCTTAGCATCTGCTTCATCCATAAGATTTGAGTGCAACTACCTGCTGCTGCAATGTATTCTGCTTCAGTTGTAGACAGATATATTGCATCTTGTTTCTTGCTTAGCCAAGAAACCAATCTCTTCCCCAAAAAGAATGCTCCACCACTAGTGCTCTTCCGGTCATCCACATCTCCTGCCCAATCTGCATCTGTGTAAGCATGAAGAGAGAAGTCTGGATCTCTAGGGTACCATAGACCATACTCAACTGTTCCTTTCAAGTATCTAAAAATTCTTTTGATTGCCATAACATGAGATTCTCTAGGATCAGCCTGGAATCTTGCCACAAGACCAACAGCCTGTATTATATCTGGTCTAGTTTGAGTGAGATACAACAATCCACCAATCATTGATCTATACTTTGTCTGATCTGCTTTTGGAGAATCATCATCTTTGCTTAGCTTACATCCGGTTGCCATAGGAGTGTTCATAGGCTTTGAGTCTTCCATACCAAATTTCTTTAACAATTCTTTCACATATTTGGTCTGAGAAATGAAGATCCCTTCTTTTGTTTGAGTAATTTGCAGTCCCAAGAAGAAATTCATTTCACCAAGCATAGACATTTCAAACTCACTTTTCATCTGATTGGCAAAAGTTTTGCACATACTATCTCTTCCTCCAAAAATGATATCATCCACAAACACTTCAACAATCAGAATGTTTTCATGATCAATTTTGAAATATAAGTTACTGTCAGCAGTACCTTTGTTGAATCCAATCTGCACAAGTTGCTTATCCAACCTTTCATACCATGCTCTTGGGGCTTGCTTCAATCCATACAAAGCTTTCTTCAACTTGCAGACCATATCATTATTATCAGACAATTGAAATCCATCCGGTTGTTCAATGTAGACTTCTTCTTCCAGATCACCATTTAGGAAGGCAGACTTGACATCCATCTGATATACCTTGAAGTCTTTGAAGGCAGCAAATGCAAGAAGTAATCTGACTGCTTCAATTCTTGCCACCGGAGCAAAAGTCTCTTCAAAGTCAATTCCTTCTATTTGAGAGTAGCCTTTGCAGACCAATCTAGCTTTGTTTCTGATTACTTCACCGGCTTCATTTAGTTTGTTCCGGAAGACCCACTTGGTTCCAATTACATTCCTGTCTCTAGGTCTGGGAACAAGATCCCAAGTATGATTTTTCTCAATTTGCATCAATTCATCTTCCATTGCTTTGGTCCAGTTTTCATCATTGCAGGCTTCATCTATTGTTTTAGGTTCAATCTTTGAAATCAGACAACATTCATTCTGATTTTGAGCAATATTCCTTCTAGTTTGTACACCTTTGCTTCTGTCACCTATGATCTGATCTTCAGAGTGATTCAGTCTTACATACCTTGGAATTTTGGGAGTATCCAGCACTGCTGTTTCTTGATCAGGCTCATTCAAACCTAACTCTTCTTCCTAATTTACTGGATCAGGCTGACTCTGTCTCACCGGAGAGGATTGAGGTCCTTGAACACTGTCTTGGTCATCTTCATCAAACTCATAAAATCTTGAAGGCTTCTCAATTCCTTCATCAACCTTTACATTGGTGCTTTCTATCATCTTCCTCAATCTCTTATTGTAACACCGGTATGCTTTGCTTTGAGTGGAGTAGCCCAAGAAAATTCCTTCATCACTTCTAGCATCAAACTTTCCTAGATCTTCATCTCTTTTAATATAGCACTTGCTACCAAATACTCTGAAATATTTCACAGTAGGAGTGATGCCAAACCAGAGTTCATAGGGGGTCTTACCGGTGTTGTTTCTGATTTGAACTCGATTGAGAGTGTAGACTGCAGTGCTGATAGCTTCTTTCCAAAACATTTGAGGAACATTTGCTTCCAACATCATTGTCCTAGCAGCTTCCTGGATGGTCCGGTTCTTTCTCTCAACTACTCCATTCTGCTGTGGAGTCTTAGGAGCAGACAACTGTCTCCTTATACCCTGTTTCTCACAAAAGTCAATGAACTCACCAGATGTAAATTCACCACCTCTATCAGACCTTAGACACTTTAGTTTCAATCCGGTTTGATTCTCCACCATAGCTTTGAAGATTTTGAACTTCTCAAAAGCTTCTGATTTTTCTTTTAGAAAGGTAACCCACATCATCCGGGAATGATCATCAATTAACAACATGAAATATCTATCACCCTGCAGACTCTTGATTCTTGTCGGACCACATAGATCAGTATGTACTAATTCCAACAATCCGGTAGAAGACTGATCTTTGCTTTTGAAAGAGACTCTGCTTTGTTTACCTAACTGACATTCTTTACGCACACTATTTGTAGGTTTCATCAACTTTGGAAGATCTCTCACAGCCTGAGTATTGCTTATCTTGATGATGTTATCAAAATTTACATGACACATTCTTCTATGCCATAACCAACTCTGATCAATTTGAACAAACAAACAACTTTTATTTGAACCAACCAGATGAAAGATGTTACCTCTTGTCTGAGTACCGGATGCAATTTCAGTTCCGGAGCTTGTAAAGATTCTGCATTTTCCATTCTTGAACCGGAGATCATAGCCTTTGTCCACTAACTGACCAACACTGAGAAGATTGTGCTTCAATCCTTCAACATACAGTACATTTCCTGTTTTGCTCTTACCATCAAAGGAAATAGTTCCCCTACCTCTGATTCTGCCAGCAGAATTGTCACCAAACTTTACCATTCCTCCTTCATATCTTTCCAAGTCTAAGAACTTATTCTTGTCACCAGTCATATGGTGAGAACATCCACTGTCAATAACCCAATCATCCTTTTCTTCCACTTGAGCAGCCAAGGCTTTTTCAACAACTTTGTGATTGACAGATTCAGAGAGCATGGAATCTTCTTCCTTAATGGCTATAAATACCCACTCATTTCCGGATTTGCTTCCTAGTTCTGATTCATCATCTGTTACTCCTTCATTGTCATCTTCTTCATGAACATAATAGCAATTCTTTTGAAACCTTTGTCTGTGAGTATTAGATCTTGCAGATCTCTCCGGACATCTTGAGGCAAAATGACCAATCTTATTGCAGTTGAAACACTTAAAGGGTAGTTTTCCTTCATACTTACCGGATCCTCTTGGCAGTCTTTTTGCAATGAGGGCTTCAAGTTGAGCTGTTTCTGCTTCTTCTTCTTCCATGTCTCTTCTTGCTTGATCATACCATGACATTTTCCTTGATGAGTTTTCACCCGGATCAAATCTCTGTTTGCCTTTCACATAGGCACTGGCTTTGAAAGCAGATTCAGTCTTGGGCGGATCATCTCCAAACTCGGTCATTTCAAATGCAGCTAGTTTGCCAGCCAGTTGTTCTCTTGTGACAGTTGTGTGGGCTCTGAATTCATCAATGGCAGCAACTTTGATTTTGTAGGCAGCAGGAAGGGATCTTAGGATTTTGCAGACAATCTCATTTTCATCTAAAGTTCCACCAGCATTTCTGATTCCACATACCAGCTCATTCACTCTTGGCATAAAGGTAGTGATGTTTTCATCATCTCTCATTTTCAATCTTTCAAATTTCCCTTTCAGACTTTGCAATCTTGCACTTTTGACAAACTCATCTCCTTCATACAGAAGTTCCAGTTTAGTTAGGATCTCATATGCAATTGGTAGGTCAATGACATTCGAGAGATCTGAGTCATTCAATGCGCTTAGAAGAGCTTCCTTGGTCCGCAGATTGTTTTCAGCTTCCGTGATTTCATTCAGAGTTGTCGGACCACCTTGTGGGGGTATATATGGTTTAGAAATCATAGCCAAGTATGCTTTTCCCATACATTCCAAATGACACTTCATGCGACCTTTCCAGAGAGTAAAGTTGGTTCCATTGAACTTCGGACTATCCTTCTTGTATGATGACATCCTGGATCTCCTCAAGCGGTTAAGCTCCTATCAGAGGAACTTGGCTCTGATACCAATTGTTGGATCTAGGGCATACAACTGAGAGGGGGGGGTGAATCAGTTGTATAAAACTTCTTCTCTTTCAAACACTTAACTCTCTGTTGTTAGTTAGCAGCATATCAAATAATCATCCATGGAAGCATAATACATAAACACAAGAGCAGATAAGCATCAACACATTGAACACCAAGATTTTGACGTGGAAAACCCGGTTAAGGGAAAAACCACGGGGTGATTAACCCAAGAATTATTCTCTGTTAGAAGAATAAAGAAAAATGAATGGCACATGCCAATAAGGGCTCACTGCCTGAGCACATTGCTCACAAAGAGGCCCACTGCCTACAAGGAGACACACTGCCTACAAAGTGATAAAAATCACAGTCTTGAACTAGAGAATGACATCTCTATCATGTCCGGATCAGTTCCAATTAAGCCCAACAATCTCTGCTCTGCCTTTCGCACGTTTCTTCGCTATACCATACTCATCCTCACACCACACCCTGAAATGAACTTACAAACCGTTATTTATACAAGACATCGACTCAGGAACAAACATCTAAGTCGGCAAACAACCATAGGAGTATCCGCAAGATGAATAACACATCCGGTCGGCCATCACAAGAACATTCGCAGGATGAACAACTCATCCGGTCGGCTACATAGAGCAAGAACTTCATCCGGAAGAATAACTTCAATTCCGGGCTCTACCATCAATGCGGACCAACAACACAACTTAAACATGATCCAAGAACCTTCACAAGCCTGTCTGAATGTCTGGATACATCCGCACTTCCTCTACTTACTGGGATCTCTTGTCTTCCTCATCTGGAACTTCAAGAACACAGTCTGTCGCCACTGTCATAATGCAAGAGGTACTTCCGGACCTCCAAATCATACACAAATCAGGATGACACATCACAAGGACATCCCAAACACTCCTTCCAATCCGCAGATTAGGATAATACAATTCCGGACCTCACCGGACCTTTTTGTGATCCTCTGTCACCTCCGGATACTTGCCGGACCCGGTTCTATACCGGCAGCCACAACTCCTTCAGATCTTCATGCGAACCTCTGAAATCTTAGCTGTAGCATCTCAATACTCATATCTACTAACCCTTTAATCCGCATCCTCCGGTTCTCATCCTATACAGTACATTTACCTTCTTCTCATCACTGTTCTTCACTGTTCCTGATTGAGGCTAATTTTCTCAATATCCTCAGCACACAGCTCATCAAATCCTTCTTGTCAATGCAATATGAGTATGTTGACATCAATGACAACACTGGCTCACCTCATACTTGCAACAGTCCTCTTATAGCATTTACAATTTCTTGGACTCTTAGAAGATATTCTGCCACTTTCTCATCATCACTCATTCTGAGACTTTCAAATTTGGCTCTGTAGGATTGCAGTTTTGCTTCTTTGATTTTATCATCTCCTTTATAAATATTAGACAATTTGTCCCATATTTCCTTGGCTATTTTACACTCCATGATTTTGACAAGTATGTCATTGGTAAGACCACAACATAATGCATTTTTAGCCTTAGCATTATTTTCATATGCTCTTTTCTCATCAGCTGTGCTAGGAGGATTTGTAGCAGTATATGCAGTAACAATAGCAGCATACACATCATACCCCAGAGATGACAAATATGACTCCATCCTAAATTTCTAAAAAGCATAGTTAGAACCATCAAACACAGGTGCTTTGTAACTTGAGTAACCTTCTTGACTTGCCATGATAAGTATTCCAGAAATATGATCTTCCCAAGATGATTAAGCTTTGACAGGGAACCTAGCTCTGATACCAATTGTAGGAATACACAACACTGAGAGGGGGAGGTGAATCAGTGTTAACAATTTTAACACTTTTTACAC
Organism: Cunninghamia lanceolata; assembly: GCA_027924645.1. Lineage (NCBI taxonomy): Eukaryota > Viridiplantae > Streptophyta > Pinopsida > Cupressales > Cupressaceae > Cunninghamia > Cunninghamia lanceolata. Next base: position 1,895,597 of record BSBN01001310.1, read on the forward strand.
CTTTTGACTAATTTAATTTCACAGTTATAGAATTCTTCAGATAGAACAAAAATTATGCAGAGTATCAACACAAAATTTGACACAAGAAATTTCCCGAGTGGAAAACCCTCCTGGGGTATAAAAACCACTCAACTACCTCACTGGCTTAACAAAAATTTCAGATTACAACTATCTCATTGACATTACAATTTTGCCTCACTGGCATATTGTACTTCTCTGCATGTCTCACTGACATTACAACATCAAAAATTTCATTAAAAAGCTCAGGGGGTTTCCCTGTTTCAATAAAGCAACATCTTATTTCTCCTTTACAAAAACAAACAAAAATATATTCTCTGCAATCAAATCAACCTTCAACTGTTATCATCATATCATCTACTATCAATCAATTGCAACATATCTCATACCTCTGCAAGATAATCCCAAAATCAATTTACAATTTCATCAAATTTCACACTGCAATTCTAAAAAGTTAACCCTCTCTAAAAAATTGTTATCTTTCAACACTTCCACCTTCTCTGATAAAATATTGATCTTGATTGAAAACTTAATTCATTTAATGCATCATCACACTTCTAAAATTGAACATATCTCATTGTCAAGAAAAATGTCTCTTCATGCCTCAAACATACCTTCAATACAAAAACACATTTCTCTGCAAGCTAATGTATTGAATTGACATCATCAATTATTCATCATCTTGAAATCACTTATTTAATCTGGTCTTCAAACACTTTTCATGCCTCTGCAACACATCAAAATCTTCATTTCAATTTTCCAACAAATAAACCTTCTTCACAATTCTAACATCCTGTATCTTTGCAACAAAACTGATGTGCCATCTTTTCTGCAAAACAAAACTAACATTAACTTCTTCACAAAATTCCTCTAGTTCATTTCACATCCGATTGATCTCTCTGTCAAAAACTCTTTCACATTTTTCATGATCAACAACAAACTCTTAAAAAACAAAAACTCACCCTTTTATTATCACACTTCAAAAAGGAAAAAACAAATCTGACAAAAACATCTTTTTAAAATACAATCTCATCGATTCACCTTCCAAATTTGACAAAAAACATCTTGATAAACTTTCTAATTTCAAACTTCCAAAACTTCACATCTTTTGGGCTTCGCTGTCACACAAGAATAGAAACAAACTTGATTTTCTTGCCTTTTTTTAACACAGAAACCGTCAAATTTTAGATGTGCCGACTGGAGCTCCATTTAAACTTCGACCATCCGATGAAGAGACCCCACCAACTGTCATTTAAATGTTGGACGTCGATGAGGATTCCCCGCCGGTTTAAAACCTCCGCTACCTGGTGACCGGATACCCTAGGCGATGGGGCCGGTAAAAACAACGGAGACACAACCCTTAAGTCATCACTTAAGCCCCGACAACCTCCTCGACCGGTCAACAGGAGATTATAATAAAAGTGCCTTGACAGTTTTAAAAGGAATTTATGATAATGACTTAGGTTTCTTTTAAAGGGCTTTGACATACATATGAAGCTTTAAAACATATGACCTGATTTAACAATAGAACATCATACTAATTACCTATATTTTGGCAGGATATACAATAGACACACCGTGAATATGACAGACCAATTTGTGGAAGGCAACAAACGATTATGACCAATGAACTTACAAGACAAAGCTTGAAAAAAAAACAAATGTCACACCTTGATTCATTGAGATCCACTGAAACCTTCACTGAAACTTCACTGAGATGAGCAAGACTAGGCAACTGTGATTCACTAAGATCTGAGAGATCATAACCAAGATCATCAACATTTTGACATCAATGAAAAGACAACCATACACAAAACAGAAGCACTACAATATGAACTTAATAAAAAAAATATATAAATATATATAAATATAAATATAAATAAATAAATAAATATATATATATATTGAATATCTATAATTATTTGTAGCCATCTTATGCATATCATAAGTGGCCATTTTAAATTGAGAAAATGAGAAAATAATAAATTGAGAAACTGAGAAAATAACAAATTGAGAAAATGAGAAAATAACAAATTGAGAAAATGAGAAAAGAGAGAAAAAAAAGAGAAAGAAAGATAAAAGTGAAAACAAAGAGGAGAAAATGCACGTCTTTTCCAAAATAGGGCTAAGAGTACTAATTGAGATTTAATAATCCTTCAATCATGATTGGTGGCAATATAATTAACGAAAGTAATTTAAACATTGATTTAAAACTAGAACAGAAACCTAGTGAACTTCATCAAACGAAGTTAGTAAGTCCTGTTTACGAGATCTGATCTACCAAGAAATTAGGAATAATGTAAAAGATGCAGAGATAACTCTGATTGATAGAAAATGCGAAGGATAACAAATTAATTTTAAATTTAGAAAACGCGAAGGAGAATAAATAAATTTTTAATTAGAAAACACGAAGGAGAACAAATTAATTTTAAATTTAGAAAACGCGAAGGAGAACAAATTAATTTTAAATTGGAATACGCGAAGGAGAATAAATTAATATTAAATTTCATAAAACGTGAAGGAGAACAAATGATCGAACTTTGTTGAAAAATGTTCAATTAACTTAATCAACTATAATATCAATGCAACCAGTGAGATGTAGGAAATTTATTAAACTAAATTAGGAAACCTCTTAATCAAAATTTAGTTTTAGTATGATAAACCCCTACCGAATTTTCCTAGAATTTAGGGTTTAGTTGGGTTAGTAAAGTTTAGCCCTATTAGCGACGTTAACTGCGTCGCGATGACCCCCTTGATGGTCTTCTTGCGATTGGTATGCGCACGTGTGCATATTACCCTGCTTTGCAACAACCTTGTCTACGCCTTAAGCGTATGCCACCGAGCACACTTACGCGTGCAAGGGGGTTTCTAAGGAAGTCTGGGAAAATTTTTGATATTTCGTGTCATGACCACATGACAAATGTGGACATGACATGTGTGATGTGTGTTGTGACTGCATGGGAAATGTGGGCATGACATTTGGTATCAGATCCCAAGTTTAAACATTGGGCGTATTTGGGCACGTTATTTATTATGCAACTTTGATTAATTAGTGCCTACCTTGTTTTGTAGGATGCCTCCCCGACGTGTTCGATGAGCGCGATCGCACAACACAACGTTTGTTGAGGTGCACAGTGATTCCTCTACAAAGGGACAGGCACCTGCAGCCATAGCAAATCAGCCAACACCACAAGCACCACTAGTATTTGACATAGGTCATCAGATTTTACAGACATTGCAGGCCATGTTAGAGAGGCTACTGCCAGCTATACCAGAGCCACGTGATAAGCCTCGTGATGTTCCATGAGAGGAGCCATGTGAGGAGCTGTGTGCTGAGTCATGAGCTGAGCCACATGTAGAGCCCCGCGATGAGCTGCGAGAGGTGCCACGTATGGAGCCTTTTGTAGAGATACCTGATACTACAGTGGAGGAGGTAGGGTCAGCCTACTGAGCACGGAGTAGGAGTCCTCCATGATGCTAGAGGAGAGATGAGACTGTGAGGGTAGAGCAGGTACATCATGGACTTTACGAGTATGGTATGGATGAGCCGGTTATAGGACTTAGAGACAGAGGAGACCCCAACAGAGACCTACTTAGGCTTAATCTACCTACCTTCGCAGGAGCTATAGAGGGAGCTGAGGCTAAGGCTTAGCTTATTAGTTTAGATAGGTGCTTCACGTTGTGACCTTATGGGAGCAACACGAAAGCACGAGTGACAGTACACCTTTTGAGAGATGCAGCAGCTACTTGGTGGTGCATTGAGGAGTGTAAGCACCAGTTATCCTTAGATACACTCACGTGGGACATATTCATAGAGCGCTTTAATGCACGATACTTGTCAGATCATTACAGACAGTGCCGGATAGATGAGTTCCATGACTTACAGTAGAGAGGACTCACGGTTGCTCAATATGAGAGCTGATTTATTGAGCTTTCTCGTTACGTAGAGTATCTCCATGACAAGAAACTCCTAGTGCACAAATTCACCAGAGGTCTGAATCATGGGATAGCAGGACTAGTGCATATGGCAGACCCCCAGACTATGAGTGAGGCTGTCGAAAAGGCTTATATTGCAGAGGAAATTCAGGGACGAGGGCATAATTCACGCCTGCAGTTTCAGGACCGTAATCACTAGCAGGAGCAGAATTTTTGAAGACCACAATCCACGCCATAGAGAGGAGGATTCAATTCTTCATCATTACCTCCTAGGCCTCCACAACAGTAGTAGCAGCAGCATCAGCAGAGGTCTAGACCCCAGCAGAGGGCCCAGGGAGGATAGAACCATGGTTGGCAGCAGTAGGGCCTGCGTAGGGATCAGAAATAATAGGGATCAGAAATAATAGAGATCATCTTGCGGGACCCGCGAGGTCTCAACAATCTTACACAGGATCACAGGGGTCCACAGGATGGACTGGACATTAGCAGTCAGGTAGGACTCAGTCGGGACAGTTACAAGTTAGGGGCCAATGTTATGTATATGGTGGGGCAGGGCATTTGGCCAGAGAATGTCCACAGGGTTTCACAGCAGGGGGACAGCCCCGTTCAGGAGGATCTGAGCAGATTGTAGGTGATGTGGGCAAGTCCCATCGCATGTTTGCAGCGGTTGACAACCACTAGGTCAACTTCTAGGCCTTAGTTATTTAGACAACAGGTATGATTGGGGATGCCCCCATCTCTATTCTCTTTGACTCTGGAGCTACCGATTCTTTTCTGTCTTCATCGTTAGTGGAACGCTGTAGGCTAGTGGCTTCTAGGCAGGACATTAGGTGGGAGGTTAAGTTGGCCTCTAGGGCCAGGATGTTAGTAGATACCTTGCTTAGAGATTGTGAGATCTCCTTGGGTTCCTTCACTACGTCATGTGACCTTAGAGTTATGTCACTAGGATCCTATGGTGTAGTTTTGGGTATGGATTGGCTTGTGGCTCATAGAGCCAAGATGGATTGTCGTCGAAGGACGATTAACTACTTAGATGACCATGGTGCACCGATTATGATAGTGGGCATTCAGAAGCCCACGACAGTCCATATGATTTCTGCTCAGCATCTTAAGCACCGCATGCAAAAGGGATGTCAGATGTTTGCTATCACAGTCAGTGACAGATCAGAGGATGAGCCTGAGGCTTCATTGGATGATCACCCTATCCTGAGAGATTTCGCTGACATGTTTCTATTAGAATTACCAGGTATGCCTCCACGCAGAGAGGTTGATTTCCACATTGATCTAGTGCCAGGTGCCAAGCCAGTGTCTCGTGCACCCTACAGGATGACTACACATGAGCTTACAGAGCTCAAATTGTAGTTAGAGGAGTTACTTGAAAAGGGGCACATCTGACCTAGCGTTTCACCATGGGGTGCACCGATTATCTTCATGAAGAAGAAGGATGGGTCTCTTCGATTATGCATGGATTACAGGCAGTTGAACAAGGTGACGGTGAAGAACCATTATCCTCTACCTAGGATTGACGGCCTCTTTGATCAGATGCAAGGAGCCAGAGTGTTCTCAAAAATTGATTTGAAATCCAGGTATCACCAATTGCGCATCACAGAGGCAGATATTCACAAGACTACTTTTCGAACTAGATATGGCCATTACGAGTTCATAGTGGCACCCTTCAGGTTGACGAACGCCCCTGCAGTGTTCATGAGTCTCATGAACGGGGTGTTCCACACTTACTTGGATCGGTTCGTGATCATTTTCCTCAATGATATTTTGATCTATTCGCAAACCAAGGAGGAGCATGTGGACCATTTACATCAGGTTTTGCAGTGCTTACGAGAGCAGCAACTTTATGGCAACCTGGTGAAGTGTGCCTTCTTCAGGACAGAGGTGTAGTATTTGGGACACATCTTATCAGGCGATGGCATCTCTGTAGATCCATCAAAGATCAGAGCTATTTAGGACTAGCCAGCACCCACCAGTGTGACAGAGGTCAGGAGCTTTATGGGATTATCCGGTTATTACCGTAGATTTGTTGAGGGCTTTTCCAGATTAGCGCATCCCATCACTTCCCTTCAGCAGAAAAGGAAAGGTTTCACTTGGACTGAGTAGTGCGAGAGGGCCTTTGGGGTCCTCAAGGAGCGTCTTACCAGTGCTCCCATATTAGCAGTTCCAAATCCTGCAAAGGATTTTGTTGTTTGCACAGATGCATCACTAGAGGGTTTGGGAGCCGTGCTTATGCAGGGTGGTAGAGTGATTGCATACGAATCATGTAAGCTCAAGACACATGAGCTAAATTACCCTACTCATGATTTAGAGCTCGCAATAGTTATTCATGCTCTTGTTCATTGGAGACACTTCCTTTTGGGTCGATGCTTTGAGCTCCATTCGGACCACCATAGCTTGCAGTACATTTTCACATAGCCCAATTTGAATGCCCGCCAGCGGCATTGGATGGAGTTCTTATGCGAGTACGACTTTGATGTCCACTACATCAAAGGGAGGGAGAACATGGTCGCTGACGCCTTGAGTCGAAGGCACCACAAGATCCTGACCTTGACATTGAGGGTGGACTTGAGAGAGTGTATCTTACAGCATCTGCCTAAGGACGAGTGGTTCCTGGAGGTGCAGCGGGAAATTCAGAAATAGAAGGCCCTTAAGGGCAAGTTCGCAGGATATTCCCTTGAGCTTGATGGTTTGCTTAGACATCGGCAGCGCATCTATGTACCCCATGTGGGTGATCTTCGTGCAGTGATTCTTTCAGAGGCTCATCGAGCACCTTATGCAGCACACCCAGGAGTGAAGAAGATGCATGTTGATTTATGACAGTTATACCATTGGGCGGGGATGAGATGAGACATTACAGAATATGTTGCTCATTGCCCTGAGTGCCAGAGGGTCAAGGCCGAGTATCAGCATCCAGCAGGACTGTTGTACCCTCATGAGATACCTGAGTGGAAATGGGACACCATTTCTATGGATTTTATTGTTGGTCTACCTATGTCATCACGTCGCCATGATGCCATCATGGTGACAGTTGACAAGTTGACCAAGGTGGCACACTTCTCACCTGTATGCACTACATACAACGCACCATTTGTGGTGAGAGTGTTCTTAGATCAAATTGTCAGACTTCATGGAGTACCTTGCCACATCATTTCTAACAAAGACTCAGTTTTTACTTTAGCTTTTTGGAGAGCCTTACAGCAGGCCTTGGGCATTCAGCTCAACTTCAGTTCAGCTTACCATCTAGAGACTAATGGACAGAGAGAGAGAGAGTTAATCAGGTGTTGGAGGACATGCTTCATATGTATGTTATGGACCAACAGTCTAGATGGGAGGAGTATTTGTATCTGGTTGAGTTTGCCTACAATAATGGGCATCACAACTCATTGGGTATGCCTCCTTTTTAGGCTTTATACAGCAGACCATGCAGGACACCATTGAGTTGGGATCAGATAGAGGACAAGGTTTCCATTGGTCCAGAGATAGTTCAGGACATGGAGCAGCAGGTCACACTGATTAGATATAGACTTCAGGAGGCACATGATAGATAGAAAAAGTATGCCGATGGTAAGAGAACTGATCAGAGCTTCTCACTGGGTGACAGGGTATTTTTGAGAGTGCGACCACACAAGAATCCAATCTGTTACAGAAAGGGCTCTAAGCTCGCACCTCAGTTTGTAGGACCTTTTGAGATCTTGGAGCAGATAGGACCTATAGCCTATCGTCTAGCCTTGCCACCTAGCCTGTCGCGTATCCACGATGTCTTTCATGTTTCAGTTTTATGACGTTACATCTTTGATTTATCTCACGTATTGGATTGGAGTGCTCTTTAGGTAGAGGCAGATGGTCAGCTGGCTTTGGAGCCAATTCACATATTGGCTCGTCGGACGTTGGGCCTTCAAGGTCAAGAGCTGGACCAGATTAGAGTCCAGTGGGACTTGTATGATGATGTAACTGCGACATGGGAGGATGCAGCGAGATTAAGGACTCTTTTGTTGCAAGTATGAGGTGAGCCAGTGTTGTCATTGATGTCAACATACTCATATTGCATTGCCAAGAAGGATTGGATGAGCTGTGTGCTGAGGATATTGAGAAAATTAGCCTCAGTCAGGAACAGTGAAGAACCGTGATGAGAAGAAGGCAAATGTATTGTATAGGTTGAGAACCGGAGGATGCGGATTAAAGGGTTTGTAGATATGAGTCTTGAGATGCTTCAGTTAAGATTTCAGAGGTCCGCATGAAGATCTGAAGGAGTTGTGGCTGTCGGTGTAGAACCGGTTCTGGCAAGTATTCAGAGGTGACAGAGGATCACAAAAAGGTCCGGTGAGGTCCAGAACTGTATAATCCTAATCTGCGGATTGGAAGGAGTCTTTGGGATGTCCTTGTGATGTGCCATCTCAAGTTGTGTATGATTTGGAGGTCCGGAAGTACCTCTTGCATTATGACAGTGGCGACAGACAGTGTTCTTGAAGTTCCGGATAAGGAAGAGAAGAGATTCCAGTAAGTAAAGAAAGTGCAGATGTACCTGGTCATTCAGGCAGGCTTGTGAAGGTTCTTGGATCATGTTGAGGTTGTGTTGTTGGTCCGCATTGATAGTAGAGCCCGAAATTGAAGTTATTCTTCTGGATAAAGTTCTTGCTCTGTTTAGCCGACCGGATGAGTTGTTCATCCTGCGAATGTTCTTGTGGTGGCCGACCGGATGTGTTATTCATCTTGCGGATACTCTTATGGTTGTTTGCTGACTTAGATGTTTGTTCCTAAGTCGATGTCTTATATAAATAATGGTTTGTGAGTTCATTTCGTAGTGTGGATTGTGTGGATGAGTGTGGCATAGCGAAGAGAAGTGCGAAAGGCAGAGCAGAGGTTTTGGGCTTAAATGGAACTGATCCGGACATGGTAGAGATGTCATTCTCCAGTTCAAGATTGTGATTCTTATCACTTTGTAGACAGTGTGTCTCCTTGTAGGCAGTGGGCCTCTTTGTGAGCAGTGTGCTCGGGCAGTGAGCCCTAATTGGCAAGTGCCATTCTTTTTCTTATTCTTCTAACAGAGAATAATCCTTGGGTTAATCACCCCGTGGTTTTTCCCTTAACCGGGTTTTCCACGTCAAAATCTTGGTGTTCAATGTGTTGATGTTATCTGCTCTTGTGTTTATGTATTATGCTTTCATGGATGATTAATTGATATGCTGTTAACTAACAATGAAGAATCAAGTGTTTGAAAGAACAAGAAGTTTTATACAACTGATTCACCCCCCCCTCTCAGTTGTATGCCTTAAATCCAACAATTGGTATCAGAGCCAGGTTCCTCTGAAAGGAGCTTAACCGCTTGAGGAGATCCAGGATGTCGTCATACAAGAAGGATAGTCCGAAGTGCGATGGAACCAACTTCACTCTCTGGAAAGGTCGCATGAAGTGTCACTTGGAATGTATGGGAAAAGCATACTTGGCTATGGTCTCAAAACCATATGTACCTCCACAAGGTGGTCCGACAACTCTGAATGAAATCACAGATGCTGAAAATAATCTGCGGACCAAGGAAGCCCTACTAAGCGCATTGAATGATTCAGATCTCTCAAATGTTATTGACCTACCAACTGCATATGAGATCCTGACTAAACTGGAACTTCTATATGAAGGAGATGAGTTTGTCAAAAGTGCAAGGTTGCAAAGTCTGAAAGGGAAATTTGAAAGATTGAAGATGAGAGATGATGAAAACATCACTACCTTTATGCCAAGAGTGAATGAGCTGGTATGTGGAATTAGAAACGCTGGTGGAACTCTAGATGAAAATGAGATTGTCTGCAAAATCCTAAGATCCCTTCCTGCTGCCTACAAAATCAAGGTTGCTGCCATTGATGAATTCAGAGCCCACACAACTGTCACAAGAGAACAACTGGCTAGCAAACTAGCTACATTTGAAATGACCGAGTTTGGAGATGATCCTCCCAAGACTGAATCTGCTTTCAAATCCAGTGCCTATGTGAAAGGCAAACAGAGATTTGATCCGGGAGAAAACTCATCAAGGAAGATGTCATGGTATGATCAAGCAAGAAGAGACATGGAAGAAGAAGAAACAGAAACAGCTCAACTTGAAGCCCTCATTGCAAAGAGACTGCCAAGAGGATCCGGTAAGTATGAAGGAAAACTACCCTTTAAGTGTTTCAACTGCAATAAGATTGGTCATTTTGCTTCAAGATGTCCGGAAAGATCTGCAAGGTCTAATACTAACAGACAAAGGTTTCAAAAGAACTACTATTATGTTCATGAAGAAGATGACAATGAAGGAGTAACAGATGATGAATCAGAACTAGAAAGCAAATCTGGAAATGAATGGGTGTTTATTGCCATCAAGGAAGAAGATTCAATATCCTCTGAATCTGTCAATCACAAGGTTGTGGAAAGAGCTTTGGCTGCTCAAGTGGAAGAAAAGGATGATTGGGTTATTGATAGTGGATGTTCTCACCATATGACTGGTGACAAGAATAAGTTCTTAGATTTGGAAAGGTATGAAGGAGGAATGGTAAAGTTTGGTGACAATTCTGCTGGCAGAATCAGAGGTAGGGGAACTATTTCCTTTGATGGAAAGAGCAAAACAGGTAATGTACTATATGTTGAAGGATTGAAGCACAATCTTCTCAGTGTTGGTCAGTTAGTGGACAAAGGCTATGATCTCCGGTTCAAGAATGGAAAATGCAGAATCTTTACAAGCTCTGGAACTGAAATTGCATCCGGTGCTCAAACAAAAGATAATATCTTTCATCTGGTTGGTTCAAACAAAAGTTGTCTGTTTGCTCAAGTTGATCAGAGTTGGTTATGGCATAGAAGAATGTGTCATGTGAATTTTGATAACATCATCAAGATAAGCAATATTCAGGCTGTAAGAGACCTTCCAAAATTGGTGAAACCTACAAATAGTTTGTGCAAAGAATGTAAGCTAGGTAAACAGAGCAGAGTCTCTTTCAAAAGCAAAGATCAGTCTTCTACCGAATTGTTGGAATTAGTACATACTGATCTCTGTGGTCCGACAAGAGTCAAGAGTCTGCAAGGTGATAGATATTTCATGTTGTTAATTGATGATCATTCCCGGATGATGTGGGTTACCTTTCTAAAAGAAAAATCAGAAGCATTTGAGAAGTTCAAAATCTTCAAAGCTATGGTAGAGAATCAAACCGGATTGAAACTAAAGTGTCTAAGGTCTGATAGAGGTGGTGAATTTACATCTGGTGAGTTCATTGACTTTTGTGAGAAGCAGGGTATAAGGAGACAATTGTCTGCTCCTAGGACTCCACAGCAGAATGGAGTAGTTGAAAGAAAGAACCGGACCATCCAGGAAGCTGCCAGGACAATGATGTTGGAAGAAAATGTTCCTCAGATGTTTTGGAAAGAAGCTATCAGCACTGCAGTCTACACTCTCAATCGAGTTCAAATCAGAAACAACACCGGTAAGACCCCCTATGAACTCTGGTTTGGCATCACTCCTACTGTGAAATATTTCAGAGTATTTGGTAGCAAGTGTTATATTAAAAGAGATGAAGATCTAGGAAAGTTTGATGCTAGAAGTGATGAAGGAATTTTCTTGGGCTACTCCACTCAAAGCAAAGCATACCGGTGTTACAATAAGAGATTGAGGAAGATGATAGAAAGCACCAATGTGAAAGTTGATGAAGGAATTGAGAAGCCTTCAAGATTTTATGAGTTTGATGAAGATGATCAAGATGGTGTTCAGGTTCAAGGGACTCAATCCCCTCCGGTAAGTCAGAATCAATTTGATCCAGTAAATCAGGAAGAAGAAATAGGTCAGAATGAACCTGATCAAGGAGCAACAGTGCAGGATATTCCCAAAATTCCAAGGTATGTAAGACTAAACCACTCTGAAGATCAGATCATAGGTGACAGAAGCAAAGGTGTGCAAACTAGAAGGAATGTTGCTCAAAATCAGGATGAATGTTGTCTGATTTCAAAGATTGAACCTAAAACAGTAAATGAAGCCTGCAATGATGAAAACTGGACTAAAGCAATGAAAGATGAATTAATGCAAATTGGGAAAAATCATACTTGGGATCTTGTTCCCAGACCTAGAGACAGGAATGTGATTGGAACCAAATGGGTCTTCCGGAACAAACTGAATGAAGCTGGTGAAGTTATCAGAAACAAAGCTAGATTGGTCTGCAAAGGCTACTCTCAAATAGAAGGAATTGACTTTGAAGAGACCTTTGCTCCGATGGCAAGAATTGAAGCAGTCAGATTATTTCTTGCATTTGCTGCCTTCAAAGACTTCAAGGTATATCAGATGGATGTCAAGTCTGCTTTCCTAAATGGTGATCTGGAAGAAGAAGTTTACATTGAACAACCGGATGGATTTCAATTGTCTGATAATGATGATATGGTCTGCAAGTTGAAGAAAGCATTGTATGGACTAAAGCAAGCCCCAAGAGCATGGTATGAAAGGTTGGATAAGCATCCTGTGCAGATTGGATTCAACAAAGGTACTGCTGACAGTAACTTATATTTCAAAATTGTTCATGAAAACATTTTGATTGTTGAAGTGTTTGTGGATGATATCATTTTTGGAGGAAGAGATAGTATGTGCAAAACTTTTGCAAATCAGATGAAAAGTGAGTTTGAAATGTCTATGCTTGGTGAAATGAATTTCTTCTTGGGTCTGCAAATTCCTCAAACAAAGAAAGGAATCTTCATTTCTCAGACCAAATATGTGAAAGAATTGTTAAGGAAATATGGTATGGAAGATTCAAAACCAATGAACACTCCCATGGCAACCGGATGTAAGTTGAGCAAAGATGATGACTCCCCAAAGGCAGATCAGACAAAGTATAGATCAATGATTGGTGGATTGTTGTATCTCACTCAGACTAGACTAGATATAATGCAGGCTGTTGGTCTTGTGGCAAGATTCCAGGCTGATCCTAGAGAATCTCATGTTATGGCAATCAAAAGAATTTTTAGGTACCTGAAAGGAACAGTTGAGTATGGTCTATGGTACCCTAGAGATCCGGATTTCTCTCTTCATGCTTACATAGATGCAGATTGGGCAGGAGATGTGGATGACCGGAAGAGCACTAGTGGTGGAGCATTCTTTTTGGGGAAGAGATTGGTTTCTTGGCTAAGCAAGAAACAAGATGCAATATCTCTGTCTACAACTGAAGCAGAATACATTGCAGCAGCAGGTAGTTGCACTCAAATCTTATGGATGAAGTAGATGCTAAGAGACATTAAAGTTGAATATGAGGAGCCTATCACAATTTTCTGTGATAATTCAAGTGCAATTAATATTTCTAAGAACCCGGTATTGCATTCTAAGACTAAGCACATATCTATCAAGTTTCACTTTTTGAGAGAACAAGTGAACAAGGAAGAAGTCAGATTGGAGTATGTTCCCTCAAAGGATCAGATTGCAGATATCTTTACTAAACCTCTTCCCAAGGACTCTTTTGAATATCTCCGGGAGAAGTTAGGGGTCATGGCCCCTCCGGTGATGAATTAGGATGCACTGATGTGCATCAGTCCGGTGGATATCACAGTCATATCTTGTGATCCGGATTGATGATGGGGAGCTGCAACTAAGGGGGAGCAGCTGGTATGATTCTGATGTATGAGAATTGCAAGTATGAGCCCTTTGCCATTGATGTCAAAGGGGGAGAGAAGACATGTGAAAAACAAGTGGTTGATGATCAAAGGGGGAGTAGTAAAGGAAGAGAAGACATGTGAAAAGTTGTTGTTGATAGGGGGAGCTGTGACAGAAAGGAGAAGTTCTTGTCTTGATGGTTTTTCACATCATATGTTGCCATCAATGACAAAGGGGGAGATTGTTGCAAGTATGAGGTGAGCCAGTGTTGTCATTGATGTCAACATACTCATATTGCATTGACAAGAAGGATTGGATGAGCTGTGTGCTGAGGATATTGAGAAAATTAGCCTCAGTCAGGAACAGTGAAGAACCGTGATGAGAAGAAGGCAAATGTATTGTATAGGTTGAGAACCAGAGGATGCGGATTAAAGGGTTTGTAGATATGAGTCTTGAGATGCTTCAGTTAAGATTTCAGAGGTCCGCATGAAGATCTGAAGGAGTTGTGGTTGTCGGTGTAGAACCGGTTCCGGCAAGTATTCAGAGGTGACAGAGGATCACAAAAAGGTCCGGTGAGGTCTGGAACTGTATAATCCTAATCTGTGGATTGGAAGGAGTCTTTGGGATGTCCTTGTGATGTGCCATCTCAAGTTGTGTATGATTTGGAGGTCCGGAAGTACCTCTTACATTATGACAGTGGCGACAGACAGTGTTCTTGAAGTTCCGGATAAGGAAGAGAAGAGATTCCAGTAAGTAAAGAAAGTGCGGATGTACCTGGTCATTCAGGCAGGCTTGTGAAGGTTCTTGGATCATGTTGAGGTTGTGTTGTTGGTCCGCATTGATAGTAGAGCCCGGAATTGAAGTTATTCTTCCGGATAAAGTTCTTGCTCTGTTTAGCCGACCAGATGAGTTGTTCATCCTGCGAATGTTCTTGTGGTGGCCGACCGGATGTGTTATTCATCTTGCGGATACTCTTATGGTTGTTTTCCAACTTAGATGTTTGTTCCTAAGTCAATGTCTTGTATAAATAACGGTTTGTGAGTTCATTTCGTAGTGTGGATTGTGTGGATGAGTGTGGCATAGCGAAGAGAAGTGCGAAAGGCAGAGCAGAGGTTTTGGGCTTAAATGGAACTGATCCGGACATGGTAGAGATGTCATTCTCCAGTTCAAGATTGTGATTCTTATCACTTTGTAGACAGTGTGTCTCCTTGTAGGCAGTGGGCCTCTTTGTGAGCAGTGTGCTCGGGCAGTGAGCCCTAATTGGCAAGTGCCATTCTTTTTCTTATTCTTCTAACAGAGAATAATCCTTGGGTTAATCACCCCGTGGTTTTTCCCTTAACCGGGTTTTCCACGTCAAAATCTTGGTGTTCAATGTGTTGATGTTATCTGCTCTTGTGTTTATGTATTATGCTTTCATGGATGATTAATTGATATGCTGTTAACTAACAACGAAGAATCAAGTGTTTGAAAGAACAAGAAGTTTTATACAACTGATTCACCCCCCCCTCTCAGTTGTATGCCTTAAATCCAACATCTTTATCCTTACCTCTTTGATGACTTCTAGGAGGAAGTACAGTCTTAGGGGGGAGGATGTGAGGCCTACCCTTTTAACTCCTATTCATTTGACTAATTACCATACTGTTGCTGATACTTTTAGACTTGTGGGACTGTTGATCCTGGATTCCTAAACTATTAGACTTTATTATGTTAAAGGAAAACTAATTGGGTGATGTTAGATAGATGCTTGTATTAAGAGAAAACAAATTGGGTGATGTTAGATAGATGTTTATATTATAGGAAAACTAATTGGATGATGTTAGATAGATGCTTGTATTAAGAGAAAATAAATTGGGTGATGTTAGATAGATGTTTATATTCTAGGAAAACTAATTGGGTGATGTTAGTTAGAAAATTGTAATGTGATTTCCTTTATGCTTAAGAGAACATGTGATATCTTATGCGAGTGCAAGTTTTAATTTTCTTCGGCTATGCTATTGATATGTGGAATTAACTTTGCAACTAAGCACGCAGGTATTTCTAACCAACCATAGATACTGGAGATCATCTCACACTCGATGTTGTAATCCCTTGTGAAGCTGATCTAGTTCCACAAGGAACTAAGATCAACTCTGTGTATGATGAGATGTTGTAATGTTATTTTGCATGTGGTCAATTGGGTTAAGTCTAACCTCTTTTAATTTAAATTATAATTTGTGTTGTAAGAATATTGTCTTTGAATTACATTTTTAAATTTTTGTAGATCTTTTTCATGTGTTTTAACTTGACCCTGGGTGCTCTAACTAGGCTAAACTTGACCCTGGGTTATACCCCATGGGTCTAGGGTCCTTTTTGACATGGGTAACCCTTGGTAGACTTCCATATGGTCACCTTAACTTAACACTAAAGTTAAGTGACGAATTTGGAGGCATGGGAGGGAGAGGATGAGTGGTACCAACACTCAACCCCATCCCTTTTCACTTCCCAAGGTTGGAGATGACTCCAAGACCCACCAATTGTGGAGGACTTGACTTCAAGTCTCTCTCACAATTGGTGAGAGTACCCATGGAGTTGTGTGGTCCTTCTTGAGAGGAAAGGAAGGAGACACATGTGTTACCCTTTCCCTCTTTAACTCCCCTTTTCTCTCCCATATGTTGGAGAGAGGACATGTGGTAAGGGGTGAGGGAGACTTGGGGATGGGTGAGTGACATGTGTCAACACCCATCCTTTGGGACATGCTTGTAGTGGGGAGGAAGAGTGAGGAGGTGACAAGTGTCACCTCCCCATTCCTCTAAGTTCATGGGTTGGGCTTATTTTAATCCCACTTGGGATAGGGTGAGGGGTTGTTGAATTTTTGAGAATTTTAATGGTTTGAAATTTGATTTTGGGGAAAAAGATGGAGGTAGTTTGGTGGCTTATGTTTGAGGAGATTTTGGAGGAGCTCTACATCAACTTCTTCCATAATAGGGCTTTTAAAGGTTGGTTTTCAAGGCTAAGGCCTTCCTTTTGTATTTTAGTTGCTTGCATGATGCATATGGCTGTGTTTTACTTGAGTGTTACTGTTATTGTAGGGAAATTTTGTGGGGTGTTGTAAGAACCTCTCCCACTTGGGAGAGAATGCTCAACAAGTGTGGGGTAGGGGAGGAGTGATCCTCCTTAGGGTCATTACATTGTTTTGGGATGTTGAAAGCCTTGAGGGCAATTTATGTGATTTTGAGCAATTTGATACATGGGTTGAGAGCCAAAATATGAATACTTTTAGAAATTTTGTTAACATGTTGGCTTGAGGCCATAAGAGAAATTGTGTTGAGATATTTTGAAGGAGTGGCACTCTTGAGTTGAGTGTGTCCACTCTCCTACCCCTTTGAACTAACCTTGGTTGAGTTCATGTGTTGTGTTTTCGTATGGGTGTAATATTGTGTTTTTGGGATGTTTGTGTGCCTTGTTGTGAAGTGGATTTGAGTTCCCCAAGTGTGTGGATGACCTCCCTGGCTCGGGGGTGACCCTCTTGCGGGTCTATAGTAGGGAGGAGAGCAAGATGTGTGGTTTTCTTTTCCAATTTGTGTGATATGTAGGTTCCTTGGAGCTTAGTGTGAAGTTGAAGAAATTTCTTTGTCTTGGAAAAATATTTTATTTTCCTTTACTCTTAAAGCTCATGAGGGAGAGCTTGGTCTTCTTAGGAGATCTTACCATTGTTAGTTGTCAAGATGAGAACTTGGTTCTCTCTTTTGGTTGTAAAATTATATTCTTGAAGTTGTGTGTTGGGCATTTCTATTTGATTTGAAAGTTAGAAATTGTTAGTTTAAATGTATATTATTCAAAGGATGAATTGAAGAAAGTTTGTTATAATCTATTTTATTGAATGACATTATAGAAATATCAATTTTGCTAAGTTATGAAGTTGTTGTTGTGACAATAAAGAAAGTTGTAATTTGTTACTATGGAAAGGAAGAAAAATTAGTTTTAGTTATTTATTATAGGCATTTTAAATTACTTAATTATAATTGCTTCTCTCTTAAAAAAAAATGTGTAAATTTGAGTCATACAATGAGTTTACTTGTAAGAATAAAAATGAGTTCTTTCGATGTATTAGAATTGATAAAAAGAAAAAAAAAATGTGATTGCATATTTTTCAAATTTTTTTAAAATAGAAAATATATGAGTATAATGAAGGAAAGTTAAAGTTAAAAATATATAGTTTTATTTAAGTGTGTGTTTTAAATGAATGTGTTTACAAGAATTAAAAATGGCAAACTGATTTTAGAATTTTGCTTATTACATTTGAAAATTCATATCTATATATATATATTCATTGTTAATTTTATTATATTAATTAAACTGTATTTTGAGTGGGATCATGAAAATGATCTGTGTGTATCATTTATATATATATATTATATATTGATTTAAAATAAGATAAAATTAAAAATTAAGAAAATAAATTTAACAACCACTGTAATTCATTGAAATGACTATTTTTTTTACAGTCTGTGATTTGTATCATGGGGCAAACATTTACATTGGTGTGGGGGGGGGTTCGAACGCCCCCACCGCTGATCTTTTGGTGTTGGGTGTGGGGAGGGGGGCGGAGCCCCCACCCACACCCCATCATATTGGATGTGGGTGGGGGCTCCGTCCCCCTCCCCACACCCCCGTTGCTTTGAACCCCGCGGCCTCTTCTAACTTTTCCGCTACAGATCGTCTCCCTAAACTCCACCACAGTCTCCACCGCGGTCTCCATCGTGAGCCTCGCCCCTGCGAAGTCCGCTCCGCCCACCACCACGCGGCCACTCTAAACCTCTGCCCTCCACCGTGGCTCCCCTCTGCGCTCCCTCATAGCACCACCACTCTGTGGTACTTCACCAATCGCCACCGCCTTTGCACATAGCCCTGCCAAAACAAAACAAAATAAAAGTTAGGGTTTCCTTGTTATTCAAATGAAAAATATGAAAATAAAATAGTAAGCATATATTTATATATAGGAAATCTAACATATGAACTTAATATATATATATATATATATATATATATATATATATATATATATATATATATATATATATTTTGAATATCTATAATTATTTGTAGCCATCTTATGAATATCATAAGTGGCCATTTTAAATTGAGAAAATGAGAAAATAACAAATTGAGAAACCAAGAAAATAACAAATTGAGAAAATAAGAAAATAACAAATTGAGAAAATGAGAAAAGAGAGAAAAAAAAAGAAAGATAGAAGTGAAAACAAAGAGGAGAAAATGCACGTCTTTTCCAAAATAGGGCTAAGAGTACTAATTGAGATTTAATAATCCTTTAATCATGATTGGGGGTAATATAATTAACGAAAGTAATTCAAACGTTGATTTAAGCCTAGAATAGAAACCTAGTGAACTTCATCAAACGAAGTTAGTAAGTCCTATTTACCAGATCTAATCTACCAAGAAATTAGGAATAATGTAAACAATGCAGAGATAACTCTGATTGATAGAAAACACGAAGGAGAACAAATTAATTTTAAATTTAGAAAATGCGAAGGAGAACAAATAAATTTTAAATTAGAAAACGCAAAGGAGAACAAATTAATTTTAAATTTAGAAAACGTGAAGGAGAACAAATAAATTTTAAATTAGAAAATGCGAAGGAGAACAAATTAGTATTAAATTTAAGAAAACGTGAAGGAGAACAAATGATCAGACTTTGTTGAAAAATGTTCAATTAACTTAATCAACTATAATACCAATGCAACTAGTGAAATGTAGAAAATTTATTAAACCAAATCAGGAAACCTCTTAATCAAAATTTAGTTTTAGTACAATAAACCCTACTCACGCCCATGAGGCATTATGCTACCAGATTTTCCTAGAATTTAGGGTTTAGTTGGGTTAGTAAAGTTTAGCCCTATTAGCAATGTTAACCACATCGTGATGACCCCCTTGATGGCCTTCTTGCGATTGGAATGCGCACGTGTGTGTATTACCCTGCTTTGCAACTGCCTTATCTATGCCTTAAGTGTATGCCACCGAGCACGCTTACGCATGCGAGGGGGTTTCTAGGGAAGCGTTGGAAAATTTTTGATATTTCGTGTCATGACCACATGACAAATGTGGACATGACATGTGTGATGCGTGTTGTGACCACATGGGAAATGTGGGCATGACAGAGCATGAGAATGCTAATTGGAGAGCAAAAACTTAGCAAGAGCTGTGTGCACAATGAATTTGCCTCCTTGAAAGAGCTTTGAAGCTTTGAAAAACTAAAGAAAGAAATGAATAAAGAGGCTCAAAGGCTTGTGAAGAAGCTTGAAAAAGCTTGTGAAGAAGGGAAGAGCATTCTCCAACATTCCAACTTGGAAAATAATGAAGAGGTGAGGGGTATTTATAGGTTAGAAGAAGGGATGAGAGTTGGAATTGATTGAGAAGTTAGCTTAATTTGATTGAAGAGTTAACAAGGATTATTTGGGGAGTTGACAAGATTGATTACTTAGTGAACTTAATTGATTAGGTAGTAGACTGGGTTGATTGGGAGTTAACATGCTTTGATAGAATAGTTAACTCATTTGATTGATTAGTTAACTAAATTAATTGATTAGTTAACTCATTTGATTGATTAGTTAACTAAATTAATTTATTAGTTAACTAATTTGATTGATGAGTTCACTAATTTGATTGATTAATTAACTAAATTGATTGATTAATTAACTAAATTGATTTCAGGGTTAACTAATTTGATTGAAACTTGATTGAGTAGTCAATTTGAGTGATTAGTAAAGGAAATTATGGGAGTTAATTTCATAGATAATGGATAATTTGGAAAGTAAATGAAATATTAATTTTATTTACTTGTGATGAGAAAAATGAAAATGAATTTAAGAATTCACGTTCAAAAATAATGTTTTTCATATGAAACTCCTGGGAGCTTGTTCGGGTACATACAAACTCCTTTTTGCGTGTCATTTTTTTAAAAGTGCATGTTTTTTCAAGAGATACACAATGGTGACATTAGTTTTTTATGAAAGCACATAAAAAGTGGGTGGCCCCTTTCACCAATCAGGGTCACCCAAGGGGAGATCAAGATTTAGTAGGATCTCGCGAGGGAGATCTAGAAAGGAAGGGGTCTGGGTGAAAATGCATGATGGGATATGGAAGAGGAGATGAAAAGGAGGGGATTTGCCTCTAGAAATATGTTAGTTGTGTGTGAAAATCCAAATCTCCACTTTCAAAGTAGGATCTCTCGGGGGAGATCTGGAAATAATAGGGGGAGATTTGGATTGGTTGAGTGAAACTAAAAACCAAAAGTGGGAGATGGCTAGGGTGGACCTCTAGAAGGATTCTAGGGGGTGGAGAAGATGAAAAACATTGGGGAGAGGTGAAAACTCACCTACAAGATGCACACAAGGCTTAGGAATAGGGTCGCAAGCTTAGAAAATGCAAATCGACAAGTGTCAAAAAGTGTTGAAAAGCGTCGATAATAAAGAGAGAGAGAAAACAATAAAGGGGAAACAACACAAGACGAAAGAAAAGACACATCACCAAGAGAATTACTAATGAGAGGATGTTATTTCATGCTTACATGTACGTGACAAGGATTATAACTCATCATAGGGGCCCTTGTGGAGGCTGTGCATGATTTTGGTGCTTACATATTTTCCCCCTCGGGGATGGTAGTCTACATGAAAGGTAGCCACCGTTCCCAAACTAGGCCTTACCTATTGTCAATTTTCATGCAATTGTACATGCAAAAACTAGTATTAGCTCAGCATCTAGATATATCAAAATGGATAATGAAAACTAAAACAATGAACTTACCATAGATCATGAGAGTTCGACTAGTTGTTTGCCTTTGTCGGTGAGACTTGTAGGAATGAATGCATACAAAATGAACACATGAGAGATGCATAAAATAAATAGAACACATGCTAATCTAGAGAGGAGGAGAAAAATCATCCTTTTATTGCAGATTTTGAAGAACATATTCAATTTTTAGGGAATTTTGAGGTTTTACAATTTTTTTTAGGTTTTTCAATTTTCTAATTTTTATGGTTTTTCTAGAGATTTAACATAGGTTTGGTTTGACATTCCTTGAGGTCTTTGGAAGACCTATATTTATTGAAGGGATCTCTACCCCTGCCCCCTTGCATGGGGAGACTTGTGTACTTGACTACACAGTTTGGCTCTTTCGACTTTTTGGAGTGACTTTTGCTTAGATATTGTCTTACACTTATTGTTACAAGACTTGATTTGATGAGATCCATACATAGATTTAGTCTACATCTTGTACTTCACTTTCCCTCTTGTGCATATGGTTGGATAGATCTTTTTATTTTTCTTATGAGAATGCATACCTAAGATGATCACGTATGGATGATGCAATTTGTTTTTTCCTTTTTCAGAATATATATATGAATGTAGGTGATGATATGCAGATGAAAGAACACACGTGATGCGGAAATGAAACTTTTACTTCTATGGAATGTCATGAGTTATGATATTGATTTTATTTCTTTGGAACTCTTTTTCTGATTTTGATATGAATGCAATGTGGAACAAACAATATGACTTCTCTTTAGTATGGTTTTCAATCCAGGGGATTGCAAGTTGTTCTAGTATAGGAGATATAATCAAGGTTATGAGATAGAAAAATTAGAACTCAAGTGGAGAGCGGGAGTGAAATGGAGTGTTTTTGAATTTGGGCTTTGCTAAAGGCTAAAGACTGATCCTTATCTATATAAGACAGTCTGACAAGCTTTCAACTCAGACAAGTAACAAATTTTATTGATGTTCGCTAGACTTAGATCATAGATGGAAAGAAAGATAGACCCGAGGTAAAGGATAAATGGGAAAGAACAAGGGTCCCTAGATAGAAAATGGTCCTAAAAACTACTAGACTCTTGCCTTTGCTCAGCTAGTGCGTGTGTGTGCTTTGTACCTTTTTCTTTTATTTCCTCTGTTAGAATGCCACCCTTGAATCTTTGAGTTTAGACTGATCTCCACTCAGGAGTACAAACATTTAGCAATCTTCTCTCTTTCACTCTTTTTTCTGTATCTCTCAATTTTTGCTTTTTTAGAATGCCTCACTTGATTTTCTTATTTTTTGAATTTTTGACTCTTATAAAAATGAATGCTTTTGGAACTTTTGATATGCAATGGCTTGATCTCTCAATTTTTACTTTTCTCAATACTCTTATTTTGATCACTCATTTTTTTTTATTCACTCATATTTTAGATTGATTCCTTTAGAGTTTTGATCCTCCTAGTGTTTTTGGCCAGGGAAGATAAGGGGCTGAGTGCTACCGAAAGTTTTTGTAATCCAGTCGAACTTCTCTTCTACTAGGGAAGAATTGGGAAGGTCTACTTGCAAGCTTCCTTTGGACATTGTAGGTTTGAATACCATCTTTGATTAGACCTAACATATTGGCTCATTAAGATTGGGATCAGTGTAAAGCTAAGAGCTAGGCTTTGATTAGAATCACTGGGAATGTAGGGGAAAATGGTGATTGTGAAAATGGGGGAATCTCAAGGCCTAAAAGGATCACATATACCAAGGCAACCTTAGACTCCTTACTGAAATGAAAATAATATAAGAGCAATTAATTCACTATAATGCAAGAAACAAAACACTTTTTGATATTTTTGATTTTTATGATTTTTTTTGTATTTTTGGAATATTTGATTTTTTTTTGAGTTTTTAGAGGCGTTTACAACATTTTGAGATGTTGAACTCTTCCCCTTCCATAGTGCACAAGAGTTATCTTTGTTTTTGACGTCTTCCTTAACTATGTGTGGACCTATCCAATTTGGTCTGAACTTTTCTTGAAAGCCTAATTTACAAGGACACTCGAAGACTTGGTGTTAAAATGTTTTTGCATTTAGTGAGGAGTTTTGTGTACTCACATGTTTTATTTTTTGTTGATTTTCCCCCTAGCTTTATCATTTTCTTTTCTTGTTGAGTTCTCTGGTTTGTTTTGGAATTTTGAAGGGCAATTGGAGTTGATGTTGAATCTCCTAGTTTCTCTGTGGATTCTGGTTCTTCTTCTTTAGTCATGATTTCAACCATAGGGATGTTTATGTCTGGTTCAATTGGAATGGCCACTAAGTTGAATGGAGTGTAAGACTTTTTTGAGTTAGGATCGAAGGGGAATTCTCCTATTGCCCCCATTTCTATACATTTTAAGGTCTTGGCTACATTTGCAATTTGTTTTGATGTCTCTCCTTTTTCAAAAGTGTTGATTTTTGGGTTGCTAGTGGTTTCCACGGTCTTTCCCTTCTTTATGACTTGTTCATCCCTATAAAGTTTAATAGAATCAGGATCTCCTTTGATGATGTGGGTTTGTTCCATATGCACAAAGTGTATTTCTTGAAATAATGTGGAGGGAATGGCCCTCATCCTATGGATCAAAGGTCTTCCTAGGATCATGTTGTAAGTAGTTTCTTTATTAATGACATAAAATTCAGTTGGGAGGGTTTTGGGACCCAATGTGATTTGAAGATAGACCTTACCTATGGTTTGAATGTTTGGGTTATCATTAACTCTAAGGATGGAAGTTTGTTTTGTGATTTGAGTTTCATCATAACCTATTCCTTGAAGAAGTGAAAAGGAGACTATGTTGATTATAGACCCATCATCGATCATTACACATTTAATGGAATAGTCTTGGACTTGGACTATCAGATGTTGGGGGCGGTCACCCTATTTAGCTATGTCATTATCCGAGGGTAACTTTTCAAAATTAAATGTTGAAGAAGAACACTTTTCACTTGGAGTGTTTTAAACTAGATGGCCTAGATCTAAGGCTTTTAGGAGAGCATTCTTGTGCGTAGGAGAACTCTTAATAAGCTCTAGCATGTGAGAAAAAATTGAATTGTTGGAGTTGTCATATGGTTGTTCTGGTCTTTGGATGACAAAAATTTCTTGATCCTTATCTAATTCCACAAGGCCTAAGGTGTTTTGATCAAAGGTGTTTTGATGGATTTTGGGACTAAGTTCTTCATCTTGTGAGAATGTGTCCATGAATGCTTTTTGTTGACATTTTAGGAGGTTTGATATGAAGTGATGGTACCCCCGACATGACTTGATATCATGCCCCTTCTCTTGTGAAATGAGAAATATTTATCATGATTGTGATCTTGAGGTTTATGGCAATTGTTGTAAGACTTCTTGTTGATTCTTGAGGGATAGTTGTTGGTATTTCCCAAATTTCTATGACTATCATAGTCATAATTATTGCTGTTTCTAGATGGTGAAGTGTTTGTTGACCCATCTATGTCTTGATCATTTGTCCAGGACTTGTTATTTATATCATGGTTTTATCAACCTTCCATTAGAATCATACTCCCTTCTTCTGCTATCAATAGTGGCTTGGTCAATTCTAAGGGAACTTTTGAGTGCTTCTTCATATGATTTATAAGGGAGTTTTTGGACTTGTTCTCGTATGTCATTGTTGAGAACATGTAAGAAGAGATCACAAAGTTCTCTATGACCCATGTTTGGTGCGCTAGTTGAAGAATAGAGAACTTTCCTCCATCATATGATAAAATGTGCAACCGACTCGTTGTCTTCTTGGTTGATTGTTAAAAATTCTCGTATTCCTATCTTGACCAATTTGTTTATGTCAAAGGCAGCCACAAATTGATCGATGAGTCACCTAAAAGAGTGGATAGATGATTCTGGAAGTTGATAGTACCAATCTAGAGTGATACCCTCTAAAGTTTTTGGAAAAATATTTGCTACCACCCCATCCTAAGGAAGGAGTTCTCGCACTACCATGATGTAAGCCTTGATATGAGAGTTGGGATCACCCTCTCCTTTAAATTTTGGAAGCTCAAGGAGAGGCCGTGGTAGTATTACTTGATGAATGTTGTAGTCAAGAGGCTCCTTTAAGTACTCAAGGTATGTACCTAAAAGGGAGTTATGTGTAGAGGGTCTTGTTCCTCCAAACATTAACCCTTTAAGTGGAGCTTGTTGCGTTTGTTGAAAGGGTATGCTAGATTGTTGATATCCTAAAAAATTTGGATGACTAGATGGTGTTATGTTTATGTTTTGAAGATTGGGTGGGATTGTTTGTGGTTGATTTTGCATCTTAGGATTCACACCTAATTGATTGAGACCTTTTTTGTTGGATGGTGAGGGCAACAGAGGCTTGAATGTTTCATGGAAGCTTGGATGAGGGGTATTTTGTGTTTCCCCTTGGTTTGACTTGATCTTGTCAGTGAAATGATTTCCATGTGCCCTAGGTTTTTCCTCAATTTTGATTTGGCAATTTTGTTCAACCCTCCTAGCCTTAAGGGTCTCGATTCATTGGACTAAACTTTCTATAAGGACTATGAGTGAGGCTTTGTCTGTTCTTTTTTTATTTCCACCTTACGATGGACTGTTTTGCATTGGGGTTTGAGTGAACCTATTTGTTCTTTTGGATGACATTTCACATGTTGTGAACTTTTTATCTTGATGTACTATTTGGAGTGATTTTGGTACCTCTTGAGCTTATTGTAAGTTCTTCTCTTGACAACATACTTCATTGTCCATTTCAATGGCTGCTTTTTCATGGCTTGTTATGGGTTGATCATCTTGATGGATCTTAGATTGATTGTTCACTTCTTGTGTTTTGATTTGGTCAAAGTTGTCAAGATCTCTTTGAATCTGTTTTGAATTTGTAATTTTACTCGAGGGGACATTCCCTTGGACTTTTTGCATGAAACATTGTGAAGTGCAAAAAAATGTGAAAGAATCCATCCCAAAAGGATTTGTTGAATGATGATGAAAGTGGGATCTTGTAATGAAACACAAAAAGCTCAAACAAAAGGTTTTTTCTCTTCACATTGGGTTCACCAAAATATGTATGCTCAAAATCATGACCTCGGTTGCCTGGGGCTGTCAAGTCAGATTTTGGCATGCACATGGACTCTTGCCTCCTTTCCATGGGGTGAACCACCACATCACTCTCACTCTCATGGAAGTAGCTAGTTGAGAGGAGGTGAGACACGGTGGTGGTCTAGCTCGTTGGAGAGTTGGACTTCACAGAGAGGGGTTGACACATCTGGGGGCCTTTGTTGTTGTGTGATAATGTAGATGTTTCATTCAATGATTGTTGTTGTAGAGATAACCGTATGACCCGAAGGGTCACTAGTTACTCTTCTTCTATTAGGGTTTCTACTATTCCACCTCTGTGTGGGTAAGTTGTTACTTTCATTGATGGCTTATTGTCTTTCAAAGTATCAAATGAATGCTTTTTGTAACAATTGTTGTTTATGCTCTTCTATTTGTTGGAGGACAAGAAGATCCTGTTGTGGTCATGGATGAATCTCCTCAATCTCACCGAGGATTGCCCTCACCAACTCACCTCTTAATCCTGGGCATATTCATGAGCTGAGATAAGAGATAGGTGTATGTGGACTAATCTTGACTAGATTTTGGGTTTGACTTAGGGTTTTGGTTGACCTAAGGTTTAGTCATGCGTTGACTTTTATTGACCTTGTGATGATACTAAGGGTTTGATCGAATAGTTGACCATGGTTAACCTTGTGATAGTATCAAGGGTTTGCAAGTTATCTATGTGCCTAATTTTTTTGTTCTTTTCTTGAATTTTATGAATGCAATGCCATATGAAATGCAAAACTTGTTTTTGTGCTTTTTTTGGTATTTTGGAAATAAAAGATACTTTTTAATCTAGGAAAGGAAATATGAATGCAACTAGAATGAATTTTACCTAATGCAATTATTCTATGTTTTTGGGGTTTTTGAATGTTTTGAAATGATTTTATCTAGAAAAGGAAATTCCAAGTAAATGAATTAAACTATGAATGCAAATTACCTCTAGAATGCTAGATCTAACTTTGCTATCAAGGAAAAAGCAATAAATTACTAATCCCAAGAGCAATTTCAATTTTCTAATTACTATCAATTGACAAAAAGCATAGAGGAACCTGAAATAAAGAAGACTTGTGAGCCTCCACTACCCTCAAAAATCCTTGATGGCAACCTCGTATCCTCTTGAAGCAGTGGGAAGACCTCTTGGTGACAAGACAACATAAAGAAGAAAAAGAAGATTAAGAAGCTTTGCAAAGAGAGCTCAATGAGATCTTTTGAGGAGCACGATGGCATTGATTGAAGTAGCATAAGGATGCTTGAAGAGCTTTATGTGAAAGCTTGATGAACAATGAACAAATAAAAGGCACCTTCGTCCTGTGTGAGCATGAGAATCCTGATTGGTGAGAAAACACTTAGCAAGAGTTGTGTGTATAATGAATTTGCCTCCTTGAAAGAGATTTGAAGCTATGCAACAATAAAATCTTTGAAGCTTTGGAAAAATAAAGAAAGAAATGAATAAAGAGGCTCAAAACCCTGTGAAGAAGCTTGTGAAGAAGGGAAGAGCATTCTCCAACTTTCCAACTTGTAAAATAATGAAGAGGTAAGGGGTATTTATAGGTTAGAAGAAGGGATGAGAGGTGGAATTGATTAAGAAGTTAACTCAATTGATTAGACAGTAGACTGGGTTGATTGGGAGTTAACATGCTTTGATAGAATAGTTAACTCATTTGATTGATTAGTTAACTAAATTAATTGATTAGTTAACTAATTTGATTGATTAGTTCACTAATTTGATTGATTAGTTAACTAAATTGATTGCATGGTTAACTAATTTGATTGAAACTTGATTGAGTAGTCAATTTGAGTGATTAGTGGAGGAAATTATGGGAGTTAATTTCATGGATAATGGATAATTTGGAAAGTAAATAAAATATTAATTTTATTTACTTGTGATGAGAAAAATGAAAATGAATTTAAAATTCACGTTTAAAAAAATGATTTTCATATGAAACTCCCGGGAGCTCATTCGGGCACATATGGACTCCTTTTTGTGTGATGGTTTTTTGAAAGTGTGTTTTTTCAAGGGCTACGCAATGGTAACATTTTTTTAATGAAAACACATAAAAAGTGGGTCACCCATGGGGAGATCTAGATTTAGCAGGATCTCCCGAGGGAGATCCAGAAAGGAAGAGGTCTGGGTGAAAATGCATGATGGGAGATGAAAAGGAGGGGATTTGCCTCTGGAAATAGGTCAGTCATGTGTGAAAATCCAAATATCCACTTGCAAAGTAGGATCTCTTGGGGGGAGATCTAGAAATAATAGGGGGAGATTTGGATTGGTTGAGTGAAACTGAAAACCAAAAGTGGGAGATGGCTAGGGGGAACCTCTAGAAGGCTTATAGGGGGCGAAGAAGATGAAAAACACTGGGGAGAGGTGAAAACTCACCTACAAGATGCATGCAAGGCTTAGGAACAAGGTCGCAAGCTTAGAAAATGCAAATCGACAAGTGTCAAAAAGCATTGACAACAAAGAGAGAGAAAACGACAAAGGGGAAACAACACAAGACGAAAGAAAAGACACGTCACCAAGAGAATTTATACTGAGAGGATGTTATTTCACACTTACATGTACATGACAAAGATTATAAATCATCATAGGGGTCCTCATGGAGGCTGTGTGTGATTTTAGTGCTTATAATTGCAGAGCAGTATTGTGTTGTGTTTGTTTGTAGATTTGTCTTCATCAATCCATCTCCTCATGGTGTGAAAGATCTTCATCTCCCCGTGAGAGCTTCACCTCTGAGGTGATATATACTTTGTGTTTCAATCATTTATCATATCATTTGCTTTTTCCTCTGTCCACCAAGGACATGCACTCTCTATCTAACAATGGTGTTGGAAGGCTTGAATGCCATTTTAGGGCTTAACCGAGGCAGGCTCCTAAACACCATAACCCCCAACCCCTCTCTTGTGATTACAGGTGACATGTGTCAGATCTTGTGGAGAGGAGTTGTAGGAGATCATTGTAGAGCATAAGGATTCCAGATCTAAAGAAAGCAACAAAAAAATCCCTAATTAGGCAAGGTCGGTCTCTCTTTTGTCCTCCAGTTTGTCACTGTCAGAAATCCCTGAGCAGGTACATTCTACAAAATATTTGGCTCCTGGCCTCCAGAAAAAGTGCCACCTTGGACAAGGGTGATCCCTTTTTTTTCTTCAAAGTTTTCACTTTCCAAAATTAAAATCATGGTATGTTTCTAATATGCATTTAGTACCTTCCTGTGCGAGCATTTGTCAGGATTCATCCGTTTGTTTACGATTTTGCATAATTAGGGTTTTAGACCTAATCAGATTAGGGTTTTAACAAAACATCAATCTATTCTATCTTTCCAAGCATCTCATAGTGACATCAGACCTATAGCTGAGTCCTCTATCATAGTTGTGACTTAGCTCGATCTATGTCCTTGAATGTATGTGTGAAAGAAGGGTTTGATTGAATCTAATTAACACACAATTTGACCGTCCCCATTTTTCTACAACATTTTTCGTGAACCTGCATTTTTTCTGAACATTGCATCTTTTTGACTATTGTAAATCAGATTTGTATTCATACATATCATATTTATCATTCTACATTCAAAAACCTTACAAAAAAGTAAAAAATTTGAAAAAATAAAGCATCCTAGGCTTGCATTTAGGCATAATTTGCACTATTTTCATTGCATTTCATCTAAATCATTTAAATATCTGATATTTATATCAGATTTGACATAAATTACAGAAATATATCATTTCATAATCATTTACCTTGCATTTACATACTTTATTTGCTAGGGTTTGCTTGAAATTTTGTATTTTTCATATAACCTAGTAATTCCAAAAACTAGGGTTTGTAGCTAAAATCTTGTTTCAGATTTTGCTACTCATTCTAAACACTCATTCAAATCTTATTTTGGACTTTATTGTTTCATCATAGTGTGTTTTTGCATCTACATTTCAAATTTTGCATTTACACATTATGTATTTCAACAAAAAGAGGCATATTCATTCATACTTCCTTAAAACTGGATTTGCATTGAGCATTGTAGGATTTTTGCATCATTTTCAAATCTATATTTTACATATTAAATCTGATTAGATTCCATTCATTCATCATTTGGCATACTTTCATGCCTTAATTTCACTATTAGGGTTTCAAAAATCCTTGCATTTTTACTACATTTTGACTAATCTTTCATCTAGCATTGCAAGATTGGTGTGTTGTGACAAATTCTTCTGCTCTATTAGACTGATTAAAAGGTGTTAATTTTCTGCACCTCATCATCCTCCTCATTTCATTACATATTTTGTGCATTTGTATTGAAAAAAAGTGAAAAATTCAAGCATTTTAGTTGCATAAACAAGCATAGATTGGTGTTGTTTCATTGCATTCATCTTAGATATCTTGAATTTCAGATCTTGCACTCATATGCAAGCATATATTCATTTGTCATTTGAAAATTTTGCATAATTTCATATCATTGTGTGAAAATTTGCATATTCTTAATTACACAATGTGTATTTCAATACTACTTGTTTACACACCTTTTCACATCTTTTGATCAAAACCTTTAAAATCATCAATTATGCCTTGTTGTATAGTACTTTTTCCTCTATCCACTATGTTTTTTGTGGATTCTGTGTCTTTTAGTACCTTTTTCCCTCAAATAAGCGCGTTAGTGTGAAATAGTCTATCCATCATGGATGAATCTTGTTATTCATCTTTGGAAGCTTTGTTTGCATACATCATAGATGTTGACAATTTCTATAAATTCATTGACAAATATCCTTAGGTCCTCCAACAAATAACACATATCTATGATATTGACACTTCCATGAGCTCTACATACAAAATTCTATGCTACATATCTGATTTTGAAAGTTTCACCACTCTCATGGGTATCTACCCTTCGATCTTGGAAAATCTCACTAATTTCATCTCCACGAAAGATTTCATCTCCACGAAAGATAATGAAGAAGGTAATGATGAAGACATTCCTCCTTCTCTCCCTACATTTCATGATGATATAATAGACATCATTTGTGAGAGATATGAGGCTGACATAGCCCTGGGTGATTCATCTAATAATTTGAAGTCTTCTCCCAATATAACCCCACTTGGTGAGGATATTTTGGCACGAGAAGAAGACATCCTTGAAACATTCCTTAACACTGCCCTGCCATCCCTTCCTACTCTCCCCGACCAGGATGAAGCATTGGATGATGCAGACTCTCTTTGTGAACAACATCTTGAACCTATTAACATTGAAAATTCATCAATTGATCTTCAAACACTTCTTAACTACATCCTAAACAAATAATGGATCACACACCCTTACTAGAAGACTTACATACCTTGGAAACTACTAACAATTTGAAAAACATAAATAAACATAATGTTTTTAATGACCAAGGTATTCCAACACCCTACAAACTAGTTGAAACGGGCATTTTCCCAGCACATACATCACCCCACCTGATTGACATAGAAACCTATCACATTCCTCACACAACATCATTAATAGACAAGTTCCCATTGACAAATCCTATGATTGTACCTTCACAAACTCAAGAAAATGTGGAAGAAAGAAGAAGAGATAAAGCTTTAACTATCAAGGTAAAGATCAGAATCAAGGATAACAAGTAAGTATTTCTAACCCTTTGTAGTAGCATTCTTTTACTCGCTTATGTGACTCTCTCTCTATGTTGTGTTTCCCCATGATGTATTATGTGTTGTTTAGGCCTCCTAGGATGACCCTTGATACTCTTGTAAGGTCAAGGATACCAGGAGACCGCCTCCTTTGTGACCATTCTTCTATTTGTATCATCATTATTCTATTGTTCCTCTCCTCTATTTTATTGTTGTGTGTCATGCCTTAGGGGCATAGCATTGCAGTTGATGACTTGGGGGTATCCTCCTATGTGGGGTTCCTAAGGCACTTGTTCTCCTCTCTCATTTTATTGTTTACCTTCTTCTAGTGATTCTACCTAGTCAGCAAATGACGAAAAACAAATAAATACTTATACAGACTATGAATCCCTTTAGCAAGCAAAACAAAAATGGACCTAGTCCATACATGACGATGGGGTTGACACAAACACACACATATATCCTATGCTTGACTAGTAGAATCACTCCATGTGATGTATCATCCAGTGGAATTTATTATGACTAACATTTCACAATCCACTCAATTTGCTCTTGCACACTTTGATCGGTATTGAAAGGAAGCTATGTGTGTGGGAATCACTTCCTACATGTTGTGTGGTTACACAACACGCCCCATTGTGCCTTAGCAAAACAGGGACCCAACCTTTTCTTGCTTCTGCTTGTTTTCTTTTTGCTTTGGGTGGTTTGGTAAAATTCAATCATGTTATCCCCTTTGCTTATGCATTTGTACCACAAAGAAGGGTCAGTTACCAAAGTTAGAATTTGTTAGCATTAGCATCATAATCTGAAAGAATACAAAATTCTAAGTAGGTTTACCTTTTGAATCACCCTGATATTGTTTGAGGATAGAAAGTTATGCTAAGTCAAAGTTGGGTCAGCCCAGATATTTCCCATAGGGTCATATTTCTAATTATTAGTCATATTTGCTTAGATGACCTTGACTTAAGAGGATCACCCGATGCCTATTCGATCCCTAATACGTGAACATCAAATTTAAACAAGGATGAATAGTTACTCATCAAGGACTTGTGATATTCTCGGAGGGTCATATTTCCCAATATCCCTCATCTTTCAAAATATCACCCTTTTGCGAATATCACCCTTTGCGAGTATGATGATGACGCCATTCAGTTCCAATGAATAAAAGAGCTCACCTTGATGATGATGTAATCATTGGACCCGACCCCCGGAGGGTCATATTTCTAAATATGATGATGACATCATCTTAACCTGGAAATAAAGAAAACATGACAACATGATGATGTCATCATGATCTTCACCCGAGGGGGTCACATTTCATAATATCCCTGACCTTCATCAAATATGACAATGACATCATCTTTTGTAAATAATTGTTGAAGTCCATATGATGATGACGTTACCCTTACATTCTTGAAGGAGGAGGATATTTGTAAGTCAAAGGTTGACCATATCACCCTGATCATTAATGAATAATTATCCCTCGGGAGGGTCATATTTTCAAATAGGGTCATATTTTCAAATATCCCTAATCTTCTAAAAGATCACCCTCTAGCATTAAATGTTGGATCCAACGGTAGGTCGTGCCCTGTCAATTTCAAATGTAATCCCGACACTTGGCAAGATCTGCCAACTTCATGCGAATGATCAATGGATTTAATCAAAACAATGCATACACCCTAATTTGTCCTATTACTCAGTTTAAAAGTAAAATTTGGGGATCATTTACATTTACCCTACGATAATTGAAGTTACAAAGCTCTGAGAGTCAACGCATCACAATAATCTACAAACAGAACGTGATCTTCGATGAAACAGAACGGATGATACAGTGCATTCACGTTGATACCGTTATCAATCATTTAGCAAGAGGGAAAGTTATTATCAAGTAAGTAAAATAAAACCCTCTCTTTTGTTGTTTACTAAAAAAATGCCATGTAAAATAGTTTTTTATTAGGATTGTCAATTTGACATGCATGAAATGAATTGAAATGTTGAATTATTGTTATGAAACACATGATATCCATGAACCTTCCCCATACATACATCCTAGGGTAAGAATACTTGTTTCTATTGTAGGATCCAATGGATGTTACAAAGAACAGTTCTGACTTCGAGTTTTTGAAACCGATGTTCGTACAACTGGAGGGAGTAGGATTCAGATATGGGGTAATAGATGACACGCATCAAGAAAAGACAGATTTGGATGCATGGATGAGGAGGTTGGATAATGAGAGTGACAAACTCATACTGGACAGGATATTCACAACTGGTATGTGGCACGCCATGAGATTTCCATATGCAATGGAAGCCATTGAGCTAGTGGTGGAATGTGCAAGAAATTATAACCCTGAGAATAGAACAGTAGAAAAACATGGCAAAGTGTATGCCAATTTCTCAATCAAGGGCATCACTGCTGCATTCAATCTGCCTGTAGGAGATAAAGTGGTCAGTGTAAGCCTAAGTAGGCTGGAGAAAGAGTACCATAGCAATGAAAGGCAAGCCAGGAAGATCATGTATCCATGGAGGTGTAAGGGCAGCTCCTACAAAGTTGCTGCCAAATTGCCTAAGTACTTGTACAAATTTGATTTTGATGATGAATATCAGTATACGATTGCCTTGTTAAACAGGATGACTGGCAGGCAGCATATTGGGAACTTTGAACACTGGATGTATGGGATCATACAGATGGTGTTGTATTCAGATAACAAACCTCTGTGGGCCAAGATCATTAGCGATAGCTTGGATGTGGGCATGAGAAGGTTGGGAGGCAAAGCTTGCATATTTCATATGACTTCTTATGTCATATGCACCTGTGCCTTTAGGGTGACATTTGATGTTTTGTAGACAATGGGCAGGGTTGGAACCAATCCTAGTGACATAAACATATGGGATGATTACCCACAATTACAGAGGAGAGCATATCTCCAAGATTACAAATTGGTAAATGATGCATTTTCTATGCATCTGGTCAGAACCATGGAGTAGGACCGGACCAAGAGATTGAGCATGGAAGCTCAGGCAATCATCTACAAGCATGGGTGTTGATAACTGAGAGGGGGGGTGAATCAGTTATCTTAATTAACTTGACTTTTTGTTCTTCTTTTACAACTAGTACAACATCAAAACAAATAAGCATCCATAACCATGAAAGAAGAAACAAAATCAATACACATAACACAATGATTTTGACATGGAAAACCCTGTTAAGGGAAAAACCACAGGGCGACTAACCCAAGATTGTATTCTCTGTTAAAAGAATAGAAGTACAAAATGGCACTTGCCAATTAGGGCTCACTGCTCGAGCACACTGCTCACAAGAGGCTTACTGCCTACAAGAGACTCACTATCTATAAGTTATAAAGAAAGTAACAAGATACTTGAACTGATGAGAAGCATCCACACATGCTGAGGTTTAGTTCCAGTTAGGCTCAATACACTGATCTACTGCACTTCATTCTTCCTCTTCTTTGGTGCTATTGTCTTGTCACATACCGGACCTGTATTACTGTTTCCACACTACTCTCTACTTTTCTTTGCACTTCACAATACACCACACATTCCTTCACATCTAAATTCATCTGGTAATATATCCGCATCAATGATTTCAATCATCTTTCTAGTTGGCATCCGGAATACTCAACATTTTTCCAAACTCTGGTTTGTCAACTGAATCCTTGCTTATTAAGTGATGCGTATCAAAAAGATGCTTATATAAGTCATCAAACATGTCAGCCAACCATGAATGATTCCTCAAGAAACTTGATCACCATCAATAACTTATCTGGATTAAGGTCTGATGCTCTACCGGTCAGGTCTTACTCAATCTACTCTGCCAAACAGGAACCCAACACTTAGATGCTTATATCTTTTCAATCTATCATCACTGGAGGCTCAAACTCTAGAATATATTAGTCATGGTACTCCTCTTGACTTCCCCAAGTCCGTACTTTACAAAGATACTTCCTCTAAGAGATCCAAACCGCTGCATGCTCTGTTCTTGGTCATTGGACCAAAATACTCTTCAATCTGACTTCTGGTAGAGACACACCATGTCATGTAGATGTGTGGGATGGACTTTTTTGCCATCAATGACAACACTTATGAAGCCACATAGTGTCTCTTGCCAACAATCTCCCCCTTTGGCATTGATGGCAACACTTAGTGAAAAATGACTAAGTGTCACACTACACTCCTCCTTGGCTGATGCTTTGTTCTAATGTACATCTTACCAGAGCTTCCCCTTAGCTAGATTCCACATTTTTCATTGCTACTCACTCCCCCTTTGACATAAATGAAAAAGGGTAGGATCTGCATACCAAAATTTCCAAAATTTTAACTATACTTAGCCGCATAGGTATATATACATGTTATACTTACATATATTGAAGTATATCTGCAAAGGTGGTCTTCAACTTTACCACTTTTGTTGCTCAACTCTTCTTCATCCTGTCCAAAACTGAGATGTGACCACTCAACAGGAATGCAAAATCTTCTACCCTCTTTAGATCTGTCGGATCACTGGTCCGGGCTATGGTCTGAGCATCAGTTAGGGCCTCATACATGACCTCTAACTTAGGGATAATTATCCCTCTGAGTTCACTTAACCTGTTTATTCTATTTTTCTTCTCCTTCCCAAGCTTTCCTAATTTCATTTATGACTGCAATAA
Source organism: Cunninghamia lanceolata (assembly GCA_027924645.1). Classification (NCBI taxonomy): domain Eukaryota; kingdom Viridiplantae; phylum Streptophyta; class Pinopsida; order Cupressales; family Cupressaceae; genus Cunninghamia; species Cunninghamia lanceolata. The sequence goes on from BSBN01001310.1 coordinate 1,932,295, forward strand.
TTTGACACTCTTGATTTATTATGGAGGAGGTAAGAGGATCAAAATTCTAGGATAAACTTGATAGTTTATCCTCTTGTTCTTTCACTTTCTTCTCAATATCCATTGTCACTTTAGACCAGGATAAACAAAATTTATATATTTCTCTGCCATCTTTAAGAGCACTTTCTAAGATCTTTATCCCAATATCCATAACTCTCCTATCATTTGTTATTAGACCCTTCACCTCAGAGAGTCTCTTTTCCAAAAATTCTTTCCGGACTTTATCTTCAGCTGACTTTTCCAAAGAATCAAAATGTGTGCTAATTGAATTGACAAGAGATTTTAAGTTATTGGATCAAGAGGCCAAAAGATCCTTTTGGAAGGATGGCATGATTTTCTCCAATGCACCAAATACAATTTCTATTAGCTCACAGTCTTCCATGTGAGACTTCAAAAGTTTTTCTTTGGCCTTTGCATGGGCAAAGGATGCTATCTTCATAGTCTGAACCGGGGAGAGGGAATCAAAATTGAATGATCCTTGAAGTAGCTCCGGTTCATCTAATTCCATCATTTCTTTTGTCAAGAAGTCTTTGACTGCTTCTGCAATGTCTCTTGCCGGAGACAGAGTTTTCTTCCCTTCTGCAACCTCAGCACTGTCACTTGTGGTCTTCTCTGTTTGAACTTTTTCTCTTCCCTTCACCTCTTCTTCTTGACTAATTTTCTCTTCTGTTCTTTCTTCTCCTCTAGATTCAGAGTCTACTGGGGAAATTGGAGGAGAGATGTTTGCTTCTTTAAGGACTTCCTCTTCTGGAGCAGAGGAATCTAGATCCTCAGTTTTCTCCTCACCTTCCTTTGTCTCTTCTACAACTATCTCAGTAGATTCTCCTTTGTCATCCATGGTAGAGGGTTCATCACCTAAGTCCTCTATGATAGGAATATTAAATCTTTTAAAAGCATTCTAGAGGATCTCTTCAGTCTCTTTAGCCACCTGATCAGTCTCCCTGAGCATAAGCTTATTCATTCTGGCTTTGCTTCGGAACTCATCCTTGCAATCTTTGAAGATAATGTTCATTTGTTTAGGGGTAATGGACAGATAGAGCTAAATAGCAATCTGCTCCTGGATTTCTAGGTCTTTTGCTTGGGCATTGTTCTTTCTTATTTCAAGTTCCTTCTCTAAGATTTTGGGAATCAGAGATATAATTTCAATGAATGCTTTGTTGTAGATGTTTAGATACCTGACTGTGGCATCTTGCAATATCTTCTGATCAGCTTCACTATATTCATCATAAAATTCAACCATTGGTTGCAGATTCCCATCCACAGTAACTAATTTGATGATATCATCAATGTGGAGAGTAGGTCTTTCAATGAATTCTTCTGCCTCTTCTTCCTTGTCTTGACCTGTAGGGAATTCACCAGATACTTTCTTCTTCTTCTTCATTTCCTTGACTTCCTCATCGGTCTCAGTTTCTTTATCATCCTTCTGACTTGTATAGGATCTTGTTGCCTTTTTCTTTGTTCTCTTCTCTCCCTTTCTGGATGTCTGGGTTTCTGGTTTTGATGCCTTTTGGCTCTTAGAGGTGGCAGGTGTAGAGCTCTTGGAGGATCTAGTCCGGGAAGGGGCTTGCACCAAATCACTTTCCTTTTCTGCATCTTGTTTCTCTTTTTCTGCCTTTTCTAGTTTTTCTCTATTTGCGTCAGGCGCTTCTTTTGAAATGCCATACCTTTTGGCAACATCCTCCACTTCTTTTCTCACTTTTCTTTTCATTTCTGGTTGTCTTAGCTCTACATGAATCTTCACACTCAACTCTTCAAAGGTTCCAAACCTTTCTACCTTAAGTTCCTTGGGTTTACTCAGCAGGTGTTGAATATGTAGTTCTAGAATTTTCTCATCAACTTCATACCCCATTAGCATGATCCAGACTATCCTTGGCTCCACTGCCTCCATTAGGCATTGATCAATTTCTACCATAAAGCATAATGTATCCTTATACTTTTCAACTAGAGATTGAGGGATTCTCTCTCTTGCTTGCATCATACTTTGAAAGTTCTTGAAGGTGCCCCATAGTGCTGTATTATGTGCCTTGGCATCACCTATTCCATGCAAATAATCTCTGATTTGTATGGCAACAGGTCTATCATTTTACCATATCCAGCCACTAGTTCCATGTAGCTCATTCATATAGTAGAAGAATAGGCAAAGTATCAGGCCACCATACCTGAAAGAATTCTTTTTATCTTTCTTTATTTTTTGCAAATTCTCCAACAATTGGTTTAGGAGAAGCTCACAAAGATCATAGTCAACATTTTCTCTCAGCATCTGATAGGCAGTGTAAATTGCAGTTCTGGGTACTGAATTTTCCCTGCTGGAGTGATATATCTTGTAACCAATTATCATGGAGGCAAACTTGATATCCGGATCAGTGATATCTTCTATTGTCATGGCTCTCTTGTCAAATTTTGATCCGGTAGCCTCACTCACTGTTTGGTTTTTGACCAATTTGAGAACATGTAACCCACTGGATGAGTGCAAACCAGTTACCACCCTAATAGCATATTTTGTGATCTTAAATGGTCTATTTAACCACATGAAGTTGTCATGCACTCTGATCAAAACATATCGGACCAACTCATATTTTGCAAAACAGGGGAAGTGGATGCACTGTCTGAAATGCTTAACATGGATAGCCTTGTACTGAGGTTTGAGTTCAAAGGAGTCATTTATTAACTATTTGTGATAGATATCCATTAGTTTGGATTCCCCAAATTCCTCAATGTTTGCATGAATATATGCCCTAAAATCTTCTACATGCAAAACCCCATGCGAAATACTTGAAAAGGCGCCTAGGGGATCAACTTCTAGGGATTTGTATGGATGTTTCTTGAATTTAGGATGTGGCCTATCAGTGATCTTCACAACATTAAGAGTAGCCATCTTTCAAAAGATTCAGAGAGAGATTTCAAGAACGGAAAATACGTTTTACGCTTTTAGGGTTCACGAAATGAGCCGGATCGAATTGTTGGATAAATCGATTTCTATGGTTGATCTTTAAGAGGTTTGAGACAATTTGTTGCAGAGCTCCTTCTCTCTTCTTCTCAAATGCAAATGTGCAAATGAACCCTTTTATCTCTAAACAAACCTTAATTTCATTTTGTAATAAATGCTCAACTTAAGTTATTTCGGTTGCCTTATCATGGGAGAGATTTTTTCGGATCACTGAGATGGACTTAGAGCTATTTTTAGTGAAGAATTTCAATTTATCTGCTTTCCTCGAATCATCCCCTTTATCTGCAGATCAAGATGTTTCAGTTTAGAATTACACCAGATCAAACTGTGAAAATCTAGCTTTTACCAGAAAACTGTCAGATCGGATCAATCTTGGAAGATTAGATTCTTTAAATCTTCTTGCAGATCTTTTATAACTTTACTAAGGCTTCTTTAGATGTTTCTCTGAAAACCCTTTAATCCACAACTTTCCTTGTGCCAATTTCAAGCACCAATTATCTGGGTAGGGAAATTTATTTTCCTTCTTGACTCCCCCTAAGCCAGAGCTCATCTTATTTAGTTTTCGGAAGGAATATCAGCACCAGATTCTGGTGCAGATCCATCCTCAACATTTTCTGTACTCCTCTTCACCCAAATCTTGTTCATCTCCCTTTGAATTTCATCTGCATTCACTTTTCCTTTTCCTTTGTCTTGGTTTTGATTATGATGCACCAGACCCTTTTTGTCTCGATTCTTACTCTTGTAGAATTTGGCAATGTGACCGGATCTATTGCAATTGTAGCAGACAACATTTCTTTCCATATTTGACTGATATCCTCTTGATCTTCACTGATTAGCCATATGTCCCATTCTATTGCAAGAAAAGCATCTACCATTGAATGAATTGTTTATTTGCATATTTCTACATTCATGAGATTTGTGACCATACCTTTTGCAATTAAAACACTGTCCGGAGAAGGATGAATTAGTCTGATTCATTCTTCTTCTACACTGATTTGCTTTATGACCAAAATTATTGCAATTGTCACAGTATCCATTGAAGGATGGATATCTTTGAGCATTTGGTTGCCTTACCAGAGGTCTTCTAGGCATGTTCCTTGGATTTCTAGATCCAGAGTTCTTCTGACCGTATCTAGAGCTTTCACCTTTCTCATATCCCAAGCCTTGCTTGTTATCTACCCTCTTTTGGCTTTGAATAAGAACTTCAAATTGAGTAGAGCTTATCTTGAATTTCTCTTTGTATTCATTTTTTGTTTGAAGATCCCTTTTAAGAGTGTCAATATGATTCTCAAGTTGTTCTTCATTATCTCTTGCTTCTTCAAGATCAGATTCCAGATGCCTGATTTTTCTATCCATTTTATGGCAGTCTTCTGACTTCTCCTTGAGAGATTGTCTTAGATCATCTTCAATTTTTCTTTTCTCTTCAATTTGTTGGGTGAATTTCATAACCCCTGATTCCATTTCATGTCTTACCATAATGACCTCTTTTGATAGCTTCTCACATAACTTGTTCTTCTCTTTCAGATCTTCATCAGTATTATTGGCTTCATTTTGACTTGCTAATTGTTGAAGAAGTTCCTTTCTCTTTTTCATAGAGATACTCAGTTTCTCTTTTAGTTCATTTATGAAATCATCAACCTGTTTGAGTCTTTCCTTAAAGTTATTGACTTCAGAGTGAGATTGTTCAAGATCATCTAGGGCAGACTGAAGTTGTTCCCTCATACCATACATATCCATTGAGATTCCCAGATCTTCCTCAAGCTATTAGGCTCTATTTGGAGGAACTTAGCTCTGATACCAATTGTTGATAACTGAGAGGGGGGGCTGAATTAGTTATCTTAATTAACTTAACTTTATGTTCTTGTTTTACAACTAGTGCAACATCAAAACAAGTAAGAATCCATAACCATGAAAACAAAAACAAAATCAATACACATAACACAATGATTTTGACGTGGAAAACCCTATTAAGGGAAAAACTACGGGGTAACTAACCCAAGATTGTATTCTCTGTTAAAAGAATAGAAGTACAAAATGGCACTTGCCAATAAGGGCTCACTACCCGAGCACACTACTCACAAGAGGCTCACTGCCTACAAGAGACTCACTATCTACAAGTTATAAAGAAAGTAACAAGATACTTGAACTGATGAGAAGCATCCACACATGCTGAGGTTCAGTTCTGGTTAGGCTCAATACACTAATCTACTGCACTTCATTCTTCCTCTTCTTTGGTGTTGTTGTCCTGTTACATACCGAACCTGTATTATTGTTTCCACACTACTCTTTGTTTTTCTTTGCACTTCACAATACACCACACACTCCTTCACATCTAAATTCATCTGGTATATATATCCACATCAATGATTTCAATCATCTTTCTAGTCGGCATCCGGAATACTCAACATTTTCCCAAACTTTGGTCTGTTGGCTGAATCCTTGCTTATTAAGTGATGCGTATCAAAAAGATGCTTATAGAAGTCATCAAAAATGTCAGCCAACCATGAATGATTCCTCAAGAAACTTGATCACCATCAATAACTCATCCGAATTAAGGTCTAATGCTCTGCCGGTAAGGTCTTCCTCAGTTTACTCTGCCAAACAAGAACCCAACACTTAGTTGCTTATATCTTTTCAATCTATCATCACCGGAGGCTCAAATTCTAGAATATATTAGTCATGGTACTCCTCTTGTCTTCCCCAAGTCCGCACTTTACAAAGATACTTCCTCTGAGAGATCAGGACCTGATTGCCAGACCTTGCCACATGCTCTGTTCTTGGTCACCAGAACAAAATACTCTTCAATCTGACTTCCGGTAGAGACACACGATGTCCTGTGGATGTGTGGGATGGACTTTGTTGCCATCAATGACAACACTCATGAAGCCACATAGTGTCTCTTGCCAACATGGGGATGGTTTATCTAGTTCCCTACTTTTTCATATATAAGAATAGAAGGATTCGAGAGACAGCCCCTCATGTAACCAAGATATCCTACTAATAGGGTCATCGTGATGGAATTTGTTAGAGAAGTTTCAACCTTAGTTGAGACTCACTTGGACAAGAAGAAGATCCCTCCTGTATTATTCCCTGTATACATGGGCTGGTTTATATGCCTTGACAGACAAAGCATTACAGATGCCATTAGAGGATTAAACCTCATGTATCTGAGGCCATTTTCTATAGCTAGGTCATATGACCCATATGGCAGAATGCAGAAGCTATTAGGGAAGCAAGTACATCAAAAACATATTGAAGATTATTGGACTGATTGTGATGATGAACAAGAAGTCAGGAGAAGGAAATATCAAAGGTTCACACTCAATCAGATCTGGACTTTTGATTGCATTCCAATGCCAACACAATTACATGAGGATGATGGGAAAATAATGTCTAATGAATATGAGGATAATAAGGTGTATAATGACACCATCTTGGCACCTGATCAGACACAGCTATAGGAGACCTCACTAGATCAAATAATGAAGAGGGTTATCCAATTGACCCAAAGCTGGGTAAAAACTAAGGCCACTGAGTTGAAAAAGAAGGGTATAGCCCTTACCATTAACAATAAGAAAAAGGGACATGTATCTGAAGAAGATTATGATGACTTCCTCATTGAAAAGAGGAAATCGAATGGAGAGAGATTACCTGCTGAGGAAGAAAAGCCATTAAGCAAGGGAAAGAAGGGGTAATTATTAAAAGACTTCAATCAAAAGGTGATGGTGCATCCACCTCTGTACGTGCATCTACATCCCAACAATCACCTGCTGAGAAGAAAGGCAAGAGGGTAGTAAAACTTGTTTTTGAAGTAGCAGAGGAACAAATATAAGATGAGACACTACAGGATAAACCATTGGAAGAAAATCCTTAGGAAGAAGTGCAATTGGATAAAGAACCCAAAGATGATGATCTACTTATAACAAATAAGAAAAGAAAGAAAGTACAGCAAGCACCACCACCAAAAAAGTAGAAGACAACAATGAGGGGGAATGTCAACACTAATCCTATCATGTTAAGAGGTGCGGGTAGTTTGACCTTTATGAAATACCTACAACATGATGTCCCCATTCTTGAAATAATTCAATTTAAAACTGAGAAGGCTGAGGAGCAGGCAAAAGAAGTGTATATGGCTAATAAAGAGTCCCCCTTTCCTCTTGATGACACTATAGAATTGTCAAATGATGAAGTAGTTCAGGATGTGACTGCTCAACATATGGAGACCTTAGTAGCTAATACTAAGATGACCCCTCATGGGACCCCCATGGCCTAGAAAGTGAGACATCAAGAGGAGGTTGGAAAGGATGAAATAGAATAGGATAATTCTGAGGAAATGTCCCAACAGATAGGGCTGACTGATTTAGTGGAGTAGGTTATGTTAGACTTAGGGCACACAACTGAGAGGGGGGGTGAATCAGTTGTTCAAAACTTTCTCTAATTAAACACTTAAATCTTCTTAGTGATTAGCTGTATATTAATCATGAACCATAATGCATTTAAATCAAGAGCAGAAACACATCAACACATAAGACACCAAGATTTTGATGTGGAAAACCCAGTTAAGGGAAAAACCACGGGGTGATTAACCTAAGATTCTATTCTCTGTTAGAAGAATAGAAAGAACAAAATGGCACATGCCAATTAGGGCTCACTGCCTGAGTACACTGCTCACAAGAGGCTCACTGCCTACAAGAGACACACTGTCTACAAAGAAATAAATATCACATACATGAACTGGAGAATAGCATCTTCACCATGCTTGAATCAGTTCCATTTAAGCCCAATACTTCTGCTTTGTCTTTCGCTCTCCTCCTCACTACCACACCCTCATCACCACAAGGACAACTTCAAAATGACTTCGCAATCCCTTATTTATATAAGTCATCAACTTAGGAATGATCATCTAAGTCGGCAAACATCCACAATAACACCTGCAAGATGTATAACTCATCCAGTCGGCCTGTTTTAGGAAGAACACCATCATCAGGAAGTTGTTCTTCAAAAGTGAACTCCAACTTCAATGCGGACCACCAATATGAATTGGACACGATCCAAAGACCACCACAAGCTTTCCTGAATCACCAAGAACATCCATACTTCATCTGCTTACTTGAATCCTTCTCTCCTTCATTCAGAACCTCAAGAACACAGTCTGTCATCACTATCACAAAGGAATAGATGCTTGCGGACCTTCAAACCATGAACCAATGGAGTTTATACACCACAAATACTTCCTCAGAACTCCCTTAAATCTGTAGAATAGGAAACTTCATTTTCGGATCTCACCAAACCTTTCTTGTTACACTTGTCACCTCTGAACACCTACTAGAACTAGTTTTACTTGAGCGGCCACAACTTCTTCTTATCTTCATGCGGACCTCTGAAATCTCTACTAGATCACCTACAGACACATATCTTCAAACCCTTTAATCCGCATCCTCTGATCATCATCCTATCTTGGACTTTTGCCTTACAGTCATCACTATTCTTCATTGTTCCTAGTTGAGACTAATTTTCTCAATATCCTCAGCTCACGGCTCATCCAAACCTTATCATTAATGCAACAAGAGTATGTTGACATCAATGACAATACCAGTTAAGCCCATACTTGCAACAATCTCCCCCTTTGTCATTGATGGCAACATAAGATGTGAAAAATTGTTTTAACCATCAAGTCAAGAACTTCTTCTTACTGTCACAGCTCCCCCTATCAGCAACAACCATTCACATGTCTTCTCTCCCTTTACTGCTCCCCCTTTGATCAGAAACCACTTGTTTTTCACATGTCTTCTCTCCCCCTTTGACATCAATGGCAAGGGCACATACTTGCAATTACAACACTTTAGAATCATACCTACTGCTCCCCCTGAGTAGCAGCTCCCATCAATCTGGATCACAAGCTATGACTGTGATATCCACCGGACTGATGCACCTCAGTGCACCTTAGTTCATCACTGGAGGGGCAATAACCCCTAACTTCTCCCTGAGATACTCAAAAGAGTCCTTAGGTAGAGGTTTAGTAAAGATGTCTGCAATCTGATCCTTGGAGGGTACAAATTCCAATCTGACTTCATTCTTGTTCACTTGCTCTCTCAAAAAGTGAAACTTGATGGATATGTGTTTAGTCTTTGAATGCAACACCAAATTCTTAGATATATTTATAGCACTTGAATTATCATAGAAGATTGTGATAGGTTCCTCATACTCCACTTTGATATCTCTTAGCATCTGCTTCATCCACAAAACTTGAGTGCAACTACTTACTACTGCAATATATTCTGCTTTAGTTGTAGACAGAGATATTGCCTCTTGTTTCTTGCTTAGCCAAGAAACCAATCTCTTCCCCAAAAAGAATGCTCCACCACTAGTACTCTTCCGGTCATCCACATCTCCTACCCAATCAGCATCTGTATATGCATGAAGAGAGAAATCATGATCTCTAGGATACCACAGACCATACTCAACTGTCCCTTTTAGATATCTAAAAATCCTCTTGATTGCCATGACATGGGATTCTCTAGGATCAGCTTGGAATCTAGTAACAAGATCAACATCTTGCATAATATCTGGTCTAGTTTGAGTGAGATACAACAATCCTCCAATCATTGATATGTACTTTGTCTGGTCTGCCTTAGGAGAGTCATCATCTTTGCTCAACTTACATCTGGTTGCCATGGGAGTATTCATTGGCTTTGAATCTTCCATCCCAAATTTCTTCAACAATTCTTTCACATATTTGGTCTGAGAAATGAAGATTCCTTTCTTTGTTTAAGTAATTTGTAGACCCAAGAAGAAATTCATTTCACCAAGCATAGACATCTCAAACTCACTTTTCATTTGATTTGCAAAAATTTTACACATACTATCTTTTCCTCCAAAGATGATATCATCAACAAATACTTCAACAATCAAGATGTTTTCATGATCAATTTTGAAATATAAGTTAATGTCAGCAGTACCTTTGTTGAAACCAATCTTCAAAAGATGCTTATCTAATCTTTCATACCAGGCTCTTAGGGCTTGCTTTAATCCATACAGTGCCTTCTTCAACTTGCAGACCATATCACCATGATCAGACAACTGAAATCCATCCAGTTGCTCTATATACACTTCTTCTTCCAAGTCACCGTTTAGAAAGGCAGACTTGACATCCATCTGATATACCTTGAAATCCTTGAAGGTAGAAAAGGCAAGAAATAATATGACTGCTTCAATTCTTGCCACCAAAGCAAAGGTTTCTTCAAAATCAATTCCTTCTATTTGAGAGTAGCCCTTACAGACCAATCTGACTTTATTTCTGATTACTTCACCAACTTCATTTAGTTTGTTCTGGAAGACCCATTTGGTTCCAATCACATTCTTGTTTCTAGGTCTAGGAACAAGATCCCAAGTGTGATTTTTCTCTATTTGCACCAGCTCTGCCTCCATTGCTTTAGTCCAGTTTTCATCATTGCAAGCTTCATTCACTATCTTAGGTTCAATCTTTGAAATCAAACAATACTCTTCTGAATCTTGAGCAATTCTCCTTCTTGTTAGTACTCCTTTGCTTTTATCACCTATGATCTGATCTTCAGAGTGGTTAAATCTTACAGACCTGGGAACTTTAGGAATTTCTTGCACTTTTAATTCTTGATCAGGCTCATTGAGACTCATTTATTCTTCCTGTTTGTTGGATTAGCTTGAATCTGACTAACAGATGAGGCTTGGTCTCCTTGAGTCGGAACACCATTCTGATCATCTTCATCATATTCATAAAACCTTGAGGATTTCTCAATTCCCTCATCAACCTTCACATTTGTACTTTCTATCATCTTTCTCAGTCTTTTGTTATAACACCGGTATGCTTTTCTTTGAGTAGAGTAACCCAAGAATATTCCTTCATCACTTCCAGCATCAAACTTTCCTAGATCTTCATCTCTTTTAATGTAACATTTGCTACCAAAAAATCTGAAATACCTTATAGTAGGAGTGATGCCAAACCAAAGTTCATAAGGAGTCTTACCAGTATTGCTTCTGATTTGAACTCGATTGAGAGTATAGACTGTAGTGCTGACAACTTCTCTCCAATAGATAAGAGGAACATTTGCTTCCATCATCATGGTCCTAGAAGCGTCCTGTATGGTCTGGTTCTTTCTTTCCACTACTCCATTCTGCTGTGGAGTCCTGAGAGCAGACAACTGTCTCTTTATTCCATGTTTCTCACAGAACTCTATGAACTCATCGGATGTGAATTCTCCACCTCTATCAGACCTCAGACATTTCAATTTCAATCCAGTTTCATTCTCTACCATAGCCTTGAATATTTTGAATTTCTCAAAAGCTTCTGATTTCTCTTTCAGAAAAGTTACCCACATCATCCGGGAATAGTCATCAATTAGTAACATGAAGTATCTATCACCTTGCATACTCCTGATTCTTGACAGGCCACAAAGGTCAGTATGAACTAAGTCCAATAATCTGGTAGAAGACAGTTCCTTACTCTTGAATGTGATTGCTCAGCTTGCCCAGCTGACATTCTTTGCACAAGCTATTAGTAGGTTTCACCAATTTTGGAAGATCTCTTACAGCCTGAGTATTGCTTATCTTGATGATATTATCAAAATTCACATGACACATTCTCCTATGCCATAACCAACTCTGATCAACTTGAACAAATAAACAACTTTTACCGGTGCCAACCAAGTGGAAGATATTACCTTTAGTTTGGGTACCAGATGCAATCTCTGTTCCAGAGCTTTCAAAGATCTTGCATTTTCCATTCTTGAACTGGAGATCATAGCCTTTGTCCACCAACTGTCCAACACTGAGAAGATTGTGCTTCAATCCTTCAACATATAGAACATTACCGGTTTTGTTCCTTCCATCAAAAGAAATAGTTCCTCTTCCTCTGATTCTACCTACAGAATTATCACCAAACTTCACCACTCCTCCTTCATACCTTTCCAAATCTATGAACTTATTTTTGTCACCTGTCATATGGTGAGAGCAACCACTGTCAATGACCCAGTCATCCTTTTCTTCAACTTGGGCAGCTAGGGCTCTTTCTACAACTTTATGATTGATAGATACAGAGGATATTGGTTCTTCTTCCTTGATGGCAATAAACACCCATTCACTTCTAGATTTGTTTCCAGTCTCTGATTCATCATCTGTTACTCCTTCATTATCATCTTCTTCATGAACATAGTAACAATTCTTTTGGAACCTTGATCTATTAGGATTTGGCCTTGAAAATCTTTCCGGACATTTTGAGGCAAAATGACCAATCTTATTGCAGTTAAAACACTTAAAAGACATTTTTTCTTCATACTTACCGGATCCTCTTGGCAGTCTCTTTGCAATAAGGGCTTCAAGTTGAGCAGTTTCTACTTCTTCTTCCAGGTCTTTTCTTGCTTTTTCATACCATGACAGTTTCCTTGATGAGTTCTCTCCTGGATCAAACCTTTGTTTACCTTTTATAGAGGCACTGGCTTTAAATGCAAATTAAATCTTAGGGGGATAATCTCCAAACTCAGTCATTTCGAATGCAGCCAATTTGCTAGCCAATTGGTCTCTTGTGACAGTTGTATGGGCTCTGAATTCATCAATGGCAGCAACCTTGATTTTGTAAGAGGCAGGAAGGGATCTGAGAATTTTGCCAACAATCTCATTTTCATCCAAGACTCCACCAAAATTTCTAATTCCACAAACAAGCTCATTTACTCTTGGCATAAAAGTAGTAATATTTTCATCATCTCTCATCTTCAAGTTTTTAAATTTCCCTTTCAGACTCTGTAACCTTGCACATTTAACATACTGGTCTCCTTCATGCAAAATTTTCAATTTTTTCCAAATATCAAAAGTAGTTGGAAGGTCAATAACATTTGAGAGCTCTGAATTAGATAATACACTTATAAGAGCTTCTATAGTCCGCAGATTGTTTTCAGCATCTGTGATTTCATTTGGAGCTTTTGGACCACCCTGTGGACATACATACTATGTTGTAACCATGGTCCAGTATGCCATTCCCATGCATTGCAAGTGACACTTCATGCGACCTTTCCATAGATTAAAATTTGTTCCTTCAAACTTCAGACTATCCTTCTTGTAGGATGACATCCTGGATCTCCTCAAGCGGTTAAGCTCTTTTAAAGGAACTTAGCTTTGATACCAATTGTTAGACTTAGGGCACACAACTGAGAGGAGGGGGGGTGAATCAGTTGTTCAAAACTTTCTCCAATTAAACACTTAAACCTTCTTAGTGATTAGCTATATATTAATCATGAACCATAATGCATTTAAATCAAGAGCAGAAACACATCAACACATAAGACACCAAGATTTTGACGTGAAAAATCTGGTTAAGGGAAAAACCACGAGGTGATTAACCCAAGATTGTATTCTTTGTTAGAAGAATAGAAAGAACAAAATGGCACATGCCAATTAGGGCTCACCGCCTGAGCACACTGCTCACAAGAGGCTCACTGCCTATAAGAGACACATTGTCTACAAAGAAATAAATATCATATACATGAACTGGAGAATAGCATCTTCACCATGCTTGAATCAGTTCCATTTAAGCCCAATACTTCTGCTCTATCTTTCTCTCTCCTCCTCACTACCACACCCTCATCACCACAAGGACAACTTCAAAATGACTTTGCAATCCCTTATTTAGACAAGGCATCAACTTAGGAATGATCATCTAAGTCAGTAAACATCCACAATAACATCTGCAAGATGTATAACTCATCTGGTCGGCCTGTTTTAGGAAGAACACCATCATCAGGAAGTTGTTCTTCAAAAGTGAACTCCAACTTCAATGTGGACCACCAATATGAATTGGACACGATCCAAAGACCACCACAAGCTTGCCTGAATCACCAAGAACATCCATACTTCATCTGCTTACTTGAATCCTTCTCTCCTTCATCCGGAACCTCAAGAACACAGTCTGTCATTATTGTCACAAAGGAATAGATGCTTGCGGACCTTCAAACCATGAACAAATGGAGTTTATACACCACAAAGACTTCCTTAGAACTCCCTTAAATCTGCAGAACATGAAACCTCATTTCCAGATCTCATCGGACCTTCTCTGAACACCTACCAGAACCAGTTTTACTTGAGCGGCCACAACTTCTTCATATCTTCATGCGGACCTCTGAAATCTCTACTGGATCACCTATAGACACATATCTTCAAACCCTTTAATCCACATCCTCTGATCATCATCCTATCTTGGACTTTTGCCTTACAGTCATCATTGTTCTTCACTGTTCCTGGTTGAGACTAATTTTCTCAATATCCTCAGCTCACGGCTCATCCAAACCTTATCATTAATGCAACAAGAGTATGTTGACATCAATGATAATACCAGTTAAGCCCATACTTGTAACAGGTCACTCATTCTGCAGTGATAGACTTATCATACCAGGAGGATATGAACCAGAATAAAGAGAAGGATCAGTCACTGGAACCTGAACAGGTTGATGATATAGTGCATATAGAAGCTGGTGATATGGCACCCAACCAAAATAAAGACCAAAATAATGCACCTATAGGACAAGGACAACCAGAGGCACATCTTTAGAACAGGGGTGAACAGAATAAAGATAAGGATCCTAATCAAGACCAAGGCTTTTCTTCACCACATGATGAAAGAAGTGATCAAGGTGAAAATCCAAGATTAGAAGAATAATCAGGTGAGAAAGATTTGAACTTGGGAGAAGTTAATACATCAAAAGATGAAGAACATATTTTGGCACAAGGTGTAGGTTAGCACAAAGAAACAAAAAAAGTGACTGACGACAATCCGAGTGATTCCCAAGGCCCAAATACACAGTCTTCTCAAGAGACTAATGTGCCACAAGATGAGCAAAGGGAAAAGGCTCAAGAAACTCCTGAGGAGAATTTACATAAGGAGGTACAAGATCAAGGTATGCATACTCCATAGAATCCTCCACCTTAGGAAGAAATCCCTCAGCAAGAGGCACCTCAACAGAAGTCCCCTCATGAGAATGTGCACGAAGAAGAAATAAGAAAAGAAAATTCACCATTGAGGGCAAGGCCTGATACACAGTCCCAAGATACTCAAAACAAGGAAGATGATCATCAAGAGCCCAAGGGTGATGTTCCTTATTGGTTGCAACATGAGGTAAATCTACAACAAGTTGATGAGGTGCAAGATTTTGATGTCTCTACATTATTTACTGAAAGTATGATGAAACCTAGAAGAAAGGCAAGGCTCACATCTGCAATAAGAAGAGACCCTACTATAGGTAGAAGAACAGCTCAAGTAGCCTTGGCCATGGTTGAAAAGGAGAAACGTAAAATAAGCCTTAATGAATTTCAGATAACTGATACTGATTTAGGCTTTGCAAATGAAGACCAGGAAGGTATGGAAGGTAAGGATATTATTGATTCTTTGACCCAAAGGGTGAAAAGAGAAGAGGATAAGAATAAGAAACATAAAGAGCACATTGCTCAATTGCATTCTTTTCTTAAAGGATTGATTGATCCTAGGCATAAACCTGTTAGTACAGCCACTCCATTAACCATTATATCACAAGAAGAGGCTACAAGATTAGATCTAATGAAGCATAAGTCACAACTAATTGATAAGTGGTTCATTTCCTCTATTTTTGAATCTGAGGATGTGGTGAAAACCTCCTTAGAAAATTGGAATTCTCTTAGTGCCTTGAAGAGTAAAGTGGATAAGTTGCAGAATGAAGTAGGTAGGAGATCTTTCAAGCTAGAGAAGAACATAGATGCCTTGGGAGAAATGAAAAGAATTGATGTGAAGATACTCCTGGATAATTAAATACTGGATAATAATACTTCTTAGTTGCTCAGTATTTGGTATGAAGACACTAGATTTGAATGTGACATCTTGAAGAGATGTAATGGCAAACTCAAGGATATAAGCGTCAAATTACATGACCTTATGGCAAAAGAGGCAGAAACCTTGGAAGCTCTGGAAGGAAAGGTAGAAGAAAAAATTGAAAATCAAGATATTGATTTTGTTGTTCAAGCTTTCCATAATAATTTCAAGCAAGCTGCAGAGGATCCCCTGCACCATTTGACAGAAGAGGTAATAAACAAAGTCATGAGTATAAAGGTTAGGGTGGAGACATACAATGAAACATTGAGCAGCAGGAAGAACAAGATGGATGCCCTTCAAGCAAAATTTCATTCCCACAGGCATGCTATAGCGAGGGCTAATATTTAGGATGGAGGTGAGGTTGACAGAATAGTACAGTTATATGAATCCATCAGGGCAACTATAAAGGTACACATAAGAGGAGATCTGCATCAAAACGACAGTGATGAAGAAAATGATGATGATGAAGAAAATGATGATGAAGATGCAATTGATAGAGAAGATGAAAGTGAAGAAGAAGAAGATAAAGAATAAATAAGGATGCATGATGACAAAGTCATATGCATAATCAGCATAAGAGATGCTCAAATCCAACAGATGGTTGCCAGCTGGCAACATGTGCTCTTGT
This sequence comes from Cunninghamia lanceolata, assembly GCA_027924645.1. Taxonomy (NCBI): domain Eukaryota; kingdom Viridiplantae; phylum Streptophyta; class Pinopsida; order Cupressales; family Cupressaceae; genus Cunninghamia; species Cunninghamia lanceolata. The sequence goes on from BSBN01001310.1 coordinate 1,948,771, forward strand.
TAACAGTGGTTGACTTAGTCAATGTGATGATATTGACTGTTGATTCAAGTAGACAAATCTTGACCGTTGGTCATGTGTAACTACCTCCTATCTTTGTTCTATAAGAGGAGATGGAGTGCACTCTCTATATCATTAGAAACTTAATTGAAGTTAGATTGCTAAAACATTCAGGACTAATTTCAAGGCTTTTGTGAATGTACATATCTTTTGAATAACTAATGAAAGAGAAGCTGTTTCGATTACAAATAATTGTAAATCTTGAGTAGTCAGTGAATGGAATCTAGATATATGCATTGATTAGCCACGTCCCTTGGAGAGCTTATCAGTCTACATGTGTTGTTTTCATTCCTTGTTCCTTTGAAGTTAGCATCATCCGTACCTAGTTGTGGAACATCTTGGTGAAATTATGGTTTGATTTCTTCTCTTCATGAATGTATCTGGAATGTATGCGACTCATCAGCTAAAGCTTCACTAAATTTAGAAGTATTTCTTTGAGTTTTCTTAAATTTCATTGTAAATCACCTTCACAATTGCAAATATCATATAATCTAAAGCAAATAAACATGAAATATGCCTATAACTCATAAATAATTGAATATACAGAGCATATTTTGAATGAAAACATGTCAACATGATAAATATCATGCAAATACAGATGAATATCAATAATACACATGTAAATACCTGCTTATAGGTACATTATTTGACTAAATACATAGTGCAGAAGCATAAAATAAGTTCATAATAGTAAATGCTTAGAAGAATTGATCAAACTTATAAATATAATCATTGTCTATGAAGCATAGTGAAAATAACCTTGTTTATGAAGCTAATTTATAGGAAACAGATGCAAAACTAGATATATAGCCAACGATTTACCATACAGACAGTGTAAGACCCCTTGAAATGGAAAACAACATGTCACATCAACCTCTGAGTAACATCAAAAGATCATGACCTGATCAACAGAGACTTGGAGTCATCAGCTTGTTTCAAACCGATCGTACTTTTCAAGATAATAAAGGTTTGTTGTGCAAATTTTTATGCATGTTGTTATGACTAACAATCATCATCAACACTACACTAATCTAATGAGGGGAGGAGAGTGTAAATTTAATTTTATCTTTACAATTACAACTATGTTAACCTACTAACAGAGATATTGCAACAAACACATACACAAGAATGTAAGACAAAAGAAGAGAGACACAAGATATACATGGGGAAAACCCTTATGGGTGAAAAACCCCACACTCCAAAACATAGCTCAAATGTATTCCGTAAACAATGAAGGTTACTATACAACACAGAGCCAATGCTATTGCAAGAGTCTTCGACACTCGTATTTGGAGATAATCTGGCAGCATAACAGTACCTATCAAAACTGTAGTACTCCTCTCCAAAGCACCTGTTTATAAAGAGAATACAAGGCAAAAATGGCTCCACATTGATATGGGCGTCCAACATGGCCTCATGGCCCAAAACCCACGCCTATGGACACTAGTCCAACACTGTAGGATGCTCCTGACACTTTTCAAGTCACCCCATCCCAAGGAGGTTGCCTATTTCCAAAATGGGCTATGACAGATGCTCTTACAACTCTTACAACCGTCATAGAATCTGTCATAGCTGTAAGAGAATTTGTCATACATAGGCTATAAATAGCATATTCTCTTACAACATGTTATAGTCCACCTTGGGGCACCCAAAGATGCCTTTTTCAAAGATGCTTCTCGACACATGTCTTCACCTATCATAGGATCTTCTATTTTTGACTCTTACATGTCATAACTTTGTCATAGGAATCTGTCATGACCGTTTCAGTCAAAATTCCCTTACACAAATTCCAAGATGCCGACACATGGAAAAATATTCCTACCACTAAGTGAGACACCTATCTCCTCATGTGAGGACAAATTTACATGTGGTCATATGCCACGTAGGATGACACATCACCCTACCAACTCCCACAATAAAACAACATAGGATTTGCATCCAAATTATACAATAGGCAATAAATAAATAAATACAATGAATTACCAAGGTTGAGACACCTTAATTCCCAACATTCTCCCACTTGTCGAACACCTTGTAAGAGCCAATAGAATTAACAAGATTTAACTGCTATAGGCCGAGAGGCCCATAGGCTTTGAACACCATCTAAACTTCTCTATGCCCACTAGTTTCGTCAATGCATCTACAACATTCTTCAAAGTATCTGCCTTCTCCAAATTTACCTTCCCATCCTCTACCATGTCTCGTATGAAGTGAAACTATACATCAATATGCTTTGTTCTGGCATGGAAAGTTGGATTCTTCGCAAGGAAAATCGCACTCTGACTGTCACAACCAATCGTTATCTGTCCTGCATCAACACCAATATCTGAACACAATCTCTTAAGCAAAATGGCTTCTTTGCAAGTATGAGTTGCTTCCATGTACTCAACTTCTGTCATGGACAAAGCAACCGCAGATTGTCGCTTACTCATCCAACTAATTGCACCACCAAACATAGTGAACAAATAGGCACTAGTGGATCTCCTGCTATCAATTTCACCTACCCAATCAGAATCCACAAATTCACGAATACAAATTGAATGCAGAGGTCCTGTAGCATTACCATGATAGCAAATGGAATACTTAGAAGTACCCCTCAAATATCTAAACATACACTTAACTACATCCCAATGTACCCATCCAGGATTAGCCATAAATTGACTAAGGACTCCCACTGCTTGATCATAGCATACATCAAATTGCCAACAACACTAGCATAAGGTACTCTGCTTATGTCCTCCACCTCACTAGGAGATTTTGGACAATCATTAATAGACAACTTTGTCCCCAATGAAATAGGAACACACAATGGTCTACAATCTAACATGTTGAACATGTCCAACATAGTCTTCACATACTTACTCTAGCTTAACCAAAGTTTTATGTTAGCTCCATCTCTTCTGATTTCCATTTCCGGAATGTACCTGGCTGCCCCAATATTTTTCATCTCAAACTGTGCTAACAATTGATATGTCAAATTAGAAATCATATTCTTACCATTCCCAATCAACAACATATCGTCAACATACAATGCAATAATGAGAATGCGATCATTGTCAAACTTGTAATACACACAATGATCAAATTTTGATCTTAGAAATCCAATGGAAAACACAAAGGCATCAAATTTCATATACCACATCCTAGGAGACTACTTCAAACCATACAAATACTTCTTTAACTTGTAAACCAAATTTTCTTTACCTTTCTCTATGTAATGCTTTGGCTGTGACATGTAAATCTCTTCCTTCAAATCACCATAAAGGAAAGTTGTCTTCACATCTATCTATTCTACCTCTAAGTCATAAGCAGCTGCAAGAGATAACAAAAATTGAATGGATGTCAGCTTTGCAACAAGAGAGAAAATTTCACCATAATTAATTCCCTCCACTTGTGAATACCCCTTCACAACCAATCTAGCCTTGTACTTTTCAACACTGTCATTTGCACCAAATTTCTTCTTGAACACCAATTTGCATCCAACGGGTTTCCGCCCTTCAAGCCAAGGCACCAAGTCCCATGTTTTATTCTTCTCCAAAGAAGCCATCTCATCTTCCATGGCCTCCTTCCAAGAACCTACATCTTTCATGCCCATAGCCTCTTTCACAATTCTAGGCTCATCAATGTTAGTAAGTAAAGCAAAAGCACAACTAGAATCAAGTAACGAATAACCAAACCTATCAGGTTGCTTTCTTGTTTGTGTAGACCTCCTCAATGGCTGAGGTTGAGGTTTTGCTTCTTCTTCTGAGCTTTCAGAGCTGCTAGAGCTCTCCTCATCATCAGGTCTCACAAGGTATGTCGGTTCAGTCTTCTCAAGGGTAGAAGGAAACTAAAATGTGTCTTCTTTCTTTTCTGTCTATTTTGGCTGTAGAACAACAGAAGAAGGTGTTAGCTCTCTGAAGATAACACTTCTTATATACAACACTTTTTCAGTCACAGGATCCCAAAGCTTGTATCCTTTCACACCGACACCATAGGTAATGAAAATACATTTAACAGCCTTGTTCTTCAATTTAGATTGTTTCTCCCTAGGCACATGTCCATATCCCTCACAACCAAAAACATGAAGATGTCTAACTGAAGGCTTCTTACTAGACCACACCTCCATAGGTGTCTTGCCAACAACAGCTAATGTAGGAGTCTTGTTTACCAGGTAGCAAGCAGTGGCTACAGCTTCAATCCAAAAATTTTGTTTGAGGCTTGCTCCACTAAGCATACTTCTAGCCTTCTCCATCAGTGTCCTATTCATCCTCTCTGTAACTCCATTTTGTTGCGGGGTGTATGGAGTTGTCTTATGTATTTCAATCCATTTCTCTTTACAAAACTTATCAAACTCTGCCGAACAAAATGCACCACCGTTGTCAATTCTCAAACACTTAATCTTTTTACTAGTCTGATTTTCAGCAAAGGCTTCAAACTCTTTAAACTGACTAAAGACTTCAGTCTTGCTTTTGATAAAATAAGCCCATGTCCTTATACTGTAATCATCTATGAAAGATACAAAATATACAAATTTTGAAATTGAAGAAACATTAACAAGACCAAACACGTCAGAATGAATAAGATCCAATACACCAAAAGACTTGTGAGAACTAGAGTAAAACTGAACATGGTTTTACTTTCCATATACACAATGTTCACAAATGTCGAACTTGAGATTACAATCATTTAACCCCTCAACGAGGTTTTTATTTTTTAGGGTTCTAAGACCCTTCTCACCAATGTGGCCATATCTCAAATGCCATAACATAGTCTTTTCAACAGGAAGCTTAACTTCCATAACATGTGCACTACCATCAGAACTAGTTACAATAGATTTCTTCACTTCTCATTCAAATGGTGGGGATGAAGTGACTATAGATCTTTTCTTTGAGTCAGAAGAACTATTGCACTATGAAGTGCATGCCTCCAGCTGAAACAGAGTACCTCTCCGAGTACCCTTCGCAAGCACCATAGATCCTCTAGTCATCTTGCATCCATCCTTTGAAAAGACAACCTGCACACCTACATCATTCAACATACTTACAGAAAGCAGGTTCCGTGCTAGGCCTGGGATGTGCATAACCCCAGTGGTCCCCTTCACTCATCCATCAGGGAATTAGATTGAGACTCTTCCACGACCAATAATCTTTAGATGAGAGTCATCACCTAGGTACACTCTTCCACCATCGAACTCTTCATACTTCTTGAACCAGCTTCGATACGAGGTCATGTGGAATGATGCACCAGAATCTATCAACCACACATCATCATATGCATGGGTGGCCAGGGCTGCGATGAAGGCATCACCATCATCTTGTGACTTGTCGAAATCTGAATCTGGGGCAGTCTTCTTTTTCTTTTTCTTCTCTTCTTTGCATTCCTTTTGGAAATGCTCATATTTGCCATAGTTCCAATAGAAAGCCTTGGACTTTCTAGGAGATTTGGATCTCCCATAGGATTTGGATCTACCCTTTTCACCTTTCTTGTCCCTCTTCCCTTTCTCTTTGGGTCTTCCACGAACTATAAGAGCCTCTCTGGCTAACTCGGATGTCTTCCTTCGCATTTCTTCAGATAACAGTGAGGACACCACATCTTCCATCTTGAAGGTGGTAGTAGTGCTTCCGATAGCCATAACAGGATGATCCCATGAATCTGGCAAAGAACAAAGCAGGGTCATACATTGATCCTCCTCCTCTATTTTCACACCCACAGATGTCAACTGTGCAACAATCATGTTAAAAGTATTCATGTGGTCTGCAACAGATCCTTTGTCTTCCATCTTCAGAGCAAACAACTTCTTTTTTCAGAAAACTTGGCCTGATAAACATCACGCAGCTTCTTCCAAAGATCTTTCGTGCTCTTCTCCTCATGGACATTCAACATTACAGATTCAGCTAGATAGAGTCTTATGAGAGCCTTAGCCTTCTGAACTTTGAGGTCCCAATCAGCTTGTGACATTGCTGTAGGTTTTACACTGGATACAGTTTCCCATAGGTCACAATCAACAAGTAGGTCCTCCATCTTGAGTTTCCACAACTCGAAATTAGTGCCACTAAATTTCTCCACCTCTAACTTTTTGGATGTGGTTGCCATCTCCTTGCTGCAACAAGATACAGAATGCTCTGCACAAACTCCCACTCAACCTAAGATTAGCTCAAAAAACCCCTACCCAACAACTAGAACCAAAACTAGCCAGGCTCTGATACCAACTAAAAGGAAGCTAGGTGTGCGGAAATCACTTCCTACACTAATCTAATGAGGGGAGGAGAGTGCAAATTCAATTTTATCTTTACAATTACATCTATGTTAAGACACTAATAGAGATATTGCAGCAAACACATACACAAGAATGTAAGATAGAAGAAGAGAGAAACAAGATATACGTGGGGAAAACCCTTACGAGTGAAAAACCCCACACTCCAAAACACAGCTCAAATGTATTCTGTAAACAATGAAGGTTACAATACAACACAGAGCTAATGCTCTTACAGGAGTCTTCGACACTTGTATCTGGAGATGATCTAACAGCATAACATCCTGTCAAAATTGTAGTAGTTCTCCTCTCCAAAGCACTTGTTTATAAAGAGAATATAAGGCAAAATGGCTCCACATTGAGATGGGCATCCAACATGGCCTCATGGCCCAAAACCCATGCCTATGGACACTTGTTTAACACTATAGGATGCTCCTGACACTTGTCAAGTCACCCCATCCCAAGGAGGTCACCTATTTCCAAAATGGGCTATGACAGATGCTCTTACAACTCTTACAACCGTCATAGAATATATCATAGCTGTAAGAGAATCTGTCATACACAGGCTATAAATAGCATATTCTCTTATAACATGTCATAGTCCACCTTGGGGCGCCCAAAGATGCCTTTTTCAAAGATGCTTCTCGACACATATCTTCACCTGTCATAGGATCTTCTATTTCTGACTCTTACATGTCATAACTTCGTCATAGGAATCTGTCATGACTATTTCGATCAATATTCCCTTACACACATTTCAAGATGCCGACACATGGCAAAATATTCCTACCACTAAGTGGGATGCATATCTCCTTATGTGAGGACAAATTTACATGTGGTCATATGCCATGTAGGATGACACATCACCGTGCCAACTCCCACAATATGACAACATAGGATTTGCATCTAAATTATATAATAGGCAATAAATAAATAAATACAATGAATTAATACAAGAAATTACCAAGGTTGAGATGCCTTAATTCCCAATATTCTCCCACTTGTTGAACACCTTGTAAGAGCCAATAGAATTAACAGGATTTAACTGCTATAGGTCGAGAGGCCCATAGACTCCAAACACCATCTGATATCTCAGAGTAATATTTTCTAATCATATTGTTATCTTATCTTACCATATCATATTAATGTGTTTGTGGGAACATTCACAGATCATGAGCACATGTCGCCTTTGGGGGATGGGATTTGCGAAAGCTCTTGTTCCCTTGCGTGTTTTCTCTCCACCTTAACGTGCTTGATATCGGTACATGACATCAACCACCTTAAGGTGGGGGCATATATAATGATATATGTCTGATGATTTTGGTACTAACGAAGCATGTTTGTAAGCCCTCTCCGTGGGGTGGGATGTTGTATCTCTGGCGTGAGTACACATCTTTATTTATATTGCAAGCAAAAATCCCTCTTCATGAGGCAGGATAACATATCTCTTGAGCTAGTGCGTATCCTTTTATTCAAAATCCCTTTTGCAGAAGGTGGATGGTGTATCTCTTGAGCTAGTGCACATCCTTTTATTACAAAAGTCCTTTGTAGAGGCAGGGTTGGATCTTGAGACTATCCTCCCTTAAGCATGTCTTTGGCGGTTGTTGTGGCATAAGCCCAACTGTCAGGTGTGTCTGCAGCGTGTTTGAGATGGTGGGACTTAGCAATAAGCTCCTTCTATCACTCGTGTTTGCCATGTTTAAGATGTATAGGATGTCTATGGCATGCTATATGGCACTCGTGTTTTCCATGTGTCTTCCGTGTGTTTTCCCTCATGTGTGGTTTCAAGGGTGTAGCGATGAGCTCCTCCCACACTCGGGCCTTGTTTGGCGTGTTTTTCCCTATGTGTGGTTTCAAGGGTGTAGCGATGAGCTCCTCCCACACTCATGTTTTGTATTGCATGTTTTCCCCTGTGTGTGGTTTCATGGGTGTAGCGATGAGCTCCTCCCACACTTAGGTTTTGTATGGTGTGTTTTCCCCCTAGTGTAGTTTCAAGGGTGTAGCAATGAACTCCTACATTTTGGGGTTTTGTGTTGCAACTTTTATTTCCATGCATATATTACGAAAAATGAAAATGTTATATTATTATGTTTTGTGTGACTACTCTCATGTCTTCATCATGTTTTGCATGTCTTCAATACTATCTTCTCCATGTCTTGCGTGCTTCCTACTATCTTCATTGTGTTTTGCATGTTTGTGATGTGTCTTCTAGTGCTTACCTAAGATTGGGAGCTAGAAATAGTTCCTCAATCTTTGTGTATGCCTTAGCTTTAAGTGTCTGGTGTGTTTGATGTGTTTTTGACTGTACTTTAATGCATGTATGGGTCATAAGATCATACATATATTAAAGTGGGGGCTAAATGTTATGTCATAAAATGCTCCCCTGGGACTTTGACCTCCTAAGTTTAGCACCTGGGTCCCTTAGATTTAATCATGCATGTTTAAAATGAATCCCGAAGCAAAATCCCTCGAAAGCCATGTCAAATGGGACCTAGGGGTGAACCTTAAGAATAATATGGACCCAAAATAGGCCCCTAGACTTGGGCGCCTGCATCCTTGTCCGACCCTATTTTGTCAGGGTCCCAAATTTGAATGTCAGTTTGTGGCCACTAAAAAGGTTTCATTTTCGGCATCTTAAGTTTGAATTATGAAATCTTAGCAGGAATGCATATATAATCATGTTTAGGACTCAATTTTACAACTAGATGGATAATGCGAACTTGTGATCTTATGCTAAGGATACTCAAGGCTTTCATTGTGTTGTAGAGCAGTATTGTGTTATGTTTGTACTTGTTTGTTGCAGATTTATCTTCATCAATCCATCTCCTCATGGTGTGAAAGACCTTCATCTCCCCGTGAGAGCTTCAACTCCGAGGTGACATCTACTTTGTGTTTCAATTATTTATCATATCATTTGCTTTTGCCTCTATCCACCAAAGACACACACTCTCTATCTAACAATGGTGTTGGAAGGCTTGACCGAGGCAAGCTCCTAAACACCACAACCCCATCCGCTCTCTTGTGATTGCAAGTGATAGGTGTCGGATCTTACGGAGAGGAGTTGCAGGAGATCATTGCAGAGCCAAAGGATTCTAGATATGAAGAAAGCAGTAGAAAATATCCCTAATTGGACAAGGGAAATCCCTCTTTTATCCTCTAGTTTGTCATTGTCACAAATCCCTGAGCAGGTACAGTCTACAACATATTTGGCTCCCGACCTCTAGAAAAAGTACCACCTTGGACAAGGGCGATCCCTCTTTTGTCCTCGAAGTTTCTGCTTTCCAAAATTAAAATCTTGGTATGTTTCTAATCTACATTTAATGCCTTCTTGTGCGAGCATTTGTCAGGATTCGTCTGTTTGTTTACGATTTTGCATAATTAGGGTTTTAGGCCTAATCGGATTAGGGTTTTAACAAAACATCAATCTATTCTATCTTTCCAAGCATCTCATAGTGACATCAAACCTGTAGCTGAGTCCTCTATCACAATTGTGGCTTAGCTTGATCTATATCCTTGAATGTATGTGTGAAAGAAGGGTTTGATTGAATCTAATTAACACACAATTTGATCATCCCTATTTTTCTACATAACAAAAGTCAAGCTTAATAATGAGGGTATCTTGGCCATATTGTTGTGCCTATTCGACAGTCTCCCAAACAAGAACTAGATTGTCTACAATTAATTGACCCCCTAAAAATCTAGTCTATTCAGGTCTCACAATCTCTTGGGTGATAAGTTTAATCCTACAAGCCAAGGCTTTAGCAATAATTTTGTAGGAGGTGTTGAGCAAGGTGATGGGCCTCTATCCATTAACAATGTCTTTATCTTTTCCTTTACATGAATGAGTTTGATCAGCCCTTGATTAATAACTAGCCTCAGAGATCTAGTTTTAAGGCCTTTAAGATAAATGTGATATAAATCTTCCCATATGTAAGGCCAGAGTGCTCGATAAAATTCCACTAGAAGACCATCCAATCCAAGGCTCTTCTCCAAATCCATAGAATATAGGGTTTCGTTAATTTCTTCAATAGTCATTTGGTGGTCTAGGAAATGACTATACTTAGGGTCTATTTTGCAAGGTATGCAGCTTGCAAAACTCTCTTCAATGATGGGAAAAATAGGATCTTCGATAGACCTATCAATGAAGAGGTGTTTGTAATGCTCATGGAAGGTTCTCATAGTGTCAGCATGGCAAGATTGCAGAGTGTCATTAGTAGATTTTATGCTAAAAATTTGTTCTTGCTTATGTTTATTTATAGAAAATGAAAGAATTTTTTTGTTCCCCTATCTCCATCTTTAATCTATTTAAGGTGAGCACGAACTTGGGCTCCTTTACCTTTGTAAATAACTAGTTATCTAAGTAAATTTTGAACATGGGCAACTAATTGTTGAATGGCAATGTTATGGGGGTTGGAGGACAACAAAGATCGGCCATGCTCCGACTATCTTTTAAAGATTTCTCAAGTCTACAATGCCTAGCAACAACATGTCTCCCATAATCATGAAGAAACAACATGCAACGAGCAATAGTTCTCTTCCACCAACTAATCCATCTATCTTGTTGGGGTTTCAGTTTAACTTTCCAAGTGGCAAGGATGCCATTAATGCAATCCTATTGCAAAAGGTGGGAAACATTCAGTTTATATGGAAGCTCATTGGGGAAGGTGGTGGTGAAGGAGAGGGTGGTGAGGATAGGGAGGTGGTCAAAGAGAGTGGCTAAAAGGTCAAGATGATCAAGATGACCCGAAGTGGAGGGAATAATATGGAAGTTAGGGGCCAAGTAGAAGCGATCTAGATGACTCATCTTCCTCAAGAAGCCTTCCCAACAATTGTTCCAAGTATACCAGTGTGATTTTTGAAAATCAGATTTGCCCAATATGGGGTCTTGAATGCTAGGGGAGTTTCGGGCCAAAGTCCAAATATCAATTTTAGATTGGGGGAAGGCATGTTCAACCATGTTGAAGTCTCCCCCAAAGATCCAATCAACAACTAGGAGATGAAGGTGAAGCCATTCCCAAAGAAGGGTTCTTTCTGTAAAAAAGTTAAGTGCATAAATAAAACAAAAACCGTACAAAGAATCCTAGAAGAGAATAATTGCAGCACTTACCATTCCCATATTCTTTTATTACACACCATCGACCATGCTCTAACTAGACTACCATTACTAACTATAATTACCCTACTAGATTGTTTCTACTAACTAGAATTCTAACTATAAATTTTGATACAAATAATTAAAATAATTGTCTCATTGACACACATACATGTGCCAACAACAAATTAGAATTTTGGCAATTAAAAAAAAAAATTCCACCTAGATAGTATAAATTAAATCAAAATCTTGCCACATGAAACACAAGTAGATCACCTCCACTTCCACGTTACCACTATCATTGCTAATATCAATAACATAGCATCACAATGACATCAACGTCCATACCAAAAATTTCCACGGAGAGGTTAGTGGGGTTTGAATATTTAACCATGACCTACTACCTACCACTCTCGCTACCATGCGTCTTTTTCCCTTCAACAAAAGAATATGTTAGTTTCCTATCATTTTTGTTATTTATTGATGCCAAATTTTCATTTGTTTGTCCTTCGTTTCCACCCAAAGTCCTATGGAATCTCTCCACATGTCCAAGCAACTATACGTGTGCTATACCCACAGTCCTATTTCATTAAACACATGACTAACCACTCCATTTTATTCGTAGTCATCGATATGAATTGGTTCTAACCCTAAGGGGATAAAATATTTCAAGGCCATTTTTTAACCAAAATAGGGGAATATATTTTTTAAAAAATGGACTTCTAATTATTTTTAACAAGGATTCCAATGTATTTAATTATATCTTGTCCTCATCAAAATTGAATGGGATACTCTATAAACCCTACGTCTTCTATACAAGTAAAATATTGCACCAAAATAGTCTTATGAATTCAATCCTCTTTAAACAAATTACATCTTTCTCTAAAATCCCTAATAAATGTAAATATAAAATAAGAAAGTCATTTTCTCATGAATTTTTATCTCTTATTTAATAAAATTGACAACTTGCTAAAATACCCAAATTGCTATTAGAAATAAAATGAGATGTTTGATGCCACTCCTCTATGCATCCTCCTAGTATAAAGGCCTAAAAGCTTGGGATTTTTAATCCCTTAACCATGATACCATGAAATATTGTACTCATGCGTCCATAATTAACAATAAAAATCTAAAAACATTGAAGTGAAAACACTAATGTATGGTGATCTCAAAGGACATCAAAGAAAAGAACCACACTAGAGTACAATTACAAAATCTAATGAATTATTAAAAAAATCTCATTGATAATGTGGGAGGATTTTCCTATATTTATACATGTCTCAACAAGTTATACAAGGGTAAGGCAACACATCAAACAACTAACCTAATGCAATATTAGTGCAAGTTACACATGTAAGGTACACACTTTCATGTACAATTTACATCTACAATGTACATATAAACCAATGGCATATCATAAGTTTTGGTAACTCCAAGGGACCCAACAAGATGGTTTTTCCATTCTAATAGCCAGTAGACTTAATTAATTAAAAAATATTAAATGTCTTAGGCCTTGTCAAAGCATTAGACCTATGGGGATAAGTGCTATCATTCCTCATATGAAAAGTTAAAAATTAATTGTCTTATTTTAGGAGAATTAATTCTCAAACCAAACAATCTTTCTAATCAAGAACTCATAGAGGAACCCACCTTTAACCCCAAATTTTTTTTCTTATACATAATCTTTAAAATCCATGAAAATGGTTCCTTCTATTTATAAATGATCAAGGGTGTAGATCTTGTAATGCCTATCACCCTTCTCTACTTAAAATGTTATGGAACCTAGCCTTCTTAAAAAATACTACTCTATGTCATTTAGTGCTCAATGTTCCATTATATTACTTCATAGGAAATAAAAAAATTTAGAAGACAAGCTTGCTTAGATAGATGACATGTGGGTAAAACCCCTTATACTATACATTTTCCTATCATGCTCTCCTTTTAATCATCATTTTAATCTCTTTTTATAGATGCACTTTACCTCATGATTTATCCTCATAGTTCAAAGAGAAACTTGGTTATACTTCTAATGAGTCTCTTGGGGATTTTCTTTTTTATACCTTAGGAAAATGATAATTAGGCCAACCAATCATGGATGTAGTTTTCTTCATATATAACCCAAATGATGAAATAAGGGATTCAATCCTTTCTTATATATTACATATATGTACACCAAGTTATTAAGGTATCCCATCCAACCTATGATTATAAGGCAAAATTTAGGTGACCCCAACAAAAACCTTAGACTAGTCAGTTTTGTAATCCATTATATTTTTAAGGCATATTTCAATTGACTCATTCTACAAGTTTAAAATAATAAAATTTACTCTTCTCTTCATGTCATATCTCTAAAGGGGGATTCCAATGAACTAATAGATGTGATACACTAGTTTTATAATAAATTCAATTATGCCTCCATTACTGACTCATACTCATTATTTTTTAATGTATGAGCATCAAAACGAGGAACTAGAAGCTCCATTGGTCTATATACTAATCACACATGTCTTCACCACACTAGTCATGGTAGACGTACATTGTGATGAATCCCATACTATTGCATATCTCTAACACTAGAGTATGTGTACTTTATACCACCTTAGTAATCTAATACAATGCAACTATGCCCCATCCTTCGTACACCTTACTAAAAATAATTATGGTCTCCACACATATATCTATCTACTAATCTATCAAAAACTAGATGCTAATCATCTGATGCCAAAACCCTCCAGTTCCTCAATATGTGTGAATTCCACCATTGTGCAAGGTAACATCATTTATGACCTCCAAGGGGATACCAATTAGTCTCAAGATTATAATAGGATCATATGCTCAATATTATAGGTGATTCTCATCCATAAAACACCTACCCTTCTCCCACATGAAGTTATGCATGTTATGATATAAGTGGGCTAACATACAATGTGTCCAAGAAAACATTGTGTCATCCTACTCCATACTCATAATCATATGTACCATCCCATACCCAAGGGCCATGACCTTGCCATTTGGAGCTACCAATATAGAAATTAACACTAAAATGCATTTATGCACACATGGCACATCCTCTTGCATAAATCTCTCAAAACCTCCACTCCTCATTGATGTCTTGCTATACCTACACAATACTCAAATACCTTATACTCTACTACCATACTCATATCTCTATCATAATTGACTTGACAACCATGTACTATAAGCCACAATATTTACCTCCTTTACATTCTCTAAAGTAACTATAATTTCCCTAGTTGGGATATGAGAAGTACAATTATCTAAATCCCATTTCTTTTCCAAGTCTATAAACATTTCCCTAAAATACAAAGTCAAGAGAAATTCTTATTCATAGCTCAATCTAATCCTATGTTATAGTGTTTGGCCATCATCATCCATACCAAAAATCTATATGGTATAGAACATTCCATTTTTTGGTCTCTCTATCTCTAACATGAAAGGAAATATGCGCTAATTCCTACTTAATCCAATGAGGAGAGTATTACAAGTCATTTTGATCTATGTAAATTTTAGTCGAGTTTCAACATATTAATAGCACTTTAAAAAGAAGAATAGAAGAGTAGAATAAAACATAGAATATACCCTAGGAAAACCTTTCAAATGAAAAACCCAACCTCTAAAGAACACACCCAAATCATTAGTCAAAAACAAAGTGTTACAATACAATATCAAAGCTATATTTTGCAATGAGGTCTACACTCTAAATCTATAGGAATTCTAACATCATAACCTTGCATAAGACTAAACTTACAATCTCCACTCCAATCCCTCAATATATAAGCCAAGGGGAGCTAGCAAACCATGAATATTTTACCAAAACCATAGGCTCAAAACCATGAGCCAAGACAAAGTCAAGGTAGTCCACATTCAACCCATGCACCCCCTCCAAGTGTAACTCCTCCCAACATAGAAAGTAACTCCCTATTTGATTTATTTGACCCCTATGACCAAGAGGTCCAAGTGCAACTCTCAAGTGATCCAATATGAGACAATAATTACACTTACACTCCTCTTACACAACTATATTTAATTGGTAAAAAAAATTAGTCATAGTCCACCTAGTAACCCCCTATTCAATGACTTCTTACAATTATCATAAGACCAATTACACATGGCAGAGAGTACCAAAAATTGAATCTTAAAATATATCCAAGTGGCATGCCGTTTTCCATGTGGGTACACTATTTACAATATTATGAGTATTAAATAATTGCTACTAGACCTAGGAATTTGAAAGATGTAATTAACATTGCAAGGATAATAAGGGTACTTAAAATAATGAATTAATGCTAGGTAATGATCCCCATGTCCATCCTGCACCATACAAACTTCTTTGTACTCATGGACTTAATCAAACCATATGCAACATTTACCAAGGTATCTACCTGTTCAACCATAACCCTCTTGTCCTACACTATGTCATGAGCAAAGTGATACTACACATCAATAATATTTGTTTGTACATAAAATATAGGGCTCTTTACCAAGTCGGTAGAACTCTAAATGTCAAACTGAATCACTACTATATCTTGCTTCAACCCTATGTCTAAACATAGCCTCTAAATCCAAAATACTTCCTTACAAGCATGAGTAATTGATGTGGACTCTACCCTTGTAGTTGAAAGAGAAAACACAACATATTATTTGCTCATCCAACTTATCACACCACCAAATAGGGAAAACACATACCCACTGGTAGACCTCCTACTAGCCACATAACCAAACAAATAAAAATCCATGAACCCCTATATATCCAAAGTATTGCTCAAAGCCTATCCTCCTTGGTAGAAAATTGAACACTCTAATGTGTCTCTAAGATGCTCGAATACCCTCTTCATTGCAATCCAATGTTTTTTGGATTGAACATACACCTACTTAGGAATCTCATTGCTTGGGAAACATTTGGTCTAGTGCAAACCATAGCATAAATAAAACTACCAACTAAACTTGTACAAGGGTAGTGACTAATATCCTCTATCTTGAATCTAATGTTTAAGGAAACTGATCAACAAAAGGATTTGTTCCCGAAATGGGAATATGTAAGGTTTATAGTCCTACATCTTGAACCACTACAAGATAGAGTTAACATACTTCTTCAAATTGATTCAAAGTTTTTTGTTCACACTATCTCTCCCTAAGATGAACTTAGTTTCGCCCAAGTCCTTCGTATCAAATTATTTTAAAAACTAAGATTTTAGAGCTATGATTATATCCTTATGGTTACTTATCAATAACATGGCATTGACATAAATACAAATAATAGTAAAATGATTACCATCCTATTTGAAGTAAACACAATGATCTGAGTTACCTCTAACATACTCAAATTTCAACATGTAAGTGTCAAACTTTTTATACCACATCTTTGGGGACTATTTAAGGTCATACAAAGACTTTTTCAATCTGAAAATCAAGATTTTATTACCCTTTACCATGAAGTTCTCTTTCTATATAATACAAAACTCCTCTTCCAAATTCCTATGTATAAAAGTTGTCTTCACATCCATCTATTTAGCCTTGAGATTAAATGCCACATTAATGGATAATAAAAATTTGATAAATGTCAGCTTTGCGATAGGAGAGAAGATCTCACTAAAATTAATTCCCTCTACCTAGGAATATATCTTATCCATGAATCTTGCCTTGTGCTTCTCAATTTTGCCTTCTAAACTATATTTATTCTTGACAACTCATTTTTGCCAACAAGTTTCCTATCTTTAGGACTATACACTCTAAATGTGACTTATCAATCCTATGAATAAATCACAAATGTCCATGCAAATGCATTGAACAACTAGAAAATCACTCCTCACATGGCAAAAGCAAGTGAAGTGGAAAAGAATATAAGGACTACCCTCCTCACATGGAAGAAGTTTTGAATGAGTGGCAATGATGTTGACTTGAGTTATACCAATTCTTGAGGGATTATTCTCTTAAAGAGAAAAGAGATCCCAATGGGTGGAAATGTTATTAAGTTCAAATGTGGTAGTGGCATTATGTGTAGTGGTTTTGGCTCATAATCATAGAGTTCTCATCGAGCATTCTCAAGGGTGGTGTTTATTAAAATGGTTTATAGACCAAAGAGGGTTTCAATATACTCTAGTTTAATGGCTAATAGGTGATCATTGTCTTATTTAATAATTTCTAATGCTTATTCTTTCTCAATAACCTCATCAACTATAGGAGGTGGTAGCAACTCCATTAGCTCACTTAGAATAACTTCTACCCAATCTACCCTCACTCCTAGACACATAAATGCATGAAATGTTGGAATGTGATTGAGAGTCGGGAAAGCATGAGAAAAGGCTTCTTTGACACCTTGGTATATGTGTTTAGTTATTAGAAATAAATTTCTTTTGTTATTCTTGAATTGTGTGCAAGTTTCAAGTTTGTTTGAATGTTTGATGATTTATTGAAAATGTTTGTTTTTGTTGTTTAGGTGGTTGTATGTGCTTTCTCATGTTGGGTTGCTTGTTTATTTTCATTGTTATGTTGTTCAAGACTAAGTTTGGAGCTCTTTGGCTTAAATGCAAAAGGACCTAACACTTTCCTTTTTTGTTTTTTGAATGTTTTTGTTCTATTTAGATATATGATGCTAAAATAAAGTTATTCTAATAAAAATATAACATACATTGAGTAATAGATAAGAAACTACTTTTTTGTGACTTTTGTGTTTAGGTATGCATGCATGCAAATATTTTATGGAAAAGCAATACAAAAAATCAGCAAGCAATAATTCCTTTCCTTTTAACAAGTTAAGTGTGATAATGTGAAAAATAAAAGGAAAAAGCATGTTCATGCAAGCAATATGTGGATAAACTAACTCTATCTTTTTGCTTCTAAAACACTGATTGTTTGTTCAAAATGTAAATCATTCTTTATTAATTTCAATGTTCGTCTTTGAGGTAAATGGTTGTTTTCAATTTGAGGAGTTGTTACATATGATTGTGTGTATTGAACATTGGATTTATCTTTGGTATTTTTCAATTTTTTGAAATAATAATATTGTTCGTTTCATTATACTTTTGTAAGAAATAAACTACTTTTAAAAAATAAAATCAATCTAACATTAGTCCTAATCTAAACTGGAAGTAGAGTGCTTCAAGTTTAGAATAAAGAAAATTAGGAATCTATCATTAATATAATACTAACTCTAGCAATCTAATCTATCAACAAATTAATATATGTAATTTGTAAATGAAATAAAATCTCACACCTAGATATGAAATATCCAAGGCATGTCAGATTGATGTTGTAAGAATGTTGTCCTCAAAGACCTAGCTATTCCATCCTTGTTCTCGTTCTTTTTCTATTGTGGTTTCTCCTTTTATGGTGAAAGAGAGTTAAGATAATTAACTCCAAATAAATGTATAAAGTTGTAGTTACCAAACTATTGAAGATGACACTTAGAAGTTATAGGAAATTATATGAAAGGGACCTAGAGGCTACAAGTACCTAGTTTGAATGTGTAGAAGTTCTATGAACTTTTTGGTATGATCCTCTCCTTCTCTAAGACCTCTCTATATGCTATAAATTGATCTAAATTTCAAGAAGATGGATTTAGGATGAAGAATATGTAAAAATTAAAATAAGACATCCCCTAGAAAAAGCTCCCACCAACCTATATAGAATCCACCAACTAAGAAAAAATAGAAAAAACCTCTCTAACTATGTTGGGTACTTCCAACTAACAAATAAAAACACAAAAAGAAGGGGAAGAAAAATCCATGTAGAGAAGAGATGCAAAGAAATAAAACTAGTGTGTGTGCCCCTTTTACCAAAGGGTAAACACATCATTTAAAGGTCAAAATGAAAAAAAAATGAAAATATTATAAGGGATGGATGCTAGAACATGATCAAGCAAGCATAAAATAAAGGGGACGCCATAGAGACTAACAAGACACTTCCCCCACAATAGAATTGGTAAAGAGGGTTTTTATTTATTATTTCACACCACGTATGGTCATGTGTTGGACCATCAATTTATCATCAAACTTTGCCATGTATGTCTATCCATTTTTAGGCACTTACATAATTTCCCCCTTGAGAAAGGCATTCTACAATACTAGGTAGGTTCCCTTCCCAAAATAGGTATGAACTTACCTCACTTGTTTTCTTGCATTCAAGCCTAGAAAAAATGAGAGAAAATATCATGTGTAGTATATAGTAATTTTAGTCATAGAACTTGTAATGAAAACATGGACAAATTTACATACCATTTGTGTAGGGTTAGAGAGATACTCCCCATGATCAAGCTCCTGCCTCCCACCCGCTATTTGTAAAATGCATGATAAACATGAATCAAGTGCATTTTAAATATATAATTATCTTAAAACCTTAGAAGAAGCATAGACAAGATGATGTATCATTATAGTGGGGGTGCAAAATATGCCTATGCCACTTTTCCTAGGTGGACTGCAAGACAAATGATGCACCACAAGTAAGAAACTTAGCCTATAAGTTTGAAATTAGGGTTTTTAGAGGTTTATTTCTTTTCTAGCATTTTCATTAGTTTTAATCAATTTTATTTCTAAAATATCCCCTTACATGGGGAGTTTTACATAATATGGCTTTTGATGTAAGAGACATGATATTTCCATAGTTCAAATAGTGTATAGGAGTACTCTTGGATGCAAATTTTGCATAAATATTTTTAGCATCAATATTTTGGATCACATTTTGTGATCCATCATCAAGAAGAGGATAAAAATTATGATAGATTATAGATTTAGATCCTTAAAAATATAGGGAGGGGAGGATAGGGGATTGAAGCCATTAATTTTTTATATCTCCCAAATGAGACACCTTGTACTCAGATGTTGACACTTATGATCTATATATGTATATTCAGATTTTTCTTAATTTGGTTCATGATTTCATCTTGTTAGACATGTTCTATGTTATCTTTCCTTTTGTGCACATGGATTGTTTAGATTTGGCTCTCATTATAGAGTTATATGTGTATATGTATTTTTTGTGCTTTCCCAATTTTTGATGTGTATGCATATGTGGACATACAGAAAATAGATGAGAAATATATTACATGTGCCTAATTCTTATAATTCACAATAATTTATTTTCTTAATATATTTATGCACTTATGATAAAAATTTGATTGTTCTTCACCAATGTTTAATAAGAGGGCCACAAGTTGACCTACTAGATTTTTGAGATGCATGATTTAGGGGGCGGGAGGGGTAGGAATAGGGAGTGTAAAGGGCATGCTCTAAAATATGGTCATAAGGCGAGATGTTGATCCAAACCCAAATTGACTATTACACTAGCATTAAGTAGCATTGGAGTGAATATATTTATAAGACTCTTCTAGACTTAGACTAGAGGTGGCCAACAAGTCAAACCTAGGGAAAAGTATTAAGTCCTCAACAAGGATGTCATTTTAAAAGGAGAGGACTCTTGATTGCTTCACTTAGCCATTGCTTGTGTGTGGCTTTATTAATGACTCTTTTTTAATGTCACCCTCATAGTTTGAACTAAAGCTTAACCTGAGAGTACATACATTATGCAACTTTTCTTTTCTTTTTTATTTTTCTTTGACTTTTACTTCCAAGGTATTGGACCCCCTTAAATGGACTTCATGTCACTAGGAAGAGACAAGGGTTCATCACCAAGAATTATATAAGGTGAGAAATGTGCTAGATGCAACCAAATGGGTACCTACTACTTTCTAAGATTTCCCCCTTGAAGAGAAATGGGGAGATTTTCCTATTAGCTTCTAGGTAGTACTATAGAATAAGTTACACAATGAGACTAGGACTAGGTAACAATACTAGTTGGAATAGGGATTATTTGATGCTCAAAAGTTTTTTATTCAAATATCTAGGAATATAAAGGGATAAATGGTGCAATGTAATTAGAAGACCTCATTACCTTGTCGAGATAAACAACATATTGTCAACCTATAGTTTGAATTTAAAATTTAGGAAAGGTCAATCACTAAACACAACATAATGGGATGCACAAAATGTAATGCAATCCATTTTTTGTCTATATGTACTATTTCTTGAGGTGGAGTGCATTGATAATTTCATGAAATTCCTCACCCTCTATTGTGCACAAAAGAAAAGAACCATTCCCCATGTCCTCCTTGACTAGGTATGGGCCTATCCAGTTTGGTCTAAAGTTTTGGCCTTCACTAGCCATTTTATCAATCAATTTATCAATTCTAGGCACACAACCTCTAAAATTGATAGGTTGGGGAGATGTTTTGTTATTTTAATGTTGGCTTACTTGTGTCAGGTAAGAATCTTGTATTTGTATTTCTTTGAGTCACTTTTCATCTAGTATATCAAGTTCAATAAATCTAGCTGCTTAGTATTCCTCATAATCCAAAGGACCTTGTAGAGAAACATGAAGGATAGGTATTTCAACTTCTAATGGTAAGATTGATTTAGACCTAAATGTGAGTGCATAATGTTTTCCCCCATGGTATTTTTCACACTAGTTTTGTGGGCTCAAAAAGTAGGATATAGTTACATATGTCAATCCCTCTTGGATTCTTTAATTGTTTTGATTAGTATCGAATTCAATGTTTTTTTGGTGGCCTCTTCTTGTATATTCTCTTAAGGATAATACACAAAGGAAAAACTATGGTTGATGTGAAACTCCTCACAAAGATTCTCACATTTATGGGTTTAAAAATAATGAAGCATTATCTGAAATGATGAGTTATAGATTTGAATCTACAAATAATTTGGTTCAACATGAACTTTACAATGAAAGTCCTTGAGAAGTTCCTCAAAGGAATTACATCTACCCACTTTGTGAAGTACTCAATGGTAGTTATGATAAAGGTGTGACCATTAGTTGATGGTGGTGAAATATTTCCAATGAGATCTAATTGCCACATGGAGAATGGCCACATAATGACAATTAGTTTAAGATACCCTGAAGGAGAATATTGTACATGTTTGGAAATCTAAAATTTAGGACACTATAACATATTTTATTACATCTCGTTCAAGATCAATCCAAAAATAACCTAGCCAATGGATCTTCCTTGTTGTGGCATGACTACCAAAATTTCCTTTGAATATATTGATATGACATTCTTCCAAGATTTATTTAACTTCCTCCTTGTTTATGCAATGGAAGAGAACCTCATTGAGGTTTCTCTTATATAGGGTGTTGTTAGGGATCACATACTTTGATGCCAAGATGCACATTCATTTCTTCTTGATGGGGGTGGAATTTTCAAGGTAGGTGCAATTGATTTAAAAATATCTAAGAATATAATAAAACCATGGTGAGGAAGTGTATTCTATGATATTAATAACACATATGTCTTCATCAAGGAAATCTTCATTTATTTTCTCATTTTGAGGAAATGGGTTATTTGCTAGCTAGTCACCAATCACTTGTCCCTTGTTGGACTTTTAATTTACATAAGTTAGCTCAAATTCAATGAGTAAGGTAAGAAAATGTCTTACTCTTCTCAACAACATAGGTTTTGTGTGGAATGTATGTAATAGTTTTGATTTGATGATGACCTATGTTTCTTGACTCAACATGTCATGTCATAAATGTCATGTTGTAAAAACTATAGATAAACATTATTTTCCCAGTTAGATGTAATTATTTTCATAATCAAGGAGGGTACAATTGATGAAACATATGGATCTTTCTTTTCCATCATCATATTTTTATGCTAGCATACATGCTATGGAAAAATCTATCACCCTTAGATATAGGATGAATGGGTTGTCTTATTTAGGTGGCAGGAGAGTTGGAGGGGCAAGGACTAATTTCTTCACTTGGTTAAAAGTATTTTGACAATCTATTGTCTATGCTATTGGCATATCCTTCTTTAGTAACTTACTAATTGGATGAATATTAAATGTGAGATTAGTTATGAAATATTGTATGGCTCCCAATTGACCTAAAAAGGACCTAATAATAGACTTAATGTTATGGGTGTCACATTAAGAATTGCCTTTAATTTTGTAGGGTCCACATCTTTCCCTCTAAGAGAAAAAATGAAATTCAACAACTTTCTAGTTAACACCAAATACACACTTCTTAGGGTTTAGTTTCACTTTGTATTCGTGTAACCTAGATTGAAGATAACATGTAGATCCTTGAGATGATTTTCCCTCTTTTTGTGTTTTGTAAGTAGATCAGCAACATAAGATTCATTTAATTTATGGATGAGATCATGGAAAATATGGGTCATAGCCCTTTAATATAGGGCTCATGCATTCTTTATCTCAGAGGGCATGACTATGTAACAAAAGGTTCCCCATGGCATGATAAAAGGCCATATTACTTTGATCAACCTCAATAATATGAATATGATTATAATAGGAAAAGTCATCCGTAAGTGACAACATTTCGTAACTTGCTATGGAGATCTATATAGGGGAGGAGAAAATTATCCTTGGGACACTCCTTGTTAATGTCTCTAAAATCAATACATACTCATACCTTTTCATTATTTTTAAGGACTAGGATTATATTTGATATCTATGTTGAGTAGTCTACTGGGTTTATAAAACCCATGTCTAGAAGTTTCATTAATTCCTCTATTACCATCACACTAAGCTTAGTTTTGATTGGTCTAAATTTGTACTTAACCAATTTAGTATTTGACTACACATGACCACATTGTGAACAATAATGTCAAAATATAATCCTAGCATATCTCAATATCTCCAAGTGAAGATGTCTGAAAACTCACTTAGTAGTTTTGTGTAATCATATAACTTTATATGTCAATTCAGTCTCGAGTTTCAATAATCTCTAATTTTTAGGGATACTAATGTTTATACTTATGGCATCTCCTACCAAACAGGGGTGACCTTCAAACTAGGGATGGGAAAGGGGTACATTGGTAGTGTGATCCACTTGTACGATGTCTATCTCTCCTCCAAAATAGTCATTTGAGTGGGGTATTAGCATGTACCCTTTCTTGTGATAAGCTCGTAGGAGATCATCATAAGAGTGAAGGTATTCTAGTATGGATTCATCATTTTCTACACAATCTCGTGTGAATGGTTTCACTCTTCTTTGTACATAACTAATAATGCACGGAATTTCACCTCTTTCCATCAATGGATCACTTTAAATTAAAATTATAAACTCTGAGTTCCATAATCATGCATGCAACAAGAACATTGAAAAGGAAGTGGTCATAGAGCTGGCCATTTAGTTTTCTTCTCCTAGGATGGATTGTAAAAAAATAATAAAACTACTAGATAAAATCGTGAATCACATCTTTGTAAAGTCACAACAATTCAAATCTTATCTTGTAACTTTCAGAGAATCGGTTCACCACTAGTTGAGAATCACCAAAGACTAAAAAATTCTTGGCACCCAACTTCAATGCCAACATGACCCTTAAGGAAAGAGTCTTGTACTCAATAATGTTATTAGTGTATAATAAGTTGAGTCAAAAATCAAAAGGGAGTACTCTCCCTTCTGGGAGGTGAGAATTCTCAGCACTTGTTCTACATCTTGCTCCATAGAAATGGAGGGTCCAAATATTATTTAGCAAGGAAATGGCTTATAATATTGACTTTTATTCTTGTGTGGGTTTGGATTATTATTTTTTGTTGTTAGATACAAGTCCAACCATATGGACGTTAATATAAACCTCTTCATCATTCCATCAAGTTTGAATATATGAATATTGGGTTCCTCCTCAAAGGGAATGGCTACCAAATTAAAAGGATCATAAGGTTATGTTGAATGAACATTGAAAGGAAACTTGGATGACTCATCCTTTTCTAAAAATTTAGTTATTTTTATGATTATGGTGGTAGGAAAAATAGTGACTTTTTTGAAACAACTCCTTTAGAGGCTTCTCCTTTTTTGAACATAGAAATATCTAGATTCTTGATGGTTCTCACAGTTTCATCTTTCTTTTTCAACTAAATAGTTTGTATTGTAGGTTTTGGTATCGTGACTTTGTTTAGAGGTAATTTATAATTGATAGTGATTTGTAGTCTCTTATTGCTTAAATCTCTCTTGATCATGTTGAATTGTTTGAATTTCCTTTGGAAACATAAATCTTCCCCAAGTGTAGTAATTTAATCTCCTAAAATAAAGAAGAAGGAATGGATTTTAATTTTTATGTTCAAGATCACCTTAATAATAAGTTGTAGTCCATGTTCTTATTGATGACATAGAACAAGGTTGGCACCATTTTGAGTCTAAGGATTATTAAGAGAATAATTTTCCTATGGTCATTTCCTTCAAACCGTCACATTCTCTCAAAGTGTATCTACATGAGGTGATATTAGTTTCACCATATCCCATTCTCTATAAGAGGTGAATAGGAATGTTGAAAACCATAGATCCATCATTGACAAGATTCCCCTTTCAATGCATGTGTCATAAATCCAAAATCATAAGTGTAATGCAAGATCCTTTCTCCTTGTCAACTCCACTTTTGAGGGCATCTACCTAAGGTCAAAGAAAAATCCTTGGTCTTGCAACTTATAATTGGGAAGGTTAAGATCCAAGCCAACTTGATCTATTTCCTCTTTATTAGGTGGCATTATATTATTGAGGTACTTCAACCCAATTCCCTCTAGAAAGACTACTTAATGGACTAGATAATTCCTTAGGAGATTGATATATGAGATTTTCATGAATGTTTTCTTAAGGTCTTCTATCAGATCATAGGGACCCACTAGATTTGGCATTAGGCTAATTGTGGAAAAAATATGTCCATTAGGTTCTACTTTCCAGACCAATGAGGTTGTTAAACTTCTTCATCTTGCATGAGTTCTACCAACCCTATAATCTCGACTTATCTCTTTATACCTAATTGAGTTGCAAGTTTTGTTTCTTTTGGGTTGGAAATGACCATCATCCTAGAGGTAGAAGGATTACAAGAACCAAGTTGTTTATCATTATTCATTGATGGGTTGGAAAAGGGTTTTGATAGACCATTAAGTTTGAGTCTTGAGGGGAATCTAGCCCCTAATTTTTGTTGTGATTTGATGCATATTATGTGTGAAGAAACATGTTATAAATAAATATTTTGTTCCTTAGAAAGTTTCAAAATGAATCTATTATAATCCCTACACATTTTCATGCCATCCCCCCTAGTCTTATGAAAAGAGTAGAACTTTTTGATAATAATAATTTCTAGGTCTATAGTAGGGTTCATACATGATGTCATTAGAAGATATGTTCTTTATAAATTTTAGTTATTTCTAGTAGGGTAATTCACATTGTGAATATCCTAATTTCCTTGATTTGAATAACCATTGTTCCTTATGTAGGTGTTGTAGTAGTTTTGATTGTTATTACCACTATTATTCTTAACTAGAGGAACATCTATAATGTCATGCATGGTGGAACTCTTGTTTCTCTTTAAAAAAATTAGTGTCAAAGAGTTTCTAGTGTTATTCTAATGTTGATCATTATTTTATTCTCACGTGACTAGAATTATATTTCTTCCATATGTTTTTATTCCATTGTCGATTGCAACTTCATCAATTTAGAGAGAACTTTCTAAAGCCTCCTCATACGACTTATATTGGCTCTTCTAGACCTCCTCTTGTGTGTCCCTATTTAGGGCATGTAAAAATAAATCACACAGATCATGATGGTCCATGTGAGGTGCACTAGTTGAGGAGTATAGGACTTGTCTCCGTCAAGTCAAAAAGTGAGCTACAAACTCATGGTTATCTTATTTCACATTGAGGAAATCCATAATCCCAATCTTAAAAAGCTTGTTTGTATTGAAGGCAGTGATGAACTCTCCAATGAGTTGTCTAAAGGAATTGGTTGAATCTTTAGGTATTTAATAGTACTAATCAAGTGTGGTTCCTTCTAGGTTTTGTTGGTGATCAAAGTTGATACTCCTCAAATCCCTGAAGCCAAGCAATTTTTGAGTGCCAAGGGTGTCAAACTCAAGGAAAAACCTTCAACTTATGTTCAAGATGATTCAATGGATTTGGATGGATATGATTTTCTAGATTGAATGGATGGACAAGATTTGATGAGAAGATTTTGTGGAGCCTGTTGGTTATTTTCTCTTAATCGACAGAGGGTTTGCCAGTTCCTATGCACGGGAAGATTCAGCCAACATACTACGGGAGGTTGCGTGAGCTGCCTCCCCTTCACTTCTGGTTCTGCTGCACCAAGGGGGTGTCCCTATTTGATAAAGATGTAACATTTACTCTCCAAATGACATAAATATTTAGCTTGACAGCAACAGGCAGAATACTCTCATGTGTGGACCAAGATGTGGATGATACATCACAAGGTTGGCAATATTCTTGGACATATGTGTCTAGTTGTGGATGAGAGTATGTAGGGGTCCTAATCCTACTCCTACAACTAATAGGTGGAAGTTATGGAAAGATGGATATGATGATTTGGACGCAAGACAAGGGATTTTGGGTCATAATTACTAACCCAGGAGCAGACCGGTGCCTATCTCAGGGCAAGGAGTCAACTAGACATATGCAATAGATGGTTTACAACTAGCATTCAAGTTTTAAGGGGTTGGATTGATGCTTGCCTTACAAACATAACCCAAGAATGGGTATTTAGCTACCTCTACTTACAGATATCCCTACTGACAAACAACCTTCTCCATGTTTAACCTAAAACAATTTAATCCACTCCTTGAATGGAAGTTAGAGATGAAGCATGTGATACAGAAAATTATACCCTAGAATCTGAGAAACCCTTAGCAGCCAGATTCAAAAGAAGGAAATGCATGTAGCGAAGGAGACAAACAGATAAACACATGCATAAGAGCATTTTTCATCTATATCAACATGAAACTGAACATACGTGCAAAATACATTCATGATGCAACTCATAAACTCCATAATGAGATAGAACAACCTAGGATCATGCCCTGTTCTTCATTATTTACACAAAAAATGCCCAGGTCTTCAACAACCAAATATGAGTGACACAGTTTGCATTTTATAGCAAAACTATGTACTCAGCCAAAATTACAACGGTCAACTCAAAAATTGCCAAATACAATGCATCGTGAGAAATGGCGCTCAAAATTGAATGCAGCTGGGAAGCAAAGGAAGAGAGTAGGTGGAATCAAGATTTGAGCCGCCGTTCATAGACATTCATCTTCAATCGAGTGGTTGACCTGTCATTTCCGTCGCCCATCCACTGCAAATCTACCATCAATGCTTCATCTACTCGCGGGATGCAGCAACAAAAACATTTGAAGATTTCCCGCTCAAAAATGGGCTGCAAACAAAGAAACCCCCTCGCAGCTACAAAATACAAAACCAGCCATCGATCTACTCCCATCGCTGAGATCCACGGCCCCAAAAACATTGAAAAGTCGCCAACCAATGATTACGTACCACGTAGGCACTCCATGCTCCTATCACTGACTTTTCCCTTCTTCATTTTGCCATTTTTGCCCCTGTATATGCACAAACAAATGCATATACAACTGCCTTATAGACATTCATCTTCAATCGAGTGGTTGACCTGTCATTTCCGTCGCCCATCCACTGCAAATCTACCATCAATGCTTCATCTACTCGCGGGATGCAGCAACAAAAACATTTGAAGATTTCCCGCTCAAAAATGGGCTGCAAACAAAGAAACCCCCTCGCAGCTACAAA
This sequence comes from Cunninghamia lanceolata, assembly GCA_027924645.1. Taxonomy (NCBI): domain Eukaryota; kingdom Viridiplantae; phylum Streptophyta; class Pinopsida; order Cupressales; family Cupressaceae; genus Cunninghamia; species Cunninghamia lanceolata. The sequence goes on from BSBN01001310.1 coordinate 1,977,755, forward strand.
ATACAAAACCAGCCATCGATCTACTCCCATCGCTGAGATCCACGGCCCCAAAAACATTGAAAAGTCGCCAACCAATGATTACGTACCACGTAGGCACTCCATGCTCCTATCACTGACTTTTCCCTTCTTCATTTTGCCATTTTTGCCCCTGTATATGCACAAACAAATGCATATACAACTGCCTTATATACAAGTCAGACCCCAAATTTGTTAGAACAAATTGAAATTCAATTCGGGTCCGGCTTGTATCCTTTTCTTGCATTCACCGCTTTGTATATCGACATGTACAAACACCACATACATGCACACCATGGACTTCAAACCATTATGCATCAGAATGTACCTCCCTTGGAAGTCCAGATTGTATCTCTTTCATTGCATATCGGCTTGTATATTTCGAATGTATATCACATATACATTCTCTTTTGTATATGAGATACAAAGCCCTTTGCATGTGAGGCGAACCCCACCAAATGTATATCGGCCTTTGCATACAAACAAGGAATCTTCTATGTATATTCCTGCAATGTACCTAACCATTGTATGTGCGCCCGAATGTATAATGCATATACATTCCACCTTGTATTTCCACGGGCCCCACCACATGCATCTCCCCACTGCACTGTAGCAAATGCATCTGCGCCCTTGTATACTTTTCAATGCACCATTACATACAACCCAATATACAAAGCGGGAATATTCCTGAGAATCTGTAAAAGATTCCCCCTTTGTATATGCACATTTAGACCCTGATATGCACTCAGAAATGCATCTAACTAATTTTTTCAAAGGGCAATGGAGATTTTACACCCGCCAATGCATATTTTGACCTGTATGTATATACAAAGACACATGCATATGACTGATTTTTCACAATTTTACCACTGCAGAGTCTGAAAGAGATAGAACTTTTTGGATTTTTGGGAAGGGGCCTGCATATTTAAATGCTTGAAACCTGAATACTTATGCAGGCACCGCCAGCAGCTCGAGCCTAAAACCCTAAACATAAATGATTACCAACAGAGCCTTGTGCATGCATTGAGCCATGTGCAAGGTTGACTTGGATAATTATGATTAGGATTGTGAAAGTGGTTAATTAATAAAGTAAACATGATTTGTTTATTTAACTAATGATGAGGGGGAAAATAGATGAATTAAATATATATTCCATATTTATTTAATTTTTGGAGGAATGAACATAGGATGGTCGACTTAATTAAATAAATGTTGATTTACTTAATTAAAGGATAGAACATTAGAATAAGTGTTGAAATGATTTAATTAATTAAATAAATGATTGGAATTTATTTAATTAAAGCTAGAAAGATGATTAGATTTATTATATAAATAATTGAGATTATTTAATTAATATTAGAAGAATGATTGAGTTGATAGTTAGAAGGGGAGATGCAGGATGAAATTTGGTGATGTTGGGATGTGGTTAGATTTAGGTGTCTACATTATCCATGACAATGACTTGCAAATTTTCAAACCTACAGATGATTTGGTTTAGAATGAACTTTTTTATTACCATTCCTAAAACTATGCTTAAAGGCATAGCCTCTACCCATTTAGTGAAATACTTAGTAGTTGTTATGATAAATGTGTGTCCATCTATCGAGGGTGGGGAGATTTTTCCAACAATGTCTAATCTCCATGTGGAGAATGACCAAGGTGTCACAATTGGTTGAAGATCTCTTGTGGGCTATGGTGAACATGTGTGTATATTTGGTATTTTGGGAATCTTTTCAAAAATTTGATTGCATCCACTTCTAGACTCGGCCTAAAATATCCTAAGCGATAAATTTTTCTAGTGGAAGCATGACCACTGAAATTTCCTCCATAGATTCCTCTATGGCATCCTTCCTAGATTTTATGTGCTTCTTTCTTGTCTACACATTGATGTAAAATCCCATCTATAGCTCTATAATATAAAGTATCATCAATCAAAACATACATTGCAGCCAAAACACAGAATCATCTTTTGCTAAAGGGGTCATATTTTCAGGGTAGGTTTTATTTGAAAGATAGTTGACAATATTTGTATACCAATAAGATGATGAATATTTCTCAAGATCTACTACACAGATTCCTTAATTGAGAAAATCCTCATTTATCCATTCAGTATGGGGAGAAAGGTTGTCAGCCAACTAATCGGTGATTAATTGTCCCTTGATGGATTTCTAATTGGCATATGTTAATTAAAAATCACTTAGTAAGGTTAAGAATCACCCACCTCTTCTAGATAACATTAGTTGTGTGAGAAAGGTTTGCAGTGGCTTAGATCATATGATGACTCATGTTTCTTGAATTAGCATGTAGTTTTGTAATTGTCATGTGGCAAAGATGATGGCCAAATATTCTTTCTCTACTTGGGTATAATTCTTTTCATAATCTAATAAAGTGTAATTAATGAAGTATATTTCTCTTTGCTTACCATCGTCACCTTCTTGGGCCAACATATATGCCACTGATATTTCTATTGTTCTAAAGTAGATAATGAAATTTTAATCTTATTTAGGTGGCATAAGTGTTGGGGGAGCTAGTAGAAACTTCTTTACCTAATCAAAGGCATTTTGACAATCCACAGTCTAGGTTATATTTGCAAAGACTTTTTTAACAATTGGTTGATTGAGTGTATCTTGAAAGTCATGTCTGGTATAAAACATCATATCACACCCAATTGTCCTAAGAATGTCCTCACTATCAATTTATTCATTCAAGGAGTCACATCTAAGATAGATTTTACTTTAATTGGGTCAACATTTATTCCCTATTTAGAAATGATAAAAATGAGCAACTTTCCAGTTGAAACTCTAAAGACACAATTCTTTGGATTAAGTCTAACCTTGTATTTGCATAACTGAGTGAAAATTATTCATAGATCCTCTACATGGGTATTAGATTTTGCAAGTAAATCATCCACACATGTTTCCAATATTTTATGTATAAAGTCATGAAAGATGTGAGTCATGGATCTTTGGTACATAGCCCCTATATTCTTTAGTCTGAATGACATTACCACGTAACAAAGGGTTTCCCAAGGTATGGTAAATGTCATTTTATTTTGATCAGTTTTTGCAATACAGATTTGATTATAACCTGAGAGTCCATCCATGAGAGATAACACCTCATATCCTAATATTGAATCTAAAATTTAATCTATAAATGGTAAGGTAAAATCATCTTTAGGACAAGCCTAATAAATATCTATGAATTTGAGGCATATCCTAGTTGTTCTATTTTCTTGAGCACACAGACTATGTTTTATACCCAGTATGAATAGTCTACTGGTTTAATAAAATCCCACATTCAACAATTTCTTAAATTCTTCTTTTGCCATCTCTTCTACTTAGGGCTTTATGGACCTTATCTTTTTCTTTATTGGTTTTGCTTCAAGTTTTGTTACCAAATTGTGCATGATAGTTTTTGGGTCTAAATCAAGCATATTTGTGTATATCCATGCAAACACATCAGTAAAATCAATAAAGAGTTCATTGTATTCCTCTAACTCTTCATTGGTCAAATCAACTCCTAATTTTAGAAAAAAAATTTAAATTTTTTGATGTCCCAATAATGACATCAATATTATACCCTATTAGTGATGGATGACCTTCAAATTTTTGTAGGGTAGGAGGTAGGTTAGGGTTTTTATTGATTTATAAGGTTCCTAACTTATCTCCAAAATAATCGTCAGGATGGGGAAGAAGCACGTATCCCCTTTTGTGGTAAATTCATGGGAGTCCATAGTATGCATGAAGGTATTCTAAAATGGCTTCATCATTTTCTACATAATCCATTGTGGGGATTTCTATTCTATCTCCAACATAATTAATAATTCTTGGTAAGTCACCACTTTCCAATAATTATCCACCCCTCACTGAAATAATAAACTTAGAATTTTGTAAATGGGTATGAGGTGTGAACATTGTGGCTGAAGCAGCCATGGAATCTGCCATTTGATTATCTTCTCTTGGTATATCTTTAATTGTGAAAAAGTCAAAGTGCACCAATTTTTGAAGAGTGTCTTATAGGGAGATAAACATTTTGATCTTATTTTGTATTTTCTAACACTTGATTAATTATTAACTACAAATCACCAAAAAATGAGAGGTTTTGGCTCCTAACTTCATGTTTATAATGATGCCCAAAGATAAAGCTTCATACTCAGTGATATTGTTGGTAGAAAAGAAATCTAACCTAAAGGCAAAAGGAAATATTTTTACTATTAGGGAGGTGAGGACTACTCCAGCCTCAGCTCCTGTTTTACAACTTGCTTTGTTGAAATAGAGAATCTAGATGTTATTAGGAACTTGTGATATTGATGTTTCCCTTGATTTGTAGGTTGAAGTTATTTATTATTTTTTTAAATTTTCCTTTCTTGACGATCTTGACCATATTGATATGAGGTTCTCAATAGATATTCTCATCATCATTGCATGGGATGCATCCTATGCTAAATGGATCATAAGGTTATGTCAAATGAGGATCAAATGGAAACTCCTTTGTGATTTATGTTTTTGTATCTTTCAGGATCTTGACGATATTTTCGATTCCTTTGGATGTTTCTCCTTTCTTTAAGGTTTTAATTATAGTCTTCTCCTTATTCTCTTGTTCCATTCTATAAATATTGAAAGAGTATGGGTCTCCTTTGATGACATGGATTTGACCCATATGAGGGAAGTGGATTTATTGAAATAAGTTGGAGGGAACAACCCTCATTTTATGAATCCAAGGTCTACCTAAGATCATGTTATAAGTGGTCTCCACATTGATGATGTAAAATTCAGTTGGAATCATCTTAAGACCTAAGGTGATTGGTAGATTGATTTTTCCCACAGTTCAGATTTTTGGGTTATTATGGATTCAAAGAATGGAAGTTTATCGTGTGATACATGAGTTTCATCATGTGATACATGAGTTTCATCATAACCCATTCTTTGAAGGAGAGATAAAGGGAGGATATTATTCATAGTCCCATCATCTACCATGACACATATAATGCCATTTTTGAGAACCTAGATTTGCAGGTAAAGTGGGGGATTACCTTGTTTAGTTATGTTATCATCGTAAGGTAATCTCTCAAGATCAAATGTGAATACATTGGGTTTTCTTTGTGATATAGTTTGGACAAGGTTACCTAGATCTAAGACATTAAGGAGAGTTCTTCTATTCATAAGACAAGCTCTGAAGAGATCCATTGTTTGTGAGAAAATCAAGTCATTTGTAATGATACCCTGTTGTCTTGATTCTTGTGTGGCATAGATTCCTTGATATTTTCCAATTCTACATGACTCAACATGTTTTGATCAAAGATGAATTGGTAATTTTGTAATTGATTTTTATGCTCTTTGTCCTTTTGATATTGAAGGATGCTTATGAATTTTTGTCGCTGAATGTCAAGAAGTTTTGAGATGGTTTTGTTAAATTTCAAGCATGTTTTTGTATCATGTCCTTTTACCTTGTGAAATAAATAGTATAAGTTGGGATCATAAAGGTGATGATAGGATCCCTGATAATTTCTCCTTTTATTATTGTTTTGCAGATGTTTGACTATGTTCACCTTTTTTTAAAGTCATCTCTACTTTGATAATTGCTATTGGGTATATCCATCACTCTATTTGTTGTCATATTTCAATTATTTTAAAGATTTTAATAGAAGATGAGTTGCTTCCACTATTTTCACTTTAAGTAATCAACTTTCTGTTTTTACTATTTTTTTGCCCACTATCTATGGCTACTTGGTCAATTCTTATGGCACTCTATCTTATGGCACTCTCTAGAGCTTCTTCATATGATTCGTAGGGTAGCATCTACACTTCCTCTCTTGTATCCCTATTGAGGGCATGTAAGAAGCAGTCATAGAGTTCCCTGTGGTCCATGTTCATGGCACTTATTAAATAATAGAGGACTTACCTCCATCGTGTTATAAAATGTGCCACAGACTCATTAATATCTTGTTTCATGCTTAGAAATTCTCATATTCCTATTTTCACTAACTTGTTCATGTCAAAAGTTATAGTGAATTCACCAACAAGTTGTCTAAAGGAATGCATTGAATCCTCAAGAAGGCAATAATACTAGTTAAGGGAAATTCCTTTGATAATTTTTGGGAATATTCTCACTACGACTCCATCCCAGAGGAGTTCTCTTACAACTACAGTGTATGCCTTGATATGTGAATTTGGATCACTCTCTCCTTTAAATTTTGGTAGGTCTAGGAGAGGATACAACAATAAGACATTGCAAATGTTGTAATCCAAGGGTTCTTTCAGGTATTCCAAATATGTCCCTGTGAACTAGTTTTGGGAAGCTACAAATGTTCTATTGAAAGTTTTGATTTTTGGCTTGTAGGATTTTGGGATCTTGGGATTGATTTGTGAAAGTTTTGATTTTGGGATAGATGTACTTCACACAAAGTGAAGGAGTGTGATTTTGCTTCACAATTTTGGATTTGGAGGGTTTTCAACCTTTGGCTTTTTAGGAGTTTTAAGATTTTTTTATTTTTATTTTGGATTTTGAACTTTTTGATTGTTTGAATATTTTATAGGTTTTACACAATTTTCAAACATGTCAAACACATGAAAACCCTAATTATTCAAGTAGGAGAGCTCAGTTTATGAGCCCATCGATAATGTCTGAGCTTTGTCATGGATAATATTGGCCCATCGTCTTAGAGCGCTAACCACAAACTTGATTTTTATTTGTTTGTGGCATACCATCTTAGTTCCAATGGGACATGGTAAGTGTGTTGTTCAAAATCAAATCAAACTCAATGTGGGTGAGTTAGACTCTGATGCAACACATGAACTATATCCTTATAGAGGTGACATCCCAGTCACTCCTACTCTCCTAGTAGGAGCCAATCAAGCAGTGGTGGAACCAAGGGGGTGTCTTGTTCTCAAGGGAGTAGAATGTCATGGATCGTGGTTGGGTTGATTCTATTTATGTTTTGAGTGATTTGTTGATTTTTGTTGCGATTGTTGTGATGTTGATGTTGAAATTATTAGATGGGGTTTTGGTTGTGATTCTTATGTGGTTGGGAGGATCTCTCGCTCTAAGTCTATTGAACTCATTTACTGTGAAGAGGTAAAAATCACCTAGCCTCCTTTGTTCAATATTAATTAGTTCCTCAAGGAGCCTTAATTCTTGGTTGTGTAACTCCTCTCTTTGTATTTGTTCTTCATTTTCTTATTGTATGAGCCTCAAGATCTCTTCTTGTTCTTGGGTTGTTTCTTCTATTGGATTTACTTGAGTGGGGATATTTTCCTTAATTTCATCTAAGATGCTTTGAATCCAATCTTCCCTCACTCCTAGGCACATCAAGTTTTTTGAATCTAACCCTCCCTCACTCCTAGGCACATTGAGTGCTTAGTAGAGAAGATGGATGTTTGATTTGAATGTTTGTTTTGATTTGTTGACCTCATGACGAAATTGAGGGTTTCTTTGATCATTTTCTAAGTTGATAGTTTTAAATGTTTGATTTGTTTGTTTGCCTCATGATATGATCAAGGGATAGACGTAGATCCTCCATTGAAGTGGGTGGACCTATGGTATTTCCATAATCCCAAAGCACTAATGCAATTTAAGAACCCAATCCCAGGGGCGGGTAAATGATAATACCCATCCCATAACAAGATCGAGGAGAAAATGTTATTCTAAAGTCACTTTTATAGAAATAATATTTAAGAAAGGGGCCAAGGGTTTACCGACGAACCCTTAGATTCCCTTTGTTGTGTATGTTTTTAAGTTTTTTTAATGTTTTGATGAATTTCTAAATATAAATAATGCTAAATGCATGCAATATTTTTTGATCTTTTTCTAACTTTGAGATGAGATAATTACTAAGAAAAAAGAAATATGAATGCAATTTAAATAACTTTTCTTAATGCAATTTATCCATGTTTTTGTAATTTTAAGATGAAATTATTCTAAAAAACAATGCAATAAATTGAAACTAGATCTAAAAAAAGCATTAAAACCAAGAGAAAATAAAAACAAGTTTTACTTTCTCAAGGGAAAGAGTGTTTTATAATTACTATTCCTAATCTATCAAGCAATAAAGAACCTATAGTCCAATGTAAAAGATGCCAATGTCAGGCCTACGTCCTTAGAGATCTAACTTTTATGGTAACCTTCTCTATAGCAATTGGGTCCTCCACTTGATGACATGAAAGGATGGGGATTCGAATAAATTCGTAATGAAATAAGCTTAGAAGCTTTGATAAAATAGAAAGAAAGAAAATGCTCCCAAAGTCATGTGAAGAGTATAAGGATGCTAATGGGGTTGCTATACATAAGCTTGGAAAGATAAGAACACATAAAAACAACCTTTTAAAGGGAAAGATTTGAAGCTTTGAAAAATTAAAATTAAAATTAAAACAAAGAAAGAAAAGGTTGTTACATGTATGGTTCCTAGGGTTGTCATTGATGTCAACATTGTCACTAGGTTGTCATTGATGTCAACACCATCATGGAGGTGTGATGGTGTTCATGGTTGGATGTCATGCCTTGATCAATGAAGAGTTGAGATGAAGACATATTAATATGGGAATTAGAAGCACAATGATGATTAGATGTGTTCCTGATGTTATTGATGGCCTAATCCAAGTTTCATGATGATTGGATCACTAGAAGAGTGTTTTGCAGTTTGAAGGTAGTATTGAAGACAACTACTATACGATAATAGAATGCTCCACCTTCATCTGCATTTGTAGATATAACCATGCGGTTCTGGAACTATGTTATGGGTACAGTGAAGGTGATAATTCCAAAATTTTAGATCTTTTGTCCTTCCGCTGAGAAAGTTATGCATGATAGAATATCGGCATGTGTTTTGGCACAGTAAGCTTGTGTTGAAGGCTTGTTGGAATGCTCCGCATTCCTCCAGAAATGAATGGTTGCCCTTGCAGTTTTGAGGACATGTTTATGGATGTATATTACATGCTTCCTTGTAGTTTCAAGTTTATTGGTAGTCTGCAGCTCAATTTTTCAAATGACAGCATGTTGCAGTGTGTTCCTAGAGTTCATGGTTGAAGGTGTATGGCACAATTCTTTGATGTACGGAGGCAAAGGAGTGTTTGGATATTATGTATGAGTCACGTGGACTCATTTGGAAGAGTTTCATGAAGATATTTCTTGTTTCCAGTACCACACAAGGTTTTCAAGTTGTTGGGGTCGTTATGCTTCAAGTTTTCATATGTTTTGCTTAAGGCTGTCCTATTTCCAAATGAGCGGAGTGTGTGTATGTAATTCCTTGGTTTTTTAAGATGTGAAGGATGTTTTGGACCTGATTAAGCAAGTGTTGGAGTCTGCAAGGCATGAATCTTCTGTTGGTGTAACATGTGGTTTTGTTTAGGACCTATCTTCTACACGTTTCATGTTGTATATTGTTTGGCCAACTTGTAAATGTATTTCTCATGTTGTCTCCAGATGACAAGCAATGTAATCAATGTAATATCATGTATAAATAGTGAATCAAATTGATTTAGGTAAGGTGTGATTGCAAAGTAATTGATAAGGCTCGCATGCAAGATAAGGAGCAAAATGAATGTATTTTGATGTGCAACTGAAGGAGAAAGAGCAGAAGTTGTAGATGCTGTCCTGATTCATCTTGAAGATATATTTGTGACAGTGATCAAGTGTAGATTGTGCCTAATAGATATGATCATCAGAAGAAAGTGTGAAGAAGTAGAATTGCAATCATCAAAGGTGTAAGTTTCAATGTCAGTTTTTAGACAGTAGAAGGATTGGCATACTGTAATCTTTTGTAAAGTGTGTTCTCAATTCAGGGACTAGTAGCTTCCTTGGGAGTGACCCTAAATTAAAGTCTACAGGGAGTAGAAGCTTCCTTGGGAGTGACCCTAAATTAAAGTCTACAGGGAGTAGAAGCTTCCTTGGGAGTGACCCTAAATCAAAGTTTTCAGGGAGTAGTAGCTTCCTTGGGTTGTAGCCCTAAAACAAAGTTATTATTTTGAGCTTCATATATTGTGAGTTAATCCTCACTGTGGTTTTTCACTTCTATGGTTTTCCACATATATCTGGTGTTATGTGTTGATGTGCATTGTGTTAATCTTTCATGTTCGTGTTAATACTGTGATGCTTACGTTTTAATCTGCTCTGAATAAGTTGAAATTGTTAAAGTTGAAGTTTGTTTAGATACTGATTCACCCCCCCTCTCAGTATCCTTGTGTGTTTAACAAAGGCTCTCAAAGTCCTACAAGTAGCTTGCTTGAGATGAATCTTGTGAATGTTTGAGATGAGAGACTTAACTATTTAGTCATGCTAAAAAATGAAGAGGTGAGGAGTATTTAGAAGGTAGAAAATGGCTAGGATTGGAGGGGAAAATGAATGGATAAGGTTACAAGGAAGAGCTAATTAAAGATGAAATGGGAAATTTTGTAATAATATAAGAGAAGATAGGAAAGAAACAATAATATTGACAAAAATTGAGAGAGAAGAAGTTAATTTGGCAACTTTCATGAGGAGATAAGAATTGAACAAAAGTTTGCATTGGAAAGAAATAAAGAGAAGGATTCATTAGCATGGAAAAAGACAACCAAAAATGAACTAAAAAATCAAGGAAAAAGGATAGAACTGAAAGACATCATGTATATCAAAAAATGATAGGGTTGCCCCTTTCAGGACCTAGGTCACCCCTTTTTCCAAGGCTGGTCACCCCAACAACCCTACAGCTTGAGGGTAAGTCACTTGGGTGACCCTAAAGGTCTATAGGGTGACCCTCTAAAAGAGGACCAAAAATATTTGACAAGCAAAACACAAGATCTAAAAATTAAGCCTAGAAATTGAACAAGGTGGATTAGGGGATAAAGAGGCTGGTGGATGCATCATCAAGCATGATGTTTCTAAGAGGAGTATGATTCACATCTTCAAGGGTTATGAGCTATAATACCAAATCATCAACAAAATTCCATGTAGGCCTACACTCCTTTTGGTACTTATATTGAGTAACTTCCTAAGGCTAATCACATACGAATGTCCTTCATCTATGTTGAACAAGGATTTCTAGGGGATGTCTTCAATATACCTTGCGGTATGGGAGGCCAAAGTCTATGAAATGAAATGTATTTATAATTTCTTAGTGCGAGACGGTAACCCACTCTTTTCCATCACTTTGTAAGCTATAAAGTTTCTTGCAAGCTTAGCCTTAACAAAAAAATTATCCTAATGGGAGAGTCTTTTAATCTCTCCCAAATTTCTAGACCCTATCAAAACATGTGGGTTCAAGTCACCACTTGGTGATGAAACCCAAGCTAGGACCACTAAAAAGAAACTAAAAAAGGACTACTCACTTTTGATTTCCAAGATCACCTTGTGGTGCAAGGAAAGAGCATACACATGTCTAGCCTTTTGGGATTAAACAAAAAGTGACTGAAGGGGTGTTTTTTATTCCCAAGATCACCTTGCAATGTGAGGGAAGCGCATACACACCTCTTATTCACACAAGCACGAAAAACATGTTCACTTACCTTAAGAAAATAAAATGTGAGATGTGAAGACTAAAATGCACAAGGGATGCTTTTGATTTCCAAGATCACCTTGCAGTGTGAGGGAAGAGCATACACATCCTTAGGCACACTAATCTAACAAACAAGTTAATTTTCCTTAAGAAAATGATTAACAAAAAACAAAATGGGGGTTTGAAAATAAGTCTTTATCAAGTGAAACCTACAACCCACACATATTAGTAGTTTAAACAAAAATAACTTGGACTCATGATTTTGCTATACAAATGATGTTAGAATAAAAGAAAATAACAAACCAAGGTTAGTCAATAGGTCAACAATTCCACAAAACTGAGAAATACATTAAACAATTAATATCAGAATACATGTGTCAAATCAGATAACACACATGCTCAAGTATGAAACACACATGTAGTAGAATCAACGCATGGTGGCAGTAGAATCAACACATGGTGGCAGTAGAAAGAGCCCCTCATCCTTAATTTATAAGGGATCTTCTCCTTCTAAATCAAAGATAGGCCTACCTCACATGTTCTTTTGGTTTGAGTTATCTCAAAGGGACAAGTTTTAACACTAACACAATCATGACAAGAAGTGTAGACTTACAAGATCTCAAATAGGAAATTCAAAAAAAAAAAAGATTAAGTAATTGTTGATCTCATGGCATATATGGTCTTCATTTTTGCTCAATTTAAATCAACCTCATAGTTGTTATGGTCTTGTCCTTATTGCTTACATATATAACCCAATGTGCAAAACACACAAATAGTGTTCCAAAGGGGCCTTTATAATGCTAATACTTATAATAACTTGATGTTAATGTCACTAGATTGCCACTTATGATAATTGTATATAGTCAACTCTCTCCCAATAATATAATCCAATCTTTGAGGAGTCAATGTTGCTACTTAGCAAGCTTATAATAATTAGCACTTATAATAACCTTCTTATGGGGTCTTCGAGGAAAACTGAATTATTGGTGGACTTAACATTAGGTGGTACATATGTGGTTGGACATAACAAGTTCTATTCATTAAATTATGCTAAGAGAACTTTTTAGAATACAAGCAATTAACCACATCATGAGTTGGATGTGGTGAATGTTCTATAAATCAAGTGCATGCACATGCTACACTTGCACAAAAATTTAATAACTACAACTAAAGTTTAAAAAGATATAGTATTTTGAAGGCCAACAATTTGATGCTAATGTCATATGAGGTGAACATTTTTTGTAGTAAAAAGTCAACTCTCTTAGACCATTAACTTTTAAATCTAATGATTATATTTATTGAGCCTTATATCTTACTCTACACCATAAAGTAAAAGTCTTGATGTGAAAGAAATTAAGATATCCAATCTAAGGGAAATAGATTTCTAGAGGACATCTTTGAAAATTATAATTATAAAATGCCAAAATGTGAACATTAAACTCATGATTAAAATGTCTATTATAATTATGAAGTTTCAATAAAAATGTAGGGGAATCAATTTGATTGAAACAAATTATGTCTTATATGTCATGAGTTGTAGAGAAATCAATACTTTCGGTGTGGTGTTTCTAGTGAAATAACAATAAAGTTGTGTTGGGGGACATAATTCTTAATATTATAGTAAAGTTTTAGAAAGTAAAAAGTGCTTTATATACTATAAAATTGTGAAGGAATAATACATTCATACATAAAATATTTAGGATAAATAAATGTAATAAAGTAATAGTACATAAATTATTCTAGTAAATGGGTTGAGATTAAAACATGTACTAATTAGATTTGGAATGAGAATAAAATAATAATAATAAATGTGTATCTTGGCATTAAAGAGGAGATTGGAAGATTGTGATAGATAACTATTAATGGATTTTTAAAATGGGATCTAAGATGAACAAACTAAGACAACTATGCTCTATAAAACTATTGTTGTATGTGGTCAATTCTACACCTATAGAACTAATCCCTACTTCTGTAGTTTTGACCCAAATGGTGTGGTTCTAATCTTTTGTTGCAGATCTTACCCAATTGTCTTTAGATTTTATAGTACCTACAAAAATTTTGCCTAATCCTATAACCTACATTAAAAGACTTGGTGATGTTTTGATTATAGTAACTAGGAAGGGCCTGAACCCATGTACAAAATCCAAAAAGGCGAACCGGTCAAGTTTTACAAGGAGTAAAACACACTAACCACAACAAAAAACCTACATAAACATAGAAAGAGCTAGCAGAGCCATCTAGACCCAAAAAGACCAGCAAAAGACTAGAAAAGAAAGTCACTGATTAGCCAAAGTATTCAGTCCACTGATCGCTTGCCACTCACAGTTTAGGAATTTTAGCTTGTCCTCGAACGTGTTCTCCTCCTTATCCTTGTCTTATTCCTCTTGAATCTCAATGTTGGTCTACTTACCTTTTGAGCTTTTACTTTTGGCCCTAGTTCTGTTGGTCGGGCTTGTGTTAGTCTGGTTCTCAGTGCCTTTAGCAAACACCCCTATTTTGGCTTCTCTCAAAGCCCTCCTCTTTTCCATCTCCTCCTGGAAAACATACAGAGTAGTGGCTGAATTTTTCATTATTTCTTTGTTGAACGCCACTATCTCAGCCATGTTTTTCTTGATTTGCTCCTGGTTGGCTTTAAATTTGTCAATTTCAACCTCCATGTCCTCCCATTTCTCAAATTTTCTATCCATATTATGAACTTTAATCCACAACTAATCATCATTTTCATTGGGCTAGTTCGTTGTCTCAAGCTAAGTTATCACCTCAAGATGTTGAATATTATGCTTTGCATGATACAAATGCACCAGTTGCCACTTTAGGACCTTATTTTGCAAATCCAGAGCCTCAAACAATGTGGCAATCTTTCCCTCCAAATGTTTACATAAACTGCACTCATTCTTCATTCCCCCTTGGAAGACAGAAGGACTGCTAGTACGGGAGGTATCCTGGACTTTCTTAGAAGGGGAATCTTGGCCCTTAAGATTCGTTCCTTGACTCTCAACATTATCTTTAACCTTCCTCTTACCAATCTGAAGGTTCACATCATCCCCAGCAGGAGTATCCTCTCTTATTATGCTTTGCCTTTGCTCTTTCCTAGCTGAGTAGGGGAGTCAATCTTAGCAGCATCCTTCCCCTTAAATTGATCTCCCTTGGCATAGGGGTCCTTGCTAACACTAAGCTTGGGAATACTAGGGGTTACAATAGTAACCTTCCCTAAACTAATCTCAGTGTCATCCAAATCAATAGCATCTGTAATTTTCCTCTTGCCCTTCTTCTGAGTCAAATCATCCACATAGGTAACCTCTCTGACAATTTCTTTGTCTTTACTCTTCCTAGCCTAAGCAGGGGAGTCACATTTAGCTAAACCCTTCCCTTTGTTCTGAACTCCCTTAACAGGGGGTCCTTGCTGACTTGTTGTTTGGGCTTGTTGGGGGTTTCTCCACTCTCCTTCCCTAGACATATCCCAGGTTCATTAGATTCCTTACTGGCCTTATTGCTCGGTTGGGTCTTAGAAGCAAAGGCTTTCGGGCTCTTGTTGGGGGTTTCACCAGTCTCCTTCATTAGACATATCCTAGGGTCATCAGATTCCTTACAGGCCTTTTTGCATGGTTGGGTCTTAGATGCAGAGGCTTCATGAGTATTGGTAGGTATGGGGCTCTCCCTTCTGGTTAGGGTTTCGACTGTAAAATCCTACCTACTACCAGCATAATTTCTCCCAGAGTCTTCGGGAATTTTCTTGACCAATTGGGGATTATAGATTCCCAGTTTGAAGGCTAAAACCAGGGTATGGGAGAGCTCAAATCTATAGATTGAGTAGATTAAACTTTGATGCAGGGGAAGGTTTTCTTGTCCAACAACACTCTCTTAATAGAATCCTCTATAGACGTAAAAAGCTAGTAAATAGACTTGGTGATGTAGAAGAACACCATTGGAACTTGTTATACTACGTGTTGTATGTGACTTGCTCCCCTCTTTTTTCCTTAGTCAATCCTTGTTGATCAATTTAACATTTTTGATAAAGTTGGAAGATAACAAGCAACAAATGCAACTAATGTGGCTATTATGATGTTAAGGCTTTTTTGGCTTTGATGTAATGGATGTTGAATGCAAGAGCTAGGAATTTGGGGTGTATTGATGCAAGGACTAGTGTAACTAATGTGACTAATTCAAGAGACTGAATAGTAATTGTTGATTGATTCTTGGTGACATGATAGACATGGAGTTGTCCTAATGATCCATGACAATGCTCCCTTCCTATGAAATAACCTTAGGAACAATGTCTTTTTATATTTATTCTAAGCACACAATTTGAACACTTTAACAAGAGACACGATGAGTAATGACTAATTGAAGGTAAGTTAGTTGAGCTTATCATAAAATTTTAATTTTGAAAAAATAGATTAATCCCACACGTGCAAATCTAACCTAAGTCAAAACTGTACCTATAATTTTGAATAAAGAAAAATCTAATATTTGAAAATGTTCTATGAAAAAATCAACTAAATCTAAAATAAACAATAAATAGTAAATCAATCAAAATCAAATATAAAACAAGATAATTATAATACCTTACAAGTGAAAACTTTAATTATACACTTTTCATCCAATAAAATGTAGATATTAACATGCACGTTTCCGTCATTTTCATTTTGAACTTTGATTAACGCTAGCGTACAAAAGCAATGTTGTAATGAGAGTTTTTGTTCATAAATTTATAAGTGGTAACAACTAGTAGTAGAGGATTTGCCGATTTAAAAAAGTTTATAAGGGAAAAAGTTGAGAAAAATATTTCCTTACATATGCCCATACGAAAACCATAGTAAGGATGGACTTAACACTTTGGAAGCCCATGCATCACTAGTATTATTCCATCATAAATAGTGTACATTCACATATGTTCAATGTTAACGTGGACATTAATTCTAAGTATATTAAAACATTGAATATCCCTTGCTAAAGAAGTTTAAAGTTCTTAGCCATATCCCTTCAATAAATATTTGTGTAAAAAAAATAATTAAAAAACTTTAAATAAAAAAGTTGGGTTTAGAAATGTGTATTTAGCTTGGTTTTGAAATATAATAAAAATAATTAGAACAAATTTATATTTTGATGTTAGAGAAGAGGAGGTTAATTTGATTGTGATAGAGAATTGTTACTTGATAATTGAAATTGGGTTTGAGACAAATTAATTTAGATGATTGGACTTTATGAAATATGTGACTATGCATGAACCTGGGTCAAATATATACATGTGGCACTGATGCTCACATATGTGGTTCTAACCCAATATTTTTTTAGTTGTGAACCTCTTGTGTGATATTACATGTAAGGTCTTCAAAGATTTAGTACCTATATTGAAGAACCACTTATGTTTGCACTAGCAAAACAAAGACTTGTTTGTGTTGAAGAACATCATTAGAGCTTGCTAAGCTAGGGTACGAAAGTGTACTAACTTCTTCCTTATGCCTTCATCAAACCCTTCTGATCAATTTAACAATTTTGATAAAAGTTGGAAGACACCCCAAGCAATAAACACAACTAACAACAATGCAGTTAAGTTAATGAGGTTTTTTGAGACTTGAACAAAAGTGTAATGAGTAATGGAGTGAACTAGTACAAGAACTATGGTTTTGGCATTTGTTGATGTAAACATTGATTCAATAGTGCTAAGACAAGGATATGAGTGACTTTGAGTAGCACAAATGCTAATAGTGAGTGATTTTGGATGGTAGGAGATGATCTTAGATGATCCATAATGACCTAGGGGTGATGTCCTTTTAGATATGTCTTATGCACACAATTTGAACCTTTTGGCATGGTAAGTGACACATAACACATTAGAACTAAGTCATACTAGGTTCATAATTGATTTCAAATTTTGAAAAAGTGGGTCAAAACCATATATGCAACTCTAAACTAGGTCAAGGTTGCACTTGTGATCTTAAACCTAGTAGAGAAAATGGTATTTTGATATCAATGAATTTTATGAGCATGGATACGATTTTATTTGTAAATGCCAATCTAAGTTTGAGGTCTATGGGAGCACCAAATTAGTCAAAATTATGTGCTAGGATAATGTAAATTTAGGAAACCCACACAAAGTGGTGTAAAACAGAAGGTAAAAGAGCAAGGGATGCACATTTCACCCTTACATATTTCTCACTTTAGTGTGCATGTGAATCTACATGAGAAAGCATATCAAAGTAAAAAGAAAAGTAAATACAACTGGAAATAAAATAGTTGGGTAATAATCTAGAGTCAAACATGTGAACTACACATAAGATTAAGAATGTGATTAGTAATATTATCCCCTTTATTTTGTATGTTCTGCAAAGAAGTACACACAAATCTAGGAGAGAGAAAGATTGGATAAAAATAGAGTATGATAATATGATAATCTATGTGTGTAGAAAATTAAACATGATAAATTGAGTATGAAGCATAAGCATGATAGACTAGAGCATGAATAATCTAAGATAAAATCAATGAAAATTTTAAAATATATACTCAAGATACCTACCTTCATCTATATGTGAGATGAAAGATGCCCCTACTTTTTTGCCCCTTAATTAGGAAAATCATTCATGTATGTACCTTGCAAAAGGGAAAGACCAAGTGATAAGCATGGAAGAGCATAAAATAACACATGTAAATTAGAAATGGAAAGAAATGTAAATCAAATGGAACAACAAGATGTATCATTTGAATTGTTACCCCCAATCAGATCCTCCTATTCTATAACATGATATACAAGTGAAGTATGATCCACTAATGTCTCTTTATGAACAAAGGTGTCATGTAGTGATGGCACTATCAATGTAGTGTTTGGAGAGCTTACCTTTTCTTTCTTTGGAGATGTATATTGAGATGGTTCTTTTGTAATCTTTACCTCACTTGGATTCTCTTTATCTATCTATGTAAGATTACCACCATATATTGCTCCATTGATGTGTACTTGTATGTATACATTGTCTTGTTCGTCATTATCTTTACAATATGATGTGCTAGATGTAGATGCATTATTGCCCACATGACGATTAGTTTTCTTATCACTACTCTTAGAAGAATTCTCCCTAATATCATGATGAGGTGCTAAAAATATATGTTCATAACCACCAATATCCTCAACTTATATCACCTTCTTATCAATAAGATCTTGAATTAAATGCTTAAGTGAAATACATCTTCCCATAGCATGTAGATGCATCTGATGATAGTCACAAAAGTAATGAGTTGTAGAAGGATTTAACACATAACTAGATGGATCAACAGGATTGATAGAAGGAAACTTGACAAGTTGTGCTTGCAAAAATTATTTCAATATCACATGTGGAGGATCTCCTAATCTAGTGAACTTCCTTTGTTACCTTGTGTTCTCATGATGAATAACATTAATAGAATGTGTAACCTTATGCTCATGTGGCTAGGAGGATGAGCATATGGAACCACATGATATCCACTTGACGTTGAAAGATTAGTATTATCATGTAAACACTCATTAGGACTAAAAGTGAAATAATCTATGAAAGCATATATAAGATCCATGAGCAAAGTGTAAGAAGCATGATGTGAATCAAACCATAACAAAGCTTCATCAATTAATGTCTCTCTAAATTCATACATTATAAACATCTCATCAATGATATAGGCATGATACATGAAGAGGAATTTTTTAACATGTAAACATGCACATTTATGATATCCATTTCTCTTACCACTAAAATCATCAATCTGTGCATCTCTAATAATATGAGCACCATAGTCCAAGGGGTTGAGCTTAATTGGTTGAAACATTGGGTTCTTGTTGAGGAGACCCAAGTTCAAATCCCCATAGGGTCATCTAAGTGACTCTTGGTCTTCCATAGTTAGTGGAATTCTAAGTTGTGACTCTTGGCTTCTAATGTGGATGTGTTATAATTTCCAAGTGTTCATGCTTGCAGATGAGGACCCCTATGTTGTGGCCTCGCTGGTTCATAGCTCTTGTCAAAAGCGTTCACTAAGAAAAAAAAAAATAAATAATAATATGAGCACCATAAAGTAGAGGATTCAAAACATTATGAGAAACATTTTCAACATGGGTATTGCTAGAATATGTTACATGATTATAAAGTGCAACGTCATTTGATAAAGAAAGTAAAGTATCATCATCAATCACACAAGCATTGTAGAGATCCTCCTTAGATGAATAATTAAGAGACAAGGAAGAGACACCATCATCATTAGTTATGAAAACATCAACACATGAATTCCATACCCTAGATGTATCATGAGATGTAGATAGCATAGGATCACTAATAATGTGTTCATTAGAAATATGAACTATGCTATCATTACATACTAAAGAACCATTAATGTTAATAATATCATCAAGAATTGAAGAGTCATCGACCACATTATGGGAAGATAAAGAAAAACCATAATCATGTAGAGGCACATCGCTCATGGTAGAAAGAATACAATCATCAAAAGTATCATTGCTAGGATAATCATCATAGATAGGTAATCAAAAATCCATAAACATATCACTAGGCTCCTCAAGGAAAGTCAAAGTAGGGGAGGCCCATGTCGGATAATCCATAGATACAAGAGGAGAACTATTATGAGATGTTGAAAGAATATGCTTACTAGATATAATATCACATGAAGCAAGAACCCTATATGTGTCATCAAAAGGTAGGGCTAGGTCATCTTCATCAATTTTCATACAAGGCATATAACCATAATGAATCATGTAGGAAAATGAAGAAAATCCCTTTAAAATGGATGGAAAAGTGCTAACAATCTTGGTGAAGGATGAGAAAGGAGATTTTCTATGAACAAATGCATGCATATAGCATGGAACATCATTTGTATGGTTGAATAAGACAATGTCCTCAAGAATCCATGGGTAAAATGTAACAAAGAATCGAAACATGTTAGGATTGATCCAAACCATAGGAGGATCGAAGAACAAACCTACAAATTAGAGTATTAATCTATAGATTTTGTAGGATAAGCATAATAAACTCTAGATTAGCATGCTAATTGAATTCATGTTAGTGGAAGACTTTGCAATGTAATTGTATTTCTTGAAAGAAGATCTATACAATATTATGTACATAGAAATTAATGGTAGGAACTTCTCTATTTGTACTTTGTACAAGATAGATATTTATACATGTGGCCATTAGTTAGTCCTTCAACAATAGGTTGATGGGTTTCATGCATGTGTGGTGTGCTTTCCATATGACAAGAGTGTGACATGTGTCAAAATCGTATGGTGCCAATTATAATGTAGTACAAGATGGTGCTAAGTGTCAAACCCATATGGTGCTAGTTGGTTGGCATGGGCATGTGGCATAAGCACGACCATGTGTCAAATGTGTATGGTGTCAAACTGAGTGTACCTGAGTGAGTGCATGTACACCCATGTATATGACTACATTATGTGGGTGAGTAGTGTTGTGCAAAGATGCACAAGGATTAGACTCAAAGAAGTGTTTAGATTTGCACTACACAATATAATGATGTGCAAAGTTGCACTAAACAATATAATGATGCACGAAGTTGCATTGGGACTAAATGGCATGCATT
Source organism: Cunninghamia lanceolata (assembly GCA_027924645.1). Classification (NCBI taxonomy): domain Eukaryota; kingdom Viridiplantae; phylum Streptophyta; class Pinopsida; order Cupressales; family Cupressaceae; genus Cunninghamia; species Cunninghamia lanceolata. The sequence continues at coordinate 1,998,804 of BSBN01001310.1, forward strand.
GAATGGAGATTAACACACAAGCTATGAAAATGTAAGAGATCAAGGATGTGTGCATAGTTACACTCAGATCATTCACCCCTTCATGAGAGGTAATGGTCTTCATTGTGTCTTACTTGAGTGTAGGAAACTATGCACAAAGTTGTTCTATATTATACCACTTGGCTTGATCAATATACTTCCTAATATTGACTATGCAAAATAATCGATGATTACATTGAGTCATCATGGTGTTAATGATGGTATCCTTCACATGTAGATTTACATAAGCAAGACCCAAGTTTCTGGGATGTTGAGATTGTGTTAGCTACAAAAGTGGAGGGAAGTACATAATTTGAGTAGCTCCATGTTGAACATGGGACGCAAACCCAAGTACAATGGTAGGTCAAGAACAAAATCCTTCTTACTAGCTATGTATATAATAGTGTAAGGACCATAGCAAAGTGATTTGATCTTGTGGTAAGGACTACGGAAATGTTCTTTCTAAAGATGTAGCCAGAGTTTGTTTCCAACTAGAAAGTTGTGTGGTGCATTATGGGGTACTTCTATTGTTGGCATTGAAGGAATTGTTGGACTTGTTCACAAAGGTCATGGATGTGTTGGATGAATCATTGTGCTTTATCCACTTCTCATTTATATGCATGCATTTTGGTTGTTGATGGTGTGTGTAGGAGATGTCAAGGGGTGCCACTGGTTGGAGCCAAAGACATCTTTGGAATGAACTAGGCCCCATAGAGTTGTGTAATTCTATATTTTAAGCATGTTGGATATATGGTAAGGTCTCATCCCGTGAGTGTAGATGGATGTTTTTTGAATGCATAAAAGATGACTAATATGTAGTTAACCACCTCTATTTGGCTGCAATTTTATGGGTGGAAGATTGTGGACCAATGCAATTGTCTATCCAATATGGTCCAAATAATTTACAAGAAAGTGCAAACAAATTTTGGGTCACAGTAAGAGATATTGGACATTGGAAGCCCAAAGTGAAGGCAAGCATGGTTGAAGAGGATGCATATACTCGTCAGCACCATGATGACCTTCTTGTAAGCTATTGTTATGGCTATTTTTGAGAACCTATAAACCACAAAAAACACAAAGTTGTTATGGCACTTGGTGGTTGGGAGGCTGGTAAGAAAGTCCATGTTGATTGACTCTCGAGGGTGTTGAAGTATTGCGACAGGAGTGTAATGTTGCAAGTATGTGCCTAATCTGTGTTGTCATTGATGTTAACATATCTGTGTTGTCATTGGTGTCAACTATATCCCTATCTTTTGATTGATTAGAAGCCTTATATGTTGAGGACATTGAGAAAATTATCCCCTTTGGAAGAATCAGAAAGGAAATAGTGAATCACAGTGAAGACAGTGAGTTGCATACTGAAGAACAATCTAGAAGATTGCTCTGCATTTCTTGTAGATTGAAGATCTTGGTCTGTGGATTGGAAGTTATTTAGAGGCATGTCTAAAGATGCTAAATCTTGAGTTTGAGCCTCCAGTATGAAGAGTTGAGTGAGTTACATTCACCAGAATAAAACCTGCTTTTTCTGATTACTCACTAGTGACAGGGAGAAAGTATTTTGCTCCGCATTCCTTTGCATTGAAGTATTTTGCTCTATGGTTCTAGAAGGAAGTCTGGGATGATGATAAGTGCCTATAACTACAATGGTTCATGAAATTGTGGTCTGCAAGCTATCTTTCTTTTATGACAGTTGAAGACAATGAATTTCATGTGCTCCGGTGTGAAGAATCTCATGGATAAAGTGGTTAGAGTTTGTGCGGTTGCTTCTGGTGATTACAACATGCTTTTGGATGCCTCCTAATCATGTTCCTACATTTACATTGGTTTGATTAAGGAATTGAGATCGTGTTTGAAGTTTATTCCTAGATAACGTAGCGTGTAACCAGTCTTAGCTGACTTGGTTAATTCCAGTGATTATGGAGATATATTGAAGATTGTAGAAGTATGTCGTGGTGTGGTAGATAGTGTTTGAGTCTTATCTAATGCATGTAGTGATCCGCATACATCTTTAATACATTTATTTAGCATAATTTTGTATTAGGTCAAGACCTATTTTGTAAATGTTTGTAATGCCGACCTTGGAGATTGTTCCAATGGTTGATGAATCTAATGCCGACCTTGATGTACATTCCAAGGTTGATGAATGATATATATACTTGTAATTTGGTCATGGAAAAGACATCCTTGTGTGAAAATGCAAAGTTAAGTGAAGAAGTGTAGAAGGTAGAGTAGAGTAGAGGAAGAGTATTGCACTTCAATGGAACTAAATTCAGGCATGGAGTAGATGCTAACATCTTAGTTCAAAACCCTTGGTAGTGAGCCTTTGATTTTTGGTATTGTTATAACTTATATATCTTGTGGACTAACATCCACCGTGGTTTTTCCCTTAACAGGGTTTTCCACGTAAAAATCTGGTGTCACTTGTGTATGATCTTGCAATTGTGTTTATGTTTCTAAGTTTATGCTTTCATGATTTAATCATAACAAACAGTGGACAAGTGTTTAATGTTTTAAGTTGCAGAATTAGTTAAAGATTTGAGACAATTGATTCACCCCCCCTCTCAGTTGTCTATCATTTCAACATGTAAATCCCCAAAGTCTTGTTTGTAGGATTGGAAATGCAATAAGGTATGCAATTATGTTAGAGTGCAAAATATATTTGCATATCTACTTTATTATCCTATGTTTATTGTGCATAGGATAAGCTTTCTTAGGTGTTGACTAGTACACATGTCACATTATGTGGAGAATATTCTCTCACCCACATATGCTATGTTCATAGAAAGTATATTCTATATTTAGCATGTCATGTTTTACTTTGTCTCCTTCATAGTGACTCATTTGGTGACTTGCCTAGTTGTCATATGATAGGAATCCTCTTGAGTATTTCTAATAAATACTCCTCTCATTCTCATACCTAGATGGGTTGAAGGAATGAGCTTACATCATTGTATTGTATTAGTATTGACATTATAGAATTTTATTTTTTCTTATCTCTTGTAAAAGGTTATTTAGTGTTTAGATGATTATTGCCTTCTGTGAGTCTTTGAGGTGACTTTAATGTGCAAGACTTGATGTGGCACTCAATGTTTGTGTGCACATCATATATTTTGGTGATGCCAAAGTGACCTATTGATGCAGGGGCATCAGGAGCCCCATAGCAAGAATGATTGTTACGTCTTGGTTTTAGGTTGATAGGGTGTTTTGGAGTCTAATAAGGTCATTTATGACCATGTGGGATCGTGTTGATCCATTTTTGGTGTGTTAATAGGGTCTTTGGTTAAAAAGTGTAAAAGTTGGTAAAGTGTCAAAAAAATCAAGAAACAGTTACAAGAAAATCAAGAAACAATTACTAATCAGTTGGGATTGATTGGAAATGTATAAGGTCACCCTCCAAAATTGAATGGAGGAGGAGAGACATTGTTTTTGGAGTTTGATGAATAAAAACATCAATTTTGTGTGCATTTTCTGAGTCCTACATTGTTTTCAGGTTGAAGTTGTGCATTGTATGACCTAGTACAACATCATATCAAGGAATATAATAGATAAATGGAAAGATATTTATTTCTAATTTACAATGCCTTTTGTTTCATTAAATTTCATTGAGTTTTGTGTGAGATATGGCCATTTTGGTGAAGGTTGTCCTATTCTAAAAATGTTTACCAGAATTTGCAGTCTGAAAACGTACTAGTACGGCCATGTATGGTACAATATTGGGATGAAACCAATTGGAATTGATGAATATATATTTCTATCTCCCAATACTTTTTGTTTGGATCATTTTCATGGAGATTTGAATAAGTTATGACCATTTTGTGAGGACAGGTCTGAACCCTAACTAGGGTTCCAAGTTCTGTAATAGTCCATTTTTTACCTATTCCGTACAAAGTAACCCTAGCCCATTTTGATATATGTTGAGTTAGGGCCAAAAGGTTATTCAGAACAAGTTTCATATTTCCATGAAAACGATCCAAACAAAAAGCATTAGGAGCTAGAAACATATATTCATCCATTCTAATTGGTTTCATCCCAATATTGTACCGTACATGGTTGTATTTTGGAATAATGTGCTTCCTGCATCAAGAATTATTGGGGCATGCTTGAGGGAACACAAAGATCTCTAAGCTTGTAAAGAATCTTGGTGTACATGTAGAAGTTGCTAGTAGGTGACCCTTATGTGAATGCATTGATTTTCTACACAAATTCTTTAACTAGTGAGTACAGTGATCCCAAGTTAGAAAAGTTGTGATCGTGTAATTCCAGTATTATGGTAAGTGCATGGATTGATGGTCAACTAAGGTAATCTATAGCCTTGTTGTTGTGTTCCTTATAATGCTCGATGACCAAGTGGAATAGTTATAGATAAGTCATCCACTTCATATGCTATGCATTTTCTAATTTACTTTATGTGTGTAGGAATTAGAGCAACTAATGATTGGAGTAAACGATAGTCTCTTAGACTAGAATGTAGTGATGTCATCACTTGATGACTTGTATAATAGCATAGAGCTCCTTCTTACAAGTGGAGTACACCACATAGTGTCACTAAGAGTTTCTAAGTGATAGGTGATGGCACAATCATGCTAGAGCAACATAGTGTTGAGAACATACTCAGATGTGTTTGTCTTAGTGCAAGAGGGTAACCCACTCTTTTCCATAACTTTATAAGCTATAAAGTTTCTTGCAAGCTTAGACTTAACGAAAAAATTACCCTAATGGGAGAGTCTTTCGATTCTCTCCCAAATTTCTAGACCTTATCAAAACATGTGGGTTCAAGTCACCACTTGGTTATGAAACCCAAGCTAGGCCCACTAAAAAGAACCTAAAAAGGACTACTCAGTTTTGATTTCCAAGATCACCTTGTGGCGCAAGGAAAGAACATACACGTGTCTAGCCTTTTGGGATTAAACAAAAAGTGAATGAAGGGGTGATTTTTATTCCCAAGATTAGCTTGCAATGTGAGGGAAGAGTATACACACTTCTTATTCATACAAACATGGAAAACATGTTCATTTAAACCTTAAGAAAATAAAATGTGAGACGTGAAGACTAAAATGCACAAGGGATGCTTTCGATTTCCAAGGTCACCTTGCAGTGCGAGGGAAGAGTATACACATCCTTGGGCACACTAATCTAACAAACAATTTAATTTTCCTTAAGAAAATAATTAACAAAAAACAAAGTGGGGGTTTGAAAATAAGTCTTTATCAAGTGAAACCTACAACCCACACATATTAGTAGTTTAAACAAAAATAACTTGGACTCATGATTTTGCTACACAAATGATGTTTGAATAAAAGAAAATAGAAAACCAAGGTCAGTCAACAGGTCAACAATTCCTCAAAATTGAGAAATACATGAAACAATTAATATTAGAATACATGTGTCAAATCAGATAATGCACATGCTCAAGTGTAAAATGCACACATAGTAGAATTATGGTGGTAGTAGAGTCAACGTATGGTGGCAATAGAAAGAGCCCCTCATCCTTAATTTATAATGGATCTTCTACTTCTAATTCAAAGATAGGTTTACCTCACATGCTCTTTTGTTTTGAGTTGTCTCAAAGGGACAAGTTTTAACACTAACACAATCATGATGAGAAGGGTAGACTTACAAGATCTCAAACCAAAAATTAAAAAAAAAATAGATTAAGTAATTGTTAATCTCATGGAATATATGGTCTTCATCATTGCCCAATTTAAATCAACCTCATAGTTGTTATGGTCTTGTCCTTATTGCTTACATATATAACCCAATGTGCAAAACACACAAATAGTATTCCCAAGGGACCTTTATAATGATAATACTTATAATAACTTGATGTTAATGTCACTAGTTTGCCACTTATGATAATTGTATATAGGCAACTCTCTCCCAATAATATAATCCAATCTTTGAGGAGTAAAAGTTTCTACTTAGCAAGATTATAATAACCTTCTTATGGGGTCTTTGAGGAAAACTAAATTATTGGTGGACTTAACATTAGTTGGTACATATGTGGTTGGACATAACAAGTTCTATTCATTAAATTATGCCAAAAGAACTTCTTAGAATACAAGCAATTAACCACATCATGAGTTGGATGTGGTGAATGTTCTATAAATCAAGTGCATGCACATGCTACACTTGCACAAAAATTTAATAACTACAACTAAAGTCTATAAAGATATAGTATTTTGAAGGCCAACAATTTGACTCTAATGTCATATGAGGTGAACATTTTTGTAGTAAAAAGTCAATTCTCTTAGACCATTAACTTTTAAATTTAATGATTATATTTATTGAGCCTTAGATCTTACTCTACACCCTGAAGTAAAAGTCTTGATGTGAAAGAAATTAAGATACCTAATCTAAGGGAAATGGATTTCTAGAGGACGTATTTGAAAATTATAATTATAAAATGCCAAAATGTGAACATTAAAATGTCTATTATAATTATGAAGTTCCAATAAAAATGTAGGGGAATGAATTTGATTAAAACAAATTGTATCTTATATGTCATGATTGTAGAGAAATCAATACTTTCGGTGTGGTGTTTCTAGTGAAACAACAATAAAGTTGTATTGGGGGACATAATTCTTAATATTATAATAAAGTTTTAGAAAGTAAAATGTGCTTTATATGTTATAAAATTGTGAAGGAATAATGCATTCACACATAAAATATTTAGGATAAGTAAATGTAATAAAGTAATAATACATAAATTATTCTAGATAAATGGGTTGAGATTAAAACATGTACTAATTAGATTTGAAATGGGAATAAATAATAACAATAAATGTGTATCTTGACATTAAAGAGGAGATTGGAAGATTGTGATAGATAACTATTAACGAATTTTTAAAATGCGATCTAAGATGAACAGACTAAGAGAACTATGCTCTATAAAACTATTTTTGTATGTGAATCTTGGTTAATTCTACACCTGCAAAACGGATCTGGTACAGGAGCACCTAGAAAATCTTGTTTTCTTTTGTAATAAGGTCTATTTGACCAATGCATTTTCATTTTAGTTTGTCTCTAGGTCTTTCAAGACCTAGAACCCATTTTGTAAGTCCAAAGTGACTTAAAACACACTTATGTCATATTGTAATCACATAGTGCCAAAACAGGGCAGTAGGATAGTTTGAGGCAGTTTGGATCGGTTGGTCTCCCAACTGTTTGCATTGGTTGGTTTTCCAACTGCTAGCAGGATGAGTTGATAACAATGAGAAGGAAGAAGAAGTGTGTAAATGTGATTATGTATTGTTCCAAGGAGGAATAAAAAAAATTGTTCTATTCTGTCAATTTGGTTTTTGTGCACTGTAACTGCAATTTGTATAACTGTAGATTGCTATTCTTTCTATGCTTTCCATCATTGCAGTATGTCGATGTGAAGCATTCCACTGGTACGATTTCTATCGAAATCAGTGGAATGGCTTCGTTGTATAAGTATTTGTTTTTGTTTCTTGTTTTGTTTTTGTGTTTGATGGTGCAGAGGATCCAGATAGAATGTTTTGCACAATAGTTTGGCCTAGCATCTCCATGTACTAGGGTTCGGTTGAAGAGGAAGAAAGTAAACTGTGCATCAACGAATCGCTGGGACTCACAACAAGTCCGCCGAAGTCGAGCAGTCTCGCTGAGGGAGTTGGTCCATCGGCACATCGGCCAGAGTTTGTAAGTGCTTGTCAACGAGAAGAGTCCCACTGAAGACAAAAGTCATTGGCGTATCGGCGAAGCCAATTCTAACGTGGCCAATAGTAATTGTCTTGCCGATAGGCAAGAAGCGTAGAGTCACCCATCGAGAAGAGTTGGGATGTCAGAGTGACAAGTTCGAAGATGCCCGATGGTAATTTTCTTGCCGATAGGCAAAGAGTGTTGAACCTCACATCAGAGTGATTAAGACTTTGGAGAGATAAGTTGTAAAGTGGCCGACAGGGTATGTTGGCTGATAACAAAAGGAGAGTGATCGCTGAGACAGAAGATTGGACTCTGACCGATCAATTTTGATTAGTTGTGCACTTTCACTATGTGCTCCCCATCATATTGGTATTAGAGCCAGTTTTGAAGATCACTTGGGTGGTGTGGTCTTGGTGTATGTCAGACAAGGAAAGTGAAGCAGAGGCTGACACGATGCCTCCTATAAAGCATGTCACAAGATGCAGTGAAGAAACTGATTGAAGCAATGTTTGAGTCCAAGCTCGAGGAGTTGAAAAGAACCCAGGGTAAGGATAGGGAAGATGAAAATGACAATGATGAAGGAGATACAGAAATTGATGAAACCAATAAGATGACAGAGGAGATACCAGCAGACTAGAGGGCATTTGTAAATGCTTTGAAGTTAGTCAATAGGGACACCATAGATGGGTTACCTATGTATAGTGGAAGTATGGAAGGTGAAGAGGTGATTGACTGGATTGAGGCATTGAACAATCATTTTGAATACAAAGAAGTCCCTGATGATAAGAGGGTTAAGTTGGCAAAGGCAAGATTGAAGGGGTCTACTCTTGCATGGTGGAATTATGAGCAAGGAGAGAGAGTCAAGGAGGGGAAGAATAGGATAACCTCCTAGGAAAGGATGAAGACCAAAATCAAGGCACAATTCTTACCCCTGGACTATAACGTGTAGATGTATAAGAAATTGCAGAACCTCAAACAGAGAGACCTTGATGTGAATGCATACACACAAGAGTTTCATAAACTCAGTCTTAGATCAAAGAGACAAGAAGAAGAGTCAGAGAAGGTGGCAAGGTATCTGAATGGCCTAAGGATAAACATCCAAGATGAGATCAACATCTTAGCATCAAAAACAGTGAACAAGTGTTTCCAAATGGCCTTAAGGGCTGAAGAGAAGATAAAGAGAAAAGGTGAGCAGAATAATAGAGGAAGAGGAGGAAGAAGTTTCAGAGGTAGAGGCAGTTTTGGAGGAAGAAGTCCTAACTAGAGGCCTAGTGGTGAGTCTAGCCAAGAAGAGCAAGTTGGAGACTCAAGTAACAGAGGAGGCTACCGAGGAAGAAGGCCTAATGGAAGGTGTGGGACAAATGGATCAGGTAGAGGATCCAAGTTCTCCAATATGAGATGTTATAACTGCAATCAGATAGGGCACTCGACATACAAGTGTCCAGAGAAGGCCTCAACTTCTCATGGCGGTGAGAAGAGAACCACTTTGATTCAAGAAGATGCAAGGAGTGTAACATCTCCTGAAGTGAATCTAGCATCAGAAATGGGAGAAAATCTGATGATCAAGAGGACACTGCTCAAGGAACCAGTGCAGATTGAACCATCTCAAAGAATGGCTTTGTTTAGAATCATCTGCAAGATCCAAGGTAAGGTTTGTAAAGTTATTATTGACTCTGGTTCTACTGATAATATTATATCTTTGGAAGCAGTGAATAAGTTGAATCTAGAAAAAATAACCCATAGTAGCCCATATAAAGTCAATTGGTTGAATAGGGGACAACACATACTCATCAATGAACAAGCATGGGTAGAATTTAGTATTGGGGGGTATAGAGATAAAATCTTATGTGACATCCTTCCAATGGATGCTTTCCATCTTTTGTTAGGCAGACCATGGCAGTTTGACAGAAAGGCTCATCATGATGGAGAAAAGAATGCTTACTCATTCCAAAAGGATGGTGTGACTTATAGGATATAGTCATTGGTAGAAGAGGATCCACAACATGTAGGGTCTAGTGTAATGATAGTAGGAGAAAAAGAATTCATGGACACATTAAAAGGAAGGTGATGGAGTAGGTTTTGCTTTGATTGTGAAGCCTAAGGGGGAAAGGAAGGAAAGTGTGAGGGAAGTAGGACCTAAGGAGGTCATAGATCTGCTTGAAAGTTACAAAGGAGTGATTGCAACAAATATACCTGATTCCCTACCACCTGTCAGAGATATTAGCCACCAGATAGACCTCATACCAGGAGTAGTACTTCCTAATAAGGCAGCATATAAAATGACCCCTCAGCAGAATGAAGAGATAGCAAATTAGATTCAAGAACTCCTAAACAAAGGGTTGATAAGGAAGAGCCTTAGCCCATGTGCAGTACCTACTATTTTAGCCCCAAAGAAGGATGGGGAATGGAGGCTTTTTACTGATTCTAGGGTCATAAATAGGATAACCATCAGGTAGATGTTTCCTATTCCTCAAAAAGAAGATCTAATGGATTGTTTGGGAGGGGCTACTTATTTCTCCAAGATAGACTTAAAGAGTGGGCATCACCAAATACAAATAAGAGAGGGAGATGAGTGGAAGACAACATTCAAAACTAGTGAACGGTTGTATGAGTGGCTTGTGATGCCTTTTGGTCTTTCAAATGCCCCTAGCACCTTTATGAGACTAATGACTGAGGTGTTACAGGAATTCATAGGGAAATTTGTGGTAGTCTACCTTGATGATATCTTGGTGTTTAGTAAGAGCAAGGAAGAACACTTGAAACATTTGGAGATAGTCTTGAAGAGGCTACAAGATCAGAAGTTAATGATAAACTTGGAAAAGTGTGACTTCATGAAACAAGAATTGATTTACCTGGGCTTTGTCATCTCTAAGGGTGATTTGAAAATGAATTCTTCCAAGGTAGAAGCTATTTTGAATTGGCCTACACCTAGGACAATAGGAGAGGTCAAAAGTTTTCATGGTTTGGCCACATTTTATAGAAAATTAATTAGGAACTACAGTGATATTTGTGCACCTATATTAGAGACCATCAAGGGTGGAGGTAAGGTGAAGTTTGTGTTGACAAAAAAGGCAGATCAGAGTTTTGAAAGTCTAAAGCAGAAAGTTGCTGAGTATCCTGTCCTAGTACTTCCTGATTTAATAAAGTCTTCACCATTGAATGTGATGCAAGTGGGCTAGCCATAGGGGCAGTGTTAAGCCAAGAAGGCAGACCAGTAGCCTTTTTCAACGAAAAATTGAATGAAGCTAAGAGGAAGTACTCCTCTTATGATTTAGAGTTGTATGCCATGGTACAAGCTCTAAAAAAATAGAGGCACTACTTGCTTCCTAAAGAATTTATTGTATACACTAACAATCATGCTCTCAGTTTTTTGAATGGAGAGGAAAAGCTCAGTCATAGACACATGAAGTGGGTGGAAAGTCTTCAAGCATACACCTTCATCATCAAACATAAGAAGGGGATAACCAATAAGGTTGCTGATGCTTAAGCAGAAGGGTGTTGACATTGCAAGATGTGCAGCTACAAAGCATGGGTGTTGAGGCACTCAAAGGATTGTATGAAGAGGACCAAGATTTCAAGGAGATTTACAAGGTATGCAGTGAGTTTTCCAATGCTTTCCACAGTGAATTTTTAGATTATACATTGCAAGATGGACTTTTGTTTAAAGGGAGTCAACTATGTATCCCTAAGTGTTCAATGAGGGATAATATAGTGAAGGAGAAACATAGTGGTGGTTTAGGAGGACATTTTGAGCTTAATAAGACCTTAGATCTAGTAAGAAGATTTTACTTTTGGCCAAGGATGCAATATGATATCAGAAGGTTTGTTGAGAGTTGTATGATTTGCTAGAGAGCAAAGGAGGTCTCAACCAATGCAGGACTGTACCAACCTCTGCCCATACCAAACAGAACTTGGGAAAGTTTGAGTATGGATTTGTGATGGGGTTACCAAAGACAAGGATAGGTTATGACGGTGTGTTTGTTGTGGTAGACAGGGTCAACAAGATGGCTCACTTTATTGCTTGTAAAACCACCAATGATGCTAGTTACATTGCAGGCTTGTTCTTTAAAGAAATTGTTAGGATTCATGGATTGCCTTTGAGTATTGTATCTGACAGAAACAACAAATTTGTAGGACATTTTTGGAGAACCTTGTGGAAAAGATTGGGTACAAATTTGTCCTTTAGTTCAGCCTATCATCCTCAGACTGATGGCTAAACTGAGGTTGTGAATAGGTCATTAGGCAATCTGCTGAGATGTTTGACAAGAGAACATGGAGGTAGTTGGGATGTGATACTCCCACAAGCAGGATATGCCTATAATGATTCCACAAATAGAAGTACAGGTCTAAGTCCTTTTGAAGTTGTCTATGGTAGTCATCCTAGAGGAATTTTTGAATTGAGAGATGTTCAAGGGTTGGACAAAAGGAGTGAACATGCTGATACATTTGCAGAGGCCATGAAAGAGATCCATCAACAAGTCAGAGATACTCTACAAAAAAAAGTTAGAAGATCAAGGCTAGAGTGGATCAAAGGATAAGGGATGTGCAGTACCAAATAGGAGATATGGTCATGGTTCATCTCAACAAGAACAGACTACCCAAGGGAAGCCACAACAAGTTGATGATGAGAAAATTTGGACCTTGTAAGATTTTAGAGAAATATGGTCCTAATGCTTACAAAATTGAACTCCTTGATGATATTGCTATTTCCCCTATATTTAATGTTGTTGATCTAACATTATATAGGAGTCCTGATACAGGAGAAGGTACAACAAATTCTGTCCAAGATAATGCAGAGTGGGTGCAACATTTACCACCTAAGGAACCACCTAAGATGGAGTGCATCTTGGATAGCAGGACAACCAAGAAGACAAGAAATTAGACCTATTTTGAGCACTTAGTCAAATGGCAAGGACTTCCAGACTTAGAAGCCACATGGATACTGGAAGAAGACATCAAAAAGCAGGGTGGTGATTTGCAGCAGTTAGTCTCTAAGAGGACTTGAGACAACTTTCACCCGGGGAGTATGGTGTAGGAGCACCTAGAAAATCTTGTTTTCTTTTGTAATAAGGTCTATTTGACCAATGCATTTTCATTTTAGTTTGTCTCTAGGTCTTTTAGGACCTAGAACCCATTTTGTAAGTCCAAAGTGACTTAAAACACACTTATGTCATATTGTAATCACATAGTGCCAAAACAAGGCAGTAGGACAGTTCGAGGCAGTTTGCATTGGTTGGTCTCCCAACTGTTTGCATCGGTTGGTTTTCCAACTACTGGCAGGATGAGTTGATAACAACGAGAAGGAAGAAGAAGTGTGTGAATGTGATTATGTATTGTTCTGAGGAGGAATTAAAAAAAATTGTTTTGTTCCGTCAATTTGGTTTTCGTTCACTGTAACTGCAATTTGTATAGCTATAGATTGCTATTCTTTCTGTGCTTTCCATCGTTGCAGTATGTCGATGTGAAGAATTCCACTGGTACGATTTCTGTCGAAATCAGTGGAATGGCTTCATTTTACAAGTATTTATTTTTGTTTCTTGTTTTGTTTTTTGTGTTCGACGGTGCAGAGGATCCAGACATAATGTTTTGCACAGTAGGGTGACCTAGCATTTCCATGTGCTAGGGTTCGGTTGAAGAGGAAGAAAGTAAACTGTGCATCGGCGAATCGCTGGGACTCACAACAAGTCTGCCGAAGTTGAGCAGTCTCGCTGAGGGAGTTGGTCCATCGGCGCATCGGCCAGAGTTTGTAAGCACTCGTCGACGAGAAGAGTCCCACTGAAGACAAAAGTCATCGGCGTATCGGCAAAGCCAATTCTAACATGTCTGATAGTAATTGTCTTGCTGATAGGCAAGAAGCGTAGAGTCACCCATCGGGAAGAGTTGGGATGTCGGAGTGACAAGTTTGAAGACGACCGATGGTGACTTTCTTGCGGCAGGCAAAGAGTGTTGAACCTCACATCGGAGTGACTAAGACTTCGGAGAGATAAGTTGTAGTGGCCGACGGGGTATGTTTGGCTGATAACAAAAGGAGAGTAGATCGCTGAGACAGAAGATCGGACTCTAATCGATCAATTTTGATTAGTTGTGCGCTTTCACTGTGTGCTCCCCATCAGGATCCCTACTTCTGTAGTTTTGACCGAATTGGTGTGGTTCTAATCTTTTGTTGCAGATCTGACCCTATTGTCTTTAGATTTTCTAGTACTTGCAAAATGTTTTGCCTAAGCATGTAACCTACAACAAAAAACTTGGTGATGTTGAAGAACATTGTTGGAACTTGTTATACTATGTGTGGTATGTGACTTGCTCCCCTCCTTTTGCCTTAGTCAATCCTTGTTGATCAATTTAACAATTTTGATAAAGTTGGAAGATAACAAGCAACAAATGCAACTAATGTGGCTATTATGATGTTAAGGCTTTTTTAGCTTTGATGCAATGAATGTTGAATGCAAGAGCTAGGATTTTGTCGTGTATTGATGCAAGGACTAATGTAACTAATGTGACTAATGCAAGAGACTGAATAGTAATTGTTGATTGATTCTTGGTGACAGATAGACATGGAGGAGTGATCCTAATGATCCATGACAATGCTCCCTTCCTATGAAATAACCTGAGGAACGATGTCTTTTTATATTTATTCTAAACACACAATTTGAAAGCTTTGACAAGGGACATGATAAATAATGACTAGTTGGAGGTGGATAAATTAGACTTATTATAAAATTTGAATTTTGAAAAAATAGATTAATCTCGCACATAAAAATCTAATCTAAGTCAAAACTGTACCTATAATTTTGAATCAAAAAAAATTATAATCTAATATTTGAAAATATTCTATAAAGAAATCAACTAAATCTAAAATAAACAATAATACTAAATCAATCAAAATCATATATAAAACAAGATAATTATAATACCTTAAAAGTGAAAACTGAATATGCACTTTTCATCCAATAAAATGTAGATAGTAACATGCACGTTTCCGTCATTTTCATTTTGAACTTTGATTAACGCTAGCGTACAAAAGCAATATTGTAGTGAGAAAACCTTTCAAAAAACATGTGAAGGGGAAATTAAAAAGCCCTAATGAGAGTTTTTGTTCATAAATTTATAAGTGGTAACAACTAGTAGTAGAGGATTTGCCCATTTAAAAAAGTTTGTAAGGGAAAAAGTGGAGAAAAATATTTCCGAACATATGCCCATACGAAAACCATAGTAAGGATGGACTTAAAACACTTTGGAAGCACATGCATCACTAGTATTATTCCATCATGCATTCACATATGTTCAATGTTAACGTGGACATTAATTCTAAGTATATTAAAACATTGAATATCCCTTCCTAAAGTTGTTTAAAGTTCTTAACCATATCCCCTCGATAAATATTTGTGTAAAAATAATAATTAAAAATTTTAAATAAAAGAGTTGGGTTTAGAAATGTGTATTTAGATTGGCTTTGAAATATAATAAAAATAATTAGAACAAATTTATATTTTGATGTCAGAGAAGAGGGGGTTGATTTGATTGTGATAGAGGATTGTTACTTGATAATTGAAATTGGGTTTGAGACAAATTAATTGAGACGATTGGACTCTATAAAATATGCGACTATGTATGAACTTGGGTCAAATATATACATGTGGCATTGATGCTCATATATGCTGTTCTAACCCAATATTTTTAGTTGTGAACCTCTTGTGTGATATTACATGTAAGGTCTTCAAAGATTTATTACCTATAATGAAGATCCATTTATGTTTGCACTAGCAAAACAAAGACTTGTTGGTGTTGAAGAACATCATTGGAGCTTGCTAAGCTAGGGTACGGAAGTGTACTGACTTCTTCCTTATACCTTCATCAAACCCTTCTGATCAATTTAACAATTTTGATAAAAGTTGGAAGACACCCCAAGCAATAAATGCAACTAACAACAATGCAGTTAAGTTAATGAGGTTTTTTGAGATTTGAACAAACGTGTAATGAGTAATGGAGTGAACTAGTGCACGAACTATGGTTTTGGCATTTGCTGATGTAAACATTGATTCAATAGTGCTAAGACAAGGATATGAGTGATTTTGAGTAGCACAGATGCTAATAGTGAGTGATTTTGGATGGTAGGAGATGATCTTAGATGATCCATAATGACCTAGGGGTGATGTCCTTTTAGATATGTCCTATGCACACAATTTGAACCTTTGGGCATGGCAATTGACACATAACACATTGGAACTAAGTCATCCTAGGTTCATAATTGATTTCAAATTTTGAAAAAGTGGGTCAAAACCATATATGCAACTCTAACCTAGGTCAAGGTTACACTTGTGATCTTGAACCTAGTAGAGAAAATGGTATTTTGATATCAAGGAATTTTATGAGCATGGATAAGATTTTATTTCTAAATGTCAATCTAAGTTTGAGGTCTATGGGAGCACCAAATTAGTCAAAATTATGTGCTAGGATAATGTAAATTTAGAAAACCCACACAAAGTGGTGTAGAACAAAGGGTAAAAGTGCAAGGGATGCACATTTCACCCTTACATATTTCTCACTTTAGTGTGCATGTGAATCTACATGAGCAAGCATACCAAAGTAAAAAGAAAAGTAAATACAACTGGAAATAAATCAATTAGGTAATAATCTAGAGTCAAACATGTGAAATACACATAAGATTAAGAATGTGATTAGTAATATTATCCCCGTTCATTTTGTGTGTTCTACAAAGAAGTACACACAAATCTAGGAGAGAGAAAGATTGGATAAAAATAGAGTATGATAATATGATAATCTATGTGTGTAGAAAATTAACCATGATAAATTGAGTATGAAGCATAAGCATGATAGACTAGAGCATGAATAATCTAAGATAAAATCAATGAAAATTTAAAATATATACTCGAGATACCTACCTTCATCTATATGTGAGATGAAAGATGCCCCTACTTTTTTGCCCCTTAATTAGGAAAATCATTCATGTATGTACCTTTCAAAAGGGAAAGACCAAGTGATAAGCATGGAAGAACATAAAATAACACATGTAAATTAGAAATGGAAAGAAATGTAAATCAAATGGAACAACAAGATGTATCATTTGAATTGTTACCCCCAATGAGATCCTCCTATTTTATAACATGATATACAAGTGAAGTATGATCCACTAATGTCTCTTTATGAACAAATGTGTCATATAGTGATGACACTATCAATGTAGTCTTTGGAGAGCTCACCTTTTCCTTCTTTTGACATGTATATTGAGATGGTTCTTTTGTCATCTTTATCTCACTTGGATTCTCCTTAACTATCTTTTTAAGATTACCACCATATATTACTCCATTGATGTGTATTTGTATGTATACATTTACTTGTTCATCATTATCTATACCATATGATGTGCTAGATGTAGATGCATTATTGTCCACACAATGATTAGTTTTCTTATCACTAGCCTTAGAAGAATTCTCCCTAATATCATGATAAGGTGCTAAAAATATATGTTCATAACCACCAATATCCTCAACTTATATCACCTTCTTATCAATAAGATCTTGAATTAAATGCTTAAGTGAAATACATCTTCCCATAGCATGTCAATGTATCTGATGATAGTCACAAAAGTAATGAGTTGTAGAATGATTTAGCACATCACTAGATGGATCGATAGGATTGATAGAAGGAAACTTGACAAGTTGTGCTTGGAAAAATTATTTCAAGATCACATGTGGAGGATCTCCTAATCTAGTGAACTTCCTTTATTGTCTTGTGTTCTCATGATGAATAACATTAATAGAATGTGTAACCTTATGCTCATGTGGCTAGGAGGATGAGCATATGGAGCCACACGATATCCACTTGATGTTGAAAGATTAGTATTATCATGTAAACACTCATTAGGACTAAAAGTGAAATAATCTATGAAAGCATATATAAGATCCACAAGCAAAGTGTAAGAAGCATGATGTGAATCAAACCATAATAAAGCTTCATCAATTAATGTATCTCTAAATTCATGCATTATAAATATCTCATCAATGATATAGGCATGATATATGAAGAATTTTTTTTAACACGTAAGCATGCACATTTATGATATCCCTTTCTATCACCACTAAAATCATCAATCTGTGGATCTCTAATAATATGAGCACCATAAAGTATAGGATTTAAAACATTATGAGAAACATTTTCAACATGGGTATTGCTAGAATGTGTTACATGATCACAAAGTGCAACATAATTTGATAAAGAAAGTATCATCATCAATCACACAGGAATTGCAGAGATCCTTCTTAGATGAATAATTAGGAGACACGGAAGAGACATCATCATCATTAGTTATGAAAACATCATCATGTGAATTACATACCATAGATGTATCATTAGATGTAGATAGCATAGGATCACAAATAATGTGTTCATTAGAAATATGAACTATACTATCATTACCTACTAAAGAACCATTAATGTTAATAATATCATCAAGAATTAAAGAGTCATCGACCACATTATGGGAAGATAAATAAAAACCATAATCATGCAGAGGCACATCACTTATGGTAGAAATAATACAATCATCAAAAGTATCATTGCTAGGATAATCATCATAGATGAGTAATCACAAATCTAAAAACATATCACTATGCTCCTCAAGGAAAGTCAAAGTAGGTGAGGCACATGTCGGATAATCCATAGATACAAGAGGAGAACTATTATGAGATGTAGAAATAATATGCTTACTAGATGCAACAACATCACATGAAGCAAGAACCCTATATGTGTCATCAAAAGGTAGGGCTAAGTCGTCATCATCAATTGTCATACAAGGCATATAACCATCATGAATCATGTAGGAAAATGAAGAAAATCCCTTTAAATTTGATGGAAAAGTGCTAACAATCTTGGTGAAGGATGAGAAAGGAGATTTGCTATGAACAAATGCATGCATAAGGCATGGAACATCATTTGTACAATTGAACAAGACAATGTCCTCAAGAATCCATGGGTAAAATGTAACAAAGAAGCAAAACATGTTAGGATTGATCCAAACCCTAGGAGGATCGAAGAACAAACCTACAAATTAGAGTATTAATCTATAGATTTTGTAGGATAAGCATAATAAACTCTAGATTAGCATGCTAATTGAATTCAGGATAGTGGAAGACTTTGCAATGTAATTATATTTCTTGAAAGAAGATCTATACAATATTATGCACATAGAAATTACTGGTAGGAACTTCTCTATTTGTACTTTGTACAAGATAGATATTTATACATGTGGCCATTAGTTAGTCCTTCAACAATAGGTTGATGGGTTTCATGCATGTGTGGTGTGCTTTCCATATGACGAGAGTGTGACATGTGTCAAAATCATATGGTGCCAATTATAATGTAGTACAAGATGGTGCTAAGTGTCAAACCCATATGGTGCTAGTTGGTTGGCATGGGCATGTGGCATAAGCACAATCATGTATCAAATGTGTATGGTGTCAAACTGAGTGTACCTGATGTAGGAGCATCTAGTGCTATAAAGGCAATCTTGCATCACCCCAAAAAATATGTGTTTCAAAATTGTTGATGTTCTTTCCATTTCTTTTCAAAATTTATGGTTATGGTTCCATAATCGCTTGAATAATGATGTAGAACTTTCAGTTTTTCCAAACTGTTGAAAATAGTAACCTACTATTTTTAGAAAGTTTGCATTTGGGCACAGATTGAAGTGAAAATTTACAGGAAGTTACATAACAAAAATATAAGACCTTTGGCGAAGGAATCACACAAAGATCATTTGCGAGTTGAAATATATTAAAGTTTTCGTTTCCCAAAAAATACTTGAAAATTATTCAAACTCAGGTTTGAGGCAGTAGATGGCCCCATACAGGCCCGAAAATGGCTAGAACCGGCAGAGCAAGTTCTTATCATGTAGAGTACTCCACGAGCTTTCCGACGCATAAAATGGTTCGTCAATCGGACACCCGGATCAAAAGTTATGGCTCCCGGAAGTTGACCTATTTTTGAAGGGAGATGCACATTTCGAAATTAGGTTGTTGGATGCCAAAAAAGCTATTAATAACTATTTTTGGGACCCTGGGTGGTAGTAGAGTTAACAGGGGAAGTGTAGAGTTAAAAATAGGTGGGAAAATAGAAACCCTAGCTGATTTGGGGTTACAGAAGGCAGATGATTCTAGAGTATGGGAATAGGAAGCTGTAATGTGTTGCAGCCTATGGAGGGTTGATTCCTCTGATTATATTTGAGCTTCTGTAATGTAATAGGTTGTCCAAATCAATAAATAAAGTTAAATTTTTTGTGTGCAATTTTTTTGTTGCATGTTTTATGATTTACCCCCTTCATCAAGTGGTATCAGAGCAAGGGTTCCTGAGTGTGTAGACAGATCGCTGACTGTGAGGCAATTTGCACCAGGACCTAAGGTTGTGGGTTTGCTGTGGAGATCAAGATGCCTCCACGGAGAAACTGTATTGAGAGGAATGCTTTGATGGAAGAGGGTTTTAGAGCCCTGCAAAGGCAAATTGATGCATTGCAAGAGGAGCTGCGAAGAGGGTTTGAGCCGAGAACAAGAGAAGAAAGTGAAGATGAAGTTGAAGAAGAGCTATCTGAGGATGAACAAGAAGCTGTAGGAGATCCTGCATAAGTTAGGTTGTTGAGGGCCATTTTGAAGATTGGAAAGAGGCCCAGGATCAAAGTTTCTACATAATCTAGAGATTTGAATCCAGAACAACTTATTGATTGGATCAATGACATGGAGGAATATTTCAAGTATGAAGATGTAGAAGACCCAAATCGGGTCAAGTTTGCAAAAACAAAATTGAAGGGCCATGCCAATATTTGGTGGAAGGAGGTCCAGTTAGAGAGGAACAGAAGAGGAAAAGGAAAGATCACCAGATGGGACCGGATGGTGGAGAAACTGAAGAAGCAGTTCATTCCTGTGGACTATGAGATGGAGTTGTTGAAGAAGCTGCAAGGACTGAAGCAAGGTAACAAGTCTATTAAGGAGTATATAGAAGAGTTTTATAAAATTACTATCAAGACAGGCCATGCAGAGCCCAACAAGAAGAAGGTAGCCTATTACATTAATGGGTTGAGGCCAAGTATTCAAGAGGAATTGAGCCTGGTCAGAATGACCACCATAGAAGATGCATACTAGTTTTCCCTAAAAGTGGAAGAGAAGTTGAATAAAAGATTTGATAGCAAGCAAAGGGGAAGAGGTCAAGGCAGAAGGACTGGTGGAAGACCCTATGGGGGCCAAAATGAAGATTCAAAGAAAAGTGAAGAAGCTGGCACCAGTCGAAATTAGAGAGGAGATAATACCTACCGCCCTCGTGACCAGAACAATGGTGAGAAAAGAGGAAGAGGAAGAGGTAGACCTGGGCAAGGACCCAGAAGAGGAGGTTTCAGAGGAACCTGTTTCCAATGTGGAGAAGAAGGGCATCAAGCATACGAGTGTCCGCAACATCAAGGAAGGACAAATAGAAGACCTGAAGGCTACACATGATTTGCACATGTAGATGAAGATGCACATTCTAAGCATTCTGAAGATGCTGAAAGGGGAGAAACCCTAGTTGTCAGAAGAACTTTGCTGAATGAGGAGAAAGAACCCAATTAGAGGAAGAGTTTATTCTGCACAAGGTGCAAATGTGAAAGTAAGTGTTGTGATATTATTATTGATAATGGAAGCATTGATAATCTTGTTTCAGAGGTGATGGTTGACAAGTTGAAGTTGACAAGAAGAAAGCATTTGCATCCATATCGGATTGCATGGTTGTAGAAGGACCATAGAGCTTTGGTCAATGAGCAGTGTTTAGTGAAGTTCAAGATTGGTGACTACCATGATGAGGTGCTGTGTGATATCATACCGATGGATGCATGTCATATGCTATTGGGGAGGCCGTGGCAGTATGATAGGAGCATTGTCCATGATGGTCGTGCAAACACATATTCCCTAACAAAGGATGGAGTTTGTCATAAGTTGAAGCCCTTGAAGGAGGTGGAAGAAAAGGTATGTAGTACTGCCAGAATTTTCCTGGTAGATGGTAGGAAATTTTTGGAGGGTATGAAGCATGAGCATCATTGCTTTGCATTAATTCCTAAGATTAGTCAAGAGAACTGTGAAGATGTACCAACAAAAGTTTTAGATATGTTAGAAGAGTTCTAGGACATTATCTCTGATAATATCAGAACATTTACCATCAGTAAGGAAGATAAGTCATCAAATGGATTTGATACTAGGAGCCAGTTTGCCAAACAAGGCAGCCCACAGAATGACCCCTGTAGAGAATCAAGAGCTGAACAGACAAGTTCATGAATTGTTGAGGAAGGGACTGACAAGGGAGAGCCTAAGTCCATGTGCGGTACCTACAGTACTAGCACCAAAGAAGGATGGAGAGTGGAGGATGTATACAGACTCTCGAGCCATCAATAAAATAACGATCAAGTATAAATTTCCATTGCCAAGAATGGATGACATCATGGATTGTTTGAGTGGAGCCAAGTACTTCACAAAAATTGACCTTAAGAGTGGGTATCACCAGATCCGTATCAAAGAAGGGGATGAATGGAAGACAACCTTCAAGACAAAGGAAGGTTTGTATGAGTGGTTAGTCATACCATTTGGGCTAACCAATGCACCGAGCACATTCATGCGGCTCATGAACGAGGTACTGAAAGAATTTTTGGGAAGTTTTGTTATTGTTTATTTGGATGATATTTTGTTTTTTAGTAAGACTTGGGATGAGCATCTGATGTATATCAGAAGAGTTTTAGAGAAGCTAAGAGAAGAGAAGTTGTTGATTAATTTGAAGAAATGTAGTTTTGCAAAGGAGTTGGTATACCTAGGATTTGTTGTCTTAGAGGAAGGTCTTAAGATGGACCTAGAGAAGGTGAGGGCTATCATTGAATGGCCTACACCGAGGAGTGCAACGAAGGTAAGATATTTTCATGGTTTGGCAAGTTTTTATAGAAAGTTTATTAGGAATTTTAGTAGCATTTGTGCACCCCTAACTGAGACAATGAGAGGGGATAGAAAAGAGTTAAGATGGACTAAAGGAGCAGACAAGAGCTTTGATACATTGAAGCAGAAAGTCATAGAACAACCTGTGTGGACACTTCCAGATTTCAATAAGGTATTTCAGGTAGATTGTGATGCTAGTGGTAGTGGTATAGGAGTTGTTTTGAGCCAAGAAGGTAAGCCCATTGCCTATTTTAGTGAGAAGCTTAATGATGCCAAGAAAAAGTATTCTATTTATGATCAAGAGTTTTATGCAATAGTTCAGGCTTTGAAGAAATGGAGACATTATTTGTTGCCAAAAGAGTTTGTTTTATATACTAATCATCAAGCTTTGCAGTATCTTAATAGTCAAGGCAAGTTGAACCAAAGGTATTTAAAATGGGTTGGGTTTTTGCAGAGATATACTTTTATCTTGAAGCATAGGAGTGGGAAGTCCAACAGAGTGGTAGATGCCTTGAGAAGAAGGCAAAATTTGTTGACATAAATGAAGATAGAGGTTGTTGGGTTCGATCAGCTCAAAAGTTTGTATCCTGAAGATCCGGATTTTGCAGAAGCCTAGAAATCTTGTTTGGAACCTGTTACTTTGGACAGGGCAAAATGGTTGGATTTCATAATCCAAGATGGCATGTTGTTTAGAGGAAGCCAGTTGTGAGTTCCATGAGAGAGAACCTGATTAAGGAGAAGCATAGTGGAGGATTGGCTGGACACTTTGGTCGAGATAAGACCATTGCTATTGTTGGTGAAAATTATTATTGGCCACAGTTGCAACAGGATGTGAGGAAATTTGTGCAAAGTTGCAGAGTATGTCAAATGGCGAAAGGAGCAAGTCAGAATATAGGTCTATATCAGCCACTACCTGTACCAGAGAAGCCATGGGAAGATATTAGTATGGATTTTGTTCTTGGTTTATCAAGGACACAGAGAGGCCATGATTCCATTTTTGTGGTGGTGGATAGATTCTCGAAGATGGCACATTTTATTCCTTGCAAGAAGACTAATGATGCTATTCATGTTGCAGAGTTATTTTTCAGGGAGGTGGTGAGATTACATGGTCTACCAAAGAGCATAGTTTCAGATCGAGATACCAAGTTTGTTGGTTATTTCTGGAGGACATTGTGGAAGAAGTTGAAAATAGATTTGAAGTTTAGTTCTGCACACCATCCACAGACTGATGGATAGACAGAAGTGGTGAATAGGAGTTTGGGTAACCTACTATGATGCCTAGTAGGAGATAAGCCCAAGGGATGGGATTTGATTTTACCACAGGCAGAATTTGCTTACAACAATTCTGTCAATAAGAGTACTGGTAAATCACCATTCCAAATTATATATGGGAATAGTCCAAGAAATGCTTCAGAGTTAAGGAACCTAGACAAAGGAGAAAAGACAAGTGTCGAGGCTGAAGACTTTGTAGAACACATGAAGAATTTGCATAAAGAGGTGAAAAATCACATTAATAAGATGAATGTTCAGTACAAGGCTAAGACAGATCAGAAGAGGAGATATAAGGAATTCTAGGTAGGAGATGAAGTCATGGTTCACTTGAGAAAAGAAAGGTTCCCAATTGGAACATACAATAAGCTGAAAATGAAGAAATTTAGACCATACAAAATTTTGAAGAAACATGATTCAGGAAATGCTTATGAGGTAGAGCTGCCGAGTGGGATCAACATTTCCCTTGTTTTCAACATTGTTGATTTATCATAATATCATGAAGGTGGAACAAAGGATGGAACAACAGAAGAACAGTGGAGTATTCCAGCATCTACTTCAACGGAGGAGATAGAAGAGATCTTGGATAGCCATGTGGGAAGAAGTACTCGGAATAGGCAATATGAAGAATATCTGGTGAAATGGAAAGGAAGACCTATTGAAGATTCTTCTTGGTTGTCTAAGGCAGAGGTTGACCATTTGGGTTTTCCTCACACAAACCCCTGAGACATGATAAGGTCACTTCTCAAATTACGTTGGGTGTCTGATGCAGGAGCATCTAGTGGTGTAAGGGCAATCTTGCATCACCCAAAAAAAGATGTGTTTCAAAATTGTTGATGTTCTTTCCATTTCTTTTCAAAATTTGTGGTTTTGGTTCCATAATTGCTTGAATAATGATGTAGAACTTTCAATTTTTCGAAACTGCTAAAAATAGTAACTTGCTATTTTTAGAAAGTTTGCATTTGGGCACGGATTGAAGTGAAAATTTACAGGAAGTTACATAACAGAAATATAAGACCTTTGCGAGATGAAAGATATTAAATCACGCAAAGATCATTTGCGAGCTGAAAGATATTAAAGTTTCTGTTTCTCGAAAAATGCCTGAAAATTATTGAAACTCAAGTTTGAGGCACTAAACGGCCTCGTACGGGCCTGAAAATGGCCGAAACTGGCAGAGCAAGTTTTTAGCATGTAGAGCAGTCCGCGAGCTTTCTGATGCATAAAACAGTTTGTCAATCAGACGCCCGGATCAAAAGTTATGGCTCCCAAAAGTTGACCTATTTTTAGAGAGATGTAAATTTTGAAATTAGGTTGTTGGATGCCAAAAAGGCTATTAATAACCATTTTTGGGAACCCTAGGTAGTAGTACAATTAACGGGGGAAGTGTAGAGTCAAGAATAGGTGGGAAATAGAAACCCTAGCTGATTTGGGGTTACAGAAGGTAGATGATTCTAGAGTCTAGGAATAGGAAGCTGTAATATGTTGCAGCCTATGGAGGGTTGATTCCTCTGATTATATTTGAGCTTCTGTAATGTAATAAGTTGTCCAAATCAATAAAGAAATTTCTATTTTATGTGTACAATTTTTGTTGTTACGTGTTTTATGATTTACCCCCTTCATCAGTACCTAAGTGAGTGCATGTACACCCATGTATATGACTACATTATGTGGGTGAGTAGTGTTGTGCAAAGATGCACAAGGATTAGACTCAAAGAAGTGTGTAGATTTGCGCTACCCAATATAATGATGTGCGAAGTTGCACTAAACAATATAATGATGCACAAAGTTGTATTGGGACTACATGGCATGCATTGAATGGAGATTAACACACAAGCTATGAAAATGTATGAGATCAAGGATGTGTGCACAGTTACACTCAGATCATTCACCTCTTCTCGAGAGGCAATGGTCTCCATTGTGTCTGACTTGAGTGTATGAAACTATGCACAAAGTTGTTCTAAGTTATACCACTTGGCCTGATCAATATACTTCCTAATATTGACTATGAAAAATAATCGATGATTGCATGAGCGAGTATGAGTCATCATGGTGTTAATGATGGTATCCTTCACAAGTAGATTTATATAAGCAAGACCCAAGTTTGTGGGATGTTGATATTGTGTTAGCTAAAAAAGTGGAGGGAAGTATAATTTGAGTAGCTCCATGTTGAAGATGGGACACAAACCCAAGTACAATGGTAGGTCAAGAACACAATCCTTCTCACTAGCTATGTATATAATAGTGTAAGGACCATAGCAAAGTGATTTGATCTTGTGGTGAGGACTACGAAAAATGTTCTTTCTAAAGATGTAGCCAAAGTTTATCTCCAACTAGAAAGGTGTGTGGTGCATGATGGGGTACTTCTATTGTTAGCATTGAAGGATTTGTTGGACTTGTTCACAAAGGTCATGGATGTGTTGGATGAATCATTGTGCATTATCCACTTCTCATTTATGTGCATGCATTTTGGTTGTTGATGGTGTGTGTAGGAAATGTCAAGGGGTGCCACTGGTTGGAGCCAAAGACATGTTTGGAATGAACTAGGCCCCATAGAGTTGTGGGTAAGCACACAATAATGAGTCCCACTTTTTGGACAAGATGGACATTGATATCAACATTTTTAACTAAATCTTCACTTTCTGAGACCTATAACAGCTAAACCATTAAGAATTTGGAGATGATGTAAACTAGTGATTTGCGGTGATTTGTGTGTAGATTCTAAATATATTTTAATTTTTTTTTGAAATAAATCATGAATCTTTCAATGCCTCCTTTAATAACTAGTTTTTAATAGTAAACAACATTTTCAGAAAGTAACGTTTATGTCATCCAGCGTTAACTTTTTTTTCTAGAAAGGATAAAATTCTAATTTTTAAAATATAGATTTTTAACATCAATATCTAGTGCATGGATATTTTTTCATAATTTTTTGTTACATATTTTTTTTAATTAATTTTTGAATTTAGGGTTTAACTATAATTTGGACATAGGTTTACGTTGTCAAGCATAACTTGTTGTGTATATATTGATATTCAATTTTTTTTTGGTGAAACAAGGACATCAATACCTAGTGCACAAATATTTTTCAGAATTTTTTGTCTCTATTTTTTATTTTTCCGCGTGTGTGGAATAGAGACATTGTTGTTTGGTGAAAA
The DNA here is from genome assembly GCA_027924645.1 of Cunninghamia lanceolata. Classification (NCBI taxonomy): domain Eukaryota; kingdom Viridiplantae; phylum Streptophyta; class Pinopsida; order Cupressales; family Cupressaceae; genus Cunninghamia; species Cunninghamia lanceolata. Next base: position 2,025,862 of record BSBN01001310.1, read on the forward strand.
ACCTACATTCACTAGAAAATAGAAAATAAATATAAAGTCAAATGAAACATATTCAAAATCATACTTTTTAGAAAGCTTATACTAAGGGCTACATATTTATAAAATAGAATTTCTAAAATGACTTCATTTGATCCCCCAAAAGGTCAAGAAAAATTTGTTTTTGTCAGCATTTTGATAGGTGCAGAGGAGACTCCGTCGAGGGTTTGATTTAAGACTAGGGGGGTTCTTTCCAAGGGGATTTGATCTAATGGGGTTTTATCAAACCCTTCAATTAAACCCCTTTAGATGGAACCTCTCAAGGCTTAAATCATTATTTTTTCTAAAAAATATGTGATTTCAGACAAAAATCAGCATGTCCCATAAGGGGGACACACTATTGTGATAGCACCCTTGTGTAATTCTCTATTTTAAGCATGTTGGATATACGGTAAGATCTCATCCCATGAGTGTAGATGGATTCTTTTTTGAATGCATAAAAGATGACTAATATGTAGTTAACCACCTTTATTTTCCTATAATTTTATGGGTGGAAGATTGTGGACCAATGCAATTGTGTATCCAATATGGTCCAAAGAATTTACAAGAAAGTGCAAACAAATTTTTGGTCACAGTTAGACACATTGGACATTGGAAGCCCAAAGTGAAGGTAAACATGGCTGAAGAGGATGCACATACTATCCAGCACTATGATGACCTTGCAAGCTATTGTTATGGCTATTTTTGAGAACCTATCAACCACGACAAACACAGAGTCATTCTGGCACTTGGTGGTTGGGAGGCTGGTAAGAAAGTCCATGTTGATTGACTCTTGAGGGTTGTGAGGTATTTCTAGAGGAGTGTAAATCCCCAAAGTCTTGTTTATAGGCTTGGAAATGTAATAAGGTATGCAATGTTAGAGTGCAAAATATATTTGCATGTCTACTTTATTATACTAGGTGTATTGTGCATAGGATAAGCTTTCTTAGGTGTTGACTTGTACACATGTCACATTGAGAGGAGAATATTCTCTCACCCACATATGCTATGTTCATAGAAAGCATATTCTATATTTAGCAAGTCATGTTTTACTTTGTCTCCTTCACAATGACTCACTTGGTGACTCACCTAGTTGTCATATGATAGGACTCCTCTTGAGTATTTCTAATAAATACTCCTCTCATTATCATAGCTAGATGGGTTGAAGGAATGAGCCTACATCATTGTATTGTATCAGTACTGACATTATAACATTTTATTTTTTCTTATCTCTTGTAAAAGGTTATTTAGTGTTTAGATGATTCTTGGCTTTTGTGAGTCTTTGAGGTGACTTTAACATGCAAGACTTGATGTGGCACTCAATGTTTGTGTGCACATCATATATTTTGGTGATGCCAAAGTGAACTATTATTTGAGGGAACAGAAGGATGTCTAAGCTTGTTGTACATGTAGAAGTTGCTAGTAGGTGACCCTTATGCTAATGCATTGATTTTTTACATAAATTATTTACCTAGTGAGTACAGTGATACCAAGTTAGAAAAGTTGTGATCATGTAATTCCCGTATTGTGGTGATTGCATGGATTGGTGATCAACTAAGGTAATCTATAGCCTTGTTGTTGTGTTCCTTATAATGCTTGATGACCAAGTGGAATAGTTATAGATAAGTCATCCACTTCATATGCTATGCATTTTCTAATTTACTTTATGTGTGTAGGAATTAGAGCAACTAATGATTGGAGTAAATGATAGTTTCTTAGAATAGAATGTAGTGATACCATCACTTGATGACTTGTATAATAGCATAAAGCTCCTTCTTACAAGTGGAGTACACTACATAGTATCACTAAGAGTTTCTAAGTGATAGGTGATGGAACAATCATTCTACAGAAACATAGTGTTGAGAACATACTCAGATGTGTTTGTCTTGGTGTGAGAGGGTAACCCACTCTTTTCCATAACTTTATACGCTATAAAGTTTCTTACAAGCTTAGCCTTAACAAAAAATTTACCCTAATGGGAGAGTATTTCGATTCTCTCCCAAATTTCTAGACCCTATCAAAACATGTGGGTTCAAGTCATCACTTGGTTATGAAACCCAAGCTAGGCCCACTAAAAATAAACTAAAAAATGACTATTCACTTTTGATTTCCAAGATCACCTTGTGGTGCAAGGAAAGAGCATATGCATGTCTAGCCTTTTGGGATTAAACAAAAAGTGAATTAAGGGGTGATTTTTATTCCCAAGATCACCTTGCAATGTGAGGGAAGATCATACACACCTCTTATTCACACAAACATGGAAAACATGTTCATTTAAACCTTAAGAAAATAAAATGTGAGATGTGAAGACTAAAATGCACAAGGGATGCTTTTGATTTCCAAGATCACCTTGTAGTGCGAGGGAAGAGCATACACATCCTTGGACACACTAATGTAAAAAAAAAATTAATTTTCCTTAAGAAAATGATGAACAAAAAACAAAGTGGGGGTTTAAAAATAAGTCTTTATCAAGTGAAACCTACAACCCACACATATTAGTAGTTTAAACAAAAATAACTTGGACTCATGATTTTTCTACACAAATTATATTAGAATAAAAGAAAATAAAAAACCAAGGTTAGTCAATAGGTCAACAATTCCCCAAAACTAAGAAATACATGAAATAATTAATATTAGAATTCATGTGTGAAATCATATAACACATGCTCAAGTATGAAACACACATGCAGTAGAATTATGGTGGTATTAGAGTCAACACATGGTGGCAGTAGAAAGAGCCCCTCATCCTTAATTTATAAGGGATCTTCTCCTTCTAATTCAAAGATAGGCCTACCTCACATGTTCTTTTTTTTTGAGTTATCTCAAAGGGACAAGTTTTAACACTAACACAATCATAACGAGAAGGGTAGACTTACAAGATCTCAAATAGAAAATTAAAAAAAAAAAGATTAAGTAATTGCTGATCTCATGGCATAAATGGTCTTCATTTTTGCCTAATTTAAATCAACCTCATAGTTGTTATGGTCTTGTCCTTATTGCTTACACATATAACCCAATGTGCAAAACACACAAATAGTGTTCCCAAGGGACCTTTATAATGCTAATACTTATAATAACTTGATGTTAATGTCACTAGTTTGCCACTTATGATAATTGTATATAGTCAACTCTCTCCCAATAATATAATCCAATCTTTGAGGAGTCAAAGTTTCTACTTAGTAAGCTTATAATAATTAGCATTTATAATAACCTTCTTATGGGGTCTTCTGTGATGCCCCGTCATGCAACCCTAGACAGTTAGACTAACAAGTGCAAAATTTATAGAAATATTGAACAATTTGTTAAACTTAGATTTTGCTTCTAATGAATCTCTTGTGTGATTTTGCACTTGTTAGTCTAACTCTCTAGGGTTGCATGATAGGGCATCACATCTTTGAGGAAAACTAAATTATTGGTGGACTTAACATTAGTTGGTACATATGTGGTTGGACATAACATGTTCTATTCATTAAATTATGCTAAGAGAACTTAGAATACAAGCAATTAACCACATCATGAGTTGGATGTGGTGAATGTTCTATAAATCAAGTGCATGCACATGCTACACTTGCACAAAAATCTAATAACTACAACTAAAGTTTATAAAGATATAGTACTTTGAAGGCCAACAATTTGACCCTAATGTCATATGAGGTGAACATTTTTGTGGTAAAAAGTCAATTATCTTAGGTCATTAACTTTAAAATTTAATTATTATATTTATTGAGCCTTAGATCTTACTCTACACCATGAAGTAAAAGTTTTGACGTGAAATAAATTAAGATATCCAATCTAAGGGAAATATATTTCTAGAGGACATCTTTGAAAATTATAATTATAAAGTGCCAAAGTGTGAACATTAAACTAATGATTAAAACGTCTATTATAATTATGAAGTTCCAATAAAAATGTAGGGGAATGAATTTGATTTTAACAAATTATATCTTATATGTCATGATTGTAGAGAAATCAATACTTTCATTGTGGTGTTTCTACTGAAACAACAATAAAGTTGTATTGGGGGACATAATTCTTAATATTATAGTAAAGTTTTAGAAAGTAAAAAGTGCTTTATATGCTATAAAATTGTGAAGGAATAATACATTCCTACGTAAAATATTAAAATATTTAGGATAAGTAAATGTAATAAAGTAATAACACATAAATTATTCTAGATAAATGGGTTGAGATTAAAACATGTACTAATTAGATTTGAAATGGGAATATATAATAACAATAATTGTGTATCTTGACATCAAAGAAGAGATTGGAAGATTGTGATAGATAACTATTAATGGATTTTTAAAACACGATCTAAGATGAATAGACTAAGAGAATTATGCTCTATAAAATTATTCTAGATAAATGGGTTGAGATTAAAACATGTACTAATTAGATTTGTAATGGGAATATATAATAACAATAATTGTGTATCTTAACATCAAAGAAGAGATTGGAAGATTATGATAGATAACTATTAATGGATTTTTAAAATACGATCTAAGATGAATAGACTAAGAGAACTATGCTCTATAAAACTATTGTTGTATGTGAATCTTGGTTAATTCTACACTTGGAGAATGGATCCCTACTTCTATAGTTTTGACCAAATTGGTGTGGTTCTAATCTTTTGTTGCAGATCTGACCCTATTGTCTTTCGATTTTCTAGTACATGCAAAAAATTTTGCCTAAGCATGTAACCTACAACAAAAAACTTGGTGATGTTGAAGAACACCATTGGAACTTGTTATACTATGTGTGGTATGTGACTTGCTCCCCTCCTTTTTCCTTAGTCAATCCTTGTTGACCAATTTAACAATTTTGATAAAGTTGGAAGATAACAAGCAACAAATGCAATTAATGTGGCTATTATGATGTCAATTCTTTTTTGGCTTTGTTTTAATGGATATTGAATGCAAGAGCTAGGAGTTCATGTATTGATGCAGGGACTGATGTACCTAATGTGACTGATGCAAGAGACTGAATAGTAATTGTTGATTGATTCTTGGTGGTAGGATAGACATGGAGGAGTTGTCCTAATGATCCATGACAATGCTCCCTTCCTATGAAATAACCTGAGGAATGATGTCTTTTTATATTTATTCTAGGCAGACAATTTGAAAGCCTTGGCAAGAGACATGATGAGTAATGATTAGTTGGAGGTAGGTTAGTTGATCTTATTATAAAATTTGAATTTTGAAAAAATAGATTAATCCTCCACATACAAATGTAGGCTAAGTCAAAACTGTACCTATAATTTTGAATTAAAAAAATTATAATCTAGTATTTGGAAATGTTCAATGAAGAAATCAACTAAATCTAAAATAAACAATAAATATTCAATCAATCAAAATCATATATAAAAGATAATTATAATACCTTAAAAGTGAAAACAGAATATACACTTTTCATCCAATAAAATGTAGATAGTAACATGCACGTTTCAATCATTTTAATTTTGATCTTTGATTAATGCTAGAGTACAAAAGCAATGTTGTAGTGAGAAAACATTTCAAAAAACATGTGAAGGGGAAATTCAAAATCCCTAATGAGAATTTTTGTTGATAAATTTATAAGTGGTAACAACTAGTAGTAGAGGATTTGCCCATTTAAAAAAATTAATAAGGGAAAAAGTGGAGAAAAATATTTCCTAACATATGTCCATACAAAAACCATAGTAAGGATGGACTTAACACTTTGGAAGCACATGCATCACTAGTACTATTACATTATAAATAGTGTGCATTCACATATTCAATGTTAATGTGGATATTAATTCTAAGTCTATTAAAACATTTAATATCCCTTGTTAAAGTTTTTAAAACTTCTTAACTATATCCCCTCAATAAATATTTATGTAAAAATATTAATTTGAAAAATTTAAATAAAAGAGTTGGGTTTGGAAATGTGTATTTAGATTGGATTTGAAATATAATAAAAATAATTAAAACAAATTTATATTTTGATGTTAGAGAAGAAGGTTGATTTGATTGTGATAGGGGATTGTTACTTGATAATTGAAATTGGGTTTGAGACAAATTAATTGAGACAATTGGACTCTATGAAATATGCGACTATGCATGAACCTGGGTCAAATATATACATGTGGCATTGGTGCTCACATATGTGGTTCTAACCCAATAATTTTATTTGTGAACCTCTTGTGTGATATTAAATGTAAGGTCTTCAAAGATTTAGTACCTATAATGAAGAACCACCTATGTTTGCACTAACAAAACAAAGAATTGTTGGTATTGAAGAACATCATTGGAGCTTGCTAAGCTAGGGTATGGAAGTGTACTAAATTCTTCCTTGTGCCTTCATTAAACCCTTTTGATCAATATAACAATGTTGATAAAAGTTGGAAGACACCCCAAGCAACAAATGTAACTAACAACAATGCAATTTAGTTAATGAGGTTTTTTGAGACTTGAACAAAAGTTTAATGATTAATAGAGTGAACTAGTGCAAGAACTAGGGTTTTAGCATTTGTTGATGTAAACATTGATTCAATAGTACTATGACAAGGATATGAGTGACTTTGAGTGGTACAAATGCTAATAATGAGTTATTTTGGATGGTAGGGGATGATCTTAGAAGATCCATAATGACCTAGGGGTGATCTCTAATAATATGAGCACCATAAAGTATAGGATTCAAAACATTATGAGAAATATTTTCAACATGGGTATTGCTAGAATGTGTTACATGATCATAATGTGCAACACCATTTGATAAAGACAGTAAAGTATCATCATCAATCACACAAGCATTATGGAGATCCTCCTTAGATGAATCATTGAGAGACAAGGAGGAGACATCATCATCATTAGTTATGAAAATATCATCACCTTAATTCCAAACCCTAGATGTATCATGAGATCTAGATAGCATAGGATCACAAATAATGTGTTCATTAGAAATATGAACTGTACCATCATTACATACTAAAGTGACATTAATATTAATAATATCATCAAGAATTAAAGAGTCATCGACCACATTATGGGAAGATAAAGAAAAACCATAATCATGTAGAGGCACAACACTCATGGTAGAAAGAATACATTTATCAAAAGTCTCATTGCTAGGATAATCATCATAGATAGGTAATCACAAATCCACAAATATATCACTAGGCTCCTCAAGGAAATTCAAAGTAGGGGAGGCACATGTGGGTAATCCATAGATACAAGAGGAGAACTATTATGAGATGTATAAAGAATATGCTAACTAGATATAACAATATCACATGAAGCATGTCATGCCCACATTTTCCATGTGGTTATGACCTGATAACCACATGTCATGACCACATTTGTCATGTGGTCATAACATGAATTATCAAAAACTTTTCCCTCCCAGCTCAAAAACCCCCTCACGTGCATCAAGCGCACTCGGTGACACAGACACGTAACGTAGTTGCATCCACAACCAACGTTAGGCATGTCACCCGAAGGCAGGGAAGTCAATCACAAATGGGATAATATGAAACTCCTTTCACAATCCCAACTTGATGATAGTCACTAAGGGGGTGTGCATCGCGAGGAGCGACAATACAAGGGTTGGTTTCCATTTCAGAATCCAACCCTAGGGTTTACTAGGTGTGGTGGAATGAGTTCAATATGAATTGAAATCTAACCCTAGAAACCACTACTAACTAAAAGTAACATTAATACATCAACTATGCCATTAATTAAAGCACTAACAATTAATTACAATGGTAAGGTAAAACAAGAATTTAATTATTTAATTAACCCTATCTCTAGTCTAGGAAAAATTCAACAGCGTAACACCATCTCGTCAACTATGTGAGGAGAGAAAATTAAATTAAAATTAAAACTTTCACAATACCCCTAATAAATTTTAAACAAAATTAAATGCACGAACCAATATTCACTAAATACTTTTCCCCAAAATTTAAAGCAAATTTAAATAAAATAAAATGACTATAGGGTCTAATCAAATTAACTCTAATCATTTAAATGGATTGAATAAAACCTACATGAAGAGTAAATAATAAATGTGAGGCACTAAAATAAACTATAACATATAGTTGTGAAAACACTTTCTCCAAAAGTCAAAAGATAAATAAATAAGGAAATATACACTCACCCACACTAAAGTCCAAAAGCCAACCCACTCACTAAGTGGGTTTAAATTAAGAAAACTATGCTTAGGGCTACGTTAATCCACTAATCCTTTTAGGGCCACACAAACCCTAATCAAAGTTTATTAAAGCATGTTTAAGAACCTATTTGCTCACAACATATTTGTTTCTATTGGCAGGTTTCAAGTTCCTAGGAGGAGAGGCAATTGGGAAGGTACCTTCCCAAGTGGAAGGTATTTTCCCCAATGCAGATTTTATTGTTTTCTAACACATTTAGTTTTCTTAATAGATTATTTGTTGCAGGTCTAATCTACTTTGTTTCCTAACCCATTTTTATTTTCTAGTTTTCTAAATTGCTTTCATAGCCCAAGCACAGATTCCAATAAATCTATTGTTTGTTTACTAACCATCTCTATTTATTTTCTAACTTGTTTAAAGCATTATAAAATTAAATTTACTAACCTAGGTTATTGTGTTCATAGTGAAAAAGAGCCAACATGCTCTCTACTTTTTATATTTGTGTGGAAAATTAAACTCAGAGAATCAAATTACCCCAGGAGTATATATATATGCTGTGATTAATACACAACCAACAATTTTATGCTCACAAAAGATATTTTTCACATAGTGATTAAATTTATTAAGTACTATATATAAAAATAACCATACATATATATATTGGTTCATATTTGAATCAGACACAGAGATTGAAGGCTGAAGTAGGGCTGAACGCATATATTAGAAAGGTGTAACAAAAATGTTACAAGCAACAATTATAATGGAGGCTGAACTAACGATTAGGGCACAGAGATTATTGATGGTGCCGCGGACAGGGAATACCGTGCCGCGGCCATTGTTTAAAGAGGGAATGGGAGGGGGGACGGGGTCCCGTGCCCCCCTGTTTGCCTCTGCAATACAAGACGTAGGTGCAGGGGCCTTGCCGCCACTGCGACCTACCAAAATACCTCGCTACAATTTATTCCTTCATTAGTAGGGCCGGAACCCTAATGAAATTACATGTGGTTCTTTTCATTCTTTAATGAATGCTATCTATTTTATAAAATATATATATATATATATATATAACTTATATCAATAGTATATATATACAAAAGAGGTTATCACTGTATTTTTTTTTGACATGGAATTTAAATCAGACAGTGAGCAAAAAAAACAGTGAGCAAAAAAATGAGGGTAAATAATATAACATTTGCTTATATATATATATATATATATATATATATATATATATATATATAGTTTTCACAACTATGCTATTATTAAGAGGTAATAAAATAAATAAAATCCCCTTTCTCTTCTTATAGGAATAAAACTAACAAAGGCAGAAGCATTATCTTTAAACCAAGTAGATATATTTTCAAAATCAATTACTATATATATATATATATATATTCTTTCTCTATAGTCACACAATAATGTAAACATGCTTTACCCATTTTTCTTTACAAGCATAGATATACTTTAGGAATGAAAGTTAGGGAAAAGAGAGAGATAATTATTTTTCTTTCAAATTAACTTCATTATATCAACAAGGTCACTTAACTACACTTAAAAGCCATTCCTTATATAATGAAAGGTAACCAACATTATTACAAGAGTACATTTGCAACCAAAGGTGAGAGAGAGAGAGAGAGAGAGAGAGAGAGAGAGAGAGAGAGAGAGAGAGAGAGAGAGAGAGAGAGAGAGAGATCTTCTCTCATGACAACCATAAAACTATTACAAGCCCAAATAGTACAAGGCAACACATGCCTTTATTTTTACAACTAATACAAGCCATAAAACTCCCCAAAACTTCCAAGTTCCAAGCATCATCCAAGAGCCACCAAAACCTACAAAAACACACAAGTAGAGTTCACCAAGCCCATGGAGAGCTCACCTCCCAACCTTAGGCTTGCAAGGAAGCCACCCCCAAGCTAGGAGGCCAACCAAATAATCGTTCTCAAACACAGCAAGGGTTACCAACACACAAAACACTCTCATAAAACACTTGAACACCCTCCCAAGGATACTCACTTAACAAACCCATCTAACAATGGATTTTAAGGGTAAGAGAGTGGACAACTCTCTACTCGAGTGGAACCCATAACAATACCAACTCAAATAATGCTCAAACTCAAGGCTTCTTGCCATTAAAACTTATCATACCCAAATTGTCACAAAGGCACTCTTTCCATAACCATAACTCCAAATTTCACAATAAGGCCCATGGCCATCCAACACCTCCAAAAGATGAGGGTATCCCCGAGGAGGTTCACACCTCTCACCCATGACAAGGTGAGCTCTCTCACATGGAGAGCTCACAAAAACATCCCATAAAACCCACACAACATAAAACTAAAAACTTAAGAGCATAATAACCATAACATATGCATAGATATAAGCAAAAAGCAAGTAAAAGAAGGCTTGAAGACTTGAGAGCATACCTCTCAAGATCCAAGTATGGAAGGTGATGGTGAAGAGCTCCTAAGAGTATCTTCCAAAGATCCTTCCAAGTTTCCCCAAGTCTAGCTCTCCTTCCCAATCAATACAAAAAAAATGCCAAAAAGAAGAGAACCCTTCCCCTCTCACAAAGAAAGGGATAAATAGGCTTTTCACACAAGCCCTAATGAATTAGAAGGTGACACTTGTCACCTTCTCCTTCATCCACACAACCCTTCTCACAACCCCACAAGAATGAGGAGGTGACACTTGTCACCTTCCCATTCAACTAAGCTTCACACTTTCCCACCAATGTTCTCACACATGTATGAGAGCATAGGGAAAGGGGATCACACAAGGGAGACCCCTCATGAATGGGGAGGTGACACTTGTCACCTCCTTATTCAACTATGCCACACACCCCCACATATGCTTCTCACACATGTGAGAGCATAGGGAAGAGGTCTCACACAAGTGAGGACTTTGGAAGCTTCCAAAGCACTCAAGTCAAGGGTAACCTTACCCTAGGTGAGTGGGGTTAGTCAAGGTGGGATGGTGACTTGCCAACCACCTTGCACATCTCCCAATTTCGTCACTTTACTCAAGGGGCAAGTTAAGGTGACCATACAAGGGTTACAACAAGTTTAAACATGCTAAGAATGGCCCTAGACCCTAGGGGTATGATCTAAGGTCATTAATTAACCATAATTAACACAAGGGGACTCATAAATCCACATAAATAGGCTCATAAATATTTAGCACCAAAATTGCGCAAACCAAAACAATAGAACATTACAACACTTCAAGGAGATAAATCAAAAGGGTGAAACCTTAAAAAAAAAACATAAATCAAAAGATGACACAGCACATCATTCTCTATCAAAAATAACCTTAGTCCATCTTAGGGACTAGGTTGGTTTAACATGGCTAAAACATAGGGTTATTTGTTTGACCTCAGATTTTCCATGGGCCATGGAAAATACCTGCACACTTACACAAACACGTTAATAGCACATGATATATATATAGCCGAAGTGAAATGAATTATACACACACACAAGATCTCATAAGCACATATATTCTCAATAATAACACATTCTAACATTTACATGATTCTCAATTCATTCACATTTCACAAAATACAATCAGGGTCATCATCACATAGCATTCCATTAATTCAATCATCTAACTAAACCATTTCAATTGCATCAATAACACATTCAACATCATGGAATTCATAATATAATCACGCATGCAAGATATAGCTCCATCCTACAATAACTCATCTATCACAAGATAAACCTAACAAATGTCCAAAATAGGAGGGATCACTAGTCCTCAAATGACCACATATCACACATAATCCGAACAACATGTCCATGAACCAAACAAGAAGTGCAACATGAGTTAGCCTCACACTACAAAACTAAAGAATCCAGTTCAAGAACAAACATGTGATATTCCAATCAATCCCAACTAGGACATGCATCACCTATGCACCCGCAAACAATCACCACTACCATCTACAAAAGATCCACAACAACACTAAACTGACTCAAGATAGGGCCACAATTCCATAGATCGAACCCTTAGCTAGGGTGAAGCAAAACAACATGGTCTAAAAGGGCAACTAATATAGTCGCACAAGGGTGGACCTCACAAAGCAAGAACCCTATATGTTTCATCAAAAGGTAGGGCTAATCATCATCAATTATCATACAATGCATATAACCATCATGAATCATGCAGGAAAATGAAGAAAATCCCTTTAAAATGGATGGAAAGGTGCTAACAATCTTAATGAAGGATGAGAAAGGAGATTTGATATGAAAAAATGCATGCATAGAGCCTGGACCATCATTTGTGTGGTTGAATGAGACAATAACCTCAAGAATCCATGGGTAAACTACAACAAAGAATGAAAACATGTTAGGATTAATCCAAACCCTAGGAGGATCAAAAGACAAACCTACAAAATAGTGTATTAATCTATAGAATTCATAGGATAAGCATAATAAACTCTAGATTAGCATGCTAATTGAATTCAAGATAGGGGAAGACTTTGCAATGTAATTGTATTTCTTGAAAGAAGATCTATACAATGTTATGTACATAGAAATTACTAGTAGGAACTTCTCTATCTGTACTATACATGATAGATATTTATACATGTGGCTATTAGTTAGTCCTTCAACAACAGGTTGGTGGGTTTCATGCATGTGTGGTGTGATTTCCATATGACAAGAGTGTGACATGTGTCAAACTCATATGGTGCCAATTATAATGTAGTACAAGATGGTGTCATGTCAAATCCATATGGTGCTAGTTGGTTAGCATGGGAATGTGGAATAAGCAAAACCATGTGTCAAATGTGTATGGTGTCAAACTGAGTGTACCTAAGTGAGTTCATGTACACCCATGTACATGGCTACATTATGTGGGTGAGTATTATTGTGCAAAGATGAACAAGGATTAGACACAAATAAGTGTGTACAGTTGCGCTACACAATATAATGATGTGCAAATTTGCACTAAATAATATATTGATGCACATAGTTGCACTGGGATTGCATGGCATGCATTGAATGGAGATTAACACATAATCTATGCAAATGTATGAGATCAAGGATGTGTGCACGGTTACACTCAGATCATTCACCCTTTTCGAGAGGCAATGGTCTCCATTGTGTCTAACTTGAGTGTAGGAAACTACACACAAAGTTGCTCTAAATCATACCACTTGGCTTGATCAACATACTTCCTAATCTTGATTATGCAAAATAGTCGATGATTGCATGAGTGAGTATGATTCATCATGGTGTTAATGATGACATCCTTCACAACTAGATTTACATAAGAAAGATCCATGTATGTGGGATGTTGAGATTGCGTAAGCTACAAAAGTAGAGAGAAGTATAATTTGAGTAGCTCCATGTTGAAGATAGGATGCAAACCCAAGTATCATAGTAGGTCAAGAATAAAATCTTCTCACTAGATAATGTAAAGAATGGTGTAAGGACCATAGCAAAGTGATTTGATCTTGTGGTGAGGACTACAAAAATGTTCTTTCTAAAGATATAGCTAGAGTTTGTCACCAACTAGAAAGGTGTGTGGTGCATGATGGGGTATTCTCTTGTTGGCATTGAAGGATTTGTTGGACTTGTTGATGAAGGTCATGGATGTGTTGGACAAATAATTGTGCCTTATCCACTTCCCATTTTTGTGCACACATTTCAGTTGTCGATGGTGTGTGTAGGAGATGCCAAGAGGTTCCACTACTGGTCGGAGCCCAAGACATGTTTGGAATGAACTATGCCCCATAGAGTTGTGTAATGCTCCATTTTAAGCATGTTGGATATATGGTAAGCTCTCGTCCCATGTGTGCAGATGCATGTTTTTATGAATGCATAAAAGATGACCAATATGTAGTTAACCGCCTCTATTTGCCTATAATTTTATGGATGGAAGATTGTGGACCAATGCAGTTGTGTATCCAATATGGTACAAAGGATTTATAGGAAAGTGCAAACAAATTTTGGGTCATAGTTAGAGACATTGGACATTGGAAGCCCAAAGTGAAGCCAAACATGGTTGAAGAATATGCACATAGTATCCGACACTATGATGGTCTTCTTGCAAGCCATCATTATGGCTATTTTTGAGAACCTATAAACCATAACAAACATAGAGTCATTCCGGCACTTGGTGGTTGGGAGGCTACTAGGAAAGTCCATGTTAATCAACTCTCAAGGGTTTTGAGGTATTGCTAGAGGAGTGTAGAACCCCAAAGTCTTGTTTGTAGGTTTGGAAATGCAACAAGGTATGCAATGTTAGAGTGCATAATATATTTGCATATTTACTTTATTATCCTAGGTGTATTGTGCATAGGATAAGCTTGCTTAGGTGTTGACTTGTACACATGTCACATTGTGAGGAGCATCTTCTCTCACCCACATATTCTATGTTCATAGAAAGCATATTCTATAATTATCAAGTCATGTTTTACTTTGTCTCCTTCATAGTGACTCACCTAGTTGTCATATGATAGGACTCCTCTTGAGTATTTCTAATAAATACCCCTCTCATTCTCATGCTTAGATGGGTTGAAGGAATGAGCCTACATCATTGTATTGTATCAGTATTTGACATTATAGAATTTTATTTTTTCTTGTCTCTTGTAGAAGGTTATTTAGTGTTTAGATGATTCTTGGCTCCTATGAATCTTTGAGGTGACTTTAACATGCAAAAATTGATGTGGCACTCAATGTTTGTGTGCACATCATATGTTTTGGTGCTGCCAAAGTGACCTATTGGTTTAGAATAAGTGCTACCCACATCAATAATTATTGGGGTATGCCTAAGGGAACACAAATATTTCTAAGCTTGTAGAGAAGCTCATTGTATATGTAGAAGTTGCTAGTAGGGAACCCTTATGTGAATGCATTGATTTGCTACACAAAGTCTTTACCTAGTGAGTACAGTGATCCCAAGTTAGAAACATTGTGATCGTGTAATTCTAGTATTATGGTGAGTGTATAGATTGGTGGTCAACTAAGGTAGTCTATAGCCTTGTTGTTGTGTTCCTTATTATGCTTGATGACCAAGTGGAATAGTTATAGATAACTCATCCACTTTATATGCTATGCATTTTCTAATTTACTTTATGTGTGTATGAATTAGAGCAACTAATGATTGGAGTCAATGATAGTCTCTTAGCTCAAAATGTAGTAGTGCCATCACAGTTGATGGCTTGTATAATGGCATAGAGCTCCTTCTTACAAGTGGAGTACACCACACAATATAACTAAGATTTTCTAAGTGATAAGTGACGACACGGTCATGCTAGAGTAACATAGTGTTGAGAACAAACTCAGATGTGTTGGTATGAATCTTAAATTCATGTGCAATGTCTAGTAGAATTAATACTAGTTTGGATAAGAGGTGCTATTTGAGCTCATCAAGGGCACACAATTCAAGGAGTATGGGGCTAGATGTGCATTGGTGGAGATTCTAAGGCGTTATATTACATTTTACACAATGATTTTCTTTTGGCTACCACTTTTGATGATGATGTGTGTGGGCTTGTCATTGACCTAGCAATTCATATGGAAAATTCATTCACATTATCATGAAGTGTTTGTTGGAGTATTTGTGTTGAGACATTATACCTCTATATCGATCTGATGTGTCACGTGCAATAAGAGTTTGTTAAGTCTAGAAATCAAAGTTGTGTGAGCCAGAGTGGTGGTAGTTACACCATTGTGAACCTTGTAGTAATTTCAATTTGTCCATTTTTGGTTTAGACATCCTAGGAGGCTTCAGGTAAATGGTGATGATGGCCAAAAGTTTTGCTACAACTTTTGTACTCACATATTTTGATGTGGCACGTAAGACTAGTTGTTCTCTTTTGATTTATGTTATTTTTGAGGTGCTATTTGAGCTCATCAAAGGTACTCAATTCAAGGAGTCTGGGGCTAGATGTGCATTGGTGGAGATTCTAAGGCGTTATATTACATTTTACACAATGATTTTCTTTTGGCTACCACTTTTGATGATGATGTGTGTGGGCTTGTCATTGAACTAGCACCTCATATGGAAAATTCATTCACATTATCATGAAGTGTTTGTTGGAGTATTTGTGTTGAGGCATTATACCTCTATATCGATCTGATGTGTCCCGTGCAATAAGAGTTTGTTAAGTTTGGCAATCAAAGTTGTGTGAGCCAGAGTGGTGGTAGTTACACCATTGTGAACCTTGTAGTAATTTCAATTTGTCCTTTTTTGGTTTAGACATCCTAGGAGGCTTCAGGTAAATGGTGATGATGGCCAAAAGTTTTGCTACAACTTTTGTACTCACGTATTTTGATGTGGCACGTAAGACTAGTTGTTCTCTTTTGATTTATGTTATTTTTGAGGTGCTATTTGAGCTCATCAAAGGTACACAATTCAAGGAGTATGGGGCTAGATGTGCATTGGTGGAGATTCTAAGGCGTTATATTACATTTTACACAATGATTTTCTTTTGGCTACCACTTTTGATGATGATGTGTGTGGGCTTGTCATTGAACTAGCACTTCATATGGAAAATTCATTCACATTATCATGAAGTGTTTGTTGGAGTATTTGTGTTGAGGCATTATACCTCTATATCGATCTGATGTGTCCTGTGCAATAAGAGTTTGCTAAGTTTGGCAATCAAAGTTGTGTGAGCTAGAGTGGTGGTAGTTACACCATTGTGAACCTTGTAGTAATTTCAATTTGTCCTTTTTTGGTTTAGACATCCTAGGAGGCTTCAGGTAAATGGTGATGATGGCCAAAAGTTTTGCTGCAACTTTTGTACTCACGTATTTTGATGTGGCACGTAAGACTAATTGTTCTCTTGTGCAATTCTACTTCTGTACAGGGAGAGGTGTTGTTTATTTATCTTTGCCTTTGCGTCAAATTTGAACACATGGAAAAAAGATTGAAGCAAAGTTTCTAACATAAGGAACTCCATCTTAGCATTGATATATTGAGGAATTAGAGGTACCCTAGAATTTCCTAGTATAGGTGCACAAAGTAGTCACGAAACATGTTGGTGTAAGATTCCATAGTTTGGTCTTTGCATTGACGTAGTTGTTGAAACTTCATGTACTCATCCTTGTAGTGTCTAAGGGGATAGTAATCATCTTATAAAGCATTGACAAAGGTATTCCAAATCCTATTTAGATGATGCTCCCTATCATGCTATGCTCTGATTGCTTGCCACCAATGACGTATTCTGATAAACATTTTTAACACTATGAACAAAATCTTCTCAACATCACTAAATGTGTTGATGGAGAAGTATGATTCAAGTTGTCAAATCTAGTTGTCTAGTGCTATGGTGTTGATTTTACCTTTGAACACTAGAATGTCAAGGTTGACTTGCACCTAGAAAAGATTGTGATGATACATCGTACCTGACATTTTAGTATGCACTAGTGCTAGTCCCAAATGAATCATAAAATCATAAAACTATCAAAAAAGTTCTTAACATTATGTTTATAGAGAAGCATTGAAGTAGATATGCACTTTTCACCCTTGCAAAAATAAACATGTAACATAGTGTAGCTAGAGTCCCTACCAAAAGTTACAAGAATGGGCTACCAAATGTGGAAGCATACAGTATGAGTTATTTGAGAAAATTAACTCCAATAAAATGTGACAATAATAAAGATTAATAGTCAATTTTTATAGAAGCATGTAGGGGGTGGACATAGTTGGCAACCACGCAGGTTAAGTGGACATAGTTAAGGACAATGCTTCACATTTCTAAGAAAGGGTGTTCCACTCCACTATCACGTGGAACAAACAACCCGATGACAGAGTGAGATTTAATAGGGTCAAGTGATATATTGTTCTCTTGCCTTTCTTCATAAGCACCAAGTTTCTCCCCTAATCTAACTCATTTAACTTAATAAGGAGGACTATCAGACCACCTCTTAAACATTATATGCAATTATTTGCAATTACTAAAATAATGAGTTACAAAACGTCTTATCACAATATGCTTGTAGAAGAACTAAGATATACCATCTCTATTTGAAACAAATATTGGTCCTCTTTGCTTTAAAATAATTTCAATCATTACAAACAAGTGTATGTTTTGTCAAATGCTTTACATACTTATCTTATTTTCTAATGTTATTTTTCTTGGAAGATTTTAAATTTTCTATTTATTTTAAACAAGTGACAAATAACAAGAGAAGAAAGAAAAAAAGAAATCTACTTCTCAAATGTTATGTTTTCTTTTTGATTTTCTTTTGTAACAATTGTTGGTTTGATACTTTCTTTATGCTAAGAAGACTTCATCTCGGCTAAGAAACAATGAATGGGATAATATCAAAGTAGAAATGGTGGTTCATTGTCCACGTCTATTTTCCAATTTTTATATTTCTCCTAGAATTTTGGGGGTCCTTCTAGGCATCTTCTTTTTCCTATTCTACTATCTTCCTATTTCCTAAAAATGGGACTAGGTGGATCATACTTATAAAACCCAAGAGACCATGTGTTTGGAAAAATAGGAAATAAATCACCATAAAATCGTAAAAGTTATTTTCAACAACCTGAAAACCCTGCAATTCCCCACGTGCACGTTTGCAACAATTACATTTTCGAACTTTGGCTCACTCCTAACGTGCATAGGTAGTGTCGTAGTGAGAAAACATTTCAAAACACATGTGAAGGGGGGTAAGAAAAAATTCATAAGAGGATTTGCCCATTTAAAAAAAATCATAAGGGAAAAAGTGGAGAAAAATATACTAACACGCTGGAAGCACATGCATTACTAGTATTATTCCATCATAAATAGTTTGCATTCACATATATTCAATGTTAACGTGTACATAAATTCTAAATATATTTCAATAACTATTGAATATCCCTTGTTAAAGTTGAAAAAACATCACCATAAGAAGATGCAGTGGGTTCTTTCAAAGTTTGTAACCATGGACTTGTACTTCAAGTTTATAGTTGTATAGAAACAAAACGTTTAAAATATAAATAAAATAAATGTATATTTTGATATTAAAGAAGAGGAGGTTGATTTGATTGTTATAGAGGATTGTTAATTGATAACTAAAATTTAATCTAAGACAATTGGGTTCTATGAAATCTATAACTATGCATGAACTTAGGTCAAATCTATGTGCTTGGCCTTGATCTTCCATCTATAGTTCTGACTCGATATTTTTAGTTATGTACCTCTTGTGCGATACTAAACTTAAGGTCTTCAAATATTTAGTCCCTACAATAAAGAACCACCTATGTTGCACTAGCAAAATGAAGACTTAATGGTATTGTAGAACATCGTTGGAGCTTGTTAAGCTAGTGTGTGGAAGTGTACTAACTTCTTCCTTATGCCTTTATCAAACCCTTTTGATCAATTTAATGATTTTGATACAAGTTGGAAGACACACCAAGCAACAAATGCAACTAACAACGTAGTTAAGCTAATGATTTTTTTTAGACTTGAATAAAAGGGTAATGAATGATGGAGTGAACTAGTGCAAGAACTAGGGTTTTAGTATTTGTTGATGTAAACATTATAGTGTTATGAAAATGATATGAGTGATTTTGAGTGGCATGGATGTTGATACTGAGTGATTCTAGATGGTAGGGGATGATATTAGAAGATCCATAATGACCTAGGGGTGATGTCCTTTTATATATATGTCCTAAACACACAATTTGAACCTGTTGGCATGGTAATTGGTACATAACACATAGTTGGAACTAAGTCAGCCTAGGGCCATAATTAATTTTAAATTTTAAAAAAGTGGCTCAAAATGACATGTGCAGTTCTTACCTAGGTCAAGGTTGCACTTATGGTCTTGAACCTAGAAGAGAAAATAATAGTTTGGTATCAAGGAATTTTAAGTAGGAATAAGATTTTGTTTCTAAATGTTAATCTAAGTTTAAGGTCAATGGGAGCCAAATCAATCAAAATTATGTGCTACAATAATGTAAATTTAGAACACAAAACACACAAAGTAATAAAAAATGAAGGGTAAAAGTGCAAGTTGATGTAGTTCTCATCCTTACATCTTTCCCCCACTTTAGTGTGCACATAAGTCTACATGAGCAAGCATACCAATGCAAAAAGAAAATAAATTACGTTAATGTCTTCATTAGGACTAACAATAAAATATTCTATGAAAGCATATATAAGATCCATGAACAAACTATTAGAAGCATGATGTGGATCAAACCATAATAAAGCTTCATCAACTTTAATTTCTCTCCAAATGTATGCATTAGAAACATCTCATCAATGATATAGACATGATACATGAAGAAGAATTTTCCATGCATGTAAGTATGAATCTTTATGATATCCCTTTCTATCACTACTAAATGCATCAAACCGTGTATCTCTAATAATATGAGCACCATAAAGTATAAGATCCAAAACATTACGAGAAACATTTTCAACATGTGTATTTCCAACATTTGTTACATGATCATAATGTGCAATTTCAACTAAAAAAGAAGTATCATCATCAATCAACAAGGAGAAGACATCATCATTAGTTATGAAAAAATCATTATGTGAATTACAAACCCTAGATGTATCACTAGATGTAGATAGCATAGGATCACAAATAATGTATTTGTTAGAAACATGAACTATACTATCATTACATAATAAAGCATCTTTAATGTTAATAATATCATCAAGAATCAAAGAGTCATCAACCACATCAAGGAAAGATAAAGAACAACCAAAATTATGTAGAGACACAACACTAGTGGTAGAAAGAATACAATCATCAAAAATCTCATTTCTTGGATAATCATCATAAATAGGTAATCCCAAATCCACAAACACATCACTAGGCTCCTCGAGGAAAGTCCAAGGAGGGGAGGCACATGTAGGATAATCCATAGATGCAAGAGGAAAACTATAATGAGATATCGAAAGAATATGCTAACTAGTTATAACAACATCACATGAAGCAATATCCCTATATGTGTCATGAAAAGGTAGGGCTAATTCATCATCATCATTTGTCATACAAGGCATATAACTATCATGAATAATGTAGAGAAATGAAGAAAAGTCCTTTAAAATGGATGGAAAGGTGTTAACAATCTTAGTGAAGGTTAAGAAAGGAGATATGCTATGAATAAATGCATGAGTAGATAATGGAGCATCATCCATGTGGTTGAATGAGACAACGTCCTCAGGGATCCATGGGTAAGATGCAAAAAAAATGAAAACACATTAGGATCCTTGATATAAGAATGAAAATAGGTCAAAGACAAGAGTTAATTGCAATCATAATAAAATATCTAACAATGTAGTAGTTGGGAGGGTGGATCCTAATCAATGTCAAACCTTAAATAAAAGATGTAAGCAATAAAAAAATCAGGTTTGAAATAGTAATGTATAAGGATAAAACCCTAAGGGGTGTAAAATCAAATGATTTTGCCAATTTAATGTATAGAAATAAAATGTTTCCAATACAAATATCTAGGGTAAATAAATGAAAATAAGTAATAACTTAATCAAATTACCCTAAATAAGAGAGTTGGGTTTAGAAATGCATATGTGGTTTTGATTTAAAATATAAATAAAAAGTTGAAATAAATGTGTATTTTGATGCTAGAGAAGAGAATATTGATTTGACTATCACAAAGGATTGTTACTCGATAAATTTGAAACTAGACATAAGATGAACAGGATGAGATGACCGAGCTCTATAAAATTTATGAAGTTATGTGTGAACCTAAGTCAAATCCAAACCTATGAACTTGATCTCTACATTTATGGTTTTGACTTGATATTTGAGGTTCTAAACCCCTTGTGTGATACTAAACCTAGGGTCTTTAGAACTTCAATACCTTAATAAATATTTTTCTTTCTTACATCTGTACAAGGAAGATTTGGTGGTGTTCATTAGAGCTTGCTAAGCTAGGGTGTGGAACTATAATAATTCCCCCCGTATAGCTTGGTCAAACCCTTTTAATCAATTCAATAATTTTGATAAAAGTTGGATGACACACCAAAAAATGAATGCAACTAAAAATAATGTGATTCAACTAATGAGGTTTTTTGAGACTTGAACAAAAGTGTAATGAGTGATGGAGTGACCTAGTGCAAGAACTAGGGTTTAGTATTTGTTGATATAAAAGTTGATTTGATAATGCCATGACAAGGATATGAGTGATTATGAGTGGCATAGATGCTAATAGTGACTAATTCTAGATGGTAGGGGATGATCCTAGATGATACATATTGACTTAGGGGTCATATCCTTTTATACATGCCCTAGTGCACTATTTAAACTTTTTGGCACTAGAATTGGCACATATTGACTAGTTGGAACTAAGTTGACCTAGGGATATAACTAATTTTGGAATTAAAAAAAGTGGGTCAAAACTACATGTGATTCTGATCTGGGTCAAGTTACACCTACGGTCTTAAACTTGTCAAATAAAGTGATAATTTGGGATATGGGAATGTTTTTGATATTGATAAGCAGAAAAATAAGGGCTTCGATCCCTAGTACAAAACAACCCAAAGGGCACACAAAAAGGCCTGAACATCTACAGAGGATTAACTCGACATAAATAGTAGACAAAAGAGACACCGAACCACAAAAATAGCACAGAACAAAAACCACTTGAGAGAATTAGTTAAAGAATTTCTCCTTGTCTTCCATGAGGAAGGTATACATATCCTCATAATCTTTCATTTTATCCTTCCCAATTCCATGTTTTTTCGTCTCCAAGTCTTTTAAAACAACCAAAGTAGTGATTCAATGGTCATTACCTTGGTGGTGAAGTGAGCAAGGATCTTGAAGTTCTTTTCTAGCTCTGTCAGCTTGGCTTTCATTCCTACAAAATCCACAACATCCTAGGAACTGATATCTCCTTCTTTGTTGACTTTGGCATGCTCTTCATTAGGGTTGTCTAGCGACTCCGAGTCTAAACAAGGAAGGTTCATCTCAAGGAACAAGTTAAGCCCATCATCACCAGTAGGACCTTCCTCTTTAGATGCATTAGTCACCTCCATTTTATCAAAATCCTCCTAACTGCCTTCAACCTCATCTTTTTGGTAAGAGTCATTGGAAACAACCATCTCCTTGAGAGAAGTGGGTTTACTAGCTAATCTGCTAGACCTTCTAGTAGTAGGTTTCTGAATCATCTTCCCATGAGGAGTAACATTATCCTCATTCTTAGTATCATCACTACCCATATCATCCTCTGTAGACTTAGTTATCCCCTGCCCCTTCCCCATTTTATCCCCCTCCTTATTGAGCAACTTGCCAACATAAAAAAACCTACATTTCTCCTTATACTCAATAACCCCTTTCTAATTTTTATATCTAGGACTAACAAAAGCTTCCAAATTCCTCTTAGAAGCTGGCTTAGTAGAAACAAATTTACCGGTACCATCTTTAAGGGCAACCAAGCTATCAATAGCTTCCTGGTTGAGTGGGGGTTTGGTAGACTTTAGGGTTTTGAAGGAATTTGCTTAATGCTAAACTTTTTCTTGGTTGCAAAGGACTTAGGATCCGTGACTTCCCTAATCACAACCCCATGCATAGGATTACCTCTAGTAGACAGAGGGGATCTCACAGAAGGGCTATCGACCAAGTTAGCAACAATGGGTTTAGGGGGACAGAGAGCAAGATGAAAATTGTAGAGATGAAATAAAAGCCCTTAATGTAATAGGATTAAGGGCTTCTCAGGATTCTAAGCATGAATATCCATAACCTATTTCATGGAGGCTTTGAGAGAGGAAAGGAGGTAAAATAGGAAACTAATCATAAGATTACACTTGAAGTGGTTAAGCAACACAAAGTGGTAGTGATAAAACCTCTTAAAATGGCCTTCAAGCATGAAGTATTTCATTAGCATAAAGCATACCTCATCCCACGGCTTCGACAACTTCTCACAATCAAACCCTCCTTACAGATTAAACAACTCTTCTCCCTCCTTTAGAAAAATGGAAAGATTTTTAGGGTTTGGGATTTTGCTTTGCCTCTTTTGCTTCTTACCTTTAGTCGACACACCTGTTGCAAGTCCAATAACCTCCTCTAAAATTTCAAACCCCACCCCTCCAATCTGAACCTTCCTGTTATTCCAAGAAGCCACACATTGAATGGATAATTTTCATCATTCCCATTAAGGCACTCCAGAAAAGAAGCTACCCCCTCTTCACAACATATATACCATAAAGTCTCATTTCATTTGAATTCCTCACATGATATTAGCTCAATCCTCATCCTATCCCCTCCAATAGTAGTAAGAAACAAAATCTTAATAGAGAATGGTTGGATAACAAGATAAATGTCATTGAAAACAGGTAGCCACTAATAAATATGGCAAGTATTTCTCATGGAAATACAACTAATATGTTCTCGAGATTGAGAACTTTCCCAGCCACCACGATGCAGTATAATACCGCAATGATTTAAGTTCACCTTATGTGAACTTAAATAATTTACCATCTGAGATGGTCTTCATTATTATTAGATGCCGCTAGAAAATTGAAATACCTCCACCCCATTAGCCCCTAATTCACATGAAAATAGAGTTGAGTCAGCTCATCCATCCACTTGACATGTCTCATGACATTGCCACCCTGGCCACAACAATTCACACACCAAGGGTTTAAATTCAAAACCCTACCAGTCTTGTCCATCATTGGTTATGAATTAAAGATAAATCCTTTTGGAGGAGGTCTTGTAAAGGCCTAGGGAGATTGTCAACCTACCGCCAACATCTCCAATTAGTGAAATTTTGGCCAAGATTAGCTAGGCCATCAGCCAACCTATTTCCCTCATGGTAAATATGGGCAATTTCCTTATCCTTAAAACCCATCAAGAAACCCTTAATGTCCCCAATGATATCACCAAGTTGCCAGCGAGAGTCTGCATTGCCTAACATAACATCTATAATGATTTTGGAATCACCTTCAATCTAGATTTTATCAATCTTCATAGAGAGGGCAATTTTTAATCCCCAAATCAAAACCATTCCTTCAGCCACATTGTTGTTCTGGCTTCCTAACCCTCCAACATAGGCCGCTTAAAGATTACCTTGACAACATCTGATGATCTTGCCACCACTAGCTATCCCCGAGCTACTTTTAGCAACCGCATCAAAATTCAATTTGTACCAACCTTGAGGGGGTGGTTTCCATCTAGAGTTCACATGATCCAACTTCTTTGAGTTATCAAACTTAGAAATATCATAAGAGATGCCCCAATCTCTAGCCAACTTAATCTTCATAGGGATGTGGGGGCTTTGAGGGGTCTTCAAGTTACAAATAGAAACATTCTCAACCAAGATTTTAGAGAAGATGATAAAAACCTCTTTAAGATTTTTAATGGTATCTCTGAATATGCGGTTGTTCCTCTCCTTTGACAAACTCCAACCTAAATGGGGAAGAACCTTCCTCCAAAGTTCTCTAATCCTTGGGTGGGAAAAGGGGGCTTTCCAACTCTCCACCACCGCAATCAAGTTTTCATTCATGACTGAGTCCATACCTAACTTTTTAAGAATCATACCCTAGAGTTCTTTAACAAATTCACAATGGAATAGCAAATGAGAAATAATTTCCTCCTCCTTAAGGCATAACACACATCTGTTGGGCATTAAAAAACTCCTTTTCTTAAGATTATCCAGGGTTAGGATTTTGTTATGTGCAACTAACCACCAGAAGAAATTAACTTTGAAAATCAAATGGTAATTCCAAATTAATTTCCAAAAGCTACTCCTCATACCTTAGTCTAACAACAGATCGTAAGTAGTCTTGACCATGAACAAACCTTGGCTGTCTTGAGACCATATCATTTCATCCTGTCTTGGGAAGATGGGCATTCTAAAATTAGCAAGTCTTTGCTGTAAAGAACTAATCAACTAGTCCAAGTTGTTATTGTTAGGACAACAATTAGCTAAGTCCCTCCACTGTCTAATCCTTTGATTATAAAAGATATAGTTATCCACCCTTTCCCCAAAGAAACTGCTGGCAAGATAGACAAGATTGAAGTAGATCTCCTGATTTATGAGAGGTTGTTCCTGCAGCTAGGAATCCTTCCAAATCTAATCATATTACCATTACCAAACTTCTATTTGATACCTTTTGAGAGAAGGTTTCTAGACTTCAGGATATGGGAATGTTATAAGCAAGAATAAACTTATGTTTTTTAATGTCAATTTGAGTTTCAATCGATCGGAATGCCAAATCAATCAAAATCATGTACTAAGACAATATAATTAAGACACCCACTCAAAATGGTGTAAAACGAAGGTTAAAAAAACAAGTGATACAATTTTCATACTTATAATAATGTGGTCTCTTAATTTTTAATTTCCTAGGTGCCATTAATTATATGTATTTTTAGTTGATGAATAATAAAGTGTCTAAAATATATAAAGTAATTTTTAATCTTTCTTAAAAGGTAGTAAATCCCACCACCTACAATGTATTTTCCCTATTGAAAGAGTATTAACATATATGCTCTCCCTAAGCCCACATATAGTGAACATCAAGAGATGGTCTGATAGAGTACAGACATCAAACATGTTGTCATGATATGATTTTAATATAACATTTGTATTCACAAGTAATAAACTCCATGAAAGTTGTTATCTTCAATCCTTTGTGAATCCATAATGAATGTTAAGATAATAAAATGCTACCACAAAGACTATCCCATTTTACAACACAAAAATTAATTTAAGAATAAAGTTTAATATCATTTAAATAGGTTAAAGTTAGTTGAAATCGTGGCATTTATATTCTAGACATGGTTCTTATAATACAAATTAAAATTCAATTTATTTTAGAATAGTATTCTTATAATAAATAACATATAAGATTATGATTATTATTGCCTAGTTTAATGGTGATAATTTTAAAAGATAAGTCTCCAATTTCAATAATTTGATGTCAATACCATAACTTGGTATTGATTTTTAAAAATACAAACATCTAAAACTCATATGATTCAATATAACTATTTAAATGTTTATAGGTTGCTTGTATATAAACACATTTAAATTAACTACATTCACCCTACATACCAAGGCAAATCTTGAAATTTAGAGATACTAATAAATTTTATTGATGGCTAAATTTTCAAAACATTCCTAGGGAATTACACATGTTAAAACTGCCATTTCATAATGATGTTTAACTTAGATAAGGATAAAGTGGTTCTTGTTTACAAAATTCATTTGGACTTGTCTAATATTAACAACTTATATGAGAATACTTGGTCACTATATGATGTCAAAGTGTTTAGTCTTGTCTTCTAAAAATCTTGATTTCTTACGAGAACAAATCAAAATTAGAGTTTATGTTGAAGAGTTTGTTTTTGATATTATAAGGCTGCAAACCTGGGTGCAAATTCCGATGAGAAAAAACCAAACGGCAGAAAAACAGGCTCAAGGCCTCAAACAACTAGATAAAAGCAGTTCAACAGCATAACCAAAAAACCAGAGTTTATTATTAGTTCCTACCATGGAACTATAGCTCTAGGCAGATATTAATTAACAAGTGATTAAAATTCCCAGCTTTAGTTAATTAGATTCTTGTTAGTTTTGTTTTCTTTAATCATGTGTAAAGTTTGACATAAACAAGACACATAAATTTTAATTGTTTACAATTAAAATTTATTTTTGTCAAGTTCAGATTGGTTGAGGAATAGGTAATATAGATTTTGAAGCTAGAGAAGGCTCAATAATTTAGGGCTTTTATATTTTCGTCAGGTTTATTTGTAGAAGCTATAAAAAATAATCGATTGAGAACTTGCTAGTTGTAGAAAAAGGGAGTATAGCTATATTCAGTCATCAAAATATTGGTAACAATATTTTTTAATTATCATTTATCTACATTTGTAAACTTCATCTTAGCTTTTACACTGAAGAGAATCACTTCCTTATATGGTTATACAAATAAGTTTTGAGTATGGTTGGCAACAAAGTGTGTTTGTTAATGCATTGTTAATAGTTGTCTTTTCAACAAATCAAAACATGAGATTTTCCTTGATCAAATTTTACTCCATTGTTTGTAATGTTTATATAGTTTAAAATGATAATTTTTTATTAATAATAGGAAAACAAACAATTTCCATGCATTGTCTATTGGATAAAATCTTTTGGGGCCTTATTGTCACCATCACTTCAATCAAGAATATATTTGGCTAATATAAACCAATTGGTGGAAGCTATTTCTCTACCTTGGACATGGTGCAATGCTTTTCTAAGGTTTGTCTTTTTATTTAAAAATGACAATATTTTTAAATGTGAAAAATAATTTAATAAAAAAATAGTCTGTAACCCTACTCGCTATGTGGATGCATCCTCTAATGTGTGGCATTGCATGAAGCCATGAAACCACCTAAAATGTGGCAATGACTAGCATTGCATGGCCATTTTTTTATCACCAACTATTTGAATGAAGTCAAGGTAAGGGGAATAAATGCAATCATTTATAGGTTGCACTTCATCTCATCAATCTAAATCTCGAATGATTGAACTTGTATCTGATGGAATTGAATGATTTGCAACTCTTAGTGAATTCTTAAGCATCACAACATACAAAACATGGCCATGGAATTTTGTAGCAATGACATTCATATTTACATCTATCCATATTTTATGCCATGTAGTGATAGGTTTCTCTAAATTACACCATGTAAGATTTCTGGCATTGAATAGAATGTGACCTCTACTATTGTCTATTTATGTCTTGGATTATCTTCTTGGTTTTCTTTCTTCATGGTTTCTACCAATGTATCTAGTTTTTACTCTTGGTTAAGTAATTTGTTACTTTTCACTAGTTGGATTCACAAAATGAGATGATATTGAAAATAGTTTTCCAAAATAAAACCTAATGTTAATTTTTTTTATGAATAGTGTATAATATGGTTTTTACATACCATTATGGATGACTCTTGTTTCCTTGTATTATATGAATTTTGTGATTTGCAAACACTTATCCATTTTAGGCAAGAAACTATGCATTTTTTATTATAAACTATCATTGTGCTTAAAATTTAAAATTCAAAACTCTACTTTCACTTTTCTTGGATATCATAAATTCACACGTTGATTTATAATGTTCACATAAAATGCAATCTTCTTGAGTTTTTTTAATAGGTTGTCTCCTTGAGTTTTACACTTTTTGTTGTATTCATAGTATTAACTATTCCCTATTAATTGATGTTGTGAATGGTGTACAATACGGTTTGTCTATACCATGGTGAATCATTGTAGTTTCCTTGTATTGTATTTGACTTTTATTATATAATCCACATTTGCCACAATAACATAGATTCTTTGATATTGGCACCTTTCATTTGTGTGGTATTTTTGGACTACATAGACTACAAACATGGTAAATTTAAAACAAAATAGTAGAGATGAATATTCTCTATTAGAAGAAATTAGCATGCTTTTCTTAACATGTAAGCAATATAGTGAAGATGTTCAACAATTATTTTCTAATATCCTAACCATTATTATTTTAGCAAAACAATTTAAAAATCACTATCAATAGTTTTGTGTCCTTATATCAAACCAAGGATCTATGGAGAAAAAAACATAAACAATAATTTGATATACAAATTCTAGGTTATGTTAGAAAAATGACTTAAAGAGAAATTTTGCAACAATACTCAATATTCTTTTTGGAAAAAATTCTTCTCTAAGATATTAGTCAACATCCTTTAATACAATTATGTATAAAACTTAATGCTTTAAGTTTGAATGATTTCAGAATTGTGCACTCTAGTCCTTAAGTTCATAAACACCTAGATAATTCAAAGATCTTGTTGATTGTCAGGAACACTGAGAGGGGGGTGAATCAGTGTTCTATAAATCTTTTCTTGAACTTTTACTTTCAACCATTTCAAAAGAATAATCAAACAGAAGCAAAATATACAACTGAATAGCATCCACAAAAGCATGACACATAACACCAAGATTTACGTGGAAAAGACAAAAAGGGAAAAACCATGAAGAGTATTAGCTCTCATAAATATATTGCAATCTTTACAGAAATGATGTTCAGGCTTGGTCACTCCATGGGCCTAGAACATGCTGGCTTACATCCATGGAGTATAACTAATTTTAGCAGGTTCACTGACTCAACCCTAAACCTAGCAAGATTACAATGAGGGATGTTAAACCCTAAGGGTTGTTAAACCCTACTAAAGGCTCACTACCAGCTTACTGCCTTGATGAAAAAAACTTGCTTCCAAACAGATCACACATGACATCTGAATACTACTTCAGCATCTGCCACTATGCTAGGGTGCAGTCATTTAACAACTGTATTCTGAATCCCAAGTCTTCATCGCTACTTCTCTTTTAACTATGTTCTTCTATTCGCATTCTCACATCACACACACCTCCTCCACTTGCACTCTCAACCAAATTTCATTGCCTTTATATATCCACATCATGATTTACTTCATAATTAGGTTGGCATCCAAGAAGAGAAACGTGTACATAAAAAGATGTACCTTGTCGCTCAATCCAATGCACTATGTGTCGCACGGACCCAAATCTTCTCCCAACCATGTTTATATAGGTCAGCTCTAATCTTTCAATTGATTACATAAATCATCTAAATATTAACTCTTCTCCGCACAATGATTTATTCCACCAGTCAGCCTGTTCCTCAAGAACATGCTTAACGACTTCATCTACTATCTTACAACTTCTACTGCTGATCGCAAAACACTTCCAAAGTCATGTCAAGGACTCTTTACACATTCCCAATCTTACCCTTAGAACCGCAAGTCATCATATCATCTTGCGAAGAAATGTGGACCATCAAAACTCAAACTCTGTCTCTGTCAAACTTTGTCAAACACTATGCCGGTACTTAGCAGCTCGTAGCCATTCTTCTGATGAACTTTAGAAATCCCAACTCTGGAATAAGACACTTCATATAAGTGTTTACAACACCTCAGAACTACATAAAGAAATACTTATCTGTGGAGGAATACGAACTACTTCACCATGCCCTATTCACTGTTCCTACTATACCTTTGCTTACCCAGACTTAGACATTTCTCCAAGATGACCTCTAGAAGAGATTAGGACTTGAACTTTGAAGCAAAACACTATCAGAAAACTAAGAACATCATACTTGAACTACATCTGCAAGTCTTCAATTGCAGAGGCATACTAGCTTGCTTACTATCCTCTACTCTGCATGCTTTCCATACTTAGCCATTTTCTGATAACCGAACATGGAATTAAATATGATCTTCTAGAGATATCTCTTCTTGTCATGGTGATAGGATCTCTGAGCTTTGTTGCCATCAATGACAACTTACAGATCCATACCAGAGCAATGTCTCTTGCCAACAATCTCCCCCTTTGGCATTGATCGCAACACTTAGTGAAAAATTCCTGACTGCTCCCCCTTACTATATACACTGTACTTTCTTGCTCCCCCTGAGATGATTATCCATTTTTCATTGATCTACTTCTCCCCCTTTAACATCAATGGCAAAGGGTGTGATCCAAACTTCAAAAATTTGTCAAATTTTCAAAATTGATGTATTTAGCCGCATATTTACAAGTACAATCTACCTCTTTGTATTACATGTATTTGAGAATGTCATTGAATAAGTTCTTGATCTGTGCCCACTCATTTTCCCAATCTTTCTAAGCATTATCCAAAATTTGAATGTGTCCACTATAGAGAAAGGCTAAAGCTTCTACCTTGTTACGATCAGAAGGTGTGCCTGTTTGTGCAACTACCCTAGCTTCTGTAGTAAGATTTGTCATTGAGTCTAGTTTAGGGCAGACTAGTCTCCTTAGTTGTCCCATTCTACTTTTTATTTTATATTTTTGATTTAAAAACTCAGTCAAATCATTGTGAATGAGGATGACTTCTGCTTCCTTATTTCTATCTGATTTTGTTGCCAGATCAAATTTGTTAGAGATGTCCATCATTCTTTGTTTCAACTCTTTAATCTTTTCTTCAATCTCCTGAGTAGCTTTTGGCCAAGATAGGCAAAATTTGTACACATCTCCAGCTTCTTTCACAACTCTTTGAATGTTGGATATTGAATTGTCTAACAAAATCTTATTCTTGGCTAGCATTGTCTTTAATTCTTCTAGTCTTTTTCCTTCAAGGTCCTACCTTGCTTTTGTTTCTATAGATTTCTCAAAAGATTCAAACTATTTACTTACTAAATTTATTAATCCCTTCAAATGACTTGCTGTGGGCATGGATGAATCCCTCTTGTGGATAGGTAGCAGCTTCTCCAAGATCTCATATGCTTCTGTCATGCCCGCATTTCCTATGTGGTCACGACACACAAACACATGTGTCATGTCCACATTTGCCATGTGGTCATGACACGAACTACAAAAAACTTTTCTACCTATCCCTAGAAACCCCCTCGCACGCGTCTGCGTGCTTGGTGGCAATACGCAAGGGCGTAGACATGTCAATGTAACCGCAAAGGTGAAGGCCGTCTAGGGGGTATGTGACACGTAGGTGTCGCTTCTAGGGTTAGATTGATTTAATTTGAACCCTAAGTTTCCTAGGTGAAGATGATTTCATCAGCATTGAACCCTATCTTAACTTAGATCGAAAAGTGATAAAGCAATATGGTAAGATGGAGCGTGATTCAAGTGGAAAGATGGAAAGGAATAAATAAAACATCGCATCAAATAAACCCTAGGAATCTAGCAAAATTTCGGCAGCATAACGCATTTTCGATAAACATAAAATAAATTTTAAAATAAAACATCAAGAAGGGATTAAATAAAATTTAAGAATAAATTAAATTAAGACTTGAGAACGAATTCAAAACGATACAAAGTATCAATTAAAATTAAAATAAATGACAAGACGTCGGTTAAATTCAACCGAAAAAGCAAGTTCGTCATTAAACATAATTTTGGTATCATGTTTAATATCTCACTCAAAAATTTAATGGATGAGGGAGGAGGGTTTAAATAACCCTCCCCGTAAAATAATAATTAATAAGGTCGAACAATCAACAAGATTGAAATAAAAAAAAAGAAAATTCCGCAAAGGTAAAATAAACTCAAGGGAAAAAATTCTCCCTAGGTAAAATAAAATAATCGACTCCTCCCTAATCAAAACTCAAATCATAAGACAAAAATCAAAATACTAAAATAGCCCTTTCAAAAATTTAAAATCAATATAAAAGATTCCCAAGAGTTAAATTAAACAATAAAGGAAGAAGAGGTTTTAAATAAAGGATAAAATAAATCCCCACAATTAAAATCCTCTCCAAATAAAATACCCTCATAATAAAAACAAAAAAAAATAAAAACCCTATTTCAAAAATTGTCTTCTAAATGCAAGTTGACCTAATTTCACTATTCAATATTTTCCTCTTAGCCCTAATCTCTATTTTCATTCTTTCTCTTTTGTATTTTGTTTTGCCTCTTCTTGCAAGTTAGGGTTTCATGGCCGCCATTGATGAACCTTTCGAAGGTATGCATACAGCTACCAGAGTTCCCCTAAAACTATTGGTTTTAATTCAGTTTGTATATATATATATTTTATTCTCTTCTTTTTTTTTTGATATGTTTATATTGTAGATAAATTGCAAGGGTAAAAGGGCAAATGCATCTTGTAGGGTCGAAGAGGTAGAGGGGAGCCATCGGTGGTGAAGGCAAGGGCGGCGCTGGTGCCAAGAGGTAGCCTTGGTGGAGAATGACGGTCTGAGGGTGGAGTTCCAACAGGGCGTGGAGGTAAGGTGACTGCGGGAGGTGTGGCGCCGAAGTGGAGGAGGGACTGCGGAGTGTTGTACATAGAGGGCAGCGCGGTCTATAGACAAGTGGGGGAAAGTGTAGGGGGAGGGGGTGTGGGAAGCTCCCCATACCCACAATACAAGGTCAGCCATGGTGGACAGGGAAACGGGGGCTAGGATGGGCACCGTCGCCCATCCCAGACCCTCTGCAATTTTTTTATCCTGCTTGCTGTGCAAGCAGTCTGCCGACGGATCTATTGATCACAGTTTTTTTTATTTTTTTTATTTTTTCTTTTTTTCTCTTATATATATATTTTTTAAAAGTTCAGCAACATTAAAATATATACTTTATTCTATTCTATTTTATATGTATATATATGTATATGTATGCATATATATATATACCCAGAAATATATGCTTAGCCAAAACACTACATCACAATATAATACTATTTTCTGCTATTATATATAAATCTATATATGCTCTTATATATATGTATATATAAGAGTATATTATAAGCATACAGAAAATGTATTATCCTTGGGACTTCTTCTATGCACAGTATATATACACAGCAATAAAAGATAAATAGTGAGCTTGACTTCTAAATAATGAAATAACAATAGCTTCTTACAAATTCATCTTACACTCACCTATACAAAAACAATAGTTTAAAACATAATACTATCTTGCAAACCTACATAGGATAACCGATAACACTCCATTTTTTTTTTAAGTATAAATATTCATGAATAACCCTATCATATCTTTCTAAAAGAGTGCAAATAAGGTAGAGAATACACTGTAATCTGAATTTAATTTTCTTCCCAACAGTAATTAATAAAAAAGGAACTTTCAGTCCTACAATAGAAAAACTAAACTCAAATTTTCTCTTCCTTGTTTACAATACATTCCATTTAACAACACTCATATATGTATTTTTTTTTAAAGGTTTTGTAAGGTAAATATTTTACTTCCTACAACATATACAACGACATAAATTCTGGAACAGCTATATAAAAACATAACATTCCAAGAAAATTTACACAAGAACTCTTTAAACTCTCTCTTCTTTCTTTAGATACCACATAATTTATTTAGCATCTAATGCATATTTTGGAAGGGAACAATGCCAGAAAAATAAATTTAACTTCACATGCATTTCACAACTTCTCAACTCCACAAGAACAGGAAGAAACATAATTAAATAAAATAACAGAATGTTTACATTTCATTAAATATCACAGCTAACTCCATGGCAAATAATTTAACAATTTTTACAATAAGGCCACAATAGCCATGGCTCAAACAACCAATAAAAATACCACTAAATTAACCAAAATGAGCTCCACAACAACTCCATTTCTCCACTCAAAATCTGCAAATAAGACAATCAAAAGAAAACAATCTAGTCACTACCAAAAGCTCTCCTCCCTACCGTAGACCTGCAAGAGGGTCACCCTTGAGCTAGGAAGGTAGGGATTCACACAGGTGCATCATTCCACAACAAAACTAAAACACAACAAACATAAAAACAACCCATAGGTTAAACACAAACTCAACTCATAAAAATGAGTTGTTGAGGGTAGGGAATGGACCCCTCAACTTCAAAGGGCACCCAAATGATAAAATATCATGCTCATGGCCTCAAGCCAAATAAAATCTCCAAAAAAAACTACTCTCCACAAAAATCACAATAATCTCCATGGCACTCTTGCCATTCAATAAACTTCTCCACAAATAAAAGCCCTCAAGGCATAAATACATAATGTGGGAGAGACCTCAAGGAGGTTCCTTTCCCCTACCCATACAAGTTGAGCATTGCCTCCATTGGAGGTGCTCTCACCATAACTCCCATCCCAACAAAGCAATGCAAACAATAAAACAACCAAAACTATAACACAACACATTAATTAAGCAAGAGCGAGAAAACAAGTTTAAGAGGCCTACCTCAAGCCCTTATAATGGAAGCAAGTTGGTGAAGAGCTCCAAGCCTTCCCAAGCCTTCCAAT
Source organism: Cunninghamia lanceolata (assembly GCA_027924645.1). NCBI lineage: Eukaryota > Viridiplantae > Streptophyta > Pinopsida > Cupressales > Cupressaceae > Cunninghamia > Cunninghamia lanceolata. The sequence continues at coordinate 2,061,676 of BSBN01001310.1, forward strand.
CCTTCAAGAAAATTCCTCTAACTCTCCCAAAATCCTCCAAAATAGCAAGAAAATTAAAATTGCAAGAACCCCACACTCAACAAGAGGAGATAATATAGGCCATCAATTTGGCCTTGAGGAATGAGAAGGTGACACTTGTCACCTTCTCCTTCCTCCTCCCATGCCACTTGCAAGGGAGAGGAAGTGTGAGGATGACAAGTGTCATACTCTCATTCCCTCTCAATCCTCACCTTATCCACTTGTGCTCTCACACATGTGTGAGAGGACAAGTGGTGAGGTGACAATCCCACTCACACCTTCAAGAGGATAAGGGATGCCATATGGCATCCTCTCATTCTCTCAAGGAGCCATCTTCCTCCAAGATGCTCTCACACGTGTGTGAGAGTCTTGGGGGAAGCTCCCACACACTTGGGAGTCTTGGAGACCTCCCAAGTCTTCCTTGGGAAAGGGTTCCCAAACATTGGGAAGGGAGATGAGTCTTTCCCAAGGCATGACTCATCCCCCACTTCCCTTATTTCAAATTTTCGTCACTTTTACTAAACCATGGTTTAGAGTGACCAAATGTGAGTCAAATCTAGGGTTAGATAGTCCAAGTTGACCCTAGACTCATGGGTAACCACCTAGGGTAGCTTTATGGACTCTAGGGTTCACAAAGGGGGTTAAAAATCCACTTTTGAATGGCCCAGAATAAATAAATACCAAGTGGTGTAAATCAAGTAAAATTATACAACACTAATTATAAATTAAATAGACAAGGGGTACTAAGGCCAAAATAATAAAATTAAATCAAGTACTTAAATCAACATTGGAATTCAAACGTGATCCTTATCCCTCTTGGGAATGGATCGGTTTTACAGGGGATAACATAGTGTGAATTCTACCTCCAATTTCCCGTGGCTAGGGAATGTAAAACCTGCACATCTCGATCAAGTGTCAGTCCTGTCATGAAAGGTCATAGCCGAAGCAACTGGAATTAAATTCACGCAATCGAATGCAACAATAAACATCAATACATAAATCCAAATTAAACTGCATTATCCCATCACATGTCAATTAGTCCACATCACATAAATAACTAGAATCTTATCACAAAACATCATCAAATATATAACTCATATGTCGAATCACAAAAATAGCATCACTATGATCAAATCGAATCACATATGTCAAATCAATGTCCTATCATAATCAGGAGATAAAAACCAAGTCTGCATAACAAAACCATAGTCACTATAAATCTGATAATGTCATCAACTAAAATGCATATCGATCCAAACTAAGGGAGGTAAAAAAATAATCAGCCTCACAGCTTCACCAATCAGGTTACTATCCCCACTAAGTGATTTCAACAACTCTTCTTGAGCCTTTGCGTGAACAATTGAAGCCCACTTAAATTTCTATGTCTGAGACATTGTGTCCAGATTTATTTGGTCCTGTAGTAATTCTAGTTCATCCCAATCTTGTTTCTCCTTTTCAAGCACTTCTTTTGTTGAAGCAACAGTGTCTCTTGTCACCTTATCTTTACAAAGTGAGACTTTCTTTTTCTTTTCTCCTTCAATTGTGTCTTTTGTGATAGATGAGATCCTTATTCTTTTTCTGGGACTAGATACTGGTCTCTCCTCTTCTGATCTCTTGTCTTTCCTTTCTGGAGTGCTTGTGAACTTGGATCCTCCTGATTTGGTTTCTACCTTACTTAATTGTTCATCTGATGCTCTTTTTGACTATTCAGGTTCCATCAACATACTGGAAGATAATTCTACAAAAGTCCCGAATCTATCTTCTTTGGGATCAATAGGATTACTTAGTAGTATATTAGCTAACTCAGTTAGGACATCTTCTGCAACTTCATAACCTAGTGTAGGGACCCATACAGTTCTTGGTTCCACAAATTCCATAAAGCATTTATCTTTATCTACCATGAATACAATGTCCTTTTTATGCTTTATCACCACTTTTTTTGGTATCCGAAACCTTCTTACCATTTTCTGTTGAAAATCTCTAAAATAATTCCACAAGATTTTATTTTGCATATCAGTATTACCCAAACTTTGTAAATGATTTCTTATTTGAGCAGTTATAGGAATGTGGTCGAGCTAAATAACATTTCCTAGACTAGGTAGCTCTTTTAGGAAGTAAAAGAGTAAACATATAATTAGTGTTCCATATTTGAAAGGATGATTAGTTTCTTTTTCCCTTTTCAAATTCTCCATAAGTTCATTTCACAACAATTCACAAAGATCATAATCAATATTGTTTTTGATCATGTCATGCGCCATGTATATGGCTGATGCAGACACATAGTTTTCTTTGTTGGAGAAGTATATTTTGTATCCTATAATCATTGATGCAAATTTGACAGCCAGATCCCTGATGTCATTCGATGTAAGGTCATTCTTCTCAAGTTTGGCTCCTGTTAGCTACATTACCACATTGTTCTTCATTTTATTTATACCTGGAACCCTTTTGGAGGAGCTCATACCAGTTACTGCTTTAATGGCTTCTTTGGTTATCAAATAGGGTTCATCAAGCCATAAAAATTCATCATGAATTCTGCTTAGAACAAGCTTGACCCATGCATCAATCAGAATTGTGGGAAAGTCCAACCAGGTGTCAAATTTCTTTTCTCTTAGGACTTTGTAATCATCTTTTAGCACAATGTCAGCAGTAGTCAATTCATCCAAATATAGTTTTCTTAACTTCATATGATTATATTCTTCTAATCTGGTATGAATGTATGCCCTGATATCTTCCATATGCAAGACCCCATGTGGAGTAATTGAGAATGCCCCTAGTGGATCATTTTTTGGTAATTTGAAGAATTGTTTCTTAAACTATGGGCAAGACATTTTTCCTATCTCGATTACATGAGGAGTAAACATTTTTCCAGAATAGTTTAATTTTCACAGTAGGGTTTCAAGTTGCAAATACCTCTTTCACCGGAGTAGGGTTTCCTTGATCTGAAATTCTCTAAACCCTTCAAATCTTGGTTGTTGTGGCCCAAAGTCTATTATGATATCTTTGAATTCTTGATATCTTCAAGTGTAAAGTGATTTGAGATTAAACAAGTTTCCTTTTATCCTCTGCACGACGTGACCTAGATGTCATTAAATGTTTTTTTCCAAAAAGATGTTAAAACCTTTTGCTATAGAACACATACAATTAGGATTGCTCCGCAATATACCGCATTGACTCCTTTTCTTTTGGTTCTTCTTCTAATAGGTGTGTCGCATCATAGTCCATGATACATCTTTGTGCCAGATTCTAGCACCTAATTTCTAGTTGGGGGATTTGAATTTTCTACACTACTCCCCCTGAGTCAAAGTTCTCAATTTACTTCCTAGAGGAGGTATTTGCACCAGATACTGGTGCGGATTGATCTCTAACTTCAATTACTCCTTTCTTGATCCATAGCTTGTTCATTTATTTCTTGGTTTCAATCAGATCAACTTTTTCTTTTCCCTTGTCATTCCTCTGCCTTGTTTTCATTTCTTCAAAATAGTGATTTCTCTTCTCATTCCTACTTCTACAAAACCTTGCAACATGTCCAAATTTGTTGCAATTATAGCACACCGCATTCTTTTGACCTTGATTCCTTTCATTGATTAGCCATATGTCCAAATCTATTGCATGCAAAACACTTTCCATTGAATGATTGATTGTTCCTTGTATTTTGAAAGTTAGTTCTCACTAAGCTTCTGCATTCATTTGATCTGTGTCCAAATTTATAGTATACATTACATCTAATAGGTTCATGACTTACTTTACTTTTGTAGACAACAACTCTATGACCAATCCTATTGCAAGTGAAACATTTACCTTTGAATGACCGATCATTCCTTCCATTATTGAGACTTTTCTTGAACTGATTTCTACATTCATTCATTCTATGACCAATTTTCTTGCAATTGAAACACTGACCAGAGAATAATGGAGTCTTTTGATTTATTCTACTTCTACACTGAGTAGCCTTATGACCAAACTTATTGCATGAATTACAATAACCATTGAAAGATGGGTACCTTTGAGCATTTAGTTGTCTGATCAAAGGTCTTCTAGGCCTTCCTCTTTGATTTCTAAACTTGTCTTAGTGCTTATTTGCCTAGAGTTTGAACTTTCTCCTTTCTCCAATCCTAAGCCATGTTTGTCATCAACATTCTTTTTGCTAGCAATCATTTCATCAAGCTTGGCAGTACTTATCTTGATTTTTTCTTCAAAGCTTCTGGCCTTTTCCAGATCTATTTTAAACTTATAATCTCCTTTTCAAGTTTTGCACAGTCTTCTAATATGTTCTTCACAATCAAATTTAGATCATCTTCTGCTCTTGTTCTTTTTGCAACTTCTGCTTCCAAATCCTCTAGAGCTTCATTTGCTAATAGAAGTTGGTCACTAACTTCTTTATATTTGTATTTGAATTTTTTGACTTGCTCCTTCAGCTTTAAGATGAATTCATCTGCTTGTCGTAAGTTTTCTTTCAGATCCCTAACTTCTTCTTTAGAGTTTTCAAGATCCATAAGAGCTGCTTCTAGTTGGTTGCACCTTTCATAATTTCCATACCTTCTTGCTGCCATGATCACACTATCCTTGATCTTCCTCAAGTTGTTAAACTTCTTCCGAGGAACCTCGCTCTGATACCAATTGTTGATTGTCAAGAAAACTGAGAGGGGAGGTGAATCAATATTCTATAAATCTTTTCTTGAACTTTTACTTTTAACCATTTCAAAAGAATAATCAAATAGAAGCAAAATATACAACTAAACATCATCCACAAAAGCATGACACATAACACCAAGATTTACGTGGAAAACCCAAAAAGGGAAAAACCACAAAGAGGATTAGCTCTCATAAATATATTGCAATCTTTACAGAAATGTTGTTCAGCCTTGGTCACCCCATGGGCCTAGAACATGCTGGCTTACAACCATGAAGTACAACTAAGTTTAGCAGGCTCACTGCCTCAACCCTAAACCTAGCAAGATTATAATGAGGGCTATTAAACCCTAAGGGCTGTTAAACCCTACTGAAGGCTCACTACCAGCTTACTGCCTTGATGAAAAAAACTCACTTCCAAATAGATCACACATGACATCTAAATTTACTGCTTCAGCATCTGCCACTATGCTAGGGTGCAGTCATTTAACAACTGTATTCTAAATTCCAAGTCTTCATTGCTGCTTCTCTTTTAACTCTATTCTTCTATTCACATGCTTGCATCACACACACCTCCTCCACTTGCACACTCAACCAAATTTCATCACCTTTATATATCCACATCATGATTTACTTCATAATCAGGTCAGCATCCAAGAAGCAAAATGTGCACATAAAAAGATGTACCTTGTCACTCAATCCAATGCACTATGTGTTCCACGGACCCAAATCTTCTCCCAAGCATGTTCATATAGATCGGCTCTAATCGTAAAATTGCTTAAGTAAATCCTCCAAACATTAACTCTTCTCCGCACAATGATTTATCCCACCAGTCAGCCTGTTCCTCAAGAACATGCTTAACGACTTCATCTGCTGTCTTACAACTTCTATTGTTGATCACAAAACACTTCCAAAGTCATGTCAAGGACTCTTTACACATTCCCAATCTTACCCTCAAAACCACAAGTCATCATATCATCTTGCGGAGAAATACGAACCATCAAAACTCAGACTTTGTCTCTGTCAAACGCTGTCAAACACTATGCCAGTACTTAGCAGCTTTTAGCCATTCTTCTGATGAACTTCAAAACTCCCAACTCTGGAATAAGACACTTCATATAAGTGTTTACAACACCTTAGAACTGCATAACAAAATAAATATCTGTGGAGGAATGTGGACTACTTCACCATTCCTTGTTCATTGTTCCTACTATACCTTTGCTTACTCAGACTCAAACATTTCTCCAAGATGACTTTTGGAAGAGATCAGGACTTGACCTTTGAAGCATAACACTATCAGACAACTGAGAACATCATACCTGAACCGCATTTGCAAGTCTTCAATTGTGGAGGCATACTAGCTTGCTTACTGTCCTCTACTTTGCATGCTTTCCATACTTAGCCATTTTCTGACAACCGGACTTGGAATCAAATATATTCTTCCAGAGATATCTCTTCTTGTCATGGTGATAGGATCTTTGAGCTTTGTTGCCATCAATGAAAACATACAGATCCATACCGGAGCAGTGTCTCTAGCCAATAGATCTTACATGATATAATGAATATTTTACTAATGAGGGAAACAACTAAAATTTGAAAGTTAATTTGTTTTTTTTGTTCTTGAAATTTGCTTGAATCATTTTAAAGTTGGCAATACATATCTTTTGAGATTCACCCTCTAGAATTAAACTACAAGTGTCCATCCACGTTCATCAAACCATAGAAAATTTGAGAAGTAGGACCCATTATATTAATATATATAGAATTTATACGGTGGAAAGTTCTTTTAATAATATTAATATATATAATTTATCTTCATTATATAGTACTTTTTATACATAATTTTTTAGACTTCGTAATATAGACTATGAAACATTGAAATCTATATTATAGTTATATTTATTATTATTTATTATATTTTACATAATATACATTATTAAATATAAATGAAATCTAATACTAATATACATTTGTTATAGAAGACAAGTGGAAAGAAAAAAAGGAGGAGAGAAAGAGAGAGAACTCAGAAAACAAGGGAGAGAGAGAGAGAGAGATAGGTGTGACAAAGAGAGATAGGGGAAATAGAGAATGAGAAAAAGATATATGTATGTATGTATTATATTGAGAGAGAGAGGGAGAGAGATATAGAGATGTTGATACAGAGATAGAGAGAGGGAGGGATCAATAGAGATAGAGATAGAGGGAGACATATAGAGAGATAGAGAGGGAGAGATAGATATTACAGAGATAGGGAGAAGGAGAAATAGAGAGAGATGGAGAGGGATGCAGAGATAGAGAGGGATATATATATATCTCTTTGTCTCTCCCCCAGTCTCTATCTCTATGTCTCTCTCTCTCTCTCTCTCTTTCTATATCTAGCTCTCCCTCTCTCTAGGTATATCCCCCTCTCTCTATCCCTCTGTCTATCTCTATCTCTCTATTCCTCTTTATCTCTCTATGTTTCAATGTATTTCTCTCTCTCTCTCTCATGGAAGATTGGAACTAGAAGGTTGGATAAGTTATTAGATAAAGATTTCTTATAGGTTAATTTTGATAGTATTATATATATTATATTTATATTTAATAATTTATGTCATTACTTAGATAGAATATAATAATAAATATAGCTATACTAGAATTATAAATTTTATATATATAATAAATATAACTATAATATAGATCTTTAATCTACAAACATTAATCTAATTAAAAGAACTATGAGGCCATAAGTTAGAATTTCCTCTGAAATGCTTTGCACGACTTTCATTTCTGTGAATCCTTTGCTCGCCTCTGTTAAAAACATTGTCAGCTCTGGAGATGTCTTCCAAGTCGTGGAAGGATCTGGTTTCACCCCTAGACATGGGCCCTCAAACCTGTTCAATGTTGGCTTCAAAAATACTTTAATTTCGGATGCTAGGGCTTGCTCACACCCTACCCGCTATCAAAAATCCTCACCGTGGCAATAGGCTTCACACCTAGGCATCTGGGGTCTTGATCATGGAGATCCCAGTCAAGATGGAGCCACCGTATCTATTAGGGTTTCTACCCCAACACCAGAAACTTGTTCACCCAAGAATCGTCTAGCCTCTAAGGAGATTGATATGGATTTGGTGAAGGCCAATGGTGTGGTATCAATTAGGGTTCCATGAAACAATAATCAACCTACAAATTCCACAGGTTCACCTTTTGATTTGCCTATTATTGAAACTTGTATGGATGAGGAGGTTGCTAAGCGTGAAGAGTACCTAAAAGAGATTGTGCTAATATGCAAAATTTCCAAACTTTGGCCCAAACTGTGTGAGCTTCATGCTTGGATCGAAGAGCAATGGAGGAAATCAATGGAGGATGACATCTACATCTATCCATGTGCCAAAGGTTTCTTTATTCTAGAATTTGAATCGCTCAAAATCTATATGGATCTAGTTTTAAAATCTGGTGCTTCAATTTTTAAAGGCAATTTTCTCTGCTACAAACCCTGGGTCCCAACTTTTGATCTGTGAACTAATTCAATCTCCTCTGCTCTCCTCTGGGTGTGCTTGCCTTATTTTCCCTTGCAATTCTGGAAGATGAGCAGTCTCAAGGCCATTGGCAATGGAATTAGGAAATATTTTTCCACCTTCTCATGCATTCTTGTGGAAATGGATCTAACAAAGGATCTTCCTACTAAAATTTCTCTCAAGGTGGGTTGTAGGAGATGGCAGCAGCCTGTTAATTACAAAAAGATTAACTTTAGGTGTAGAAAATGCTTTTCCACTAGACATCATTTCTCCCAGTGTCTCAAAAAGAAGGGGTTAGATCTAGAAAGATAATGTTTGAGTGAGAAACCCACTTGGTGGAAAGGCACAGACCTTCATCACTATGTTGTGGCCCCAAAGGTGGTCTCCAATGGGTCCCCTAAAACTATGGTGTCCCCTCCTGTGGCTAAGAAGGGTACATTGGGTGCTAATCATGTGGCTATTTGTAATGCCCCTCACGTTTTGGCTTGTGTTAGATGTTATTTCTATTATTGCTTTCTGTCAGTTCTGGAACAGTTGATAGTTTTATATTGCATAATTACAGTTTCGAGATTTTTGGACTAGTATGTATTGGTTTATGCTCTCCTTAATCTTGATGGACCTTGTCGATGGAGGTATTGATGACATTATGATTATTTCAGTTTTGATGAGATGGATATGCTTAGTGATGGTTAGAAAATATCATGTTTATGCTGCTGATTATAGTCTTGTGTTGGAGCGGGGACGGTGTAGTACTGCTCGGATCGAGCACCCTACTACGCCGCGATTCTCTGTCTCGGTGTATGTGATATATATATATATTTACAATTATATAACCCATTGGTTTTCACGCAGGTTGCAGGTACCGGGCCTCGACTCCACCTGACTTAGCAGGTCTGAGCGGGCCCTACACCATGGATATTGTTGATGGAGATAACATGAGGTTTATTCCCTAGGTCAGTTTAACCTTCAGTTTGTTAGTCGTCATGTGGTTTGAATGTTACTGTCGAGTTTTGGGTAGTTAGCCCATCTGTATCTGGGTATTGCTTAATGAGGTAATGTGGTATTAAGAATATTTAACAGCTTGTCGAATACTATATTATTTTGCTTAATTGGAATATTATTTAAATAAATTCCAATATAGATTAAGTGGAATATGCTATGATTTAATCAGTATCTATGTCATAAGTTAATATGATTAATTAGTATATCGTGTCTTTGAAAAATAGTATTGGATGCTAGTTTAATGATTTTTGAATGATCATTTATTGTTGGATAGTTGTCAAGAAGCAGAAAAATTCTATGTTAAGTAAAAATTCAATTTCTCTTAATGAAGGGGATTGTGTCTCAGATTTGGGGGTTACTAGAATTAATGGTTGTTGTCTATTTTGGTCTCGGGAGGTTTTGGTGTGAGAGGGTTTTTATGTCTATGGTTATGTTTGTTCGGGAAGGGGGGGATGTTTCAAGGAAATATTTTGCAGAGAAAGGAAAAGAAATTCTAAAAGAAGATTCAATTCTGGAGCGTGAATTGTACGGGTATGTCTTGTGAATCTCTGTATATTCTTTGTCTTTGTTTGCTCTGAAGAATTAGAGTTCTTGTTGAATTCTTATTGATGGTTACTCCTGGCATAGAATCGACTTGTTAGTCGCCCTTGTTACGTTTGTAAACTCCTTGCTCTGGTTGGTTGCTTGTTGGAAGGATTGGTAAAATTTTAAATTCTTCAAGTAACCTTTTCAACCTCAACCTATTTATCTGATGGAACTACTGCAATTTTTGCCTGTAGATCAATTCTTGAACTTTTCTTATGATGACATTTTTCTCCTCTGACTTAATTAATGAGCTTGTAAATCCTTCCTACATTATTCTTCAAATTTCGTTCTCATTGTTCTATTATATCTTGCCCAACCATCAATTCCTATTTCAACCTCTTAGTGAAGGTCTCTGTAGCAGCCCACATCAATTTGTGAGGCACATGCAATCTCTATGACAGAGCTTACTTAGTCTCAATCAGAAATCAATGTAACTTTTGGAGGGAATCACGGCAGGGGCAAAATATTATGCACCTTCGGTTAAATCAAAACCAATTTCACTTACCTATTCTTTTAATCAAGTGATGAGAACCACTTAGTCCCTTGTGTCAACCGATTCCCTCATCAGTCTTTAGCTCTGTGTGTAATGTTTTGTTTTCCTGCATGTCAATCAATCAATGATCAGATGATGTAATATTTCTTTGGACTGGAGGTGAATCTCAGGGACTATCCTTATTGAGTGCTCTCCATCATATGCAAATTGGATTTCAATATTTTCCTTTCCAAATTTTTATCCTAATAACATTTTCTGAGTTTTTTTTTCTTGCGGATTGAGAGTTCATGGCAGAGCCTCTTCCTTGTAAGCTAGCAATCCATTCTCATTAGATTTTTTTTGGCCACTTTATGGCACGTCTTGGCAGGCTGTTCTCAACTGGCTACTCCTAAAACTTTATACCAAAAAGAAATCCAACTTTCAAACTACACTTTGGTCGATCCATAACATGGTTGATTAATGTTGATAAAATCTTTCCTACCCACTGCCGTATGGCCTCCCTTCTCTTGCATTTATCCCTGCTCTTTCTGAAATTTCTTCTACCTCTAGCCTCTTCCTCTTTGGCTCTGCAACATTGGAAGACTTGAGCCTTTCTCAAAGTAGATTTCTGCATCCTCTTCTTGGCCACCGTATGGCATCTCATCAGAAACTCAGTCGCTTGCAATAAATTAATCCTCATTCTCTTGTGGTGATTGACAGAAAATTTCAGTATGTTTTTTTTTGTTAACATGCTTCTTTAGATCCTTTGGTTATTGTGTTTTTTTTTTTTTTCCTTATGAAAAGAATATTTAGAAAGTGTATAAATAATTACTCTTGCTTCTGCATGGCATTGAGTGTATGTTCAGAAAGAAAAAAAAAGAAAATAAAAGAAAAAAAAAGAAAACCGTTTATTTCTGATCATTACGTAGGAATAGAAGGAAACTTGTTTTTTAGAAACAAAGACATGACTAGAACTCTAAAATTAAATAGATCAGATATGGGAGACTACTTAGAAATCTATGTTTTTTTTAAAAAAAGAAACTAAAGCTTCTTACTTTAGAACCGTGAGCCTCTTCCTTATATTTTTTTTATTTCATAAAATTTTATCTTATTATTTAAGGGAAGTATAAATGGTTTTAAATAAAGAAAGAAAAGTATATATATTTTCTTATACTAGAATGATTTTATTTTTTTTTTATTTTTTTAGGAATATTTAAGAATTTTCCCTATTTATATTATATATGGATTTATTTATTTTTAGATAGAATGTGAAATATCTTGGAAATATGAATGAAAATTTATTTTGTATTATTTTACAATTATGGAATGCCGTGTTAACAACTATCATTTTGGGATAGGTATGTTTTTTAGATTATGTATCTATTTGTTATTAAATGACGGTTGTTAATTTGTTTATGGAATCCTCTACTCACTAGGGTAGAAATATTATTATGTCATAGGGTAATTGTGCTATTGGGATATCAACACTAGTGTCTAAATTTATTAGAATTTGATTTTTGAAATAATGTTTATTTTAGTTGGAAATTGAGCGTTGTTTTTCTTTTTCTTCTCTTCTTGAAGAATGATAAGACATAAACAAGATTCTTAGAGATGGAATTATGATTAATGATAGTGAATTCCTTGATAGGTTTCCTAGGAATGTTGATCTATAGATAACTCTCATAGGGTACAATTTAGTCGAGTGCAAGAGTATTTGTATACAAAAGATCAAGTATGCTATGATGAATTAATGTTTTGTTTTAAATATAGAGTCATACTTATGAAGGGAATGGAAGTTGTTTGCCAATAAATTCGATAGGAATGATGTTACTCTTGGAAGTAGTTTTTAACTAGAGTTTGTATAGAATAGTATTACATTGTGATCTAGATTAGCGTTCATGATTACATCTTAGTGTAGTGGTGAATAGGGTTCATATGATTCCAATTGTCTTATATCTTTGAGTAAAATCTATAAGTGAATCCTTGGATGACTATGAAGCAAAAAGAAGATTATCGTTTCTTGAAAATCAATGTGGGGTACTTGTTATTAAATCATGTGTAAAGGTCTGCGGTTATAGTTTAAATGTAATTATCTCTTTTACATGGAAGTGATAACTCTTTGGGTATAGCTTGTATTATTGTAATTATCCTTGTTGGGTTATGATTTTATTATGTTAACCTTGTCTGGTGATGGTGGGAAGTTACCCTTGGAACTAATCAGGTATTCTTGTCAGCTTGTATTGAGAATGTTTTGAGTATTCACCCCCTTGTCGATCTTTGCATTATATCATGGTCGTGGAACCTAGTTTCCCGAAGGGGAAAGGTGATGTAGTAACCGGGTGAAGAACTTACTCACCGACTCCAGAGGTCTTACTTTTTGGTCTTTGGCATTGGTTCTTGTGTCTCATTGTTTTATGAGGTATGGTTGAGCTTGAGTAGGGCAATGGGAATTGTGTGTTGTGGCTAGTGATTGGATCTTGTGATAATCAGAATTGTTATGTAACCATTATCCTTGCATGTTGTGGGTTGACTGTTTGGTCAGAGAACGCTAAGGGAGTGGCTTCCATGGTGGGGGCCGGCGCCTAGCAAGAGGTCGCCTGGGGTAACCCCATGGAAGTGGGTAAACAAGTGGAAACCTAATAATGTATCTAGGAGGGGTTGGGTAGTAATACACTTAACAAGATAATTAATGTGACCTCACCCACACCTTGAGTGCTCTCATAGGCTAAGGGTGGGAGGAGAAGGCCTGGTTGGCAAGGCCGACCTCCTCGTCTCCATGAGAGGACATGTCGGCTCCGCATGTGTCACCCTATGGGGCCGGCACCTAGAGAGAGGCTGCCAGGGTAACCATAGATGGGGGGCCGGCTTCTGGTGAGAGATAGCCTGGGTAACCCATGCTAGGGCCATGCGATGACACTCTCCTTACGCGGTTCAGTATTTTCTCTTCATACTTGTTGGTACCCTCTGGAGTGTGATCTTGTTTTCATGTCTGATCTAGTCTGATGTTTTGATCTGTCTTGATGAGTACTGTCGGTCTTGTGCAATCTGTACATCATGTTTGTTTTCTTGGAGTCTGGTTGGTAGTTGTGTTCTTGACTGCAGCCTTGACCTAGTGGTAATCCTCTTGTTATCTCCTAGCTCGGTGGGGTGGACCTCAGGGTTCCACACGGTTGGGAGGTAGAGCTATCCATTGGTTCTCTTGGAGATTCAGTTTGAGCTTTGTGCAGAGTTGTTCCAGTTTTGGGGTGGCTTTCATTCTTCAGCAGTGTTGTATATCTTTCTTATGTACTATTTGTAAATCGACAAGATCGATCTCGAAATCATGTATTCTTGCAATCTTGTATTCTTGCAATCTTGTATCCTTATAATCTTGTAATCTTGTAATCATGTAATTTGGAACTGGGGCTATGTAATCAAATTATATTGTTGTTGATAAAGTTATTGGGTTATTTAATTCAATAGTTAATGTTTATCACTCTTATGGTTTAACTTATTTTCTAATGCAGTTATGTTGCCCTAGGGTGGTTAGAGGTGCACTTTCTTCATGTTGTGTTTTATGATATCCTTGGATATAGTTGTTGCACTTTATTACCTTCAAAAAAAAAAAATTATTCTATAATTTTGCACTTGTTAGCCTTTCACTCTAGGGTTGCATGACGGGGCATTACACTATTTCTAGGTTTGTTTCTCCAATGTGCTCCTTTGATGTGAGGGATCCTTCGAATGCTAAAGTTAAGTAGAATCTAGTAGCTACGTAGGATGTTGATGATGTGGCAATTTCTAGGTCTACGTCTCCAATGTGCACCTCTGAAGTGATGGTTCTTATAAGTGTTGAAATTAAGCAAGATCTTGCCACGAAGACATCATTGACAATATGGAGAAATCTATGGAGGAGTTTCTTCACACCTCCTCTCAGCCTGAACAAGAAATGGACTGAAGTTAAAATAGAAAAACTTCCTCCTGGAAAAGGGGAAAACATCAAATGTCTCTAAGATCATCCAAGAAAGGGATTGTCCGTTAGGGTAGTGAAACATAATCCGTCTAGGAGGGTTGTTTTATTTCAATTTTGGCACCCCTGGGCTCTTAGGGCATGCAGTTCTTAAATGATTTTTGGGGGCGTGGTTCCCTTAACTGCATTTAAAAAATGGGAGTTGTCTCCTTTGACAGTGCTTACTTACCAAAAAAAAATATAACTATATGGAATATAGATTTCAATGTCTAATAGCCTATATTATGAAGTCTCAAAAATTATGTATAAAAAATTCTAATAAAGAAGATAAATTAATTTTCACTTATTCATATTTTTGTCAAATTAATTTGCATGCAAATAAAAATATAATTTTAAAATATTATATATTTATACATATATTATATTAAAAAATAAAAAATATAATACTTGATACGTAATTACAAATTGTATATTAAAATTTATAAACGATTATAATTGACATGATATTTGTCTTACCTTTGATGGTAAGTACAAGAAATTATAATTTATGTCACATGGTGATGTGTTCCATTGTCCTCTTATCCTAGCCTTAAGTTTTAACATTATTCAATTTTAATAATTATATATGTAAGTTAAATTACTTTTATATATTAATATTATTAAAATTTTTTTTGAAACATATTATGATTTGATAGGTCCTACTTCTCAAAATTTCCCACTATTGACGGAATAAGGATAGATGGCTATACTCTTGAAATCTACGTATTGCCAACACAAACCTCTGGAATCAACGGGGAGCTGTTAGATTTTTTTAAATCAACGATTGAGATTTGAGAACTAATATAAAAAAAACATTCCAAACATATAATTATTTGATGAATAACTTTCTAATTCTAAACCTCTAGAATCAATTGGGAGCCATTAGATTGAGTTAGATCAACGCTTGATATTTGAGAACCAATATCAAAATTTTAAACATACTAGAGAGAGAGAGAGAGAGAGAGAGAGAGAGAGAGAGAGAGAGAGAGAGAGAGAGAGAGAGAGAGGAGAGAGAGAGGAGAGAGAGAGAGAGAGGAGAGGAGAGAGAGAGAGAGAGAGAGAGAGAGGAGAGAGAGAGAGGAGAGAGAGAGAGAGAGAGGAGAGAGAGAGAGAGAGAGAGGAGAGGAGAGAGAGAGAGAGAGAGAGAGAGAGAGAGAGAGAGAGAGAGAGAGAGAGAGAGAGAGAGAGAGAGAGAGAGAGAGAGAGAGAGAGAGAGAGAGAGAGAATTCATGTGTTCTCTATAACTACTATCACATTAACATATAATATATATCAAAATTTTAAACATACAAAACTTTTCTCTATGAAGTCATAGAAGTCTTTATTGATGACTTTTGTCCTCCAAAATTATTTTGGTCCCTCTATTCCATGTTGTTGAACAAATATTTAAATATACTCCATAAGAAACCTATTATTAGGCAATTTGTGCATGACAAATTTGATTATGTGGTCATCCACAATGTCAACAAATGATTTTTCATAGAACTTTGCATTATATTAGAAGAAACCACTCAGTGTGGGTAACAAGGAGACCAATAAAGTAGAATTAAATTGTTTTTTTGCATGTCATTGTCAATAGTGTTATAGTAGTAATTCGATGTGTCGATTCCAATTTTAAGTTTCTCATACATAGAATTATCTTTATGAAATTCAGCTCACCATCCATAGTATTATGCATCATTTGTAAAACTCAAAACTGTCATTTCTTAACATAATACGTTTGAGTTGACAAGGGATTGCATTTATTCATTCTAAGAAGCTAAAAGAAATAAAAATCTACATAGTCATACACAAATAAATTATCTATCATATTGAGAAGTCGAGAGAAATAACATCCTGCATAGTTATACTCAATTTTTATACAAATTTTTTTATTAAAAAATAAAATTTACTTGATAACTCACCTTATACATATAGCTGCCATAATGAATGCCATCATTATAACTTTCAGACTTTCTCTTGACTCTCCTATTATCTAATGCTCAATAATGCAATACTAAAGTAACTGAACCTAAGTCATAAGTTTTTTTTTTTCTATATTTCTGAATACTAAGGCAAGTGCCAATTATATGTATTACAACTAAAAAATAAATAGTAATAAAGTGTCAAGGAAATTGAATGATGCCATACAACTTCATTAAATTGACTCCACTGGTGTCACTAAATTCTAATAAAATATTTAATGGTCATTGGCTAAATTTAGAGGTTTCTATTCCCAATATCTTTCAAAAGATTAAGGTATCACCACTAAAGATATAAAATATTCCTTCCCTACCCACCTTATATTCTAATGTCTTTCATTGTCATAAATGGTCTTTCCTTGGATGTCTCTTGAACAATCAAGATCGAGATTTGATGTAATTTTCTAGCTAGAAGCTCTACACCTTTTTTAGGAACTTTAAGTTCAAATTTTGGTGTCTCAGAACTTTGGCCTAGAATAGAACTTAAGTTGTTGATGTATGTTCATCAAATATCAAACAATTCAATCTTTATAAAGCTAAAAATTTACCAAATAACTTAATCATTATCATTTAACATATAATATTTTCACCAACCACATTATGGATTTTTTCTAAATTATCGACAAATTCACCAAGTAATTAATTTTATATTTTGAATATATCTATAATTTGTCACCTAACTTGATTTTTTTGATATATTTATAATTTGCCAACAAATTTTTTTACTTCAAAAACATCTATAACTTACTAGCAAAAACCAACAATGTGAACAAATTTGAAAAAATTAACCACATAATTTGTTTTCCCAAAATAGGCATACATTTGCCAAAAAAATTATTACCTCAGGATAGAATTTTTAAGATTTTATATCTTTTTTTTAGGGGATTGTCTTAAAGTTATCACTGGCCCATAGAAATAATTTATCATTCAAAATTGTGAGCAAGTTTTCTAAACTATCAAAAGTTGAAGATCTAGTATGTGAGCTGCACTCCTACTTTTGTAAGTTCCAAATAATTTTTAGAATTTGAATAATTTGTTGAGTGAATAACCATAGGAAACAAGCTTCTCAAGGATGCTGATACTAGATGGATCTTTTTTCATAGGTCAATGCAAAGAGTTTTTATATAATATCAATCTTTGATTATATTAATGTATGAACATCGCTTCATAGTAGACAAATCTCATAACCTCTTATTAGGTTAAGTGACATAGAGATAATTCTAACTTTATGTGGTATTCTCCCCATGCTAGAGGAAATGAACATTATTGTGAAAACATCCCAAGGAAAAACTATGTATATTTCATAAATAAAAGCTTTGTAAAATGATATATGCATGATTGTCGATAATTTATATCTATCAAAGAAATCATTCATAAGTTCAAAATTTAATAGTTGGCACACAAATGAAAAATGTGGACAATATTGCTAATTTTTTATAGTTTAATACAAGTGAGGAGTTATGTAGTGCCCCTCCATTCTCATCTTGGATGTGCAGATAGTTTGGCTAAGGAGCATGAAGATGAAGGTAAAATAATAGGAATACTTAGGTATGTTAGACAATTGATGTTGTACATTATATGATGTTGGTAGATGCTACATTCATGTTGGTGACATTCCTAATTATCCTCATGTGTGGTTTCAGATGACAGTTAGCATGTTTTATTGATAAGCCTTGTTGCGACACTGATAATTCATATGCTCTGACATTGTTTTACATTCAGGTGATTATGATGTTGATCTTACTATGATTGTCATAAGTTAGAATTGATTTTTATGCAACTAATTTTTTATTATAGGATGATCTGATTATTGTGTGGTGTGAAAAGAGACAATGTCATACCACTCATTCTTGAGCATCCAATGACATTGCGATTCTCTTTCACTCCGTGACCATTTGATATTGATTATACTTGTGCATAGACCGTGTTGTGTGCTGCAGGTTGTAGGTATCAGGCATCGACTCCACCTGAATTGATAGGTCTAAGCGTGCCTTAAAACTAATGGAACTATTAAATGGAGATAGCATATGGTCCCCTAGTTAGCCATCATCCTTGAAAAGGATGAGTATCTAGTTTTGCACCCATTCAGTGTTGTTTGTATGGGCATGATAGTCAATCGCTGTCGTTGTGGTCATGCTTTTCGATCGTACATAGTGTTAGGTATTGTTTGGCATTTGGGTTATTTTATTTGGAATTGTTTGATTAATGCTTTGGTTAATTGTTGCATTAAAATAAAATTAGTAAGTTAAGAAGGCACTTTTGATAAATAAATAAATATAGATGTTTTTATGTAAATTTAAGTTTATGGGAAATTCTATTATATTATATTTTATGGTCAACAAATAATAATAATTATAATGAGGAAAAATAAAGTATTATTAAAATAGGAATATAATTGATAAAATTAAAATGAAAATATTTTATAAACAAGTAAATGTTTTGTTAGTGGCAATAAAAGTAAATTTATAATATTTATGAGTTGTCATAAAAACTTATATATATAGCAAATTCTAAAATAATAAAAATCAGAGAGAGATTATTGTCTTGTTAAAATAGCATGTTGTAAGAAAGTATTAAAGGTAGAATTTATTTCCATTATAGAGGGAATCTTAGAAATAATTGCTTCTTTTGAGTAAGAGACTAATTTTAGTAAGTAGAAAGAAATTACTTTTTTGAGAGGAAGTAATAAAGGCGGAATTTATTGCCTTTAATAAGGAGAATCTTTTGGAAGAAATTATGGGGGTGGTTATGCATGCTCAACTTTATTTTGAAATCTAAAGATATAATTTGGGGAAGGAGCGTGCATTTAAAAGAGGAGAGTATGTTTTATGTTTTCATGATCTCTCTCTCTCAGGAAGTTTTCATTTTTCTTTTGGCACCATAAACCATAGCTTCCAGAAAAAAAGACTTGGGGGAAAATGGATGCGAGCTAGAAAATTTTGTGAAGATGTGATAGAAGTAATATTCTAGGTATGGACTGAGATATGAAACTGGTTTATTGTTGCATTAGATTTAGTGAAATGAATTTGTAATATGCAAGCTTTATATTATTCTATGAATTCTCTTCTATATATTCTGAACTCAGTTTGTTGTGTTAGCCATAACTTTATTTTTACAAACTGAGTTCCTCTATAATTTTTATATATGGTGCATGACCTAGTTATCTAAATCATATCCGAAAATCAGCCTTACCTAGTTTGTCGCTTTAGAGATATGAATATTTTGTTACTGTCTGTCTCTCACCCATTTCGTCTCTGTTTTAACAATCTATTGCGTTAGCCATAACTTTATTTTTACGAATTGGGTTCCTCTAGAACTTTTATATATGGTGCATGACCTAGTTATCTAAATCATATCCAAAAATCATCCTTACTGAGTTTGTCATTTTGGAAATATGAATATTTTGTGTCTGTTTGTCTCTCACCCATTTCATCTCTGTTTTAACAATCTTTTGCGTTAGGCATAACTTTAGTTTTACAAACTGGGTTCCTCTAGAATTTTTATATGTGGTACATGGCCTAGTTATCTAAATCATATCCAAAAATCAGTCTTACCCAATTTGTCATCTTAGAGATATGAATATTTTGTGACTGTCTACCTCTGACCCATTTTGTCTTTGTTAAAACAGTTAGTTGCATCACCAATAACTCTATATTGTCGAACTAGGTTTCACTAAAATTTTTATATAAAATTTAAACTCTTACCTATGAAAATCATATCCAAAAATTAGCATTACCCAGATTGCAAATTCAGAGATATGTATCAATTAGTGACAAACTTTCCTATTCCATCTTGGTTGTTATTAAATCTACAAATCCATTCTATTTGTATCCTGCAATCATTTCGATCCAAGTGATGACACCTCTTTGAGACGACTGTCAAACAGTTCACATTCCTTGTCTATGCCTCAGTCTTTTGCATAACCGTCTACCAAAGTATTTTCAACTATATAAGTTATCACTTGCATATTAGTGGCATTGACTTATAAAAAATTGTCAATGGTTGTTCATTTAATGAAGAGTTGAAAGCTTTATCTTGATCTCTTTCTAATATGAATTGAAGTAAGTTTAGAAGGACATAAAACCTTTATTAGAAGTTTTATCTGTTTGACATTAAAGATATTGGTTATATTTTCTAATTTAATTGTATCTTCGAATCTGAATTTTAGGATGTGTTTTGAAAAGTTTTGTAAATAGTATAGAAATGTGTTATTGTATCAATAACTAGGATCCATATTTATATTTCAATATAGTATCGAGATTTAGAAGAATATTATAGAAAAGATCATTGTTAGACATTATCTATATTGTGTGTGTAATTATCTTAAATTTATGGATGAGTGAGTCTACTTTTAGATCATGATTGGAGGAGATAATTGGTTTGACAAGTATGTCTTGGTTAGAGTCCCTTCTTAGGATCCTCTTAAGTTAAACTATTTAATTAGTTTTTTTTACATATTATTTTGATTGGTCTAATAATTGCAAAGTCTTTGATAAGGACCATACAGGTAAGTATCAAGTAGATACCTTAATTATTTTTTTTGATAATTTAATAGCTGGTAAGGGCCAGCACCCATTGTATTATATCAAGTAGATACCTTAATTATTATATAATACCTTAGGGACACCTTTGATAACCTTTAGAATGGCTAGACCATTGATTTTTATTCTAATTGTAAACCTTGTAGTTAGTTTCATAAAGGTTTGTGATATTATCTCATGGCATTAACGTAGTAGACGTAGTATTAGTACTAGTTTATGAGTAATGCTTATGATTGTTTGTTATGTATAGCAATGAATGAAGTTACTTTGAAACTAAGTACATAGATTTAGGTATAATTAGGTTGGAGATGGTGTTAAATGATTTGATAAGGAATCAAATCTTTACACTTCTTTTGGGTTATTTATTGAGATTAATGTTTAGATAGAAAGTAATTACTTTGGGACTTTAGATAAACATGAAATGAAACTAGTTCTCAATAATGAATTAATGTTTTGAGTAAAGGTGCTAACTCTTTGTTATAAGTGATTCAGGTCTTGGTGAATTGATATTTTGCATTCATAATGAAGTTCACATATATGTATCAAATTCGATATGATTAATTATATTGTTGTTATCTTTTAACAAAGGTTAGATAAATCCCTAACATTTAGGTTATGTTTATATCTTACATAGATACTAGGATTAGTATAATATTTGAGTCTAAAAAGTAGAGAGAATGTTTTGTTGATTTATGGGTAGCTTATGATTAATGTTAGATTCTTAAAAACCCATATTTAGGGCATCATATCATATGTTGCATTTGTGGTAATATAATTGAAATATTGTTGAAGGATCTTAGTTTATGATGTACATTTGAGAGTGGATGTGATGTGAGACCATTGTATTTTAGTGGTGTCAAGTGTTTGTGTCATGGGAAGTTGATTCCAGGGGCCTAAGATGTTATGTTTTAAGTTCATGCAACTATGTTGTTAGGTGTCTTGAGATAATGATGTCTCTTTTTTATGTATGTGGGTTTTGGTAAATAATAATTTGAAATGATGTACATTCTATGTTGTAAATGTATCATGATGAGGTAATAATCCCCTTTAAGGATTTATTGATATCAAACTTGTGTTAAGTATTGTGTTTGATAATGGGGAGATCTTGGTAATCGTAAAGAGGAAGTATTTTGTTTATGGTTGATATTTGGGAGCAAGATGGCCCATGCCTTGCTCTGGATATGTGTTGTTTATGTGTTGTTGTGATTGTTTCAACTAGAAGTTTTGGGACAATGATTTAAGAGTTTGTCCTTGTGATTATGTTTTGTATGCAAGAAGGTAAATGCCTTACATTGTTTATGTATACTAGTCGTTATGATGGTAATTGTCTTGCTTGATGGATAGGGTTTTCTAGATGCAGGTAGGGGAGTGGCTTTCAATGTGGGGCCGGTGCTCAAAGTGGCTTGCAAGGGTAACCCATTGGAAGTTGTTAATCCAGTGATAACTTAATAATAAATTTAGAGGGTTGGGTAGTTTTCACACTAATTAAGATAATTGGATGCCTCACCCATGCCTGTAGTGATCATTCAGGCTAAGGATGGGATGAGAAGGTCATGGTTGGCAAAATTTACTTCCTTGTCCTCACGAAAGGAATGTTGGTTCCACATGTGTCACCCTATGGGGCTGGAGTCTAGTGAGAGACTGTCAAGGTAACCATAGATGGGGGCTAGCGTTTAGTGAGAGATTGTCAAGGTAACCCATGTCAGGGCCATGCGATGACACTCTTCCCTACTGCAACCTAGAATTCCCTAATTGTGTTTTCCCCTTTCATGTGTGATTGCCTCTGGAAGTGATGTTTAAGTTTCTTGTCATGTCTTTGTTGACCAGTGTTGTATTTGAGTCATGTGTAGTCCTTGCTCCTGTTAGCCTATTATCTTCTTGGCTATTTGCTTAGTGGGACCTTATTGTTATCTCCTAGCACAGGGGGTAGACCTTAGGGTTCCACATGGTCGGGTGGTTGTGCTTTTATCTCCATTGGTTCCCCTTGTTGTTGTTCGTGTGTGAGAAGGATGTACCTTATTTGGTAGATTTTAGATCTTGTTCTAGCTTGAGGAGACAAAAACTTATGTTCATGTTCCAGTTTTGTATATCAGTAGAATCATGTACTATTATCTTGATGTATGTACTCCAATGTAATCAAGAAAGCGATATTGTAAGCAATGTAATGGTGTACCCTCATGTAAAGGGAAATGTATATGTACTTGTAATCCTTTATACATGACCTTAATGATTACTTATATGATGTTATAATATGGAAATGTGTGTCTGTTCAATTGATGCAATTAGATTTAGAATGAACTATGGTTGTTAGTTAATTCATAATGTTGGTTAGATCTTGTTAATAGTTTGTTAGTAATGTAGCCGTGGAACCTTAGAGGATAGGTTTAACTTGATGTTATGAATAAATATGATTTACATTTCTTTGTTATTTCTTTCCTCAAAAAAAATATTATCCTTTTTGTATATCATAGTTGAGCTGTTCTCTGGAGTTTCCTAGCGGGGCGTTACAAGTTATGTGTCATATTGTGGGGATATAAGATACCAATGCACTATTTTCCAAGGTCAGGTGCACTATCAAACAAGTACCTATTACAAGGGAATCTGTTGATAATATTGTTAAATCTATAAGTACTACTTTAAATGATATTGTGAGATCTCTTTCCTTAGATATTAGAGAGTAATTCCCTTCCATTGAACTACCTGAAGCCATGTCTATTGTATATCCACAGTATTAGAATAATTTCCAACTGTCTAGATTTTATAACCAGATAAAGATATTAGCCAAATAGTTCTCTAGAAGTTTAGAATTGAAAGGACAGTATATAGAAGGAATTATAAATAAATCTAAGCTTATAGAGAAATCAACCCATTTTGCAAGATTAATGATAGAACAATGTAAACTCATGGAGAGTCCCTTCCAAGATGGGTTAATAACAAATCTTAGGGCAACCTTAAGTCAAATTTAAATATTATGTGATTCAATATCAAAATATTTCAAACTTGTTGTTCTATGTCAAACCATGATATTAGGGTCAGTGGTGGATGAGAGAGTTTTTAGTGCATTAGGATTCTTGAAATCAAAGATAAGAAACAAACTTGACAAGCATTTATAAAATGCTTGATTGTGTATACAACTAGATATGTTGTCCAAAGTTGTCCTTTTGAAATGGCATTAGGAATATAAAGTTCCACATGTAAAAGAAAAGGGTTGTGCAACACTTTGAATAATACTAGTACATCCATCACAATGAATAACACATATAGTGTCACTAATGAGATGTAGCTAAGTGTAAGTATGCATATCAAGATTGAGATGGCTCTCATAGTTAGAGTGAGCATATGATTTAGCAATTGGAAGAGATTTATTAGGTATTTATAGTGTATTCCATATTCCAAATTGTTCTTGATTATAATTTTTTGTCTACTAGTTGGACAATGGACATACTAATACACTTTTTTTTAATTTAAACATTTTCAAATTTGATTTAATTTGTTCTTGTGATCTTGTAATGTTTATTTGGTGGTTATTATAGAAAAATAATATTTTTATAAATAGAGTAGCCTCAAAACATGGTGTATGATGGTTGCATGACAATGTTAAAATCAATTTATTCATTAGTAGTACTCTACTAGATTTGACAAACCAATTAAAATACAAATTATTCTTGATTGATAAGATGCCACATGTCAAAGACTAATGATAAATCTTTTCAAAGAGATCCTCTTTGGATTTGATTTAGTAATTTGTTTTCTTAAAACTATTTAGTGTGTTGTTCTTCTTATGATTGAACTTTGTGTTTTTATTTTTAACATCTCGCATTGAAAATAAATCCTATAGAAGATTTATTTTTATTTCAAAAATAGAATAAAACAAGCATAAATTTAGGTTCTAGAAGGAATGGGAATACAAGAAATTCATGAGGGCAACACTAGATACAATATAATTTTTATATTGGTGTAATGTTGAAAATTACATACCCTGTAATCATTGCATTATGTTTTACATTTGCTTTGGTGTCCACTCCCTTAGCATGTTTTAGCATACACCAAGCTAATGATTCCATCCTTCTTTCTGTTACCAAATTACCAAAATTCTTATCATATTCTATTATTTCTTGTTGTCACTTAGTTATTTGACTTTGTTTTTGACATTTTCTCTAGGACAATAGTGTAGGCACATAGACATCTGCATGGGCACACTAGCATCCTACAAGTTTTAAAATTTTAAAACATTGGTTTCCCACACAAATTATTGTTGGACCTATTGCAACACCTCTCTATCTTAAAATACCTCTATAAATATGAATCTAAGCTCCCCTCTCCCTCTCTAACCTCTTGGAATCTCAATTTTAAATTCTAATTGATTCATGCATGCATTTTTTTCTCCTTCCTCCTCTTGTTAGTTTTTCCCCTTGATTGTAGCTTGTTTTAAGTTATACTAGACGTTCTTCTACTAAAGCTCTTAGTCTTTAACACCATGCATTGCTCTTGGTCTTCAATATAATCTCTTCTTTTTATTTTACTAATTGTTGTTTTATCAATCTCTAACAAATATCAGTGTAATCTTGATGTAGGAGCATCCGGGTGAATGAGCTATCCTGCATCAACCAAAAAGATTTAACATTTTAGTTTTGGTTTTGTTGGTTTAGTTTGTTTGATGTTCTCTCTGAGACAGGAAAAGTTAATGTAACTTTGGGAGGTGATAGAGACAAAAATTTGGTTGGTTACAAAATCCTCCTCTTGTGTGTGCCCATAGAGGTGACTCAAACAGGGATCCTACCAATACGATGTCAAAGTCTCTTGAATTATTCCAAAGGCTAAAACTTCTGAAGCAACAGAGTAACAAATAATACTGAAATGGTTTGCTACTTTTGGAGCTGTCTCCTCTTAAAATTTAAATGATACAAATATGCACTTAACCACCAAATTGCAACATAATGGAAAATTAGAGAAAATAATCTTGTGTCCTCTGTTATTCCAATGAAAAACAAGGGAGCGAGAATATTATGGTATTTGGGATGGAATTGTTGAGTGTGTTCTTAGTAGATGGCTGCATATCAATTAGTCGTTCATTCTCAAGTTGATTATAAGGAAATCGATGTGTCTTGTGATGGTGTGTTGATGGAAATAGCATTGTCTATGTTCTTGTGTGGAACAAGAATGTACTAACATAAAATACCTTCTACCAGTTCAATAACTCAAATTGTCCAAGTTTTTGTTGCAACCAAATATCATGTTGAAACTCATGAGTTATATTTCAGTGATTTGAATTGGAGAAAAACCCATGATTGGGGTGATTTGCAAATGGTGGCACTCATATATTTGGTTTTATTACAAAGACAAAGGACCCTGTGCATGCATGGAAAATAGTTTTGTGTTGGCTGCGAATTGAAAGTTATTAAAATAATAAACTCTTAACTCTTATTGCATCCCTAGCATCGCTTCATTTGTTTATGTATGCCATATAAAATAACAACCAAGAGGAAGTAAAGGGATTCATTTTATTTGAACTTATCTGATGTTGAAAGGTCACCTCATCTTCCATTCATATCCAGAATGAAAATTAAAAACATATTGAATTTTAAAGGGTGTGGGAATTAGCACCATTTTGCCTTTTCTTTGGTGGGAGTATAAAAACAAAAAGGTAGGGTGGATGTGAAGGGAGAGGTAGTGGCCAAGGGAGTAAGATAAAACAACAAAGAAAGAAAACAAAAAGGAATATAGAGGGACGTGATGATAGGGTCAACCTCTGGGAACAAAGAACAGAGGATTCAAGTTAAAAAAACACACTGAGAACATTGCTGGGGAAAAAGAGAAGGATCGACCTTGGAGGGGATCAATTGGCTTCTAGTAGAAAGTGTGTGGTTGTAAGGAAAAGAGGACGTTGTGGGAAAAGGAGGTGTGGTGTGGATTAGGAAAGAAAAAAATGGAAAAGATATACATAAAACAAAGATGAAACCAGAGGGTAATCGCTATCAGAAATAACAAAAAGGAAGTATAGAGAGGCCAGTGAAGGCCAAAGTTATACATTTTATAGTTTGTATCTGACATTGTTCCCTGATTTAAATAAAATGGTAGTCTAGTTCTGTTGCAATCAGATATTGTATCAGGCAGAGTGTTTTCTGTGATTGTTCTTGTGTTTAAGAGTGTTTGTATTTGGCAGAAGGGTTTGTTCTTCGTCATATGGTATTAGAGCAGGAAGATCCTGAGTGTGCAGAGTATGCACCAAGACCTGTGGGAGAGTAAAGTGGTTGTGGAGAGCTCGTGTGAGGATTGTTGTAGGTAGGGAAGCCCAGAGCAATTGAGAGCTAGGGAGTCACTAAAGAATTTGTTTTGTAGATTGAGAGTGTGATGTGGATTGCAGATTGAGGTGAGATTGCAGAAACATATGAGATGGGTATAGTCATAATGAAGGAGCCCATGATTTGGGAAGCATGGAGATGGTACAAAGAAAATAAGACATGGAGGATGATCAAAAATATAAATAAGCGATTGGATAAGCTGGAAAATTGGAGGCATAGCTGAGTGAACAAAAAGACATGAAAAAAGAGGATGAGGATGAGGATGGGGTGAACAACAAAGAGCTTGTAGCAGAGGTAGTCGAAGAGGAGAAAAATGAAGATGCAACGATGGAATGTAAAAAGATTGCAATGAAGGATGAGGAAGAGGATGACTCGTAGATTTTGGTGGTGGAGAATGAATGGTTGGAGAAGATTGCAGTGATTGACGATTAGAAAACAAGAATTGCAATGAAGAAAGTAGAAAATAATAATGCAACCGATGGTGAATTTGCAACAACGAATGAAGAGGTAACCCTTGTTGCATATTTGGATGATGCTTTTGTACTTCCTTTTGAGGTAGATAGGGTTGAAGAGTGTGGAGAAGAGCCTATGTAAATCTTCAATTTCCATAAGGTATTCGATAAAGATTTCTATACTATAGGTTGTGATATGAGTAACATGAGAGTTTGGTGGAGGAGGCCGATTACTAGTGGACTGGATCCCATGGAGAGGAGAGGAGAAATAATTTGGTGGAGGGGGATGGTACATGGTGGATGTGAATCCATGAGAGGGGAGAAGAGTAGTGAATGGAGTTGTGGGAAGAAGATGATAGTTGTTCTGGCATGGTGTTGGAAAAAGAGGAAGAAGAAATAACTTTGTGCACATGACTCAATGATGGAGTTTGTTGCAGGTTGGTTGCAACTTGGAAGAGTAGTTTGACTACTCAAATCCACGTTTGTGAGTGTATGCTCACAAATTTTCTACCCAGCATGTCTAATGTAGGAGCATCTGGACAAATGAGCTATCCCGCATCAACCAAAAAACTTTAACATTTTAGTTTTTGTTTTGCTGGTTTAGTTTGTTTGATGTTCTCTCCGAGGCAAGAAAAGTTAATGCAACTTTGGGAGGTGACAAAGACAAAAATGTTGTTGGTTACAAAATCCTCCTCTTGTGTGTGCCCATGGAGGCGACTTAAGAAGGGCTCCTGCCAATATGATGTCAAAGTCTCTTGAATTATTCCAAAGGCTAAAACTTCTGAAGCAAGAGAGTAACAAATAATACTAAAATAGTTTGTTGCTTTCAGAGTCATCTCCTCTTAAAATTTAAATGATACAAACATGCACGTAACCACCAAATTGCAACAAAATGGAAAATCAGAGAAAATAATCTTGTGTCCTCGTTTATTCCAATAAAAAACAAGGGAGCGAGAATATCATGGTATTTGGGATGGAATTGTTGAGTGTGTTCTTAGCATATGGTTGCATATCGTTTATTTGTTCATTCTCAAGTTGACTGTATGGAAATTGATGTGTCTCATGATGGTGTGTTGATGGCAATAGCATTGTCTGTGTTCTTGTGTGGAACAAGAATGTACTGACATAGAATACCTTCTACTAGTTTAGTAACTCAAATTGTCCAAGTTTTTGTTGCAGCCAAATATCATGTTGAAACTCATGAGTCATATTTTAGTGATTTGAATTGGAGAAAAACCCATGATTGGGGTGATTTGCAAATGGTGACACTCATATATTTGGTTTTATTACAAAGTCAAAGGACCTTGTCGATGCGTGAAAAATAGTTTTGTGTTGGCTACAAATTGAAAGTTATTAAAATAATGAACTCTTAACTCTTATTGCATCCCTGACATCGCTTCATTTGTTTGTGTATGCCATATAAATAACAACCAAGAGGAAGTAAAGGGATTCACTTTATTTGAAGTTATCTAATGTTGAAAGGTCACCTCATCTTCCATTCATATGGAATGACAATTAAAAACATTTTAAATTTTAAAGGGTGTGGAGAGAGTCACCTCAACAGAAGGGTGTGGGAATTAGCACCATTTTGCATTTTCTTTGGTGGGAGTATAAAAATAAAAAGGTAGAGTGGAAGTGAAGGGAGAGGGAGCGGCCAAGGTAATAAGATAAAAAAACAAAGAAAAACCAAAAAAGAATATAGAGGGACGTGATGATAGGGTCGACCTCTAGGAACAAAGAATAGATGATTCAAGTTTATAAAAAAACATGCTGAGAACGTTGCTGGGGAAGAAGAGAAGGATCAACCTTGGAGGGGATCAATTGGCTTCTAGTAGAAAGTATGTGGCTATGAGGAAAAGAGGAGGTTGTGGGAAAAGAAGGTATGGCATGGAGTAGGAAAGGAAAAAAGGGAAAAGATATACATAAAAAAAAGATGAAACTGGAGGATAACCACTGTCAGAAATAACAAAAAAGAATTATAGAGAGGCCAGTGAAGGCCAAAGTTAAACATTTTGTAATTTATATCTGATATTGTTCCCTGATTTAAATAAAATGGTAGTCCATTTCTGTTGGAATTAGATATTGTATCAGGCAAAGTGTTGCCTATGATTGTTTTTGTGTTTAAGAGTGTTTGTATTTGGTAGAGAGGGGTTTGTTCTGCGTCAAATTCCTTCTATCATTGTTTCTTCCTTGATTTCTCTTGGTAAGAGTTATCTATTATTGATTTCATTGATTACTCTTCTTACCTATGCTGTCTATATCTACTTCTTGGTATTTCCATTATTTTTGGCAAAACAATTGGTGATTCCATTTCCCATTCTCCTTTCATACACACACTAGGGTGTTAAATCTTTATAGACCTAAGATTATAACACTTAAATAGATTACTTTATTTTGTTATTCTTATCCTAGATGCACTTAAGATTAGGAGCACACACATAAATCTTATTTTCTCATTCCATTTGACTGTAATGTCCCTTATCTAGCTCATTGCACCAGTGGACTAGGGTTAGCCTATAATTTGACTTCCATAGGCTAATGGAGGTGTTTAGGAAGTTATCCCAGGGACGTACTATTTATAGTAAGTCATGAGTTGAGCGGTTACTATTCTTAGCATGGCAGTTGTCGGGGTTTTTGGCACAATATTCATGGTCTCGATATGACTAGAGCCTAAAATGATATAATATAAGTCAAATTAAATATTTAACTTATATTACTTTATGAGACCTCGATATGACTTTAAGTTATAAAGTAAAGTTATTTTATAAAGTATAAGTTGTAACTTAAAGTTGTATGCCTAGGGATGAGCGCCCTCATGGAGTGATGAGGGGTTGGGTTATAATTTAAAATAAATTAAAAACAAATCCCTCTTAGGCATTGAGGAAGGAGGTAAATAAAAGACCAAAAAGAAACTTCATTGGGTTATGCTATGTTTAATGAAAATTGCTCTCATATTGAGTTTGCGCGTGCATTGGGATTGAGCTTGGCTCTAGGGTTTTGAAGATTGATTTGCAGAGATGAAAACCTTTGCAAATTTGCCTTTCTTTGTGCATGAAAGATTGCATCAAGAGAGGATTGGAGGAGCTTCACACGGGAGTTCCATTTATGCATTCATGGAATTCATTTTGGAGTTGTATCGAGCAAGAAATGGCTATTCTCTTTGAAGTTATTACTTTGTAGCTATGGACATGAGTTTATTGAGCAGATTAGATAGTTTGTGAGGCATTGTGGTGGTTGTTTTATCTTATTTCTATGGTCGTACTTTCTATATGCCGGTCATACCAGCACTAGCTAGCCGTACTGCATTTTCAGAGGATATTGGAGCAGTTTTGTGTGGTTTAATCACTCCAACCTAGTTGCTTTGGCATATAAACTTAGTGCAGATCAAAACAAAAGCATTTTCTGGAGTTTTGGAGTGGTTGCAACCTAAAATGGGTTACCATTGAGAGCTGTACCATTGGGACTGAACATAGACTTTCGTGGGTTCTAGTTATCCTCCATTTGTATTGTTTGGAGCCTTCATTCTTGGCGTTTGGACCCCTAATTTGTTGTTGTAGCTTTGTATTTGTGGTGAAACTTCATTTTATGCATTTCCTAGTGATTTTACATGATGATTGTAAGCTGGTACATTTATGGCAATGAGTCAAGTTGAATATTTTCATATGGGTATGTCTCTGTAATTAGTTTTACCACTTTTTATGATCTGGGTCTTTATCTGTTTGTGCAAATTCATTGTATATTTTCTGGGTTTGTTCATATGTGTTATATTTCATATATACAATGCAAAAAACAAACATGCAAAAATAACCCATGAAACCCTAAACACAAATGCATTAGAAAACACAAAAAAATCAATCAAACAAACATATATAGAGGGGTGTATTTTACAGTGGTATCAGAGCAGAAGATCTTGCCATCCTATGAGGTTTAATATGATATGCAGAAGATGAACATGAGACATGCAACCTACAGATAGATATAATTTTAGACCAAGACCAAGAACATGAAACCCATAGAGAATACATGAAGAAGAAGTACCACAGATTGATCCATTTAAGTCAGAGACAGAGGTCATAGCTATTGAGGGGGAAACACCAGTATTGTATAGCGAGGAAGATTTTGAAGTTTTAAGAATAGACCCTTTTTTAGGTGAACTGCCCCTAGTTATAGAACTTACAGGAGAAATGGGTGATAGGGAAGGTGAGGAACCTAGCATGTGTGAGATCCTGAATGTGCGCACCAGGAGTTTGTTGGCATTAGAAAGAGAATTGAGGAAGTCTCGATAGGAGTTG
The DNA here is from genome assembly GCA_027924645.1 of Cunninghamia lanceolata. Classification (NCBI taxonomy): domain Eukaryota; kingdom Viridiplantae; phylum Streptophyta; class Pinopsida; order Cupressales; family Cupressaceae; genus Cunninghamia; species Cunninghamia lanceolata. The sequence continues at coordinate 2,093,415 of BSBN01001310.1, forward strand.
AGAGAATCATAGGCGAAGATAACACATACCCTCAAATAGTTATTACCTCGAGATGGAAGAAATAATAGGGAAAATAATAATAATCACCATGATAGGAACAAATACAATGGAGGTGACAAGAACAAGAACAATGACGATGATAGACACAGAGACAATGGGGGAGATAGGAACAGGCATAATGTGGGTGATAGACATAATGGTGACAGGAACTAGGGGAACATGAATAATGGGGATAGGAACCAAGATGATAGAAATAGGTTCAAAGATGATGAGGATGAAGACTCGATTACTCATAGGAGGGCTTCACAGTTTACAGCAGGTGACAGACTTGGTATCCCTACATTTGCTCCCAGGAACCAAGTTCCTAAATAGGATCCCACACAGGCTGAGTTTCAGGAGGAGATTCTTAGGGATTGGAGAGCTTCTAGTGCAAAGTTTAGGGCTGAGATGACCTTTGCAGAGTACTCTAACATTAGAATATAGACCTCGCATGGGAGGTAGACCTCAGAACTAGGAGTTGCAGAAGAAAGTGAGCAAAATGACAATTCCCTACTTTGATGGATCAGGTAAAACCACCACAAGAACTTGGGTCCAGAAATTAGATAGCTACTTGCAGATTAGTCCCATGCATGAGGAGGATGCCATTACTTATGCAGTGTTACATTTGGAGGGGGTAGCACATAAGTGGTGGAGCAACAAGAAGGTCACACTGGGTCATGATCAGATCACTTCATATGTGGAGTTCACAGCTAGACTGATCGACAGGTTTGATAAGAAGGACCCAGAATTACAGTTTAAGGAGTTGGCATAGCTAAGGCAGAGTGGATCAGTTGACTCCTACATTTTTAAGTTCCATGACATATCTATTATGGTCCCAGATATTTATGAGCACAGATTAGTTATTCTCTTCATTGATGGATTGTTAGACCCACTTCATGGTTGGGTTAAGGGTTTTGGCCCTATTTCACTCAAGGAGGCCATGAAGAAGGCCCAAGATATGGATTCATCATTGTGGAGGAGAAAATTTCAGTCCAAGAGGTTTCCACATAGGAGGGATAATGAGAAGGAGAAGAGACCCTTCCATAGGGAGGTGGAGTAGCATAAGGACAGATCAAATAGGCTAACAAATGACCAGCTCAATGAATATAGGAGGAAGAAACTTTACTTGCATTGTAAAGAACCATGGGATCCCTCTCATAAGTGTGCACACAAGGCTAAGGCCAAGCTGATCGAGTACTATTCAGTTGAGGAGATCCATTCAGATGCATCTGATTCAAAGTTAGATCAGCCTTCAGATCATGGAGATAGTGGAGATGAGAGAGCTTCATAGCATAGTGTTGGCAGTGGAGGTACTATTGCCCAACTATCTAGTTTCCAGAAGGTTAGTTATTTTAGGGTGCCTGGTGTACTCAGTGGACAACACATTATTACCCTCATTGATACAAGAGCTACACATAATTTTATTGATGAGGGGTTAGTAGCTCGCAAGGGATTAAAGATAGAGGAATTCGAAGGCTTCAAGGTAATGGTAGCTGACAGATTCAAAATGCAATACAATAGGAAGATATCAGGATTGAAAATCATTATGGGAGAGTATGAGTTGGTAGATGATTTCTATGTTGTTGGCATTGGGGATACTGATGTGGTACTTGGCATGCATTGGATAATCCAGTTAGAAGAGTTCACCATGAATGTGAAGAAGATGGAGATGAGATTTGAATTCAAGGGGAAGAAAATATGCTTGAGAGGTATATTAGATGGTGGACCTCGGGTGGTATCACTGAAGAGGATGGAGAGGCTATTGAGACATGAGTAGGTAGAGTGGGTAGCAGAATGCCTTATTATGCTAGAGTCCCCACCATGGCAGAAGGGTAGCTATCATCTTGATACTTAGAAGCTTCTATCCAAGCATAGTAAGGTGTTTGGAGATATACCACTAGGAGTGCCTCTTGATAGAGACATAGAGAATGTTATTGAGTTAGAGGATGGGACTAAGCCCATCATGATCACTCCTTACCATCATCTGAAGAGGCTTAAGGATGAAATTGAAAAAATAATTAAGGAGCTACTGGAGATGGGACACATCCAGCCAAGTAAGAGCCTATTTACTTCTGCAGTTGTTCTTGTCAAAAAGAAGGATGGGACAATCAGGATGTGTATAGATTACAGGGCATTAAACAAGAAGACTATTAAGAATAGGTACCCCATTCCAAGGATAGATGAGCTGAAAGACAAGCTACATGGTGCCTGTTACTTTTCCAAGATTGACTTGAGGTCTGGATACCATCAGATTTGCATGAGGGCCAAGGATGTAGAGAAGATAGCCTTCCGGTGTCATTATGGTCACTTTGATTTTCTAGTGATGCCTTTTGGGTTAACCAATGCTCCTGCAACTTTCTAGAGTTGTATGAATCAGATATTTAGACAACATCTCAGGAAATTTGTTTTGATCTTCTTTTATGACATACTAATTTTTAGTAGGACATGGGAGGACCACATGACACACCTTGAGGAGGTATTGAGCATATTGGAGAGTGAGTCACTCTATGCCAAGGAGTCAAAATATGATTTTGGCATGATAGAGTTACTTTACCTTGGCCATATTATCAGTACAGATGGGTCAGAGTGGATCCAGAGAAAATTAAGGTGATTGTTGATTGGCCTCCACCCACAAACCTCACACAACTTAAGGGGTTTTTTGGACTCTATGGTTTCTATAGATGGTTTGTGAAGGGCTTCTCGTAGATAGTAGCACCACTGACTAATTTGATGAAGAAGGGAGCCTTGGAGTGGAGTGACACAGCCCAATAGTGCTTTGACAGGTTCAAGCACTTGATGTCTACATGCCCATTGCTAGCAATCCCAAACTTCACCAAACCATTCAAGTTATAGTGTGATGCTTCTAGAGAGGGTATAGGGGTAGTACTCATGTAGTAGAAGCACCTGATATCTTTTGAGAGAAAAAAACTTTAGGGTGTGGAGAGGAGTTACTCGGTGTATAACTGAGAGATGCTGGCCATCAAGCATGGATTGGCCAAATTCAGGACTTATTTGGTCGGGGGAAAATTTATAATCAGGATAGATCATAATAGCATCAAATATTTTATGAACCAGAAAGACCTAAATGATAGACAACAAAAGTGGGTGAGCTGGTTACAGGCATATGATTTTGACATCGAGTATGTCGAGGGCAAGAGGAACATAGTTGTAGATGCCTTGTCACGTCGACCTCACTTGTGCTTAGTTGGGGAGATCTCTGCTGATTGGAGGGAGTTGATAATAGTAGAGTATGCTAAGGACTCTTGGGCAGCAGGAGTTATTGAGGGCACTAATAAGGATGAGAGGTATTTTCTGGTGAATGACTTGATTATATATAAAGATAGAATATTCTTGGTGCCTAATTCATAGTTCAAACATAAGGTGATAAAAACTTTCCATGATACACTAATGGTTGGCCATCATGGATTCTTCAAGACATATAAATAGATTCAGGAGAGGTTTACATGGAAAGGACTGAAGGATGAATTGCAGAAGTATGTTCGTGAGTGTCCCATTTGCCAACAAAATAATCATGAGCATACCTTTCCTACAGGACTTTTACAGCTATTACCTATTCCCAATTAGAAATGGGAATGCATCTCCATGGACTTCATTACAAGGTTGCCTAAGGTGCAGGGGAAGGACTGTATATATGTGGTGGTCGATAGACTCACCAAATTTGTACACTTCTTTGCCATTTCAGCAACCTTTACATCTACTCAGGTGGTTGATTTGTTCTTAAGGGAGATATTCAGATTACATGGGGTACATAGGAGCATAGTCAGTGACAGGGACAACAAGTTCCTGAGTTTATTTTGGCAGGAGTTATTCAGATTGTGTGGTATGGAGTTGACTCCTAGCACCAGCTACCACCCACAAATAGATGGCCAAACAGAGGTGGCGAACAAATGGTTAGAGTAGTTACGCAATTATGTGTCAGGGCAGCAGAAAGCTTGGATTAGATGGTTGCACTTAGGGGAGTACTGCTACAATACTACTCATCACATGTCTATTCAAATGACTCCTTTTAGGGCACTATATGGTTATGATGCCCCATGCTTTACAGATCTCTTTCTTGGTGATAGTCGGTTGTCTAAGACAAATGATGTTTTACAGGACAGCCAGGATATCCTAAGGGAACTCAAGGAGAATATACAATAGGCACATAATTCACAGATGTTGTATGATGATTAGCACCGAGTGGAGAGGAGTTTTGAGGTTGGAGACATGGTGTATTTGAGGCTCCAACCATATAGGTAGTCCACTCTAAAGAAGAGTGGAGCAGAGAAACTAAAACTTAGATTTTATGGTCCATTTAGGATTATTAGAAGAGTGGGTGAAGTGGCGTATGAGCTTGCATTACCATCAGACAACATGGTGCATAATGTGTTCCATGTTTTGAAAGCTCTTGGACACAACATAATTCCTTTAGCTAAGCTTCCACCATTGGATGAGGAGGAGAAATTGATCTTAGTACCAGAGGCTATCATTGACACCTGGGAGAGACACTTAAGGAAACAGGTTTTTAGAAAGTACTTGGTCAAGTGGAATAATTTACCAGTGGAGGATGCCACCTGGGAGAGTGAGCAGATATTGCATCATCCTGATTTGAGGTTGCTTGAGGACAAGCAATCTTGGGAAGGGCGGACTGTAATGTCCCCTATCTAGCTCATTACACCAGTGGACCAGGGTTAGCCTATAATTTGACTTTTGTAGGCTAATGGAGGTGTTTAGGAAGTCATTCCAGGGACTTACTATTTATAGTAAGTCATGAGCCGAGCGGTTACTATTCTTAACAGGGCAGTTGTGGGGGTCCTTGGCACAATATTCATGGTCTTGATATGACTAGAGCCTAAAATGATATAATATAAGTCAAATTAAATATTTAACTTATATTATTTTATGAGACCTCGATATGACTTTAAGTTATAAAGTAAAATTATTTTATAAAGTACAATTTGTAACTTAAAGTTGTATGCTTAGGGATGAGCGCCCTCATGGAGTGATAAGGGGTTGGGTCATAATTTAAAATAAATTAAAAACAAATCCCTCTTGGGCATTGAGGAAGGAGGCAAATAAAAGACCAAAAAGAAACTTCATTGGGTTATGCTATGTTTTATGAAAATTGCTCTCATATTGAGTTTGCCCGTGCATTGGGATTGAGCTTGGCTCTAGAGTTTTGAAGATCGATTTGCAGAGACGAAAACCTTTGCAAATTTGCCTTTCTTCGTGCATGAAATATTGCATCAGGAGAGGATTGGAGGAGCTTCACATAGGAGTTCCATTTGTGCATTTACGGAATTCATTTTGGAGTTGTATCGAGCAAGAAATGGCTATTCTCTTTGAAGTTATTACTTTGTAGCTGTGGACAGGGGTTTATTGAGCAAATTAGACAGTTTGTAAGGCATTATGGTGGTTATTTTATCTTATTTCTGCTAGTCATACCTCCTATATGCTGGCCGTACCAGCACTAGCTAGCCGTACTGCATTTTTAAAGGATATTGGAGCAGTTTTGTGTGGTTTAATCACTCCAACCTGGTCACTTTGGCATAGAAACTCAGTACAAATCAAAACAAAAGTATTTGCTAGAGTTTTGGAGTGGCTGCAATCTGGAATGGGTTACCATTAAGGGTTGTACCATTGGGACTGAACATAGACTTTCGTGGGTTCTAGTTATCCTCCATTTGCATTGTTTGGAGCCTTCATTCTTGGCATTTGGACCCCTGATTTGTTGCTGCAGCTTTGTATTTGTGGTGAAACTCCATTTTATGCATTTCCTAGTGATTTTACATGATGATTATAAGCTGGTACATTTTTGACAATGAATCAAGTTAAATATTTTTATATGGGTATGTCTCTATAATTAGTTTTACCACTTTTTATGATTTGGGTCTTTATCCGTTTGTGCAAATTCATTGTATATTTTCTGGGTTTGTTCATATGTGTTATATTTCATACATACAATGCAAAAAACAAACCAGCAAAAACAACCCATGAAACCCTAAACACAACTGCATCAGAAAACACAAAAAAATTATTCAAACAAACATATACAGAGGGGTGTATGTTACAAAGCTAAGGCAACCACAACACCAAAAGGTTAGACTGATGGTGAATGGCACCCCCAGTGTTAGGAGTGGGGGCTCATCTCCCCACTGGAGCATCCACAAGGAGACCTTGGGCTACGAGCGCTGGGAAGGGGCACATCTCCCTTGAGGTGGGGCCCATCTCCCACCCAGTGGGGTACATCACCCACCACCAGCCTACGGTTTATTATACTCTGCTCGCTCCGAAGAGTCTCGACCTTGAGACCTTAGCTCTGATACCAACCTAAGGCAACCACTACACCAAAATCCCAGATTGATGGTGAATGCCCCCCCCTAGCATTAAGAGTTGGGGATCATCTCCCCACTGGAGCATCCATGAGGAGACCTTGGGCCACGAGCACTGGGAAGGGGCACATCTCCCTTGAGGTGGGGCCCATCTCCCACTGCCAGCCTACGAGACATTATATTGACTATTGATGGAAATTGAAAGACCAAACTAGGGGCTTGACCACTTTGGGAAGCTCCCAAGCAATCACCAACATTTTTCAAGTGTCCCATCTTACAAGTGTAGTTGAAGATACAACTTGTGATGGAGGATTCAGATTCCTCATCCCTAGTGATATCTATTTATTTATTATATTTGAATTCATTTTTCATTTCAGTAGATTTAAGTCATATCCTACTAATTTCTTTAGTTTTTGTATAGGTGTTTCTAGATTTCATTTTATGTACAATGAGGTCACATGTGCAAGATATTTCAAATTCTACCCAAAAGCTTCATTTTTTTGAGTTTCCTGAATGACAACATAGAATCTGGACTACAATGCAGAATATAGGCTATAGTGTGGGTGTGTTGGCATCTGGCATAAGTCACCTCTAGAATTACTTTTTGGGTGCTCTATTACCTTAGTTTTTCTATTCTATAACATATTTCTGTTATTTGTCTTTGTGTTTTTGGATTTTCCAATTTTACATTTCCTAACTCAGTATTTTGTTTAAATAAACATTGTTTAATTAGTTGAATCCATTTGAGATAGGACTAAAACACGTTACTAGTTTCTATCATAAAACAATAATACATTTCATTTCTTTAGTCTTATCATGTAAGGAGATTAGTTGAAAAACTTAAACACATTTAGGAAATCAACTTTTCTACTATACAATTGGAAGAATCTTAAGATACTCAAATTGTTAGGATTAAGGTGTCATCAACCTTGTAAATCCTATCTATTTAATTACTCCTAATATTGTTTGTAAATCATTCATAAGGGATTAAGTATTCGCCAAGTAGTGATCTTGTTTCAATCGCATGTTTGATCCATGTACCTAAAGGATGTAGGTTATCCAAGGGATACAAGGGGGGTACCCATGCTATGGGGTTTGAGGGGCTCATCCCCCTGGTGGGGGGTCCAGGGACAACACCCTCGAAAGCCACATTTTATATATAAATTACCATTTTAAATATGGACCGTTTATGATTAGGTCACAAATCTAACAGTAGAGGTTATGTTGACTTTTCTTACCCTAGACAGAAACCCCTTTATGAGGATATTGTATTACATCTATGTTAGAGTAGAGAGTTGAGACTGGAAAAACAAGCGCTGCTCGATTGAAGACAGAAGAGGAGATTGATAGTGTTGTATTGTAAAGTCTAGATTGAAGTTAATATAGACTAGTGAATCTCTTAGATTGTGTGGAGTTTTTTTCCCGAAAGGGTTTCTCCACATAAACACTATGTTATATGTTTGATCTCCTATTCCATTATTTCTTTGTGGTGATTTCATACTATCTCCATTTTGGTTCTGCATAGTTATAGTTGTAATCAATTTTCCGTTGATAATTGTTTACCTTCATTTCTCGCACAAATTATAGCATTACACACATAAAACATATAAGAACAACAAAATAATAAAATAAAGGTGCACATAGTTTTCAATCACTATCCATTATCCAAACACTTAAATCATATAACATACAACCATGAGATCAAACAAGTAGTTATAATATTGTAATATTTTATCTTTAAAATATCGAACTATCCCAACACTTAAAAATTGTAATATTGTAACTTGAAAAATGAAAAGTATAGTAAATGCAACAATTTTCAAAAATAAATTATTGTTAATTGAATTGTACTCTACATTTACAATGACTGGCATATCATCTTGTGTAGCATGTTCCACTCTTCATCTATTGGAAGTGTAATTTGTTGTAAGTACATGTAATTCTTTTAACAATTCATAATTGATATTGGAGCTTTCTTTTATTGTATTATGTAAATTTAGTTTCAAGGTTATCAATGGTTTAATGAAACCAACAAGTTTGCCTCATCTAGCTTCTGAAGAAACTAGTCCTTATCCTACTTCATTATATTCTCCATCTTCTTGTAGAAATCATCATTTGTAATGAATTTATTTTTTTGGTCAAAAGGCATTGGAAAACCTATCTTTTTGAGCTCTTCTACCTTTCCATGAAGCTCTACTAATATATTTCCACAATGATTGAACAATTTGTATCCTTCACCTAGCTTCATTTGCTTCCAAATAATTGATGATGTCTTTATTGGGGCATTACTTCTGTTGTGAATTCATTGTCATTGATTTTGTAGATAATTTCCAAAAAAAAATTATTGTAGCCTCTCTTAAAATCATCCCTTTTTTACTTTCAATGGTGTATTTAGTGAACTTATCAAACTATGATTGAAGATCATCCGTGAATTCAAAGATTTTATTCAAACAATCAATTTCTTGGATTATTTTCCCACAAATAATATGTTTTATATGAATCATTGTCTTCTAATAAAATTTAGATATTTTGCACGTGGAATAGATTAATTCTTTTTCTACTTTCATGAACGCTTGTTGCAAATTTTCATGGTTTTTTTTCACTTCCTCCAGTTTCTAATCCCACTTTTCTACTTTTGCTTTCCCTTTTGTCATCTTTTGGTTTCACTCTCTTTGCTAAGGTATTCACTTGCCCCAACCATTCTAATATTTTTGAGTTGGATCTTTATTATTATAGTTATTTATACTTTCCTCTAGTTCTTTTTCTTTAGTTCTTCCAATTCCACCACTGTTTATTCATTCACATTGATCGTAGATTTAGAGTTAGATATTTTTATCCTCTTCTCCAACTCAATGGTCTTATTTCCTACCACTTTCCTCCTTGATTTCTCATTTACCATGTTTTCTTGAACTTTTCTATTTGATTATTCAACCTCTTTTTTTTATCTCTTTGCCTTTAGCAATGATGTTTATACCACATCATTGTTCCTTTTTGATACATTTATTTTGTAACAAATTTTCATTCTACTAAAATCCAATAAAAGGGTGCTTAATTCATAGTCAGTGGAATGCATTTGATCCTCTAATTTGTTAACTTTAGGCATAACATATATGTACTCCACGGTGTCTATTATTGGATCATCATATGTAGGCAATACCCTAGTAGTTTCAAGCTACAAAGTTACAATACCTTCTAGCATAAATGTTTCTTTTTCTTTTATTTCTTTGTAATTTCTAGGCAAACTTAGCTTCATGATCAAAACCTATACTTGTTGGCATAATCCAATACTTTAATGGAGTAATTGAAGTGTTGGGGGCCTTAATTTGATGCTAAGGATGAACCATTCTTGTCCTAATCACTAAAAGGAGAGGTGCCTACTATAATTAATTCCTTTGAGGTGGAGATACCATGCATAAGATTACTTGCATCTATTTCATATATGTATCAACCTATTTTGAATATTCTATTGTTGTGGCACTTGTTGACCACCACCACCACCACTACTACTACTACTACTACTACCTCTACCACTACCATTAGTAGCACCAAATTTTCTACCACCTCTTGTACCACTTGAATCTTTAACATGTAACTTAAATTGAGGATCTAAAGACCCTTGTAGTTGTGATTGTATCTAATATTGAATATTTGGAGCCAAAAAATTGAATTGTACTACCACTACTTGTATTTAGTGGGCTATGCTCATTAGTCGAACCTCCAATGAAAGGATGCTTAATTCATAGTCAATGGAATGCATTTGATTCTCTAATATGTTAAATTTGGGCACAACAAATATGTACTCCATGGTGTCTATATTTGGATCATATGTAGTCAATACCCTAGTAGATGCAAGCTCCAAAGTTACAATAACCTCTAGCATTTGTTTCTTTTTCTTTTATTTCTTTGTAATTTCTAGGTAAACTTAGCTTCATGATCAAAACCTATAGTTGTTGGCATAATCCAATCCTTGAATGGAGTACTTGGAGTGTTGGAGGCCTTTATTTGATGCTAAGGAGGAACCATTCTTCTCCCAATCACTAAAAGGAGGAGTGCCTACTATAATTTAATTCCTTTAAGGTGGAGATACCATGCATAATATTAATTGTATCTATTTCCTATATGTATCAACCTATTTTGAATATTCTATTGTTGTGGCACTTGCTGACCACTACTATTACTACTACCTCTACCACTATCACTAGTAGCACCAAATTCTCTACCACCTCTTGTACCACTTGAATCTTTAACATGTAGCTTAAATTGAGGATATAGAAAGACCATTGTAGTTGTTAATGTATCTAATATTGAATATTTGAAGCCAAAAAATTGAATTTACTACCACTACTTGTATTTAGTGGGCCATACACATTAACACTATCAAACCTCTAATGAAAGGGTTCTTAATTCATAGTTAGTGGAATGCATTTGATCCTCTAATTTGTTAACTTTGGGCACAATATATATATACTCCATGGTGTCTATATTTAGATCATATGTAGGCAATACCCTAGTAGTTACAAGATCCAAAGTTACAATAACCTCTAGCATTTATTTCTTTGTAAATTCTAGGCAAACATAGCTTCATGATCAAAACCTATAGTTGTTGGAATAATCCAATCCTTGAATGGAGTACTTGGAGTGTTGGGGGCCTTTATTTGATGTCAAGGATAAACCATTCTTGTCCCAATCACTAAAAGGAGGGGTGCATACTATAATTAATTCCTTTGAGGTGGAGATACCATGCATAAGATTACTTGCATCTATTTCCTATATGTATCGACCTCTTTTGAATATTCTATTGTTGTGGAACTTGTTGACCACTACTACTACTACCTCTACCACTACCACCAGTAGCATCAAATTCTCTACCACCTCTTGTACCACTTGAATATTTAACATGTAACTTAAGTTGATGATCTAAAGACCCTTGTAGTTGTGATTGTATCTAATATTGAATATTTGAAGCCAAAAAAATTGAATTGTACTACCACTACTTATATTTAGTGGACCATACTCATTAGTCAAACCTCCAATGCCTTACACATTTAGAAGTCTTCTAGGTTGTACCTCTTGTTCCTACCAAATGCCTTGTCCTATTAAACTCAAACCACCATCTTCATAACCCATTTTAGGGCTATAGCCAGCCCTTTAGTAAATGTTTGTTTTGTGGTTTCATTCACAACATGTTTGTATGAGTAATCTCTCCTAGCATTTCTTGGGAGATCTAGTTGTTCATCTAGACTCTTATCATCAAATTCATAATTTATTATCTCATTAGGGTTCTCTGTATTTCACAATTTTTGGAACTCTTCATATTCTAATCTATAGCCTCTAATTTTGAAGTAGTTTTTTGATCACCTAAATCCTCTCTCATGGGCCAAAAGGTAGTTATTTTTATTGTGTCCAACCAACTTCTAAATAATCTATTTTTAGAGCCTCTTGTATGTTTGAATGATAAGACTTATTATTATCTTTTGTAAAAAAAAATTGTATCTACTAATTGTCATCTCTTCTTGTGGCTTTGGATGTAATTGTAGACCCAAAATTTTGAGGGCAATTGTTAAAAAGTAATTCCCTTCTCAATAGCATTTTTTCCATTACTTTTGACTTCATCCAAAGAGTTCTTATTTTTTAATCTTTCTAGTAGTGGTTCACTTTCATGTTGAATTTTACTAGTAGAGTTCTTATTGGCCACTACCTTTGCTTTAATCACCTTACATTGATCATACTAAGTTACTGAGAGTTAACATCAAAATTCAAAAAAAATAAAATTCCATGTGCCAGATTAAAAAGGTAATAAAGGATATAAGATTGTCCTTTTCTAAATAATAAAATATAGCTAATCTGTAATGTCCGTCTATCATATATATTCCAAGGAAAAAACCCTCTTTGTCACATGTATTTGTCACATGTGTTGGAGGTATGTGAGGATTTACTCCTAATCCATCAAATCTTTGCATAATATATTCTTCCATGAAGTACCAATCAACCAATTTTATTTCTAATCCTAGTTGAATGGAATCTCTACAAGCCATAGGAAATCTAGGCATTGGAGTATTTGTAATTGCTTTAAAAATTGGAGCTAAAGAGTAGTCCACAAATTGATTGTAGTTCCTTCTCTTATCATGCATCCTTATCTTATCTTATGTGTCTCCCACCAAACACCTCAATAAGTTTCCCAAACTTCTGTTCACAACCTCAGTTTGTCCATCAGTCTGTGGATGATAAGCTAAACTAAATCCTAATTCTATGCCCATTCTTTTCCATAATGTACACCAAAAATGGCCAACAAACTTCGTGTCCCTATCGGAAACTATGCTCTTAGGCAGTCCATGCAGCCAGACTACCTCTTTGAAAAATAATGTAGCTATGTGGGATGCATCACTAGTCTTCTAACATGGTATGAAATGAACCATCTTTGTAAATCTATCCACAACAACAAAAATGGAATCATGACCTCTCTGTGTCCAAGGCAGTCCCAAAACAAAATCCATACTTATATGCTCCCATGGTTTATCAGGTATAGGCAATGGCTGATACAGTCCTATATTCTATCATGCTCCTTAAGCATGTTGGAAAATTCTACAACCTTGTACCAATCTCTTCACATTTGCACTCATCCTAGGCCAAAAATAACTTTCATTCACCTATGCCATTGTCTCATCTACTCCAAAATGTCCACTCAAGCGTCTACTATGCTTTTCCCTGATTAAGTTCTCTCTCATTGAACCTCTAGGTATACATAATTTCTATCCTTAGAACAACAAGCCATCTTGGATAAAATATTCCAACCAAGGCATCCTATCTCCCTCCACTAGACTTTTACTAACTGCCCATGCTTCCTTAAAATTGGGATCATTGGGATACAATTCCTTCATTACATCAAAGCCAACAACATTGACCCTTAACTCATTCATTAACAAACATCTTATGCTAAGTGCATCTGATACCCTATTTGACTTAACACTCTGATGTTTCAAGACAAAAGAATATTTTTTCAAGAACTCCACCTGTTTCATATGTCTCTGGTTTAACTTACCTTAACTATTGATGTACTGCAAGGCATGATGATCGGTATACAACACAAACTTATTTGATAGCAAATAATGTCTCCACTTCTTTAAGGTTTGCACTATAGCATAGAATTCTTGATCATAAACTAAGTATTTCCTCTTTGCACTACCCCCAATTGCACTACCACTAGCATCGCAATCTACTTGAAAAACTTTGCCAAAGTTTGGCAATGCCAACATTGGCTGTTCTGTCACCTTCTTCTTCAACAATTGAAAACTCTTTTCTGCTGCAGCTGTCCATTGGAACTCTTTCCTAACACCCTTCATTGTTTTAGTGATTGGTGCACACATTCCACTAAAATTTCTGATGAACTTCCTATAGAAGCTTGCCAAGCCATGAAAACTTCTGGCCTCAAACATGTTTCTAGGTGAAGGCCAATCCAGTATTACCTTTACCTTGTCAGGGTCCATCTTCAACCCCTCTTCAGACACTACAAAGACCAAATATACTAGTTCATTCTACATAAAACTACACTTATCCATGTTCACCAACAACTTCTCTTCTTTTAACCTTTGCAAGACTACCCTAAGATGTAGCAGATGCTCCTCCTTTGTTTTACTAAAAATCAAAATGTCATCCAAATAAACTATGACAAAATTTCCAAGGAAAGACTTCATTACCTCATTCATCAATCTCATAAAGGTGCTGGGTGCATTTGTCAACCCAAATGGCATCACTAACCACTCATACAATCCATCCTTGGTTTTGAATGCTATCTTCCATTCATCCCCTTCTCTAATTCTGATTTGGTGGTATCCACTTTTCAAATCAATCTTGCTGAAATACTTTGCTCCACTCAAGCAATCTATCAAGTCATCCATACGAGGCAATGGAAACCTATACTTAATGGTTATCTTGTTTATAGCCCTTGAATAAGTGCACATCTGCCATTTCCCATTTTTCTTAGGTACCAGTATTGTAGGTACAACACATGGATTGAGGCTTTTCCTAATCAGTCCCTTATCCAACAACTCTTGCACTTGTCTATTCACCTCTTCATTTTCCATAGGTGTCATCCTATATGGTGCGTTGTTTGGTAGGCTTTCTCCTAATATCAAATCCATGTAGTGACTTATGCTTCTCATTGGAGGTAATCCATCAGGTAAGTCCTTCATTAGTATGCCATTGAACTCACTCAGAATTTCTTGGACCTCTGTGGGAACTTTTGCCCCTCTCTCAGCTATCATAATTTCTGCAACTTGAGGTAGGAAGGCATAACAGACCTTATCCTTTTTTATTTCCCTTAGGAATTATTTTTCACTCACTAGACAAACCCTATTGCTTCTCTCAACATCCTCATCCTCATCCTTCAAAGGATTCAACACATACTCAACCCCATCCTTCTTGATTTTAATGCAATTACTCTTGCCATCATGAATGGCCTGCCTGTCATATTGCCAAGGTTTGCCCAACAGAAGGTGGCATGCATCCATTGGAATAACATCACATATTATCTCATATTTGTAATTTCCAATATGAAAGTTGACAAGGCATTGTTCACTTACCAATAACTGATGTCCCTTTTGCAGCCAAGAGACTTTGTAAGGAGTGGGGTGTTTCAACCATTTCAGATTTAACTTCTCCACCATTTCTTCTCACACTAAATTGTCAGTAGTGCCGCTGTCCATAATGACCTTGTAGCATTTCCCTCCAGACTTACATCTAGTTCTAAACAGACTTCTTCATTGTTCTGGTTCCTCTCATACCTTCTCTGGTGTTAGAAGAACTTTCCTCATCATCAAGGATTCTCCATCCTCAGCTTCTTCTCCAAGCTTCATTGAGGGCACACTAGCCACACTCTCCTCCTCAGTTTGTGCTATATAGACTCTAGTCTCTTTTCCCTTGTCACTGCTCTGTTGTACTTGAAGACATTCAAATGCCCTATGTCCAGCCTATCCACACTGGAAACATGTTCCACTGAACCCTCTTCCTCTTCCAAAATTTCCTCTACCTCGAGGGTAATCACCCCTTCCTCTACCTCCTTGGGTATTGGCATGAGAAGAACTTGTTTCTCCTTGCTTATCCTAAGATCCATGTCTAGGATTTGACTGCCCTCTTCCTTTAGAGCTATTTTGCCTTCTAGAGATATTTTCTTCTGCCTTTAATGCAAATTGATAGGCTTCCTCTATGTTGGTAATTCTAACCATGCTAATTTCACCTTGGATCGAATAATGCAACCTATTTACATACCTGGAGATCTTCTCGGCATCATCTTCAATGTGACCAGCCCTGATGTTTAGTCTTAAAAACTCTTTAGTATATTCTTGTACACTTTTCTCCCTCTGCTTGAGGTTCTGCAACATCTTGAACATGGTGATCTGATGATTGGAAGGAAAATTTTTTTCCTTCAACTTGGTTAACATCCTATCCCAGGTCTTAATCTTTCCTTTCCTTTTCTTTGTCTCTCAACTTGCACATGATCCCACCATAGAGATGTATGTCCTTTCAAATTTGAAGCCGCAAGTTTTACCCTCTTAGGGTTTTCAATGGATTCCAACTCAAAATACTTTTCCATCTCTGAATTCCAGTCTATCAACTCATCTGGTTTCAAACTACCATTATAACTGGGTAACTCAACACGGGGTTTACTGGCAATCTTTGTCATTGCACTCAGAAACCTCCTCTCATATCCATCTTCTCCTTCTTCTGCTTCCTCTTCACTGACCTCTTCCTCATTATCACTCACATCTGCTATGGGCACTCCTCTGCATTGTGTTCTCTCCATTACATCCAGCCTAGTTGTGATGCCTCTCAGCATATCTACCAATGCTGCATCTCTAGCTCTTGGAGCATCTCCTCTCCTTCCTCTTGCTCAGTGTGCCATGTCTATAGATCCTTTGCAGTTGCAGGTTTCTTCTTCACTCAGCCTACAACAATCTCCTTGGGATCCCTTATGCAGTAATCCCACAACCTCAAGGAATGCAAAAACCTAGCTCTGATACCACTTAATGCAAATCAGGATCTAGGGGCTTTGTCAAGATACCAAATCAAGTAGTGAGAATGATTAACACAAGACAACAAAATAAATGATTCTTTATTCATATGCAATAGATGGATTACAACAGGAGTACAATTGGTGTTACACATGCATTGGCCTTAGTCTTACAACATTTCAAGATTCAGAATAAATAGATCTTGCAATCTAGAGAAATCTTCTAGAAACTCCAAAAATGTACTACCTGTTGGTGCTTAGGTGTGCAACCCTCAACTCCTCCCTTCCCGGACCCGTGCGGTCTCTGGGTTAACATGACCGGGGTGCCTCTCACTAACAGTTCGAGCTTTTGGTGTAGTGGTAGCCGGGTTTGTGTTAAAACAAACTGGTGACTCTGCTGGGGAGGGGTTTGATTCCCACCGATGCCCACCTGCACCATGCGCACAAGAAGGCACCAAGCAGCCGTACCTACCTATGTGGTTATCACTAGGCAGGCACGAGCTGGTGGGGCTATGTTGGTGCTTAGGTGTGCGACCCTCAACTCCTCCCTTCCCAGACCCGTGCGGTCTCTGGGTTAACATGACCGGGGCGCCTCTCACTAACAGTTTGAGCTTTTGGTGTAGTGGTAGCTGGGTTTGTGTTGGTGCTTAGGTGTGCGACCCTCAACTCCTCCCTTCCTGGACCCGCGCGGTCTCTGGGTTAACATGACCGGGGCGCCTCTCACTAACAGTTCGAGCTTTTGGTGTAGTGGTAGCCAGGTTTGTGTTAAAACAAACTGGCGAATCTACTAGGGAGGGGTTCGATTCCCACCGATGCCCACCTACACCATGCGCACAAGAAGGCGCCAAGCAACCTGTACCTGCCTATGTGGTTATCACTAGGCAGGCACGGGCTGGTGGGGCTGTGTTGGTGCTTAGGTGTGCGACCCTTAACTCCTCCCTTCCTGGACCCGCGCACTCTCTAGGTTAACATGACCGGGGCACCTCTCACTAATAGTTTGAGCTTTTGGTGTAGTGGTAGCCAGGTTTGTGTTAAAACAAACTCTACCAATTGTCGACCAAGGAGAATCTCCCTTCAAAGTACGAAATCTATGTATTTATAGACCCCTAAAGTGGCCAATGACTTTATCACATGCATATGACACATGTCAGATCTTCATTTTCCCTTAGAATGGCCATACACATGATTAAAACTAAATTTGTTGCTTTCTGGACATTTTGCGACAATTTTGAGCATCATCGAACATTGGGTTGCAGAGAGAGCAGGCATTCTGGTCCTCACCAGATAAAGCAGGGAATTTGTGCTTCACTGGATATATCCAGTGTCAAGTGAAGTTAGCACAAGGACTCACGGCAGTCTAAGCGGGGAAAATACACATCAGTGGATATGCGGGAGTTTTTGTCGCAACCGGACATGTCCAGTGAATCTCCCTTTTAGCGCATATCCGGTCACCTCTGAATTCAGGGCAAACATATTTATGAAGGTTTTAGCAAGATTTTCAACTTGCATTGGATCAATGGGGATTTAGGTCTTTTCAGACATATCCTGCAAGGGCATATTTTAGCGCAAGTCTAGTGATGTCCAATTTTAGTGCTAAGCATCTTTTATACCTTCGTCAGCAGACCTTGTACCTTCAGCCATATTTGCGGGATTTTCGGGCGTCAAAGGATATGTCTAGTGATAAGGAATTTTAGCACTAATCTGGTGGCTAATATTTTTAGCGCAAAGTTTTTGAAAGTGCCAGGCGGGGAAATCAAGTATCATGTGACATGTAGATCTGGTGACAGGCAAAAACTCTGTCGAGGCATAACTTCTTCAATTTTTAGCAAATTTTCACCAAATTTGGAATGCAGATACCCATTTGGGCCTTCTTCAAGATCAAGTCATCACTTGGCCAAAATATTTAAGAAATTCTCTAGAAATTGATCAACTCCTCTTGCAACAAAACATAAGGCAAAAACAAACAAACAAGAAAGAAAGAAAAATATTTTTGGTTGATGAGGATTGCTCATGAACCCGGATGCTCCTGCATCAATTCCTAATTCTACAAGTACAAACCCAAACCCGCCACCAACATTTTTCTCGATAATAGACAAGAATTATTCTTGGATGTCTTTGTTAATAATTATTTTTTATTGTCATCATAATTCTAGGTATATACCATGATAAATTTTGAGCAAGAGAAAACCTCATGGAAAATCATGCATCCCAATCCAACCACCCATGGCACACTAACGCTTTTATGATTATCAAGCTTAGTATTTTGTGCCTTACTATAATAGATGTATATAAGCTCTCTTGGGCTTCTATCAATGATTACAAGATCATAACTATCATGGTATTTATTATTAAAACCAAGGGTTTTAAGTAGTTTGGTGTGCGAGGTATAGGTTTTAGTTTTGGATAATATCTCTATAGATTATCCTTAACCTTCAAAATAATACTAGCCATAGACATGCTTCTATCAAATTAAACTTATCCCTAAGATGAAAATTTTGAAATTCAAGGCTTATACTTATAGAAAGGAGCGTGGGATTTCACTTACCTAAAAAAATGAATATAATCACTCTACCATGACACACAAATGATATCCAACTGTGGTCTAGCTTATAATGAATGTTATAGCACTTAGCAGTCGAATTGCAAATTTACAGTACTACAACCTAAGTTTCTTGTTTTTCTTTTTTTTTTTTTCTAAATTTCTGAATAATCTCATGTCCTTGCCTTTTCTTTCTTTTTCCAAGACAAGTGTCAAGTATAGGTACTACAACCTAAAATAATAATAAATTTTTAATACAAAATAATGATGGCCTAAAACTTGATTAAATTCAACCTTGCCATTGCCACCACCACTAATAAAATATTTATATATTGAAAGGTTAACTTATACATGCATGGCATCTGAATGAGTAATTATTAAAATAAATCTCATTCATTGTTCTAAACCAATCTAATGGCTCTCGAATGATTCCAAAAGCTGTCTTACCAATATTTTCCGTGTCAAATTCATGTTCTAGAATCAAATTACAACCATTGATCATCATTGCTCTAATAGTGCAAGCTCATTGGAGAATGCTAGAATGAAGAAAATTGACCTACCTGAGTGAAGTTACTAAATTTGCTAATAACCTTCAGTAGTTGCCCAGTAAAGTAAATTTAATATAAAATAATAGAATTAATTGACATGGAGTTTTAATACGACATTGCAAATGATGTCAACTAATGTGCTCCTCATATTCTAAACAAGGTTTGGATAATTATTCAAAAAAAATGTAATTCATTTTAGTAGGTTTATTAGAAGAGTTTACAGAGATTTTTTTTAAATGGTGTTCATTATTTAAGATAATCAAAGAAGGTATATTTTCTTAATTTAAAATTGTATGAATTAATGTCTTTGTTTCAAATGTTGTCAATAGTTTTAGGTTTATGTTTTTAGAACATTTTAGTTGAACTTGAATAGTAATAGTAAAGAACTAATTTTGTAAATGTTGACATTGGTGTAAACTATGCAACATACTTTCTTTTTGCAAAACCCAAGAATCACAAATTAAATCTTTTTTAGAGTTGAGCATCATCTAACAAGAGTTGGTATTGTTGGCATTAAACAAAGATGGATGGTATTATGGATGGGTGGTAAACTTTAGCATCGAATAAAGTACAATACTAATGATCAAAATTGAAGTGTGAAGTGTTATTTGTAGTGCGTTCATTTTTGAAATTAAACTAGCCTATCTAATCCTACTTTACTGGCTTTGGTGCTATAGATTCAAGAATTGATCTTTGTTGCACTTATGATGCATATTTCTTTGGCTATAGCTATATTAGCATTATTCTAAAGTATATGTTGGAAAATATCTTCAAAGCATTGTCAGTAAACAATTTAGTTTTATATTATACTAAGTTATTTGTGGAAAGTAGACCATGTCAAGGATTAAAGAAATGAAACAAATTATTAAGAAAAAAGAATATGTAAATTTGTAAATAAAACTAGAAGCAAAGTCCCAAAGTGCTTCTACCAATGTACTATAGTGCACATATTACATGTATTTTAATAATAATAAAAATGTTTTGACATTTTTGGAGCTAGTGGTTTTGTGACTTTATTACCTATAATAAGTATAATTACATTAAGATACCACCACCATCAATAAATTCTCTTGTCAACATTTCACATGTGTCTCTTCAATAGGCATATTACAGAACTTTTATCCTAAAATGTGGGTGTGTAAAAAATTCCTCACAAAATTCAACTTTAGTCATTGATCTCATAGTTCATCAAATGATACAAAATATATATATTATTTTAATATTTTTTTAAAAAATTTAAGACATATAATATAACTTGTTTTTCTACTTATTTTAAGTAGTTGCTAAATGAATGGCAGCAATGTGCATTTAGAAAAAAACACACTTACATTATAAAAAAATTCTGAAAAATAAATTGTTTAATACAAGAATACATCTCATAATTGCAAATACTTTAGTGTGCATACATATATAAAACAAAAATCTAAAAATAAAATTCTTAATTAAATGAAAAAACAAATATCATTAAAAAATTAGATGCTCTGTAATTGTAAATTTTTAATGCTCTAACTCAAATTCTTGCCTATTCTTTATTGTTGATGTTTGGCATGTGTCTCTTTAATAGGTGTATTCTAAAAAATTTATCCTAAAATATGGGCATGTAAAAAATTCCTCTCAAGAGAAGAAAAGGTAACCGTGCGATTGTGAACTCAAAAATAATGCGACAAAATAATAGGGTCTTCACAAGAAGACCTTTACCTTCGCAACAAATCTTGTTTTTTGAAGCACTTAGGGCACAGAGGCGTTCATCTTATCTGGAGTATGCGCGCAGACGGTTTCGAGAGGTTTCTTGCAATGTTCGACAAAGAAGTTTTCCGGTGCGTCCTGACCTTCCTCGTTACCAAAATCTTGGGTATGCCAGTAGACTCCATGGCCATCATCTTCATTACGCGTCAACGCACACGGATACTAGAGTTCGTCAGGTTTGGAGGGAAAAATCAGTTAAGGCTACTCAGAATCATGTTGACGATGGTCCCGCTCAGGAGAAAAGGGTTTCCATGGAGACTATAAACATTGACATTTCGGAGGATATGGTAAACCACTATGTTCAAGATCTTACTTCCCGATCTCTTATTGGTAAAGTTTGGAACCCTACATTTAATTTTGATGAATTTCTTGCATGGATAAGGGTTACATGGAAAGGGGTTTCGGATGTCTTCTTCTTGAATAAAGATTTATGTGTTTTTACATTGGTTTTTCACAATGGGGGTTTTCATGATGAAACCCTAAGTCAAAAATTGTGGTTTTATTGTGGCAAAGGGATTTGTCTTCAAAAATGGGAACCAAACTTTGACCTGGTTAAAGCTAATATGAATTTTGTTCCTTTTTGGATCTCTCTGCCAAATTTGCCTCTGGAATATAGGGATTTTTCCACTATTGAATTTTGTGCTAAGAAATTAGGTTTTTTCATTCAGCATGACTTGTCCTCTTTCCAAAAGCCAGATTTGCCAGTTAGGTTTTCATTAGTTCTCAATACTTCGTTCCCCTTTCCCAAATTTATGGAGTTTCACTCTAAATTTGGAAATTGGAAACAA
The DNA here is from genome assembly GCA_027924645.1 of Cunninghamia lanceolata. Lineage (NCBI taxonomy): Eukaryota > Viridiplantae > Streptophyta > Pinopsida > Cupressales > Cupressaceae > Cunninghamia > Cunninghamia lanceolata. The sequence goes on from BSBN01001310.1 coordinate 2,115,413, forward strand.
GTTATTGTCTTTGAAAACCCTATGGCTATTGATAAAGTAGAAATATTGCATTCAAGTAAAACTTGTGAAGAATCTGAAGAAGCTTCTTATGCCAAGGAGAATTTAGACTTTGTTAATATAGGCGAAGCCTCTTTAAATCATTTTGTTAACTCCTTTGTTTCTGAAGAAGATCTTAAGACATCTGCAGGGCTAGAAGAAGAATGTCCTTTTGAATTTGTAATCAGTAACCCTGAGGATATTGAAACCCCTATTTTTCCTAGTGATAAAATTAAGAAAAATCTACTTAATTCCTTTAACTCTGAGGAAAATTGTTCTAGGGTATTGGCAAATGAAATGCCTGAATTAGGGTTGGAAGGTTTTCCTTTTACTGAAGAGGAAGCAAATGCTTTTGTTGAAAAAACTATTCGTAACGTTGCCTCTGATCTTATCGATGAATTGGCGGATGAGGTAATTGCAGAAAAGCCAAATTCTCTTGTTGATAATTCACCTCTTTTAAATAACTCTGTCCCCTGTGTAGATCTTGAGAGTTGTCTAAGTCAGGGGAAGGTCGAGCAATCTACAGTTTTAGGAGAAAATGGTGAGGTTTTTGATTTTTCTTCTAAATTATCCATTTCTCAATCATTGAGTCAGGACTCACCTACCAAATAGAGTTCTTTCTCTCCCTCTAAGAGAGGACATAAACCAAAATCATTTAAAACGCAAGAAGAAATTTAAGTAGGCCTACAGGCTACTCTGGATACATGTCTGAGATCGGGGAGAGTAAGGAACTCTCCCCGCAAGCAATGAAGCTCCTTTCTTGGAATGTTAGGGGCATTAACGCCCCTAACAAAAGACGCTTGATAAAGCGTCAGCTAGATTCTTCAGGTATGGATATTGTCTTGCTTCAAGAGTCAAAATTATCAACTTCTCAAGCTAATAGTATTTTTTCAAGCTGGTTGAAATGGAAGTATATTCACTCTCCCTCTCAAGGGGCTTCAGGAGGACTGGTTGTTCTTTGGGACAGCACAGTGTGTGCAGTAGAATTAATTTGCTCTATTCCAAATTTTATTTTGGTTAGGATTACATCTTCTTCTATTAATTTTTGGTTATTTAATATTTATGGCCCTACTACAACCAGAGATAAAAAACATTGTTGGGACATTTTAGTAGCACTTCTAGAGCAATTGTCTGGAGAGAAAGTTATTTTGGGGGGGGGATTTTAATGCTATATCTTGTCTATCAGAAAAGTTAGGTGGAATCTCCCCACCCCAGAGGGTAATAGAGGATTTTAAGGGGTTCATAGCAGATAATGCATTGATGGATAGCCCGCTACTCAATGGGAAATTCACTTGGTCAAACAGGAGGAAAGGCTTTTTAAATATAGCAGAAAGATTGGATAGGTTTCTTTTTTCTTCTAAATGGTGTCTTGAGGTAAATATTTCTGGTACTTCTATTATTCCTTTTACAGCTTCAGATCATTTTCATATTTCTATCCAACTTGGTGTCACTTTGAGGAAAAAAAATATTAGGCCCTCATTTAAATTCCAAGCTATGTGGTTTAGAGATAAAAATTTCTTATCCCTATTAGAATCCTGGTGGAAGAATGCTCCTTTTGTAAATAGTTCTCGAATGTTTTGGGTTAATGAATGATTAAAATATATAAAGAAACAAATTATGGATTGGAATAAATCCTCTTTTGGTAACATTTTTTCACAAAAAGTAGCCCTACAACTTCAATTACAACAGTTAAATGAAGTAATTATATCTAATGGCATGGATAATGTAACTTTTGAAAATATAAAAAAGCTTCAAGCACAATTAGAGGAAATTTTATCTCGGGAAGAAATCTTCTGGAAATAGAAATCAAGGGAAGTATGGCTAAAGGAAGGGGATCAAAATACTAAGTTTTTTCATGTCTCAACCATGTTAAGAAGGCACAGAAATTCTATTTTCTCCATCAAAGATTCTATGGGTAATATTTTGCATGATGACTCTCTCATTCAAAAAGAAGGAATTAATTTTTTTTCAGAAGTTACTCTCTAAAGATTCAATTCAGATTTCTAGCACAACTGTATCTAAAGTTCTGGATCATATTCCTAAGCTGATCTCCCCTACAGATAACCTGGAATTGATGAAAAAGTTTACCATGGAAGAAATTAAGGCAGTAGTCTTCTCTTTAAAGCCAGATAAATCTCCTGGCCCAGATGGTTTTACTCCTCTTTTCTTTCAAAAATGTTTTGAGTTTGTGGGCAAGGATATTTGGCTAGCTGTAGAAGAAGCTCGGAGAAATAGAACTATTCTGAGAGAGATTAATTCAACATTTATTGCTTTAATTCCTAAAATAACTTCTCCTTCCTCCTTTGCTGATTTCTGACCCATTTCATTATGCAATACTTTTTATAAGATCATTTCCAAAGTAATAACGTTAAGACTAGCTTCATTAATTCCAAAAATTGTTTCTGATGAACAAGGAGGTTTTGTCCCAGGCAAGGAAACTTTAGAAGGTGCTTTGATTGCTCATGAGGTAATTCACTCAATCCATCAACACAAACTTCCTGCAATGTTGATTAAACTAGATATGCTAAAAGCCTATGATAGAGTATCTTGGGATTTTTTATTCCATGTTCTTCTCAAGTTTGGTTTCTCTCCTAAATGGTGTAAATGGATCCAATCTTGTATTACTGGTGTCAGTTTCTTAGTATTGATAAATGGGACGCAATCTAAATTTTTTAAATCCTCTCAAGGCATAAGACAGGGAGACCCTCTTTCCCCTTTTCTTTTTATTTTAATGGCTGAAGGGTTGAGTAGACTAATTCTAAGTCAGAATACATTGGGCTATTGGAGAGGGATTAATATTCCTAGAATTCCTTTTTCTATAACGCATGCTTTGTTCGCAGATGATACTTTGTTGTTTGGACAACCTATGATGGAAGAAGCTAGAGTTTTGAAGGAAGTCATTGCTAAGTATTGTTTAGTATCTGGTCAAAAAGTGGACCATAGCAAATCTAAAATTTTCTTTTTCTTCTCTTCTGAATTGGTGCAAAGTAGGATAGCTAAGTATCTTGGTTTTCAAATTGACACTTTGCCCTCAAGGTATCTGGGAATCCCTCTTTTCTCGGGATCAATTAAAAACATGTTTTGGGATAAGCTTATTTCAAGCATTAAAGCTAAAATATCTTCCTGGAAGGGTAAATGGCTTACTTTGGCAGGTAAACTTTTGATGATTAAAATAGTTTTATCAGCGATGCCAGTTTATTTGCTATCAGTTTTAAAGGTTCCAAAAACTATTCTTACCTTTATTGTGAACATGTTACAGAAATTTCTTTGGAATGGCACTAATTTACATGGGCGAAAGATTGCCCTCCTTTCTTGGGATAATATATGTATTCCAAAACAATTTGGTGGAGCTAGAATTCATAATATTGCAGTTCAAAATAAAGCTCTTGGAGCTAAACTTGTCTGGAAGTTGTATGAAAAATCAACTTCTAAATGGGGTAAAATAATGTATGCCAAGTATCTAGACTCCTTTAATCCTGAAAGATTATTTACTACTCTAAATCCAAAGGCAGGTTCTCACATGTGGAACTTTTTGATTCACTGTCGAGAAGTTATTTCTCCTTATTTATCTTGGGTCATTCAGGATGGAAGTTCTGCTCTTTTCTGGGATGATTCTTGGAATAATCATCCCCCTTTAGTTAGAACAGAAGGTCTTCATGAGATTAAGTCTTTGCTATGTCAGGTTTGGGGAATAAAAGTTAAAGATTATTATGAAATTGATCCTAATTCAGCATTTAATTCAATTAAATGGAAAATTTTTGATGAGTTCATGATCCCTCAAGAGCAAAAGATTCTTCTTAAGAATATTTTGAAGGACCGCAGACTATTTATCACAGGCAAAAAGGATAAATTAGTCTGGGCCCCTTCGAAATCAGGTCGTTATACAGTTAAATAAGGTTACCTAAGTATCACTAGTAAGGATTCTAATTCAAACCTTTCTTGGCCTTATAAGCTTTGCTGGAATGATTCATGCCTGCCTAAAGCAGGAGCTTTTTCATGGTTAGCACTACATTCCCGAATCCTTACTAGCGATAGATTAGTTAAACTTGGGGTTGCAAATTCCTTCTTATGTCCCCTCTGTCAGGAGGTGGAGGAATCAGTAGATCATCTTTTGTTGAACTGTGATTTCTCTTCACAGGTTTGGTTTTGGCTTATCTCTAGACTGAACTGGTTGGGTCCTCTTCCTTGTTCATTACTACAAGTCTTTCAAAGCTGGCCTATACTATTCTCTAAGTCTACCTTTTCTGCTTTGTGGATTGTTTCGCCAAGCATTGTCATCTGGTCTCTCTGGTTAGAAAGAAATAGAAGAATATTTAAAAAAGTAAGCAATCCTCTCCATATTGTGTTGGGCAAAGTTGAAACAACTATTTCAGAAGTAGTTTTAGCATCTTTGTTATCTAAGAAGGCGGGTTCTCTTATTTTTACTAGTTGGGATGATATGATTTTAAAGAATTGGAAGCAGTGAAAGGTGCCTAATAATTCTTGCTTTAAGTTTGAAGTTTTGATTGATCGATCTATTATCAAATGGATCCCTCCCACTGAATCCTTTGTAAAGCTTAATTTTGATGGTGCGAGCAGAGGTAATCCAGGAATCTCTAGTGTTGGATGTGTTATTAGAAATCATCATGGAATAATTCTTAGAGCTTTGTCAATTAAACTCGGCACAGTAACAAATAATGAGGTCGAGGCTTTGGCTCTAATAGCAGGCTTGAATCTAGCATTAAAATATGGTTTTACTAATATCATTGTGGAAGGGGATTCATTGAATTGTTTTAGCTTTCTCCAATAACTCGTCTCTGAGTTGGAAAATAGAATATATTCTTAAGTCTGGCAAAGACCTATTAAAACAGTTTCACTCATTTCAGATAAGGCATACATATCGTGAAGGTAATCTCTTAGCTAATTTTTTAGCTAATATTGCTTTTAGTCTTAATGAAGTTGTTACTGAATGGAATTCTGAGTCTCTCCTTCAAATTCCCGGTATAAGTTATATTTTGGCCAAAGATTCAATTGAGTAAGTTATGATACTTTGGTTCAACTTTCTAGATATTTATCTTTATTTTAAGCATTATTTTATGGTCCTATATGATGTTTAGCTGACGTTGTTTTAAGTGTTGTGAATTTTGCTTCGATGGGTGGATTGTACCTTGTTGATTACTTCTAAAGATGGCTGGCAGACCTCGCACAGGGGATTTGGCTTTTCACTAATTTCTATCATTTATGAGTTATACGAAGCATCTTTTGCATTTAATTTCGTTTTAGGCTTGTTATCTGTTCTCGCAGCTGTTATTGTTTCATGTTTTAAAATTGTCTTGGTGTAAAGCCCTAATCTTTGCTCTTGCAGCTGTGATTGTATGTCATTTTTCTGTTTTATATCAAGATTTTAGTAGAGTAGTATGGGTTCCATCCACCGAAACACTAGAATCTCTTGGCCTATTTCGAATTGGGAATGCCCCTTTCTTGGCTATTTTAATTCTAATGCATTGCAGAAAGTTTTCAAGGTTTATGAGGTATCTGTGGGCACTGCTATTATCCAGGCAGGAATTGGGACACCAGTTGGCAGACAAGGCTTTGGAAGTTTTTAATGCTTTTCTATTTCTGTTGAATTATGTGCCTCTTCCTTTGCCACCCCCTCCTCAGTTTGCAGAAGAAGATGATCACGTCGAGGATCATGATTTACAGGTTATAGAGATAGCAGATTAATGGGGACCTTCTTCATGTTTTTTGCCTTTAACGGTTACTTTTTTGTTTGGTTTTGTACATGCCAGATGCTCTGTAATTCCTTTTTGAAAATTGTATACTCAATGGCATGATTTTAGTCATATTTTGGTCTGATCTATGTTTTTGAGATAACTATGTATAATCTCGTTAAACTCAAGCTACAACTAGAGGTTTTCTTTGCCGATTCTTTCCTACCGGTATGCCTTTTCTGAATCTGGCATTTTGTAATTACTTTTTATTAATATATTTTAGTGGTTCGGCCACTTTTGTTAAAAAAAAAAAAATTCCTCTCAAAATTTAACTTAGTTGTTGATCTCATTATTCATCGAACAATGTAGAATATTTATATAAGGGTAAATGTAAGAAGCTGTGTCCACTTAAGGTGGAAGTTTCGGAGTTAGAAAAAAATCTGAAATCGGGTAACTAAAAATGGGATCCCGTTATAGATAGGGATCCCGAGCCTAAAATCTAGAATGGGATCCCATTTTTTAGCAGGATCCTAAACCTAGGACCAAAAAATGGGATCTCGTTTGGGATCCTGTTTTGTGAAAATATAATTTTCTGTTAAAAATGGCTATAACCCCATTTTTTCCACTGACAGGCGACAATTGAGAACAGAATCCCAAGTTTAGGAAGAGGATTTTCAGCCATCAAAAGATTAGGTAAGTGGATTTTTCCACTTTTTTAATTTGTCAATGAATTTTTTTGAAGTTTTTCTTTCTTTTTTTGGTGTAAAATACAATCAAAATTTAAAACATAGACTGTTATTAGGGTTTGAATTTATGAGTTCAATAGCTATATTTAGACATTTTAGTTGTAAAATACAATTGAAATTTTGAAAGACTATATCATATAAAAGGATAGATTTTGAACAAACTGTCAAAATTTTGTTTAAATTTGAGAATTGAATAGCTGTATTTAGACATTTTAGCTATAAAATACAATTGAAATTTTGAAAATACTGTATCATATGAAAGGCATTATTGAATAGATAACTATCATGTAAAAAAATTACAACAAACCATAATAAAACCTTTATCACTTCCTTCATAACCAAACGATAGCCAACTAAACAAGAATTGAGAAGATTTTACAATTTTTGTGATAGCCAACTAATCAAGAATGAAATCAAGCCAACAAATGTAACTTTAGAGACACATATAATATCCCTTGAAACATTTGAGTTAGACATGGAGACACCTAGATTATGGAGAGGTCTATGTAAGAAAACACCTCCTGTAGACTCAACACAAACTTATCCCTCAACCCTCTAAATTGGGACTTACATCATTTTATTAATGATGGAACACACTATAGACAACTCTATACAAATTTGGCAAAAGATATTTTCTCCTAATAGAAAATTGTATATATAGAAGTAGACTACTACATAAGATTCTCTAGGATAATAACACTTCTTGTGATCTCCACCACTATGATCCATATGTACTCTTGAATTTGTTGATACAACTCTTGATGAACATGCATTGAATTAACTTCAAAATTTTGTGCATATAATTAGATTTGATATACTTCTTAAGGAAAGAAGAAAATCCACCCTAGATAAAAGTTTGTGTAGGAACATGTAAAGAAGCATTTTCAATCATGCATGCAAGCTTCTAGTATCTAACCCAATCTTATTGGTTCTTGGAGCCAAATAAATGCTAGAATAGTATTGAAAGAACAAAAAATACGGTTATTAGTGCTAATTATTTCTCTAAGTGAGTGTTAAGATAGTGCAAATTAAGACTATTTAGACTAATTAAATGGGCTTAGTCTGAAGCTAAATAACACACATAAGAGTTGAGACTAACAACTAAATAGAAAACAACAATTATAAATAGGAAATAGGAAAAAAAATCAAGCTAGACCCATCAACTAATATCTTTTTCTAGCTAGATCATCCCTACAATCACAAGTTAAACAAAGAATTAAATTCTTTATTTTTTAAATCACAAATCATCAGAATATATTCATCTTCATACTCATATTAGTCCTAGGCAACTAGTAGTCAATCCTATCTCCATTATCAAATTTGGTTGCCATAGGCAACTTCACCAAATTTAGGATTTTAGATCATGTTGCCATGCATAAGATATCCACCTCAAGGTAGTTTTCCAAGTCTAGTTATAGTCTTGCGTATGTTCATTATGATTCTACCTAGGTGGTATGATAATCCATTGGTTTCTATGAAATCATTCAATAGAATAGATGCATCTGAACATTCACCCTTCATTGATATATATTGATAGTAAAATAGAGTTTTAAATTGTTCTTAAGGTTTGGGATAGTCATAGTGATCAATAGTCTATGTGATTTCTCATTTTCCATTCATGACTACCTTCCACCTTATGATAGTATCCTAACCTTCTTACCTCATCATCTATCTTAAAAGTGGAAGATTTAATCATTACCACATGGTTATGTCTCTTTGATTATGAAGATAATGCAATTGAATCTCTAGAGGAGTCTTACATCTTAACAACAATTTCATTGTCCCTGTGTAGTTCATCATGTGAATGTGATAGGATTCTTCACATGTTTCCTTGATGGACTTTTGATAACAAGGGAAGATGACAATCTTATGATCAATGACTAATCCTAGTGAAATCATGATGTTACAACCCAATTGAACTCCTCATGACAAGTCTGTTATTGGTTTAAGGCTATCTTAAAGGTCCATAACAATCTAGAAATTTAATAACAATTAAAAGTCCTTAATGGTCATGACAACATTATATAAGATACTAAAGTTCGTGCTAAGATGATGATTTCCTCTTTCTTATCAAATGGTAAGGATTCACTCAAATCTTCACATAATCAAACACATATCCAACTTATGAATTCATGATTGATCCAATGCTCAAACCAATGCAAGAATGACTATTGTTTGTTGACCAAGCTTATTGATAGTCATAAAGTTTGAGAAATTCATCCAAAACCATTACAAACTATTTGTAGCTTGCCATAGGAAATGTTGGATCTTCTAGAATGAGTACTTAACATCAAACCAATAGCCAACTCCATAGAAAAATTAACAAAATTGAAACCTTGGACCTAACATATGATGACAAACCTTGACAACAAATTCATTATGGTAGTCCTAATAGGCCTACTGCTATACTCTAACTATTGTGACAATACAATGCTTGGCTAATGATATCTCTCTGAGTCCTTAAGAGGCATCTTTTGATATGACAGTCCTGCATATTGACATTTAATCTTGATACAAAATACCCTATGATCAAACACCATAATTATAGTCATAGATAACATAATCAATTATAGGGTCCAGTCCTATTAAGAGAGTTGTGACAAGATGAATGAGAGGATAACTCATAAGCATAACATGACCTTGATAAATTATGAACATGTACATATGTTTATTTATAATTTATATATAGATTCTTGAAAATTAATTTTGTACTCAAGTTTGTATGTTTATATGTATATATGTAGGTTCATAGTTTTTATATATATCATGAATTTGGATGATATTCACTTTGATGTTGAGGACTTCCTCAATGCACAAGATGATCAGGCACCATCACCAACCCCATCTCCCGATGCCCTAGCTCCAAATGCCCCAGCTCCACCCCCACCTCCAGGCATCCCACCTGGACCCCCACCTGGAATTGACCAGGCTCACTTGCGAACCATAATTAATGAAAATGTGGATTCCATACAAGAAAAATTGAATTCCATTCACAATGAACAATTCATGCCACCTCACGTGGTATGTTTTGCAACTTTGATGCAAAACATTGTAGATTCTGTGAGGTCTATTGACTCAGACTTTGATGGATTCCAGAAATGGAGAGAGGAGAGGCAACAATTTTATGCTAATGGCCTCTCCTATAAGGATATTTTGGATCTTAAAATCACAAAAGGTCATTTAGCACAATATTTTAGACATCCCATTACAAATGAACCTATTCCTATAAATATGAAAATAATATCAATCAGGTGGTGTAGGCATGAAGGAATGTCTACCAATTTTTGGGAGAGATGGTGGATGGTGTTTGATTATCCACCTCATGCTAATAACATTCCAGGGTATTGGTGGCGGCATGCCATAACAGAGGTTGGGGGCATGGGTTGATCCCCAACGACCCATGCCTATTCAACCTCTTATTGACCCTCCTGTTGCTGCCATTCCTGTGCTCTTCCAGCATCATGCATTGGTATCCACACTAGGCACATTGAGTGCACTATCATGTAGCCTAGATGAGCAGACTTCTATGATGGTAGCTCAGGTTAGAGACCATGGAGGAGTTGATGATGGAAGTGGTCCTAGTACCACTCCACATGTGTCGACGCCTCATACATGTACAAGTTGTAATTAGTTGTGTTATGGACCTTATCAGGCATCTACACCCACTTCAGCTACACATGCATCATCTGATAATATGGGTGAATCATTTGTTGATTATCTATTTGTTGAGGATCATCCCACTGATCATTTGACACATGTATATATAGGTTACACACATGTTGAATTTATAACAATTTTAAGCACGTATTTTTAATGAACATATAGATCAATTAAATTGTAATATTTTAACAATTGAATTGTTTGGTGTAGATGATGGCAATAGGGACCATTGATTGATTTAATTTTTCATTGACACCTATTCATCTCGGGCACCCATTTCGGGTATTTTGAATGATTTATATTTTAAATAATTTTATTTACTTGATTTTAATTTGTAATTTAGTCTTGAACATGTACATTAAATATTTATGCTGTTTCAGGGTTCTTCCACATTGAATCCTCTATCTGAGGGTGTCTCGAGCGCTCCTCCATCATTGGGTATCTCACATGACACTTTTACAATATGTATATTGTTTTAAAAAACTATATATACTTAGATTTTTCTATTTTGAATTTATTATATTTGAAAATGTGCATGTACTATTTAATATATATTAATAATATATGTCTATGTAGGTTGACACAACAATGAGAATGGGCATTGTAGCATACTTGGATGATCCAATTTTATATCAGGAGTCGACTACATTTCAGGTTGTTGAAAAACGTATCTATGTCTACGTGTAATATATGTACAGGTCTTTTAAATAGATTAAAACAAAAATTTAGTACCTATGTACACAAGTGAATATATATGTTTTAACCTAATTTGTACACACATGTGCTAAGTTATAAATGACCTTGTAGGAGCTTGTCAGTGACATGTTTCATCAACACACAACACATGCAGAGCAGGAGGACAGAGGAGATGGGCAACTTGATACAGTATAATTTAAAATTTAGATTATATTTAAAGTCAATTCAAATATACATTGTGAACTTAAAGTAAATTTTAGTAGATATATATGTTGACATGTGTTAAAAATTATTTTTCTTTTATAGATTGAGACATGTCATGTAGCTAAGCCTGTAGGGACAGGTCTTGGAATAGAGGATGCACAACAACCTCTTACGGTATAATAATTTAAATATGATAAATTATAAATTAAATCATTTTTAAAATCATCTTACATCTAATTTCAACTTTCTTCTTCTTGTATTAAATAGATTGATTCAAAGCATGTAGAGACAGGTCTAGGTGCACTAGAGCATGCCTCTCAACCTCACACAGTAATTTAATTTTATGATAAATTATAAATTTAAAAATTGTCATTAAATCATTTTTAATAATCTTACTTCTGATTTCATTTAAATATTTCTCTTCTATAGAGTGATTCAGGTCATCTGAGTAGTTTGCATGGTGTGAAGAGGACTCTTGATTACAGAGATAGTATGAGTTAGGTTATTTTATGGGCTACATAATTTGACTATTTCATGGACTATGTTACATATTGTTTGTCATGGACTTTATATATATTGTTGAACATGAACTTTATATTTTGAACATGGGTTGTATTGGCATGGACTTTATATATTGTTTGAACATCCAAACTTTATTTCACTTCAGTATGTTATGGTCTAGATACAAAACTTTTTTTCATTTCAGTATTTTATAGTATTTTATTTCAAGTATTAAATAGTAATATGTCTCATCAAGGTTATGGGAAATTTTTTACTTCATTTATTAAATTGTTGGCAATTCTTATATATCATGTCTTTAGAAATTAAATAATGAACATTAGATCAAAATTTTGTATTAATAGAATGAGCTAACTAATGTATAGATAAAAAGAGAAGTTGGCTTTTATCTCAATATCATGTTGTTTTGGTTATGGAAATGTACCACATTTTTTATATTAAAAAGTAATGGTCAATATGAAAGACTTCCACTATTTAACTAGTAATTAAATAAGTAATTAAATAAATACAATTATTGAAGTAATAATTAACTTTGATAATAAAGTTGAGGTTTTCTATATAAATCATTAGTAAATATGACTTTATGACTTTGAGCAAAGATTGGAAGGTAGAAAACAAGAGTAAAAGTAAGATGACTTTATGTCTTTGAGAGAAGACTCGAAGGTGGAAAATAAGAGTAAAAGTAGACCTAAAATGATGTGCTCTAATAATTTATCTAATAATATGATGTTTTAGAATAAATTGTTCTATTAATAAAACTCTAGCATCCTTGTAGTGCCCCTCATCTCGTCGTCCATCAGATTGGTGTTTGCTTAGACTTTATGATAGTGTCTTAGATCGTAGATGATGGATCTCTTGTTATCTTGTTACTTTATTATGGACCTAATCATTATGATAACAGTTGTTGATGTTGGATTCTGTGGTTTTATGCTTTAGAATTTGATAAATAAACTAGATGTTACAGATGTTTGATGTTAATTGCGATATTGGATTGTAAGAGGATTGAATGTTTTATGTTGTTGATTAATATCGGATACCTTGTTCAACATAGTTGATCGTTTATTCATAAACGTGAATGGAACAGTGTCGTATTACTCGCTCTCAAGTACCCTACCCCACTGCGATTTCCATTCACTATAGGACTATATGTGGATATATATCTTGAATGTTTAACCGTGCGTTGTTGCAGGAATGCAGGTACTAGGCATCGACTCCACCTGATTACCAGGTCTGAGCGTGCCTTCGCCAATGGATTAGTTGTTTGGAGTTAACATGAGGTCCCATGTCAGTGTGGTCTGGTTGTCAGTTTATCCTTTTGGTCATTGTCTGTCATTCGATCATGATTTGTGGACAAGTAATATTGCACCTTGGAGTTTAACTAGGTTAGAAAGTGTCTAAGTGTGCAAGGTGTCGTTGTGCTTTAATTAGAATTATATTACGGAACGTATAATGTTGATAATTAAACATATTTATAAAAGATAATATTGAGTATTAGGTCGATAGTTGTTAATTATTGTTGTAAATAAATTATTATTTTATTAGAAGTATAGTTGTTAAATAAAGATTGTAAGAAATTTTGTATTATTTAATATAATATTATTTGCAATAAATATTTAAATAAATAAAATAGTTGTAAGTTATGTTGTAATTAGTGATTTGCAACTAAATTAATAAAATAAATTAAAATATAATTGTACTGTTATAGATAGTTGTAATATTATAACTTTATTAAATGCAATATGGTTGGTCAACTATAAAGTCATTAAATGTTGTCGGGAATTATGTGTTTTCATTTAAAAAATGAAATACAATAAAATAAATAAAGAACTTCTTTGGGATCATTAAATTAAATAAAAATATAAGTAGAGGGGGGAGATGCACGGGATCACGTGCCGAGTCCCTTGGAAGAAGGAAGGGGTTGTGTTATAAAAGAAAAGGCTTGTTGAGGCAAAGAGGACAACATTACAGGTGAAAGAAGTAGAGAGAAGAAAACCGGAGAAGAAGCTTGGTCTGCAGCAGTGGGAACAGCTTCCTCGATTTGACGCCGCAGCCAGGTTCCTTTAAATGCATAATTCCTTTCCTCTGAATTTTGAATCTGTGGGTGTTGATCGTTTCCTTGTTTCTAAATGGATTGTTTTGGTTGAATTTCTGCTTCAAGAGATATTTTAGTTTGCAATTAAGTTGTTTTCTGCATCCCTCCGATATTTAATCTGAGATATATATCTTAACATTTCCACTAAACGGTTTATCACTAGTTTTTATTACTGGTTGCGGTAATGTTGTAGACCTAGTGCTCTTTTAGACTAGAAAGAATTGATTCCTCTGATTTTTCATACTCTCGGATCATGTTGAAGGAGTCGTGTTTGTTATGCTATGAGATCTGGAATTTTAATCAGAAATTACCACTATTTTCATCAGCTGAAAGATGACCAAATCATAATCTGCAGAGACGTCTGTCTTTAAGGGCGCATAAACTGAATTGGACCGTCACCAAAACCTAGCATCCAACATTTAAAATAGAAATAGCTTTCTTAAACGGGCATTTGCATTCTTGTATTGGTCTGAGTAATGCCTTTATGAAGCGGCTGGAACAACCATAGCATTTTAATAGGTATCTTAATGTAAACACTGCCCTAGCAGCAAACCCATTTTTGTATATATCCTGCGATGAGTTTATATCTGTAGATCGCTGTTTATAGTTGGATCGATGTGCAAGCCGTCAGTCCTATTCTGCAGTCTCTAATCCGATTATGTGAATGATAGTTCACCTTAATATACTTTCAATAATCATTATTTGGACAGCGCTATCTTATTTGTCAATTAGCTTGTACCCATAATGGTTTTAACTTGCAAATCGTGCTTTCCCCAGCTGGATCGTTGTTTCCAGCTAAACGCCATTTTCTGTATACTAGTGGCTATTATTATTGATGGTGACTGATTGTCATTAATGTCAAAAAGGTGTTGAGTTGATGATGATGTAGAGATGGTAGTATGTATGGCAGAATGTATAGCAGGATGTTTTGATGTTTATGACAGTCTTGATGTTTGGTGATTTTGGTGTTTATGACAGTCTTGATCAGCTTGATCACATCAGTTGTTGATGCTCACATAAAGCTTTACATAAAGATGGTTTGAGGATAATGTCAAAGGTTGTGCTGTTAGGACTTCAAGGTTGGTTTAGATGACAGTGATTTGCAATGCTACTTTATGACTTATGACATGTGTTATCATAGTCTCTTGAAAGTAGCATATAGTGATATGGTCTTCATAGTGGCAATTGTGGCATAGTCTTCATTTGATCTCAGTGAAACACAGTGGGATAGTCTTCAATGGTATACTAGTCCTCATTGTATTAGGTGTGACAGTCTTAAGGTTTGCCTATCACATTTGCATTTGTCTTAGTCATATGTTGCATCTCATATGATGGTCTGCCATATTCATATGTTGTGTGTGTTGTGTCTCATATGTCAACATGACAAATTGAAATGTTAAATGTCCTTACGGAAGGAGAAGGTTTTTCATGTCTTTCATTGTTGTCTTATCTCCGTCATAGTTCATATTGTCTAGTCTAAAACATATTTCATAATGCCCTTATAATGTCCTTATGTCTTATTTAGTCCTCTTCACATGGTATTGCATTCATGGTGGTTTAATGTTGTTCAAGTCTTAAAACCTTAAATGTCACTATGTCTTATTAGTTTCTGATGTCTGTATTTAATCAGGTTGAAGTCATCAATGATATTACTGTCTAAGGATTTCTGCTACATATGACTACTATTAAATGATATCCTATCATTTTTTGTTACATGCTAAATCTAAACTAAACTCAAGTCATTTGGTCTAAACCCATTTTAAACTGTCACTTGCTTTATGTTATAACTTGCTACTGACCGGCTAAGGAGGTAAATGTTCCTTAAGTGACAAAAAGGAAGTGTCGAACTACATGGGTAACTGGCCCTCCTTCCTAGCCACCGATGCCACGGGTTCTCCTTCACCAAACATGAGCGCCAAAACTAAAATCAAAGGCTTATGTTTAAAATGGAGTGAGCGTGAAGGGATTAATCAATGGCCTATGTTTAAACAAAAGCTCCGACTTCCTTGGTTTATGTTTGACGGGCACGAGGACGTCACACTATTAAGACTGCAGTTATTTTGTTTTTGAAAGCTAATTTTTTAGCATGTTTTGTGGAAGATTTTTCTGACTATTTTTGAGGGATCATCTTCTATTTTTAAGAGTTCTCCCGAAGTGTTAAAAGCAATAGGAGATTTTATTTCTTTTTATAAAAAATAAGAAAGCTTTCTTAAAAGCATTTTTTTAAAAGGTTTTCTAAGGAATTTGTTTGTAAGGAAAAGTGAAGAGGGCAGATTGGAATTATCTTACAGAAGATTGATGAGTAGATTCATAAAGAGAGCTCTTTATTGAAGATGATTTTTAATGAGAGAGTTTCATATTTTTTTTGAAGCAGATTAAGATTTCATAGAAGTTGAAAAGTTATTTTATACAGAGAATTTTTGAAGAGGATCTGAAGATATTATTTGCAGAGAAGCTCAAGGGTTTTGAATTTTACAAATGATTTGTTTTGAGATGTGGAATATGAAGATTTATTCAAGATGAAAATTGAAAAGAAAATGATTTTATTTTGAAGAAATGTAATTTGTTGTAGGACAAAAAGAGGATACAAGAAGAGTCTTTTTACAGGGCACTGATTAACATTATTTAAGATTTCATAATATTGTAAATTAGATTTTTCTTCTTGCAGATGGAGTTTTTATTGTACAGATATTATTTTTGTAAGATGTTTACAGAGAAGAGAAAATGAAAAGATTTTTTTTACATTGAAGAAAATATGAAGAGGATTTTTACAGAGGAAAGGAATACAAAAAGAAATTCAGAATTTGTATATAATGGTTTTAAAAGTACATTGACTGGGTGAGTGTGTGTGGGATGAGATACAGAAATGAAGACATTTCCTAATAAATTCTTTTGAAGAGAAAAGAATAATGATAAGATGATACTGAGTTTGTAATGCAGAGATAATCAGCTGATTTGTTATGCAGGTGTGAAGGAATTGAGAATTGAATGGAAACAGAGTATCCCTCTGATTTGGTTTATAACTTCTATTGGTGATTTGGTTTGCCAGTGAGGCATTGTATTAGCCAGTGAGGCTTATAGTTATGTGCACATGAATGTGAGAAATCAATGATAGCTTTCCCTCCTTGTACTCTGCAAGTTAAAGTTTGTAAAAAGATCAAAAATTTCACACAACACTGATTCACCCCCCCTCTCAATGTTGCCTTGACTCCTACAATTATATCTGTTGCACTGGGGTCATCTTCGGGTAGCAGCATCACTTTATCAGAGTGGCGTAGAGGAAGCGTGGGCCCCAAACAACACAAAGATGTTAGCTACTTCATTCATGTTTTGGCTTGTGAATAAAATCTAAAAATACAGAAATTTGTAGAAGAGTCATGGATTTCATGGGTCCATCATAGAGGGGCAAATATCATATTGAAGACTTTGATTTTTACAGAAGACTCCACCATATCGTGGGTACCAGGTATAGAAGATAGCCGCTGCCTGTTAAAGAAGAATTCATTAGTTTTGACGGAATGATTTTTCAAAGGAAATCGTGTATTCATATCTGCATTTCCGCGGATCACAATAGGGCAGTATAACAACATCAAGGTGGAGTGAATCCCATTAAAGCATTGTATCATCAAATATTTCAGATTCATATGGTTCGCATTATATATGAGACTTCCACCGCCTGAGGCATCAAATAGTGTTTAAAGTAAAAGAAGCGTGGTATTACTGCAAGTGCCGCTCCTTTCAAATCACAAGTTGCAGCCAGTAAAGGAAGTTCGTGGGTTATCTCAGGTCTGCGTAAGGAGTTAAAGAGCATCAGTGATATGGAATCATAAATCGACGGCATCTGAAGAATCGACATAGCTTTTCATTGAAAGATTCGATTTGCAACACAAGCCGAACAATACACTGTGACGATAGTTGTCATACTCAGGGAATATACAACGATCTCACAGTTGGTAATCGTGATCAATCTGAGCATAAGGCAAAGTGGAAGAGTGCATTGCGATAGCATGTCCTTTCCAAACGAACTTTGATTTATTAGTTAATTCCATAACAAGTTAGGGTGTCCTCATCACCGCCTAGCTCGGGCAAGAAGGTCGACCATGCTCCTCTTAAATCGTCTGCAGGTTTCTTGGGAGAAGAACTTAAGTCACGCAGTAGTCTTGGGTTCCATGTAGAAGTCACCATAACTTAACTGAGGCCTAGTTCACGTAAACTCAGATATCAAATTGGTTTATGAGCATCAACTAAGGAAGGTTGGGAGAAGAGAATGTCTATTTTGCACGTTGGGTGTGGTTTAGGCAGGATGATACTTCATTATGTATTGCTCTGCCTATAGTAGCATCTGGGCCAAAGTAAATTTATACTTGGGGGTTGACTCCACGTTTTCTCACTTTGAAGATGCCAGACTTGCAAAATTGGAGAAGTTCTAATGAAAATTAATAATAGAAGGTCCAGTTTGAAGGGAACTGTGGTGCCACAATTGATCTGTCTGCCTTTGATTACTCCTTTGTGTATATTGATTTTTCATCACCTTGCAGCATTAGCTGTAATGTCCCTGGGCTACTAAATATGGTTAATAAATGCAGAACTCAGAGCTATCTTTACTTCACAACAAAATTGATGTATTCAGTGCAGACTTCACTATGATTGGTACAATACAGTATTCAGAAAATAGAAGCAGTGCTCTCAGTTTGGCGGCATCAAAGAATATAGCATATATTAATGATAAAATTTCAAGATTATGGCTACTTCCAAGGAAGCTACAGGGAGCAATCCTTACACAGTAAAAGTTATAACACTTGTTATCTTGGACTCGAGTACCATTATCCTGTCTGGAGATCAACTCTGCTGGATAAATGACACAATAGGTCGACTCAGTGACCCATTTTTCCCAAAATGGTAGTTTCCATAGTCTATAGCAGGATCACGATTGAAGGTCTGTAAGAATTACGAATAAAATTAAAAGATAAAACCCTGAGTGATATTTGTAACTCAGGAACAATAAAATATAGCTTGTAAGGCACGCAGGATGCAAATTATAGATCTAATCTAAATATGCAGCTCTTAAGCCATGTTACCAAATGATTAACTGTGAACATAAGTCTTTCATGCCTATTCTGCCAGTCCTTGGATATTAGAAAAGGTAGACGAAGCTGAGGCAAATTAGGTGAGCATAAGAATAGAAGTAGTCTTTGCGTAGGGACAAATTTAACAGTAGAGGACAAAACTTTATGAATTTCCATTATTTGTGGTTGTGGTAGTGCAGCCGCAAAACCATGATGATGATTCACTAACTGTGATTGAGCTGCATCTGCAATTCACAAATTGTTGTAGCCAGCTAATGATTTAGCCGTTTCTTCATAAGCCACAAGTGTTTTTCCATTTTCTTGAGGTTTCTCATTCAACCTGATCATGCTTTGAGTACATCATTCAAAGATCTTGTCAGTATTTTCTCTGCGAATCTGATTGTGTCATGGATTCTATGCATAAATAGAAGATTTGCAGGAAATCAGGGAGCACTTACTAGAAAGGCTATACGTTAAGAATGGACATTTTATGATACATTGTTTATATCTATACCATTTACTTTTAAATTACTAAAGATGAGTTATTAACTTATTGTTAAGAATACTCAAAATGTCAGCAAATTATATTTGGTATAATAATTATTTATTGAATATTTGATAATATACCTAACTTGTTATGATGTATAAATGTGACATTCATAGTCAATAAATAAACCTCATTCCCTTGTCTCTTCATGGTGTTGTTTCACCAACTTTAATTGAAAGCTTCATACCATACATTATTAGAGCTCCACATTGTGCATTTGGAAGCATGGTACAAGATTGAGGTTAGACCCTGAGGAAATACCTAGTATAGAAAGATGTGTCTGAGTAGAAATACTTTCATTTTCATCTTTCTAGTTTCATCCTACTTTTGTACCTTTTAAAACTAAATGTGGATGATGACAAATAGTTTACAAAGTTTATGCATGATTTTAAAGCCAGCCATTTATGCATTGATGGAGATGTTTGAAACCTGTCATTGTTAATCTTGGTTGGTCGTGCTTTCTTGTATGCATTTCATTTGATTGGCTTAGATTAACCCTAAGGAATGTTATTATTATTATTATTATTACTATTATAATTATAATTATTATTATTATTATTTCAAAAGTATAGTTGATTGTTAAAAGTCAAATAAAATTGGGGATTTAGAATAATGTTGTCATTATGTATTTGATTAAAAGAAAATCGTTGTGATTATATATTATGGTTAATGAAATTTGATTTAGATTGACATCGGTTTTAATAGGGTTTCTTCCTTTTGTTAAGATAATGGGTTAAGGATTAGGTATATAATTATTGTATTGGAAATTTGATTTAAAGGTATTAGATAATTAGTTAGTGTGAATTGAAATTGTATGAAATGGTCAAGGTGTAAGTTGTCAAGGGTTCATTTCTAGAGGCCAAGGTTGTTGTGTTTCGACTTCATGTAAAGTGTTGATAAGTGTCCTGAGTTATTGAAGTCGTGTCGCCTTTTGTCATGTATAAGGAATTTGGTTATGGTGTTGTGAGAGATTGTAAATATTCTAAATGCATCATGATGTGTAGAAAGGCTCTTCATGAATGTTGTGATTTATTTGTTTGTCTGGGATAAAAGACATTGTGAATGATGAATGTACTCCCTTGGGGATGTATTGTTGTTCGTCTAATTATATTTATCTTGTATCTGTTTTGTTGTAATTGTTGTTTGGAGAGACCTGGTATCTGTAAAAGTGTAAAATGTTGTAATGCTATAGGCGATGGATAACAATTGGTGTTATGATTCTGTTTGTAATGCAAGAGGGTTTATGCCTTGCAATGAACATGTATGTGTATTGCTATAATGCCTTGTATGGTGGTTAGGGTTTACTAGGTGTTAGGAAGGAGAGTGGCTTTCAACGTGGGGCCGGCGCCCAAAGTGGCAGTCAGGATAACCCGTTGGAAGTAGATTAATCAAGTGATAACCTAAAATGAACTAGGGGGTTAAGGGTAGTTTTCACATTAAACAAGATTAAGGGATTCCTCTCCCATGGCCTGTAGTGCTTGTATAGACTAAGGATGGGTAGAGAAGGCCTGGTTGGCATGATTGACTTCCTTGTCCTCATGAAAGGAAGGTTGATTCCGCATGTGTCACCCTATGGGGCCGGCGCCTAGTGAGAGGCTGTCAGGATAACCCATGCTAGGACCGTGCGATGACACTCTCCCTACTACAACCTAGCATTCCTTGTTTGGTCTCTCCACTTACATTATGTTTCACCTCTAGAAGTTAAGTTGTGTTGTATTGTTATTGTCATGTGTTGTATTGGCGTTTGGTCGTCCTTTGTTCTTGTTTGTCTTTTGTCTACATGACTGTTATTGTTTGGGACCTCATGTTAACTCCTAGCTCGGGGGGTGGATCTCAGGGTTCCACATGGTCAGGTGGAAGAGCTATTTTATCCATTGGTTACTCTTGTCGAAGTTCATGTGCAGAAAAGATTTACCCCAGTTTTTAGACAATTGTACTTGTCCTAGTTGATGAAGATGTATGTGTATTATTTTGTACCAGACTTGTGTAACAGATCATTCATAATGTAAGTCATCTTGATGTAGTCTGAAAATGGCAATGTAATGATGTCATGATGTACTTATGTGTAATAAAAGCATTTCAGTTATGTTTTTGATCATGTAGATTGTATTATCTGACGATATGTAATGAATATGAATTAGTTATTCAATTATGCATTGGATTTAGATCAGTTACTGATGAATGTTAAATTATGTTAGTTGGTTTGTAAAGTAATGCAGCCTTGTATCCGTAGAGAATATGTCGTAATTAGTTATGTTAACATTTCTTTGATATCTTAATCATTTAAAAAAAAAAATGTTCCTGTTTCATGTAGCATAAATGTGTATTTCTTTAAGGTGTCCAAGGTGGGTGTTACAATCCTTCTCTTGATAACCCCTAGATGATCCATTTCCACTTAGGGTTATTTGTTAAATACAACATCCTAATGAGTAATTTCACACAATTCACACTTTAGTTAGCTCATAATGGCTAGTAAAGGGGTGGGAAAAGCTTGAATTTGAATTAAATCTTCAAACTTCAGGGTTCAGATCCACGGTCACAGACCTAATTAAGATTAGGTCCACACTTGTGTTTGACCTAAAGAGGGAAAATAAACTATTTATGGAATGGAGTAAAATCTTGAGATGTGTGATGATGTTTTTTTAGGAATGTTTTTTAGACTTGATCACACTATATAAATTATAGTCCTTTTGAGCTCTCCTTCATAAAAGAGTTGCATTAAAGACTTGATCTATTCATTGTAGGCCCAAAACATAAGGTAAAATGACATAGGTATACAGTTTTCCCTATTACAATGTTATAATTAAAATATATTGTATTATTGTCAAAGCATTACCCTTCCACAAGAAAGAGTGAACTTGGAGAGTGTTAATTTCCATCACTATATCATTAGGCAAGCACTTAATATCCTAAAGGGATGCCTCACTAAATAAGAAAGGCTCATGAAGTGTAGGGTAGATGGGTCAAAGGATCTAGACCTAGGAGTTATACTAACACCCTCAACATCATGTTGAACCCTAGCATAAATCATAGATCTACCCAAAGCTTCAATCAATATAATGAAAAGATAAAGCAAGATTGGGTCTTGTTGATGCAAACCCATGATAGCTCTAAAACATCCATGCAATGAACCATTAACTAGAATCTAGAAGGGAGAAATTACAAATTCCAAAGAGAAAACATTAAGGCATGGAGTTGTATCCATGTATTGAAAATTACTAATCTAATCTATTCATCTAACATTATGTTTATTTTCCATTTTGGCAACTAATTATCCTTTCCTCCTAGCAAGTTGTTATGATTTGGATGGTGGTTGTTTAGGTTGTCTACATGGGATGTGGGAGAAACCTATTATATAAAATAGTTTCTTGGTGGTCACATGGATGATCATTGGCATCCAAGATAACCAATATTCCAAACAAGGGTAGTTGTTAGGAAAACAATGACTATAATGCTAAGTACTAGTTCATTGCCATTATTGAGCATGTAAAATAAAAAAGAAATTTTAAGGATAGGATGAAGATGATAGTGTAATGGTTGGATTGAGAGAGGACTCTAATACTAGTTTGTGGAGAATAAAGAGAGAGATATATGGTTATTAAAGCATAGAAGTAACATACCTGTGTAGGATATTGTGGTCCATTAACAACTTCAAATTGGCCATTTTTGGCATTAAACCTCTATGCAATAGTAGTAAAATTGTTATGGGATAGTAGTTGTATACCCTTCTTGGATTTTTTCACTTGATTGGCTTTTTCTCTAGAGGAATATAGGTGTTGTGTGATATGTGCTTTGTTTATATGTTTAATTTCCTTTATGTTATTCAAATAATCCATACTAGTATATGTTGATAGAATAATGGGGAAATGTATGACCTAAGAGTACATAATGAGTAGAGATAGCTTAGGATTCCATTGTTGTTACAAAACTATGGTTATTAACCTAAAGGTTTATCAATCAAGTGATATATAAATTAGGTTTGAATAAATTTAGATTGTCATTTTATAAGCTTATTCATTTATGTCTAACACGAGATCAAGGGATTGGCTAAGAAGAGTGAGATATGAAAGAATGAAAATAGAAGAAGATGTAGAATAATATTTTAGGAATTATAAGAAAAAGTGGCTAGGATAGCCATGGTTGATGGAAAGTTAGATAGGATAGAAAGTATGACACTCACCCTAATAGCAAAAATGGATGGAAATAGGGTGCACCAAGATGGAGGTAAACATGAGGTTGTTGTTTCACAAAAAGAGACTCCAAAATATAATAAGGTTTTCAACATGAGGCCAAAATTGATATCTAATCATATGATGGATGTTATATTTCATCCAAATCTTGTCTATGTTACTTTATATGTCGTAATATGACGTTTTAAGGGGTCCTAATAGGACTTCTTAAGGGGATCAAAGAATTTAAACTACATGTCTCATATTTAATCACAATTTATTTAATTTATGATGACTCATCATAACAATCTGATGTCTTAATTTATGTCGTAATGAGATGTCTTAAGGGGTCCTAATACGATGTCCTAAGGGGACGTCTTAAGTTCTCAAAATTTGGTGAAGTTTCCTAAAACTAGCATCTTTGTAGGTTACTCAGATAGTGTGAAAGGTTATCGCCTACTCCACCTATCACACTATATGAATAACCTACAAAGATGCTAGTTTTGGATGTCTTAAGGGGTCCTAATACGATGTCTTAAGGGGACGTCTTAAGTTCTCAAAATTTGGTGAAGTTGCCCAAGGCAACCAAATTTAACAATATAATAAAATCAAATTTAAAGTAAATTCAAAGTAGAAAAACATACGCATTTAACAAACCAAATATATAGAATAATAATTTTGATATATAAAAGTGTAGAGTACAATTGTGTACATACACATGTATACAAATTTGTGTACAAAATGTGTAATAATGTAATTGTGTATGTACATATATGCCAACTCAAAATAATGTTTACAAAATGTGGCTATGCCATCTCAAGAAAATCTAAAACTTGTGGGGAATGTAGCAGTTTTCATGCCACCTGATATAAAAATAATATAAGCAATTTATCAATATATCATCAAAACATGTATTTTAATTTATATAAAACTATCTAGATATACACAACTTGTACCGATATTTACAAGTGCCTCACACATGTGTAGATATAGGTTTAATCTGTATCCTCTCAATTTTTTGTTTCAAAGTATGTGATAAATTTGTGATGATGGCCCAAGGATATAAAAGGACAATTTAAATCAATTTCAACTAATAACACACAAGAAATATCAAAACAGGTATTTAATGTATTTAAAAGAACAATATAAAACTATTTAACTATATTTACCTATATTTACTTATTCCATTGTACCATCTCCATCCTCTCTTTTTTCCAACGCATTGATGATTGTCTCATGGTCTTCCATAGAAATTACCCATAGCTCTTTATTTGCAAGTTTTCCACGATACCTTTCCAATTTTATATTTTTTTCCAACACCAAATGTGAGTAGTGTATAATCTTCTTATGTGTTTCATAATCTTCGAATGTAGGCAAACCATTCTTCTTTATTAGGTATTTCCATAGCCAAGTGCCAACAACCACCACTGAACCTATTGGATAATGATAGCCATCATCAAAGAAATTCTTAAAATTTTCTTAAGGGGATCAAAGACTTGTTATCAAAATTTGCTTAAGGGGATGTCTTAAGGGGATCACCAAACCTATTAGATAAGGAAAGTCTTCATCATCTTCTTGAGGTGTTGTTAACTTATGTTTAATCTCCACACAACGAGCCAACCAATATTATATTTCCTCTTCATTCTCCTTAGGTGCAACAACATCATACACATCCTGCAAACAAATTTTGATTCAATAACTTACACATGTCCATAAAATTCGACCAATCAACATACATGCATTCATATGTACACATATAAATAAATAAAAGCACTACAAATTAGTAATGAAGTGAAATTTAAAATGAAATAATTTGAATTAAATTACCTTCTTGTACAAGGTCTGAAACACAGTCATAATCATCTGATGCAAACAGTTGATCATTGTCTTCAATTGTTGTTCTATATTGATCGTGTGCTTTTGTAGGTGTCAATGATATTTGCTTCCAATCTTCAACCCATTCTGTATTCTCACATGCTTCCCAATCTCCTGAAATATAAAACTGATAAAAACATGTAAGCTCACTTGTCCAGATAGTCCATGTACTTGCATTCGAACTCCTAAATGAATGCCATTTAGTAGATACACTGATTGTCTCGTAATCAGGTCTAGGTAGAATGTTTTCTTCTTCAACCAACCAAAAGAATCGGTGAACTATAGAGTACTCGCTTGATCCAGGTGTACATAATCTTGTATTGCACCAATCCACAATCCCACGTGCATCTTTAAATTTTACTGCATCCTCAAATTTTAATTGTTGTCTAGCAAGAATTCTTTTAACACATGCACCAGCTCCATCATGTTCTCCTTTACCATGTCCATCTTGAAAAAATTCCACATATGTTGGACATTATTCTCCTTGTGAACCCTACTTAACCAATAGAATATTTGAGCATTCTTGAACTACCCCGTACAATTATCTGACCATATAAGATGTTCTTTCATCTAGATTCCTCTTTCTCTTAAATATGTATAAAATATTGAAACAATATTGAACAAACTCTGATGAGTGTAACTGGTTGTCACTCAAATAGAAATGATAATCCCTCAAAACTTTTCTATCATCCTCTATGCTATCATCTGCATGTCTATAAACAATATGAACAAACATAGCAACCTACACTGAATTGTAATATTGTGATTGAATTTCCTCTTGTAGAGCTAAAGTATAGTTTTCTGCAAAATCAACCACTAATAGTATAGTACCAACTGAAAATGTGTTTCTACATTCACAAAACTCTCCATCAAACCATCGAGCTTGTTGAGAGTGCTTGACATATTTTGGTACAATCTTACTCTTAAATTTTGATATGAATGCATGCACACTAACCTTTTCTGTAATTAAATCACAACGCTTTCCAATTTTTCCATCTTTTAAAGAATATTCAACATTATTAAATCTTTTAACATCCACTACTTGTTGTCCAAAATTATTTTCAACACTTTCATGCATACAAACTCTTAACAAAGAAAGGTTGCCACAACTAGTGCATTGTCCAGAAATACATGAACTTAAATAAAATAATTTTTCATTAGATCTTTCACAGAACAAACTTGATATAAACTTTTTTATTGTTTCAGGTGGCATATTAATATCACATTCTTGTATAATCATGTTACTATGTAAAGTACAACGTATATATCGGAACACATCATAATAATAACGAAATTGAACATGTATTTTACAACAACAAGATATTCGTTGCTTATTAATTTTTACATACCATGGTTTGTATTTTTCAAAAGATCTTTGACTTATTCTAATATTACCAGGTAACACTAATTCACCACAAAATTTTCTATAAAATTTAGTTTGCATTGTATCTAATAGGTGTTTTGGATGAGGATCGCAAACTTTGGACCCCACTCTTAATTTTAAAACATCTCTAGCATTAGATGATACCCTAATATTATCATGCCAATATTTTTCAATCAAATATTTGATTTCAACATTTAGTTTCATGTCAAATCTTGGGGGTCGACCACTAAAACTCCAACATTGGTTGATTGGATCATTTTCTATATTTTCTCTTCTTTTTGCCGCTCTTACCAATGTTTTAGGATGTATTTCTAGAATTCCACTAATATTGCTTACCATTCTTCTATTCAAATTTGCTTTATTAACTATAGCAATTGTTATAGCTCGTCTTACTACATTCTTATCTTTGGATTGACTATTCTTTCCAATAGACTCAATGTCACTAGCAACAGTAGACATAGCATGTTTTAGTGATTGATCTTTTCTTCTTGGTTTAACAAAAATGCCTAACATTTTCATTACTTTTCTCATTTTCCACATTCTCATTAATTGTATCATTAGTTGACATTGAAATGATAGTTTTTTACGATAAAAAAATTCCTTGTATAATCTATTGGCATGTGTTCTTATTTGTCTCCAAGAAATTTTACCAGGAAAATTATCCAAAACTTCTCTTTCAATTTTGAAAAAAAATTTCTCATTTTCAACATCACATCCTGGATTTTCATTTTCAACAAAAGGATTTTTGTTTTCATTTTCAACAACAAAATGATTTTTATTTTCATTTTCAACAACAATTTGTTTCAAATCTTGATCTCTATGAATATTATCAATCTCAACATTGTTATATCTAGCTTGTTTTAAATCTCCTATCAACACCATTTATATTTCATTCAAAGGTGGATTTGAAGACGTACCTAGATTTCTGCCTATTAAAACATTCTCCATAGCATTGAAAGAGGGATTTGGAGACATACCAGGAGTAGTTTGTATAATTGTAGTAGTTTCCACATTCACATCTTGCAAATTTGCATCATCTACATCCATGGTCTCCTCAATGTTTTTATCTTCAATAGTTGTGGAATTGGATACTTCAGCATTATTCATTGATCGAATCTTCATTCTTCTATCTCTTTGTCTTTTTGCCTCCTCTCTCTTTGCTTCAATTTCTTCAGGAGTCAATAGCTTCCTATTGTTCCTCTTATTACAACTTTGTGATCCCATGATTAAAAAATTTATGAAGTATGTACAAATGAATGTCGAAAACTTGAAAGCCTTCCTTCTTTGTTCAAGTCCTTCAAACAAGTAACAATTCAACAAAATTTCACTCAAATAGTGTCTCAATGATGGTTTCTTTCAAAATTCAAACAAAATCCCAAGTTGATGGACTTGTAGAAGATAAAAGATGGTAGAGAATGTTGCAAATGTCGTTGTCGGCTGTACAGAACAAATTGCAGGGCCGACAGTCACAGTCTTATTAAAAAAAATGGTTAAATAGTAAACGGGATCCCATTTAAGAAACAAGATCCCATTCTACAAAACAGGATCTCGTTTTCTTTTGTGCCGACAGAGTAAGAAACGAGATCCCATAATTTAAAATTTGAATTTTAAGCTTGGGTTTTGCTTTATAAACCAGTTCAGGAAATGCTTTGGGAACCCGAACTTGACCTTTGGACCTGGTTTGACCTGCAACTTGAAGGTCCTATTAATGCCACAACAAGGCATATATCTAAAGGTCTATTTTGTTGAATTTTTTGACAAAATTAAAACCCGTTATAGATGAGACAGTGTAGATTCCAAATATGTAATTTTTTTACAATTGGATTATTTTTTCTATTTTTTAATCAATTTTTGATGAAACAAGTCCATAAACTTGAATTATCAAGGTTTTTTAGTATTTTAATAACTTTTTATTAAAATATTTTTTTAAAAAAAAATTGTACGAAAAATGTACTTTAGAAAATTCTTTTCAATTTAAAAAAAAAAACCAAAAAATGTTATGTTTAAGTCATCTTATGTGTGACATACACGATGATTTTTTAAAAGACCAAAAATGGCCAATAAAAAATTACTAAAAAAAATATTCAATAAAAAATTACAAAAAAATGGAAAACGTGCTTCAGTGAGTTACAAATCTTTTCCCAAAAAGATTTAGAAAAATATGATTATTTAGGTCAAAATATGGATGGCGTACACGTGCATGGTATAGTAAAAAAAGTGACTTTTAAACAGTGGTTTTTAGAAACGTCTATTCAAAATCAATTTCTATCATCTAGGTATTGAAAAAAATTACATATTTGGAAACTAGACTCCAAGTACTACATTTCATATTTAGTTACTTTTTCCAAGATTCCACCTTTAAGTGCTTCAAAAGTTTAGGTCAAATGTGACAAATTCTAAAAATCAAGGAAAACACTTCCACTTTTTGGCCAAAAAGTGGACAACTTCTTGCACACACCCATAATTGCATTATTTTAAATTTTGTTAATCTATATAATGTGATTTATTTTTTACTTATTTTAAGTAGTTGCTAAATGAATGATAGCTATGTGTATTTAGAAAAAGTATGTTTACATTAGGAAATACATAGAGTATCTATTGAGATTTTCAATATCGTTCATGGTGCTACAAATACAGAGTTAATAGTGTTGCAAATACATAGAGTATATATTGAGATTACTTATGGCATGCAAGCCTCAAATTTCATGACACACAAGCCAACTACTACTTGTAGATCATAGGTTGTTTCATTTGAACACTCCAAAAAAGCAAAAAAATAAAAAAATCATCTATATATATATTGCCACTCCTCATTACTACTTGAAGAAAATATATATAACCCCCATGATTAGAAATGTTTGTAATAAGGATATGCAAGCCACATATAATATATTTAGATCTTTCATGTTTTGCTTCCATTGGAAAGTGGCTTTTGTCATCAATTATTCTCTAAAATTCATCCAAACATCCTATTGTTAGTCCTTGTGAGGAGACTTAGATATCTCCATAAGGCTATACGAAACTGCTATAGATACCACCAAGAACACCACTACCAAATCTTCCTTGCTGCCTTGGATATCATAGTCACCCACCACTACGAGTGCAGTCAATCTATAGTTTGTATGAATATAAGCTGCCCTTAGTTTTTTAACTACCCCTATGTCCTCAACAATGTTCATTGCATTGGAGAGAAATAATCCCACTACCTTGTTGTTAAACAAATGTCATTCTATTTGATTTAATATATCATACCTATTGAAGGCTTATATTGATCTAGCCATAACTAGAGATCCAGTTTAGAAAGCTTGCTTCATGCACTTAAAGCCTAATTTACCTAAGTGCTCCATTTCTCATTTTCCAATGGGCAAGAAGATGTGAAGAGTCATATTTTTAACCTATTTGAAATGTATGCAAGGATTCCATTTATAGATAAATTTGGAATCTTAATGGTCACATATTTATTACTTCATATCGCATCATGATTTTTGTATCTCATATATTCATGTGAAGTGTTATATCACATATTTAGTCTACCTCTAGGAGAGGATGTCATTTAATTTTTGTTCTATCAATAGTTTTTTGGTTTTTCATCTCATTTGTCACTTTAAGGAGAGTTTTTAAAATAATACATTATATCCCCCTACAACAAATATTTATATTTTATTAGTAATTTAAAGTGTTGCTAACATATATAGTTATAAAGAAATATAGAAAGTCACATTATATGGCCATCAATAAATGCTCCCATTGATGATTGACACAACTCTTCAATAGGCATATTCCAAAACTTTTATCTCAAAATGTGGGTGTGTCAAAAATTCCTTCAGGAATTCAACTTTAGCTGTTGATCTCATTGTTCATTGGATGATGCAAAATATTTATATAAATTAAATAATATATTATATTCCCCTACAAAAAATATTTTAGTTTAGTAATAATTTAAAGTTTCATATATAATTATATAAAATATTGAAAGCTCTTGTTGATGATTAACATGTGTCTCTTTAATAGGCATCTTCTAGAACTTTTATCCCAAAATGTGGGAGTGTTAGAAATTCCTCTTGAAAATCAATTTTATCCATTGTTCTCATTGTTTGTCACACGATCAAGAATA
This sequence comes from Cunninghamia lanceolata, assembly GCA_027924645.1. Taxonomy (NCBI): domain Eukaryota; kingdom Viridiplantae; phylum Streptophyta; class Pinopsida; order Cupressales; family Cupressaceae; genus Cunninghamia; species Cunninghamia lanceolata. The sequence continues at coordinate 2,146,211 of BSBN01001310.1, forward strand.
TTTATATAATTGCATTTTTTAAAATTTCACAGGTTACATATAATGCGACTTGTTTTTTTGTTTATTTTAACTAGTTGTTAAATGAATGGTAGATATGTGTATTTAGAAAAAGCATGTTTACATTAGAAAAAAATTTAAAAAATATATTTTTTAAAATTTTTAGTGCAAGTATACTTCTTATTATTGTCCTTTATATTAATATATAGATAAATTATGAAATAATTACAAAAAATAAAGTCAAATTCAAAATGGATCTACAATATAATTGAATACAAAGGCTATCAGCTAAGTTCATCCCTGTATTAGCCCATGACATCAAAGAATAGTCCTAAACCATAGGATGGAATAGAGAAAAACCAAGTTGCATCTAAGCCAATGATCAACCTAGAGAAACAAAATGGGAAATTGTATGTACAAACCCCATACATAAAAAAACTAGACATAGACTAGAATTATCAAACCACCTAACAAGATGTAACATAGCATTATAGGTTGCAAGTATGGGCCTAACCAGTGTTGTCATTGATGTCAACATACTCATGCTGCATTAATGAGAAGGATTGGATGAGTAGAGAGGAAAAATGGAGACAGTGAAGTGGAGATCCTAGCTAAGATGCAGATTAGAGGTTGCGGTTCAAAGGGTTTGTAGATATGAGTCTTGAGATGATCCAGTCAAGTTTTTGGAGGTCTGCATGAAGATCTGAAGAAGTTATGGCTACTCAAGTAGAACCAACTCCGATAGGTGTTTAGAGGTGACAAAGTGACACAAATAGGTCTGATGAGATCCGGTAATGCACTATCCCATTCTATGGATTTGAGGGAATGTTGAGGACGTCTGTGTGAAGTGTCAACTTGATTGGTTCATGGTTTGAAGGTCCGAAAGAACCTATTCCTTTGTGACAGTAATGACATATTGTGTTCTTAAAGCTCCATATGAAGGAGAGGAGAATTCCAGCAAGCAGATGAAGTGTGGATGTTCTCAAGTGATTCAGGAAAGGTTGTGGTGATCCTTGGATCATGTCCAGTTCATGTTGGTGGTCCGCATTGAAGTTAGAGTGCACATTTGAAGAATAACCATTGGATGATGGTGTTCTTCCTGAGACAGGCCGACCGGATGTATTACACGTCTTGCGGATGTTCTTGTAGATGTTTGCCGACTTAGAAGATTATTCCTAAGTCGTTGCCTTGTATAAATAAGGGATTGTGAAGTCTTTCCAAAGTGTGTCTTGTGGTGATGAGTGTGTGGTAGCGAGGAGAAGAGTGAAAGGCAGAGCAGGAGTATTGGGCTTAAATGGAACTGATTCAAGCATGGTGAAGATGCTATTCTCCAATTCATGTAGGTGATACTTATTTCTTTGTAGACAATGTGTCTCTTGTAGGCAGTGAGCCTCTTGTGAGCAGTGTGCTCGGGCAGTGAGCCCTAATTGGCATTTGCCATTTTGTTCTTTCTATTCTTCTAATAGAGAATACATTCTTGGGTTAATCACCCCGTGGTTTTTTCCCTTAACCGGGTTTTCCACGTCAAAATCTTGGTGTCTTATGTGTTGATGAGTTTCTGCTTTTTTATTTTAATGCATTATGTTTCATGTTTAATATACTGCTAATCACTAAGAGGATTCAAGTGTGTAAATTGGAGAAAGTTTTGCACAACTGATTCACCCCCCCTCTCAGTTGTATGCCCTAAGTCTAACATTATAAACCCCCTCTTTTACCCTATTAAATTGGCTTAACCTTCGATGTAGTAATAGGATAGGTATTAGTGGAATTCACCATCAACAATGGCTAAAGATTTACTCATTGCACCATAGTATTTATTGTCTCATGGACCTCTACCATGTTGTTCAACCTTACCACCTCTGTAGTTGTACACAGGCGAGAAAACATGGTAATAAAATTTGTTGTAGGCATGAGAGGACCCTACCATAAAGGAAGATGCAAAGCCACCCGTTCCACCTTGCTGACCAAAGTAAAATACCTATCCACTAACTCTTGGAAGATACTAATACAAATGGAAGCCCTAAGATTCAATTTTCTTGCCATCGCTTCAACATAGTTTACCACCACATCCAAATTACCCTTGAAGGTTAGTTTAATGTAAAACACAGATAGAGAATGGACTACCACCTTATCCTAGAGGTAGGATTGGAGTTGCATTACAAATTGTGTGGCAATGTTTGTAGTTACTTGAGTCGTCCCTTCACCTTACATGAAATCTTCCCCAAGAACAAGGATAATTGTTGGTCATCTCAAGCTTGAGTTATATTAAAAAATTTAGGCAAGCTAGTGCTTTGTAACCTTACCTTTAAAATCCACCTCCAACTTATCTATGAGTAATCTAGTAGAAGTAATTAGAGCCAAGAGAAAGCCAAAAATCAAGAACAAAGAGTGATGAATGGTATAAACACCAACTACCTTCATATAATGCATTTAACTTCATATAATGCTTCACCAATTATATTATTGTTTTACCATGCCTTCCAATTAATGAATTATTATAATCTTCGCACACTTCAAATCCAAATAAAAACTAAGAACATTAATAGAGAAAATTCTCACAACCTAGTCAAGACTAGAAAACATGTTTCTCTTGCATACCAAGAGAAAACTATATGCTACCTAATCATATCATGCCAATTAATGACACACTACATAACCTATAATAACTATGGACATAAAGCTACATTAACACTTTGCATTAAGTTATCTAGTTGTTTGAGGCCTTGAGCCTGTTTTGTTGTTGTTTGGTTTTTTGTCATCGGGATCTGCACCTGGGTTTGCAGCCTTATTATATCAAAAACACTTTGCATTAAGTTATTACTACCATTAATAAATTCTTTGGTCAAATTTGATGTTATAACAATATTTCATAAATTAATAATGTATAAGAAAAATGCATGTTGTCCCACCACCTATTGTACTATACTAGTTTTGATCATTTGCCAACTAGAAGTTGATGGTCAATTTTACAAATTATTTCCTTAAAAGTTTGTGCGTAGGATTTATCTCCCAAAATAGAGCATCAACTATCGATCATTGTTAATTAGATAACAAATATTGTTGAATTAGATAAAAGATCAATACAATTGAAATTCTCACTATATTATAATCATTTTAGGGTAAGTGCAAGATAGTGTAAATTTAAAAGACCTCGTGTACGACCCACATAATTTGACCTAAAATAATTGTAACATTAAAAAATTAGTATGTAGAGAATGATGTCTAGATTGCTCACACATAAATTTCATATTTGAAACTAGACATTCTCATCTATAATGGGTTTTAAAAATTACATATTTGAAAACTAGAAATTCTCATCTATAATGGGTTTTAATTTCATCAAAAAATATTAAAAATAAAGTTGTCAACCATATTGTCAAAGATAGTTTTACTAATAGATGCCACCATGACATTATACGTGTAAGTCCAAGGCCTGGGGTTGGAATTTCCAAGCCTAAAACCAAGGCAAAAGTGCAGGTAGGAGGATTTGAATTTATACATAATGAGCATCTGCTATAAATAGATACCCACTAATTTTTATATTAGATACACATTTATATAATGGATATCCTTTAGTAACAGATACCTGTTACTAATGGGTACTCATTACGTAATGGGTACCTATTTCTAATATATCCATAGGGCATCTATATTTAGTTAAGTACAATATGGGCATAGTACTGTACTTTTTTCTTGATAATGAGTTGACAACAGTTACATATTTAATTTTTTTAATTTTGATGTCTCTTGCAATCTCTTTCAATATTATTCTATTAATTTCTACATGTTTTTTTCTTCAACACCATTGATAGAAGGAATACTGAATCATAGAGGATCAATTTTAAAAGGGATTCAATCATAAGCACCATTGTTTAGAGGACAAGCAAAAACATCATTTTCATAAGGGATCTTCAAGGATCATTTGTACAAGGGTAATCAAGTATAAACACCATTTTCAAAATGGATCTTCAAGCATAATCATGATTTTTAAAGAATTTCATGCATCATTTTTAAAAGGGGATTTCATCCATCTTTTTGAAAAGTAATATTGAACAAAGGATCTAGATCTATTTGTATTTTAGAGATCTCAAGGAGTGGACCTAATTTTGAAATCTTTTGCTAATTTTATCAAGATTATTTGGTAATTATGGGATCAAATAGACATCAACAAAAAAAGGTCTTGACATCTGAAGAAATGAAATCACATCAAGAGGAGGAAGAAAAATGACAAAGATATAGGAGAGAGAGGATTAAACAAATAAAGAATGTTGAAGCATCTAATTTTTTGATTGTGGAAGAGGCAAACATAAAAGAGGAGAAAATTGAAGAGATGAACATGGAAGAAGTGAATGTAAAAGAGACAAATGAATGGTGAATGCGGAAGAGGAGAATATGGAAATGGTGATTATGGAAATGAGTTAAAGTAAGTCTTCAGATGTACTCAATGACGAAATTAACACTAGTATTTTAAAGTAATGTAGATATACTAATGTTGAAGTAAAAATTATTAAAAACAACACAAGAGATTTTAATAACATAAAAAATGATTTAAACATGAATGTAGAGAACATCGAACATGTAGATTACAATTTAAATATTAATATAGAAAAAATGTCAAACCTATTGATATTGAAACCCCTTATACAATGAGTAAAAATGAAAATATTTTTATTAGAATTGAAAGAAATGTATTAGATAATATTCATAGTAAGAAAACTTGAAGAACACTTTAAAATCATGTAAATAAATTTTATAAACAATTTCTTTTAAAGTCTAGAATTTTGATGTCAACTAGTAATGCAATTAATTAGAACGTCAAAAATGCAAAGAGTAATGAAAAAATTAGGCATATTAAAAAAAAATTAAAAGGATGATGAATGAGGTTCCGTTGTCTTGTATTAGCTGAGGATAGGAGGAATGAAAGGTGTTTGAGGGTTTTAGGTGACCTGAGCCACATCTTTTGCAAGCATGCAGGGCAATGGACCTATCTAGCCAGGGCTTCAAGGCCCTTTCTTTTTTGCAACAAGTTTTGTCATGGCTAGTGGGGAAGTGTGCGTTGGACACATGTGTTATCATTGATGTCAACATAATGGATGGAAATGTACAGACAAACTTAGAGTCAGGATGGTTAAGACATATCAATCTGGGAGAAGGGGAAATGCTCTAAGTATGGATCAGTTTTGGGCTTGAACATGATGTGGAGGTAAATACTCCTATCCTTGCATGACTCCTACATATATACATGCATATTTCATGAGTTGGGACTCATACCCCACTCAAGGGTAAGAAGAAAAAAGGTGTCTAAGGCATTCCCAGTGCAAAACCTAAGGTAAAGTCAACTTGAAGTGGTCCATACTTCTCCGCAAAGAGAGTTGGCCATGTGGTTCTACTGATAGTTTCTGACATGTATTGAAATTTTATATCCAAGGTTTCAGTATCTCATTCTTTCAGCATGAAACTTTACAAGGGATAGTTCATCGGCCATCATCTAAACAAAGCAAAGCAGTAATGGGGAGACAATGGAATGCTTCGCATTCCTTCGAAAGAGATTTGTTTGTCATGAAGCTCTAAGGAATGACTAAGATCAGTATGTTATATGCTATGATGAAGTTTCAAATGTTCTAATGGTCCGTAAAGACACTACTCAAGTGACAGCTAAGTATCACCTTGTATTCCGAAACCTGAATATACAAGTTAAGTTCTTCAAAAGATGAAACATGTATAAATCTATTACCAAAACTTGTACGGAGGTAATATATGGTCCAAGACATGTTAGATATGATATGCATATAGATAATTCTCATTTTTGGGTATCGCATCAAAATGTTATAGCTATAAGCAAAGTTGTGAGTATAACTGTCTTCCAGAACTCTAAATACCTAAGCCATTCTTGAATTTCTCTAGAAATTTCAAACAGAGGTGTACGAATCTAGTGAGTAGCATCCATTGATATCTATGATCACTCCCGTAAGTGTTCAGACCTTGCACTTCACCACAATATCATATTTTGGGTTATGAAGCATTACATAAGGTCCAGAATATTGTGTTCTCTATAGACTGATACATTTACTGTCTTGCAGATGCATAGTTTGGCATGATACTTCTCTAGTAAGGTGTATGATCATTTTTGAGCTCTTGCATGATTGAATCTTTAGTCCACATTGAGTTTTTAGCTTCCTCCCAGTAGTTGAAAGATGAATAGTTGATGATGTTAAGCAGTCTGAGCCGACTGGTTAAGTACCTAGTGCATGCAGAGGCTCTTGACTAGTTTCTCCAAGACTGAAAGGTGCAAAAAGGTGTGTCCTGATGCTATTCATAAAGCCTTGAGGTCCGTAACAAGTTTGTTATCACTTTGCATGTGTTGTGGCCAACCAATGACTAGCTACACGTTACATTCAATATTGTTTTGGATGCCGACCCAATCAATGTTTCACTGAGATCTTGCAGAGGATATATATAGAAGATATAATTCATTTGAAAGATAATTAAGGTGAATGTAAATATAGAAGAACAAAAGAATATATGAAATGTGTAGAGTCAGTTTGAAGACATGTATTGAGCAAGAATAGCAAATTGCATCACTAGCATACAATAGATGTGTTCTCCATAGCAGTTTTCATATCTATATTATCATTGTAATAGCAGTGAGCTAAGCATTTAGGGAGTAGTAGCTCCCTTGGGTTATAACCCTAAATCAAAGTTGTAAATCAGGGAGTAGTAGCTTCCTTGGGTTGAAGCCCTAAAACAATGTTGTAATATCTTTTTGCAATGAGCATATTATAGATTGTGAGCTAATCCTCACCGTGGTTTTTTCCTGTTTTAGGGTTTTCCACGTAAAAACATTGGTGTTATGTGTTGACTCTTGATTTGCATGTTATCCTTCATGTTTTCAAAGCTATTCAATTTTATTAGTAAATGTTTGGTTAAATTTTTTAAGTGTGCTAATTCACCTCCCCCTCTCAGCACCCCATTGTGTTCAACAGTGTGTGAGCCCCTCGCATGATTTTTTCTAGTTTTTGGTGTTGGTTTTCTATGAATTGAATAGTGGTTGGTTGCATGGCAGCCATTGGGGGTCTAAGGGACCCCCTCTTTTGTCCTTTAAGGATACACTTAACGAGGATGAGACCTCTTCATCAAATCATGCAAATGTGGTTTATTTTCATTTGCATGCAACAGAAGATGTCAAATCAGCTCAATTTTTAAGATTCAATTCATGACCCAATGGATGTCTAGAGAAAAGTGAAGATCATCATGTTTTAGTAATTAACCCTAATGCCATTGCAGATGATGTGCTCTATTTGTCTAAGCATGCTTTGATTTGTAAGTTCAAGGGGGTCCATATCTTATTGCCTTTCTTGGAAGCATGGGTTAGAAAGAACTGGAATCCTGAAGGGGATATGGAAATTATATGAGCTACAAACAACTATTTCTTTGTGGTGTTTCCTGCTTGGAAAATCATCATACGATATTTGAAGGAGTCCCTTATTTTCACAACCAAGAAGGATTATTTATCAAACCATGGCATATAGGGTTTGACCTAGTGGAGGAGCTCCCATTCAAGATTCATGTCTTGGTCCAACTCCCTCAAATTCCAATGGAGTTCTAGTGATAGGATATAGTGCAATCCATAGTGGTGATTATTGGGAAACCCTTGGGGCTTTCTCGTCAAACTCTCGATAAAAGGTAGCCACCTTTTCTCATCTTTGCATTGAAATTAATATGAATAATTCTTTTCCTAAAACTATGGATATTAGATTGGGTAGTATGAGCTGGATCCAACAGCTTGACTATGAAGCTCTACCCTTTTGTTGTCATGCATTTCATGAGTATGGACATTTAAAAATAAATTTCCCAAAAGTGGGTCCTAGATCTCCTCAATCCTATCTTGTGAAGCAAGAATCCATTCTAAAAGCAAAAGGCAAGGCCCCTATTTAGGTTGGTGAGCTTGATCCAACTAGTTTTATTGTTGTAAAATCTAGATCAAAAGCAAGGCCCCTATTCAGGTTGGTGAGCCTAATCTAACTAGTTTTATTGTTGTAAAATCTAGATCAAAAGCAAGGCCTTCAAATCACCAGTATAAAGTTGCTTCTAAGTAGCCCCTTAGCAACAGGTTTGATGTTCTTGAACACTTTGAGGATTTGAACATAATGGAGTATGAGAGCAACTGGGCTAGTCAGCATATGCATGTCAGAAACTTAGGTATCTCCAATTCTATGGGTTTGACTTCTTCTTTAGAGGAGAAGGGGGTTTTGAAGGTAGGAGATGCTCCTGATTCTAGTCGTATTAAGAAAAGTGATGGGCAATAGGTGGTTTCAAAGGTACCCGGTGAGGACATGATCTCTATCCCTTTGCTAGAGCTTCAAATGGAGTCAAATCTTGTTAATGTTTTTCTAGAGAATGTGCAAGGATTCAGAGAAAAATAAGATGGTAAAAAGAGGGCATCTTCTTTGTTGGGTCTTCAACAACAAGAAAGGGGTACTAACAGGGTCTCAAAGGTAGGAAGGAAGAAGGACCAGGAAAAAGTGAAGTTGATTATGGAATCTTTGGTGGAATCTAGTGTCATTGAGGCATTAGATACTCACTTTTCTAACCCGCAAAAATGATTGTGATATTTTGGAATGCAAGGAGTCTAAGTAGCATCCCTTGACAAAAAGTTTCTAAGGATCTTATTCATGTTCATAGACCGGATTTTTTTTTCTCTTAGGAAACAAAGCTTTCAGTTGAAGATATGGCAAGTGTTTCTTTTAGGATCTAGAAAGGAGGTTAATGCCTCTGTATTGGTGCCCAAGGTACTGCTAGAGGGGTGGTCTACTTTTGGGATCCATGCAAAATCACTCCATCCTGGTGGTTGGGGAGTAGAAATTCAATATCAATGGTTGCTTCATGCTTTTGATTCTGGGAAACTATCCTACTTTCAAATGCCTATGCGTCCACTAATTTTCTTGCTAAGGTTTTGCTTTGTTCTGATTTTAGATTTATTCGTTCTATTGCCCCTTCTTTCCCATGGATTTTAGTTGAGTATTTTAATGCAATAGTGAGTCTAAACGAGAAAAAAGGAGGTCTATATCATCTTGTCCCATCTTCTACTCTATTGAGGGAAAATATTTATGTTTTGAAGCTAGTTGATTTGGTGCCGAGAAATGGAACCTTCACATGGAATAACAGAAGATACAGAAAGGACTCTATTTAAAAAAGGATTAACAAGTTTTTGGTCTCAGATCATTGGATTGGTAATGAATGGGATGAACATTTTCAAAAAATTTGGGCTAGAAAGGATCTGATCATTGGCGGATCAAGTTTTCTTCCTTAGTTTTCTCTCTTCCAAAACATCCTCTCTTTAAATTCTAGCTGATGTGGCTTTGAGATCCTGATCTTCTCAAGCTCATTGAGGGATGGTGGTTAGAAGGGAAGCTTGCTTTTGGAATAGCTATGTATTCCTTTTTTAAGAGACTTCAATTTGTGAAGTACAAGCTTAAAAAGTGGAACACCTTCTCATTTGGCATTATTTTCCAAAATAAATCTTTTCTCTAAAGTAAGTTGGAGACTATTACTTTTTAGATTAAGGATGAGGCTTTGAGAGAAGAGATTTTGAGAGAATAATCCTTTTACTCCAAGGAACTTGCAGAATGGGATATTCAGAAAGAGATTTTTTGGTAACAGAAATCCTAGATTAACTAGCTTAAGTAAGGTGACAAGAATACTTCTTTTTTTCATAATTCTATGAAAGAGTGGTGAAGTGGTAATTTTTTAGCTTCACTCATGTCAGCTCAAAGAGAAACATTGAACTCTTTCCAAGATATTTCCAATGAATCCATTATGTATTTATCCTCGTTATTCACTAAATAGGGCTTGCGGGCCATTGAAGAAGAGAGACTCATTCTTGAGTGCATCCCTTATTTGGTTTTGAAAGACATGAATAAATTACTTTTAGCCACTATGTCCATTGAGGAGTTGGAGAAAGTTGTGTTCCAAATGAAGAAAGGTAAGGCACTTGGTCCAGATGGGTTCCCTATTGAGATTTTCAAAACTTTTTGGGAAATTCTAAAGATTAACTTGCTAGAGGTTATTAGAGAATCATAGAAAAATAAGCAAATACGCAAATCGATCAATTCTACTTTCCTTGCTCTTATACCTAAGAAAGAGGGAGCTTCTTCATTGGATAACTTCTGGCCTATTTCTTTCTACAATGTTACTTATAAGATAATCTCTAAGATTATTTTTGATAGACTAAAGAAGTGTCTATTCTCCCTCATTTCTCTTGAGCAAGGGGGTTTGTGCAAGAATTTCAGATCTTGGATGGTATGTTGTAGTTGTTGAAGCCATCCATTCTATGTCCTCCTCCAAGGAAAAGGCCATGTTCATTAAGCTTGACATTTATAAGACTTATGACAAGGTCCGTTGGTCATTTCTTCATAAGATTTTATCTATTTTTTGGTTTTGTTTGGAATGAACAGACTAGTTATGAGTTGTGTGACTTCTACATCCTTTTCTATTCTTATTAATGGAATTGATTCAAATATTTTTTCTGCTTCCAGAGGCCTCATGCAAGGAGATCCTTTGTCTCCCTATTTGTTTATTTGGATGGTAAAAGATCTAGGAAGATTGTTGAAGAAACACAAAATGAGAGTGCTTATTCAAGGTTGGTCTTGGGCTCAATGTCTTGACTCTCAATCTCATTTAAAATTTATTGATGATACTACTTTGATGGGGGTGGGTAAGATTGACGAGGCAATCAATTTTAGGCAAGTGTTAGATATTTACTTAGCTACTTCAAGTGAAAATATTAATGAGAATAAATCAATTATTTTCTTCTTCAATATGCCATAGATTATTTACCGCAAAGCAAATATTCTTCACTTCCAGATTGGGGTCTTACCTATGAATTATTTGGGTGTTCCACTTTCTATTGGTAATCTTAAGAGGGAGCATTGGAAGACAATTCTAGATAAGTTTCTCTTGAGGGTGAGCAATTGGACCTTCTGATGGCTATCCTTTATTGGTAGAGTGACTCTTTTGTAATCTATTCTATAGTCTGTGCCTATTTACAGATTTATTATTTAGCGGCTCCTAAAAGCTTTCTCAAAGAGTTTGATGCTCTTTCTAGGAAAATCCTATGGGCAGGAAATCTAGATTCTCATAAAAGGAAACTTGTGAGTTGGGACCCTGTTTGCAGGTCTAGGAGGGCAAGAGGCCTTGGTCTCTGGAAATATGAGCTCAATTGTTTATCCTTAGTGGCTAAATTATTTTGGAGATGGTGTAAGCATCCATAGTAGCCATGGGCCAAAATTATTAACTACAAACATTTGGGAGGGGTGGCGGATGAAGATATCCCATGGATGGAGTTGAGTGGGAATGATTCTATGATTGGAACACTATTAAGAAAGGTGTTTCACTTATTAGGGAAGGTATTTTCTAGATCATTAATAAAGGTAATAATGCTTTAATCTAGGGGGATTCTAGGGATAATCATCCTCCTATTCTCTCTTCTTTCTCTCAACTTTAGTCTCTTTGTGATACCTTTCTTAGGCTAGTTGGTCTAGGTTTGTTGATTTTAAGTACAATAACACTCTAGGAAGGTCCTTATTTTACTGTTGGAAGGAACTAGAAAGATGGCCAAGAGGAGGTTCTTTGGAGGATAGGGATACACTTTCTTTAATTCTAGTTGCTAGACCTTGTATCTTTTTGGAAGACCCTGATACTCTTGCCTAGGGTCACAATCCTAAAGGTGGGTATTCAGTTGCTCTTGGTTATCATTCTTTAGTTCTAAAGAAAGAAGGGTTCAGTGAGTTTCCCAGATGGAGAAGAATATGGAATAAGTATGGCTATCCTAAGTGTAATTTGTAATGCCCCTCGCTTTTTTTGGCTGGTGATAGATGTTATTTTCATATTGCTATCTGTCAATTCTAGAACAGTTGATAGTCTTATATTGCATATTTATAGTTTCGAGACATTTGGACTAGTATGTTATGGTTTATGTTCTCCTTGATCTTGATGGACTATGTTCGATGGATATATTTAGACATGTGTTATGAGTTATGATGACATTATGATTACTTTAGTTATGATGTGTTGGATATATTTAGTAATGGAATATTATTTACATGTTTTATTAGATTCGTTGATTCTTGATTTTAAATGATGTGATTATAATGTTGTTCAAGAGCAGGGATGGTACAACATTACTCGCTTCGAGTACCCCGCTGTGCCGTGATTCTCTGACTCTCCAGGTGGAGACATATAAGTACAACCCTGTTGTTTGTTGCCGGATGTAGGTACCGGGCATCGACTCCACCTGAACTACCAGGTCTGAGTGTGCCCTAGCCAATGGAATTGTTGATTGGAGTTAACATAAGGTTCCCTACTCAGTCAACATCCTCAAAGAGGATGATTTCTTAGTATTGTATCCTGTCGTCACCGTTAGTTGGACTGTTTGTCGTTATTTTGTCATCATGTCTTGTGGCTTTACATGGGGTCAGGTATCATCCAGTAAGTTGGGTTTAGCCAATTTAAAGTGTTGATTTAAGCCTGGTTAGTACTTCATTAAAATAAGGTTAAATTTAAGCCAAAGTTAAATAAACATTTGCTAGGGAAATTATGTGTTGTTTTAATTAAAAATGATTTAATTGTTTGATAATTGGTAAAATTAACATGAAAATAGTAAATAAATAAATAAATTTGATAAATGATTAAATGAAATAATAAATTACAAGTTGTAAACGAATAAAATTAAAAAGAAAACAAAATACATAAATAAAGATGAATAAATAATTATAAATTTTGATAAAATAAATTTATAGTAATAAAGATAATATTTTAAGGTTAAAATTAGGGTTGTCGCTTTGTATCATGTATTCAGTATTTTGGGGATATGCAAAATTAATGCCGTGTGCCGTCAATTGCAAATTGGAGGATTTGGGAATCTTTTGATATAGTTAATTTTTGAATCTCACGAGAGAGTGGGTTGTTGGGAAAAGAGAGGCATGTCTCCTACATTTATTTGAGGAGTTGAGTCCTGGTTTGGGAGGAGGAAGAACAGAGAAAAATTAGTGGCAAGAACTGGGAAGGGGCTGAGAGTTTTGGAGGAGGCAGTTTTGGAAGAGCGGAGGGAGTGATTCTGGCACCAAATCTTCAGGGCATCCAAGCATTCGATCCAGGTGCCATTGTTTCCTAAATCTTTGTCTCTATTTTCTTGATTGGAATTTGATTGGTTTTTTGCCTGAGTTTTTGTATCATACCCAATTTGTGCATCATGGCACCCTGCCGATAATAACTCTTTGGATGTTCCTATGAATCACTCCATTCCCCACCCCGATATTTTCTCTATAATAATATTGTGATTTCTTGAAAGTTTTATAGTTTCTTCTTTAACAAATCATTTTTTTTGTATATATTCTGCAATCATCGCATGAGAAGATGTTTCTATGAGGTGCTTGTCAAGCAGCCACATATCATGCTTGTGCATCCAAGATTTGCATTCTAGTGCAGCGGTTTGAATTAATAAATAATTGTAAGGACTACATTGAGTGCCACGAATTGTTAGGAAGTTTCTAAAATTCTTTTCAACAAATCTATTTTATGTACGTCGTGCATTCATGGTAGCTTATGACACCACGTCTTGTATATGCTTTCACATTTTGCATGAATGTCTACCAGAGCATTTCAAGATATTACATCTAATAAAATTCCCTCACCATTCTACCTTTATGGATACTATTTCATTTTGTCAAGCGCATACAAATCCCATCCAATGGGAAAAGATCTACAGTCACCAAGATAATGCATCCATACAACCAGCACAGATTTAATAGGTATCTCAGTGATAAAGTTTAGAGTTTCCTCCAGATGGCCACTGCGGCCAAGAAGGTCAACCATGCTCATATAACAATCATTGTAGGTGCAATGCTTTTAAGGGTTAAAAATGTGCCTCGATGAATCTACTTTGTATATTTCCTACAACCGTTATTTTCCATGAGAAGACATCATTTGCTAGGGGAAATGGTTGGAAGCTGATAACTTAGGCGAGGATATCAAAATGCAAGATTTGAGATAAACTGAAGGAATCGCCTTTGTTTTAAGTTTCTAAATCCTTTTCAACAAGTCCATTTTAAGTGTATTCTAAAATATTTGAAAATAAGAGATGTCAATGTTTGCCAATTAGTTCACATTCTTGTCTAAGTGATCTGCACGAAGAAAGCTCATCCATATATTCACTGCCGGTTTATCTGGCATGTAAATGTAGGTTTAGGGTTGTCTTACAATGGTCACCATGCAGTGCTTTGCATAAGTCCAATATCTTGATCATCATTAGATATCAAACCTTGATGGTTATAGTTGCAGTAGAAATGCTTATAATTGAAATATTATAAGCCGTTTAAACAATTTTAGTGAGAAATTATCAAACTGCCTTCTTTATAATTTGTAGTTTGATGGACAAAGACATGGACAACTTAAAAGATTGAATATCTTTTGGCTTGCACGGCTAAAGTTGCTAGTAAAGAGGGAAATCCATTGTTATTAATGTCTTGCGTCTATCATAATCTATATTCTCAATACATCTCATGGCTGTAATAAGGATTGTATTCCAGTTATGTGTTTTATTTCAAGATAAGACAAAGCACATTAATGTTTTATTACAGTATGAAATGAATGTAAAATATATTTTATGTAGGCTACTTTTCACTTTCAATTGAATAGTTTCATATAAAATGTTTTAAGATTAGATTTGTCAGATAATAGAATACCAAGCATCACTACAGGAAGTTATACATTTGATAGAAAATTTAGGTAGTGTTAGTAAGTCCCGATTAAGTAAATCTGGGCTTAAATCTGACAGTTTAATAGCTGTTGATAGACATTTTAGCTGCAAAATACAACTGAATTTTTAAAGGACCATAACATATGAAAAGAGTGTTTTGAACCAACTGTCAATATTGATATAGGATTATGATAATTTGTATATTAAGTTTTTTACATAATCTACTTATATTAAAGCAGGTCTTATTATTTTAAGGGCACTATTGAATAGATAACTGTCATTATTAACAGTAACAAATTACCTTTGTTTTAGATGAAAATATATTTACCATCCAATAATTCATGTTTTATTATTATCATTATTATTATTACTATTAATATGATTATTATTTACCATAGTAGTGAGTAAATAGATGCATTATCATTTAGAAATTTAAAATAATGTTACTGGTAAAATTGTTGGGTAAGTTAAATTATTAGGATATGGAGTTATAAAATATGTATCTTGAATTGAATTAATGATTAAAAGTAATTATGAAATGTGTTGGTAATTTTGTAAATCGTGTGAATTATCTATATTTTGAAAAAGAATTAAATAAAGAAAATTAGTTGCTATATATATATATATATATAGCATTTGTTTAATATGTTTAAACAGAATTTAGTGTGTTTAAACATTTAATGTTGGTGAGTTAAAATTTAGATTTTAATCTTGGTAATTGGTTAATTCTCTTTGGATGAAAAATATTTACTATCCAATGACCCATGTAAATTATTATTGTTATTATTATTATTATACAACCAACCAAATATGTACATTAAGAAACAAATCCATTTCTGTAATATAAAAAAATATCTTTATGTTTTTTAGTAGAATTGCGAGTAAATAAAGAAATACTATAAGTAATATTTCTAGGATTAAGATTTAAATTTAATTTAGCAACTATTGGCATCATTTATTTTCTGTTGTTTTAATTAAGAAATTTATGACTCATAGTAAGGATGCCTCTTGTGTTGATTATTTTGTGTTAAAAGAATGTTAATATTATTATAACTTGAGCATAGATGTAGTGTCGGGAATAATGAATTACAAGCATTAGGTTAATATGGAAATTAAGTTTTTTAGTAAATTGTTATTGGTTGTTTCACCATAGAAGGAATGATGTTTACGTAGAAGTAATTAAAGTTGTTTCTTTTTACTTTTAAGTTAAATATGTTATTACAAGATTTAGGGTTTTTATATGTTTATAAAATAAATAGGAACCCTCAATTTATCCGCAAGAATTGAATTTAAATTGCATTGTAATTATTTAATTAATTTGATTTATAAAAATGACAAATAGTGGTTTAGTTGTAAAGAAGGCATAACTTAATTATAAGTGTAATTGATATTGAGAAAATGTAAATTGCTCGTAATAGGTTCAGTAAATTCAATTTGTGGGTCATGAACTAGTTCATATAGTCTTTTTGATTTTACATGTGTGGCTAGCTTTCCAAAGGCTTAGAATGGGATGTCTTGACTTCATGTATTGTGTTGATGGATATCTTGAGATCATGATGTTTTAAGAAGCATGTTGTCTCTAATTATGTATAGACTAAAGGACAATGTGAATGATAAATGTATTTCTTTGGGGATGTATTGTTGTCCATTTGGTTGTATTTGTCTTGCATCCAGTTTTGTGGTGAGTTATGGAATGGGGAGACATGGAAATCATAGAGATGTAATGAATATGTGTTGTTATGGGCAATGGTTTAGGAGTTCTACCCTTATGATTATGTTTTGGAGGGTCAATGCCTTGCATTGTTATATATACATGTTGATATAAGGATAATTGTTATGCAAGATGGTTAATGCCTTGCATGGTTCATGTATCCTCGTTGTCATGATGATGTTTGCTATGCTTGTTAAGTATGGTCTTCTAGTTGTAGGTAGGAGGTGGCTTCCAATGTGGGGCCAGTGCCCAAAGTGGCTAGTTAGGGTAACCCATTGGGAGTTGGTAATCAAGTGATAACCTAATAATAAATCTAGGGGTTGGGTAGTTTTCACACTAACAAGATAATTAGATTCCTCACTCATGCCTGTAGTGCTAGTTCAGACTAAGGATGAGATGAGAAAGCCTGGTTGGCAAAATCAACTTCCTTGTCCTCACGAAAGGAAGGTTGATTCCGCATGTGTCACCCTATGGGGTCGGTGTCTAGAGAGAGACTACCAGGGTAACCATAGATGGGGGCTGGTGTCTAGAGAGAGACTGCTTGGGTAACCCATGTTAAGACCATGTGATGACACTCTCCTTACCGCAGCCTAGCATTCCCTAGTTGTACTCTCCCCATTTGTTAAGTGTTCACCTCTGGAAGTACTGTTGTGTTGTTTGTGATATTGACTTGTGATGTTGGAGTCATGTGTTGTCTTATAGTCTACTGTCTACCTGACTGTATGTTGTAGTGGGGACCTTATGTTAACTCCTAGCTCGGGGGGTGGACCTCGGGGTTCCACATAGTCGGGTGGAAGAGCTTTATCCATTGGTTTTTTCCCTTGCCGTTGTTCGTGAGTGAGGAGGATATATCTTGTGTATCAGACATCAGATCTTGTACTTGTTTATGAAGACAGTTATTATGCTCATGTACTAGCCTGTGTATCAGTTGATTCATAATGTATGTATTCAGATGTAATCAGGATAGTGATAATGTAAACTACATAATGATGTACTCATATGTATAGACTTTTGAATATGTACATGTAATCTTGACCAAGTTGATTATCTAATTGATGTCATGAAATGGAGAGGTATATGTATAATCATTAGTGTAATAGATCTAGAATGATCTGCTGATGTTAGTTAATAATGTATGTTAAATTATGTTGATTAATTTGTCAAGTAATGCAACCATGGAACCTTAGAAGACAAGTTGCTAGTTTAATGATGTGTATTGATTTGTTAAATGGTACTTTGTTATCTTATACAAAAAAAAAAAATTCTGCATTGCATAGCACAGATGTGTTGTTCTCTAAGGTGTTCATTGCAGGGCATTACATCTGGTATCAGAGCCAGGTTTAAACACTGTGTACCCTGGTTATATTTGAGCCCATTATGTAACCTAGTGCTTAAGCTCTGTAGAACGATTTAACCCCTGTTGTGACCCTCTTCTTAATGTAATAATTTGCCTTTTGTGTGTAGGGTAGATGCCTAGACGTAGGGGTTAAGGTCAGGGCAGAGGTAGGGGTCGTGGGAGAGGTGGTGGCGGTATTCCTCCCCCCAGTTCTCCTCATGCGAGTGGCCATGAAGGTGGGGGTCAGAACATGGAGGGTTAGGGTCAGCCTGATGGAGCCCAGTTGAGATAGATTCTTGAGGAGGCCCTTGCCCGTTTAGGCCCCAGACAGGTGGGTGAGCAGCCCAGAGGAGGTCAGGAGGTAGACCAGCCAGGTCCTAGAGAGAGAGAGGTCTCCCAGGCGTAGGGAGTTGACAGCTGAGCAGGAGGCCACACTAGCCAACCATATGAGGGATTTACTGAGAGCACGCCCTCCCATCTTTGATGGAGCTAGTAGAGGTCTTGAGGCAAAGACTTGGTTATTGGACTTAGGCAAGTGTTTCGTCATGCATCTGTATGGCAGCAATACAAAAGCCAAATGTGCTATTTTGCATCTCTAAGGGTTTGCTTCGACTTGGTGGGGGCTAGAGGAGTAGAAGCTACATTTGGACATTAGCACTATGTCTTGGGAGTTGTTTGTAGAGAGATTTAGAGGCCTCTTTCTTTCTGACCATTGGAGGCAATGTTGAGCAGACGAGTTTCATGAGCTAAGGCAGTTGGCCATGACAGTTGAGCAGTATGAGCACAGATTTTATGAGCTCAAACAGTATGCAGGTATCGGGGATGACGAGTCTATGTTGGTGTAGCATTTTATCAGGGGCTTGAATGCCTGGATTAGTGGAGGGGTTCGTGTATTCAAACTTAAGACTATGGAGGTTGCCGTGGAGAAAGCCCGGCTAGTGGAGGAGAATTTGGCTATGGCCCTCAGTGGGCATACAGGTGTGCACATTGGTAGTGCACCTTCATCAGGATATGGTTCTCGAGGTGGTCACACTCAGGCATCAGGTTCTCATGCACCCTCAAAGGGTGGTCAGCAGCAGCAGTATTCACAGTCCAAATCAAAGAATTCTCAGCATCAGCAAGGTAATAGGTTTCAAAATAAGAAAGACCAGTCTTGGCAGCACAATAAGCGCAACCGTTTTGATCAGCCAGCTCAGGGTACGCACTCTGCAGTGAGCAGAGGCAGTTTCCAGTAGTCTAGTGCTTTCTGGGGTGACAGAGGTTTTGGTAGAGGCACCAGGTGTTTCTCTTGTGGCCAGCAGGGCCATATTGCTAGGCAGTGCCCACAAAAGGGTGCCTCAGGATTTGGACATCGACCAACGGCATCTGAGCTGACGGTTGGTGATGCAGGTAGGTCACACCGAGTCTTTGCAGCGGTGGATGACTGATAGGCAGAGCATCAAGGCACCGTGGTGGAGACTTCTGGTCATATGCGAGGTATTGGTTTTTCTATTCTTTTTGATTCCGGTACATCTGATTCATTTATATCTCCTTCTCTTGTGGAGCGTTGTGGTTTAGTGGTAACAAAGCAAGATGATAGGTGGTAGGTTGAGTTAGCCTCTGGAGCAAAGATAGCAGTTAAGTCTCTAGTTTTAGGGTGTGACTTGATGATTGGCTCTCTATCTACTTCTGTGGACCTTCACATTCTACCCCTGGGTTCATATGACATAGTTTTGGGGATGGATTGGTTGGAGGCCCATTAGGTAGTGATAGATTGTCGGCACAAGTTTATTAGATGTGTGGATGATTCTGGTGTTGAGGTTGAGGTTGTAGGAGTTCAGAGACCTATTTCCCTACGTATGATCTCTGCTATGCAACTCAAGAGATGCATGCGTCAGGGATGTCAGCTTTTTGCAGTGACTGTTAGTGATTTGGAGATGGAGGAGAGTCGAGAGGCATCTCTTGACGATCACCCACTCTTGAGGGAGTATGCAGATGTTTTTTCTTCTGATATTCTAGGGATGCCACCTAAGTGTGACATCAATTTCAGGATTGATCTAATTCCCGGTGCAAAGCCTATCTCATGAGCTCCATACAGGATGACCACTCAGGAGCTCAAGGAGCTTCGACTACAGTTGGAGGAGCTATTAGCCAAAGGGTTCATACAACCTAGTGTTTCTCCTTGGGGAGCGCCTGTGATCTTTGTGAAGAAGAAGGATGGATCTCTACGGCTATGTATCGACTATCAACAGCTCAACAAGGTAACAGTGAGAAATAGGTATCCCTTTCCTCGGATCAATGATTTGTTTGATTAGATTAAAGGAGCAAAGGTATTCTCTAAAATTGACCTTAAGTCAGGATATCACCAATTGTGGATTTTTGAGGCAGATATTCACAAAACAGCATTTCACACCCATTATGGGCATTATGAGTTCACAGTGGTACCATTCGGGTGGATGAATGCACCGTCAGTTTTCAATAGCTTAATGAATGGTGTGTTTCACACTTATCTCGACAGATTTGTCCTCATATTTCATGATGATATATTGATCTATTTGAGGACTATGGAGGAACATGAGGAGCATTTGTGTCAGGTTTTGCAGTGTTTGAGAGAAAATCAGCTTTATGCGAATTTGTCAAAATGTGCGTTCTTCGAGACAGAGGTTAAGTATTTGGGTCATGTCATCTCTGGAGAGGGTATTGCGGTGGATCCCTCAAAGATCCAAGCTATTATGGACTGGCCTACACCCACTAATGTTTCTAAGGTCCATAGTTTTATGGGGTTGGCAAGTTACTATTGTCGCTTCGTCATGGGGTTTTCGAGAATTGCTCACCCCATTACTTCTCTTCAGAGGAAAGGGAAGAAGTTTGTTTGATCAGAGTAGTGTCAGGAAGCCTTTTAGACTCTTAAGGAACAGCTAACTAGTGCACCTATATTAGTAGTTCCTGATACTAATAGGGACTTTGTTGTCTGTACCGATGCTTCCTTGGAGGGTTTGGGAGTAGTCCTGATGCAGGATGGTCATGTGATTTCCTATGAGTCTTGCAAACTCAAGGATCATGAATTGAACTATCCCACTCATGACCTGGAGTTAGCAGCAGTGGTGCATGCCTTAGTGAGGTGGAGGCATTTTCTATTAGGGCATCAGTTTGAGCTGCACAATGATCATTGTAGTTTGCAGTATATTTTCACGCAACCAAACTTGAATGCAAGGCAAAGGCGTTGGATGGAGTTCTTGTGCGAGTATGATTTTGAGGTTAGATATATTCAGGGCAAGGAGAATATAGTAGAAGATGCTCTTAGTCATCAGAGACAAGAGATCTCAGCAGTTTCTCTTACAGTTGATTTGAGAGGTCAGATTCTCATTGCTTTTCCTACTGACAGTTGGTGCCAGGAGGTGAGATCCGAGATTGAGTTTGGTAGACCTTTAGAAGGTAGGTTCTCCGGTTACTCTTTTGAGTCAGATGGTCTTTTGCGACAGTTGGGTCGTATCTATGTTCCTAATTCAAAGGGTCTTCACACCCTAGTTTTGTCTGAGGCACATCGGTCACCCTATTCTGCCCATTTGGGTGTCAAGAAGATGCATGCAGATCTGCGTCAACTGTACTTTTGGAGTGGTATGAAGCAGGATATTGCTCATTTTGTGTCAAGATGTCTTGAGTGTCAAAGGGTGAAGGCAGAGCACCAACACCCTGCAGGTCTTTTGCAGCCTCATTTGATTCTAGAGTGGAAGTGGGATATCATTTCGATAGACTTCATTGTTGGTTTGCCGATGTCCTCTCAATGACACGATGCTATTGTGGTCACTGTGGATAGTTTGATGATGGTAGCTCACTTTTCTCCTGTCTGTGCTTCTTACAATGCCTCTACGGTGGCTAGAGTGTTCATGGAGGACATCGTCGGACTTCATGGGATTCCTTGTAGGATCATCTCTGACAGGGATCCAGTGTTCACTTCCGCCCTTTGGATGTCCTTGCAGCATGCCTTGGGGACACAGTTGAACTTTAGTTCATCTTATCATCCTAAGACTGATGGTCAAACTGAGAGGGTTAATCAGGTTCTCAAGGATATGTTGAGGATGTATGTGATGGACCGGCAGAGTTGTTGGGAGGACTATCTTTACCTAGTGGAGTTTGCCTATAATAATGGTTATCATAGTTCTATTGGCATGTCTCCATTTCAGGCCTTGTATGGTCGTCCTTGTAGGACCCCTTTGAGTTGGGATCATTTGGAGGATAGAGTTCTTCTGGGTTCGGATATGCTTAGAGATATGGAGCAGCAGGTTGAGAGGATTAGAGAGCATTTGGTGGCAGCTTAGGATAGGCAAAAGAAGTATGTAGATGCTCATAGGATCAATCGTCAGTTTTCTATTGGGGATCGGGTGTTCTTGCGTGTGCGACTGAGAAAGAGTCCAATCCGCTATGGAAAGGGCTCTAAGCTAGCACCGCACTTTGTTGGACCTTTTGAGGTGTTGGAGAGGATCAGTCTAGTTGCTTATCATCTTGCTTTGCCACCTAGCCTTTCACACATCCATGATGTGTTTCATTTTTCTGTACTTAGACCTTACTATCCGGATATTGCTCATGTTCTTGATTGGACCGCTCTACAGGTAGAGGACGGGCAGCTGGCTTTGGAGCCCGTAGGCATTCTTCAGCACAAGAGACTCGCTCTCAGGGGCAGAGACATGGAGCAGGTCAGGGTCCAGTGGGACCCTAATGATGAGACCTCCACTACCTGGGAGGATGCTACCAGGATGAGGGAATTATATCCTCACTTATTTGCAGGCTTCCAGGAGTAAGCCTAGTTCTAGGGGGGAGGATGTAATGCCCCTCACTTTTTTTGGCTAGTGATAGATGTTATTTTCATATTGCTATCTATTAGTTCTAGAATAGTTGATAGTCTTATATTGCATATTTATAGTTTCGAGACATTTGGACTAGTATGTTATGGTTTATGTTCTCCTTGATCTTGATGGACTATGTTCGATGGATATATTTAGACATGTGTTATGAGTTATGATGACATTATGATTACTTCAGTTATGATGTGTTGGATATATTTAGTAATGGAATATTATTTACATGTTTTATTAGATTCGTTGATTCTTGATTTCAAATGATGTGATTATAATGTTGTTCAAGAGCAGGGACAGTGCAGCATTACTCGCTTCGAGTACCCTGCTGCGTCACGATTCTCTGACTCTCTAGGTACAGACATATATGTACAACCCTATTGTTTGTTGCAGGATGTAGGTACCGGGCATCGACTCCACCTGAACTACCAGGTCTGAGCATGCCCTAGCCAATGGAATTGTTGATTGGAGTTAGCATAAGGTTCCCTACTCAGTCAACATCCTCAAAGAGGATGAGTTCTTAGTATTGTATCCTGTCCTCACCGTCAGTTGGACTATTCGTCATTATTTTGTCATCATGTCTTGTGGCTTTACATGGGGTTAGGTATCATCCAGTAAGTTGGGTTTATCCAATTTAAAGTGTTGATTTAAGCCTGGTTAGTACTTCATTAAAATAAGGTTAAATTTAAGCCAAAGTTAAATAAACATTTGCTAGGGAAATTATGTGTTGTTTATTAATTAAAAATGATTTAATTGTTTGATAATTGGTAAAATTAACATGAAAATAGTAAATAGATAAATAAATTTGATAAATGATTAAATGAAATAATAAATTACAAGTTGTAAATGAATAAAATTAAAAAGAAAACAAAATACATAAATAAAGATGAATAAACAATTATAAATTTTGATAAAATAAATTTATAGTAATAAAGATAATATTTTAAGGTTAAAATTAGGGTTGTCACTTTGTATCATGCATTCAGTATTTTGGGGATATGCAAAATTAATGCCGTGTGACGTCAATTGCAAATTGGAGGATTTGGGAATCTTTTGATATAGTTAATTTTTGAATCTCACGAGAGGGTGGGTTGTTGGGAAAAGAGAGGCATGTCTCCTACATTTATTCAAGGAGTTGAGTCCTAGTTTGGGAGGAGGAAGAACAGAGAAAAATTAGTGGCAAGAACTGGGAAGGGGCTGAGAGTTTTGGAGGAGGCAGTTTTGGAAGAGCGGAGGGAGTGATTCTGGCACCAAATCTTCAGGGCATCCAAGCATTCGATCCAGGTGCCATTGTTTCCTAAATCTTTGTCTCTATTTTCTTGATTGGAATTTGATTGGTTTTTTGCCTGAGTTTTTGTATCATACCCAATTTGTGCATCATGGCACCCTGCAGATAATAACTCTTTGGATGTTTCTATGAATCACTCCATTCCCCACCCCGATATTCTCTCTATAATAATATTGTGATTTCTTGAAAGTTTTATAGTTTCTTCTTTAACAAATCATTTTTTTTGTATATATTCTGCAATCATCGCATGAGAAGATGTTTCTATGAGGTGCTTGTCAAGCAGCCACATATCATGCTTGTGCATCCAAGATTTGCATTCTAGTGCAGCATTTTGAATTAATAAATAATTGTAAGGACTACATTGAGTGCCACGAATTGTTAGGAAGGTTCTAAAATTCTTTTCAACAAATCTATTTTATGTGCGTCGTGCATTCATGGTAGCTTATGATACCACGTCTTGTATATGCTTTCACATTTTGCATGAATGTCTACCAGAGCATTTCAAGATATTACATCTAATAAAATTCCCTCACCATTCTACCTTTATGGATACTATTTCATTTTGTCAAGCGCATACAAATCCCATCCAATGGGAAAAGATCTACAGTCACCAAGATAATGCATCCATACAACCAGCACAGATTTAATAGGTATCTCAGTGATAAAGTTTAGAGTTTCCTCCAGATGGCCACTGCGGCCAAGAAGGTCAACCATGCTCATATAACAATCATTGTAGGTGCAATGCTTTTAAGGGTTACAAATGCGCCTCGATGAATCTACTTTGTGTATTTCCTACAACCGTTATTTTCCATGAGAAGACATCATTTGCTAGGGGAAATGGTTGGAAGCTGATAACTTAGGCGAGCATATCAAAATGCAAGATTTGAGATAAACTGAAGGAATCGCCTTTGTTTTAAGTTTCTAAATCCTTTTCAACAAGTCCATTTTAAGTGTATTCTAAAATATTTGAAAATAAGAGATGTCAGTGTCTGCCAATTAGTTCACATTCTTGTCTAAGTGATCTGCACTAAGAAAGCTCATCCATACTTTCACTGTCAGTTTATCTGGCATGTAAATGTAGGTTTAGGGTTGTCTTACAATGGTCATCGTGCAGTGCTTTGCATAAGTCCAATATCTTGATCATCATTAGATATCAAACCTTGATGGTTATAGTTGCAGTAGAAATGCTTATAATTGAAATATTATAAGCCGTTTAAACAATTTTAATGAGAAATTATCAAACTGCCTTCTTTATAATTTGTAGTTTGATGGACAAAGACATGGACAACTTAAAAGATTGAATATCTTTTGGCTTGCACGGCTAAAGTTGCCAATAAAGAGGGAAATCCATTATTATTAATGTCTTGCGTCTATCATAATCTATATTCTCAATACATCTCATGGCTGTAATAAGGATTGTATTCCAGTTATGTGTTTTATTTCAAGATAAGACAAAGCACATTAATGTTTTATTACGGTACGAAATGAATGTAAAATATATTTTCTATAGGCTACTTTTCACTTTCAATTGAATAGTTTCATATAAAATGTTTTAAGATTAGATTTGTCAGATAATAGAATACCAAGCATCACTACAGGAAGTTATACATTTGACAGAAAATTTAGGTAGTGTTAGTAAGTCCCGATTAAGTAAATCTAGGCTTAAATCTGACAGTTTAATAGCTGTTGATAGACATTTTAGCTGAAAATACAACTGAAATTTTAAAGGACCGTAACATATGAAAAGAGTGTTTTGAACCAACTGTCAATATTGATATAGGATTATGATAATTTGTATATTAAGTTTTTTACATAATCTACTTATATTAAAGCAAGTCTTAGTATTTTAAGGGCACTATTGAATAGATAACTATCATTAATAACAATAACAAATCACCTTTGTTTTGGATGAAAATATATTTACCATCCAATAATTCATGTTTTATTATTATCATTATTATTATTACTATTAATATGATTATTATTTACCATAGTAGTGAGTAAATAGATGCATTATCATTTAGAAATTTAAAATAATGTTACTGGTAAAATTGTTGGGTAAGTTAAATTATTAGGATATGGAGTTATAAAATATGTATCTTGAATTGAATTAATGATTAAAAGTAATTATGAAATGTGTTGGTAATTTTGTAAATCGTGTGAATTATCTATATTTTGAAAAAGAATTAAATAAAGAAAATTAGTTGATATATATATAGCATTTGTTTAATATGTTTAAACAGAATTTAGTGTGTTTAAACATTTAATGTTGGTGAGTTAAAATTTAGATTTTAATCTTGGTAATTGGTTAATTCTCTTTGGATGAAAAATATTTACTATCCAATGACCCATGTAAATTATTATTGTTATTATTATTATTATTATTATTATTCAACCAACCAAATATGTACATTAAGAAACAAATCCATTTATGTAATATTAAAAAAATATCTTTATGTTTTTTAGTAGAATTGCGGGTAAATAAAGAAATACTATAAGTAATATTTCTAGGATTAAGATTTAAATTTAATTTAGCAACTATTGGCATCATTTATTTTCTGTTGTTTTAATTAAGAAATTTATGACTCATAGTAAGGATGCCTCTTGTGTTGATTATTTTGTGTTAAAAGAATGTTAATATTATTATAACTTGAGGGTAGATGTAGTGTCGAGAATAATGAATTACAAGCATTAGGTTAAGATGGAAATTAAGTTTTTTAGTAAATTGTTATTGGTTGTTTCACCATAGAAGGAATGATGTTTACATAGAAGTAATTAAAGTTGTTTCTTTTTACTTTTAAGTTAAATATGTTATTACGAGATTTAGGGTTTTTATATGTTTATAAAATAAATAGGAACCCTTAAGTTTATCCGCAAGAATTGAATTTAAATTGCATTGTAATTATTTAATTAATTTGATTTATAAAAATGACAAATAGTGGTTTAGTTGTAAAGAAGGCATAACTTAATTATAAGTGTAATTGATATTGAGAAAATGTAAATTACTCGTAATAGGTTCAGTAAATTCAATTTGTGGGTCATGAACTAGTTCATATAGTCTTTTTGAGTTTACATGTGTGGCTAGCTTTCTAGAGGCTTAGAATGGGATGTCTTGATTTCATGTATTGTGTTGATAGATGTCTTGAGATCATGATGTTTTAAGAAGCATGTTTTCTCTAATTATGTATTGACTAAAGGACAATGTGAATGATAAATGTATTTCTTTGGGGATGTATTGTTGTCCATTTGGTTGTATTTGTCTTGCATCCAGTTTTGTGGTGAGTTATGGAATGGGGAGACATGGAAATCATAGAGATGTAATGAATGTGTGTTGTTATGGGCAATGGTTTAGGAGTTCTGCCCTTATGATTATGTTTTAGAGGGTCAACGCCTTGCATTGTTATATATACATGTTGATATAAGGATAATTATTATGCAAGATGGTTAATGCCTTGCATGGTTCATGTATCCTCGTTGTCATGATGATGTTTGCTATGCTTGTTGAGTAGGGTCTTCTAGTTGTAGGTAGGGGGTGGCTTCCAATGTGGGGCCGGTGGCCAAAGTGGCTAGCCAGGGTAACCCATTGGGAGTTGGTAATCAAGTGATAACCTAATAATAAATCTAGGGGTTGGGTAGTTTTCACACTAACAAGATAATTAGATTTCTCACTCATGCATGTAGTGCTAGTTCAGACTAAGGATGAGATGAGAAGGCCTGGTTGGCAAAATCAACTTCCTTGTCCTCACGAAAGGAAGGTTGATTCCGCATGTGTCACCCTATGGGGTCGGTGTCTAGAGAGAGACTGCCTGGGTAACCATAGATGGGGGCCGGTGTCTAGAGAGAGACTACCTGGGTAACCCATGTTAGGACCATGCGATGACACTCTCCTTACTGTAGCCTAGCATTCCCTAGTTGTACTCTCCCCATTTGTTAAGTGTTCGCCTCTGGAAGTACTGTTGTTTTGTTTGTGATATTGACTTGTGATGTTGGAGTCATGTGTTGTCTTCTAGTCTAATGTCTACCTGACTATATATTGTAGTGGGGACCTTATGTTAACTCCTAGCTCAGGGGGTGGACCTCAGGGTTCCACATGGTCGGGTGGAAGAGCTTTATTTTGGTTTTTTCCCTTGCCATTGTTCGTGAGCGAGGAGGATATATCTTGTGTATCAAACATTAGATCTTGTACTTGTTTATGAAGATAGTTATTATGCTCATGTACTAGCTTGTGTATCAGTTGATTCATAATGTATGTATTCAAATGTAATTAGGATAGTGATAATGTAAACTACATAATGATGTACTCATATGTATAGACTTTTCAATATGTACATGTAATCTTGATCAAGTTGATTATCTAATTGATGTCATGAAATGGAGAGGTATATGTATAATCATTATTGTAATAGATCTAAAATGATCTGTTGATGTTAGTTAATAATGTATGTTAAATTATGTTGATTAATTTGTCAAGTAATGCAACCATGGAACCTTAGAAGACAAGTTGTTAGTTTAATGATGTGTATTGATTTGTTAAACAATACTTTGTTATCTTATACAAAAAAAAAAAATATTCTGCATTGCATAGCATAGATGTGTTGTTCTCTAAGGTGTTCATTGCAGGGCATTACATAATTTTTTGTGGTTGTTGAGTTAGAATAAGTACCTAACCTAGGAAAATATTCAAAAGAGATGGTTTCATGGACCATCCCTTTGTGTTCTCTATGGCGATAATGAGGAAAGTACGAATCACCTATTCTTTCAATGCCCATTCTCTATGGAAATTTGGAGTTTGTGGTGGCCAATTTAGAACAAACCAGGTATTCATGCTACTTCTTTGTCTGAGTTTTGGGATAGTCTAGGTCGACCCCCTGTTTCAACCTCTTTCCTTTCAACTATGTGGGATATTGGCCCCTCTTTTATTCTTTGGCAAATTTGGTTGGAGAAAAATAGGTGAATATTCCAAGTTATGAAAAGTAAAGTTATTTTAGTCTAGAATAAAATCA
Source organism: Cunninghamia lanceolata (assembly GCA_027924645.1). Classification (NCBI taxonomy): domain Eukaryota; kingdom Viridiplantae; phylum Streptophyta; class Pinopsida; order Cupressales; family Cupressaceae; genus Cunninghamia; species Cunninghamia lanceolata. The sequence goes on from BSBN01001310.1 coordinate 2,175,133, forward strand.
AGTGTATGCTCAAGGATATCATTGAGGCTAAATGTTGTATGGATGAGACTCTTACATCTTCTGATTTACGCCTTGTTAATCTCATGGAGGTGTCCTTCCCTCCTCCTTCACAGGCTATGGATGGTACTAGAATTCAAAAGTCTAGGAAGGTAAACCATTCAAGTAAGTGGTCTCCTCGTTTCTATGATTTTATTAAAATTAATACAGATGGTTCCTCAAGGAGCATTCAGGGTGATGCGTGGATTGGTGGCATTGGTCATGACAGTGTAGGAGTAGTTCAATTTTTCTTTTATGCTTATATGGGTACTCACTCTAATAATCAAATGGAGGCTTGGGCTATTCTTTTTGTTCTTGAAAAGGCTAGGTCCATTGGATGGGAGAAGATTTTTTGTGAAACTGACTCTATGATTCTAGTTTCTCTTCTAAATAGAGGAAATTTTTTGGAAGCCTCCTAGAAGTTAGCCTCAATGGCTAAGAATATTCTTTGTTGGCCAAGAAGTTCAATTTTATATCCCTTTTTCACATTCCCAAACAATGGAACATGGCTGCTGATTGCCTAGCCAAATGGGCTTCCATAGGAGTGAGCAGTTGGAATGTTGGGAGTTGGAGAGATCTAGATTAGAATAAATCTCAACACCTTCTTTATATTCTTCATGAAGATCAGAGAGCTTGATTTCAGTAATTTGGGGTTGAATATGATGTGGTTTAATTAGAGCTTTGTTTCTTGTTTTATTTATGCTAGTTGGTTCTGTAGGGATCCCTTGTGGATTCTTCTTTTGGTGTTTATTGTGTTGGCTACTATCATCTGGAAATATTTATGGTGTAATTGTCTATAAGTTTGGTTTAATATATTTTTTTCTTTTTTGTTCCCCCCAAAAAAGGTTGATGAATCAGTTAAATAAATTAATTCTAGTGCTATTAATTCTATTGGAAACAAGACTCAATCCAAATATAGTAATGCAGCAAATGGGCATTAATACGTTAATTATTTTTAAATAATGATAAAGAAAACAAGTCAATTTGTAAATGTAAATGCTAAAACTTTGAGAAGAGAAGTAAAGAGAAGATTATATATTGAAGATGGTCTAATTAATCAATGTTGGGTTTTTAGTGGTAGACTCTCAAGGTCTAATATGAAATTAAATAATGAAACTAGATGTTTAATTAAAAAATATTGGCATGATAATGCAAGGGTGTTGTCTAATAGCAGTGATGTTTTGAAATTAAAAGTAGGATCAAAAATCATGATCCTCATCCAAACCATCTATTAGACATGACTCAAATACAATTATATAAAAAATTATATATTATTCAACTATAACAAATTTTAACATAAGTCAAAGGTCATTTGAGAAATGTAAGCCTTGGTATTTCAAAATTAATAAACAACAAATCACTTGTTGTTGCAAAACTCATGTGCAATTCCATGATTATGATGTTTTTCAATATATATGTTCTACTTTGCATACTAACCAAATTGTGCAAGAAAGTGGTATCAATATGCCACCTACAACAATTAGGGAGTTTATAACAAGTTTATTTTGTGAAAAAATGATGGACAATTAGTTATTCAAGATCTTGCATTTCTAGAGAAAGCAATAGATGTGGTAACATTTCATTCTTAAGAGAATGCATGCATGAAGGTAGTTCACATGATTTTGGATAACAATTAGTGGATATGAAGAGGTTCAACAGTGTTTAGTATCCATTAAAGGATGAAAATTTTGGAAAGCATTGTGATTTAGTGAGAGAGCAAAGTAGTGTAGATGCATTCATCACAAAATTCAAGAAAAAGATTGTTTATAAATATGTGAAACACTCTCAATATTCTTAGTGGCTTGGTGAACAATTTCACATATGTATAAATAAATTTCCAATGGGAACTATACTTTCAGTCATTGAATTTGCAAACAACTACACTCTTGCTCCACAAGAGGAAGTTCAATCTCAATATTATAATTTAGTTCAGGTAGCCATTTTTGTTCATATTGTATATAGAGATGTAGTTGATAGTATAGAAGATGATAGAAAAAATTGATTTCAAAGTATAATTTCTATTTTAGTAATAACCAATCTTAATCGTCAAAGTTTATGCAATATTGTTTTAGTGTATTTTATGACAATTTAAAGGAAAGAGAAATCCAAATGACACAACATCTCATATGGTCAGATAAGTGTATATGATAGTTTAAAAATTCTTGAATATTGTATTGGATATGTAGGGCCCATAAAGAAAATAATGCCCAACACATGTGAAGTCTCTTTGAAGATGGTCATGGTAAAGGAGAGCATGATGGAGTTGGAGCATGTGTGAAAAGAGCTCTTGCTAGGGAGCAACTAAAATTTATGGGTGTGGCAAGATTTAAAGATGCACATGTAGTTGTGGATTAGTGTAATGCAAAATTTTCTATAAAAACTCAAAAATTTAATGATTCTTTTGGTTAGTTGAAGAAGAAAACATTCTACCATGACATGATTGTGAGACAATTAGTGGATCAATAAAATGACATTCATTTAAGACTTCAAATGCAAGCACGTGGGCTATGTGGAGTAGGGAGATTGCTTATTTTTCGTTAGTTTTATATTGAAGGTGAGTGGGAAGCATGTGAAAATATAAAATGTTGAAGAATGTCAACATAGACCCCTAACACCTATACAAACACATGATTGACATGACACATATTTTGAAAAGTCTGATAACCAATTGTTGGCATCAGATGACTATGATAATGTTTCAAACCTTATACAACAAGATACATTAACAAGATCTAGTTTCATTAATTTTTTTAGTAATGTATTTTATACATGCATGTAGTTTTTTGATATATATATAACCTCCCACTTTATTGAATTAGTAGTTTTTTTTGTAGGATGTGTATGTTGGTGTTGCACCTAAGGGAAATGAAGGGAAAATAGAGTATTAGATGACTCAATGTGTTCAGAAAAAATAAAATGGTTAGAGCCTATAATAAATGATGATATTTACAAGTTATGATAGGTCCTATGGTTGTTGTTTGTACTTTGCTACAGAAGTATTTAACAAGGAAGAATGATTTACCTACATTTGAAGATTATGAAACACAAAAGAATTGACAACTACTCACATTTGGTTGTGGTAAAAAATATACAATTAGTGATAAATCAGGGAAACTTGTAACAAAAGAATTATGGATAATTTTTATGGAAAAGCATGAGGCAATTATAGATGCATTAAAAAAATAGGATGCATATGGTACAATGGACTAAGTTTTAAATGGTTTGTGAGTAAGTTATCTAATTTCCTTTCCTTTTTTATCTATTTCTTCTAACATGTATCTCAATGTAGGTAGACATTAGAGAGATTTTGAAGTACAAATATATACTTGTATATTTTACTTCAAAATCCCTCTAATAGTTAATTAAATTTAGTTAAGTAAGTTTAGGATTAAGTAAATAGTTAATTGATTTAATAGCATGCCCTCATATAATTAGTAAGTGATTACATGTCCCCTTAATACATCCCTTTAATCCATCCCCTTAAGTCATCCCCTAACCATGTTCCATAAATTATGTGTCGATTTAGTTTAATAACTTTATGATTTAGTTTGGTAAATTTAGAATTAAGCCAATAGTTAATTTATTTAGTATCACACTTAAAAAATTAGAAAGTAATTGCATGTCCCCTTAATCCATCCCCTTAATTCCTCTTAATCCATCCCCTAAGTATGTTCCACAAATTAGGTAATCAATTTAGTTTAGTAACTTTGAGATTTAGTTTAGTAAGTTTGGGATTAAGAAAATAGTTAATTGATTTAGTATCATGCCCTTAGAAAATTAGTGAGTAATTGCATGTCCCCTTAAGCCATGCCCTTAATTCATCCCCTAACTATGTTACTATTTTAGTTTACCTCATTTGTTATCATTAAAAATAGCTTATTTATCTTAATTTTTTATAGATTTATTGTATGCAAATATTTTTTAAATTTAAATCTTATAAAGTAGTTAAATTTTAGAATTTTTATTTTTTTTACAATTTTGTTTAACCCTACAATTGGATATAGTATTATTCTAATACCCATGTACAACACTTTCAATTTTGAGTTCATTAAGATATGATAATAACATGGATAGATATGAAGAACGAGGAACACCCCTTTTAAGTATTGAATTTCCAAGCATCTTGTACTTCTACATGTGAGAGAAATAAAGCATAGCATAAATAGGGAAATTAATTGAGAAATAGCTACAATTTATTAGATAGGAATGTAGGGTTCCTTAATATTATATAAAAAATGTTTACAAAGTTCTATTAAATAGTCAATAACATTTATTTCTTGTATTTTTTTCCATCATATTTGATTTGTGAATTGTTATGAACTTTGGTACTATAATTTGACTAATTAGGACTTAAGAATGTAATTATAATTTTCCTACTTGGAATCTTATAATTGTATTGCTAAATCTTTGAGGACTAATGCAGTCTTATTGATGCAACTATTCACTTATCTTTGTACTGATAAATTGAATAGTTAGTTCTATATGTGTGGAATATTCTTAGTGTCAAAACATCATTTTTGAAACATCTCATTTCTTTGATTTTCTTAGTTTCAAAACATCAATTAAAGAAAAAAATATGCATGAATAAATATATATATTTTGATACTCAAGTGGAATGAGAGTTTATACCAAATCAAATTATATATGCATATGAATATTAGGCCTTGACCACAATGCTTATATAATAGGGAAAGCTCGAAAACTTATTTGTAAAATGATCTATTGTGATTCTAAGTCAAAATGCCAACATGCAATTTAATCCAAGAATCCAAATATATATACATGAAATTTAGTCTGAAAGTCCAAAATATATACACATGAAAATGTAAGATTTTATGAAATAAATGCATGTATCAAATACATGAGGTCATAAAAATGTTTAAGGATCATAAAAGTATATATGTACACACTACGGTCTATCATCATCAAAATCAAGAGGCCTCTTAGTTCCATGCGAACTAGAGGATTTCCTTCCTATAGTGCTAGTACCTCCTCCTACTGGTAAGAAGTCTCATGTTCTAAACCTGGGAGACTACAAGAAAAAATGATTCAAATCAATTATATTCAAAATCACACAAGTGTACATATTAAATTAATAAAATATTTAACACAAAATCATGAAACATGTAACTACTTGATTTAAATATAATTTTAGTTTAATGCTTACCACTAGATGATTATCATGTGCCTCATCAGGCTGGTGGTGTATAGGTGATATGGAAAAGGTGGCATGTGCAAATTCTTACAAATTTAAATAAAAGGAATTAGACATGATTATTAAAAATGCAAGCATATAAAAGATCTAAATTGTATAAGATACTAGTACGTATCTCAAATGATGTAATATTTGTTCGCTAATCATGAACCACACTTTCAATCACCCAAGCTATTGCATTATCCTGCATATATATTTTAAAGAAATTAAAATTAAAATTTACAAAATTCTATAAATTTTCAACCAACATATATGTAATATGTACAAACTATTAAATTTATTAACATACATACAAACTTTTAAATTAGATACAATGCAAACTTGTACAAACAATTTACACACTAGTAATGACTCGAGCATTTGAGCCTAGAGGATTGGTGGCACCTTGTGGTTGGTCTAACATGAAATCATCATGACCTACCACATGCTATAAGCATGACTAGGAATACTTATTAGAATTAAATATTATACTTTAAGTTTCTTCTAGGAATTCACATTTCAATTACTCTAGATGAATATAAAACCTAGTTGCATCTAATTTTAAAGTACTAATTACATTTGATGATCTTTAGCTTAAGGATGTTTTTTTATTTTATTGTATAAGGTGTCTTGAGATGAACACCCATCAACACCAAAAGGCCCAATCTTGAAGGTTCGCCCCTCATCTAGACATGACAAAATAATATAATTTTTTTATCAATATTTTGCAATTATATTGTACATGTAGCAATAATTTATGTAACTTAGCATCATTTAATCTTTTTTTTTGTGAATATATATATATATATATATAATGTGGCATACCCGTCTAGAAGTAGAAGGTGTACTTCTCTATAACAAACTAGACAAGAATGACTCTGTTGCAGTCCCTAAAGTGGATGTGTTGGGACCATAACAAGGTTTATTATAATTCTTGCACAAATGGCGTGGACTCTACAATAATTTTGATGTGCAGGGGATGCTTGATGGACTAGCACCATCTCCTCCATTCTCTCTATTAGTCTATGTTGAAGGCACAAGACAACTGAGAGGGGGGGATGAATCAGTTGTATAAAAATCTTTGACTTCTTTTAAACAAGATCACATTCACATTCACTTTAACCTCTTAATCTGTTATGAAGATTAAACATGAAGTGCAGAAACAAAACTTAAACACATCAACACCATACACACATGAACACCAGATTTTACATGGAAAACCTAAAAGGGAAAAACCACGGTGAGTGTTAGCTCACAGTATAATGTAGTAACAATATCAAATTACAAGAGGCTCACTACCCTTAAGGACTCACTATCCAAAAGATGGTCGCTACATACAGGCTCATTGTTAAAGGGTGGCTCACTACAAAGGGGTGGCTCACTACCAAGGGGTGGCTCACTACCAGGAGTGGTGGCTCACCGCCATGAACTAATATAATAACATCTATAACATGCTTGAGTTTAGTTCCATTGAAGCACAATATAAATCACCTTCGTTGCCCTTACAACACAAACACTCTCATCTTTGCATCTTCACATTCCCCACACAAACACATGAATTCATTTCATTTATTTATACCTATCATCAACCTTGGAACATACATCAAGGTCGGCAATACAATCTACAACCTTTGGAACAATCTCTAAGGTTGTCAAACATACATAATTCAAATTAGGTCTGGACCTAAACAAACTTGCAAATCAAATGAATTAAAGGACACTTCATGGCTTAGCTCAGACCCAAATATATCTTCATACACTTCAACATGCTTCTACAATCCATGAAACACATTCGCAAAGAGTGTTAGCACCCAAGTTGGCCAAACTAGTACAAACATCAAGAATACTTAGGCATACGCTTCCAAGAACTCAATCATAGCTTGTGGACCAAGCACAAGCCTTTAAAAAGATATAGAGACATCTACGAACAACATAAACTCACCTGGGATCTAACAAATCCAGCCGCAACAGATCTCACTTGAAGACAACAAATATCACTTCAAGACATATCACAGACTACTCATAACAAACATTGCCGAACTCTGCTAATCAATAACTTGCTTTCCAGAGCACCAAATCACAAATATTTTGGAATGAAGATAGCTAAAGACCTTATAAACATATGTCCAAAACCACAAGACTAAAAACCAAACTGCAGAGAAATGTGGAGCAAAATACTTTCTCCCTGTCACACTGCAAATGTTGCTAGGCACAATCTTCAAACTAGTGAATAGAACTTTTACTAAACAGTGATCTAGACCACCAAATTCTAGATTTAGAATCTTCAAACACTTCTCTAAAATGTATCCAAATCTCACACTCTGGTCTTCAACACAAAAGAAATGCGGAGCAAAACTCAAACAGTATCCTATAAGCCAAAATACATCAACACAACTTTGTCTTCAGTATGAACCAAATTTTCTCAAAAGCACTTGGAAACTCAATATCAGGAGCATATTTTTATCATCTTCATCACTTATACAATGCAATACAAAGCAACTAACTCATGACAATCAAGTAACAAAACAAGAGCACAGTTGATACTAATGACAACACAAACATGTTGACATCAATGACAACACCGATTAGCACATGCTTGCAACAATCTCCCCCTTTGCCATTGATGGCAACATATTATGTGAAAAACTAAACATGTTCCACCATTAAGACACATCTTTGTGTTAAAACTCCCCCTTTCTCTTTACACATCTAAACTCTCTCTGATTACTAAATGCTTTCTTTTTCTCTGTGTTTTTCACATGAACTCTCTCCCCCTTTGACATCAATGGCAAAGGGTGACACATCTTCTTCAATATTTCTCCCCCTGAGTATGATATAACACATACTTTTACTATTCTTAACTGCTTTGAATAATCCCCCTTAGGAGTACACACCAAACTGTATAAACACTTACTCACATTTCAGAGGACCTCAAGACCTTCACAAACTAACACTTTCAGAGTAACACATCTTGTCTTCTCAAAACTTCATACTAGACCCTACACAAATTAGGGTATGATAACCAACCATTGAACTTTCCTTCTTCTTTGGGAACATAACATCACATCTTTTATCATCCTTCATGACAACTTATGAAATCAATGCATATTATGATAATATAACAATGACAACACATATAGCCAACAATCTTCTTAGATCAACACTCATCTATCTGCAACATTTCCCCTGTAGCTCCTCCTATCATTAGTCACTACTACCTACTCCTCCTCAGAGATATCCAACATTAGTCAAGGATAAGACAATGTCTTATGTCATTCAAGAAAGCAGTCTTCACACCTATTTGATATACTTTAAAAAGCTTTATGTGCTACAAATCCCAGAAACATTCTGATAGCCTCAATTCTTGCCACTAGAGCATAAGTCACCTCAAAACCTATACTTTCAACTTGTGAATAGCCTTTGCATACAAGTCTATCTTTATTTACCACTTCTCCATTTTCTGAAAACCCACTTTGTTCCAAACACATTTTTATCTGCAAGCCTAGGGACAGTTTCCCAAGTCCAATTCTTCTCAATCTCCATTAGTTCTTTTTCATTGCCTTGATCTAAAACTCATATTTACATGCTTTAATAATTGTCTTAGATTCAACCTTTGAAAATAAACAAAGATTTACTTGTTCATCTACAATTCTTCTTCTTGTCAATACATCTTTGCTCTTATCACCAATGATCTAGTCTTCAGTGTGATGCTTTTGCACAAACCCGAGGGTTCTTAGGAATCCTTCCCAGAGCTTCTTCATCCTGCACTTTCTTCATCTTGTTATTCTTCACTGCTTGAAGACTCATCTAATTCATATTTATTCACCTATGAGTTCATCAAATACTTCCAATCATCATGAAAACTCTTTGTAGTGGAAACAACTATGTTCTATCAACCGGAACTTCTGTTACTCATTACACTCAAGCTAATTATCAGAATCAGACAAACTTCTAGATGTATATGTAACCAATGATCAATAATGATATGCTAGAACCATAGAGAAATATCTTCAACAGTGGACCAATAGAGACCAAATTATTAGACCACTGTAACTTGATTTTACCAGATAGATACTTAGCCAAAATGTATAACTTGTCTTCTTTCATGATCAAATCTTCTTGCATAATAGACTTCTTAATCTGCACAACTCTTCCTTTATCCTTTACAAACACAAGTTCTATCCTAACGTAAACCTTTGTTGCTAATCCTTAACTTTGTCTCTTCATGCTAAGGCATTAACATCAATCCTTTGGTAGGGGAGAAAAGATTTCCAATAAGACTCCCCATAAGCCAAAGCTCTAATCTCAGTTTTCAGAAGAAACATCTACACCAGATAGTGGTATAGGCTCATCCTTAACCTTTGTTATGTATCCTTCTTCACCCAAATCTTATTCATCTCCTTCTTAGTCTCTGCCAAATTAACTTTTTGTACCGGTTCATTCTTCTCTATTGAATTATCCTTCTTCATGTTTTTACTTCTACAGAACCTTGCAATATGTTGAGGCCTATTGCAATTAAAACACACAATATTCCTTTATCCATTGTTTCTTCCAATCATTCTGGATCTACATTATTTAGCCTTATGTCTAAATGTATTGCATGTATAACAGTAGCCACTGAAATATTGAACTATATCCTATCCTTGCCATAGCCTTTTCACATTTGACTTCTGCACTCATTAGCCCTATGCCCCATCTTATAGCATGCATAACACCTAGTAGAGTTCTGAGTCACTTTACTTCTGCATACAACAACTCTATGACCAACTTTATTACATGTGAAATCGTTACCTCTGAAAGATTGAGCATTCCTTCCATTGTTATGACCATTCCTTATTTGACTTCTACATTCACTAGCTTTAGGACCAACTTTATTGCAAGTAAAGCACTAACCGAAAAAAGATGGCACATTTTGATTCATTCTGCTTCTACATTAAGTAGACTTGTGACTGAACATATTGCATGAATTCCAATAACCATTGAAAGATGGGTACCTTTGAGCATTTGGTTGCCTGACTGGTGGTCTTCTTGGTCTATTTCTTTGATTATGGATCTGCGTGCCTTTGTCCTTCTTGTTCTCAGCATTCACTGCTTGTCCTGATTTGGAACTTTCACCTTTCTCAAATCCCAAGCCTTCTTTGTCATCAGGGCTCTTCTGAATAGCAATCATCTCATCAAGTTTTATAGAACTGATCTTGAACTTTTCTTCATAGCTCTTTACCTTCTCTAGATCTGATTTCAGACTCAACTTCTTGTTCAAGCCTTATACATTCTTCAAATTTGCCTTTCATTATTAGGTTTAGATATTCCTTAGTCCTTGCTTTTTCTTCATCTTGTACTTTCATGGATTAATTTGCTAACCTCAATTATTCACGGACCTCCTTATTTCTCTCTTTGAACTTATTCACTTGCTCTCTTAATTTTCTGATACATTCATCTGCTTCTTTAACATTTTCCTTCAAATCCTAGTTTTCTTCTTCAGTCTTCTCAAGGTCTTCAAGAGGAACTTTGATTTCTTCACTACTTATAGACATACATTCATCTTCTGAAGATCTGACAAATAGAGGAACATTCTTCTTGTGCGCCATCTAAGATCTACCTTAAGCTGTTAGGTTTTCTTCCAAGGATACCAATTGTTGAAGGCACAAGACAACTAAGAGGGGGGGTGAATCAGTTGTATCAAAATCTTTGACTTCTCTTAAACAAGATCACATTCGCATTCACTTAATTTAACCTCTTAATCTGTTATGAAGATTAAACTTGAAGTATAGAAACAAAACTTAAACACATCAACACCATACACACATGAACACCAGATTTTATGTGGAAAACCCTAAAAGGGAAAAACCACAATGAGTGTTAGCTCACAGTATAATGTAGTAACAATATCAAATTACAAGAGGCTCACTGCCCTTAAGGACTCACTATCCAAAAGATGCTCACTTCATACAGGCTCACTGCCAAAGGGTGGCTCACTACTGAGGGGTGGCTCACTACCAAGAGGGGTGGTTCACTGCCATGAACTAATATAATAGCATCTACAACATGCCTGAGTTTAGTTTGATTGAAGCACAATACAAATCACCTTCGCTGCCCTTACAACACAAACACTTTCATCTTCACATCTTCGCACCCCCCACACAAACACATGAATTCATTTCATTTATTTATACCTATCATCAACCTTAGAACATACATCAAGGTCAAAAATACAATCTACAACCTTTGGAACAATCTCCAAGGTTAGCAAACATACATAATTCAAATTAGGTTTGGACCTAAACAAACTTACGAATCAAATGAATGAAAGAACACTTCACGGCTTAGTGCAAACCCAAATACATCTTCATACTCTTCAACATGCTTCTACAATCCATGAAACACATCCGCAAAGAGTGTTAGCACCCAAGTCAGCCAAACTAGTGCAAACACCAAGAATACTTAGTCATACACTTCCAAGAACTCAATTATAGATTGTGGAATAAGCACAAGCCTTTAATAAGATCTAGAGACATCCATGAACAACATAAAGTCACCTGGGCCCTGACAAATCCAGCCGCAACAGATCTCACTTGAAGACAACAAATATCACTTGAAGACAAATCACAGACTGCTCATGATAAACACTTTTGAACTCTGCTAATCAATAACTTGATTTCTAGAGCACGAAATCTCAAATACTCTAGAATGGAGATAGATAAGGACCTTATAAACATATGTCCAAAATCACAAGACTAAAAACCAAACTATGAAGAAATGCAGAGCAAAATACTTTCCCCCTGTCACACTGCAAATGCTGCTAGGTACAATCTTCAAACTGATCAATAGAACTTTTATTGAACAATGATCTAGACCACCAAATTCTGGATTTAGCATCTTCAAGCACTTCTCTAAAACATATCCAAATCTTACACTCCATTCTTCAACACAGAAGAAATGTGGAGCAAAACTCAGACACTATTCTATAAGCCAGAATACATCTTCACAACTTTGTCTTCAGTATGAACCAAATTTTGTCAAAAGCACTTGGAAACTCAATATTAGGAACACATTCTTATCATCTTCAACACTTATACAATGCAATATAAAACAACTAACTTATCACAATCAAGTAACAAAACAAGAGCACAGTTGACACTAATGACAACACAAACATGTTGGCATCAATGACAACACCGATTAGCACATGCGTGCAACAATCTCAACTAAAAACTAGATAGATTGGTCAATCAAGTTCTCTAAGAGCCTACTTAATGCTCCTAGCATTGAAATGATCGCCTCCTGTTGAATGGGGGAAAGAATGGATTGTTGGAAAGAGACACTATGTGGCTTCATGATTGTTGTCATTGATGGCAACAAAGTCCATCCCACACATCTGTAGGACATGATGTGTCTACCGGAAGTTAGATTGAAGAGTATTTTGGTCTGGTGACCAAGAACAGAGCATGCAACAAGGTCTGACAATCAGGTCTGAATCTCTCAGAGGAAGTATCTCAGTGAAGTGTGGACTTGGGGAAGTCAAGAGGAGTACCATGACTAATATATTCCAGAGATTGAGCCTCCGGTGATGTAAGAGTGAAAAGATATGAACACCTAAGTGTTGGGTTCCTTTTTGGCAGAGTAGACTGAGGAAAAACTAATCGGCAGAGCTTCAAACCTTAATCCGGATGAGATATTGATGGTAATCAAGTTTCTTAAGGGATCATTCATGATTGGCCGACATGATTGATGACTTCTATAAGCATCTCTTTGATATGCATCACTTGGTAAGAAATGATTTAGCCGACAAACCAGAGTTTGGGAAAATATTGAGTATTCCAGATGTTAAATAGAAAGATGTTGAAATCCTTTTTCTAGATATATATACCAGATGGATTTTGATGAGAAGGTGTGTGTTGTGTAGTGCGAAGAAAAACAAAAAGCAGTGTGGAAGCAGTAATATAGGTCTGGCATGTGACAGGACAATAGCACCAAAGAAGAGGAAGAATGAAGTGCAGTAGATCAATGTATTGAGCCTAACCGGAACTGAACCTCAGCATATGTGGATGCTTCTCATCAGTTCAAGTATCTTGTTACTTTCTTTGTACCTTGTAGACAATGAGTCTCTTATAGGCAGTGAGCCTCTTGTGAGTAGTGTGCTCGGGCAGTGAGCCCTAATTGGCAAGTGTCATCTTGTACTTCTATTCTTTTAATAGAGAATACAATCTTGGGTTAGTCACCCCATGGTTTTTCCCTTAACAGGGTTTTCCATGTCAAAATCATTGTGTTATGTGTATTGATTTTGTTTCTGCTCTCATGGTTATGGATGCTTATTTGTTTTGATGCTGCACTAGTTATTAAAGAAGAACAGAAAGTTAAATTAATTAAGATAATTGATTCACCCCCCTCTTAGTTATCAATAATTGGTATCAGAGCTAAATTCCTCCAAACAGAGCCTAACAGCTTGAGGAAGATCTGGGAATCTCAATGGATATGTATGGTATGAGAGAACAACTTTAGTCGGCCTTAGATGATCTGGAACAGTCTCACTCTGAAGTCAATAACTTGAAGGAAAGACTCAAACAAGCTAATGATTTCATAAATGAACTGAAAGGGAAACAAAGTATCTCTATGAAAAAGAGAAAGGAACTTCTTCAACAATTAGCAAGTCAAAGTGAAGCCAATATTACTGATGAAGATCTGAATGAGAAGAACAAGTTATGTGAAAAGCTATCAAAAGAGGTCATTATTGTAAGACATGAAATGGAATCAGGGGTTATGAAATTCACCCAAGAAATTGAAGAGAAAAGAAAAATTGAAGATAATCTAAAACAATCTCTCAAGGAGAAGTCAGAAGACTGCCACAAAATGGATAGAATAATCAGGCATCTAGAATCTGATCTTGAAGAAGCCATAGATAATGAAGAACTTGAGAATCAGATTGACACTCTAAAAAGGGATCTTCAAACAGTAAATGAATACAAAGAGAAATTCAAGATAAGCTCTGCTCAGCTTGAAGTTCTTCTTGAAAGCCAAAAGAGGGTAGATGACAAGCAAGGCTTGGGGTATGAGAAAGGTGAAGGCTCTGGATCCGGTTAGAAGAACTCTGGATCAAGAAATTCAAGGAACAGGCCTAGAAGATCTCTGGTAAAGAAACCAAATGCTCAAAGATATCCATCCTTCAATGGATACTGCCACAATTGTAATAACTTTGGTCATAAAGCAAATCAGTGTAGAAGAAGAATGAATCAAACTAATTCATCCTTCTCCAGACAGTGTTTTAATTGCAAAAGGTATGGTCACAAATCTCATGAGTGTAGAAACATGCAAATGAACAATTCATTCAATGGTAGATGCTTTGCATGCAATAGAATGGGACATTTGGCTAATCAGTGTAGATCAAGAGGATATCAGTCAAATATGCAAAGAAATATTGTTTGCTACAATTGCAATAGATCTGGTCATATTGCCAAATTCTGTAGAAGCAAGAATCAGGACAAAAAGGGTCCAGTGCATCATAATCAAAACCAAGACAAAGGAAAAGGAAAAGTGAATGCAGATGAAATTCAAAGGGAGATGAACAAGATTTGGGTGAATAGGAGTACAAAAAATGTTGAGGATGGATCCGCACTAGAATCTGGTGCCGATATTTCTTTCAGAACCTAATTAAATGAGCTCTGGCTCAAGGGGAGTCTCAAAAGAAAACAAGTTCCCCAGCCAGTCAATTGGTGCCTGAAATTGGCACATGGAAAGTTATGGATTAAAGGGTTCTCAGAGAAACATCTAAATAAGCCTTGGCAAAGATATGGAAGATCTGCAAGAAATTTAGAAGAGGTTAATCTTCCAAGATTGATCTGGTTTAACAGTCATCCGATAAGAACATGATTTTCACAGTTAGATCTAGTATGATTCAAATTTGAGGTATATTGATCTGCAGATAAATGGAATGATTGGAGAAAGGTAGATAGATTGCTAATATTCACCGAGAATAACTCTAAGTGCATCTCAGTGATCCAAAAAAATCTCTCACGACAAGGAGAACAAAGCAACTGGAATAACTTAAGTTGTGCATTTATTACAATATGAAATTAGGGTTTGTACAGAAATATAAGGGTTCTTTTGTTCATCATTTGCACATTTGCATTTAAGAAGAAGAGAGAAGGAGCTCTACAACTAAATTGTCTCAAATCTCTCAAAGATCAACCACAAAAGTTGATTCATCTAGCAATCTGATCCAGCTCATATCGTGAACCCTAGAAGCGTAAAAGGTATTTTCCACTCTTGAATAACTCTCTCTAAATATTTTGAAAGATGGCTACTCTGAATGTTGTGAAGATCACTGATAGGCCACACCCTAAATTAATAAAACACCCCTACAAATCTCTGGAAGTTGATCCCTTAGGCGCATTCTCCAGTATTCTCCATGGGGTTCTACATGTAGAAGATATTAGGGTTTACATACATGCAAACATTGAGGAATTTTGGGATCCAAGCTGATAGATATCTACCACAAGGAACTGATAGATGAATCACTTGAACTTAAACCCCAATACAAGGCAATCCAGGATAAGCATTTTGGACAGTGCATCCATTTCCCCTATTTTGCAGAAGATGAGTGGGTCTGGTATGTTTTGAGCAGAGTGCATGACAACTTCATGTGGTTGAATAGACCATTTAAGATCACAAAAGATACTATTAGGGAGGTAACCGGTCTGCACTCATCCGGAGGGTTACTTGTTCGCAAATTAGTCAAAAACCAAATTGTGAGTGAGGCTACCGGATCAAAATTTGACAAGAGAGCAATGACAATAGAAGATATCACTGATCCAAATATCAAGTTTACCTCCATGGTAATTGGTTACAAGATGTATCACTCTAGCAGGGAAAATTCAGTACCCAAAACTGTAATTGACACTGCTTATCAGATGCTAAAAGAAAATGTTGACTATGATCTTTCTGAGCTTCTCTTGAACCAACTATTAGAGAATTTGTAGAAAATAAAGAAGGATAAAAATAATTCATTCAAGTATGGTGGCTTGATACTTTACCTATTCTTATACTATATGAATGAGCTAACCAGAACTAGTGGTTGGATATGGCAAAATGACAGACCTGTTGCCTTACAAATCAGGGATTACTTGTATGGGCTAGGTGATGCCAAGGCACAAAATACAGCACTGTGGGGTTATTTCAAAAACTTCCAAAGCATAATGCAATCTAGAGAGAGAATCCCCCAATCTCTAGTTGAAAAGTATAAGGATACAGTATGCTTTATGGTAGAAACTAATTAATGCCTAATGGAGGCAGTGGAGCCAAGGATAGTCTGGATCATCCCAATGGGGTATGAAGTTGAGAAAATTCTAGAGTTGCATATTCAACACCTACTGAGTCAGTCCAAGGACCTTGAGGTAGAAAGGTTTGGAACCTTTGAAGAGTCGAGTGTAAAGATTCATGTAGAGCTAAGACAACCGGAGATGAAAAGAAAAGTGAGAAAAGAAGTAGAGGATGTTACCAAAAGGTATGGTATTTCAAAAGAAGCACTTGATGCAAATAGAGAAAAACTAGAAAAGGCAGAGAAAGAGAAACAAGATACAGAAAAAAGAAAGTGATCCGGTGCAAGCCCCTTCCCGGACCAGATCCTCCAAGAGCTCTGCACCTATCACCTCTAAGAGCCAAAAGGCATCAAAACTGGAAGCCTAGACATCCAGAAAGGGAGAGAAGAGAACAAAGAAAAAGGCAACAATATCCTATACAAGTCAGAAGGATGATGAAGAAACTGAAACTGATGAGGAAGTCAAGAAAATGAAGAAGAAGAAGAAAACATCCGGTGAACCCTCTACCAGTCAAGGCAAGGAAGAAAATGTAGAAGAATTTATTGAAAAGCCTACTCTCTACATTGATGATATCATCAAATCAATCACTGTGGATGGGAACCTGAAACCAATGACTGAATTTTATGATGATTTTAGTGAAGCTGATCAGAAGATCCTGCAAGAAGCTACAGACAGGTATCTAAACATCTATAACAAAGCATTCATTGAAATTATATCTCTGATCCCAAAAGTTTAGAAAATGAACTTGAAATGAGAAAGAACAATGCCATGGCAAAAGACTTAGAAATCCAGGAGCAGATTGCTATCCAACTCTATCCTTCCATCACTCCTCAACAAAAGAACCTGATCTTCAAGGATTGCAAGGATGAGTTCCAGAGCAAAGCCAGAATTAATAAGCTTATGCTCAGAGAGACTGATCAGGTGGCTAAAGAAACAGAAGATATCCTCCAGAATGCTTTTAAAAGATTCAATCTTCCTATTATAGATGACTTAGGTGATGAACCCTCTACCATAGATGACGAAGGAGAATCTACTGAGATGGTTGTAAAAGAGACAAAGGAGACAAGTAAAGAGAAAGCTAAGGACTTAGATTCCTCTATTCCAGAAGAGGAAGTTCATGGAGAAGTAGACACCTCTCTTCCGAATCCCCCAGCAGACTCTAGATCTAAAGGAGAAGAAAGAATAGAAGAGAAAATCAATCAAGAAGGAGGTAAAGGGAAGAGAAGAAGATCAAACAGAGAAGACTCCAGGAGACAGTTCTGAGGTTGTAGAAGGAAAGAAGACTCTGTCTCCGGCAAGAGACACTACATAAACAGTTAAAGATTTCTTGACCAAAGAAATGATGGAGATTGATGAACCAGAACTGCTTCAAGGACCATTCAATTTTGATTCCCTCTCCCCGGTTCAAACTGTGAATATAGCATCCTTTGCTCAAGCAAAGGCAAAAGAAAAACTTTTGGTGTCTCATATGGAAGACTGTGAGCTAATAGAAATTGTATCCAATGCATTGGAGAAAATCATGCCATCCTTCTAGAAGGATCATTCGGCCTCTTCATCCAGTAACTTAAAATCTCTTGTTAATTCAATTAGCACACATTTTGATTCTTTGGAGAAGTCAGCTAAAGATAAAGTCCAGAAAGAGTTTTTTGGGAAAGAGATTCTCTGAAGTACAAGGACTAATAACAAATGATAGGAGAAATATGGATATTGGGATAAAGAGCTTAGAAAATGCTCTTAAAGATGGCAGAGAAATATATAAATTTTGTTTATCCTGGTCTAAAGTGACAAAGGATATTGAGAAGAAAGTGAAAGAGAAAGAGGATAAACTGTCAAGTGTATCTCAAAATTTTGATCCTCTCACCACATCCATAATAAACCAGGAATGTCAGACTATTGCCATTCTAAATGAACTAAAGAAACTTGAAAAGGAAAGGAAGAATATAAGAAGTAGGATGGGTGAACTTAGAGGGATAATTATCCCTAAATTAGAGGCCATGCATGAGGCCCTATCTGATGCTCAGACCACAACCCGAACCAGTGATCCAATAGATCTAAAGAGGGCAGAAGCTTTTGCATTCTTGTTGAGTGGTCACATCTCAATTTTGGACAAGATGAAGCAAAGTTGGGCAACATAATTTGTCTAGTTGAAGACAACTTTTGTAGATATACTTCAGTATATGTAAGTATGTTATGTATATATATTTATGCAGCCAAGTATAGATTGTTTTTGGGAATTTTGGTATGCGGATCCCACCCTTTGCCATTGATGTCAAAGGAGGACTGAGGAGCAGTAGAAAATGTGGAATCTAGCCAAGGGGGAGCTTTGAAAAAGTGTACATAAGAACAGAGCATCAGCCAAGGGGGAGTATGCTATAACACTTAGTCATTTTTCACTAAGTGTTGCCATCAATGCCAAAGGGGGAGATTGTTGGCAAGAGAAACTATGTGGCTTCATGAGTGTTGTCATTGATGGAAACAAAGTCCATCCCACACATCCGCAGGACATGGTGTGTCTACTGGAAGTCAGATTGAAGAGTATTTTGGTCCGGTGACCAAGAACAGAGCATGCAGCAAGGTCTGACAATCAGGTCTGGATCTCTCAGAGGAAGTATCTTAGTGAAGTGCAGACTTGGGGAAGTCAAGAGGAGTACCATGACTAATATATTATAGAGATTGAGCCTTCGGTGATGTAAGAGTGAAAAGATATGAACACCTAAGTGTTGGGTTCCTGTTTGGCAGACTAGACTAAGGAAGAATTGACCGGCAGAGCTTCAGACCTTAATCCGGATGAAATATTGATGGTAATCAAGTTTCTTAAGGGATCATTCATGATTGGCCAACATGATTGATGACTTCTATAAGCATCACTTTGATACACATCACTTGGTAAGCAAGGATTTAGCTGATAAACCAGAGTTTGGGAAAATATTGAGTATTCCGGATGCCGACTAGAAAGATGTTGAAATCCTTTGTGCGGATATATATATATATATATATATATATATATATATATATATATATATATATATATATATATATATATATATATATATATATATATATATATATATATATATATATATACCAGATGGATTTTGATGAGAAGGTGTGTGTTGTGTAGTGTGAAGAAAAATAGAAAGCAATGTGGAAGCAATAATACAGGTCCGGTATGTGACAGGACAGCAGCACCAAAGAAGAGGAAGAATGAAGTGCAGTAGATTAGTGTATTGAGCCTAACCGGAACTGAACCTCAGCATATGTGGATGCTTCTCATCAGTTCAAGTGTCTTGTTACTTTCTTTGTACCTTGTAGATAGTGAGTCTCTTGTAGGTAGTGAGCCTCTTGTGAGTAGTGTGCTCAGGTAGTGAGCCCTAATTGGCAAGTGCCATCTTGTACTTCTATTCTTTTAACAGAGAATACAATCTTGGGTTAGTCACCCCATGGTTTTTCCCTTAATAGGGTTTTCCACGTCAAAATCATTGTGTTGTGTGTATTGATTTTGTTTCTACTCTCATGGTTATGGATGCTTATTTGTTTTGATGTTACACTAGTTATTAAAGAAGAACAAAAAGTTAAATTAATTAAGATAATTGATTCACCCCCCGCTCTCAGTTATCAACATGGAAGGTGTTGGAGGAGCATCTAAATATGGAATGGGTAGTTGTCAATTGGATCAACTTGTGCATCAAGTATATATTGTGGTATGCCACCACCAACACCTTGTAATGGACTCATATCAAAATAATTGGGTTTTAAACCTAATTGAAACTCAACTCATAATTTTCTCAAAAAATACAATGGCACCTCAAGTTTGTCAATTAGTTTATGGTCAAAGCCCATCCACAAATGCTCCAAAAAATTAGCTAAAATTTGAGGGTGCCTACACCATTTGATTGATTTTTTTGTTGGGAGGATAGGAAAATTGGTAGAAGGGTCAATGAAATATGGAGCTAGTGTTTGTTTAGTAATATGGAAATGATGTATTTTTTTATATTTACCATCTGAATGAAATTTCCTTCTCTCCTCCCTCCAAGAATGAAATCTATCCAAATCTTTATCTATGCATCTAATTGAATCAATCACAATTTGCATAGAAGTGGCAAACCATCAAATGTGAAGGGCAATATGAGGATCATTTTGAAATAAATATATTTTTCTTTGGAGAGTAGCTAAATTTTAATTTATTTTGGTTCTTAATCTTTCTTCATTATTTTAAGATGGGGGTGGGTTTCGAGGTGGGGTGTAGATGGGAGTGGTGGTGGTGGCGATGGCAATTGTGATGGCAGGTTTTAGGGTATGGATGGGGTTTTTTGTAGTGGGGATGGGGGATTTTGGGGTGAGGAGTTTTGGGGTGGGTGGGGTTGTAAAAGTACATCAAATATAAAATCATACACATTCATTTAATCCATGATGTCAACTAGAATTACCAAAAAATAATTTTAAATTTAAATACATTTTGCAAATAAATGCATGTTTTAAATGAATAAATAAATAAATTTTGCATATTTGAAAACACGATCCAACAACTTGCATAAAAATGTAGCATAGATACTTGCACTCACTAGGTCTTATCCAAAAATATAAAAATCATGGAATGTCAAGTATTGTTCTAGTGGTAACTTGTTTTGACATGCCCTTAAAGAAAACCTATTTGGTGTTAGGCCTTCTACATATTTGGTAAGTAATTTATCTTTAAAAAAGGTTAACCTAGCATATTACAAATTTCTTTAAACACTTTGGCAATGAAATTGTTCAAAATTTATATCAAATCACCTTAGTTTGTATTATCTTACTCCACACTGTAGTCTTCAACTAATGGAGATGTGTTAGAAAAAATTGAAATTATATGCTATCAACTTCAAGCCACATATGTTATATTTGAATGTATATCAGGAGTGGAAGCTTCAAATCCTTCATGGGCAGGAAAACCTTCGAGAGTGGAGAGGCTGAGGATGAACCAAACGATGAAGATGAGGTGGCTGGGTTGGCTATTGGGATGAGGAGGAGGATGAGTTACTAATAGATTTTTTGCTTGAGGCTCGATTGAAGGGTTAATGGATTGCCTCCCATATGGCCATCAAGAATGATTCTATGGAGGACCTTGATATTTCTTTGAGTGGTAGTCACAATTTGGGATTGCACAGGGTTTTCTTTCCTTGGCAATTGGCCCGTGTGTTCTTTTGATCAAGGTCTCTATTAGGGATATGTTTGTTGACCTGGTGAATGATGGGGATGAGTTTAATAGTTGTGGGAGCCCTGGTTGGGCTATGCCAATGTCCAAAGATTTTACTCCATCGCCATGCATGGAAATCTTGTGGAGAGATGTCAGTGAGGGTTTTGCCTCTATTGAGGCACCTCATTCTCTTGGTACTAGTGTTCAAGGGACTTTAGGTCCCCCTCCAGTCCATTTCTTTCAAGCTTCTATTGATTCTATGTATAGTTTGTGCATGAATGAGTTTGATGTTAGGTTTGTTATTGCTAAGTAGGTAGAGGTGCTCTCAGTTATGCCAACTATGATTGATGGTTCAACCATGCATGTTCTTGACCTTTACCAGGGAGAAGCTTATTTCACCTTGGATGGTTCTTGTGCTATGCTAAGGGTTCCTAATGCTATTGTAGACAGAACTTTTTCCTGCATGGGGAATGCCCTCATAGGGAGGTTCTCATGCTTTCGTACAAATATTTATGTTGTTTGTTTCTAGGCTCTTAAAAGATTGCATGTGTTTGGTCAGTTTTAGGTGGCCATAATGAAAAATGGATTTTTCTTATTCTCCTTCCAAACCCTTGAGGAAAGCATTAGAATCCTACAAGGAGGTCCTTGGTTCATTAGTAAATTTGGTCTTTCTTTAAAAAGATGGTCTACTAGTTTTGATGCTACTAAGGAAAAATTTAGCAGGGTCTCTATTTGGGTTAGGCTCTCAAGGCTTCCTTTAGTATACTAGGGAAAAGAGATTATACGAGCTATAGCTAATGCTCTTGGTCTATTTTTATTTATTGACAATGTCATGAATCTATGAAACGTTTGGTTTTTGCTATATTTTATGTGTGTGTTGATATTGATAAGGTGCTACCAAATGGTATAAAACTATGCTCCAAATTTGGTGTTTGGGAGCAAAAAATCCCATATGAGCCCTCCGCACAAGTTTTCCTTCATGGCCACAAAGTTGGGTACTTCTCCCATTCATGCCAAGATATCAAAGAGAAACTCCATGTTCAATAAAAAGGGATCATTCCTTCTCTTGATCATGGGAAAAGGGTTGTTAAAGAGTGCTCCATGATGAGGAATGAAGGAAAGGATTTGGGATTTACAATTGTGAGCCCCATAGGAAATGCTTAGGGGTCTTCCTTTAAGGACAAGAGAAAACCAGATGTTGTGTGTCCTTTGGTTGTGGCAGGTTCTGCTATGTAAAAGGTAGACTAGCCCTTACAGGTTAGGCTTTGACTCCTATCTAGAGTTCTTTGATGAGGCTTGGATTCAAACCTTCATGATTGTCGTTATGTTTGTCCCTTTGCTATGGCCTTTCTAGTTTTAAGGCCCATTTCTTTGTTGGTTCTTGTCTCATGTTGTTGTTGCCTTTTCATTCTATGCTTCCAGTTCATAGCTCTGGTCAAAAGCATTTATTTATTAAAAAATTCAAGCCACATATAATTATGAAATATGAAAATTAATTTAATGGATATCAAAATTGAAATTAATATCAAATTTGATATCAATTCAACTAATAATATTGATCTCAAAATGAACTTTATGAATTTATATAGCAATTCAATTAAATTAATATCAAAATTGAAATTCATATAAAAATTGATAATGGATATAAAAATAAAAATTGATATGAAAATTGATTTAATGGACATCAAATTTCAAATTGATATCAAATTTGATATTAATATCAAATTTGATATGAATACCAAATTTGATATCAATTCAATTGAAGTACTATCGAAATTGAAATTGATATGAAAATTGGCATCATATTTGATAGTGATATATCAATTTTGATATGAATATCAACTATGACATCAATTTAATTGATATTGATATCAAAATGTTTAAATAAATTTATATATCAATGTAATTGAATTGATATCAAAATTGAAATTGATACATGAAAATTGATATTAATGCATATCAAAAATGAAATTGATATCAAATTTGATATTATCAATTTTGATATGAATATCAAATTTGATATCAATTCAATTGATATTGATAACAAAATGTTTATGAATTTATATATCAATTCAATTGAATCGATATCAAAATTAAAATTTATATGAAAATTTCAATCATGGATATCATAATTGAAATTGATATGAAAATCTATTTAATGGTATCAAAATTGAAATTGATATCAAATTTTCAACCTACAAAGTTTAGCACTCAAGAGTTATGCCTCTAGTGGTGTCAATTTGACCTTTAGAAACTCTATCAACTGTTAAACTCAAGGGAGAAGGAGAGAATCCTGGTCATATTATTTTCAACATTGAAATAACCTTTTTGCTTCACTGAGATCATCTTGGTCCCTTTAATGCTTGGAGAAAATGATATTTGCTAGGTTTAGGAGGTGTATAAGGGCCAACATAGTAGTGATATAATTCAACATTTAAATGATTTAGCATTCAACATTTATTGTATAGTGTTCAATGTTCATGGTTGGGTCAAGGCTTAGGGTTCACCAATTAGGGTTTAGAGTTTAAATTTAAGGTTTAGGGTTCATGTTTAAGGTTTAGATTTCAACTTGTAATGTTTAACATTAAGATTTAGTGGTTTGTGTGTAATGCTCGTCGTTTAATGTTCAAATTTACTTATTTGCGTATAGGGTGTTAATGCCTAGAAAAACTAGCTCCCAAATATGTATTATTTTTGTTGGATTTATTACATCATTAGTATAGCTTAGTATATAGTTTATAATAATAATAAATAAACATGTAAATGCTAATTTATCAATATAGGTTAGTTTCTTGATTAATAAATGTTTATTAGGTTTGGGAGTTACTTTCCCGTAGAAGTCAGTTGGTTATTGATTATTCACAGGAAACTCAAAGGCTTTAAAAATCCATTTCATTGTAATGAAATATTTATCCAAATGCAATAAAATATTATTTTGTATTATTCATTTCTCCAACTATGGTTTGATCTCTAATATCATATTTGTGCTCACCATTTCATTATGGTATCAAAGCAATGAAGTTTTGGGCTTGTGGGGGAGCAATGAGGATGGAAAGGCATTAATTTGGGTATGAGAATTGGTGTTGTGTATGTTGAACACACCCAGATACTGAGAGGGGGGTGAATCAGTATCCAAGCGAATCTCAAATCCTCCAGAATAGATTAAAACTTAAACTTTAGAGCATTAACAAAAACATAAAAGATCAACAATGCACAACACATAACACTAGATGTACATGGAAAACCCCAAAAGGGGAAAAACCATGGTGAGGATTAACTCACAATATGTGAAGCTCACTGCTAAAAAAATTACAACTTTGTTTTAGAGCTACAACCCAAGGAAGCTACTACTCCCTACTGACTTTGTTTTAGGGCTACAACCAAAGGAAGCTACTACTCCTTGCTGAAAGGTTTTGGGGTCACTCCCAAGGAAGCTAGAACTCCCTGCAAACTTTATTTTAGGGCTACAACCCAAGGAAGCAACTACTCCCTAAACTGAGAACAAACTCAAAAATGATTACAGCATGACAATCCTTCTACTGTCTGAAACTGATAATGAAGCTCAATTCTTTTGATGATTGTAATTCTGTCTTGTCACTCCTCTTTTGATGATTGCTCTTTTGCTCTAACAACTTCTACATTTTCTTGAACAGTCTTCTCTGCAACTTACTGACTCACTACTTTCAGCCTTCAATAAATTTTTCCTTTGGCTCACTACCTCTGGCAATCAGTTAGGCACACTCTTCACTTCCCTCCTATCTGAAAAATGTCTTCAAGATGAATCAAGATAGGTCTTATTGCTTCTACTCTTTCTCCTTCAGTCGCACATCATAATGCATTACACATCCATGTTCCACTTCACATCCTCATATTCACAATCATATCTCACCTAGATCAACTAGGTTTACAATATATACATGATATTACATTGATTACATTACAAGTCAGCTAGAGATAATAAGAATATTACATTTCATAAGTCGGCCAGAGATCAAAACAACATGAGAATGTAGAGTACAAGCCCTAACATGAACTACACACAACACTAGGAAGAGAAACATGCCTTGTGGATTCCAACACATGCTTAACCCAAACCTAAACATCCTTCACAGTAACATCCTTCATAGAATAACATCCACACGCTTCACTAAATTGAATTAGATCACCCTTAAGCAAGAAAACATGAAGCTTGTAGTACATTGGTCATTACAACTTAGCGGTACACATGGATGATTAAACATTACTTGTTCTTCTCCTAGATGAGTCTGCATGACCCACAAAACATCTCCAAATACTTCTTGAATTCTTCACAACAACAACTTTGTGGCACACATCACAAACATGTTTTCTGAGAACATTTAGGCATCTGAAACTATCTGTAGCTTACTGTCATTTGTAAAACTAAACTTGTGAACCACCAAGTCACCTAATGCTACAAATTAGCATGCATTAAACATCTTTGATCATGTTCACAAAACCTCATGAGAAAATCTTCACATCCAGAGGAATATGGAGCATTCCAACAAGCCTTCATCATCACTTTACTCTTCCAAAGGCATAGACTGAAACTCTATCACTTGTAACTCTCATTGTTGAAGGTACAATGACTTGAAATATTAGATATAACACCTTCAAAACATATTGAACTCAACATATGAACCACATGACCATATCTTCAAATGTAGAGGAATGTGGAGTATTCTACCAACCAGTCTTCAAGGCATCTTCCTGGATCAGAAACCTTCACTAACATCTAGAGACCATAACCTTTTTGTAACAACATATACACCCTTAGGAACAATAAGAGAGAGCGTACAACATGCTATAGACCATCAGTACCATCCTTCTAATATCAGCATTACTTCTAATCATAATCTTAAAGCTTCTAATTCTCATCTTAATGCTTCTAATTCCCATCTTAATATATCATGATATCGTCTCTGCTAACCACAAGCATACTTAACACAACCTTAATTAACACTAAACAAGGCATGACATCCAACCATGAACATCAGCAACATCACTGTTAGCACACCATCATAATATATCATCAATATAAGCATCAAAGTTGAGTGTCCAAACTGAGTGTTGACATCAATGACAACCACAATAGTGACAACCTTAGGTAACATATGTGCAACAATCTCCCCCTTTGGCATTGATGGAAACACACACTTGCTTATTCTCCCCCTTTGACATCAAGGACAAAGGGCAAAAATTTCTCCCCCTTACGGCACAAACTCTCCTTTTCAACCTTCTCCCCATGTCATAGAAATAACCACTACCTACTCCCCCTTAAGAGGTAGCCACCATCAGTCTAGTAAAAAGATATAGCATGAATTACCCCCTGGACAGATGCACCAACTATGCATCTAGTAAGGAGGGGCAATTACCCCTAACTTC
This sequence comes from Cunninghamia lanceolata, assembly GCA_027924645.1. NCBI lineage: Eukaryota > Viridiplantae > Streptophyta > Pinopsida > Cupressales > Cupressaceae > Cunninghamia > Cunninghamia lanceolata. The sequence continues at coordinate 2,202,251 of BSBN01001310.1, forward strand.
TGCCAGAGATACTAAAAAGTATCCTTTACAAGAGCCTTTGTGAAAATATCTACAATCTAATCCTTTGTTGGAACATATTCCAACTTCACTTCTTTATCTGCAACCTTCTCTCTCAAAAAGTGATACCAGATTGATATATGCTTGGTTCTAGAATGCATCATTGGATTCTTGGAAATATTGATAGCACTAGTATTATCACACAAAATAGGAATAGGCTCATCATACAAAACCTTGATATCCTTCAATGTTTGCTTCATCCACAACACTTGTGTATAACAAGATGTTGTAGCAATAAACTCTAACTCTATAGTTGATAAAGATATTGAATCTTGTTTCTTACTATGCCGTGAAACCAATCTACTTCCTAAAAAGAAAGCACCACCACTTGTACTTCTTCTATCATCAACACAACCAACCCAATCAGCATCAATGTAAGCACTCAAATCAAAATCATTACCTCTTGGATACCATAAGTCATAATCCAAAATTCCCTTCAAGTATCTAAATATTCTTTTTTCTACCTTCTCATGAGTTTGCTTAGGATTAGCTTGATATCTAGAAACCACACATACTACATGCACAATATCAAATCTAGAAGTAGTTAAGTACAATAATCCTCCAATAATAGATCTGTAAAGAGTCTGATCAACTTTAGGTGACTCATCTACCTTTCTCACATGACAACTAGTAACCATAGGAGTACTTACTAGTTTGGAGTCCTCCATACCAAATTTCTTCAACATCTCTCTAACATACTTAGCGAAACAAAGATACCATCATCTAACTAAACAATTTGAAGCCCAAGGAAGAAATACATCTCACCAATCATAGACATCTCAAACTATTTCTGCATCTCTTCTACAAACCTTTTACACATACTATCATCTCCACCAAAGATGATGTCATCAACATAAACTACAACTATCAAAATCATGTCTCCCTCTTCCTTAATGTAAAGATTACTATTTGTTGTACCTTTCTTGAAGCCTTACTGAAGTATGTACTTATTCAACCAAGCATACCAAGCTCTAGGAGCTTGCCTGAGTCCATACAAAGCCTTCTTGAGTCTACACACCATGTCCAGATCTTCTGATAGCTGAAAACCATCTGGTTTCTCAATGTAGACCTCTTCCTCTAAATCACCATTCAATAATGTTAACTTGACATCCATCTGATAAACTGTGAAGTTCTTGTGAGAAGCAAGGGTAAGAAACATCCCGATTGCCTCCATCCTAGCTATCGGAGCAAAAGTCTCCTCAAAATCAATACCTTCAACTTGTGAATAACCCTTACACACCAATCTTGCTTTGTTACTCACAACTTCACCATCTTCATTCAACTTGTTCTAAAACACCCACTTTGTTCCTATAACATTCTTATTAGCTGGTCTAGGAACAAATTCCCATATTTGATTATTCTCTATCTGTTTCAATTCTTCTTCCATTGCCTTCAACCATCCATCATCTTTGCTAGCATCATCAAAGATTTTGGGCTCTATCATTGATAGTAAACACAAATTCACTTGTTCACTTTCTTTTGCAAACCTTCTCTTGGTCTGCACTCCTTCATTCTTATCCCCAATGATCTGATCTGTTGAATGATTCCTCTGAACATACTTTGCTAGTCTTAGGGATCTGCTCTGATTCTTGTCCCCTCTCTTCTTTCTCCTCTTCTTCTTCTTCTTTAATGTAGGGAGGTATATCAGATCTACAATCCTCTAGTTCTTTTAAGATCTGGAACAAGTCTTCATCTACCTTAACATTTGTGCATTCAATCATCTTTCCCAATCTCTTGGTGTAGCATCTATAGGCCTTGATTCTAGTAGATTAACCAAGAAAGATCCCTTAATCATACCTTGCATCAAACTTTCCAAGGTTTTCTTCATCTCTCCCGATGTAGCATTTGCTGCTAAAAATCTTGAAATATCTAACAATGGGAGGTCTTCCATACCATAGCTCATAAGGGGTCTTAGTGCTATTGAACCTTAATTGTACTTTGTTAAATAGATAGACAGCAGTGTGAACTGCTCCCTTCCAGTACATATTAGGCAGATCTACATCTTTCAACATTGCTCTAGCCATCTCTTGCACAATCCTATTCTTCCTCTCCACTACCCCATTCTATTGAGGGGTCCTAGGAGTAGACAGATGTCTCCTAATACCATGATCTTCACAAAACTTTTCAAATTCATTTGAAGTAAACTCACCTCCTCTATCAGATCTTAATAATTTGATCATAGCATCCACTTCATTCTCAACTATTTCTTTGAAAAGGTAACCCAAGTCATTCTAGAGTAATCATCAATAAGAAACATGTAATACCTTTCACCTTGTTGACTCTTTGTTCTTGTAGGGCCACATAGGTCAATGTGAATCATCTCCAGAGGCATTGTAGAAGAATACTCCTTGTTCTTGAAATTTGTCTTTGTCTGCTTTCCCATTTGACATTCCTTGCATAATGTGTTTATAGGCCTGGTTATCTTAGGCATATCTCTCACCGCATGAATAGAGATGATCTTTACCATATTATCAAATTTGATGTGTCCCATTTTCTTGTGCCACAACCAACACTCACCAAATTGAAGCAATAAATAGGTTCTTCCATTTACCTCCTTTAAATGATAGATATCTCCATATGTCTTAATACCTTCTGCAACAAGTCTTCCGAACCCTACCTTCCTGATTTCACATCCTTTGGCATGAAAAGTAAGATTGTTTCCTTTACTACACATCTGATTGACACTGAGAAGATTATGCTTTAGCCCTTTGACATAGAGGACATCCTTAGTCTTATTCTTCCCATCAATAGTTATAGCACCCTTTCCACATATTTGTGTTGACTCATCACCACCAAACTTAATAGCTCCACTATTTCATTTCTTAAGGCTAATAAACTTCTCTTTATCACTAGTCATGTGGTTAGAGCAACCACTATAAATTACCCAAGCATTTGCTTCTTCTTTTGCATGAAAGGCATTCCATACAACCATTGATTTTTCATTATATTGATCATCCTACAAGGTATCAGACTTTTTACAATTCCCAATATCACCTTCTTTGTCACCAACATTCAAGGCCATGGAAAGTGTTTCATCATTTGAATTATCATGATCCTCATCTTTTGAAGAACAACTACTCTCCATGGATTAAAGTCCCTTTTTGAACTTCTCTTTCTTGTTACTACCCCTTAATTCTTTAAAAGGACATTTAGAAGCAAAATGACTAATTTTCCCACAATTGAAACATTTGAAAGGTAATGTACCTTTGTATTTCCTAGTGCCCTTCATCAATCTTCTTACAAAGTTTGCCTCTACCTCATCAAAGTCATCATCTTGATCAGTTGTTTATCTTCTCCTTTCTTACTTGCTTTGAATGGTGCTTCCTTCTTTGGAGCACCTTTATCAAATTCTCTCATTTTAAAGGCTATGAGAGAGCCAAACAATTGATCTATTGTATAGTGATCCAAACCCTGATTCTCCTCAATAGAAAATACCTTATGACTATAATATTTAGTGAGAGATCTCAACACCTTTTTCACAATCTCATCTTCTTTCATTGTTCCACAAAGACCTTTGATGCCATTAATTATTTCATCCACTCGGAGCATATAACTGGCAATGTCTTCATCTTCTACGATCCTCAGGGTCTCAAAATTTCTCTTGAAGATTTTCATCTTAGCTTGCTTCACTTTACTATCTCCTTCATAAATGCTACCAAGTTTTACCTAGACATCCTTAGTAGATTTGCAACTCATTACCTTCAGAAGTTATGAATCAACTAGGCCACTCATGATAGCACTCTTTGCCTTGGCATTACTATCATACAACTTAATCTCATTTGCATTTGTAGAATCATAATCAGGAGCAGTGTAACCATTCTTGACAGATTACCAAACACTAAACCCTAGAGAAGATAGATAATTTCCATCCTTAGCTTCCAAAAGGAATAATTTGTTCCTTCAAACATAGGTGCCTTGTGAGATCCATTATGAGCAATCCTGGATTTTCCTCAAGTAGTTAAGCTTCTTCTAAGTAACTTGTCTCTGATACCAATTGTTGAACACACCCAAATACTGAGAGGGGGGTTGAATTAGTATCCAAACAAATCTCATATCCTTCAAAATAGATTAAAACTTAAACATTACAGCATTAACAAAAACATAAAAGATCAACATAATGCACAACAACAAAAAAACACCAGATGTACATGGAAAACCCCATTAGGGGAAAAACCATGGTGAGGATTAACTCACAATATATGAAGCTCATTGCTATAAAAATTACAACTTTGTTTTAGGGCTACAACCCAAGGAAGCTACTACTCCCTGCTGACTTTGTTTTAGGGCTACAACCTAAGGAAGCTACTACTTCCTGTTGAAAGGTCTTAGGGTCACTCCCAAGGGAGCTACAACACCCTGCAAACTTTGTTTTAGGGCTACAACCCAAGGAAGCAACTACTCCCTGAACTGGGAACAAACTCAAAAATGATTACAGCATGACAATCCTTCTACTACCTAAAACTGACAATGAAGCTCACTTCTTTTGATGATTGCAATTCTATCTTTTCACTCCTCTTTTGAAGATTGCTCTTTTGCTTTGAAAACTTTTGCACTTTCTTCAATAGTCTTCTCTGCAACTTACTGACTCACTACTTTCAGCCTTCAAGAAGTTTTACCTTTGGCTCACTACCTCCAGCAATCAGTTAGGCATGCTCTTCACTTCCCTCATGTCTAAAAATTTCTTCAAGATGAATCATGATAGGCCTTATTGCTTCTTCTCTTTCTCCTTCAGTGACACATCATAATGCATTACACATCCATGTTCCACTTCACATCCTCATATTGGTAATCATATTGCACCTAGATCAACTAGGTTTACAATATATACATGATGTTCCATCGATTACATTACAAGTCAACCAAAGACAATAAGAATATTACATTTTACAAGTTAGCAAGAGATCAAAACAACATGAAACATGTAGAGGACAAGTCCTAACATGAACTACACACAACACCAGAAAGAGAAACACACCTTACAAATTCCAACACATGCTTAACCCAGTCCTAAACATCCTTCATAGAATAACATTCACACGCTTCACAAAATTGAAATAAGTTGCCCTTAAGCAAGAAAACATGAAGCTTGTAGCACATCAGTCATTACAACTTGGTGGTACACATGGATGATTAAACACTACTTGTTCTTCTCCCAGATAAGTTGGCATGACCCACACAACATCTCCAAACACTTCTTGAATTCTGCACAACAACAACTATGTGGCGCACATCACCAACATGTATTCTAAGAATAATTAGGCATCTGGAATTATCTGTAGCTTACTGTCATTTGGAAAACTAAACTTGTCAACCACCAAGTCACCTAATACTACAAATTAGCATGCATTGAACATCTCTAATCATGTTCACAAAACCACATGAGCAAATCTTTACATCTGGAGGAATGTGAAGCATTCCAACAAGCCTTCATCATCACTTTACTCTTCCAAAGGCACAGACTAGATCTATGTCACTTGTAACTTTCACTGTTGAAGGTACAATGACTTGAAATCTTGGATATAACACCTTTAGAACATACTAAACTCAACTTCTGAACCACATGACGATATCTTCAAATGCGGAGGAATGCAGAGAATTCTACCAACTAGTCTTCAAGGTAGCTTCCTACATCAAAAACCTTCACTAACATCCGGAGACCAGAACCTTTTTGTAACAACACATACACCCTTAGGAACAACATGAGAGAGCATACAACATGCTACAGGCTGTCAGCACCATCCTTCCAATATCAACATTACTTCTAATCATCATATTAATTCTTCTAATTCTCATCTTAATGCTTCTAATTCCCATATTAATATATCATGATATCATCTTTGCTGACCACAAGCATACTTAACACAACCTTAATTGACATTAAACAAGGCATGACATCCAACCATGAACATCAACAACATCACTGTTAGCACACCATCATAGTATATCATCAACATAAGAATCCAAGATGAGTGTCCAAACTGAGTGTTGACATCAATGATAACCACAACAATGACAACCTTAGGTAACATATGTGCAACAGTGTATTCAAATTATAGTTGACTATTTAAGTTTTTTTTAATTTTAAAATGGCATTTTTTATACCAGCCTAACACAGTCTCACTAAAACTATAATATCTTTGTCATTTTATAATAAAATTTTAAAATTCAAGATGTTTTGGAAAGATAATGAAGAGAGGAATAAAACCCAGAATTTTTTTGAGGATATTATCAGTATTTTATGAATTGTTTAACGTTGAAGAGTGAGAAGGAAAATAGTGACGTGAAATTTTTATTATTCACTTTTCTAAAGTTCTACTATTTAATCATTCTAGCATTGGAAAAAGATGTTGAATGCTAACCAAATGAGTTAGGTTCTGAGGTAACGTGATGGGTGCTAGAAAGTTAACAAGCCTTGATTTTTATTTGTTTATGGGCTGCAAATTTAAGGGGATTCTATTTCATTTCAAGTTGGGCACCATACTTTCCTACTAGATAAATATTGCTATTGTTGGGTAAATATTGTTGTGTATTATTTTCACAATTACATTACTGCATTTTTCTTTGTTGGGCCACACATTCTAGACAATGGTATATATATAAATTTGTGAAATCATATCTCAAAGGTGATATGTAGATGAGTTGGTTGAGAAAGGAATTAAAAGTTGGTGTGAGAGGTTACAAGTTCAAAACATACAAAGTTATTTTTTAAATTGAAGTCATATCATATTATTTATGGATACATGTTCTATGTAATAGAAGTTTTGAGATTCTTGTTTTGAAGAAAATAAATTTATTGTAAGAGTATATTATCAATCAAATTTGACACCCAATTTATTATTTTTATTTATGGCCACACCTATATCAAACATTGTTTTTTGCTTTCAAGGCAATTTTTGCTACACTTGACAAGGCTCACATGTAACATCGAGTAGATAAAATGTAAGCACATTCAATTAGAGGTTAGAGGAAAATAGAGGCTGGAGGTTTTTCTGATCTTAAGCTAGCTTCTCACTCAGAGATGATCCATTGCATGAGAAGCACCATCAATTTGTGTCCCTTAATGGGTCAAGGGGGGCTTGGCAATTTTTAGCAGTATGTGTCTATAGTGTAACTTCTAAAATAGGGTGGGGTTAGTCTATCTGCACTTACTCAGTATGTGGATAGTGTAATATTTGAAATATAGTGGCATTAGTGTATTCATAGTGGTTCAATTCTTTTTGTACACCAAAGAAGGATTTAATTCTCATTGCATTGGAGGAGGGATATTGACACATTCGAAGGATATGTGGACTCTCAGAGGAGAGTTATTCTCTCATATGCATCACTGAGGAGGGATTTTAACACACTCAAAGGAGATGTGGACTCTTGGAGGAGAGTTATTCTCTCATTATGCATGGAGGACATGACTATTTATGTTCTCTCATATTGTACAGAGGATTTGTAGGTTTTATAGTCAAGAGATCCGTTAGTGCATTCAATTTGGTGTTTCCTGGGTGAGCAAGGAGAATTGGTGAAGGTGCTTCATCAATGTCTCCAGAAGGGTTATTGTGTTCAATCCTTGTAGTGTTTTGTCCCTTGTTTGGATTGATGTACTAAAGGGGGGAATGTTGGATTTATTACATCATTAGTATAGCATAGTATATAGTTTAGAATAATAAACAAATAAATAAATTAACATGTAAATGTTAATTTATAAATATAGGTTAGTTTATTGATTAATAAATGTTTGTTAGGTTTGGGAGTTACTTTCCCATCGAAGAATTTAGTTGGTTATTGGTTATTCATGGGAAACTCAAAGGCTTTAAAAATCCATTACATTGTAATGAAAGATCTATCCAAATGCAATAAAATATTATTCTGTATTATTCATTTCTCCAACTATGGTTTGATCTTTAATATCATATTTGTGCTCACCATTTCAATAATTTTTTCCCTAAGTCCTTTAAATTTTGTCAAAGTGCCTTTTAACCACTGCCCCTTGTGTTTTCACCCTATTTTGTGTGTCTAGTGATGTTTCCCCTAAAATCCCTAAAATTTGGCTTAGTTTGCAATTTTTTAGATCCTCCAAAATCTAGAATTTGCAGTTTATCTCCTATCGATCCAAAACAACTCTCAAACATCCTAACAGTATATACATAAAATATAACTTGAAGTATAAGAATGTAAATGTAAAAAGGTAAATGTCAGCTTATACTTTATATTTTATGTATATACAATATATTTTATGTAAACACATGTGTTAGAGTCACTATTAATGGTGAGCTTGATGATATAACTAAGTCTAAGGAGAAGCCTCCATGACACTGCCACTTGTCATCATGGCACAAGCCTGAGCCCTCAATGAATCTAACTTTCTTTGAAGAAGCACCAAGGCATTAAGTGTTGTGTCATGGGGTAGTTGTGTGCCTAATATGTCTATGGTAGGAGGTCATGCAATGGAGAGACACATGGCATGACCGTACATAGCCTAAATGTTTCATGACCATCAACTTTTAACAAGTGCTCCAAGCTGCCATGTGTCAACAAAACTCATTAATGTTGCAAATAAAAGGGATGGTTTCAAGTTTTTTTCTCTCGCTTGTAACTATGAAGGATGCATTCATGTACTTCCTATTCGCACCATTAATGTATATGGAGGTGGATTGAATTGAATGTCATGGGTTGATGGAATTTATTACTAGCAGGTCATGGTAGGTGGATTTGAATGGGCAATTTTTTTGCCCTAATTTTATTCCCACATAGCAAAGCATTGTAACACTATATATGTGTAGAACAGAGAAATTTTTAAGGGTTGGTCTTTGAGCGATCTTGGATCTAGAAGTGCCTCAGAAGGATTTAGGGTATCAAATCATGCCAGTGAAGGTTGCAAATGGGAGGAATGTTTTTATCACAGCGTAGGAAATCTTTTCTAAAGAAAATCTTCATTTGATGATATTTCTCCATGGGAAAATATAATAATTTAGGGGGGTGTTTGAACCTAGTTATTCACCTTCTCTTGCCACATTTACTGGTATGATTATAATGGGATTTTGACAATATTTAACAACATTAAAATCAATACAAGCTTTGTATTGGGTCATTATTATGTTACAAGTGGATTATTGCATGTTTTTCCTAGATCACTAAGTATGTTTATCATAAGGGATTTAATCTGAGAAATGTATGCAAATACAGTTCTAGTTTATGTTAAGGATTGTTAGATTCATTTCTCTCCTGTTTGTTGTTCTTCATTTTGTTGCCCAATGGATAAGATAGAAGTCTGATTTGGGGAAGAGTCAATCATTATATTTAAAATCAAATCTCTATTTTGGGTTGTTTTAGGAGTAGGAGTAGGATTAGTTTAGGTTTTACATGTCCTTGATTCTATGTAATACCATGGATAAATCTAAAGCAATACAAAATAGTTTAAATCATTTGTAAATCATGTACATGTGTGCCTGTACTATGTATCTGGTGTATATGAATTTTAAGTGGATTCATCTTTAGGAATATAATGTTGTCATCTTTGGGTGCATATGCATAGCGTAGTAATCATCTATATTGAGGTTTATGTGGCTAGCTGCTCTTGATTTGGTGATAGTGTTTGGAATAAAGTTAGTGAGTTGGGTTTAGCCACCATTTTTAGTTGTTCATTTGGGTGTCTAACCTTAGGGAACACCCTCTCAAGTCTAAGATGAGCTTGAAGTCTAGGAGAAAAAACCCACTCTTATCCAGTGGCCCAAAATCTTCCTCAACATGTTGATAAACCGCTTTCCAATCAACTTGATGACACCTATAGCCTAGGTGATTGGATAATGTTTTAGGGTTTTGGATTGTGGTTATTTTGGGAACCAACATAGGGTTTACCATAATCTATCAGGATTTAGTGGTTAGGATTAATTCTCATCATTTACCATAAACCCTAAATACATTTTGCTTTAAAATAATAGTTTACATATAAATTTTACCAATATTTGAATTTATTTATATAATGCACTTGAAATATTTATATAGTTTAGGGTTTAGGGATTTTAGGATGAAAACTATGGGTTTAGGGTTTACAGTTTTATAGTTTATGGATTAGGGAAAATATGGTTCATTTACAATTTCATCATTTGATCATAAACCCTAAAACTATAAATTAACCATATTTTCCCTAATATCTAAACCATAAGACCATAAACCATAATTTTAACCCCTAAACTTATAGTTTTATGGTTTAGAGATTAGGGTAAATATAGTTGGTTTACAGTTTTAGGGTTATCATAACCCTAAAACCATAAACCAATTGTTACCCTAATCCATAAACCCTAACTTTTTACGCTAGAATCCCTAATCCCTAAAATTGTTTTAACCTTAAAACATAGAGGAAAACTTGAAAAGAAATAAAAAATACACTTAAAAACACCTGCTTACCTTAGAAAATCATTAATTGGAGTCATGGAGGGAGGACGTAAATCTAGATGATGTACTAGGTCTTAAACATAGATATCCATTTGTGGTTGCCTAATTGCTATCATATAACAATGAAAAATGCCCACAAGTGTGGGAAAAAAATAATAATAGACACCCGTTACTAAGCGGGTGTCTGTTTATTTCATATACCACAAGTAATTTATACACATTAGTAATGGGTCTCCATTACTAATGGGTATCCTCATAGGTTCGAGAGTCCAAACCATAATGGGACTCTATTTCTTGAAAATAGGTATACGAATTTTAAAGAATGGGTACCCATTCCGTGTGATAACTTTTAGCCTTGCATTTTTTCCCTCAAAGTGGACCCATTATCTTAAATTTACTTTTTTTTATTATGGTAAGCAGCAAAAAGAGGGTGTTGATCCCTTTACAAAATAGCATAGAGGGAAACCAAAACAAGCCCAAAACTGGCTAGAACAAGTGCACAAAAAACATACTAACAGTACATTAATAGTAACAGATTAAACCATTCATAATAAAAAACCAACAACAACAGTAGAACAAAGAACTAATTAAACAATTACTCCCAATCATCAATGAGGAAATTGTACATTTCCTCATAATTCTTCATGTTGTCCACTCCAATCCCCTACTTTCTCAGCTCAGAATCCTACAATACAGCTAAGGTGGTAGAAGAATGATGCATAATCTTATTGGTAAAACAATTTAGGGTCTTGAACTTCTTCTCCATCTCATCCAAATTACTCTTTATGCCAACAACCTCAATGGTAGTCTACAAAAAAGTAGCACAATCCTTCTTAACATCAGTCTAAGTATCCACAGGGTGATCATCAACCTCAGAATTTGAGTTGGGGCCATTCATCTCTACAAATAGGCTAGGACCCTCAACACCTTGTTTAGATTTATCAAGGGAATCTTCAATGTTCACATTCTCTTCTACCCCCTCAATTTCCTCACCTCGTTGAGAATCATTGGTCTCAACAGTGTTCTATAGAATGGTGGTAGGCATGCCAACAAGCCTGCTAGACCTTCTTATGCTAGGTCTCCTCATCCTCCTCTCCCTAGTAATGACTAGGTCCCTTTTCTCCATCTGACCAGAATCCCCATTCTCCATTTGACTAGAATCCTTAACACACCCTAAAATCTCAGCCCCGGTCTAAACCCTTTTAGTAATGTTTTTCTCCTTGGGATTAAACATCCCAACATCAATAAACCTACACTCACCTTCTTCATACTAGATACTCCCTTTATTCTTTTTGTTTTTAGCATTCATAATCTCCTCCAGGTTTCTTTTAGAGGAAGGCTTTGGGTCCTTTTCTTTCTGAGGTGTCTTCTTGAGGGCATAAAGGCTAGCAATAGCCTCTTTGTAGGATTTGCACTTAAAGCCACTAGATTTGGAGGTTTTAGGGCCACCAGACTTAGGGGTTTTAGGGGTTGACATCTTCAAGGGAGGTTTGGGTTTAGACCACAAATCCTTGGTTTGACCAAAATTGCACCTAAAATGATTGAACAATGCAAAATGATAATGATAAAAGCATTTGTAATGACCTTCCAACATAAAATATTTCATGATCATGTAGCATACCTTGTCTCACAAGGAAGGAAGTTTCTCCCTTTCAAATCCACCATGCATTTTCACCAGTTCCTCACCCTCATTGAAGAACATGGTCAAGCTCTCTGTATCAGGGACCTTACTCTAGTTTCTCAGCTTCTTCCCATGGCAATACATACCCATGGTCTGGCTGATAACTTCTTCAGGAACCTCAAAGCCAACGCCACCTAATAGCACATGTCTACAATTACAAGAGTCTACAAATTGTATGGACAAGTTTTGGTCATACCCATTGAGACAATGAAGGAATGAAGCCACTCCCCCTTCACTATAGATATGCCAAATGGTCTCATCTTTCTTGAATTTATCACAGGAAACTAGCTCGGTACAAAGCCTATTACCTCCCATGGTAATGGACCAAAACTAGCAAGCTAGACAGAAAAAAAGGATAATAAGGGTTCTGTTATTTCTGCTAACACCTATACAGCTATGCAACTGGTGGTTGTTTCTTTGAATTCCCCTCAAATGAATATGGCAGAGACTATAACTTCCCAAGTTGGTATCGTTGGGGGTGATGTTGTAACGATCAGAGTTCAAATAACTTGAACTTAAATGATGGTACGAATCTAGGTTGTCATTATTATTCAGAAATGCTGTCGAGTAACCAAAATATCTTGACCATCTCATATGCCTATCACTGCCCACATGAACATCATGTTGACTCATCAACTTGACCTCCATATTGGAGTTAGTCATCTTTCCACCATGCTGACTCATCGCCTCAACCTTCATATTTGCCATCTTCCACCCTATCCCAAGATGGGAGCATGAGAAAATTTGAATTTTTCCTTGATGTAGGAATTAATCTTACACCAAATTATGAGCTTCATTTGGCATGGGGGTAATTTTGCATCTCCTTTTGAAGGAGGTCTTTAATAAGCCTAGGGAGATTTCTTAAGTGTCTCTAGCATCTCCAATTATTAAAATTTATACCAAAGTTGGCTAAAGCATCAGCCACACCATTACCTTCACAATAAATGTGGACTAAATCATATCTATCAAACCCATGAGCAAGGCCCTTAATTTCATCTATAATATCAACAACATGCCAACCAGGATGAGCCTTACCCATAGCATAGTCAATAACAAGTTTGGAGTCCCCCTCCACCTGTAAATTGGTAATCCCCATAGACAACACAATTTTTATCCCCCACAACATGGCCATAGCTTCCGCCACATTATTGGTTCTACACCCCAACCCTCCAACATAAGCAGCAATAACATCCCCCTTGTGGGATCTTAGCACTCCACCTCCTCTAGTCAGGCCTAGGTTTCCTTTTACAGTACCATCAAAGTTCAATTTGGTCGAGCCTTCAAGAGGGGGTTTCCACTTGGTGTTTAAGTGTGTCATCTTATTGGAGTTATAAAAATTGATGATATCAACATGAATACCCCAGTTTTTAACTATCTTGATTTCCATAAGGCTAGGGGAGACCTTAGGAGATTTCAAATTGCAAATGGAAACATTCTCAACAAGGAGTTTGGAGAAAGCAAAAACACCTCCTTAGGACTCTTCGCAACATCATGGAATATATAGTTATTCCTCTCTTTCCACAAACTCCAACCCATGTGAGGAGGGATCTGAATCTAGAGTTCTTTAATCATAGGGTGGGAAAAGGGAGAGATCCATGCCTCAACAAATGAGGTCAAATTATCACTCATAACCCATTTTATACTCAATTTTTGCATGGTCATTTCTAAAACATCCCTAGAGAAGTCACAATGGAAAAATAAATGGGAAACTGACTCTTCCTCATTTACGCATAACACACATCTATTGGTGATTTAGAAACCTCTTCTCTTGAGGTTGTCTTGAGTGAGAACCTTGTTGTGTGCAGTTGGCCACCAGAAATAATTGACCTTACAAATCAAACAATGATTCCAAATTATCTTCCAGAAATTGTTTCTAGTGCCAAGGTCTAACAACAGATCGAAAGAAGTTTTGATAGAAAACCTACCTCTATTGTCTTGGGTCTAAATCATCTCATCTTATTTAGGAAAAATGGGAATTCTGAGCTTATGAAGTTCCTGTTATAGATTAGTGGAAGCCAAAATCAGGTCATTCTGATTAAGGCAGCAATCAAATAACTTCCTCCATTATTTACCACCCTCAATATGTAGTATATAATTATAATCCTCGTCCCCAAAGAAGTTGCTAGCAGGACCAACAAGATTGCTAAAGGTATTTTGATTGATGAGTGGTTGGTCTTGTATCCAATCATCCTCCTAGAACCTGATCAAACCACCACTACTAAGCTTCCACTTGGTACATTTATGAAGAAGGTTCCTAGATTTAAGCACATTGTTCCATATAACCAAGCCTTTGGGCACTCCCACTTGGTCAATAAATCTACCAATCTCCATATTATGTACGTATTTAGCTTTCATAAATAAACCCTAATCCTTATTGTCCTTAATAAGTCTCCACCCCACCCTGGCTATTAAGGCTTTATTCATGAGGTGGACCTTTCTAATCCCAAGGCCCCCATGAATTTTTGGGAGGCAAACTTTATCCCAATTGATAAGGGCCTTTCTTTTCCTCTCTTCCACTCCACCCCACAGAAACGTTCTCTAAATTTTCTCAAAAATTTCAACCAAGTAAATAGGCATCTTGAAAAGAGTGAGAAAATATATGGGGATATCTTGAAATAAGGATTTAAGAAGCTCAAATATGCTTGCTTGGCTTAGAATTTTTATCTTCCAGCCTACCATTTTTTCTAAACTCTTTCAAGTATAGAATACAAGAAGGTGGGGGTGACTATTTTCATAGTCAAGGGGAACCCAAGGTATAAACCTAGTAGGGAAGCACTGGAACAACCTAGTATGGCCTTGATTTTCTATTGTAGATCCAAATTAGTGTTAAAAATATATATATGGCTCTTCTCATAGCTAATGCATTAGCCAGAGACCCTAGCATACTCATTTAAAAGTTGTTTCTAGTTTCTAGCTTCAACAACCGAAGCCACCCCAAAAAGAATAGTATCGTCAACAAATTGTTGAATAGCAGAAGGGTGAACCATAGTAGTAGACTTTATACCCTTTAGATCAATAACCCTTAAAAGTTTCACAAAATTCCTCCCCATAACTTCATCCATAAGGATGAAAAGATAAGGAGACAATGGGTCCCCCTGCCTAATCGCTCTTCCAGATCTAAATAACCCTTTAGGAATCCCATTAACCAACACTGAGAACTTAGCAGTAGTCACACATTCCTTGATCAAATTCATGATCTCCAATAGGAAGCCAAGTTTCCGAAGCACCATGAATAAGAATTCTGAAGAAACTCTATTGTAAGCTTTAGATATATGAAGCTTAAACACCATTCCTGGAAGATTGCTTCTATCCATCGAGTGCAAAATTTTGTGAGTAGAAATAGCAACATCAAGAATCTCTGCCAGGAACAAAGCCTTTTTTACAACCAACAATCAGACCTTCCAATGACAACTGAAGTCTAAAAACTAGGATCTTGGAAAAAATCTTGTAAACAGTATTGTGTCGACTTATGGGTCTAAAGTCCACCATAAAGATAGGATCATGCTTTTTTTATGGATAAGAGAAATGAAAGTATTATTAATCTTTTTAAGTAACTTACTAGTCCTAAAAAAGTCTCTAGCAACAACAGTAACATCAAAGCCCACAACATCCCAAAATTCCTGAAAGAAAGTCAGAGGGAACCCATCAAGTCTAGGGGCCTTAAAAGCTCCCATGGAAATGACAACATATTTAACCTCTTCCTCAATAATAGGTTTCATGAGACTAGAACTATCCTCATCAGTCAGCATAGAAGGAATGATGTCTAATAGCTTCCCAACAAGATCCCCATCAGAATTAATAGGTTGTTCTGATAGAAAGGATTGGAAATAATTAGAGGCAAGTTGTCATATCTAATCATTAGAATTAACTTCTAATCTTGTCTCATTAATCATCTTGAAGATAATATTTCTTTTCCAATGCCTCATGACAAATTGGTGGAAAAAAATTGTGTTTCTATCCCCTTCCTTCAGCCATTAGATTCTAGATTGTTGTTTCCAAAAAATATCTTCCTTATTCATAATATCTTTCCATCAATGGAGTAGAGATCTTTCCAAAAGGGAGGTGTTTTCAGATAGATCCCCCTCTGCCATTTTATTTTGGACCTCAAATAATTTAGCAGAAACTAATTTCTTTTGTTCAAGTTGTTATGGGAAATTATGAACAATAGCATTAAACAACTAAATATCCAATAACTCAATGGAATTGATGCAAATACAATAAAAAAAGATATTACCTTCACAGAATGATTTACCTCATAGCTTCCATTGTTGCCTATCTCGTATTGATCTTGTGTATGATTTTAACTCTCAGAAGTGTGTACTTCCTTGCTGTTGAAGATGACAATAGGAGAATGGTTGTGATTGAAATATGCAATGAAGATTAAACTAACAATGCAATTCTAATGAAGATGGATGATGGATAATGGAGACATAGTTGTGATTATGATGATAATGAGGTTATGCAAATGCAATGGAGATACTTTTCCAAAGGCATGCTAGTAGGATTTCTACAGAGTAAGATTACGAATGCTTGAGTGATGTGAAATGAGGGAATGAGGGTTCCTTTTATAGGCTCAAGAGGAACCAAATCCAAGTGTCAATAGATCCATGACTGGAGGAATTACTTGTGAGGTGTACAGTTGAGGAAGCTTGAGGGAATGTGCGTGAATCAGAAGAAGACAAGTGTCATGTTTCTCTCATGAGTTATGGGAGTTAACAAAATAGATTGAGGAGTTAATTGAATAGATTGTTCAGTTAACTGGGTTGATTGACCAGTGAACTCAATTGATTGACTAGATAACTGATTTGACTGATGAGTTAATTGATCTGACTAGAGGATAAATAGGATGAGAGGATATTAGCTAATTAAATATTATATTATTTAATTATGTGTGCAACATGGTGAGGTGGAAAGGTGATGTGGATTTATGAAATTGGGACTTTGGGATAGAGGAATTTTGGATTAATTAAATAATTTATGATTATTTAATTATATGAGACATTAGAAGAATTAGGATATTTAATTAAATAAATTGATTTTATTTAATTATTGGAGGAATGTGAATCATTTAAATAAATTAGATATTTATTTAATTGATAGAGGAATGAGAATAAAAAAATATTAAAATATTTATTTAATTTGACTTAGCCATTTTTAGGTGTATACATTTTGCCTCTCTTTCATGCAATGTGTTCTACCACATTTTCAAAGAATAATTTTTTTTTGTGATTGATACATGCCCCAGTTTGCCCCTGGCACAGGTTAAATGATGATAGGATGCCCCCTCGGGAGATTGGATGGGAAGAATGTGATGACAGGATGACGGATGATCTCACGATGAGATAGGCTAATAGGATAGACAGGAGAAGAAATTTGTTGATTTTGGGTGAAAATTGGATGCAAAACATGCCCCAACATGTATAAGGTTAAACACCTCCACTTAGGGTTAAATGCGATATAAATAGGAGTGTGGGGTCACATTCCTAGTCATTTGCACACTTGTCTTTGCTTCGAGAGGTTATAGGAGATCAAAGCTCAGGTGCTAAGGAGAGTTAGCGACAATGCAGTAGGTTCTACTTGAGTTACACCACTTTGAGAGGATTTGATAGTTCAACCATCCAGCAGAGTACGGTCCACCGTTAAGTACGCTTTAAACTTTAGCTTAGGTGCATTTATTGTGGTCAAAAATCTAGGTCAAACTTAGGTGTTGTGAATGTGCAGCAAGAATGAACCTATGCATTTGTCCAACGCAATGGCGCAATTGCCGCGATTCTATGCAAACACCACTGGAATCTATGCAAGTGCATACTTTTTGCAAACAAGTGACAGATCTACGCAAATACCAAGGCCTTTTGTGCATGTGACGTAAATCGGCACATGTGTTATAAACCTGTGCATTTGATACAAAATTTTGCAAATGTTCTGGGAATCTACGCAAATGGTTTAATGTTGTGCAAATACTTTCTATACCTGTACATGTGAATTCTCCTGCGCAAATAGAGGGGGATACTGTGCATTCACCTTGAACATGTGCAAATACTGAACAGAATTGCGCAACTATTTTAGATAGCAAGAATACTTAGAAAATTTGATAAAGTTGGCATTGTGATTGATGTTTGCCAACTGATAGGTCATCTCTGAGATTGATATAATCTCAAGAGAGATGATAGGATAGATTTCCTATTAAAAATAGCTAATTTTTTTATGTTTGATAGATAGATATGTAGTTTAGTTGATGTTGTTTGTTTAATGCATGTTTGGCTGATTGCAGGAGGAGCTTAATGATGTACTCATATCTTGGGAGTGATTTTTGGTGACACAGTTGTTGAGGCCTCACTTGACAGAGCTTGATCATCTGGTTCTAGGATCGGCAGGGTTACTACATGTTTGCTTTATGTCTAAGATTTAAGCTAATCTTGGTATGCTAACTGCACTTTCTGAGATTTTTCACAGTGAGGATGGGACATTCCATCTTCCTATAGGGGAGATCACTTGGACACTGGAGGATGTACATCATATTCTGCACATTCCAAAAGATGGAGAGCTCGTGAAGTACAAGTCTCAGACTAGGGCAGGACTTGATGAGTGTCGCCGAGTCTTTGATGATGACACCATCAAGGGCATAGAGATTAGCTGGGTGGATATGGTTGCTTATTATGAGCCTCTTTAGTTGGTTGTTGCTGGGTTGATTAAAGGGATAGTTTGTCCTGACAGGAGATCCCACGGTTTTGTGGTTGGATGGGGCAGGACCTTGGAGCAAATTGTCACATATGGGACCCAATTTGCATGGGGTCCTTGCCTACTAGCACACCTCTATCATGACTTGCATCAGTTTGTTTATGATGGAGCTGCTTATCATGCGGAGTTTCACTATTACAGATTTGGGCTTGGTGCCACATTGCTATCACCCGAACGATTGGTATGGCCCCCCGAGGTAGAGATTAGCCTTACTCATATATCTTCCAGGAGAGTCTTTCCCAACCCAAGCTAGGGAAGCTAGAGTACTAGCAGCATGCTTTGGACAATGTTGATTCAATTATTTGGTGATCCTACCTAGATTGTGAGGTGTGGGAGGATGATGCATCAGAGTTACCATTTTGTTTTCAGACTAGATGGTTGATAGGGAGGACTCCCTACATTCTTGAGAGGTACATCATTTCTGGTGTGTACCGACAGTTTGGCAAGATCCATGGGATGCCCTAGGGGAATGCCATCTTTGCTAGGACACACAAGGAGCGTCCTCGATGGGGTCCTAGTGCTTCATATGAGTAGGCTTAGGCAGAGTTTACATAGTTACCATACCAACCGTGGTCAATGAGGAGGACAGTTGCAGATGCTGGCATGACACAGGATTACATAGCTTAGTTTGCAGCACACCCATTCCCCTGATACTGAGGACATGGAGAGAGAGCCCCAAGAGTAAACGATCAAGAAGAGGATGATGAGGGACCTCGACGGTGATGTAGGCAATGAGAGGGATGAGATGGCAGAGGTGGTAGGGATGGGGGTGATGTTGGCGGAGGTGGGGATGATGGGAGTTATGGAGACGATGTGGATGGTAGGTGGGTATGCTAGCGGATTGACATAGATCATGCCCAGCAGGTACAATTGGGTTAGATGTAGCCTCCTATGTAGCCATAGGAACATGGATAGGGACAAGATGACAAGGAGCTGGCAGCCCTACGAGCCCAAGTGGCTTAGCAACAGACACAACTAGCACAACAGCAGGCCCAAATGGGTCAGATGCAGGCTTAGATGGGCTAGATGTAGGGACAGATCACCCAGCTGCAGGGTGAGCTATAGACAGCTAGATTAGAGAGGGATACCGCGATCCAGCTATACACCAGGGCTGAGGGGCTACTAGATTAGGTACAACATACTATGGCACAAGGTCCCATAGGATAGATAGTGATGGAGATGGTGAGGACTAGCCAAGAGATATTCTACTCACGAGGGCTTTATGAGTAGGCAGTGCCTCCAGAGCGGTAAGCAGGTAGTTTTCACCCCAGCTACCGCAGTAGGTCACGGAGGACTTTCATAGAGAGTGGAGGGGTGATGGGGCCACAGAGGGGAGCATCAGGTGTAGGTACATAAGGAGGGTAGAGACAAACAACCACAGTAACCAGCGCCTTCAAGAGGTAGTGCCACCTACATGCTTTTTGGGACATGTATCACTTTGGCAGTATTTATTTTGTATACACCACATTGTGGACATTCAAGATGTACTTATGTTTTTGATATCATTGTATACTTGGACTTTTATTATTATTTTGATATATGATGATGATCTACATGAGTTTGACATGCTACATGCATGTGTTTCTATGGATGGATTTATTTATTATGCTTATGGTTGTATGCGATGCTTCTAACATGTTTATGTGATTCTATTATGCACTTGATATCTATGTGACATGATGCTTTTATGCAACACATGATGGACATGATGACTTATATGCATGCTTATGATCCTATATACTGATATGTTACAATGAACTAATGCACATTGTGGTGATATTGTAAAATGTAACACATGATCGTTTAATTACTTTATGCATGGATGATGATCTAATATGCAAATAGTGTGATATCTATATTTTTTGTAGCTTTTTGATGTGAAATGTTATGCAATCTATGTGGATAAATAACACAACTATCCTGATCTAAATGGTTTAAGGCCACTAATGCACCTAAAAGATAATGAACTAATGATGTACACACCTATTTATGGCATGCAATATGTTTTATGAATTGTTTTTGTTGTCCAAGTATACTCAATCATAAAATAAAAGAACACTTAGAAGAATTAGACTTAAGAATTGGGATAAATGGATCTTTCGACACTTGGAATTTTTTGACAAGGATGAAATGCTTATAATGAAATTTAATTTGATATATATGGATGTGGATTTTGTCATCTTCGTATACAAGTTTTTGAAGTACTTTGTTTCATCATTGAGCTTTTAAAATGTTGTAAGAAAATACAAGCATCTAGGTATAATTATACCATGATGACCTGAGGATTACTTACATGGATTTTGATTTAGCAAGTTAATACAAGCATCTAAGTATAATTGAACCAAGATGACCTGAGTATTGCTTGCATATCAACAGACAAGGATTACACCTGTTTCATGTTTAGACCTCTGATGTCCTCGATGATGTTTTGCTGATCATGTTGTTAGACAAAAGTCATCACAGTACTAAAGATTAATCCACAAATAGCAAACAAATAAAATAATTATGCCCCCATCATAGCTCCTCTAGTTTTTGACATCCTTGAGTAGCATAAAAGGACATTATTACAAAAATCAAGATATACTTGACTCCAAACAATCAACAAACCTTCTTGTCATGGATGTATTTTCTGGAAACAACTGATAGAGTCATGTTTGATAGTTTAGGCAGGTTGGTGTTGTTAGGTGTAGTTTGATGTCTCTTTGTTAGGATGATGTTTAAAGCTTCTACGTTGTGTTGCTTGTTGTGTAGTGATAGAACCACGATCCAGTTTGTTATCCTCTGAGTTGTAGCATTCAAAAGTACAATTCACTAACTAGGTCGAGGATTTGCCCCCAGTCAAGTAAAGGATTGAATTACTATGGATGAACTGACAATAGACACGAAGAAATAGACCCTAAGGGACTGACCTAGTGCCTCGGGGGCTCATTGATAAATGGCCTTGCCTATGTGACGATGCAGAGGCAACGTAGTTCAGGGTGTGGACTTTGTGGACCTAGGACCTAGGCGATGGGAAATAGTGCGGATTCAGATGGACCAAAGGATGGGTGATATGGGATGGAATGGATGGGAAAGGAGCCTCATGGGTACATTAATGATGGCCTTGCCTATGTGATAGCTCAGAGGTGACATAGTTTAACAACGGTTCAATGGATTGGTTGAGGATGGATGACAAGATGGACACAAGTTAGGATTGACAGCTTGGGATAAGGTGATAAGGACGAGCGAACAACAAGCCATGGTAGGTATCCTGATATGATTAGATGCTTACAGTAAAAAGGAATGGATGAGGAATCAAGGTCCTAAAAGATGGAGGAAGCGATTTATCACAAATAGCACCTATTTACCAGGTTTTCACCACTTGCTTTTATTTGCACGATTAGTTAAAATACACATGACGCTTGTTTGCTAGGTTTTCATCATCTTATCTATCCAAGGTGCATGTTTACCAGGTTTTCACCAGAGGACAATTTTTTTTGTTACTTTTCTATTTTTTTGCTATTTTATGAGTCCCTTGCATTGGGGTTTTAGGTGTAGAACTTGCGAATATTTGTGCTATTGATGGGATCATCGAACAGTTCACCTTCTAATATTGATAGTCGATAAGTGCTTGATCCATAGGCAGCAACTATGACATAGGGACCCAACCAATTGGGTTCAAATTTTCCTATTTTCTCTCTATCTTGCTGATTTCTTGGATTCTCTCTTAGAAATAAAGTCACCCACCTGAAAGACTTGTGGTTTGTGTGTATGAGGAAAAATCAATTAAATCTAAACTAAATAAAACCAAAGAACCCAATAACATAAAGGAAACCAATTTAAATAAAAGCCATAAATACTCACTCAATGAAATAAAGACTTTTACCGAAATATGTGTTGTTTCCTTTGGATTGAATGTGGATTGCTCAATGAAGTTGCAAAGCCATGGCTGCAACAAGCAAGTATGTGCTCAAGAGATCAATGTCAAAAGATCGTGATAGTGCTGAATCAACGCGTTTTGTATGCTCGAAGCTCTGTTAAGTATGCCTGAGAATACGATCGAAGAGAGAGAGCCAATGAAGGAGATGAGGGGGGTTTATATAGATTTCTAGGAAGATCGATCAACGGTCCAGATAATTCAGAAGAATCAATGGAGGAGATAAGTTGAGGAATGTGCAACGAATGAGGAGAAGACACGTGTCTTGCTTGCTTTTGCATGAGAGGAGTTATCAAAAATAGAAGAATAAGTTAACTGAAGAGATAAATCAATTAAAAGAATAAAGCAATCAGTTAAGTGATTTAAAACAAGAAGAGATTTGCATGAGAATAGAAGATATTTTGCTTTATTAAATATAGCAATATTTAATTGATGAGCAAGAAAGCTTGAGTTATTTTAGAGATAACTCAAATTAGAAGAAAAAGCAATTTAAATAAATAATTGATTTATTTAAATTTAGAGAAGATATTTTGGAAGAAATAATTAAATAATTAGAATTATTTAATTTAGAAGATTTAAAAGCAAATTAAATAAATAAATTTATTTAATTGTTGTGCATGATTTTGGAAGAACAGAAGATTATAAATAAAATATTTGATTTTATTTATTTTTAGAGGATTGAGATAATTTAAATAAATTTGATTTGATTTATTTAAATTTAGAAGAACAATTGATTTAATTAAATAATGTAAATTATTTAATTATAGATAAGATAGAATTGTGATGAATTAATTAAATAATGGGATATATTTAATTAATGTGGCTGTGAATTTTGGAAGGAGGATAATGATCAAATTAAATAATTAAAATTATTTAATTGTGGAAGAATATAGAGGAATTTAATTTAATTAATTAATTAAAGAGATTTATTTAATTAATGTTGAATTTAGGAGATTTAGAAGAATTTGATGATAATTAATTAAATAATTAGATTATTTAATTAACATTGTAATGCAGGTGATTAGACAGATGACGGAATGCCAGTGATTTGACGACACGGTCATTTTAGGGTGTCTACATTTTGCCCCTCTTTGATGCAATGCAACTTGTAGCGTTGCGTCAAAGAAAATGATTGTTGAAGATGTAATACAATTTTATTGCCCCAGTGTAGGTAGTTGCCCCAGCGTATGCCCCCTCGAGCGGGAAGACGGGGAAGCGACAGAGGAAAGGTGTTGGTGCTCGACCAGAAGAGGACGCAACCAGGAAGAAGAAAAAGCAGAAGAAGGGCTGGGAAAGAAAAACTAAGGGGGGGGACACTATAAATAGGTCCCATGGGGACCACAATCCTCATTTGCACCCTTGGATAATCTAAATTTAGAGAGAAGAGAAATTCCAACCTAGGTGGAGTGAGTTGAGCAGCCAGCGAGGAGAGATGCCGATTCCAGCGCACAGTCATCGGGCGGAGTTGGTGCGGACCTACAGGAGGCCAAAAGGAGCTCCGACAGCGGTAAGCGATCGAAAACCCCCTTTTCAGTTGTCGTTTAGGGTCATTTAGGGCTAGGTTTAGGTAGTGTCAGCCATGTCAAACAAAAGCGCCTTAGGAAGCCGCAGCGCGTCTGGTGTAGGGTTGCAGCGCTTTTGGCGTGCTGTAGCGTGACTGGTAGTCGCCTGCAGCGCACTTGGTAAAACCGCGTCACTTTTGGTATTAGGAGCTCGCGCCGCAGCGCAGTTGGGAAATGCCGCAGCACTTTTGGTGGAGGGGTATAGCGCGCTTAGGCGGGTAGGATAGCGCGACTGGCCGGGAGGTAAACAAAACGTGTCACTTCTGGTAGTGCAAAAAGGCGCGGTTGGTATGGGATTAAAGCACTTGTGGGAAACAAGGCGTGGTTGGTAGACAAAACGCAGCGCAGGTGTGCCAACAGTGTGGCGCGGTTGGCAGGGAGACATAGCGCAGTTGCATAGAACAAAGCGCTTTTGGCTAGACAAAAAAGAAAGTTAGGGTGCAATAGAATGGGGGACTTAGAAGAGGGACACCTAGCCTAGCTGTCAAGAGGGAAAAGGTATGGTCGGGGGTTTAGGGAAGATGTAGATAGGTTTTGAGGAATTTAGGAAAGAAACTGACAAGTGATTTGTTATGGATGCAGAGGATTTTGCCACCACTGATGTCGCGGGAGCGACATCACGCGATAGCGCACGAGGTTGTCCAGCTTACATGGGAGGAGGATGCATTTCTGGAGCACGCGGGACTATGGCATGTGGCCCACCTGACACACATTAGGGCGAATCTCGCCCTAGTGACAGCAGTCGTGGAGAGGTATCACAGTGAGACCTCGTCATTCCACTTTCCGACAGGGGAGGCGACAGTGACACTGGAGG
This sequence comes from Cunninghamia lanceolata, assembly GCA_027924645.1. NCBI lineage: Eukaryota > Viridiplantae > Streptophyta > Pinopsida > Cupressales > Cupressaceae > Cunninghamia > Cunninghamia lanceolata. Next base: position 2,227,402 of record BSBN01001310.1, read on the forward strand.
ACGTATACCGCATCCTGAGGATCCAGATAGACGGAGAGATCGTTGACTTTGACCCGGCACGGGGTGAGGCAGGCTTGGAGGAGGTCTTCTGCACAGGTGACCTGTGGATAGAGGACGGGGAGATACGATGGGCAAACGTCCCGAGACTCTGCGATAGGATCAGATGGATCGTTACTTCGTTGATTGGCGGCTTCCTGTGCCCAGACAGGAGATCGAGAGGACTATCAGTTGGCTGGGGGATAGTGCTATCAGGGATGTTCACCCATGGCAGACAGTATGCGTGGGGACCCTACGTGCTAGGACAGCTATACCATGACATGCACCATTGTGTGTACAAGAGAGGCAGGAGCCTCTCAGCAGCTGTTACTTTGTTACAGGTATGGGCATGGGAGCACATTCCAGTCATCCGACCCATGGGCAGCGCCACCGAGACAGAGGTGAGCCATATGCATTTCTATACGACGGGGTGATGACACACTGGAGGATGGGGTCTGTTAGCTACTGGAGGCGACAGATAGACGAGATGGACATATTCATATGGAGGCCCTGGTTACTATGCGAGGAGTGGGCTGATGAGCATGAGTAGCTCATGTACTGTAGACAGGCTCGCTATCTGCTCGGTAGACGAACAGATATGATAGAGAGATACCTACCTGAGCGAGTTCTCAGGCAATTTGGGTTGCCGCAGGGGTTACCAGTGGGGGAGGCCACTCATGCCAGGACACGGAGGGAGGTAGGAGACTGGGATGCCGAGATCCCATTGGCGACAGCATTGACAGAGGTGCGAGGACTTATCCCCGTGAGATGGGATTGGGATTCTGGGCTAGCAGACCCAGGGACACTGCCAGAGTACGATCGGTACTAGCAGACACACAGGCCGATGAGATTGACTACACCAGGTGTAGCAGGGGCAGTGGGAGAGGTGCTAGTGCTTGGAGGAGAGGCCAGGATGAGGCGGCAGGCTAGGGAAGCCAGGTAGCAGGCAGCAGGTCAGCAGGCAGGTGGAGAGGGCAGCGACCAGCAGGCCGATGTGGAGATGGCAGAGGCAGTGGGCCCGGTCGTAGAGACCGACTTACAGAGAGCAGAGCGACTGCTGCAGGAGGAGATAGCCCGGAGGACTCGCTTAGAGCTCTGGATGGCACGACTCAGGAGAGACAGGGATGCAGCGCGGGCCGATGCGAGGCAGGCAGAAGCCACAGCCCAGGCATAGACACAGGCAGCCACAGCAGCACAGACAGCCCTAGCACAGGTGCAAGCGCAGCTACAGGCACAAGTGCAGGCATACAGACAGCTGCAGGCCCAGATACAGGCACAGGCACAGGTACAGGTGCAGCCGCCAGCCGCACCAGCAGCAGATGCATATGAGCTAGCGCAGGCTAGGAGAGAGAGAGACGCAGAGGTGCAACTATGTTTGACAGCAGAGGCCACACTATTCAGAGTGAGGTGGGAGAGAGAGGAGGCATGCCGTGCACTGGGTGCAGATCAGAGGACCTTGTACAGCGAGCTTGTCCTAGTGTAGGGTGAGCTAGTATCAGCCGGCAGAGAGGCAGAGTACTACAAAGGCCTATATGTGGATGTGGTGCCGGCAGCTCAATAGGCACCGAGTTATAGAGACAAGAGCAGGTCAGGGGCCTCAGGATCCCGAAGGACAGGGCAGTCAGCGTCCTCAGTTAGAGGGCCACTTTTGCCACCAGGGGGAGGAGGAGGACCATCAAGGGGACCTCCACTGAACACAGGGGGAGGCCAGGGGCCACAGCAGGAGGGCAGCTCCACCCACTAGGGCACATACATTTGTATTTTATTATATTGTATCATTTGGGACAGATGCCTACGTGCATTCTGATGTATATTTTGAGGGCTCTTGATAGCCTTGATGTACTATATTGGTGAATATTTGGATGTATACATATTTTTGTACCATTGATGTAGACATAGACACTTTGTATTATGATGGCCATTACATGATATATATATATATATATATATATGATGATCTGTTCGACTCACAGCTGTTCATGCTTTTGTGTATGCATTCCTTGATGTCATGGATGTGATGATATGTATGTATGATTATAGAGATATATGATGATATAGATGTGATGAATAGTGATATCTGACATGTGGGTTTTGCAGATATGCACCAGAGAGGAGAACAGGAGGAGATGGAGACAGAGACTGTTGATCGATTGCTGCAATGAAAGCGATATAAAGGTTGTGGAAATGGATGAAAGTTTGAGCTTGTTGCAATGGATTTGCATTTGTATATAAAGAGCAATCCTTATTTTGATATAGCACGTGGATAGTTCGCCACCGAGGTATAAAAGACCATGGTGCAGTAATATCCGAGTGCGTGGACGTTGACTCTGCAAGCAAACGGTTTGAACCTAGATCTGTTAGACATAATATAACCTTGTTGGAACATGTGAATAAGCCATAGTCTTGAACATAAAATAAACTTCAATACATGTAAATGCAAGAAGAATTATTAATATGTAAGATGCTAGGGCGTAACACACACAAGATAAATAGAATGCTAAGAAAGATACTAGAGATCATTCCTCAAATACGGCACACAGAAAGCAATGACTATGCCCCCAATCCGTACTGCATCGCAACATACCAAGATTATAGATAAATCAAGGTAGCCCTGAATAGGTATTGGAATAGGGAACAAAAAATAAACCATAACACAAATTGACTGACTTACAAAGTAAACCTACAGCCAACATATTCTCTTGCCAAAGAGGTTGCTCAGGATAGATTGGATAGGAAAGATAACAACCTTATCGTAGGAAATCTGTGTCCGTTAAAGGGTGCTATCTACCTAAAAGGACAATGTCTTGCTGCAGGGAATGCCACATGTCGCAGGAGACGCGTGTGTTGGTCTCGACAATGGAACACTTCGCAGAAGACAAGCTTGTGGATCTAGGGCTTTGGTTAAGTGGTACTTAGCTGATGTTGGCAATCGGTATGCAGGACAGTAGATGACTCTGGAAGGAAGCTGCTTTGCTTCAAGTTTGTTAAGGACTTTTGCTTTGAAAGGATGTGCTAGCTTGCTGCTTGAGTTAGTCAAGTCAAGGCGAATGGATTTTGACAAACGGAAGACTAGAAGGATGGAATGCTAATGGATTGGGACGGGTGGAGAATGATGGATCGTGTGTACCTGAGTACTGGATACATCCTTCGTATGCCAGACTGCCTACATACCCTGTATCCACGGGATCAAGGCACACTTACAATAGAATGATGAGAATGATAAATATGTAGTTCTGGATAGAGTGATGAAATGGATCGAGGTGGAAGAGGGAGATCTTATGTACCTGAGTACTGGAAACGTCCTTCGTATTCCAGACTGCCTACATACCCATATCCATGGGATCAAGGTACTTTAAGATTGCGAAGAGATAATATGTAATTCTGGTTAGTGTGATGATGTGGACAAGTGTTGAGAAGATAACATCCTTATCGTAGGAGCGATGTGTCCGTTAAAGGGTGTTACCTGTGGAAATGAGACAAGATTGAAGTATGTGCTACGAGCCACAAACAAGGAACCTATCCTAGACCGAAACTAAGGAAAGAGTTGCCCCCATTCTGGTAGAGGAAACTGTAGGGGTGATTGCCGACGAAGACACAGAAAGACAGGACCTAGGACAAGACAGTGTTAACTGTAGACACAGATCAAGACGTGGGGAGACGACGAGGGACATTGACAAATTTCCAAGCTATACTAGATAGGGAGATGGAAATGCAAACAAAGTCAATGGTTTTATTATGGATGGATGATGAAGCGTGTTGTTGCGAACTGGACAAGGAGTGGATAGGACTCGATAGACGATGGATGCTGACTCTACACATAGCGCCCGTTTGCCAGGTTTTCACTATGGTACTTATCCAAGGCCCCTGTTTGCCAGGTTTTCACCAGAGGACGGATTTTTTTGGATTTTTTTTTTTGGAGTACTCTGAGGATCAGGCATAGAACTTCTTGAGATGGACACTATTAAGTGGCTCATCTAGAGGAATGCCGTCAGGTGTAGCTAAAGTATAAGCTCCTGATCCATATGCTACTGTCACAATGAAGGGACCTAACCAATTAGGCTCAAACTTGCCCTTCTTTTCTCGATCTGCTTGATTTCTCTGATTCTCCTTAAGTACAAGATCACCAACTTGAAACCGTCTTTCTTTGATCTTTTTGTTGTAATTACGCCTGAGGCGGTTTTGATAAACATGGAGATGGTTAAGTGTAGCAAGGCGCCTCTCATCTAGTAGTTCAAGCTCAGCTAATCTGGAAGTGCGATACTCATCTCTGCCGATCAGGTCCTGCATGGCTACTCTGAGGGATGGGATCTCGACCTCTATAGGTAGGATGGCTTTAGAGCCAAAGACCAAGGCATATGGTGTGGCACCAGTTGGTGTTCTGATACTAGTGCAGTAGGCCCATAGGGCGGGATTGAGTTGCAAGTGCCAATCACGACCAGCTTCATTGACCATTTTCTTGAGGATTTTGAGAATGGTTTTATTGGAAGCCTCAGCTTGGCCGTTACTCTGCGGATAGTAGGGAGTTGAAAAGCGATGTTGGATATTGTACTGTATGCATAAGGCATGGACATCTTGGTTCTTGAATGGTCTCCCATTATCAGTGACAATGGCTTGGGGAATACCATACCAGCATATGAGGTAGTTTAGAATAAACTTGGCTATTTGCTTACCGGTGATATAGGTCATAGGAATGGCTTCCACCCACTTCGTGAAATACTCAGTGGCAGTAATGATAAACTTGTGGCCATTGGAGGAGGAAGGGTGGATTTGTCCTACAAGGTTGAGACCCCATTGAGAAAAAGGCCATGGAGTAGTCACAGGTTGTAACTCATGAGCTGGTGCGTGAATCAGATCTCCATGCTGCTAACATTGTAGACACTTCTTAGCAAACTGTGCAGCATCTTGCTCTATTGTAGGCTAGTAATAACCTGTTCTGAGTATCTTCTTAGCAAGATTAGGATCGGTAGAATGCGCGCCATAGACACCTTCGTGTATGTCTCGTAAGGTAGCTTCGGCTTCTTCCGCGTTAAGACATCGTAAGAGGATACCATCGAGACTCCGGCGATATAGTGTATCACCCAGAATGATGTAACAAGAGGACCGACGGATAAAGGTTTTGCGTTGGGTGGATGATAGGTCAGGGGGAAAGGTATTGTTCTTGAGGTATTCATAGATATCTTCGTACCATGGGGAATTGGGGCCAACAAGTTCGCAGATGATTTTAGTAACAAGAACATCGACGGGTGGTATCAACAATTGCTCGATCAAGAATTCACACTTCTGTGTATTTGCAGGCATGTCAATCAGTGACCCTACAGAAGCCATAGAATCTGCAGCTTTGTTATGCTCTCTTGGAATTTGCTCAAATGTGATGCTAGAAAAATCTGGTTTATAGGCATCCACTAGTTGTTTGTAGGGGACCAACTTTTCATCTTTTGTTTGGTATTCATCTGTGACTTGGCGAATGACTAGCTGTGAGTCTCCATATACTTGTAATTCTGTGATATCCCATTGAACTGCTGTATTGAGACCTATAAGGAGTGCTTCATACTCGGCTATGTTGTTGGTGCAAGGGAATGCAAGCCGATATGACTTAGGAATGTAGTCATTCTGAGGTGTAACAAATAAGATGCCGGCTCCTGATCCATGCTGTGTGTAAGAACCGTCAAAGTATAACTTCCACATTATGGAGGTAGCAAGAGTGAAGAGATTCTCGTCAGGAAAGTCTGCTACCATAGGATGTGTATCTTTCATAGGTGCATCTGCTAGTTGATCCGCAAGGGCTTGTCCTTTAATTGCCTTACGATCCATGTACTCAATATCGAACTCACTAAGGATCATAACCCATTTAGCTAGTCTGCCTGTGAGAGCTGCTTTTGCTAGTAGATACTTCAAGGGATCAATCTTGGCTATCAGATTTGTGTGTTGGTTCAACATGTAATGCCGCAACTTTTGGGAAGCGAACACTACTGCTAAACAAGCCCTTTCCATTGGTGAATAATTGAGCTCGTATCCCACCAAGGTTCTACTAATGTAATAAATTGCATGCTCCTTTCTTGTGTCATCATTCTGTGCTAGCAGGGCCCCTAGGGCTGAATTTGTAGTGGAGATGTATAAGATCAAAGGTTTGTCCGCAACTGGTGGAACCAATACGGGCGGTGTAGCTAGATACTCTTTAAGTTGATCAAATGCTACCTGACACTTGTTGTCCCATCGAAATGAAACATCCTTTCGAAGCAAGTGTTGAAAGGGTTGACATTTATCTGCTAGCTGTGAGATGAAGCGCCGAATGGATTGCAACCTTCCCTGAAGGCTCCTTAGTGCTTTAAGGTTCTTGGGTGGAGGCATCTCCACTATAGCCTTTACTTTCGCTGGATCCACTTCGATGCCTCTACGAGATACGATGTATCCCAACAGCTTTCATGATGTTACACCGAATACACACTTCTTTGGATTGAGTCTTACTTGGTATTTTTCCAGCCTGTCAAAGATCTGTCCTAAGACCTGTATGTGCTCCGCCCGAGAAGATTTAGCCAGTATATCATCAACATAGTCTTCCATGATGTGATGAAAGAGGTCATGAAATATCACTATCATTGCTCGCTGATAGGTTGCTCCTGCATTCTTCAAACCAAACGGCATGACACACCAACAATAATTGCCCCAAGGACAAGTAAAGGTTGTTTTATGTTGGTCTTCTTCAGCTATCCTTATCTGATTGTAACCCGAGAATCCGTCCATGAGAGAAAGCATCTCATGACCTGCTGTCAAGTCCACTATAATGTCAATGTTTGGTAGTGGAAAGTCATCTTTAGGACATGCCTTATTGAGATCTCTGAAATCATTACACATGCGGATGCGCCCATTAGGTTTAGACACGGGTACAATGTTTGAGACCCAATCTGAATAGTCAATGGGTCGTATGAACTTGGCATCTAACAGCTTTTGTACTTCCACCTTCACCAAGAGAGCTATCTGTGGGTGCATCTTTCTCAATTTCTGCTTGACTGGTTTCACCTTGGGATCAACTGTGAGATAATGAACTACCAGCTTAGGGTCTAGCCCTGGCATATCTACATAGGTCCATGCAAAGTTGATGGTTCATTGCAAGAAGAAGTTGTTAAGATTTCTGTGCTCTGTGTCAGATAAGGATGCTGCTAGGAATGTGGTCTTTGGATTCTGTTCTGTGCCTAGGTTGATCTCTGTAGAATCTTCCACTAGGAGAGCTGATTTCTCTTGATATTTAGATGGTAAGGGAAGGTCAAATCCTCCATCCTCCAGTGACACAGTTGGGTTTTCACCTTTGGATACGTCCTTTATTTTTACTATTTTATGATCAGGAGGTGCCACAGTGTGGTTTTCACCTACAGATCTTTCTTTATTTGCACTTTTGCGACTGGAGGATTTGGCATTCTCACCAAAATAAGCCGTGGGCTCTAGTTCCATTACAAAACCTACCTTGTGATCGCCAAGAGGGATACCTTCCCGAAGTCCCATGAACTCAGCTAAAGCTTCGTCATTCTGAAATACATCTATAACGGGGGCCCCTTGTTGGTCCCAATCGATAAGTTCCGGGTAGACAAGCGCGACATTCTAGGTGCTGGTGGTGGAAGTTAAGGATACGAAGGATAATGTAAAAATGGAGGATTCTACGAATAGATTGATCATGTGGAGGGAAGAGTCATCGATGATATCCTCTGTAGACGTCGTATCAGCGGGAAAAGTGTCAGCTACCTCGTCGAGGATATACTCGATGTCCAAGGTGCGTGGTACCTTCTTACCAAATCCTAATCCCTTCTTGTCTAGCTTCTTTGTTACCACAATGGGCTCCATAGTTCCTTGATTCTGTTTCCCAAGGCCACCTTTGCCTTTATAGCCCATATTTTTTACTATTCTTAAGCCATTGCCATATTGCTTGACTGGTATTGTGACTGGTTCTTTCTCCTTGTAGAGCCAAGAAGAGATGTCCTCAATAGTTTCCTCTTCCAATAACCATCCATGTTGGAATTGGGTTAGGAATGTTAGGGGAGGAATAGCTGCTTTTTTGGTTACTTTGGCAATGGGTGGTTGGCCGTAAGATTTTGGAGATAGAGGCATCCGCCCTACACAACAACATTCTGAGATATCATAAGTGCCAAAGCCTATATCTCAGACACGAGCTGTGATTTTGGGGAGGGGTGTAGGTTCACTTGTAGAGGCTTGCGTGAGAGTTTCAGGGTCAACATAGAGAGGGGATTCAAGGGCTTTGTCATTTTTAGGCACTTGGTTGCAATTCTTATAGCTTCCTTGCAAGACACAGCAGAATTCAAAAGGATTAGGATCTCCTGGGATGGTGATCTCCGTACCATTGTATGGGAACTTGAGGGACTGATGGTATGTGGAGGGAACAGCTTTCATTGCATGGATCCATGGGTGGCCTAGGATAATGTTGTAAGGCAGCTCAATATCAAGGACTTGGCACCTAGTTTCAAGCATGACAGGGCCCAGTTGTATAGGCAAGTGAATAACACCTTCTGAACGGCGTTCTGCATCATCATACCCCTTGATTGTAATACTATGATCAATGTTGACATGATCCTCAGAGTATCCCAATTGCTTTAGTAACTTTAAAGAACAGATGTTGAGACCAGCACCACCGTCTATGAGTATACGTTTGATTTTGCGCTTATGGATGAGAACTTCAATATGAAGGGCATCATTGTGACAAGGATCATGGGAGGGGAGGTCTTTCTCAGAGAAGACTACGTTGTAAGGCAAAGCAATATTACCCACTATAGCTTGGAAATCTACGACTGCTATGTTGTTAGGAATGGAAGACTCTTGGAGGGCTTTTTCTAGCACCACTCTATGTGCAGGTGATGACCGTAGAAGGTCCAAAATAGAGATCTGTGCTGGTGTTCTCCCTAGATGTTCGACAAGATTATAATCAGACTGAACTGGAAGCCTAGGTGTAGGTGCACGGATGGTGACATGACCTTGACGAGTAGTAATAGCACAATCCGTAGATTTGCCTTTGATGGTGAGGGTAGACACTCGACTCTCTTCAAAACGACCGACAATGGAATCGAAAGACGTGGAAGCGTGATTGATACCTTTACCTCTATCCTGCAGAGGAGGTGGGCCATGATGAGGGAATGGTTCCTTGTACATATCTAGATCCTTGTTCGTGTGTTGCGCTGGTGATTCATCCTCAAAAGTGATTTGATTACCGTCGATGAGGTTTTGGATGAGGTGCTTAAGCTTCATGCAAGACGCAGTTCTATGACCTTTGCTCCTATGGAACTCACAATATTCATTGTCTCTGTAACGTGCAGTTTTGTAGACAGGTTCTCCATATGGGGGAGCATCAGGTAAGGTGATGAGCCCTTTCTGCAAAGCTTGCTGTAAGACCGATTCGATGGGCACTCCCAAAGGAGTGAATTGACATCGCGGAGGGTAATCTTGTTGGGGCCGCTCTTGTTGTCGTTGCTGTTGGTTTGGATAAGGCTGCCTTTGTTGCTGCTGTTGTTGAGGTGGAGCTTGACTTGGTTTGGAGAGCTGCAGCGGTGTTTGCAACGTTTGGACATGCTTAGTATTGACCACCCCATCGTTGACCACATTTTTGTTCTTGTTCCAATATTTGGGTTTATCGTTCGATTGTTGATGAGAAGTGCTATCTTTCGTCTCCTTAAAGATTTTGACCACACCCTTAGCAATGAGGGCCTTCTCAATGTTGATACCCTTGTATGTGATTTCATCGAAGGTTGTAGCACTAAGAATTTGTAAATGAAAACCTAACTCTTGGTTGAGGTTCTGCACAAATATGCTAACAAGCTGTTTCTCTGGAATCTTGAAAGGGAATTTACTAGCCATTTGTCTAGATCGTTGAAGGAAAGAAATGAAAGTTTCACCATTTTTCTGTTTATTGTTGCATAGGTCTGTCATGGAAATCTCATGCTCTGCGTTTTAAGAAAAATGGGTGGCAAACTTCTCTGCTAGCTCATTGAAAGACTTGATACTCGTAGGTAAGTGTGAGAACCATTCTATTGCTTGACCTCCAAGACTGCGAGGAAAAAGACGCATGAGATATGTGTCGTTATGAGAGACCTCGAAGCAACGAGATAGAATTCCCTAAGATGGTCTTTTGGGTCACCTTTTCCTTTGTACTTATCGAACTTGGGAATAGTAAAATTTTGAGGAAAAGGGATCATTGGTAACGACCGATCAAAAGGATAAGGACACACTTCCTCCAAAGAGAAGGTCTTTTTGGTGTGGCCAAACGTAAGATCAGAGAGCTGCTATTGAACTTCTGCGATCTTTAGCTCCATAGTCGTGGGAGGGGTTGGTAACATCTCCTGTTGTCCAAAAAGTGGTTGGTGTTGCCCATATGGAAGATTATAGTGTAAGCCATGCGCAGTGGTATTATAAGGGTCATAAGATTGATTGGGGTCATATGGATTGTACGATTGGTTCAGATTGGGTCAGAATTGGAGGCCTTGGTTAGGCAGAGGTGGAGGTGGCGCTAGGTAAGAATGTTGGCTTTGCGACGGTTGAAGAAAAGAATTGGGTGGAGGAAAGCTAAAGTGCGTTTGATTAGGTTGTGGTGGCGGCACATAGCTTTGGGAAACCTGATGTTGGGAATGTTGAGAGTGGCTAGGCAATGTGTGAAAGAAGTTGAACGAGGATGAACGTTGTGGAGGAGGGACATAGGTAGATGTGATTTGCGACGATTGGGGTTGATTGAGGATGAGAGTAGAAGAATGTTGTGGTTGGGGCTGCTTGAGGACGAGAGTAGAAGAATGTTGTGGTTGGGGCTGCGTGACTCTAATTTGTTGAGAGACATGCAGGTGTGATGACATAGGAGGTGGCATTTGTTGAGACCCTTGTTGCATGGCTACATAAGTGTTCCCCGGATTGTAATTGGGTGGGAAACCTACGCGTGATGGGGTAACCAAGATTCCACTTGCGATTGGGGTGGACACTTTAGGAGGAGGTTGCACATTTGATCGAGCTAAGGTGGCTTGCTTAGCTAACTCTGCTTGACGTTGGAGAGTTTCTTGTTGGTTTTGATAGATCTCCATAGGAGTCAAAAGCGGTGATATGGGCCTTTCCCCTGTTGGGTTTTGAAAAAGGGGATTCCTATACTGCGAGCCTTGAGTAGGTAAGGGCGTAGTTACCGTGGACATGGTTTGCACCGCTTGTATGGTTTCTTGGGTGTTGGTGCTCTCCTTGAGAGTGGACACATCAAAATCTTGAGGTAACTTGGCGCCTTGCTTTGCAAGCAAGCGAAAGAAATGATCCTAGTTCTCACTAAGGATTTTATCAAAGGCAGCTATAGCTCTAGGATCTTGTATAAATTCATCAAGATCTTGCCCATCTTCTTGAGAGGATTGACCTATTTCAAAGTGTCGCTCTTCTTGAGATAGGGTTTGATCTACGATATAACCTTGTGGGACAAAATCCGGAGGCAACCCTGTGGTATACTGAGGTGCATTTAGCAAAGGGGTTCTATCCTCATGAGGATTGCTTGGTTCATCTATGTGCGGCATGTTCGGAGAGCTGTTTGGTTTTGCCGCGGGTGTACTAGGAGTCACCTTGGGAGTAATGTTGAGACGACCTGATTGTGGTGTGCGAGGGGGTGACTTGTGCTTCTTAGGGACAACTTGCCTAGATTTCATGGTTTGTTGTAGCCTAGTGGTGACCATGGGATACACTTAGGACACAATGTAATGCTGGGAATCTGTGAGATGCTTTGAAGAAACGGACAAACTCTGATGCACAAAGTACTGGACCAAAAGCGCTATACTGTTTGACCAGAGGCGCAGGACTGTGCTACCAAAAGCTTGCTACTGTGGGCCAGAGACGACAGACTAAGCTACCAATAGTGAGTTACTGCTATGCCAAAGGCGAGCTACAGTGACCAAAAGTGAGCTATTGTTATACAAAGGGCGCTGAAGTAGAGTTTTGCCAGAGGCGGGTTACTGCTGACCAAAGGCGATCTACTGTATTACCAAAGGTGAGCTGTTGTAATACCAGGGGTGCTGAAGTAGTGTCTGATGTTTTTCAAAGGCAAGATTTTTCTGTTTCTGAGTGGATTGGTTTGGCAAGAGAAAACACAGCAAACAAGTGGTCCAAAAAGGCACAAGGACTGACACAACAAATAGTGTATGTTCAAGGCTCCAAACAAGCCCAATGTTTCCACAGGTCTAATACAATTGTAATCAATAACAAGCACTTTTTATCCCTAGAGACAAGGTTTCATTGCAGTAGATCAGCTCATAGCTTAATACTCCGTCGATAAAAATATCATTCCATAAAGGTGTTAGATATTTAGTATCTTTGTGAGAGACGATAGGTAGGGATATCTCACCCTCCCCTTGGAAAGCTCAAGTAGGTCACAAGAGCTTTATGTCAAAGGGAATACTATCTCTTCTCAAGGGAGCCAATGGTGAGTATCTTAAGGGTTTAAATCGATTTCCCTTGCACTGATGATTACCGCAATGTTCGGAGGTAGGTCGGGTAGTCTCTATCTAAAATGGTTCTTAGTGACTTTGAGGGACCAACACCTTACGAGCAATGCGACAAGCTACTAAAAGCTTTAACCAATCCTACTAAGAGTTTAAAACACTTCACTCAATGTGAAAATCGTTTCCATAAAGAGCTAGTACACCTCTTTTCAGTTTGGCACCACAAGGTAAGGCTGACGTCGGTTAGGACTTGGCTTTCGCCTTATCCCTCTTATATAGCGGTTCAAAGGAAAACTCTGCTTAGGGTCGTCCCTTTTGGATGAATCGCAATCCAAAAGCAGGCCCTTCTAAAGGAAGTTAAAAAAAAAGTAAAAGCAAGCACGTCAAACAAAGGTTCAATTGTCCCATTGTAAGAAAAATAAGGTGCAACTAAGCTATGCACACACACGATTGTAGTTGTAAATTGTCCCTTATGAAATGAAGTGTTTGGCATTCATGTCCATTGTCCTTTAGAAAATTGAGGTGTTTCTTCATACATGTCCATTGTCCCTTAAGAAAAGTAGTATATTCCTAAGACTTAGATTGCAAGAGAAGATTTGTTCAATTATCCTTTTAAGCATGCAATGTGTTTCTAAGACTTAGTGAGATAAATCAAAAGAGGTCTTCAACGCTCGTCCTGCATGAACCTATTAAGAAAACACCTATTGGCTCTGTGTGAGTAATAAGAAGCTGCAACAAGTGAGTTAGTTCCACCAAAATTTCACAAGTTAGCAAAAAACAAATCAACTTTAACAAAAAGCGCTGCACAATTTTACCAGAAGCGACTTACTATATTCCAAGAGCATTGTATTGCAGACCAGAAGCGTTGTAGAATATTACCAGAGGCGCAGCAAAATAACGAGAAGTGCTTCACTGTGTTTTCGAAGGCACTGTGATGCAAACTAGAAGCGCAATATAATAATACCAGAAGCGCTGAAGAATAGCCGAAGGCATGGAACTGTGTTACCAAAAGCGTGAGACAATATAACCAAAAGCGCCGCGCTGTCTCAGATCACAAAAAGGGGAACTTTTTCAAAATAATCAGATCTAAAGTAAAATTCTATGATTGATTGACTGTTCTGAGAAGTGGTAGCTGAGAGATCTGTGTTCTGCAATCTAAAAAACTCAGAAGCTGTAACAACACCAAGGATTAACCCAAAAATTGAAGGTACTCCTAAATAAATCAGCTTAGGATGTCCAAAAAAAAAGGTTTGTCTGACAAATACAACAGCTTGTCATACAAAGTAATAAGATAGATGGCGTGAAAATCCTGTAAAACAGTGAACAAGGTCAAAAACATAATTTAGCCAAAAGCGCTATAGAATACTGCCTAAAGCGTTGTTCTGTAATGCCAGGAGCACTGCTCTGCGCAGCCAGAAGCGCTGCAGAACCTCAAAAGCACCTAACTGTGCCTCCAGAAGCACTCAAAGATCCTGCCAGAAGCGCTGTGGGGTGTCGTTTGCGCTGTGCCGTACTGTGACTTCAAACAACAAATTTCTCAAAGAAACAAAGGAATTAGTGGGTCCCACCGAGCGTGCCAGAATGTGTATGAGGAAAAATTGATTAAATCTAAACTAAATAAAACCAAAGAACCCAATAACATAAAGGAAACCAATTTAAATAAAAGCCATAAATACTCACTCAATGAAATAAAGACTTTTACCGAAATCTGTGTTGTTTCCTTTGGATTGAATGTGGATTGCTCAATGAAGTTGCAAAGCCATGGCTGCAACAAGCAAGTATGTGCTCAAGAGATCAATGTCAAAAGATCGTGATAGTGCTCAATCGACGCGTTTTGTATGCTCGAAGCTCTGTTAAGTATGCCTAAGAATACGATCGAAGAGAGAGAGCCAATGAAGGAGATGAGGGGGGTTTATATAGATTTCTAGGAAGATCGATCAACGGTCTAGATAATTCAGAAGAATCAATGGAGGAGATAAGTTGAGGAATGTGCAACGAATGAGGAGAAGACACGTGTCTTGCTTGCTTTTGCATGAGAGAAGTTATCAAGAATAGAAGAATAAGTTAACTGAAGAGATAAATCAATTAAAAGAATAAAGCAATCAGTTAAGTGATTTAAAATAAGAAGAAGAGATTTGCATGAGAATAGAAAATATTTTGCTTTATTCAATATAGCAATATTTAATTGATGAGCAAGAAAGCTTGAGTTATTTTAGAGATAACTCAAATTAGAAGAAAAGGCAATTTAAATAAATAATTGATTTATTTAAATTTAGAGAAGATATTTTGGAAGAAATAATTAAATAATTGGAATTATTTAATTTAGAAGATTTAAAAGAAAATTAAATAAATAAATTTATTTAATTGTTGTGCATGATTTTGGAAGAACAGAAGATTATAAATAAAATATTTGATTTTATTTATTTTTAGAGGATTGAGATAATTTAAATAAATTTGATTTGATTTATTTAAATTTAGAAGAACAATTGATTTAATTAAATAATCTAAATTATTTAATTGTAGATAAGATAGAATTGTGATGAATTAATTAAATAATGGGATATATTTAATTAATGTGGCTGTGAATTTTGGAAGGAGGATAATGATCAAATTAAATAATTAAAATTATTTAATTGTGGAAGAATATAGAGGAATTTAATTTAATTAATTAAATAAAGAGATTTATTTAATTAATGTTGAATTTAAGAGATTTAGAAGAATTTGATGATAATTAATTAAATAATTAGATTATTTAATTAACATTGTAATGCAGGTGATTAGACAGATAACGGAATGCCAGTGATTTGACGACACGATCATTTTAGGGTGTCTACAATTTGACCCTGTGATTATAACTTCTTGGCATTCTCTGCTGATATGCCTTAAGATGGTTAAATGCATGTTGTCTTCGTTCTTCTAGCATCTCTAGCTCCTGGAGTCTTGATACTCTATATTCCTCATCATTTATGAGACCCCTTAATGACACCCTGAGGGAAGGTAACTCAACTTCTATAGGCAAGATGACTTCAGAGCCATAGACAAGGGAGTATGGTGTCACACCTATGGGAGTGTGTATACTAGTTCTATAGGCCCACAGAGCAGGGTTCAATTGCATATGCCAATCACGACCAGCTTCATCGATACTCTTTTTGGGTATTTTCAAGATAGTTTTGTTTGATGCCTTAGCTTGGCTGTTACCTTAAGTGTAGTATGGGGTGGAAAAGCTATGCTGAATGTGGAATTTATCACAGAGCTCCTTTACATCCTGATTCTTGAAAGGTCACCCATTATCTGTGATAATTGATAGTGGAATACAATATCTGCATATGATGTAGTTAAGGATGAAAGAAGAGATTTGTTTCCCTGTAACATTGGTTAATGGAACGGCTTCAATCCAATTCGTGAAGTATTCAGTGGCTATGATAATGAATTTGTGGCCATCAAGTCCCTATTGGGAGAAGGTCCAAGGTGTTGTTAAAGGTTGTAGATCCTGTGCTAGTGCATGTATTAGGTTCCCATGGATTTGGTATTTCTTGCACCTCTTCACAAAATGATAGGAGTCTTTTTCCATAGTTGGCCAGTAGTATCTAAGACACATGAGCTTCTTTGCCAAGGTAGGACCACTAGAGTGTGTCCCACATATTCCTTCATGTACTTCACTCAGAGCGGTCTGATATTCTGCACTATCCAAATACCTAAGGAGAGTACCATCTAAACCTCATCGATATAGGGTGTCTACGACGATGGTATATCAAGATGTTTGGCATATGAATGTTCATTTCTGGTTGTTGGATAGGTTGGGTGGTAGGATATTCTCTTTCAGATAGGTGTAAACTTTGCCATATAGGGGAGAATTAGACCCTATGATGTGGTAAATGGTGCTAGTTTTTGTGATTTCCTTAGCTGGATGGGAAATTGGCTCCACCAAGAACTCATAATGAGGATAATTTTTAGGTATGTCGAGGAGGGATACACTAGTAGCCATTGTATCTGCTACTTTATTTTCTAATCTTAGTATCTGCTCAAAAGATATCACAACAAAATATGCTTTGAAATCATCCACCATATGCTTGTATGGTATTATCTTTTCTTCTTTAGTTTGATAATCGTCATTTACTTGATTAATGACGAGTTGTGAGTTCCCATACACATGAAGTTATGTGACTTTCCATTCCATTGCCATCTTTATGCCGATGACTAGTGCTTCATACTCGGCCATATTGTTGGTACATGAAAACATAAGTCTATATGACTTAGGGATTGTATCTCCATGTGGTGTTATCAACAAGATTCCTACTCCAGATCCATGTTGAGTATATGACCCATCAAAGTAAATCTTACAGGATGTGGTAGTGATGTTAAAGATAGACTCATCTAGAAATTCAAAGTTTAATGGGTTGTCATCTGTCAAAGGTGCATCCACCAGCTGATCTATAATGAGCTGCCCCTTTATTGCTCTTCTATCTACATACTTAATATCAAATTCACTAAGTATCATGACTCATTTAGATTTTCTACCTATTAGGGTAGCTTTGCTGAGTAGGTATTTTAATGGATCAATCTTCGCTACTAGCTTGATAGAGTGTGAGAGCATGTAATGTCTCCATTTTTGTGAAGCAAAGACAACTGCAAGGTATGCTCTTTCAATTGGTGTAAACTGCAGTTTGTAACCTACTAGCATCCTGCTGATGTAGTAGATTTCTTGTTCTTTTCCTTCATGGTTTTGTTGGGCTAGCAGAGCTCCAAGAGCTATGGGTGTAGCTGAGATGTAAAGTAGTAGTGGCTTGCCCTAAATTGGCAGCATCAAGACTGGTGGGTTCATTAGACATTCCTTCAGATGTTGAAAAGCTTGCTCACACATGTTATCCCATTTGAATGGAATGTTTTTGTGTAAGAGATGTGTGAATGGATGGAACTTATCTGCCAGTTGAGAGATAAACCTTCTGATGGACTGCAGATTTCCTTGTAGGGAGCGTAATTGACTCAGATTCTTAGTGGCAGCATTTCCATGATTGCTTTTACCTTGTCTAGGTCCACCTCTATTCCATTAGTTGATACGATGTATCCAAGGAGCTTACCGGATGTGACTCTGACAACAAACTTTTTTGGATTTAACCGCACATTAAATTGATCTAGTCTTGTGAAGATCTTATCTAATACCTACAGATGGCCTTCTCTTGTGATTGACTTGGCTAGGATGTCATCTACATAATCTTCCATGATGGTGTGCATCAAGTCATGAAAGATCGTAGTCATTGCGCGCTGATATGTTGCCTCTGCATTCTTTAGGCTGAATGACATGGCACACCAACAATAGGTACCCCAGGGACATGTGAATGTTGTTTTGTGCTAATCCTCTAGTGCTATTTTGATTTGGTTATAGCTAGAGAACCCATCTATTAATGACAACATTGTGTGTCCTATCATTAGATCTACAATGATGTCTATGTTTGGCAGAGGAAAGTCATCCTTTGGACAAGCCTTGTTCAGATCCCTAAAGTCATTACACAGTCTAACTCTTCCATCTGGTTTAGAAATAGGAACTATATTTGAAATCCACTCTGGATAATCTATTGGTTTGATGAAACCAACATCTAGCAGCTTCTTCAATTCTTCTTTCACCATTAATGTTATCTATGGGTGCATTTTTCTTAGTTTCTATTCAATTGGCTTAGCTCCTGGAGCTAGTGAAAGATGATGCATGATAAGATCAAGATCCAGTCCTGGCATACCGACATATGACCAAGCAAAGTTAATATGTTTCTGCTTGAAGAATTTGGTGAATGTGGGCTTTTCTTGTGTGGATAATGATTGTGCCATATGGATTATCTGTGGGTTGTCTGTTGTTCCAATACTGACAGGATCTGCTGGTTCAATCAGAATTGAGGACCTTTCCTAATGTGTCAGATTGGGAAGAGTGTTAAGCCTTTCATCCTTCAGTGCCTTAGAGAGGTTTTCACCGTCGAATACGCCTTTTATTTTTTTACTATTTTCATGATCTAACACTGCCGTAGAGTGGTTTTCATCATTGGACCTATCTTTTATTTTCACATTTTTACAACTGAAAGGCTTTGTACTCTCTCCAAAATAAGTCTTATCATTGAGTTCTATGTTGTTGCCAGTTTTATGATCCCCTGTAGGTAGATGGTCCCTAAGCTCTAGGTAATCGATGATAGCATCATCATTTTAGAAAGTGTCTAGCTCAGGGGTGGTGTCTTACAAATCCTAGTCTATCAATTTAGGATGCACTAGGGGTAATGGATCATCTGGTGGTCTGATCCAAGGGTGGTGATGGTTAGAATGAAGGAGTCATTTGAATGGGTAAAGGCATTGACATAGTCCATTATGGTACTCTCCTCAAGTTGGTTCGTCAAGTGTGACATCATACTCTCCTCATGAAGCTCATATTCATCATATTACAGATCAAACTCTAGCGATCTAGCCCGAGGGTTTTGTCCCTCATGCGTCGTATAAGTAGAGCTATGTTGTTGAACCATGTCAATCTCTTTGTCTTCCCAAGATGTTTCTGAGAGGCTATCCCATTCATACTCATTAGAATCTATTTCACTCCATTCTTGTAGTCGATGAAGCTGTTCTATGAAGTTAGTGGTAACTACTTGTTTATCCTTTGCTTGGAGTTTCTCCTTACCTTTGATCTTCTCTTTACCCTTGTATCCCAACCCAGTAGTGTCTCAAGCTATGGAAGTAGAGGGTTGAATTGGTTCTATGATACCATATTTCCTTAATCCTATGGGACCATGTCTTTCATATCCCATCCTTTGTAAAATAGAAAACCCTTGACCATACTATCCAGTGAGTGGCTTTGATTGATGATCATTTGGTGTGGTTTCACTATCTTCATCTTTGTAAAGTCATTGTAAGACATCTTTTTCATCACTCTCATCCGATAGGTTTCCCCATCTAATGAAAGGACCTTTAGAAGTCTCTAATGACTTGGCTTTGTTCAATACTAGCTTTCCATATGATCTTGGTGATAGAGGTAGTTGTGCTAGACAGAACATTTGTTCAATGACATATTCTCCAACGCCTTTGTCCTTGACTTTGACTTTAAGATCTGATGTTTTGGAGGTAGAAGATAGAGAACTTGGATCGACATGATTTGAAGAGGAAGATGCTTGATTGGTAGGGATTACCATGTTTAGTTTTGATTGGATGTTGATGCAATACGGAAACAGGTCAGGGCCACCTTGTATGGTAATTTCTTGGCCATTGTGTGGGAATTTGATACATTGATGGTATGTTGATGGAACAACCTTCATTGCATGGATCCATGGTCTACCAAGAAGAATGTTATATGCTAGCTCCATGTCTAGAACTTGACACACAACATCTCTCTTTACTGGGCCAACCCGTATTGGCAAGACTATAGTTCCTTTAGAAGTTCTCTCTTCTTCGTCATATGCCTTGATAGTTATTTTCTTTTTAGGATCAACAACATTTTGTGAAAACCCCAATGCAAGGATTAAATTTAACGTGCATATATTTAAACCAACACCTCCATCTATTAGGACCCTTTTTATTCAATGTTTGTGGATTTGGGCCTCAATATGGAGGGATGCATTGTGTGGTTGGTTGATGGACATATCATCTTTCTCAGTTAAAGATAGAAAATGTGGTATGGTTAGATGACCTACCATAGCTTGGAATTGCTCTTGAGCAAGGTTTGTAGGAATAGTTGTTTCCAAGAGTGCTTTATCCAAGATGGCTTTGTGGGATGGGGATAGACGCAATAACTCCAAAATGGATATGTGTGCTAGTGTTTTATGGAGTTGGTCGATGATGCTGTATTGGTTTGATGTAGATGAGGATTTTGGTGGAGCTCCTTATAGAGTGATGTTTCCAAGATGAGTTGTCACATTACAGTCAGGATTATTATTGATAGTGATTACATTGATGTTTGAGATATGATTGATAGTGTACTCGTAAGAAATGTTGTTATAGCTTGCTTTGTCAGCACCGTTGTTGTTTTGATTGGACGGCCCTCCTTTCTCATAGTGGGGAAGAGGATTTTTGAATGCTATGTGCTCTTCATTATAGGTATGCCCTTGAATTTTTATCACCTTTTGATTAATGAGGTCTTGAACGGCATGTTTTAGCACTTGACAATCATTAGTTTTATGTCCTTAATTTCGGTGATATTCACAAAAGTTGGAATCACTCCACCAAGCGGGTTTAAATTTTGGTTCATAATCATGCACCGATGGAAGTGTTATGAGGTTACCCTCTATTAACTTCCTAAGGGAGGATTCAAGGGACTCTCCTAGTGGTGTGAATTTTCTCCTAGGAGGAAAGTTGGTGGGTCTTTGCTCACTGCTTTGAGGCTTGTTGGGTGGTGTATTGTTTTGTGGTTTTGATAGATTGAAGATAGGTTACTTGTGCACCACATTTTTAACATCCACCACACCATAATTTACAATGGGCTTGTTCTTGGTCCAAAATTGCAACTTGTCCGCATTATTGTTAGAGCTAGGGGTGTCTTTGTATAGCTTAATTTGCCCCTTTGTTATCAAGGTTTTCTCAATGAGTAGCCCCATCTCAATGACCTTACTAAAAGTAGTTGGGCATTGTATTTGGATTTGATAACTCAATTCCCTGGTTAGGTTGTGAACAAGCATTTCTATCATCTATTTCTCTGATATGTGGTAGGGACACTTTCTTGCAAGTTGTCTCCATCTCTGTAGGAAAGAGGCAAAGGATTCTCCCCGCTTTTGCTTATTATTACAAAGGTCCAACATGGAGATTTTATGTTTGATATTGTATGAGAAATGTGTTACAAATTTATCCACTAGCTCATCAAAAGTGCGGATGTCAGGAGGTAGGTAGGAGAACCATCCCATTCCTTGGCCTCCTAAGCCTCGTGGGAATAGTCGCATAAGATACGTTTTGTTGTGTGCGACCTCTAGGCATGCTGCACTAAATTCCCTTATATGATCTCTTGGATCACCTTTTCCTTGATACTTATTGAATTTTGGAACCTCAAACCTTGAGGGAAAAGGGATCATGAGCAATGATTTATCAAAGGGCTATGGTGAAATATCCTCAAGAGAGTAATGTTTTGTTGTTGTCCCACTTTGGATGTCCATCAACTGTTTTTGCAAGGCTTGGATTTGTGTTGTTAAGGTGTCTAAGGGATTGAGTGTATCTTTAGCCTTTTCTGATTTAGAAGCATCTGTGTTAGTTTTGGGGGCATCTTTGTCATTTTTGGAGCCATCCTTCGAAGATTCAGCTTCATTTGAGGCATTGTTCTCTCTTAGTTTTGAGACATCAAAATCTGAGGGCAACTTAGCTCCTTATTGAGCTAGCATGAGAAAATATTTATCAGGATCCGTGACAATGACCCTATCCATCATCCTTAGAAATTTTGGATCTTGAAGTTGTTTAAGGATTTCCTCTTGACTAACCTCCTCCTCATCAGAATTATGCCCACTATTGTGAAGGGAACCCATTTTTTGCTTTTGTTTAGACCTGGATCTAGTTTGAACTATGCAATTTTTTGGATGTGAAAGAAGTTGGATTGTGAGATTTGGTGGACTTGGTTTGATGTTTTAGTGCGAAAATGATGTGAGGGTGAATTTGGTTGGATATGCTTTTGGTAATATTTTGCTAAGGTTTTCTATTGACTCTTTTTGTCCAAACAAGGTGTTCTTGAGCTAAAAGGTAGTCAAAATAGGGATGGTTGATCACCACTATTTGATGTAGACTATTCTTCTATCAAGATACACAAGTATAGTTTTAGCATGAAGGATGATTGGAATCCTGATATGAAACTAACTAGATTCTTGTTTGAATTTGGGAGAGTTTCAATAACGCCTAGATGAAAATCTTGGTTTGAATGTTTTGGACAGTAAGGTAGTGGTATGCAAAAGGTGATGTTTAAAAAATGGTGTGAACGTGAATTTGCAAGGTTGAAATTATTTTCCAAGTAAAAACTAGAGCAAAAAGAGTACCCAGAAATGGTATTAGTTTTGTCTCCAAATGTACGGAACAACTCTCTATTGTGAATGCGCAGCGTCAGATCCACAGGAATATTTAGCAAATGCTCAGCACTATACTATGTATGCGCAGGACTATGTTGTATATACGTAGAAAGGGTATATGCACAGCAAGGTGATGTATATGCACAGTAATACTGTGTGAATGCACAGCAAAAGTAAATGCGCAGCAATATGGTGTGAATGCGCATGTCTGCAAAACTTTTGCTTTTTGTTGTAGTTTGTTAGTTTTGGCTTGTTTGCACATTTTCCAAGGATGTTCAAAAGTTTTGAAGTACTATTTTTTACTCAAGTTATTGCCAGAAAACACAACAAAAAAGATTTTGTCATGATTATTTGAAACAAGTTTTGATAAATGAAAAATAAGCAAGTACAATCCTAAGGATGGCAAGGACAATATTCGTCAAATTCCAACTTCGATTTTACTCTAGCCACTTACATAAAACTAGACAGTTAGTAACTTGGTAGCACCGGCTCCCCTCCACAACACTCACTTATCACACATACCAAGTTACAGTTCCTCCAAAGAGTTGAACTTTCTATCTCCACACTAGATGAGTGTATGACGTTGGATGGCTTCAGAGGTCTAACCTCCTGCGTCAACAAATAGGGGTTTTTGGCTTTCTAAAACAAATGGCTTTTTAGTACGGACATCCATTTGGGTGCTTACACATGTGGCAATTCACTCCGATAAGGAGGCTTCCTAGCCTACAGAGGTTATGCTCTATAGAGTTTTGGGGGAAACATTTGTCGGTGTAACACAATAGCACCCATTGTTTGCAATTTTCATCACAAACACAATTTATTTATAGCGACTTGGAAGTGGCTTGGCTTTAGCCCATTATCACTCGAGGTTGTCCTATTTGGAAGGATGAAATTCCAAGGGAAAGCCTCTTATAAAGGTAACACATATAAAATGATTCAAGTTTGTCATTTTGGTCACCCAAGAAAGGGGAAAGCATAGTCCTATCATCATTTTCAAGCACAGAGTAAACTGGTTCTTTATCCTCCTAGTTAAAAATTAAAAAAAAAACTACGTGTGTTTACTCTACCAAGCACAATCCATTTGACAAGATAGAAAAAACTTTGAAAGATGGTTTATTTTTATCCCCTTAAACAAATCTATGTGAAGATTGTCTAGATGAGAGATTTGTAATTGCAAGATTGACTTGAAAGATTTGTTCAATTTTTATCCACCTAGGTTGGGAATATGTGCGAGTTGTAATGCAACAATATAGTTTACTTCCTCCTAATTAGATCTAGGTGAAAGTTTGCATGAAGATATCAGATTACTCCTCCCTAATTAAATCTAGATGAATCTATGATGCAGCTAAATGACTAAATAGAGCTCCTACACCTACAAGAAAAGTTATTACAGAAATGTTTGCAAAGATTAATATAACTTTTCTGTCAGAAAGTGAATGCACAGAAATAGACTATGAATGCGCAGTAGTACTCAACAAATGTGTAGAAATATGTATGTGCATTAAGAAGTAATGAATACACAGGACTGCTTAACAGATGCATAGAATAAGTGAATGTGTTGGATTACTCTATGGATGTGCAGAATAAGTGAATGCCCAGGACTACTATGTGAATGCGTAGAAATATGATGTGAACATGTGGAATGACAAATGCATAGAAGGAAGTCGTGGATGTGCAAGACTAGAAAGTGAATGCACGGAATCAACCTATTACGACAGGAGCTTCACAAAAAACTCAAATGGAGGTTAAAAATAAGGCAGGGCCCCACGATGGATGCCAGAAATGTTAGAGGAAAATGTGAACAATAGCATTAACAACTAAATATCTAATAACTCAATGAAATTGATGCAAATATAGTAAAAAATGATATTTCCTTCATAGACTGATTTACCTCATAGCTTCCATTGTTGCCTATCTCGTATTGATCTTGCGTATGATTTTAGCTCTCAGAAGTGTGTACTTGTTGTTGAAGATGACAATAGGAGAATGGTTGTGATTGAAATATGCAATGAAGATTAAACTAACAATGCAATTCTAATGAAGATGGATGATGGATAATGGAGACATGGTTGTGATTATGATGATAATGAGGTTATGTAAATGCAATGGAGATACTTTGCCAACGGCACGCTGGTAGGATTTCTACAGAGTACGATTACGAATGCTTGAGTGATGTGAAATGAGGGAATGAGGGTTCCTTTTATAGGCTCAAGAGGGACCAAATCCAAGTGTCAATAGATCCATTACTGGAGGAATTACCTGTGAGGTGTATGGTTGAGGAAGCTTGAGGGAATGTGCGTGAATCAGAAGAAGACAAGTGTCATGTTTCTTCATGAGTTATGGGAGTTAAATGATTAGATTGAAGAGTTAACTAAATAGATTGTTCAGTTAACTAGGTTGTTTGACCAGTGAACTCAATTGATTGATTAGATAACTAATTTGACTGATGAGTTAACTGATCTAACTGGAGGATAAATAGGACATGTGGGTGAGAGGATATTAGCTAATTAAATATTAAAATATTTAATTATGTGTGCAACATGGTGAGTTGGAAAGGTGAGGTGTAAAGGTGATGCAGATTTACGAAATTGGGACTTTGGGATAGAGGAATTTTGGATTAATTAAATAATTTATGAATATTTAATTATGAGACATTAGAAGAATTAGGATATTTAATTAAATAAATTGATTTTATTTAATTATTGGAGGAATGCGAATCATTTAAATAAATTAGGATATTTATTTAATTGATATAAAAATGAGAATAAAATAAATATTAAAATATTTATTTAATTTGACTTAGCCATTTTTAGGTGTATACACAAGCACATTGCCAAAGTAAATTGTATTCCAACCTTTGACTTTACTTTTGACATAAAGGAATTTTTGGACCAATCTAAACATAGTAGACCCTTGGATAGGGATGTTCAACCAATTAGAAATACAATTCTTGAAGTCAAGATGAGAGTCCCACATAATTTCATACCAAAATGGGTAGGGGCCTTTGTCAGGCCTTTCATTCAACCTAAACAACAAAGCATTATGATCAAACATAGTCCTTGGCAAAGCAAAAATCTTTGAATAGCTTAGAATGTCCCAATTTGATGAAATGAGAAATCTTTCAAGCTTAACTTGGATAAGATGGTCCCCCCCTTCTTCTATTAGTCCAGGTAAACAACTGATCATTTAACTCAATATCCATGAGCCCAATTTTATTCAAAAATTCAGCAAGATCCGCCATACTGTCAAAGAAGTCCATGATACCTCCAAGCTTCTACGAAGGATACAAAGGGGTGTTAAATTCCCCTGCCACCATCCAATAGGCTTCCTTATTGGTTGCAATATAGGAGGACACCTCCTCCCACACTTCCTTCCTGGCATTCCTAGAGTTAGGGGCATAGATATTAATAAGGGTCCATTCCATATCAAAGGACACAAATCTCACCTCCAGACTACTTCTATTGTGAGATCTATAAACACCTTTAAGCTTATTTCTATTCCACATTGCCACAAGCCCACCAGAGGTCCCTATAGTAGTACTGATACATAAATTAGAAGTAGGCCATAAATTCTTAGCTATAGCTTTAAAGTTGTCATCTGACATTTTAACTTCTTGCAATAGCAATATATCAACCTTATTTATAAAAATGTAGTTTTTAACTTGAAACTACTTTTGAGGACTATTTAGTCCTCTGATATTCTAGGATAGGATTTTCATTTGTGTGGTTTCCTAGAGGAAATCTCAAGGGTTCACTGCCTTCCATTAGCTATTTCCTTATATATCTCTCTTTGTCTAGTCTCCCGCTAAGAAGGTCTTCCCTCCTTTGCATCAATACCCACATCAACAGTTTTTTCATGTGCCCCTTACCCCTTTTATTAGGAGTAGAGCATCCCTCCAAGTCACAAGAAGTTTGATCGATGCTTATCTTGTCTGGCCCAGATCCTGCAGTTAGGGAGAATTGATCCCTGGTAGGGGATGATAAGCCTTCCTTCCTAAAAGACTCACTTTCCTTCTTAAGAGGACTATAGGTTTTGACCTGTTGAGCAACAATCTCCACCATAGCAGGGAATAATGTTTTTTCTATTACAACTCCCTTGTAGGGTTTAGAAAAAAATTCTTCTTGGGTCTCCTGAGGATGGATTTCCCCTTCTTCTCTTTCTTCCACCCATTTAGGTTCTTCCTCTCCCATAACTTTATGTTTGTCTCCCTACTGCTCATCTACTTATGTAGCGATGTTAACTACTTTATCATCTAGGTTAGCAAGGCTTTTTGAGACCAGAGAATGAAGAAGGGAACTTATGATATTAATAATGTATGCATTCAAAGGGTAACCTTCTGAGGCATCCACTACTTTATCTATAGGTTCCTTGAACTTTTGGGGAGGTTTCCTTCAGGCTTTACATTTGGTGATCATATACCCAAATTTAGAACAATTTTGACAAAAAAATTGTAGAGTTTTCATACATGATAGGTTATGTCTATTTCCCAAATTTTGAATCAATAATAATAGAGTTTGGGAGGTTTTTATGAATCTCTATGCTAACATAGAAGCGAGAAAATACTAACTTGGATTTAGTCTTAGTGACATTGTCCATAGTGATGTAGTGCCCAAAGGAGTTTGCTATCCACATGAAAATTTCTTCATCCCAATCTTCCAGTGGGAGACCAAGCAGTCTAACCCAAACGGGAGCTGTCTTGTTTAGGTCTACATTAGGATGAAAGCTTGGCCTCCATCGATAGAGTGAAAGGTTATGTTTACCATAAACCTAAGGACCTTCGGAGAGGACCACCACCAGATCTTCCTTAGAGGTAAATTTAAAAAGGAATAAACCTCTAGCCATTGCGCTAACCTCCACACTTCCTTTCACCCACCATTTAGTCATTGTCCATCTCCTAACCATGTCGATGTTAGGGAAAAACGAGAAAAATTTCCCAACCAGTGTAAAATCCATGGAGGAAATAATTCTCTCCACTGTCAAGTCTGGCAACTTTAGAGTTGTACCTTCATCTATCTCTAACAACATTGGGTCAACATTCCTAGGCACATGATCCCTATGGTCTTGACCCAAAAGGACTGCTTTCCAAGATTAGGATCATATTCCAAATCTTTTTTCAGGGGTTCAAGAGTTCTACCCAAGGTTGTTCCATCTGGATCATGTATTAGAGGAAGAAGGGGGGCACAGGGGGCCCTTTGGACCATCAGAGTCCATGACTACTCATAAATCACACTAGGTTTTTGGGCGGGAAGTTGGAGAGCAGAGTTTTGAAGCTTATGTTATGAATTTACTTGTTATTGATAATAGAGTTGATTGGTTTTGTGTTTTCTAGATTTTTTCCTAAAAGGTTTCCCAATGAAAATTTGATGTTTCTATGTATATATGCTTTCTTTTTCCATTATTTTGCATTTTTTTTATAATGATAAGCAGTAAAATAAGGATGTCAAACCCCATTACAAGATAGCCCAGAGGGTGCACAAAACAAGCTCACACAACTAGAAATAAAGTATTAACAACTAACAAACAACAGACGAGACACCCAACATAAAAAAATAACAACAGAAGAACAAAATCTAACTAAAAGGCTTAGTTGAATAACTGTCCCCAGTCCTCCATGAGGAAGGTATACATATCCTCATAGTTTTTCATTTTGTCTTTCCCAACCCCAAGTTTGCTCATTTCTAGATCCTGTAAGACAGCCAAAGTGGTGGTTGATTAGTGCATGACCTTGGTCATGAAGTGAGCAAGGATCTTGAAATTCCTTTCCAGCTCTAGCAGCTTAGCTTTCATACCTGCAATATCAGTAACATCTTGAGAAAGAGTATCACAAACCCTGTTGACTTCAGTTTTCTCCTCCATAGGGTGGTCAAACATCACTAAGTCAAAGCAAGGGAGGTTCATCTTTGGAAACAAACTAGGCCCATCATCATTAGGAGGTCCTTCATCATCAAAAGCATTGGTCACCTCCCTTTTCTCAACATCCCCTGGCTTTCCTCAACATCATCCTTCTGGTTAGAGTCACTAGAAACCACCATCTCCTTAAGGCTAAAAGTGGGTTTCCCTGCCAATCTGTTGGACCTTTTGGCAATCAGTTTACGAGTCTTTTTCCCCCGAGGACTAACAACCTCTTATTTCATGAGAATATCACTAACTATTTCATCCTCTGTAGACCTAGCTTCATCATGTCCCTTCTCCATTTTATCAGTTTCTTTATTAAGCAACTTCCCGACATCTATAAATCTACAATCCTCCTCCTTATACACGACAACCCCTTTCTATTTTTAATCTCCAGAGCTAATAGTATATTCTAACTTCCTCTTAGAGGCAGGGTTAGTAGCAACACCCTACCCAGAACCATCTTTGAGGGCAACCAAACTATTAACACCTTCCTAGTTGAGAGGGGCTTTAGCAGGTTTAGGGTTTTTAAATAGACTCTGTTTAATGCTAGATTTTTTCTTAGTCATAGAAGTCTCAAGATTGACCACATTCTCTAAGGGTCTTTCAGAAGTGACTTCTTGAATCACAATTTCATGCTTCGACTTATTTTTAGCAAACGAAGGGGAGCCAACAAAAGGGTTATCAACAAGGTTATCTTGAATGGCTTTAGGAGGGCAAAGTACAATATGGAATTTATAGAGTTGGAAGATAATCCCTTGATGTAGAGGGATTAAGGATTTCTCAGGATTTTGGGCATGCATCTCCCTAACATACTTCATAGAGGCTTCCAAGGAGGGAAGGAGATAGAATGGAAAACTAATCAATGAATTACGTCAGAAATGATTAAGCAACACAAAGTGGTAATGATAGAACCTTTTAAATCAACCTTCGAGAGTGAAATATTTCATAATCATAAAACATACCTTATCCCACGGCTTTGGCATCTTCTCAGATCAAACCCACCTTGGAGATTAAACAACTCTTCTCCCTCCTTTAGGAAAATGGCAAGATTTTCAGGGTCCGGGACTTTACTTTATCTCTTATGTTTTTTGCCTTTAATAGACATGCCTGTAGCCAGCCCAACAACTTCCCTCAAGATTTCAAAGCCCAACCCACCAATTTGAACATTCCTATTATCCTAAGAAGAAACACACTAAATAGATAAGTTCTCATCATGCCCGTTAAGACATTCCAGATAAGAAGCCACCCCCATTCACAACAAATATGCCATATAGTCTCA
The DNA here is from genome assembly GCA_027924645.1 of Cunninghamia lanceolata. NCBI lineage: Eukaryota > Viridiplantae > Streptophyta > Pinopsida > Cupressales > Cupressaceae > Cunninghamia > Cunninghamia lanceolata. Next base: position 2,257,056 of record BSBN01001310.1, read on the forward strand.
TTTCTTTTGAATTCTTCACAAGAAATGGGCTTAGTCCTCATCATATCCCCCCCATTGTAGTTTGAAAAGGAGATTGACAAGGAACTGCTGAAGAAAAGAAGAAATTTCACTACAAACAGGCAACCACTAGAAAAAAATAGCAAGTATTCCTCACAGAAATTCTAGTAATATGGTCTCAGTATCTAGAACTATCATAGCTGCCACAATGGAGGATGATGCCGTGATTATTTAAGTTCATCTTACATGAACTTAATTGATTGTACCATCTGAGGTGGTCATCATTATTGATAAATGCTGCCAACATTTTAAAATATCTCTACCTTTTCATCACCCCGTCCACTTGAATATAATGTTGAGTCAGCTCAATAATCCACATGACATGACTCATAACTTTGCTACCCTTTCCACAAAAAAGCATGCACCAAGAATTTAAATTTGAAAACAATCCCCTCTTATCCATCATTGATTATTATTTAAAATATACAACTCCTTTTGAACGAGGTCTTGTAAAACCCTAAGGAGACTTTCCAAGTGCTGCCAACATCTCTAATCATTAAAATTTTGGCCTTGGTTAGCTAGGGCATCAGCAACACTATTGCCCTCCCAGTAAATATGGGATATTTCATTTTCTTGAAAATTGATCAGAAGACCCTTAATATCACCAATGATATCACCTAATTGCCATCCAAGGTCTACATTGCCTAAAACAACATCAATGATGATTTTGGAATCACCCTCAATCTGAATCTTATTAATTTCCAAGATAGAGCGATTTTTAAGCCCCATAGCATAGTCATTCCTTTAGCCACATTATTGGTCTGACCTCCTAATCCTCTAGCATAAGCAACAACAAGTTAACCCTTATAAGATCTTATGACCCCTCCACCACTAGCTAATCTAGAGCTTCTTTTAGATACCTCATCAAAATTCAATTTGTGCCAACCTTGAGGGGGGGCTTCCATCTAGTGTTTAGATGAGCTAACTTCTTAGAGTTAACAAACTTATGTATATCAGTAGAGAGACCCAAATCTTTGGCCAACTTGATCTCAATAGGGTTAGGAGGACTTTGAGGAGTTTTCAAGTTACAATTAGAAACATTCTCAATCAGGAATTTAGAGAAGCTAATAAAAACTTCTTAAGGATTCCTAATGGTGTCTCTAAAGATGTGGTCATTCATCTCCTTACACAAAGTCCAACCCAAATGAGGGAGAACCTGCCTCCATAGTTCTATTATCCTAAGGTGGGAAAAGGGAGCTTTCCAACTCTCCACAACCTCAATCAATTTTTCATTCATGACCTAGTCCAAACTTAATTTTTTTAAGGTCATTTCCCAAAGTTCTTTAGCAAAATCAAAATGGAAAAGTAGATGAGAAACAATTTCCTCCTCTTTTAAACATAACAGACATCTATGGGGAATTTGAAAACCCCTTTTCTTAAGACTATCTTAGGTGAGGATTTTGTTATGAGCAGTTGTCCACCAGAAAAAATTAACTTTAGGAATCAAATGGTGATTCCAAATTAATTTCCAAAAACTACTCCTGATAGGTTAGTCTAATAGCAGACCATAAGCAAACCTAACCATAAACAAACCTCTGTTGTTCTGAGACCATATCATTTCATCTTGTCTAGGGAAGATGGGAATTCTAAAATTAATAAGTCTTTGTTGTAAAGAATTGACCAGTTGATCCAAATTGCTATGACTAGGACAACAATTAGCTAAATTCCTCCACTTTCTAAATCCCTCATTGTACAAGATATAATTGTCCACCCTTTCCCTGACGAAATTACTGGCTAGTTTAACAAGATTGTTGTAAATCTCCTAATTAATGAGAGGTTGTTCTTGAAGCCAAGCATCCTTCCATAATCTAATCAGATTACCATTACCAAATTTCCACTTGATTCCTTTTAGAAGAAGATTCCTATACTTCAACACTTTATTCCATATTATGGAACCTTTTGGAAGGCCCTCTTGATCAATAAATCTACCATCTTCCCCACTATATAAGTAGTTAGCCTTCATGATAAAACCCTAATCTTTATTATCCCTCATAAGGCCCCATGCCACTTTAGAAAGTAAAGCTTTATTCATAAGATGGATCTCTCTGATACCAAGGCCCCTTACATTTTAGGAAGACACACTTTATCCCATTTAACCAAGGAAATTCTTTTCTTTTCTTCAAACCCCGTCCAAAGAAAAGTTCTCTAAATCTTCTCAATTTTTTTAGCTAAGTACATGGGCATCTTAAATAGAGTTAGGAAATAAGTAGCGACACCTTGTAAAGAAGCTCTAAGGATCTAATACTTACCAGCTTGGCTCAGTAATTTGCCCTTCCAACTAGCAAGTTTCTTTTGAATCCTTTCAAGGACTGCATTCCAAAAAGTAGGGGATACTTCCTTCATAGTTAAAGGAAGACCCAGATAAATAGAAGGCAAAAAGGCATCAGCACAACTTAAGATAGCTCTAATCTTCTCCTAGAGATCCAAATCAGTTTTAAAAAATATATATTACTCTTTTCATAATTAATACATTACCCTAAATCCATAGCATAATCATTTAATAGTTGTTTCTATTGGTTCTCAAATTTGCAGTATGCAAAACCCTAAAAGATGCCAAGCTTTATGATTAGGTTATGCAACCAATTTGGCCAACTAACAAAATTAACCCAGGTGGTTAAGATTCTCTGCACTTTAGGCTCTACTTTTCCTAGGTGGGCGTTACCATATATTCACCAATGAATTATTACTCTTAGATTTGTTGGTGACTTCAGAGCAGATTAAGGGATTTATTTAATTTTGTCAATTAAATCATCCAACTCACCCTAATCCAAACTGGCATATGATTTGAATTAGATTTTTTATTTTTGTTCTACTTTTACTCCTACTCCTATAAGACAAAAAATTAAAATTGGATTTTTGAATATGATACAAGGAAATGATTCTTGAAAAAAATTGATCGGTGCCTATCTCAACAATTGGGTAATGGAGTCTGTTCTCAGAAACATTTGTGCTTTCTATCTAGCTACAACTCAAATTACTTGGCATGGAATTGTCTATGACTGGCATAGACATGCAAGATTATTATTACCTAGATCTTCTTAATTATCCAAATTGAATCCACCAAATTATAGTGATCTATTTAATGGAATTTAATTCCTACTTAAGGAAACCCAATTAGATAAACCACCCAAAAACAACAAATGTGTTTTGAAGAACTAAACATATGCTTGATATGTTAATTAAAATAACAAGGAGACACAAAATTAAAGACAACCAGATAAAGTATAACAAGGACATTCAACAAGTAATTGAGAACTAGATATATGGCACCAAATAAATGCAGTTTGCTTTTATTGATATATCTTTGAAGAGCAGGCCTTACAATGTCTATTTCTAAAATCAAATTCCCAGATAGCTTTCCCAAGGTCTTGGTTTCCTTCTTATAGGGGTGAAGGAAGCTATAAGCTTCAAACATTTCACATTCCAAAAAATGACTTTTCATATACCCACCCTTATTACAATATATACTTTTTGACAAGTCTTAAAAAGACCGTGAAATATATTTTGAATACATATTGAAAAGCATAAAGACAAGAAAAAGGCAAAATAGAAGGATGTCCAAGATTTGTTGGTGCCATGTTGACGCCAGCTTGATGCTCATTGCTCCTTTGCATATTCGGCCTGCTCATTATTCATTTGTCAAATATTTTTGCTCCCATTGGTACACAACAAAATCACTAGGCCACTTATATTCTTGAATCTGGAGCAAATTGTCTTGGTGATCTTTCCATCTTTTGTCCAGTAGCACTTTGACATCAATGATGAACCTTGCATATCCAGCATCCAAAGCAATTACTCTATCAAGAATGACATTGAAATTGAGAATGTTAATGTTTTCACCCTTTTTCATAAAATCAATGACCTGGGAAACTGTTTGGCCATATTCACTTTTCCATGCATTAAAATATTTGATCTTTTTATCCTCTGTCAAAATGGAAGGAATAAACTAGTGTTTGAAGGTGGAAAAAGAATCAATCTTTGAGTGCATTTTCTGGCTCTCACCATTCACATACTAAAATTCATCCAAGATCAACTTCACCATCTTCTAGGTTGGCTTGAGTGAAGCTGGAGCACCTGGATCTCTTTGTAGAACCTTGCACAAGGTTAGAAATGTATGGTGTGCAAGTTACCATTTCTTGTATACTGGATCCAACACAGAAAGATTGTCCTTCAACTGCTCAATGGTCTGAGACAAGGAAGAATATCATTCATGCACATCTCCCAACTTGTCAACAACCAATTTCACTCTATATTCCAAAATCTTTTCAAACACCTCAAGGATTTTCAATCTGGCCTCATCCTTTGTGTTTTCATTTTGCTTCTTCAAGTCTTCAATTTCAATGCATTCAACTGACCAACTAGGACTGTATTGTCACTGGTTTCTTGTGGCACAGGGGCTTGGTATGGCACAATTACTTGGTTCTGAGAGTCACCACCCTTCAATTGCTACTTTAGTTTTCCATTCTCCAAATACAATCTATTCACCTCATCATTCATTTCAACTTGAGTCTTTTCATAATCGAGCAATCTTTGCTCCATTTTCTTGACAGCAGCATTTGTGAACATTGCAGAGTGCATGGTAAGGGTAGCAGCTTCAACTACTAGTGTATCCTCAAATGTTTTCACCATATCTGTTCCCCTCAGCTATTGAACTACATCCAACAATCTCGCTTGTCAGTTTTCTTTTGTGTGGCCCATATTTCTAGAGTCTCTATTTTTGGGTTGAACCCACAACCACTGACACCATCCTCATAGTCAAACTCAGAGACCATCATGGGGTCATCTTGGTTTCTCACTTGGTCCAACAAAAACATTTTATTCAATTCTAGGCTAGGGATGATCAGAATATTACTTTTCAAAACCATTTGTCTAGCCTCATCAGGGCTGACATGTATTTCATCAATTTTCAAATCCTTGAAAGTCTGTGTCACAATTTGATCATGTTGAGATTCATCAACACCCATTTTATTTATTTTCACCTTTTCTTCAAACTCTTTCATCTTCATTTTGAGCCAAAAATCTTTGAATTCTGAGGTATTGATGAAATCCTCATCCTACATGAACCTCATAGAAGCCACAACCCTTTCATCTTCTTGTAATTCAGGCTCACCTTGTGCCTGTTCATCCATTCCTGCTTCTAGTTTGTGTGCTTCTATTTCTTGACCAACAAGGGGTTGATCAACTTCCTCTTCCTCTCCCATATGCTTCAAAATATTGGACACCTCCTCAGTGTCACCAACTCCTTCTAACATTTCGTATGGAACCAGTGGGGAAACATCATTAGTCTTTTGTCTCTTTGAAGGTGGTGAGTTAGGAACTATAGGATCTTGCACTGATATTGCATCTGGAGTAGGTTCTTGGATCACAACCCCTGTTGACCTTTTTACAAGGAGCTTGGTAGCCTTTGTAGGCTCCTTCATAGACTTGCCATATATTCTTTCAAAATTATCAATTATCAAATCTATTCTTTTCAATGGGTCCTTCTCTTCAATAAAAAATCCTGCAAAATTATGGTTTTGTTTTCTTTTGTCATCCTCAATCTTCCTCAAGTTTTCCCATTTTCTTTCTCTATTATACACTTCTTCAAAAATGACATAGTTTTTTATCACATCCTCATCAAAATTGATTTGATGGGATATCCCAATTTTGGTGAGAATAATTTGTCTAACAAAGTTCATGTGACCCTCTGGATCACAAACCCTTTATGTCCCTGATTTCAAAGAATATCTGGCCTTCAAGTAGATTTGCAATTCCTCCAAAGTATCTGAGCCAATTGACAATTCACCAAATAAAGTGGAATCAGGAAGGAATGTGCCCTTCTTCACCTTTTTCATCACATCTTTCTCCATCCAAAGCATTTGCCACATGAATTTAAGAAATGCAATTCTGTTTGGCACAAATTTTGGCAACACATGGGGTGGCTAAGTACACCCATATACTCTAATTATAGTATGGTCAAACAAGAAATATCAATCACCAAAGTTATGCTTGTGACCCTATTCTAGCCTATGAGCAAGAGGCCTCAACATTTCTTTGGCCTCTTTGGTCAATCTTGGAGAAGGGCAACCAAGTGAATTCATTATCCTGATTGTGAACTCATCATGAAACACTACATAGCTGCAATTCTTGCAATGATTGTCCCATTTGTAGCACCAGCATTGTGTAGGCAGTCTCTGTCATTGTTGATCCATCATACTCAAGTCCATTTTGATGGGCCACTTTCCACTGTTTTGATATAATATCAAATGGCACAAAAAAGAATAATATTTGAAATCTAGGGGTGTTTTGTCCTCCCTGATCTGCAACAACCCATCATGTAATTTCTTCTCAATTAATGAAGCAAAATCATATTCAACATTAACCTCTAGGTTCTAAATTTTCATGTCCATCATCATCAAGCCAACTAGCATTCTATCATGAGCATCAACACCCAGCACTTGGCACAAATCAAAGTATGTTCTTTTGAAATATACAACAAAATCCTCAACTGAGAAAAGCTCTATAGTAGTTGTTGGAATTGAAATTCTTCTATTATTGGCCCCTTTTCTCATGTACATGGGCAACTCATCACTCCTATGTATTTTTCTCAAACTATTATACTCGTGTTCACTCTTCTGCAAATCAATCTTTATGAGGGCTTGTTTGCTGAGCATGAAGAAATCAATGATTACATTTCTATACACAGCTACCAATGGTGATCCATTAGGCAATCTAACTATCCTGGTGGCTAGATGACAGTGTTGTGCCAGCACTCTAATCAACTCAACATCAACAAACACATTTAACACCACAAGCTTTGCAAGATTCAGATTCCATGGGTTGGTAACTAGACCTTGACCATCCTTTTTGTCACAAAAATACCAAAAGAGATTCCAACCTGAGACATGGACTCTAGCATTTTGACACCCCTCTACCACATCCTTGAATATCTTCTTGCATCCTTTGTCAACAGAATTTGGCCAAATATCCAACAAGGATTGTTAGAGCTGGTGGTTCAGTTTTCTTACTTGTGGACTCAGATTTTTTAGGTGCCATAGTGTTTACACTTCTATGAACTAGGGTTTTGATAGTTTTTTGATCTATTGAACCAATTGAATTAAAGCACAAACTGAATATCAACCTTTATGAAGAGAATGATGAAACTGGCTTACCCGATTAAATGAAGTTCACAGAACACACTTCACAGCTTGAGCTTGCAGTCACTAAACACCTTGAACTCATTCAAATGAGGAAATGTAATGAAAATTCAAAATTTTATTCAATTATAGAGTTGATCACATCACCATTACTCTGTGTGTGTCGAGAGATTGGCAAATCTACATGCTTCCAACGCTTCAAACACAGACTGTTGATCTTCATAGATCAGAGGGGCTAAAATATTCACAAGCTTTGCAGTCATATCATTGGTTACGACATCCCCGTGGTCATAAATGATGATCTTTGTGGGGCGACAGGACAACCACCATAGCATTGAATGCTTACCGCACAACCACACAGTTATTTCATTTGTTTCGTGGGGTGGCGAGAAGGAAGACCATGATTCTTTGATAGCTCACCACACTACCGCTATCTCAACTGCACCTTATCATGAGACCGTGGTGACAGATAGCAGTCACCTCTTATCATTCACAGTTTACCGCCACCCTGCAAGCTCATTGGACTTACCTCTGCGGGGTAGCGAGATGCAGCTTGTTTCATCTAACCGTTACCGTTGCCCTGTAGGCCTAGTGAAATCATTGTTGCGGGTAGCGGGGAGTACCTTGTCAATTTAATTGTTACCGCATTACCACCAACCTTTTATCTAACTATCACAGGACTACGGGACATAGTTTATACTACCCTAATTGCTTACCACTAACCCGCAAGACTATCATGAAGCTGTTGCAGGGCTACAGTGTGTTATCTATCACTTTAGCCTTTGCTGCCATGCTGCAAGTTATCTCCTTGTCTGCCGCCGGACCGTAGTGAAATATTACATGTTACTTAAATCTCTTGCTACAATACTGCAAGCCTTCTTTAGGACCCATGCGGGACCACAGTAATGGATCTTTGTATACCGTAACACCGCAAGTGGAATTTCTACATGTTGCAAGGAAGCGGTAACATGTTCTTTATTTCCTTTGACCCCCGCACACCTGCTAGGGCTATTTGGATATGTTGTGGGGTCGTGGTAAGAGGCAAAAACACTTTCTATGACCAAAATACAAAGGGTTTCCACATGGATATGATATGAAATGTATATGAATGTGGTCAAATGACTTCTAGAATAATTGAAAAAGGAATATGGATCCCTATGGTGAATTCTATGGAATGAAATGTATGGAACCTAGTGGAACAAAGTGAATTTTGAATGGTCCTAACAATTTCCATTTCCTAGCTTCCACCACTGAGACTACCCTAAATAGGATGGTATCATCCAGAAATTGTTGGATAGAAGAGGGATCAACATTAGATGTAGCCTTTATCCCTTTTAACTCTTGTCTATTTAAGAGATTCACAATATTCCTTCCCAAGACTTCAGCCATAATAATGAAAAGGTAAGGAAACAAGGGGTCACCTTGTCTAATCCCTCTCTCTGAGCTAAAGAAGCAATGATGGATCCAGTAACAAGCACTGAAAACTTAACCGTGGTCACAATTTCCTTTATCAACAAAATGAGATTATCTTGAAAGCCAAATTTCTTAAGAACCTTAAACAAAAAATCCCAAGAAACTCTGTCATAGGCTTTTGAAATGTCAATCTTGAAGACTTTACCTAGGATATTACTTCTATCCATAGAATGGATTAATTCATAAGTAGAAATAACCACATCTAGAATTTGCCTCCCTGGAACAAAGCCTTTCTAACATCCAACAATAAGACCATCCAAAAAAGGTTGGATCCTATAAATTAGAATCTTGGAGAAAATCTTATAGATGGTATTGCATAGGATTATAGGAAGAAAGTCTCCCATAGACAGGATCAATCTTTTTAGGAACAAGAGCAATAAAAGTATTATTAATCTACTTAAGAAGCTTACCCATTCTAGAAAAGTCTCTAACAACCACAGTAACATGAAATCCCACAATATCCTAAAATTCCTTAAAGAAGACAGGGGAAACCCATCTGGACCAAGAGCCTTAAATGCCCCCATAGAGAAAACAACAACTTTGACCTCTTCTTCAGTAATAGGTTGCAATAGGGCATAATTATCTTCATTAGTAAGTAGAGTAGGAATGTTGTCCAATAGCTTCTCAACCAAATCAGGGGCATGGTTGACAGGTTGTTCTGATAAGGACTTAAAATAGTTGTATCAAGATGACCAATATCCTCATCAGTGTTTATCTCCATTCCTTTTTCATCAAGGAGCTGAGTAATGGTGTTCCTTTTCCTATGTCTCATAGCTAATTGATGAAAAAAGTAGTGTTCCTATCCCCTTCTGTCAACCATTGTATTCTAGACTTTTTTTTCCAGAAGATCTCTTCCCTCTTCATAATATCTTTCCACTCTTGAAGAAAAGAGTTTTCCAATAGGGAGGTATTATTAGTCCAATCCCTATTGGCCATTTTATTTTGGATAACAACAAGCTTAGTAGAAATCTGCTTCTTTTGATCCATAACTATAATTCCTCAAAATCCCAGAACATAGAAGATTACTTTTCTATTTATTAAAATATATAATTATATCCCAGATTGAATATTCATTAATAATAACATTTAGTTAAGCCATAAATGAGATAAAGTGTATAAAACTAAACAATGAGTATGTATTGATCAACTCAAGACTATTAAAATGCACAGCGAATATAATCTAATTTGTAAATAAATAATTAAATGAAATTACAATTTATTTCATTTCTTTTTGGTAGAAAATCAATGTATTAATTCAATTAAACAATGCAAATGAGTATATTAAACAATACAAATAAATATATAAATTCAATCTCAACAATTGGTATAACACAATTGGTATAATTGAGAAGATAATACTTATGTTTTGAATCTTGATAGTTCTCCAAATCTCACTCCAGAGAATAGATTATAGTCTCAACCCCCTTTCAACAAGTGAGCACTTCCAGGAGGAATCCGGTTCTTCTTCAGAACCCACAAGTTCTTATGCGGAACTCACCATGCTTTACAGCACACCAGCCCTGGCCAAGACAATCCTAGGTGTACGTTGTACCCCGGTCAAGACTATAACCCTTCTCCTTTGTGATCTCTAAATGATCTTATAATTTCATGTATTCCCTTTGCTTTGCTTTTCTTCTATATATTGCCTTTTTACATTATTTTCACGGGTTTAAATAATAACCCAAAGGGTGGTTCCAAATATCACACCCTTTCATAATATTACAAATAACCTTCTTAATTGTAACTTCCCCTGAAACACACTCCAATACAAGTGTACTTATAAATAAGGTTCTTTAACCTTTATTTTAACTTGAAAATAACTTCTTTTTTTTTCTTTCTCTCTTTTTTTTACATTCCTTCTTATTTTCTTCTATTCTCTTTTTTTTTATATATTTATTTTTACTCTCTAAAGTTTTTACAAACTTTATTTCTTTAATTCACTTCTCGGGGAAAAAGTCCCATAACAATTCTCCCCCTTAGCTTAGCTTCTATTCTAGTAGCTCACGGAGAATCTATAACAAAACATGCAAAATCATTTAGTTAAATAAATGTGGATGTAGCACTATCAATATCATGCTATGAATTCATTTCACTTAACTTCATCTATAATTCTATTTCACATTTTTTTTGTTATTTTCACTAATACTTTTTAATATAATTTATTCACAAGGAGATTCAACATGAAATTTTTCTACTCAATAACCTAATCATAACTATATATACTTCTACATGAAATAGATCATGAATTTGCAATCAATGAGTTAATTCAATTCTATATACTAGATCCATTAATAACTTTTCAATTTGGTCACTTATGTACTACTTAATAAATAACATACATATCTCATACTATGCATTCACCCACCATTCACTACTATATAACTTACATACACATATATTCTAAAATGATAATCATGCATTCGGACTACATGACTATCCTCTCTTTCTACAATATTGCACACAAAACATGCGTAATGTTAGTTGGGTTGATCAAGTCCAATAACATAACACAATAAAATAAAAGGTAGTAAACATAATCCTATAAGATATTTAGAAAAAACAAGGCATTACTCACATAGATGGATTATTCAACCACCTAATTATGTCTACTCCTATAAAATAAATGGATGATATCATCTCAATTCAAAGTCTTTGGGTTGGCCATCCAAATCCAAGTCCCAAATAATTATCTTAGAATGGGTTACCAATTTGTTTACTCCCTTGGAGCCTTCAAATTGCATGACAATTATAATCATGGATTAAACCATACAATATAAACACATGTCATACTAAAATGATCAAAATCCACCCATTCTAGTTGTAAGTCTACAACAACAAAGTATACATTCAATAATGAGAAACAATCAGTAGCGACTAAAGTTAAATTGATGATTTTGTAACTGTAATGACTATTTTATTAGGAAAAATTCATCTTATACCTTAGCTTTGGGAATAAAGTTCTCGTCTTTTCCAATTATCCAACAAGAATTCCTTTAAATATCCACGTACCTATGATGTGTAAGTTGATTAGGTCATAGTTACAATAAAGAGCTCGACCTTTGACTATGTTTGTGTGCTTGATTTGGTTTGATTCAAACTTTTAGTTTTATTTTGTCAAAAATACTAATAAATCTTTAACAACCTAGGTTTGGTCTAAATTTCTTCAAAGTCTCTAAAATTATTTTTAAAAGAAGCATGTGGAAGATATAAACATTCTTAAAAAAAATATTCATCTTTGTACCATGAACTACTTTCTCTTTTCAAAATCAATTTTTTATATTTGGTCTATAGTAATATATAATTTTTAGATCATCTCTCCCCTTGTAAAATTTTACATGTCCCCATATCCTAAAAGAATATTTTTGGTTTCACATTCTATAAAAATACGGTTTCGTTTGAACTATCACATTCAAACATCATATTTTCTTAAGTTTAAGATGTGAAATGATCCTAGAACCTTGGGTTATGGGCCCACAATGTAACCTAGGTTATATTTTAGGTAATATATCTAGATGTCAATTTTTTTTCTAACACTAAACATATTATCACTACCTTATCCAACTAATTAATTGACTTTACATAGTTTCAAGGAAAACATATGCAACAATCATGCATCTAACATTATTCTTTGTTTACATATTTTCTTCAAGTCACAATGTTCTTTTCTGTATATTTAAAGTGTAGATTAGTTGGTGAAAATAATTTTGTTTCTCAAAGTATAATTTAATTAATATGAATATAAAATTAATAACTGAATGGGCTATCACTCAAATAACTTAGTCATGTATAATCTTCCTAGGAAAACCAATAGGTAATTCTCTTGGTCAATTATCACACATTAAAATTATAATATAGATACTTATAAGGGAGTATGAGCAAGCAAAAATAATTACAACCAATTTAGTAGTCATTTTTTTCCTCTATATATAAGATAGACTTTTCCTAGCCAATATTTAGAGTAGCCCTATTAATTCTATATATTAATACCTATTAAATAAGTTGGTTATAAATATAGAATATTGGTCTTAATAAATTACCTTTTAAACCCATATATATAGGAATAAAGAAAACAAGGTGAGAATATTTCTTATGGGTTGTTTAAGTTTCTAAAATACACATCCTATATTTTAGATTTTCTAAATTTATAATAGTTTTTTTTCAATACCTTAACATTTTATTATTATTATTATTATTATTATTATTATTATTATAACTTTTAAATTTTAAATTTTACTCTTCATAAAAAAAAATCAGACTCTTAAGTAATAATAAAATTACTTTACGTAATTAAAATAACTTTTCTCATCTATGTGTTGAAGTTAATTTAACATTGTTATTTTTTGAGCTAAATATATATTAAGATATATCTACTAAAGTTCTCATACATTAATATATTAAACACATTTAAAATTACTTTAAGTAATTAAAATAACTTTTCTCATCTATGTGTTGAAGTTAATATAACATTGTTATTTTTTTAGCTAAATATATATTAAGATATATCTACTAAAGTTCTCATACATTAATATATTAAACACATTTATTTTTCAACTTAATATTATTTTATATATCATATTATATATATTATTTTTTATATAGCATTAATATTACGACACACTATCAATTCTTCATTTTCATATGTTTGTTGGAATTGTGGTAATGCAGAAGAATATATTTAATTGGTTTGATGTGGATTTACATTTACTATTTTTTATAGAAAGGGTATTTAGGTCTTCCTAACTCACGGTATGCGAATAAGGTAAATTTAATTGAAATGTGTTTTCATACTTATACACAAGTAATTACTTATATTTCTATCAACCAGGTAAAAGTAATTTTCTTTTGTGGCTTTTAGGTTGGCAAATACGAGCACAACAAAATTACATTCAAAATTAAATTTATAAATATATAATGTAAGCAGCTAAGATTTTATTGGCTCAATATTATGTAAAATAATTGCCTATTAACCCTAAAGTATATGTGCCATTAATACATTTTCACTATGTTCTTTTCAATATTTTTATTAGTACCTGCCTTCAACAAGTACTATTGCAATGAGTTCGCACTTATCCAGTTATTAATCTATTGATTGTAAACCAATAAAAACATAAGATTATTTTTCTTGTCGGGCAAATTTGATTTAAATTTGTATTTTTTCTATGTCAACATGACAAATTTTTAACAAAAAATTATTGAAAAATGATTTATCTGTATTGTCATTTGGCTGAAAAAAAATGACCTCTTCTGTGCGGATTGTCGGAGAGTGCAACAAAAAACTATAAATGCAGAGAGAATTTTGGTTTGAGGGGAGGATGTGGCAAGTAAACAAATTATGAACACAAATTTTGTCTCCCACTAGTTAAGTCATGCCTAAATGGATGGTGAGACGGAAGAATCATTAGTTTTTATGAATTTAATTTTTTGCTTAAAAATTACTTTTTGTCAAAGGGACAAAGTTATAAATTTCAATTTTATTTACTCAAGAGTTAAAAATCTAGTATTTCAATTTTATTTACTAAAAATTAAAAATCTACACTATCATGAAAAATATGCCATGTTAATACATTTTTTATTTTATTCTTATTTAAATTATCATAGTATTAATATTATTACATTTTAATATCTTAAGTAGCATTTCAAATCTCTATTAGTTTTATAGTTAAAGTAAATATTTTAGTGCTATTTTATTTTTACCAAATTAAATTATTTTTGAGATTTCAATTTTATTTACCCAAGACATTTCAAAACGAGTTCATGTAAATTTTTCCTTATAAATTTAGTTCTGCAAATATAATAGTTACAAATTTGAAATGATAAACAATTCTTTATCTTTAGAAAAAATATTACACATTTCAAAACGAGTTCACATAAATTTTGAAATGATAAATATCTTTAGAAAAAATATTACACATTTCAAAACGAGTTCACATAAATTTTTCCTTATAAATTTAGTTCTCGAAATATAATAGTTACAAATTTGAAATGATAAACAATTATTTATCTTTAAAAAAATATTACTAAACCACAATATTAGATTAATTATTGCAGACATTTTATTTTATGAAATTAGATTATTTTTGGGATTTCAAATTTATTTATTCAAAAGTTAAAAATCTAGGATTTTAATTTTATTTAGTCAAAAGTTAAAAATCTACAGTATGCATTTTAAATTATAAAAGTATTAGTATTATTACATTTTAAGGAAATATTTGTGTTATTTAATAGGATTTGTAAAGTTTAGTTTTATAGTTAAGGAAATATTTTAGTCCTATTTTATTTTTACAAAATTTGATTATTTTTGAGATTTCAATTTTATTTAACCAAGACATTTCAACACTCTTCAAAAATTAATTTTTCAATTATTGAAATGCAATTTGTCTATACAACCAATACCTAATAAAAAAAAACAACTAAGCAAATACTATATACAACCAATAGCTAATCAACAAAAAAAATTTACAACTAAACAAATACTATAATAACAACATTACAAGGCAGGTACTGGCCACTATGTGGCACTTGTTTTAATTGTCACGCGTGGTATTAAGGCTATGATACCAAATGTAATTCCTTAAATTCCTGGAACATAGAAGATTACTTTTCTATTTATTAGTACCTGCCTTTCCCAGCTTTAAGGCTATGATACCAAATGTAATTCCTCAAATTCTTGGAACATAGAAGATTACTTTTCTATTTATTAGTACCTGCCTTCGAGATAGTACTATTGCAATGAGTTTGCAATTATCTAGTTATTAATCTATTCATTGTAAACCAATCAAAAGACAGGATTATTTTTCTTGTGAGACAAATTTGATTTAAATTTGTACTTTTCCTATGTCAAAATGATAAATTTTTAACAAAAAATCATTCAAAAATGATTTATCCGTACTGTCATTGGCTCAATAAAATGACCTCTTCTCTGAGGATTGTTGGAGAGTGCAACAAAAAGCTATAAATGTGGAGAGATTTTTGGTTTGAGGGGAGGATGTGGCAAGTAAACAAATTATGAACACAAATCTTGTCTCCCACTAGTTAAGTCATGCCTAAATGGATATGAGAGGGAAAATATCAGTTTTTTTGAATTTAATTTTTTTTGGGGTAAAACGCTAGAACCATTAATATATTAAACTAGTAAAATTTCAAAATTACAACTTTGTTCAGTATGGACACCGGTAGGAAAGAACAAAGTGAAGAAAACCTCCAGTCTTGCCCGGGACTTATGTAGTCCAGTATATAATGTTTATTTACATATCTTGTGGGATAATTCTTTCCTTACAATATTAAAACGATACTTTTACAATCCTTGCCCTTTTCATGGGACATTATTCTTATCTCTCCTTGCAGTTTGCCTTTTATGGTTCTTTGATTCAAAGGACACCTTATGGGGAAACTAACATTGATTCTTCTGACTTTTATCCTAGTGGGAGAAAATCTTGCTCATTTTAGTATCCCTATCTTAGCTAAAAACACAAAGACACCTTCCAAAACTTTTTCGTATGTTAGCCAAGTAATAAGGAAGTAAATAATTAATGCTTGAGAGGATTGAAAAATATTAGAGAACTTATACTTTCCATGCTTATTAAAAGTGTCAACACATATTTATCTCGATGCTGGTATCAAATAGAGGGAGAGATTCCTGGATTGATAACTGATCAAATATATACAAATATATATATATATATATATATATATGTGTGTGTGTGTGTGTGTGTATAAACATATATATATGTGTGTGTATGTATATGACCAGCGGAATCAATTAAAAATATCATTTATGTAAGATTCTACTAAAACTAAACAACTCATTCCCTTCTTAGAGAATGTTATTACCTGTCCAATCATATCATATCATACCAAATTTTAAACTCAAGTGAGCTGATACGCGAGCAGAGTAGGCCAAAGATCTACTCGAGACCTTATTAGTACACTTCATGTTTCTTGTCTTCTCACATGTCAAATGAAATTCAAGTTCCAGACCTAACATCATAATTTCTAACCCTCTTTACCGAGACAAACTGCTTCAAGCTTAACATCAATATAAATCATTAATGGAGATCAACTCATACTTCTAACTACGTGCCAGATTTGAATGATGGGATGTAAATTGCTATACATCGAAATCCATAAAATCATGTATCTATATATATATAGATGTTTATATATATACATCTATATATATACATCTATATATATACACACACATATATATATATACATATATATATACACATATATATACATATATATACACACATATATATATATACATATATATATATAAATGGATATATATAAGAGAGTAGAGCGATGGCACATTTGAAGCGTGTAAACAGGGGACAAAAACGAGCTTGATAAGACATGATTAATACTACGGGTTTCATTTAATGTTGTTCATTAGATGAAGCCTTTCACAAAGTTCTCAAAGTATAACACTCCAGTTTCCTCTTCCATCTTCCCCTATGCCTTCTCATTTCTCAGTTATCTTTACTGTTGCAGCCATCAATTGCAAAGGGATGGAAACTTTTGTGAGATTGGTTAGTTCAAAACACCAAATGGCCTTTCTTGGACTTGTTACTTTGCTTTGATTACAGCGTATGCTACGTCGGTCTGATGAACTAATGGTTGGAGCTGTAAGAATGATTGTTGGAAGAAAGTTTATGGGGGAGGTTGAAAGGTATCGAGTTGATACCGACATCTCTTCTAGGTTGCTAGCCATGTTGCTAGAGTTGGAGATTCATAAAGGAACTGCAGAGTAGATAATGAGGGGCTTGTTCAATCCTGAACACTTGGGAGGTTTAGAGGTAACCCTGGAGGCAGCAAGTATAGGTGTTGGAATGCCACGAATAAGAGATATGGCCTCCTTAGCTGATCCCGAAGTAATTCTAAAGCTCTATCCTTTCATTTTAGATCTTAAGGGAACAGATCTCATGATGGTCAAAGAGAAGGCGTTAATAGAAGTAGGGTTCATCCAAAGAGTCCTTGGTCTGATGGTGGAAGAAGGGTTTGAATGGGTAGCTGCTTTCAACCTACAATTGCTCGAGTATGATAAGGAGTAAGTCACAGTAGAATGCCTCTATTTTGTTATCTTTATAAAAGTTATCAAGCAGTAGACTTATTATAAGCAACATAGTAACTACCTTTTGAATATAGAATCAAAAAGTGGTCCCTATGTGGGCAAGAAAATTATGATTAGACCCTGCAAGGTTCCAATGTCTAACTCTGTTATAGCAAACTCTGTCAGACTTTTATTATAAGTATGGCCTGATACTTAAATTCCTGATTCTGGAAGAATTTAATGGTTTGAAATAAAAATGATAATAGATAAAGGTAATGATCTTGTTGGCATTGGTAGAGGATTAAGTATCTAAGATAGTGTATGCATAACCGCTAATATATTGATAGATAAGATAGTAAAACTTCTCTAATGTTTCAGATAGGATTTCAAATTGCTTGATTAAAACTAAATTTTGTATAGAGGCATTAGCAGAGGATTATGAATATAAGACAGTGTATGCAACACCGTTCATATATTGAGAGATAAGAAGGTAAACACTTCTCTGATGTTTCAGATAGGATTTCAAATTACTTCATTAGAGCTGAATTTTTTAGAAAGGCTAATGCCATCAGCACCTTTGTTAGCCAGGGAATCAGCTTTACTGTTACCTTCTCTAAAGATGTGGTTAAAAGTGCACTTTCTAAAAGAAGTGGTGATATCTAGGGCATTAGCCAATAGGGAATTTAGTTTCTAGTTAGGTATGCTCCCCTTTCATAAGGCATTAATAATAATCATAGAATCCCCTTCAACCTCTAGTTTTTCAATTCTCAAATCTTTGCTACTTCCCAGACCTTCAATTAGGGTAGTTATTTCAGCAATGTTATTTGTTGCTTCTCCTAGGGGTTTGGCTAAAGTTGCAATTTCTCTCAATTCTGAATCATGGATTACACAACCTATACCTGCGACTCCTGGGTTACCCCTAGACGCCCCATCAAAATTTAGCTTGAACCAGTGTTTTTTAGGAGGCTGCCACTTACATTCTTGTCTCTTATTGGTGATATTATGGTTACCTGGTCCCACATAGGAGGGCAATTTTAAACCTGCCCATTTACCACTCATCTTTGCATCCTAGTGGGTCATTGTGGTTTCTTTATTGGAGTTATTTAATACCCTACTGTTGACAATTTCTATAATGCTTGCTTTGATCTTAATGATTAACTGCTCAAAAGTTAGTTTTCTATCTTTGAAGATTCTTCTATTTCTTTCTTTCCAAAGCTCCCATACCATGATAGAACGGGTAATTGTCCATAACATATGATAAATGCTATGTTTGTGAGTATCTGGCCAGCATTAGAATAGGTTCAGAATGTTATTAGGAAGGGCAGTAATCCAGCCCATCTTGTTGCTTAGCCAGTTCCAACATTTATCAGAGAATTGACAGTTGAGAAGGATATGGTCTATTGTTTCCTGCTCCTTTTCACAAAGGGGGCATCTGCTAGGCCCCTCATAACCCATCTTGATAAACCTATCTACAGTTAGAATTTTCTACCAAAGGGCCATCCATGCAAACATCCCAGCTTTTGGGAGACAGTTCTTATCCCAACAGAGTCTCATTGGTATCTCTAATTTTGGTCTGAGCTGTTGTTTGATTAGAATTTTATATCCATCTTTTGTTTTGTAGTTTCCTAATTTAGCTATGTCCCAGACTAATCTATCTATGTCTCCTTTGAGGGATACCTTCCTTTTGTTAAGGATGTCAAGAAGTATCTTTTTTTGATTAATTGGGATGTTCCTATTGTCCAGGGATTTCCATTTCCATCCCTGATTGGGAAATTCTATGTAGTCTTTAACATGTCTCCCCCATTGGGATTCTAGGATTCTTTTGGCATTTTCTAAGTTATCTAAGCTACTTATCGACTCGAATCCCCCCAAGAATCATCCCAAAAAAGAGCTTGATTGTCGTCACCCAGACTCCAAGTAAGTTTGTCCATTATGAGCTTTCTGCAATCCATCATAAAATTCCAAAGGTGGGATCCTTTAGGGGGATTAGCCATTCTGAATAAGAAGGTCGGTTCCTCCCATCTGAGATATTTGTTTCTAAGGATTTTAACCCATTTTAGATTGGGCTGCTGGTACATTCTCCATACGAGTTTGGCTCCTAGATCCTTACTCTATTCCTTGATTTTTTTCAAACCCAAGCCACCCTCTTCTTTTGGTCTATAGATCTTATCCCATGCTACAAGTGCCATTTTCTTTTTATCCTATGTACCTTGCCATAAAAAATTTCTTAGGATTTTATTGATTTCTTCCCATTTTTCTACTGGAAGATTCATACAGGATAATTGATATATTAGGATAGCTGAGAAAACTGATTTTAACATTGTTACTTTACCTGCTAAGGATAACCATTTGCTTTTCCATGATTCATCTTTGTTCATGATCTTAGCAGTGATATGGTCCCAGAGATCTCTAGTCTTGTTTCCTTTACCCAAAGGAATGCCTAAATATTTGCATGCCATTACCCCTCTTTTGAATGACAATATTCTGCAAATTTCCTTTTCTATCTCAGGAACTATGTTGAAAAAATAGATTGTTGATTTATCCGCATTAACCTCTTGTCCAGAGGCCCTACAGTAGGAGTCTGGGATCCCTTTAAATGCCTTAGCTTCTTCAATGCACCCCATACCATAGAGCATAGTATCATCTACAAACTTTTGATGAGTTGTAGGATCTACACCAGAAGTAATCTTGATTCCCTAAATCTTTCCTTCTTCCCTAGCCTTGGTGATCATCCTTCCTAGAACTTCTACCATTAGAATAAAGAGAAAAGGGGAGATAGGGTCCCCTTGTCTTAATCCTCTTGATATGCTAAAGAAACCTTCCGGGGTTCCATTAATTAAGACTGAGAACTTAGGGTTAGAGATACATGCATAAATGAGATTTATCCATTGTTTAGTAAACCCAAAAGCCTCTAAGGTTTGCAAAGGAAACACCAATCCACCTTGTCATAGGCTTTACTGATATCTAATTTAATTAACATACTAGGTTTTTTATTATGATGTATGGTGTGGATAGCTTCTTGGGCTATAATAACTCCATCAAATATGGATCTACCCAGAACAAACCCTATTTGTTTGTCACTTATGATGTATGGTAGGACTGTCTGAATTCTATTAGCTAGGGTCTTAGTGAGAATTTTATAAATAGTGTTACAGAGGGAAATGGGTCTCAGATCCCCCATGCTCTTTGGCTTCTCTTTTTTTGGAATGAGTGTGAGAAAGGTATTACTTAACTCTTTTAGAAGGCTACCCAAATTTCTTACCCCTTCTAATGCTTCAACCACTTCATCTCCTATGAAGTGCCAGCATTTCTGGAAGAAGACAGCTAGGAAGCCATCGGGTCTCGAAGCTTTATCTAGTTGCATCTAAGTGATTGCCAGTTCAATCTCAGTCTTGGTAAATTTTCCGTTGAGGGCTTTGTTTTGATCCTCTAAGGTAATCCTTGGAATATCTTTCAGTATGTCTTGTTGATGGATCCAATTAGATCCCTCCTGATTGTTAAGAATGTTTTCAAAATATCTGATCGTTTCACTTGCAATTTGTTGAGGTTCTTTGATCCAGACATTGTTCTCATCGTTAATTTTGAAAATTCTGTTGACATTTCTGCGAACTTTGGTGTTGTTGTGAAAGAACTTAGTGTTCTTATCTCTAGCTTCAAGCTAGGATTCCCTAGACTTTTGATGCCAAAAGATTTCCTCTTTGGCTAGGATATCTTCATAATTAGTTTTCAGTTGTTTTTCTTTTAAATAAGATTCAACATCCATGCCTTTAGCTATCACACTTTTGTTGAGGTTTTCGAGTTCCATTTCTAGCTTAGTTTTGATCTCGAAGATATTGCCAAAGTTATTTTTGTTCCAACTAAGGAGCTTAAATTTGATAGCTTTCAATTTGGATACTAGACAAAAAAGCTTAGAACCACATACTCTCGTTTCTTTCCACCATTGCTCAGTTAAGGTAATCAGGTTAATATCTTTGACCCACATTTGTTCAAATTTAAAAGGACACCGTTTAGGTTGTTAGTCTTTTGAGATACTTAACTGGACTGGGTAATGATTGGAGCCTGAGTATGGTAAGATCTCAGCTGTCAGAATAAAAGAGAGTTAAGCCCAATTACCCCTGTACAGGAATCTGTCAAGTTTTTCTACAATATTGCTAAAGCCCTGTCTTCTGTTATTCCATGTGAATCCTTCCTGTGTTGTTTTAATTTCCAATAGATTATTCTTCTCAACCTAGTCTTTAAAGTCACTTGCTGATGTGGATAGCCTTCCAGATCCTCCCAACTTTTCTTTAAGGTCTAGGATCGCATTAAAGTCTCCACCTAAAATACATGCCTAATCTTGTAGAGTTCCCATGAATTGTTCTATTTCTTTCCAAATTGATCTCTTGTCGTGGTTCTGGGAAGGACCATAAATGTTAAAAAGAATAAAGTGTAGTTTGCTTATGATGCTTTTGACGTACCCAACCATCCAGTTCTTCTTGTAGCTTAATACTAAAAATGAAACCTAGGGTCCTAGATTACCCCTATGCCTCCTGAAGCACCCTCAGCCAGAACTCCAACTAGCTCCCATATTCCTAACTTCTTATTTAGAGTGTCAACCTCTTCTTTATTGAGTTTAGTCTCTTGGATCATTAGTATATTTGGTTTTGTGTTGGTTATACAGTGTTTTATGATACGCTATTTTTTAGGGGCATTGAGACCCCTAACATTCCAGGTGTAGACTCTCATGGCGCCGAGGGAAGGCACTTCCCCTTCCATACATAGAACAGTGTGGTGATCTTAGTTTGATCAGTAGCCTCGCCTGGTTTCTCTCTTAGTTGCAATAGTGATTTCCTACCCCTTTTCTTATTACTTTTGGCACAATCTGGGGTATCCCTACTAAAATTGGTTATGGAAATTCCCAACCACAGATCTACTTCGTCCAACTCTCTATCTCCCTGATCCTTTGGGTCCTCTTTCTTTCTATCCTACCTTTTCTCTTGTTCTTCAAGTTCTAGAATCTTGGTGATGAGCTTTTCCTTCTCTTTGTTAGCTTCCTCAATTACCACTTCCTCTATTGTCTTATCGAGGATCTCATTGCAAATCTCTTCTATATCCATATGGCTGAGCTTATCTGTGGATTTCTTTTGATTCTCAGAGTCTTTATGTTTTTCTTTTATTTTGAAAGTGTTTGGAACCCATTCTGGGGTCTCTAAAACCTCCGGGTTTATACTTCCTTCCACTGCTGGGGGGTTATTATCTCTAGCACCTTCTAAAGGAACTTCCCCCTCCTTTAGTTCCATCCTCTCTTTTCCTATCTATGGTTCATAAGTCTGCTTCAGGGGCTTAACCGTTGTGAGTGTTTCTTTGCCTAAGCTAATCTGAGCAAGGTTCATATCCTGTGTAGTAACCTCATTATTGTGATTTAGGGTGTTTTCTTTGGTATTTTGGGTAGATTTAGGGCATCTCTTAGGCTGGGTTGTTACCATACTCAGGTTCTGATTTTGCCCAGACAAATCCTTGTTACCACTGAGATGCTTCTTAAGGGAAGGAAAGCTACTCCTCTAATAGTCCATAATAAATCCACCTTTATTATCATTAAATCTGACGTTAACACCCCCAGACTGGAGAATGGAACTCATCTTAGTGGGCATTTTTGGAACTCTGTTGCTAGTATTTCTAAGGGTAGGTCCATGGTGGAGAGTTGGCTTGATACAGTAATTGGCCAGGTTAGTATTGATTTCCAAAGGTTCAAGGTCTTTAGTTCTTATATCCATTTTTACTAATAGGAAAACATCTGAGTGAGATAAGAAGTCCTCCATTCCCATGAACTCTCCCAAGTGATTTCCTATCTCCCTTAAGATTTTGCTATGGATAAGCTCGACTGGGAGATTTGGTAACTTGACCCACCTAGCTATTTTAAGTTTCAATTTATTGGGGTCGAAATTAGGTAGCCAGTCTAGGTACTCAAAATTATGCCCTTTATAAAACAAGCTTCTGTTGTTTAATTTTATTTTTTTTAGGTTTACACTTTTATAGACAATGAATATGAAATCTTCAGAAGTGATAGTGATACTTACCTGGTCTTTGTAGAGGGTTTGGACCCACTCCGCAATTTCCTTCACAGGTTGCCCTATCCCACACCATCGAATATAGAAACCGTGGGTTCTGCAATGAATCCCTAGAGCATCCGTGTAGATATTTCTGATATCTATTGATACTTTCTTTTTTATGGCCTCAAATTTTTGATGATACATTGAACTCATTTGTGGCCTCGACCAAGGGGTTCTAGGGTTTGCCTATTCTCAGATTGTTACCTGGTCTTTGCCCATCCCAAGAGTGTTAAAAGTCGTGTTACCAAATTTAGGGTTTTTAGGGATTTGCCATTGGTGGGGTGCCCTATAATTTGACATGCTACCTGTACGGGGATTTTCCTTCTCATGAATGATCTTGGGGGCCAGTTTTGAAAAACCCTCCGCATATCCTTGTCATGGATAGGAAGGGTAGGAGACAGTAAGGGGTTGTCGAGCATTGTGACTTCTTTCCCAGCCTAGAGTGGTGTGATTTTCTCTAGTTGCGAATGCTGGGGTTGTTGAGGTAATTGGGATAGCCCAAATTCTTGCTGCCCTAGCTTGAGTTGTTACTCTTGATGTTGCCTCTGTCCTAACTCCCCTCTGCAGCCTCCTACTCTTCACAGTTTGCCATCCCTGTTCTTCATGATGATGTAGAGGGGGAGTCCCACCCCTGTAGAAAACCTTCTCCTTCCCCTGTATAATACTACATGGGTGCTCTACCCTAGTTTCATTTATGGCATTCTTAATGACGATGCTTTGTCACTGACTGCCTATTTTTATCATATTTTATTGCTAAACCATTCACAATTTACTCGTATGAAAAGTTGAATGAATTTATTTTTTTGCTTCATTAACTAAACGTAAAAATTACTTTTTGTCAAAGGACAAAGTTATAATATTAATAATACTATTAAAAATATTATTATTATTTTAGAATTATGTAATATTTTAATAAAAAATTATTCAGCTATTGATATTATTAGGAAACCGTTTATTAACTCTTAAGTTACAAGGTTTGTTAATCACCATGATTTACGGGCATGTCGTTTCTCTTGTTTTAATTTTTTTTTAATTAATGGGTTTTATACGGTCTGCTTATTGTTATACCAGACAACATACTGGGGTCTACCATTAACAGCATAGGCTTGGGCATCAAAATCATTTACACCTCCATCTTTCTCATCTTTTGCAAAGATAAAAAGTAGAGGGTGAGTGTTTCGCAGGGTTTCTGTTGTTTGAATTTCCACCACATTATTATTTTCATTCAATGTCTAGGTTTGAGCCCCATGCAATGAGGATGATTAATTATTCGTGTGCTCTGTACAAACAAAATTTGCAGTCTTTAATGGAGAAAATTTCTACCACTTCAACTTTTGGTTGTCATATAATAAGTATTTAACCTATTTGTTTTTGATGTTTTTTTATTGTGACAATTGAAGTTGTTGGGGTTGATCGCTCTGATATCCTATTTCTTTGTGGCTATTGCACTTTCTTTGACATAAATCTTGTGGTACATATTAATATTCTCAATATTTTCTATTGATAACTGAGAGGGGGGGTGAATCTGTTATCTTAATTATTTGACTTTCTTTTCTTCTTTAGCAATTAGAGTAATATCAAATCATATCAGCATGCACAACAATGAAAGTAGGAATAAACTCAGCACACATGACACAATATTTTTGACATGGAAAACCCTCTTAAGGGAAAAAACCACGGGGTGATTAACCCAAGATTGTATTCTCTGTTAAAAGAATAAGGTAGTACAAAATGACACTTGCCAATTAGGGCTCACTGCCTGAGCACACTGCTCACAAGAGGCTCACTGCCTACAATAGATTATAGAAGTAAACTAGATACTTGAACTGATGAGAAGCATCCATATGTGCTTAGGTTCAGTTCCGGTTAAGCTCAATACACTGATCTACTGCACTTCATTCTTCCTCTGCCTTAGTGCTATTGTTCTGTCACATACTAGACCTTTATTGTAGCTTCCACACTACTCTCTACTTTTCTTTGCACAACACAACACACAACACACACCTTCACATCCAAATCCATCTTGTATATATATCTGCACCAATGATTTCAACACCTTTCTAGTCGGCATCTAGAATAGTCAATATTTTCCCAAACTCTGATTTGTAGGCTGAATCCGTGCTTATCAAGTGATGCATATCAAAGAGATGCTTATAGAATTCATCAATAATGTCATCCAATCATGAATGATACCTCAAGAAACTTGATCACCATCAATATCTCATCCAGATTAGGGTCTGATGCTCTATCAGTTAGGTCTTCCTTAGTCTACTCTACCAAATAGGAACCCAACACTCAGGAGCTTATATCTTTTCACTCTTTCATCACCAGAGGCTCAATCTCTAGAATATATTAGTCATGATACTCTTCTTGACTTCCCCAAGTCCACACTTTACTAGGATACTTCCTCTGAGAGATCCTGCCCTGATTGTTAGACCTTGCTGCATGCTCTGTTCTTGGTCACCAGACCAAAATACTCTTCACTCTGACTTCCGATATAGACACACCATGTCTTGTGGATGTGTGAGATGGACTTTGTTTCCATCAATGACAACCCTCATGAAGCCACATAGTGTCTCTTGCCAACAATCTCCCCCTTTGGCATTAATGGCAACACTTAGTGAAAAATGACTAAGTGTCATACTGCACTCCCCCTTAGTTGATGTTCTATTCTAATTCACATTTTACCGGAGCTCCCCCTTAGTTAGATTCCTCATTTTTCACTGTTCCTCACTCCCCCTTTGACATCAATGGCAAAGGGTAGAATCTACACACCAAAAAAAATTTCAAAAATCAATCTATACATATCTGCATAAGTATATATACAAGTTGTACTTACATATACTTAAGTATATCTGCAAAAGTATTCTTCAACTGTACAACTTCTGTCGCCCAACTCTGCTTCATCCTGTCCAAAATTGAGATGTGACCACTCAACAGGAATGCAAAAGCTTCTACCCTTTTTACATCTATCGGATCATTGGTCCGGGATGTTGTCTGAGCATCAGTTAGGGCTTCATGCATAGCCTCTAACTTAGGGATAATGATCCCTCTAAGTTCACTTAGCCTGTTTATTCTATTTTTCTTCTCCTTCTCAAGCTTCTTTATTTCATTTGTGGCTGCAATAGTCTGACACTCTTGATTGATTATGGAAGAGGAGAGAGGATCAAAACTTTGAGATAAACTTAACAGTTTATCCTCTTGCTCTTTTGCTTTCCTCTCAATATCCTTGGTCACTTTAGGCCAAGATAAACAAAATTTATATATATCTCTGCCATCTTTGGGAGCATTTTCTAAGATCTTTATTCCAATATCCATAACTCTCTTATCATTGGTTATTAGTCCTTGTACTTCAGAGAATCTCTTTCCCAAAAACTCCTTCTGGACCTTTTCTTCTGCTGACTTCTCTAAGGAATCAAAATGTGTATGAACAGAATTTACAAGAGACTTTAGATTACCAGATGTGGAAGCCAAAGGATCCTTTTGGAAGGATGGCATGATCTTCTCCAATACACCAGATGTAGTTTCTATGAGCTCACAGTCTTCCATGTGAGACTTCAGAAGTTTTCCTTTTGCCTTTGCTTGAGTAAAGGATGCTAGCTTCATAGTTTGAACAGGGGAGAGGGAATCAAAATTGAATGGACCTTGAAGTAGTTCCAGTTCATCAAATTCCATCATCTCTTTGGTCAAGAAATCTTTGACTGTTTCTGTAGTGTCTCTTGCCGGAGACAGAGTCTTCTTCCCTTCTGCAGTCTTAGAACTGTCTCCTAGAGTCTTCTCTGTTTGGCCTTTTTCTTTTTATTTTACTTCTCCTTGACTGGTTTTCTCCTCTATTCTTTCTTCTCCTTTGGATCCAGAGTCTACAGGGGAATCCGAATGAGAGATATTTACTTCTTCTTGGACTTCCTCTTCCGAAACAGAGGAATCTAAGTCCTTAGCTTTCTCTTCACTTGTCTCCTTTGCCTCTTCTGCCACTGTCTCAGTAGATTCTTCTTTGTAATCCATGGCAGAGGTTTCATCACCTAAGTCCTCTATGACAGGAATATTGAATCTTTTATAGCCATTCCTGAGGATCTCTTCAGTTTCTTTTGCCACTTTGTGAGTTTCTCCAAGCATAAGCTGATTCGTTCTAGCTTTGCTCCAGAACTCATCCTTGCAATCTTTGAAGACCATGTTTATTTTCTTTGGAGTGATGGAGGGATAAAGTTGGATAGCAATCTATTCCCAGATTTCTAGGTCTTTTGCCATGGCATTGTTCTTTCTTATTTCAAGTTCCTTTTCTAGACTTTTAGGAATCAGAGATATAATTTCAATGAATGCTTTGTTGTAGATGTTTAAATACCTTAATGTAGCTTCTTGCAGGATCTTTTGATCAGTTTCACTATAATCATCATAAAACTCAATCATTGGTTTCAAGTTCCCATCCACAGTGACTGATTTGATTATATCATCAATGCAGAGAGTAGGCTTTTCAACAAATTTTTCCGCCTTCTCTTCCTTGTCTTGACCGGTAGAAGGTTCACCGGATGTTTTCTTTTTCTTCTTCATTTTCTTTACTTCCTCATCTGTCTCTGTCTCTTCGTCATCCTTGAGGCTTGTGTATGATCTTGTAGCCTTTGTCTTTGTTCTCTTTTCTCCTTTACTAGATGATATTGCTTCCAGTTTTGATGCCTTTGAGCTCTTAGCAGTGGCAGGTGCAGAGCTCTTAGAGGATCTGGTCTGGGAGGGGGCTTCTACCGGAGCACTTTCTTTTTCTTCTTCTTGCCTTTCTTTTTCTACTCTTTCCATCTTTTCTCTATTTGCATCAAGTGCCTCCTTTGAAATTCCATGTCTCCTGGCAAATTCCTCTACTTCCCTCCTCACTTTTCTTTTCATTTCCGGTTGTCTTAGCTCTACATGAATCTTCACACTCAACTCTTCAAAGGTTCCAAATCTTTCTGCCTTAAGATCCTTGGGTTGACTTAGCATGTGTTGAACATGTAGCTCTACAATTTTCTCATCTACTTCATACCCCATTGGCATGATCCAGACTATCCTTGGCTCCATTGCCTCCATTAGGCACTGATCAGTTTCTACCATAAAGCAAATTTTATCCTTATACTTTTCAACTAGAGATTGGGGGATTCTCTCTCTAGCTTGCATCATAATCTAAAAGTTCTTGAAGTACCCCCAGAGTGTTGTGTTTTGTGTCTTGGCATCACCAAGTCCATGCAAATAATCCCTGATTTGTATGGCAACAGGTCTGTCATTTTGCTACATCCAGCCACTAGATCCGGGTAGCTCATTCATATAATAGAAGAATAGACAGAGTATCAAGCCACCATATTTGAAGGAATTCTTCTTGTCCTTCTTTATCTTCTGCAGATTCTCCAAAAGTTGGTTCAAGAGAAGCTCACAAAAATCATAGTCAACATTTTCTTTTAACATCTGATAAGTTGTGTAGATTGCAGTTTCAGGTACTAAATTTTTCCTGCTGGAATGATATATCTTGTAACTAATTATCATGGAGGCAAACTTGATATCCAGATCAGTGATATCTTCTATTGTCATTGCTCTCTTATCAAATTTCAATCCTGTTGCCTCACTCACTGTCTGATTCTTGACGGACTTGAGAGTAGGTATCCCACCGGATAAGTGCAATCTAGTAACTGCCCTAATGGCATCCTTGGTTATCTTGAGTGGTCTCATCAACCACATAAAGTTGTCATGCATTCTACTCAGAACATAACGGACCCATTCATCTTCTACAAAATAGGGGAAATGGATGCAATGTCTGAAGTGCTTGTCTTGGATAGCCTTGTACTGAGGTTTGAGTTCAAAAGAATCATCTATTAACTGGTTGTGATAGATATCCCTTAGCTTGGATTCCCCAAATTCCTCAATGTTAGCATGAATATATGCCCTAACATCTTCTACATGCAAAACCCCATGTGGAATCTTTGAAAAGGCGCCTAGGCGATCAACTTCTAGGGATTTGTATGGATGTTTCTTGAATTTGGGATGCGGTCTATCAGTGATCTTCACAACATTTGGAGTAGCCATCTTTCAAAAGATTCAGAGAGATTTCAAGAATGGAAAATACTTTTTACGCTATTAGGGTTCACGAAATGAGCCAAAAAGATCACCGGTTGACTTGAATTCTGTGGTTGATCCTTGAGAGAGATGAAGCAAACTTGTTTGTAGAGTTCTTATCTTTTTCACTAATGCAAATGTGCAAATGACGAGAAAATGAACCCTTTTATCTCTGAGCAAACACTAATTCCACATTGCAATAAATGTGCAACTTAAGTTATCCTGGTTGCCTTGTTTTCCTTGTTCTGAGAAAGATCTTTTACGGATCACTAAGATATACATAGAGTTATTATCAGTGATTAATGACAATCTATCTTCCTTTCCCCAAACATTTGATCTATTCACAGATCAAGATACCTCAAATTTGAATCATACCGGATCTAACTGTGAAAATCTTGTTCTTACCGGATGACTGTTAAATCAGATTAATCTCAGATGATTAACCTCTTCAAATTCCTTGTGGATCTTTCATATCTTTCCCAAGGGTTAATTAGATGTTTCTCTAAGAGCCCTTTTTGTCCGCAACCTTCCATGTGCTAATTTCAGGCACCAATTGACTGGCTGGGGGAAGATATTTTCTTTTGTAACTCCCCCTGAGCCAGAGCTCATCTATTTAGTTTCCAGAAAGAATATCAGCACCAGATTCTAGTGTGGATCCATCCTCAACATTTTATGTACTCCTCTTTACCCAAATCTTGTTCATCTCCCTTTGAATTTCATCCACATTCACTTTTCTTTTTCCTTTGTCTTGGTTTTGATTATGATGTACCGGACCCTTATTGTCCTAATTCTTACTTTTGCAGAATTTGGCAATATGACCAGATCTATTGCAATTGTAGCAAACAACATTTCTTTGCATATTTGACTGATATCCTCTTGATCTACACTGATTATCCATATGTCCCATTCTATTGCATGCAAAGCATCTTCCATTGAATGAATTGTTCATTTGCATATTTCTACACTCATGAGATTTGTGACCATACCTTTTGCAATTGAAACACTGTCCAGAGAAGGATGAATTAGTCTGATTGATTCTTCTTCTGCACTGATTTGTTTTATGACCAAAGTTATTGCAGTTGTGGCAGTATCCATTGAAAGATGGATATCTTTGAGCATTTGGTTGCCTTACCGAAGGTTTTCTAGGTTTGTTCCTTGGATTTCCTAATCCAGAGTTCTTCTGACTAGATCCAAAGCTTTCACCTTTCTCATACCCCAAGCCTTGTTTGTCATCTACCCTCTTCTGGCTTTGAAGAAGAACTTCAAGTTGAGCAGAGCTTATCTTGAATTTCTCTTTGTATTCATCTGTTGTTTGAAGATCCCTTTTAAGAGTGTCAATTTGATTCTCAAGTTGTTCTTCATTATCTCTAGCTTCTTCAAGATCAGATTCTAGATGCCTAATTATTCTATCCATTTTGTGGCAGTCTTTTGACTTCTCCTTGAGAGATTGTCTTAGATCATCTTCAGTTTTTCTTCTCTTCAATTTCTTGGGTGAATTTCATAACTCCTGATTCCATTTCATGTCTTACCATAATGACCTCTTTTGATAACTTTTCACATAACTTGATTTTCTCCTTCAGATCTTCATTTGTATCATTGGCTTCACCTTGACTTGCTAATCACTGAAGAAGTTCCTTTCTCTTTTTCATAGAGATGCTCAATTTCTCTTTTAGTTCATTTATGAACTCATCAACATGTTTGAGTCTTTCCTTCAAGTTGTTGACTTCAGAGTGAGATTGCTCAAGGGCATCTAGGGTAGACTAAAGTTGTTCCCTCATACCATACATATCCATTGAGATTCCCAGATCTTCCTCAAGCTGTTAGGCTATGTTTGGAGGAAATTGGCTCTGATACCAATTGTTGATAACTGAGAGGGGGGGGTGAATTAGTTATCTTAATTATTTGACTTTCTTTTCTTCTTTAGTAATTAGAGTAATATCAAATCATATCAGCATGCACAACAATGAAAGCAGGAATAAACTCAGCACACATGACACAATATTTTTGATGTGGAAAACCCTGTTAAGGGAAAAAACCATGGGGTGATTAACCCAAGATTGTATTCTCTATTAAAAGAATAAGGTAGTACAAAATGGCACTTGCCAATCAGGGCTCATTGCCCGAGCACACTGCTCACAAGAGGCTCACTGCCTACAATAGATTATAGAAGTAAACTAGATACTTGAACTGATGAGAAGTATCCATATGTGCTTAGGTTTAGTTTTGGTTAAGCTCAGTACACTGATCTACTGCACTTCATTCTTCCTCTGCCTTAGTGCTGTTGTTCTGTCACATACTGGACCTTTATTGCATCTTCCACACTACTCTCTACTTTTCTTTGCACAACACAACACACAACACACACCTTCACATCCAAATCCATCTCGTATATATATTCACACCAATGATTTCAACACCTTTCTGGTTGGCATCCGGAATAGTCAATATTTTCCCGAACTCTGATATGTCAGCTGAATCCTTGCTTATCAAGTGATGCGTATCAAAGAGATGCTTATAGAAGTCACCAATAATGTCGGCCAATCATGAATGATACCTCAAGAAACTTGATCACCATCAATATCTCATCTGGATTAAGGTCTGATGCTCTGTCGGTCAAGTCTTCCTTAGTCTACTCTGCCAAACAGGAACCCAACACTCAGGAGCTTATATATTTTCACTCTTTCATCACCGGAGGCTCAATCTATGGAATATATCAGTCATGCTACTCTTCTTGACTTACCCAAGTCTGCACTTTATTGGGATACTTCCTCTGAGAGATCTGGATCTGATTGTTTGACCTTGTTGCATGCTCTGTTCTTGGTCACCGGACCAAAATACTCTTCACTCTGACTTCCGGTATAGACACACCATGTCCTGCGGATGTGTGAGATGGACTTTGTTGCCATCAATGACAACCCTCATGAAGCCACACAGTGTCTCTTGCCAACATTTTCTCCTTTGCTAGATCTGTTATTAAAGTGTGGTTTGTTGATTTTGCTGAGTATTTAATGTATGCATGCAGCTTCCAAATGGATTGGGAGCTGGCTTGGGAGCATATCAGTTGATACTGTACACCATATATTACAGAACCATGAAATGGGGTGATGATGATTAGAAATTTGTTGAAATGGACAAGCCCGACAATGATTAAATGACCATGGCTTCCCCCATCCTCTTGGGGCCGGCCATGATACGGCCTAGTTTTTCCCTCAATCTATCTATGTGAAACTATGACTTTTTTTTGTTTAAAATGGATTTCAATTTGTTCAAAAGATTATTTGCTTTTGAATTTTACCAAGAAATGGATTTTCAATTTCAAAACACAAATACAATGGTTTTTTTCTTCTGTTTTAATCTGGCCAATGTAGAGCTGCAGCTTAAATCTATGGTTGTCATCGATTGTATCCATTTTTCAAAGTTAATCCTTGTTTTGGTTGGTTTAGGTTAATTTGATACATGTTTTTGTTTATTTGGTGTGCTAAATGAGTCCTAACTTTAGTGTTTTCAACTTTGCAAGGTACATGAAAGGGGACATGGATGAGCATATATTTTTCTCCAGTGAAGTCCCAAGAACAGCCTCCAGAGGTTTGGGGATAGATTCTCAATCCCTGCTGAGTTCTACTTCTTTGATGGACAATGGCTAGCATTCCATGCAGCAGCAGCCTATCATTGACTACCCACCTATCCTTTTTTTGTTTAACTATCATAGTAAATTGTATTTGTATGCAGGTTTTAATATGTTTTTAAAAATTTAAATGGATGTTGTTTTGGGCTATGAATTGAATTTTTATACTTGCATTGAATTTTAAGATTTCTTTATTTATTTATTTTTTGGGTCAAATTTATTAGCACTGAAACAACCAAGGGCTTACCTTTAATATGTTCTCGTTGGGATTTGCTTTTAAACTGATATGCATGGTAATCCATTACTTAAATTAGGTAGAAAATTGTTAGAAAAAGTTTTTTTATCAATGTTCCAGATTACACTTTCTAATCTATCATAGTCTTTTAAATGTTTTAGACTATTGATAAATTGTTTGACATACTCAATTTTTATCATAAGCATTGTCATTTACTTTCATGGACTCTAAAAATATAAAATTGAGGACAGTAACATTAACCCTTGCAAGACAGTCGTCTGATTGTGCAGGACTTCCTCCTAGCATTTATGACACTCATGAATGGGGTTTCTTCAGGATATGGAAAAGTGGACTTAGCATGATCTACCTAGGGTCTTTTTAATGGATTGATATACATCTTTTGAAGACATAAACCTCATGACATCCCCAGCCTGTGCAATGACTGTTAGATATAAGACAGACAACTGAGAGGGGGGGTGAATCAGTTGTTCAAAACTTTCTTCAATTAATCACTTAAATCCTTCCTTAATTCAGCAGCATAATAATAAATCAAATATGGAAATATAATGCAGCAATTCAAGAGAAAAAACACATTAACACGTATGACACCAAGATTTTTGACGTGGAAAACCTGGTTAAGGGAAAAACCACGGGGTGACTAACCCAAGATTGTATTCTCTGTTAGAAGAATAGAAGGAACAAAACAGCACATGCCAATTAGGGCTCACTGCCTGAGCACACTACTCACAAGAGGCCCACTGCCTACAAGAGATACACTGTCTACAGAATAATAAGTATTACATACTTGAACTGAAGAATAGCATCTTCACCATGCTTGAATCAGTTTCATTTAAGCACAATATTCCTGCTCTGCCTTTCTCTCCTCTGCTCTCTACCACACTCTCATTACAACACCATACTTTGAAATGACTTTACAAATCCTTATTTATACAAGACATCAACTTAGGGATAATCATCCAAGTTGGCATTACATTACAGAGCAAACACATAAATACAACATGATTAAATACAAAAGGACTTCACACAGATCAACACACTATCGACCACACAGATCTAAGACTTCAATCTTTCTTCAGGAACACACCATTCTTCACAGAACGCCTTCAAGACCATCCGCAGAATGTGTAACTCATCCAGTTGGCTTGACTTGGGAAGAAAATCATCATCCAGAAGTAATTCTTCAATTACGAGCTCAATCTTCAATGTGGACCACCAACACGAACTGGACACAATCCAAAGAACTCCACAAGCTTTCCTGAATCACCAAGAACATCCACACTACTTCTGCTTACTGAAATCATTCTCTCCTTCATCCAAAAGCTCAAGAACACAGTCTGTCATCACTGTCATATTGGAATAGATGCTTGTGGACCTCTAGACCATGAACCAATTGAGTTTTCAATTCACATTAACTTCCTAAACACTTCACCAAATCCGCAGAACAAGATATTGCATTTTCGGAGCTCACCAGACCTATCTATGTCACTCTGTCACCTCTGAACATCTGTCGGAACCAATTTTACTTGGGTGGCCATAACTTCTTCATATCTTCATACAAACCTCTGAAATCTTTACTAGATCATCTTAAGACGCATATCTACAAACCCTTTGAAGCACATCCTCTTATATTCATCTTAGCTAGGATCTTTAGCTCACTGTCTTCACTATTCTTCTCTGTTCCTGATAGGACTAATTTTCTCAATATCCTCAGCATACAGCTCATCCAATCCTTATCATCAATGCAACAGGAGTATGTTGACATCAATGACAACACCGGTTAGGCCCATACTTGCAACAATCTCCCCCTTTGTCATTGATGGTAACATATGATGTAAAAATTATTTTAACCATCAAGACAAGAACTTCTTCTTACTGACACAACTCCCCCTATCAACAATAACCATTCACATGTCTTCTCTTCTTTTACTGCTCACCCTTTGATTGGAAATCACTTGTTTTTCACATTTCTTCTCTCCTCCTTTGACATCAATGGCAAAGGGCACATACTTGCATCACTTTAAAATCATACCAGCTGCTCCCCCTGAGTGGCAGCTTCCCAAACATCAATCCAGATCACAAGATATGACTGTGAGATCCATCAGACTGATGCACATCAGTGCACCTTAGATCATAACCGGAGGGGTAATAACCCCTAACTTCTCCTTGAGATACTCAAAGGAATCCTTAGGAAGAGGTTTAGTAAAAAATATCTGCAATCTGATCCTTGGAAGGCACAAACTCTAATCTGACTTCATTCTTGTTCACTTGTTCTCTCAAAAAGTGAAACTTGATGGATATATGTTTAGTTTTTGAATGCAATACCAAATTCTTAGATATATTTATTGCATTTGAATTATCACAGAAGATTGTGATAGGTTCCTCATACTCCACTCTGATGTCTCTTAGCATTTACTTCATCCACAAAACTTGAGTGCAACTTCCTGTTGATGCAATATATTCTGCTTCAACTGTGAACAGAGATATTGCCTCTTGTTTCTTGCTTAGCCAAGAAACCAATCTCTTCCCCAAAAATAATGCTCCACCACTGGTACTCTTCTGGTCATCCACATCTCCTGCCCAATCCGCATCTATATATGCATGAAGAGAGAAATTATGATCTCTAGGATACCACAAACCATACTCGACTATCCCTTTTAGATATCTAAAAATCTTCTTGATTGCCATGACATGAGATTCTCTAGGATCAGCTTGGAATCTAGCAACAAGACCAACAGCATTCATAATGTCAGGTCTAGTTTGAGTGAGATACAATAGTCTTCCAATCATTGACCTGTACTTTCTCTAATCAACCTTAGGAGAGTCATCATCTTTGCTCAATTTACATCCAGTTGCCATGGGAGTACTCATTGGTTTTGAGTCTTCCATCCCAAATTTCTTCAACAATTCTTTCACATATTTGGTATAAGAAATGAAGATTCCTTTCTTTGTTTGAGTGATTTGCAGACCCAACAAGAAATTCATTTCCCCAAACATGGGCATCTCAAATTCACTTCTCATTTGATTTGCAAAAGTATTGCACATACTATCACTTCCTCCAAAAATGATATCATCAACAAACACTTCAACAATCAAGATATTTTCATGATCAATTTTGAAGTACAAATTACTGTCAGCAGTACCTTTGTTGAAACCAATCTTCAAAAGATGCTTATCCAATCTTTCATACCAGGCTCTTGGGGCTTGCTTCAATCCATATAGTGCTTTCTTCAACTTGCAAACCATATCACCATGATCAGACAATTGAAATCCATCTGGTTTCTCAATGTAGACTTCTTCCAAGTCACCATTCAGTAAGGTAGATTTGACATCCATCTGATATACTTTGAAATCCTTGAAGGCAGCAAAAGCAAGAAATAATCTAGCGGCTTCAATTCTTGCCACTGGAGCAAAAGTTTCTTCAAAATCAACTCCTTCTACTTGGGAGTAACCCTTGCAGACCAATCTGGCTTTGTTTCTGACTACTTCACGATCTTCATTCAATTTATTCTGGAAGACCCATTTGGTTCCAATCACATTCTTGTTTTTAGGTTTGGGAATAAGATCCCAAGTGTGATTTTTCTCAATTTGCATCAGCTCTTCCTCCATTGCTTTAGTCTAGTTTCCATCATTGCAAGCTTCATTCACTGTCTTAGGTTTAATCTTTGAAATCAGACAATACTCTTCTGAATCTTGAGCAATCCTTCTTGTTTGTACACCTTTGCTTTTATCACCTATGATCTGATCTTCAGAGTGATTCAGTCTTACATACCTGGGAACTTTGGGAGTTTCTTGCACTTCTAATTATTGAACAGGTTCATTCAAACTTATCTCTTCTTCCTGATTTACCAAATCAATTTGAATCTAAATTTCAGAGGGAGCTTGGATTTCTTGAACAAAAACATCATTTTGATCATCTTTATCATATTCATAAAACCTTGAGGGTTTTTCAATACCTTCATCAACCTTCACATTTGTACTTTTCACAATCTTCCTTAATCTCTTGTTATAACACCGGTATGCTTTGCTTGGAGTAGAATAACCCAAGAATATTCCTTCATCACTTCTAGCATCAAATTTTCCTAGATCTTCATCTCTTTTAATGTAACATTTGCTACCAAAGACTCTGAAATACTTCACAGTGGGAGTGATGCCAAACCAAAGTTCATAAGGAGTCTTACCAGTATTGCTTCTGATTTGTACTCGATTGAGAGTATAGACTGCAGTGCTTACAACTTCTCTCCAATAGATCTGAGGAACATTTGCTTCCATCATCATGGTTCTAGATGCTTTCTAGATGGTCTAGTTCTTTCTCTCCACTACTCCATTCTGTTGTGGAGTCCTAGGAGTAGACAACTGTCTTTTTATTCCATGTTTCTCACAGAATTCTATGAACTCACTGGATGTGAATTATCCACCTTTGTCAGACCTCAAACATTTTAATTTTAATTCAGTTTCAGTCTCTACCATAGCCTTGAATATTTTGAATTTCTCAAGATCTTCTAATTTCTCTTTCAGAAAAGTCACCCACATCATCCAGGAGTAATCATCAATTAATAGCATGAAGTATCTATCACCTTGCACACTTCTGATTCTTGCCAGACCACATAAATCAGTTTGAAATAAGTCCAATAATCCAGTAGAAGACTATTCCTTACTTTTGAATGTGACTCTGCTTTGCTTACCCAACTGACATTCTTTGCAATAAGCTTTTAGTAGGTTTCACAAGTCTTGGAAGATCTCTTACAGCTTGAGTGTTGCTTATCTTGATGATATTATCCAAATTCACATGACACATTCTCCTATGCCACAACTAACTTTGATCAATTTGAACATATAAGCAATTTTTACCAGTACCAACCAAGT
The DNA here is from genome assembly GCA_027924645.1 of Cunninghamia lanceolata. NCBI lineage: Eukaryota > Viridiplantae > Streptophyta > Pinopsida > Cupressales > Cupressaceae > Cunninghamia > Cunninghamia lanceolata. Next base: position 2,295,682 of record BSBN01001310.1, read on the forward strand.
GGAAGATATTACCTTTAGTTTGAGTACCGGATGCAATCTCTATTCTGGAACTTTCAAAGATCTTACATTTTCTATTTTTGAATTAGAGATCATAGCCTTTGTCCACCAATTGTCCAACACTGAGAAGATTGTGCTTTAGGCCTTCAACATACAGTACATTACCAGTTTTGTTCTTTCCATCAAAAAAAATAGTTTCGCTACCTCTGATTCTACTAGCAGAATTATCACCAAATTTGACCACTCCTCCTTCATACCTTTCCAAATCTATGAACTTATTTTTGTCACCTGTCATATGGTGGGAGCATCCACTGTCAATGACCCAATCATCCTTTTCTTCAACTTGGGCAGCCAGAGCTCTTTCTACAATTTTATGATTGATAGATTTAGAGGGCATTGGATCTTCTTCTTTGATGGCAATAAACATCCAGTCACTTCTAGATTTGTTTCCTATTTCTGATTCATCATTTGTTACTCCTTCATCATCATCTTCATGGACATAGTAATATTTCTTTTGGAACCTTGATCTATTACGGTTTGGCCTTAAAAATCTTTCCAGACACCTTAAGGCAAAATGACCAATCTTATTGCAGTTAAAACATTTAAAAGGCAATTTCCCTTCATACTTACCAGATCCTCTTGGCAGTCTTTTTGCAATAAGGGCTTCAAGTTGAGCAGCTTCTGCTTCATCTTCTTCCAGGTCTTTTCTTGCTTTTTCATACCATGATAGTTTCCTCAAAGAGTTTTCTCCTGGATCAAACCTTTGTTTTCCTTTTACAAAGGCACTAGCTTTGAATGCAGATTTAGTCTTGGGGGGGCATCTCCAAACTTGGTCAATTCAAATACAGCTAATTTACGAACCAATTAATCTCTTGTGATACCTGAATAGGATCTGAATTCTTCAATGGCAGCAACCTTATATTTGTAAGAATCAGGAAGGGATCTGAAAACTTTGCCAACTATTTCATCTTCATCCAAGACTCCACCAGCACATCTAATGCCACAAACAAGCTCATTTACTCTTGGCATAAATGTAGTGATATTTTCATCTTCTCTCATCTTTAGATTTTCAAATTTTCCTTTTAGACTCTGTAGCTTGGCACATTTAACATACTTATCTCCTTCATGCAGAAGTTCTAGTTTTTCCCAAATCTCATGAGCCGTTTTTAGGTCAACAACATTTGTCAGCTCTAAATCAGATAAGGCACTTAGAAGAGCTTCTTTAGTCCACAAATTGTTTTCAACATCTCTGATTTCATCTACGGTACTCAGACCATTCTATGGAGGAGTATACTTCTTTGAAGCCATGATCCAATACTGCATTCCCATATATTGCAAGTGACATTCCATGCGACTTTTCCAAAGAGTGAAATTGGTTCCATCAAACCTCAGACTATCCTTGTTGTAGGATGACATCCTAGATCTCCTCAAGCGGTTAAGCTCTTTTAGAGGAAATTGGCTCTGATACCAATTGTTAGATATAGGACAGACAACTAAGAGGGGGGGTGAATCAATTGTTCAAAACTTTCTTCCAATTAATCACTTAAATCCTTTCTTAATTCAGCAGCATAATAATAAATCAAATATGGAAATATAATGCAGCAATTCAAGAGCAAAAACACATTAACACATATGACACCAAGATTTTTGATGTGGAAAACCTAGTTAAGGGAAAAACCACGGGGTGACTAACCCAAGATTGTATTCTCTATTAGAAGAATAAAAGGAACAAAATGGCACATGCCAGTTAGGGCTCACTACTCATAAGAGGCCCACTGCCTACAAAAGACACATTGTCTACAGAATAATAAGTATTACATACTTGAACTGAAGAATAGCATCTTCACCATGCTTGAGTCAGTTCCATTTAAGCACAATATTCCTGCTCTTCCTTTCACTCCTTTGCTCTCTACCACACTCTCATCGCAACACCATACTTTGAAATGGCTTTACAATTCCTTATTTATACAAGACATCGACTTAGGGATAATCATCCAAGTCAGCATTACATTACAGAGAAAACACATAAATACAACATGATTAATTACAAAAGGACTTCACGCAGATCAACACACTATTGGCAACACAAATCTGAGACTTCAATCTTTCTTCAGGAACATGCCATTCTTCACAGAACACCTTCAAGATCATCCGCAGAATGTGTAACTCATCTAGTCAGCCTGACTTGGGAAGAACATCATCATCTAGAAGTAATTCTTCAATTACGAGCTCAATCTTCAATGCAGACCACCAGCATGAACTGGACACAATCCAAAGACCTCCACAAGCTTTCCTGAATCACCAAGAACATCCACACTACTTCTGCTTACTAAAATTATTCTCTCCTTCATTTGGAACCTCTAGAGCACAGTCTGTCATCACTGTCATATTGGAATAGATGCTTGCGGACCTACAGACCACAAACCAATTGAGTTGTCAATTTACATTAACTTCCTTAACACTTCACCAAATCCGCAGAACAAGATATTGCATTTCTGAAGCTCACCGGACCTATTTGTGTCACTCTGTCACCTCTAAACATCTGCCAGAACTAGTTTTACTTGGGTGACCATAACTTCTTCAGATCTTCATGCGGACCTCTGAAATCTTTACTGGTTCATCTTAAGATGCATATCTACAAACCCTTTGAAGTGCATCCTCTTATATTCATCTTAGATGAGATCTTTACCTCACTGTCTTCACTGTTCTTCTATGTTCCTGATAGGACTAATTTTCTCAATATCCTTAGCATACAGCTCATCCAATCCTTATCATCAATGCAACAGGAGTATGTTGACATCAATGAAAACACTGGTTAGGCCCATACTTGCAACAATGACATCACATCGGCATCTCTAAAATACTTATCATAGTCAAGATTGTCCTTCATTGTTAGACAGTGGCTTTGTATTTTAACATGGTGATTGGGTACTTAAAGAGCACTCAAGGTTCAATCTGGAGTAAGCCCAATGGAGGCCTTGTGAGTGTGTCCGTAGTTCAAGTCTGGTAACTTCGGTCTTGGTAGAAAATTTCTAGATGTTATATTTGGTAATCAACTATGTTTAGTGTTAACCTTCTGCAGAGATTTTTTGTCTGAGTCCGAGTAAAAATTCAACCTGCTGAGTCTGGCCAAATCCCAAGTCTAGTAACACTACTTAGAAGAACCTACAATATGAGGAGTAGTAGATCAAATGCAATGTAAATATCTATCATCTAGTTTGAAACATACATTCTGGCCCAAATAATGGACTTATCTTGTTTGCCCTATGTCTGCCCCATCCTTTCCCTAAGTAATTTTCTACCATTAAATTCTCTCCTCACTGCTTCAGAAATATCACCCACCTAAATTTAAAGACAACTCCTTGTAACAAAATGTTAATATGTAAAATCTCCCTCTTAAGCATGATAGCTGTTAACATTTAGCTTGGTTATTGTAGTGAGGAAGAACAATTTTTTTTTTAATTTATGGTTTGTTCCATTACTAACCTTTTGCAATTTTGTGTAGGAGGGATGGGTTTTTTGATGTGTCTTCAAGAAGTGCATTACAACTCAGAGGAAAGGAAATGATCATGACTCTGGTTGCTGGAATGAAGACCAGGTTAAATTTCTTCCTCGGTTAGATTCACCAAATAAATCTTCATAAGGTGGTGATCATATTGGATATCAACATCCTTTCACCTGTAAACAAGAGCTAGAGATCCAATACCATATGCCTCATGATCCCTTTCTTCAGCTTCCACAACTGGAAAGCCCAAAAATAGCCTACAATGTGTTATCCAGTAAAAGACCAAAGTGTTCAATACCATACAATAATCATGGAATGGAAACAGGGACCATGGAATGGCATGCCAATCCTCAGTCAGAACAACAACTTAATCATGCATACAATGAAGAGCAGGTGACTGACTGGAGAGTTCTAGATAAATTTCCTCTAGTACATGGTAACTTTAACTGGTTTTTCATGTACATAATAAATTATCCCTTAGCTAAAGGCATTGGATTTGAAGAGCACCATATGATCCATTGACATAACCTCAAGGTCCTTGAGGTAGTGTTGAAGACAAAGAGGAAGACCTGATTACACAGGAAACTAGTGAAGAGGGCTACTGCAGAATGTACAAAATAATCAATAAATATGCCCCCTAAGAATGTAGACAAATTTATACCTCAATAATATAAACAGATGCATTAATTGTATTAGGAATTATATTTATATTAACTTTCAATAATCTTGTAAATTTAGTAGGCTAGCAGATCATGAACTGGTCATGTGTATGTTATGATGATTGATGTAATTTTAATTATGCTACCATTATCATATAATTTACTGACTATATTTTAGAGAATAGACCTCTAATAGCTTCCATTGAATAACTTGTAATATACCATGCTATCTGCAATATAACAGACACAATAGAATAGAGTATGTATTTAGAAATTCATATTTCTTTCATCGTTATATGGATAGACCTCAGATAATGCCCTATGCTATTCTACCTAAAACTGAACTCACATCATGATGACAGTCTCTAAAAAGAGCTTTCAAGTGAGCTTCTGACTGTCATGACAGTCTTATTACTGCACCCTTCCATCCTACCCACTATGTTGATAAGAAATGCCTTTTAAATCTTAAGTTTTCAGTGTTGAACCTCCTTGTGGTATGATCAATGTGTGACAACCCTTGAGACATCTAGACTCATCTTGAAGTGCCTAGATAGAACATTCATAGCTCTGAAGTAACCTTTTAATGATGACAATCTTAACATTGAATTGATGTCAAGTTCTTAACCAACCCTCCTTGCATAATAACCTTGATTTGGAAGATAATGAAGGTGGCAGAGAGATCAAAATGGCAGTCATGACTATCTATTACTATTTGACTATGTTTTACATTTTAGGGTGATGAGTAAGTGTCTCCACTAGCATTTTGCCTCAGATAGCTTGATACATATTACATCATAATTCTGTGAGCATTCACTCCGGTCTTAGTGAGGATGGATAGCTGAGACAACAAAGGCTTTGAGGTGATCATAAACTTCATCTTACTGTGGCAGTCTCATACCTGCATATGCCTTTATTCTGTGACAACAACAAGGTTAATACTTCTAGTTTGATAGTGGATGATTGCGAGGCACCCATGCATCTTACTTCCTAACCATCAGGTGATAATGGCATAGAGGATATTCATTTTAGGGTCTTCTTAATAGACAACTTAGTAGACCCTAGGATAGTTGTGAGGTAAATATAAATCTAATATAGAAAACTACCTTAGGTTTGGCACAAGGGTAACAGTCATGCCCACCATTATGTAATGACATTTTCAAAAGAAGAGGAATCCATCGAAAGGAATTTCAAGACAACTCTTGGTATTGATTGTGACCATGACCTAGGGACTATGGGCACATCAGTCCTTTCAATGTTACCTTCCCACCATTTGGAACCAAACTAACATGGTTGTCATCATTATACAATCTCTTTAGAGCAAGATAGTTTCTAATCTCTTGGTTTCTACATGACTAAGCCTGTGACAATGTCCTAGCACTTAGATGATGACTTTTTTTGAATAGTAAATGGATTCTATGATGGGAATATCATAGTCCTCATGACTGCCACAACTATACGGTGTTTTATGACTATTTCTTAGGCAACACTCAATGTGAATGATAAGGATATTTGCTTCTTCAAAATCTAAAATCCATACTTGTACAATAGAAGGCTACCATCTGTTGTTAGAGTTTTGTAATAGGTAAGAAACTCATCCATGACTTTAGGTGTGAAACTTTCACCTTGTTTAGAAGAAATCATCTCTAGATACTGCTATGGTAGTGAGTCATCTGAAAACTAAAATTGAGGACAGTAACCTTAACCCTTGCAAGATAGTCATCTGATTGTGCAGGACTTCCTCCTAGCCTTTATGACACTCATGAATGGGGTTTCTTTGAGATATGGAAAAGTGGACTAAGCATGATCTTCCTAGGGTCTTTTAATGGATTGATATACATCTTTTGAAGACATAAACCTCATGACATCCCTAGCATGTGCAATGACATCACATCGGCATCTCTGAAATACTTATCATAGTCAAGACTGTCCTTCTTTGTTAGATAGTGGCTTTGTATTTTAACATGGTGATTGGGTATGCTAACTCATATGTTGTTCTAGAGAACTTGGAATAACAAGCCTTCATCTACGAATAGGGTTTAAGGACTCCTGGACAAGGTGAAAACCTTATAAATGTCCCAAAGGCAATACTGGCTAGATAAAGATTACTAGTCCTAAATCTTATGAAGGAAAACCATTTTTTCGGTTGACCATCTCCTTTGTAGCTCCTTTGGTGGTGTCTTGATCCCTTAACACCTATATAGTTCTCTCTCTGTGAGGTCTATCTTCCCTACATGATTGTGATAGTTGTTTGGTCTCTGGTTAGATTGGACTGTACTATCCCTAATAAGGTCAATAAAGTTGAACTTGAAGTGGCCCACCTACAAGTGCATAGTTTTATTGAATGAATGCACATATAAATAAAGTGGACATAGAGTAAATAATCTATATAAATACAACTAATATTCAAACATAAATTACAAAAATATCAAGTCAAATAAAGAACTGCTTCCTTCGCTCCTTATTCTTCCACCTTTCTGTAGAATTTAAGCATCTATACTTTCACCATGTGCAAATCATTGTTCTTTGATTAAGAAATCTCAAATCCCATATTTGCTTGATATATTATAACAGATTGAGGCAGATGGAAACCATTCCACATCCTGTTCTCCAATCATCACCCAAACTAGCATATCGCATACAACCTTATGAATAGTGAGTGCTCCCTGTAGATGCTTGAAACCTAGTAGAGGAAGAGCTCCCGAGCCTTATCTTATTCTATTGATAGAGCCTAAACTCTGATACATAATGTATAATTATATTTGAAGTGTTTTCCTTCCTTTGGTCCAACATTAACAGATATTGCATTGATGAGCCTTTTAACTCCTTGAAAGTCCCCAATAACTATTAGGCCAAAGCTACATTTGGAGAGTAGGAGACCAATGATGGTCGAATCATAACAATTGAATTGTTCACATTTAAGTATCATCCAAAAATATGCAGTTTCATCTGGATTGTTACATGTCTGGCTACCTATTTGCATCAAACTCATCTTTAGCCTCCATTTTGAATGAAGCCATGATAACAGCTATTGCCTTTTGATCAAAGCCAGCAACCAATTCCTCTGTGCTTTCATATTTGTAGTCTTGCCAATAATTTCAAAAATTGCGTCATTCCTCTGTTGCTTTTCTTATGGCTTTAAAATAATGCCAATCATGCCCGAGTTCTCTAAGAGAAAATTTTTGTTTCAATACTATGATTTTATTTTCTTTTTGGAGTCATCGAAGACACTCCAAACTGTCTCACTTCGATATCTAAGAGTTCCTTCAAAATTATCGTTCACCGTGTTTCATAAATTATACTCTTGGTATTTCATTCTTACTTCGATATGAGTTACTTAATACTGACGAAGTCCTATTTTTATTGTCATCAAAGCTATCGAGGGGAGTTCCATTCTTGTCCTACCAATATCCACACTTCCCCTCGATGTTGTATTAATGTTGTACTCCCATTCTTAGGACTTAGAAAGGACTTATAATTGTCTCCCTTCGATTTGTTAACCTCTTTTTGATGTGGCCTTCTATGGCTATCGGCAACATTAAATTATTTATTTATCTCGTATTTACTTTGATAATATCCATCATGACTATTTTCATCGATATATCCAAGGGATCATAATATTACTCCCTTCGACATGTTGTTCCCTCTTCGATATATGTTATCTCATTATTGCGATAGTCATTATGGGAGGTAACATGAGGTTTTTTCAATATTGTTGTTTATATGTACACATTATTCTTGAGATTCCGTAGCAAATTCAGAAGTGATGGACATGTAACTAGGCTCTTTTGAATGGTAAAAATCTAAGTGTAAATTCAAATCCTACAATATTTGAGGCAAAAATAGGAATTTGTGAGGGACTGTTGCAACTAATTTTATTAGTCCTAACACATAATATTTTTGCATTCACAATTTTTATAAATACCTTGGTACAACAATAAGTATAACATAAGATGACATGTTCCCGACATTACACTACAAGGCATAGTTCATTTCAAAAAAAATGTTAATCAAATTAAATATACTTTATAACAATTTTTTTTTAATGTCCTAAATAAACAGTCTTATATTATAATTCAATATCTCATTTTTTGTTATTATTTATACTTATAATTTTAATAATATTATTAATATTTATTATTAAACACTCTTCAAAAATTAATTTTCCAATTATTGGAATGCAATTTGTCTATACAACCAATATTTAATCTACAAAAAAAATTACAACTAAACAAATACTATAATTACAACACTACATAGCAGGTACTAGCCACTACATGGCACTTGTTAAAATATATAATTATATCCCAGATTGAATATTCATTAATAATAACATTCAGTTAAGCCCTAAATGAGAAAGTGTATAAAACTAAACAATGAGCATGTATTGATCAACTCAAGACTATTAAAATGCACAACGAATATAATCTAATTTGTAAAGAAATAATTAAATGATAGTACAATTTATTTAATAATGTTTTTGGTAGAAAATAATTGTATTAATTCAATTAAACAATACAAATGAGTGTATTAAACAATCCAAATAAATATATAAATTCAATCTCAACAATTGGTATAACACAATTGGTATAATTGAGAAGATAATACGTATCTTTTGAATCTTGACAATTCTCCAAATCTCACTCTAGAGAATATATTATAGCCTCAACCCCCTTTCAGCAAGTGAGCACTTCTAGGAGGAATCATGTTCTTCTTCAGAACCCACAAGTTCTTATGTAGAACTCACCATTCTTTGTAGCACACCAGCCCTGGCCAGGACAATCCTAGGTATACGTTGTACCCTAAGTTGGACACATGTTGTGTGCCCCTTCTCCAATGCTCACCACCTGTCAAGACTATAACCCTTCTCCTTCGTGATCTCTTAATGATCTTATAATTTCCTGTATTGCTCTTTCCTTCACTTTTCTTCTGTATATTGCCTTTTTACATTATTTTCACGTGTTTAAATAATAACCCAAAGGTAGTTCAAATAGCACACCCTTTCATAATATTACAAATAACCTTTTTAATTGTAACTACCTATGAAACACACTTCAATATGAGTGTACTTATAAATAAGGTTCCTTAACCTTTATATTAACTCAAAAGTAACTTTTTTTTTTCTTTCTCTCTTTTTTTACATTCCTTCTTATTTTCTTCTAATCTCATATATATATATATATATATATATATATATATATATATATATATATATATATATATATATATATATATATATATATATTTATTTATTTATTTATTTATTTTTACTCTCTAAAGTTTTTACAAACTTTATTTCTTTAATTCACTTCTTGGGGAAAAAGTCACATAACAATAACATTACCAAGACAAAATTCATTCCATTCTTTAACCTTTTACTTAACATGAAGGAGATTTTGGACTAACTTGAACATAGGAGATCCCTAAATAGTAATGGTCCACCAGTTAGAGAGACGATTTCAAAAATCAAGGTGAGAGGCCCACATGATTTCATATCAAAAAGGGAAGGGACCTTTAGAAGCTCTTTCCCACCAGCTGAACATCAAAGGGTTGTGGTCAGAGATAGTTCTAGGAAGAGTTGAAAGGTTGGATTGACTTATAATGTCCCAATTTGAAGAAATTGGGAACCTGTCAAGTTTGATTGAATAAGTTGCTCTCCCCTTCTTCTATTAGTCTAGGTGAAGACTTAGTCATTCAGTTCCACATCCATGAGCCCAGTAACATTAAGAAAATTTGCTAGATCAGCCATGTTGTTTAAAAAATCCATAATACCCCAGACTTTTCTAAAGGATATAGAGGGGTATTAAAATCACCAGCCATCATCCAGTAACCTTCTTTGTTAGCAAAAATATGAGAGGCCATCTCTCCCCATAAATCCTTCCTAGTATTCCTAGAATTAGGAGCATAAATATAAATAAGGATCCATTCCTTATTATTGGAAACAAACTTTGCTTCCAGACTATTTATGTTATGAAATCTATAAGCACCATTGAGATGATGTTTATTCCACATAGTGACCAGACCCCTAGAATCCCCAAAGGATTAACTGATATAGTAATCAGATGTTGGCCATAATTTGTTGTCTATCACTTTGAAATTTTCCTTAGACATTTTAACTTCCTATAATAACAGGATATCAATATTATTCTCATATATGCAGCTTTTAACCAAAAATTGCTTTTGAGGACTATTGAGTCCTCTTATGTTTCACAATAAGATCTTCATTTATGGACCTACCTAGAGGGAATCTCCAGGGTATATTGTCTTCCATTAGCTATTTCCTTGGATGCTTCCCTCTGTCTAGTTTCCCTTTGTGAAGGTCCACCTGACTTACCATCTATTCCCACATTTGTTGACTTCTTTATTGGGCCCTTTCCTTTTCTCCTAGGGCTAACCCATCCTTCCTGATCACACGAGCTCCAAGATGTGCTTGGGCCAGCACCTGGGGTTAGTTTTTCTAGGGATAATATTCCCTCCTTTTTCACCGAACCATTCTCTCCTTCAATAAGGTGAGTAGGGTTGATCTATGGGATAATCGTGGCCTCCAGACTAGGGATTTGTCATCCCTCAATAGTAGTTTCCTCCAAAGTGTTGGACAAATTATCTATTAGAGTATTCAAGATTTCTTGAATTTCCCCTTCCTCATTGTTGTTGTCCTCATTCCTAGGGGAAATAATTTAGGTTGATGGTCCATTTGCTCCTCACTCTATTGTTCAAACATTGCCCCTGAGGCAATAGCTTTCTCATGAATAACATTATCATCCAGGGCTACCCCTTCCTGGATCCCAATACAAGGACCCTCCTCAGGGCTAGAGGCCTTGTCTGGGGAGCTTAGGATATTAAGAATATCCTTCTTGAAAGGGTACTCTTCAGCAACATCCATCACATTTTCCACAACTTCCTTGGACTTAGGGGTTTGTTTCTTAAGGGATTTACATTATGAAATTAAGTGGCCCTTTTTTGAGAAATTTTGGCAAAAGGTAGTAGAATTTTCATACATAATCGGCTAAGACCAACTACCAAACTTGGAGTCAATAGTTATTGAAGTAGGAAGGATTTTATGGATATCCACATTAACACAAAAATGAGCAAACACTAACATGGATTGTTAGAATCTGAAAAGATTAATAACCCAGAAAACTAGTGCAAATGAATAGATATCTAAACTATGAATGCAAATGATGCGAAATCAAAATAGCAACATAGAGTCAGTATCCAAGAGAGTAATGCAAATGCTAGAAGCAAAATAGCATTAAGAGGATGCAAAAGCAAAAGATGTAAAATACAAGCTAGGTAGCATGCTTATATAGACTAGGAAGAGGGAGGAGGTGGCAACACTGACCAATCAAGAGAAACCATCTATCGGACTAAAGATAGCAAAGTATCTTCCCAAGATAGCTAATGGATGCTCACATGTAGGAAGGTGACACCTCACAACCACTCACCTAATAAGACATGCTTTATTAACCTAACCAAGACTAATGGAAGTGTAGGAAAAACCTAGGAATATAGGGAAAAATAAATAACCCAACTAGGAAATAAAAACCTACACTAACACCCCCCATAAGCGAAGCTTAGGTGGATGTAGAAATGGGTCCTGGCAAATCAAGCCTGATGAGGTACCCATGTACATAAAATTCCCCCCCAAAGAGAGAGAAAAGATACCCCCCCCAAAGTAGAGAGAGTCAGGACTCCGAGTGAGAGGAAGAAGCCCCCCCAAAAGATGAAGCATCCCGCACCCCCAGCAAAGCTCACAAATGAAGGAACTTGCTCTAAGTGAAGGGTTTGGTGAAGATATCAGCAAACTACTCGGAAGTCAGACAGTAGCAAAGGTCGATGACATGGCCATGGATGAGCTCCCAGATGTAGTGCATGTGGACCTCTATGTGTTTGGTCCGCTGATGATGGACCGGATTCCGTGAGATCTAAATGGCACTCTAGTTGTCACAAAATATGACTGATGGCCATCTGATCTGGATACCAAACTCAGTGAGAATATTTTGAAGCCAAATGGCCTCAGTGGCAGCATTCACAGCCCCTTGATACTCGGCCTCAGTAGAAGATAGAGCAATAACAGATTGCTTCTTGCTCAACCAACAAACAAGACCTGAACCAAGTGAGAAGTTGTAACCTGAAGTAGACTTGCGATCTTGAGAATTGCCCGCCCAATCTGAATCTGTGTAGCCCACTAAGTCAAGTTCAATACTCGTTGCGTAGTGAATCCCAAAACTATGAGAACCCTGAATGTAGTGAAGGATCCGCTTGGCTTTTTTTCAGTGCAGCTCATGAGGCTCCTACATGAATCGAGAGACCATGCCTACAGCATATGAAATGTCAGGTCTCATATGAGTCAGATAAATGAGACTCCCAACAAGCTGTTGGTACAAAGTGCCATCAACAAGTGGAGAAGAACATTGAGCCTCAAGTTTGACTCCAGAAAGAAAGGGAGTCGGAGCAGGCTTGCAGTCAACCATATGAAACCTCGAGAGCAAATCTAGAGCATACTTGGACTAGTTGATGGTGATCCTGGAAGCAGACTAGTAGATCTCAATCCCGAGAAAGTAATGCAACAAGCCCAAGTCAGTCATCAAAAACCTGTCATGAAGGGCAATTTTGATAGCCCCAATGGTGGATGAAGAACTCCCTGTGATCAGCAAGTCATCAACATACAGAACCAGAAATAGGAGTGAATCATCCTACTGCAGAATGTAGACATTGGGATCAGAATGGCACCAAGTGAACCCAACTAATAGAAGGAAGGAGTCCATCTTGGCATACCAGGCTCGAGGAGCCTGTTTGAGGCCATAGAGAGACTTCTGAAGATGGCACACAAGTGAAGAATCTTGAAGGAACCCCTGTGGCTACTCCATGTAGATCTCCTCCTAAAGGTCACCATGAAGAAAAGCACTCTTCACATCCATCTGGTGTACTTCCCAACGATTAGCTGCAATAATGGCAAGAACAAGTCGAATGGAATTCATTCAGGCAACTGGCACAAAAGTCTCAGAGTAGTCAATCCCAGGAACCTGGGAGAATCCTTTGGCGACCAAGCGAGCCTTATGCTTGTCAACTGACCCATCTGCTACAAATTTTGTCTGATAGATCCACTTCCATCGAACAAGTTTTCTTCCCTTAGGAAGAGGGACAAGATCCCAAGTGTGGTTCCTCATCAAGGAACTATACTCCTCCTGCATAGTTGCATCCCACTCAGGAATACCAGAAGCCTCATAAAAGGACTGTGGATCTGAGGCAGTAGCAATAAAGACACGTGGAGCGTCTTGAAACTGTGAACGAGTCTGCCTAGTGTCTGATGGATCCCCAATCCAATCACCTGCAGACTGCAAGCTCTGTCTAGCCTAAAGTGGATCAGAAGAGGGAGAATCTAGAGGAGAATCATCAACCTCTGAATGATGACTAGGAGAGGAAGGAGGTGAGTCCTCTAAATCTCTCTCTGTATCAGAAGTGGAGGTAGAAGACTACTCAGGTTAATCTAACTCATCAAAAGATCTGTCATGTATCCCAAGTGACTCCAATGTCAAAGTAGAAGGAGTTGGAGAAGTGATAGAAAGTGAGCTCGAAGAGCCCTCCTCAAACTAAACACTCCTCTCAATGAACAACTCATGTATAGTAGGGTGGAGAAACCAATAACCCTTCACATCATCAAGATAACCTATAAATATGCAAGGTCTGCTCTGTAGATCCAAGGCCTTGCATTTCTCTGCAAGAATGTGGGCCCATGCAGGAGAACCAAAAACTTGAAAGTGCTTAACTGATGGTTTCTAACTGCTCCAAGCTTCAAAAGGAGTGACTCCCTTCAAGGCTCGGTGACGAACACGGTTCTGGATATAACAAGCACAGTTAATGGCCTCTGCCCAATACTATGGTGCAAGAGATTTGGAGTGCATCATGCAGTTTGCCATTTCCTTCAAGGAGCTATTCTTCTATTCTGCAACACCATTCTACTGAGGATTGTATGGAACTGAATGCTGCAAATCAATCCCCTCTGAAGTGCAAAACCTCTCAAACTGATGGTTGACATACTCACCACCATTGTCAGTGCACAAAACTTTGATGGCTTTCTCGGATTGCTTCTATACAAAAGTTTTGAGGTCCTAAAAATGATCAAATACCTTTGACTTCTGTTTGAGAAAGTACACCCAAGTATATCAAGAAAAGTCATCAATGAATGTGAGGACATATCTAGCCCTGCTGAAAGAAGGATGCTGAAATGGACCAACTAAATCACTGTGAACTAACTCCAGTATCTGTGAAGCTCTCCATGCCTTACCTTTGTCAAAATTTTCCTTAGGATGCTTACCAAGAATGCAACCTTGCCAAACACCACCTAAAAACTGAACTGAAGGAAACCCTATGACCATGCTCTACTGGTTGAGCTGCTGCAAGTAGCAGAAGTTAAGATTGCCAAACCACTCATGCCATAATCTACTCACATCATTAGAATGAGTGAGCAAAATAGTCAAAGGAGGATCAGGAACAAAGTGAGAAAATAGATAGAGCCGTGACTGATGATCTGCTCTCCCAACTGCAATTGTAGAACCACTATGCAACTCATGAATCTCCACTGAATCAGGAGTGAACTCAACCCGATTGCCTGAACCTGTGTGAGTGATTTGGTATACCGATAGGAGATTAGTTGATAATGAGGGCACACAAAGAACATCATGGAATGTGCCATTCCCCACATCAATAGACCCTCTCCCACACACCTCAACAGGAGTGTCATCACCCATCAAAATAGAAGGCATAGTACACGGCTCTAAAGATGCAAGTTCTTCCTTAGATGAAGCCATGTGGTGCGAAGCACCCGAATCAAGAACCCAAGTGGATGGTGAAGAAGTAACTGCAACAAGGGCCTTGCCCTTTCCTTTCCCCTTGTTGTTTTATTTTGCCTTGTTAGACCCCTCATTAGAACTCTGTTTGATAGACTCAGGAACACTGATATTATTCTTCTCAAGAATGTGTGTCAAGTTATCAATTTGTTTCTTCAAACATTTATGTTCATCATGAACGGGTCTTTTACAATAGGCACATTAGACCCTCTCTTTCTTATGCTTGTCGCCCTTGGAAGATTGGGTCTCATTAGTTGCTTTTGAAGCAACCCGTATCTGATCCTTCTTCTCTTTGCTATTCTTTTGTTTATTATCCTTACTATTGTTGTACTATTTTTTCCTTTTTGTTCTTTTGTACCTTGGTTGGCAGCCAAAGCATGTGACTTAGAGGAATTAAGAGTGCCCATCTAGATTAGCTTGTCCTATTCCCGAGTGAGACTAACAGCAAAATCATCTAAAGATGACATGGTGAATTGAGTACCAAGTGCACCCTTAGTAGCATAGAAAGTAGAAACAAACACAAAATATTCTAAACTTAGCTTAGAGAGAATATTAAGAATCAGTTGTTCATCTTTCTTTTCAATTCCACATTGTTTTAACTACAACCTTAGTGATTTCAATTTAGTGAAGAAATCCTGGATTATGTTGAAATTGCCTAGACTTAAACTAATTAGTTCATTTTCCAACATATGACCCCTCATTGAATCTTGTGTGCCAAATAGTTTTTCTAGCTTTGTCCAAATTTTATTTGGTGTATTCCAAGATTCAATGTGAAAGAGCAAATAAGGAGAAACAGACAAACACAATGTTCCATATGCTTCATCACATTTGTTAAACCACTTAGGCTTATCTTCATCTTTAGCAGGTTCAGCTTCAAGTGCCATAGTTATCCTATTTAGTCCAACTTTCCTTAAGTGAATTGTCATGCGTGATTTCCACTCAAAGTAATTGTATGGAGTTAGGATGGGCAGATTTGTTTGATCCATGATGAAGAAATGTAGAGAAGAAGTGCCGAAAAGAAGAGAACCCAACCAAGACAACCCCCCCTTTTCATTCAATCAAAGAACCTCCCCAAGAAAATATGATTTGGCACTTTATATTAGTGCGTTTACAACTGCCACTTGCAAGAAATACTAAGTGGTCTTGATTTCAATGCATTACAAAACCCTCATGAAGAGCATATGTTGAAAATATAACTTTGGCTCAATATTTAGAGAAATAAACATCACAACTTTGATCTACTCAAAAAATCATGCACTTTAAAAAAAGAATCGCCTTGATACGAGGTCGTATGTGAAAGTTATGATCCTCCGAAGTTCCCAAAACGAGAACTGTGCAATGTCACGACTGAGAATCTGCAATTTCTAAAAAATCCTGGCATCAAAATCAAAAAATGTTGTACTAGTGCATAGAGCATGAAAAAATAGCCAAAATAAAAAAAAAATGTGGGAAAAGATGTCCGTATGAGCAAGAACGGAGCATTTGAAAACTGCCTTCAAAACTGCAACTACCAACGGAGAGGGGTCCTGTTGTAGCTTTCTGAGCGCATTTCTGCAAAATATATAGATTGCGTACAAAAAAGGAAAGATACTCAGATGGTTTTTCTGTGCTGTGAACAAAACCCAGAAGGCATTTTTCTTGATGATGTATAGAAGATGTTGATCCAGTGTAAATAGAACACCTTTAGCTACAAAAAATGACCCCAGCAACCAAAAAATGACATGCAAAGGTTGAATCAGCTACCTAAGACAAGCAATGGCATGATTGAACCTGCAATATTGATTGAAAACACCAAATATGCAAGTTGGTTGTCAAATTTGAGCTCGAAACCCCGGTTCCGCAACTGTGTATGACGATCTCTGATTTCGATGAAACGAAAGCCAAATCTAACTTTCTCAAGCCTCCTAGATGCGTTGGAACAACTGGAAATGCTGCCAGTATAATCAAAAATGCTGTAATTACCCAGATTTCATAAAACACATGTGCAAACCCTAGAGATTAAAAAAGTTTTCGTCAAACTTTTCTGATTCTCAAGATCATCCGAGGATGCAAGAGAAGAGCATACTGGGTTTTTCAAAAAATTGTAATAAAATTTATTAGCCCCCCCAAATCTCTCAAATATGGAAACTAAAATCTACTCTTGCACATAGAATAGCTCTGATACCATGTTAGAATCTGAAAAGATTAATAACCCTGAAAACTAGTGCAAATGAATAGATATCTAAACTATGAATGCAAATGATGCAAAATCAAAATAGCAATATAGAGTTAGTATCCAATAGAGTAATGCAAATGCTAGAAGCAAAATAGCATTAAGAGGATGCAAAATACAAGCTAGGTAGCATGTTTATATAGACTAGGAAAAGGGAGGAGGTGGCAACACTGACCAATCAAGAGCAACCATCTATCAGACTAAAGATAGCAAAGTATCTTCCCAAGATAGCTAATGGATGCTCACATGTAGGAAGGTGACACCTCGCAACCACTCACCTAATAAGACATGCTTTATTAACCCAAGCGAGATTAATAGAAGTGTAGGAAAAACTTAAGAATATAGGGAAAAATAAATAACCCAACTAGGAAATAAAAACCTACACTAACATGGATTTGGTCTTTGAATCCAAATAAATACCTCTTCATCCCAGTATTCCAAAGGAAACCTAGGTAACCTAACCCAAATAGGGGAAGATTTATTCAAATTGGAAGCCGCATCAAAGCTAGATTTCCAACAACAGAGAGATAGGTTATGCTTCCCATAGATCCAAGGGCCCCCTACAAGAATTGAAACTAGGTCCTCCTTAGAGGTGAACTTGAAAATAAAAAGTCCACCCTCCATGGCACTGATTGAGACACTTCCTTTCAAATGTCATTTGCTTGAAACCCACCACCAAACTAATAAGGTATAAATAACCTCATTTTTATCATTAACCTCATGACCCTTTCTATGCCACTAAACTACCTTGAACCATGCCAATTTACTAATCTTATATGCAATAATTATTTATTTTGAAAGAATGTTGTACAAATCTTCATTCTTGAATTGACTAGATTTCATCACTAATGTTGACATGATTCTGTGAAAAGATCTGTATGTTTTCTATAGGTTTTTGAGTTTGACGAAGTGGTAGGAATAGGCATGAATGCAAACTGGAGTCAGTAGTGCCGAAAGACTAGGGCATCAAAATTTCAAGAGATACATGATTAAGGACTTCAGTCTTTCACTACCATCTAACTACTTAGCAGTTATCCATCCTTTATGTTATTTTAAAATCACTTAAGACATTTAATAGCTCCACTCAGAGCCTTTGTTATATTGTATTTAAAAATAACTAGTTCAGTTAAATTCTGTTTTATCTTGTTGAAGACTTTTTCAATGGCATTGATGAGCCGCCCTAGTATCTAGGATTTTGGTAGTGATATAGATTATCTTGTTACTTTTCAAACAATTATACTATGAATGAATAGAATCATATTTTTCTCTACGTCCAAATAGTGTTATTGAGTAATGTGTATGCGAACTGGAATTTGAGTTGTTAATGGTGAATGTGATTTGAGTCAATAAAAGATCTCCTGAGAGCTGGCCACTCAAAGGAACTAGAGATAGATAAGTGTTTTGATGTTTTGTGAATGTGTTGTTATGTTGTGTTCTATGATTGTTTTGTTCTGAACTATTATAACTTTTTGTTTCATGGTGATATGGTAGAATGATGTTATTGTTAACCTACAAGATATTATGTTCAGTTGTTTTCAGCATAATGAAATCTTCAGTTATAATTTCTAGAGTTATGTGTGTTGTCTTGTAATTTCCAAAGTTCCAGAGCCGCTTTGTATAAAGAGGAATTCTGTAGCTTCTGCTTAGTTTAGGAGTTTGATACTAATTAATAGTAAAAATTTGGATTCGAAAAGTTTCCTGCTTTCTTAGATTAGAATGTTCCTTTCAAATTCATAGTTTAAAGTTCATGTGCTTTGTAGATTAAGTTCATATGCTTTATAGGTTAAGTTCAAATGCTTTGTAGACTAAGTTTTTATGCTTTATAGTTTAGGTTTATGTTGTCAAAGCTTTCCTAAAAATCCAAAAAATTATTACTAAGATGAGATGTCCAAACCTATCTCCTATTGCATACAACCTTGAAAACTACCCAGTTGACAAAATTGATACATTTTCAACTAAAGTGTTAGGTCTTAATGAAAACCTATCACTTTTTAGTGCCATTGGCGGGGACCCCTTTATAGTGTTATTAGGAGAACATTTGGATACCCCTTGTTAGTAAAAACAAAAATAGTCATCAAACTTCTTTCTCTACATGGTCAAGAAACGAGGTCCACACGGAAGATTCGTAGCAAAAACCCCCCAAATAGTAGTCCCAATCGAATCTAGAGAGGTAGAAGTCTTAGCTGAAGAACTTTTTTAATATGAATTGATCGATAAGGATCAACTTGAGACTTCCCAACATACCTCAGATACTTATCCACCACAACAAATGTTTAAGGAAGAAGACATTCCTTTCAATACAATGGTTGATAACGAAAATGACCCTTTCAATCACCACAATGAAAGGAGACATGGAAACAATCGAGATGATGATAACCCCAATCCCAGGAGAGCATCCCAAATATTTACCTATCATATTTCTCTCAATCCAGAGGAAGACTCACTAATGAAAAACATTTCACCTTTTATCCTACCAACCTTTAGAGGTTTGTCTTCTGAGGACCCAGACTAGTTCCTTTTTGAATTCAAAGTTTTGTGTCAGACATATGACTACAAAATAGATAACCAGAAACTAAAACTATTTCCCTCTACCTTGAGAGACTCTGCAATGAGATGGTTCAAGGGATTGGTTTCAGGGTCAATAACCACTTGGGATGATATGGAAACCATCTTTTTGGACAAATATCAGAGCTACTATAGGGTCAGCGATAGGAAGAAAGAACTATTCAAACTAAGGCAAAAAGAGGATGAAAGCCTAGATGACTTCCTGGATAGGTTCATCCTTCTAGTAAAATGATGTAGAGAAGAGACAATGAGCCCCGAAATCCTGAAGACCATATTCCTCAAGGGTTTTGATGAGGATGCTCAGAGAAGCTTGGACTTGATGGGGAAAGGAGATGTGTCCCAACTTGACCTAGGAGACATCTCTGACTTGTGCAAAAATTTCTCTCGATCTCATGGAGGAATCCATAAGTATAGCCTATTGAGAGGATCAAATGAAATTGGCAAATTGTGAGAGGAAATAGCAAATCTAAAAACTGATATCCTTGTTCAGTTGAACACCACCTTGGATGGAATACAATCCAAGACACGCTTTCCTGAAACCTTGTCTATCTACTATCTCAGATGTCGAAATAAACATCTACTAAGGGAGTGTCCTCTGGATAAAGCTAACAACTGTCAAATTTGCAAGAAAATCATGCCACCAACCAATGTGAGATACTCGATGCAATTAGAAACTCAAAGAAGAAGTCATCTCACATAGAGGAAGAAGTCAATTACGTGGTCCAGAGACTAGGAGGGAATTTCTCTTATGATCAAAACTCAAACTCATCTTGGCACCCTCTAAATAATTGGAATAACAATCAGTGGGCAGTACCTTGGCCTCCAGCACCACCTAATTGAGGACCTTATCCTTGGAGACCCCCAGAATGGATAAATTAGTCTTGGAAAAATCCTCAATGGGCAAATCAAACTTAGAAATAGTGGTACCCTCAAAATCCTACCCCACAATGGAATCAGCCTTCAAACCAATTCTATCATGTACCGTGGCAGATGCCAAACCCACAATAGAGTCTCCTGCCAAATCCACAAAATACTCAACAAAATGAGCAGGTCAATCAACCCCAACGACCAGCACAACCTATTGCTAATCCAAAGAATAATTGTCAAACTACACCAATGTACTCCACTGAGCAAGAAAACATGGCTATGGTTAATGCTATTTATTGTGGGAACTTATAGTTAAGGTCAGGAAAAATGCTCCAATAGCCTACCATTGTTGAAATCCTAGAAGACCAAAGTGAGAAGGCCACTGAAGGGACAAAAATGACTCCCATAACTTCAAAGAAAACCACAGGAAGTAACCAAGATATGCCTACTAAATTCTAGGAATATTCCTCTGAAGTGCCCTTGTCATCTTCTCAACGACCTTTGCATAAATCTTTAGATTTACCACTAGAAGAAACTATCAATAAACATTCACCAAGTCTTTCGAAGAATGACCCTAACTCAAAGAAGAGAACTCAAGCACCTTTTCTAGAGTGCCTTAAGGAGACCTCCTCGAAAAGCCCTCCAAAAATAACCTTACCAACTGAAACCACTTTAATAAAGGAAATTAAATGGCTCCACATTGAGATACCATTATTACAAGCAATCAAAGAGATTCATGAACTCAACTAGTTGGTTAAATAGTTGTGCATAAAAACACCAGGGAGCAAGAAGAAACAAATCAACACAATGCAAATCAATGGATACTTGGCTAACCTTCTAGCTAGAGAAATATCTCCCCCAAAATATGGTGACCTAAGCAACCTAGTCATAATTGTAATAATGAATGACATAGAAATACTCAATGCACTAGTAGACCTAGGGGAAATAATTAATTTCATGACTGTGGACATCACGAAAAAATTGGGGCTCACATATTTATGCCCCACAACAACCATATTGCAGATGGCAAACTAGTCTATAGTTGTTCCCAAAGGTGTCCTGGAGAATGTCCCTGTCAAAGTTGAAAATTGGGAATATCCAGTGGACTTCCAGGTGATTCAGTCACACACCCACAAGGACAATTATCCCTTGATAGTAGGAAGATCTTGGTTGGCAACTGTTGCAGCCAAAATTGACTGCAAGGCAGGAGGAATGACAATTTCAAATGGCCTTAACAACAAACATTTGTCCCTGTATCCTCTTGCTCAACCTGCTGTCAACAAGCAAGTTTGGGTTGATGAATCAAATTGCCCTGGCATATAGGAAAATCTAGCCTCACTTGCGATTGTAGTCATTAAACAACACAGGGAAGAACTAGAAAATGAACTCAAAAATGACATACAAAGTATCACCATAGATTCAAGTGATGAAGAACTCTTGGAAATTGAGGAAATATTAGGACACAGGACCCAAACTGATGTTATCGAGCACACCTATGGCAACAGCCATACATCCTTCACAACGCTTCCTTGTCCTCTAGCTAATATCATTCCAAAAACTGATCACTTCTTTGAGGATATCACCAAATTCCATAAAATCATACCGCATAGTTGACCTCTCAACACATTAATGAGAGAAGTTCACATTGTCCCCTCCAACTACCCAGGAACCAAAACTATCATGTTATTACCAAGAAAAACTTTGAACATCAATAGTTGGTTAACAGAAACAAATGAGCTCAAGTTGTTTGACGTGGTGGTGAATAGATCCAAAGCTTTTGCTTGGGACTACACAGATATGAGAGGAATACATCCTAGTGTCTATACTCACCACATCTCTACTGAAGATGTTAGACCAGTTCGGCAACCACAACATAGACTTAACCCCGCTCTCAAAGATATTGTCAAAATAGAAATTGAAAAAATTCCTACAAGTGGGATTCATCTATCCTATCTCTGACAGCAAGTGGTTCTCACCTTTGGTGGTTGTTCCAAAGAAAAATGGGAAATGGAGAGTGTGCATAGATTATAGAGAACTCAATAAAGTAACATGTAGAGACTACTTTCCACTACCCTTCATAGACCAAGTCTTGGGTAACTTAGCAGGGAGAAAGTATTTCTCATTTCTGGATGGGTTCAATGGATATAATCAGATACAAGTAGCAATGGAAGACTAGGACAAAACAATTTTTACCTGTCCTTGGGGAACATTCGCATATCGAGTCCTTCCATTTGGATTATGTAACGCCCCTAGAAAATTTTAGAGGGTTGTTCTGGAAATCTTTGCTGAACTTGTAAATAATTGTGTTGAAGTCTACATGGATTACTTAACAGTATATGGATCCACTTTTGACAAAGCACTTAAAAACTTAGACAAAGTATTGCAGCAATGTGAAGACCATCAACTCTTCCTGAGTCATGAGAAGTGTCTAATAATGGTAGAACAAGGGATAGTGTTGGGACACCACATCTCAACTGAGGGGATAAAGATAGATCCTAAAAAAATTGAAGTGATACAACAGCTAGAGACCCCAAAAAACCAAATGGATGTCAGAAGTTTCTTAGACCATGTTGGATACTATGGAAGGATCATAGAAAACTTTAGTAAAATTACAACTCCTATGTTCACCCTTCTTCAAAAGGATGTGGAATTCACCTGGACAATGGAATGTCAAACATCGTTTGACATCATTTTAAAGAAAAACTCACTTCCACTCCAGTATTACGAGGACCTAGCTGGAACCTTCCCTTCCATATTTATGCAGATGCTTCCAATGATGCAATTTGGGCAGTTCTAGGCTAGGAAGATGAGAATGGAGGGAAGTATGCTATCTATTTCATAAGTAAGAATCTGATTCCCACTGAAAGGAACTACACCACTACTAAGAAAGAATTCTTAGTTGTGGTTCATGCAATCAACAAATTTTGACATTACATTATAGGGTATAAGGTAATAGTTTTTACAGACTATTCAACCATTAAGTACCTAATGAACAAACCTACAGTGCATGGAAGGATAATTAGATGGTTATTACTTATCCAAGAATTCAATGTCACCATCATTGATAAGCTTAGGAAGTTTAACATAGTAGCATACTTTTTTATCCTAAATCAGATAGGACAATGGAAACTGTGCCCCTGTTCAAGATGAATTTCCAAACAAAAACCTATTCACCATCTCCATTAAAACACCTTGGTTTGTAGACATAACCAACTACTTAGCCACCTCTGAGTTTCCACTAGATTTTACATTGAAACAAAAGGAATGCCTCATCAATGAAAGTGCCCAGTTCAAATGGATCAATGGTATGTTATTCAAGAGTAGGCATGATCTGGTTATATGTCGCTGCATCAGATCAATTGAAACATATAGTATAATGAGAGTGTGCCATGATGACCCCTCTGGAGGCCATTATTTAGCAAAAAGAACCTCCCACAAAATCTTATCTGTAGGATACTATTGGCCCTCCATGCACAAATATGTAAAAAATATGACCGCCATTGTGATGAATGTCAACGAGTAGGGAAACCTACAACATCCAGCAAGATGCCTCTTTAACCAAAAACAATTTTTGAACCTTTTGAAAAGTGGGGACTATATTTCATAGGGACCATAGATCCTCCTTCACAGGGTAAAGAATACATCCTAGTCTGTACTGACTACCTAACTAAATGGGAATAAGTTCAAGCACTGAAAGGTGCTAGGGAAGAACAAGTAGCAGATTTCCTTTATAACAAAATCTTACTCAAATTTAGAGCTCCTAGATCCATTGTCACAGATCAGGGACCACAATTTATGTCTAAAGTTCTATTGGCATTCATTAACCATTTCCAAGTAAGTCATAAGAATCATCCCCTTACCACCCACAAGAAAATGGACAGGTGGAAGTAATTAATAGAGAACATGAAAACATCCCAACAAAAATAGTTTCATCAAGAAGGAAAGATTGGGCTAGGAAACTACACGAGGTAGTTTGGGCTTATAACACCACTTAGAAATCAACCACCAGTCTTACTCCCTATGAATTGGTTTTTGGAAAGAAACCTCTTATACCCATTGAATTCTAATTACAAACACTGAGGACAACAATGGAAGTAGGTTTAGACCTTGATCGAGCCTAGATTGAACAAGTCCTACAACTTAGTGAACTGGATGAACTTCACCTAGAAGCCATTCACTAGACTGAGCTAGTTCAACAACAGCGGAAGGCTTGACAGGACAAGCATATAAAGGAAAGGGAATTCCATAGCAGTGATTGGGCATTGCTATTTGACTCTAGATATAAAGATCAAAAAGGTAAACTTTGGACTCATTGGTTGGGACCATATGAAATTTTTGAAGTGCTTCTAAATGGAGTAGTGCAGCTTAAACCCATATATGGTGACACTCGAACACTTCTAGTCAACGGTCATAGATTGCGCATTTACCACAAACCTATAAACAAAGAGGAATTTACAAATATGGTAGAGATGCAAGGAGAGAACTAATGTATCAACTATGCTTTGGTAGAGGATACATAAAATAATTAATAATAAATAACACAAAAAAAAAAAGATGAATGAAAAAGTGTGTTGTAAAAATTCTTGAGTATTTGTCTAAATTGTTGCATACTTATCTACGTTAATTGTCTAAATGTTAGTATTATTTTGTAGGAATTTTACCTCTAGATCATGTTAAGTTTTGGTAGCATCCTCCACTGATGCTCCAGAACTTTGTTCCTATTCATACTAAGTTTTGGTAGCATCTTCCACCGATGCTCTAGAACTTTGTTCCTTTTCATGCTAAGTTTCGATAGCATCCTCCACCGATGCTCCAAAACTTTGTTCATGTTCATGCTAAGTTTCGGTAGCATCCTCCAGCAATGCTCTAGAACTTCGTTCCTATTTGTGCTAAGTTTCGGTAACATCTTCACCAATGCTCCAGAACTTCATTTTTTGTTCCTACATTCCGGTGGCATCTTTCAGCGATGCTCTGAAACTTTGTTCCTGTGTTCCAGCAACATCTTTCAGCAATGCTCTAGAACTTTGTTCGTGCATTCTGGCGGCATCTTTCAGCAATGCTCTGGAACTTTGTTCATGCATTCCAGCGGCATCTTTCAGCGATGCTCCAGTACTTTGTTCCTGCATTCCAATGGCATCTTTCAGCGATGCTTTCAAACTTTGTTCGTACGTTCTAGCAACATCTTTCAGCAATGCTCCAAAACTTTGTTCCTACATTTCAACGGCATCTTTCAGTGATGCTCTAGAACTTTGTTCGTATGTTCCGGTGACATCTTTCAGCGATGCTCCAAAACTTTGTTCGCGCATTTCGGCAACATCTTCCAATGATGCTTCAGAACTTTGTTCATGCATTCCGACAGCATCTTTCAACGATGCTCCAGAACTTTGTTCCTGCGTTCCGGTGGCATCTTCTAGTGATGCTTTGTAACTTTATACCTGCATTCCGGTAGTATCTCTCTCTAGTACTCTGGAACTTTGTCTCCTTGTTTCCATTATGTTCATTTTGATAGCATTTCATTCTGATGCTCTAGAATTTGTTAGACCTTTGCAAATACTCCAGAATTTTCAAAACATACCTATTCATATCATTTATGCCATCCAACTCTTCCGTACTAAACTATTCATTAAAATTAATTCCTTATGTTACCACCCTCTATCATAATAAGTAAGAATTATTCTGACCACTTAAAAGTCATGATAATTAAACACCCCAACCACATCATCAACATCATCAATAAATCCACTAAAACATTTTTTCCATCCCATCAAAACACTTCACATTAATGATTTATAAAATTATAAATGTGACCATTACGTCAGCAAAGGTTAAGCGAATTCAAATCAATTTAGGAATATAAGGTACGTACAAGTTCTTTCTTAATTAAGCAATATATTGTAAATAGGATTTAATAAATTGGCACACTTTTACCCCTTTTCCCAAAATTAGAAATCTGTGGGAACTATACTTTGACTGGAGAAAATGATGGTGTGCTAACTCCACATCATACAAGGTAATCATGAGTAAAAGGTTTGGGTTGGCATGCTGAGTTGAAAGATGTCATATCACCTTCATCTCACTCTATTGTTTTTAACTCAATTGCAATTAGTTGTGAGTTTGTTTTTCATTACAATTGATCATTCAGTCCAGTAAGCTTGACAGTTGGTCACCTTGGTAGTCATAACAATTTAGTGAGGAATTTAGTAAGAATTATCAGAGGAATTAACATGGGGGAAAAGCATAAATGAGAACCTAATTCTTTAGAAACTAATGATCCTCCTAGGACATACAATGTTCCAAAGACTTTAGAAAAATGAGAAAATGTGGAGTTTATTGATTTTGAAGATGAACAAGAAACTAGCCTGCCTAGGGAAAGGAAACAATGACCTAGAGCAGAATTACAAAAACCCCCTCCTCCAAGAAGAATTAAAAGGCTAGCTACAAACATAAGTTGTTCTTCTATATTTGAGCATCCACCTATTCTGAAAAGAAAAAGGTAGGATAGATAGCCAAATATAAATGAAACCCTGAGGAAAAATGAAAGTCAAGAATCTAAAAAAGAAACTGACCCAGTTGGAAAAGAACAGGAGGAAGCTGAGAAATAGAACCCAGCTGATGCAAATGTAGAAGAAATAGGGGAACAAAAACAAGATCTTGGGAAGACAGTCTTAATGACTGAACAACAATCTCCAATAGGAAATATAGATGAAAATGAGCCTGAAATAGTTCTGCCAAATGAATAGCCACCTCCAACAGATAATCTAGATGAAACAGGGTAAAGCCTTGAAGGGGAAGTTAATGAAGAGAATATATTTGACCAGAATACAAAGATTTTTGAGCCGCCTTATTCAACAAATGTAGAAAATAAAGTGCACAGATGGAAACTGAGTTAACTAGGCTGAGAGAAGAGGTTATACAGTTAAGGGGTAAGATACAACATAATGATGAGCAGATTTGTGTACAGAAGTAGAGCATTGATGAAAAGGAAGAACTGATATAGCAAAGGAATCAAAAGGTAAGAGATTTGGAAGCCAAACTAAAACAAAAAGATGAACTTATTGAAAACTTGCAGTCCCAATTAAAATAGTCTGGAGAGAAGAACCAGGAACACTCAATAATCTTATCTAATAAGGATGTACAAATAAAGAAATTGACTAATAATTTTGTAGTGTTTCTTTAAGCTTTTGTTGAAAGACAAGAAAAACATAAACAAGAGCTTAACGCAACCCTTAGCCAAGCAGTGGAACTAGAACAAGAATTACAAGAAATAAATACCAAACCAGTTATGAAATCTAAGGAAATACAAACTGAGCCGACAAAGATGGAATGGTTCTAGGTGCACATTCCTCCCTTGCTAAGGAAGAGGATAGAAAGGTGTTACTTTTTGAGACAGGCTAGAATAGAGAATGCTAGGCCTAAAAAGGAGTTGGTACTATTGAAAGAATCCTATGATAGGTTGTACCAATAAAAAATAGAAGCATGCAAAATAGGAGAGTTATTATTGGCTTGTAGAAAACCATCCAGACTGTATTCAATGTTCCTCAATGAGCAAGTGTTAAGATCGAAGCTCCTCAGGATCTCTTGTAATCTACCTCATGACTTGGATGAGAAGAAACTTTTAGAAATATATAAAATGTCACCCCCTACTCAACAAAATCTGTTGTGTGAATTCTTTGTGCATAATCTCATTTTGGAAAAACATATTGATTTCCTTATCAATCTCTTTGTAGGAAAGGTCTAGCTCGGAGCCTTTTTGTATAACTTGTAAAATCAGCTTAATTGATAGGACAAAACTAGGGAGTATCTACAAGCAGAGAGGATAGAAGGACTCCTCATGAGGTACCCATATCACAAACCCTTTGCTTTCAAAACCTAGTTTAGAAGAATTAAGAAGTGTGAGGCCATGCAAGAAAAATAGAATGAAAGTTAAAGAATTTGTTTTGGAGATTTCAAAATAAATGGGCCAAACTTAATAGACAGGGCATGGAGTCCATGTGAGGAATGGTATACCCCTCTACCAATGTATCTAAAAAGAAGAGAAATTATCTCTCCAACTAACCTTAGGTGGTCATATAGGAGGGCAGAAGCCTTGACAGAAATATTATAGCAAATTGAGACTAAATGGATAGGCATGAGGTACAAACCTCCTCTGATTATTTAGCCTCCACCTGCAGTCATTGTTACTACAGAACAAGCCCCTAGGGATCTTTAGGCATGGAAAATGAGAGTGAAATTGTATAAGGGTTTTCTTAAATATCTTGATCATCAGGATCCTGAAGCAGGGGACATGTATGACCTTAGTGCAATGTTTGATGAACTCAACAGAAAAAGAGAAGTGGGGAGACAAAGGATCCACTCACAACAAAGAGCAAGAGGACCTGCTCAACCTTAGAGGGGGGAGAGTGATGAGGTAAAAATAACCTCATTTTTATCATTAACCTTATGACCCTTTTTGTGCCACTAAACTACCTTGAACCATACCAATTTATTAATCTTATATGCAATACTTGTTTATTTTGAAAGAATGTTGTACAAATCTTCGATCTTGAATTAACTAGATTTCATCACTACTGTTGACATGATTCTGTGAAAATATATGTGTGTTTTCTATAGGTTTTTGAGTATGACAAAGTGGGAGGAATAGACATGAATGCAGATTCGAGTCAGCAGTGTCAGAAGACTAGGGCGCCAAAATTTTAGGAGATACATGATTAAGGACTTCAGTCTTTCACTACCATCTGACCACTTAGCAGTTATCCATCCTTTTTGTTATTTTAAAAGCACTTAATACATTTAATAGCTCCACTCGGAGCCTTTGTTATATTGTATTTAAAAACAGCTAGTTCAGTTAAATTTTGTTTTATCTTGTTGAAGACTTTTTTAGTGGCATTGATGAGTCGCCCTAGTATCTAGGATTTTGGTAGTGATATAGATTATCTTGTTAGTTTTCAAACAATTATACTATGAATGAATAGAATCAAATTTTGCTCTGCGTCCAAATAGTTTTATTGAGTAATGTGTATGCAAACTAGAATTTGAGTTGTTAATGGTGAATGTGATTTGAGTCAATAAAAGACCTCCTGAGAGCTGGCCACTCAAAGGAACTAGAGCTAGATAAGTATTTTGATGTTTTGTGAATGTGTTGTTATGTTCTGTTTTGTGATTGTTTTGTTTTGAACTATTATAATTTTCTGTTTCATGGTGATATGGTAGGATGATGTTAATGTTAACCTGTAGGATATTGTGTTCAGTTGTTTTCAACATAATGAAATCTTTAGTTATAATTTCTAGAGTTATGTGTGATGTCTTGTAATTTCTGGAGTTCTGGACCCGCCTTCTATAAAGAGGAATTTTGGAGCTTCTGCTTAGTTTAGGAGTTTGATATTAATTAATAGTCCAAATTTTGATTTGAAAAATTTCCTCCTTTCTTAGATTAGAATGTTCCTTTCAAATTCATAGTAAAGTTCATGTGCTTTGTAGATTAAGTTCATATGCTTTATAGGTTAAGTTCAAATGTTTTGTAGACTAAATTTTTATGCTTTATAGTTTAAGTTTATGTTGCCAAAGATTTCCTAAAAATCCAGAAAATCATTACTAAGCTGAGATGTACGAACCAATCTCCTATTGCATACATCCTTGGACACTACCCGTTCAACAAAACTTACATTTTCAACTAAAGTGTTAGGTCTTAACAACAACTTGTCACGAACCATGTAGATATTGGGTTTGGATGAAAATAACTTTCCAACCAAAGAAAGATCCATTGACAAAACTATTATTTTCCACCATGGAATCTCCTTCATCCATGCACGCATTCTAGCGCATTCTTCTTCATCCAAACCAAGGAGGGCATTCTTCCAAGCTTTAGGAAATGAATCCAAAGTTGACTTCACAGGTTATGAGAAACTGCTCGAGAACCCGTTCCTTATAGTACCCCGAAGGGCGATAGCCCCACTCCCCCTCCCCCACGAGCAAATCGAATCCATACCCTAATCAAATTCAAAACTGCAAAAAGGCAGGAAGTTGCAGATCTCAATTATGATAATGTTGTATGACTCGACTGTGATAATTTTTAGAATGTTGCATTGTTGGATCTAGATCTATTTAGCATTTATTCTCTATTTGATATTATCAACATTGCTTTTTCCTTTTAATGCATCTATCAATAGAATGTCCATGTATGCAATTATAAGCATAAAAATATTTATCCCTATAATGTGATGTAATACTAAAAGTATCCATTGTCATAACCTAAGGCAAAGTGATAAGTTTTTGTTCCAAAAGTTGTTCTAATATAACATGTGGAGGATCCTCCAATCTAGTGAACTCTCTAATATTTTTGGTTTGTAGCTTGATGATCACTATTGTTAACATTAGGTTCATCCTCATTTCTCCCATTTTTTAAATGTGACATTGATGGTAACTCATGGGAATGTGTATAAATTCTATAAATAATATGATGTAAAAGATCATATTTCAATAAAGCATGGTCACATTTGTATACACTAGCACATAAATCTTAAAATGAATGATA
Organism: Cunninghamia lanceolata; assembly: GCA_027924645.1. NCBI lineage: Eukaryota > Viridiplantae > Streptophyta > Pinopsida > Cupressales > Cupressaceae > Cunninghamia > Cunninghamia lanceolata. The sequence continues at coordinate 2,326,865 of BSBN01001310.1, forward strand.
AGACTTGTAAACCACTTGCTCTTTGAAGAGTGGAAGTAAACATTTGATAAATAAAATTTGAATATCATCATCTAGTACTATGAAACTCATATTAGTAACCATTGTTTGGAATCATAACACATAAATCTTGATTTTCTCATGTTCCCTTTGTTTTCATTGTATTACTTGATTAATAATTATATTAGGCTCAATATTGTATTGAAAATGTTGTAGAAAGTAATTTGATAAATCCACAAAAGAAAAGATGGAAGCATAAGGTAATTAATGAAACCATGTAAGTGTATAGCCACTCTAGCTCCTTAGAAACAATATAGCAAGTAACTTTTCCATGTGAAAATTATATAAAAATATGGTTTTGAAGGACCTTAGATGAAACAATGGATCAACTCAACCATCATATTTCTTAAAGCAAGATGCCACAAATTCATTTGGTGAAGAATAACTCAAATGTCATATGCTAATAGATTATGTAATATCTCACTAGTGTAATCCTTCTTTTGAGACTTGTGCAAATCATTACCATGACTTTCTAAATGTTCCAATTTGTTCATGATGGGGCTAAAATAATGTGAAAGAATATGCTTGATTTGTATGTATATCATGTGTAATAGTAGGTCATAAAGCAAGAGATAAATCATTAGATATTTGAACATTGTCCTCACATAAACCAAGTTAGAAGTGTAAGATACCATCATGTTCTTATTCTTCTTTATGAATGTCCAAGTCAAGTGTTTGTTCAATATGATATATATAAGAAGGTGCTCGACAATTGTTCAAAGATATATTATATGAAAGCGTAAAAGGATCTAGACCCCATGGACATTAAAAAGTGGTATAAAATCATAATGCATTGAAAAATTCATGGGATCCCCTAAGGGCTGCTAGAAGGTGAAATATAAGAACCATGAGAAAAACATGCTCTAGAGTCAAAATTTTAAGGTATTCTATGAAGCACATGAAAAAGCATGGAATGATGAATAATAATGACATGAATGGAGCTATTGTTTTGCTCTACCAATCAATGTATCACCAAATGCATTATTTAATGTATTACCATGATGTATATGTTCAAAATGTGAAGATAAAAATGATCTAACATGTAACGTATGTCATCTTGCAAGTGGCGGATCGGTCTTGGGTCCAACCTTTCAATTATGAGGGCCTTCCCTTTCGATCCATGAATGCTCTTCTACTGGCCACTTGGCTTTAGATTGTCCCCACTCTAGTTGTAAGGTCTTAGGTTCTACATCATGGTGGTACAATTCTCTTCCCAAGCACCTTACTATTGATCCCGACGTTGATGTCTCTTTGTCAAATGTGCTTTCTCTTCTGGTGCTACCACCAACTGCCTCTGATGTTATTCTAGAACCCTATGTTCTTGTCAAGCATGTTGTTCTTGTTGAACATCTTGCTCCTACTCAACTTGCTCCTATAGTGGTTATTATGTCCCTCCCATGATAGAATTTTCTTTTGTTCATGCTTCCTTTGGGCCTAGGCTTCCTACGTCAAGTCTGTTGTTGGTTTCTCCTTCTCAATTTATTGCTTCTCTGATCAGGTATTATCTTTCCTCTCATGTCCATTCAGTGCACTATGTTGGGGTGATAGAGGTGAAAGCTCCTCCTCTTTCACCATGCTCTACAGAGGATGGTAACTTTGTGTCATAGAATATTGTTCGAGAAGAAGGAAGAAGGGTCTTTTTAAACATGTTTCTATTTCCCACACCCAAATCAATGGTGTGAGGATTGCTAGGTCTAGGTTTGTGATTGTGTAGTCCTTTGGTTCATCTTCCCTAGGAAGTTGTTGTTTTGTTGCAACTTCATTTCTTTTATCCCTTCTTTTAGGTTGTTTCTCATTGGGTGTTATGTTACATTTCATGGTTGTGCAATGGTTTGGGCCCTTTCAAAAACCCATTTGTACAAGGGTTAAGGCCCTTTCAAAAACCTCTCTTTTACCCATTATCTAAAAAAATATTTATTTCTACTAAATGATTTTATTAGCATTGCCTTCTAAAAGGATGTGCATCATAAATCAAATCACCGTGAAACAAAGAGACATCAACCTCATCATGAGAAGATACAAAACTAGCACAAAGCTCATCATTAGATATATCATCAATAGACCATAAGCCAAAAGGTATAGAAAAAGGACTGGCAACCTTGTTTGAAGATAAAACATGTGTATCTATTAAGCACACATCACTAGGGCCCTCAACAAAGGATGAATTAAAAGTGGTACATGTAGGAAAACCTATAAATGGACAAGGAAATCTAACTTGAGACAAAAAAAGAATATGCTGACTAGGTATATTATCATCACATGAAGCAAGATCTTGAGATGTATCACTAGAAATCAGGCTAAACTATCATCATCATTTATCTCACAAGTGTATAACGAAGTAAAATTCTCTAAGATAGATGGAAAAGTCTGTGCATAAGATCCATAAAAGATGAAAGATTAGCCAAGTGGTCAATAATCTCATTCGTGAAACATATAACATCATCTTTGTGGTAGAATGAGGCAATATAATCAAGGATAAAAGGATAAGAATCAATAAAGCATGATATGTAAAGAGAATCTAGAATTAGAGGATTGTAAGAATCCATAATGAAGAATATAGCAATGAAGCACAACCAAGAAAGAGTGGGGGGGTTGGGTCCAAACTAATCAATGATAATCAAATTTGAAATGAAAGATGCAGGCAATTAGAAAATTATAGATGGGAAGAATGTCAAATCCTTAGTGCAAAATCGTAGAGGGGTTTGAGGGTTAGGTTCATCATTCAAGAAAATAAAACAACCCTATATAAAAATAAATAAATGTAATATAGCAATAATAATCAATTACCCTAGATAATAGAGTTGGCTCATAAACATGTACCCAATTGGATCTAAAATAGAAATGAAACAACAAAAGTGAACATGTACTTTGAAGTTGAAGATGAGACAAAAAAAATTGTGACAAATGACTCACTTAATTTTTGAAACTAGATTTGAGACAATTATGCTTTATGAACACCAGTGATCCTCACATTTGTGATTTTAACTTGAATGGTATGGTTCTAAACTTTTGGTGTGGTCTAGAACTCGTGGTCTTTAGATCTTCAATACCTAATAAAGTTTCAAATGATGTATGTACCTATAATATAAAATTTGGTGGTGTTGAAGAACATTGTTGGAACTTGCTATGCTAGGGATGAGAAATCAACTTGTTCTCTCCTTGAGCCTTAGTAAAGCCATGTTGATCGATTCAACAATTTTGATAAAATTGGAAGACAAGAAGTAGAAAATGCAAATGATAGTGATGCAATTGTAATGATGCTAAATGCTTGAGACTTAAATTGATGCAATATAATGTGATGCAATGGATGCTAAAGTGACCTAGTGCAAGAGGCTAGGGTTTTAACTTTCATCGATTTGATGGATGATGTGACTAATGCAAGAGGTTGAGCAATGATTGATCATTGATCATTTTTGACTAATAGATGCAGAACAGTTGTCCTAATGATGGATCTCCTTTATGATTGATTGATGATTAAAATGACCTATGGGTGATGTCCTTTTATACATGTCCTAAGCGCACAATTTGAAAGTTTTTGGTGCGAGAATCAGTGAGTAATGATTAGTTAGGACCAAGACGACTTAGGCCTATGATTAATTTTGAAAACGGGCAAAGTGGGTCAATGTTGAATGTGCAGCCTTGAACTGCATCAAAGCCGCGGTTGCAATCTTGAACCTAACTGAAGAATTGATATTCTGAAATGTGAGAATTGTTTGAGCAAGAGATTTTGTTTCTAAATGTTAAATTGAGTTTAAGGTCAATAAGAGTGTCAAACCAATCCAAATCATATATTAAGACAATAAACTTAAAACACCCACACAAAATAATGTAAACAAATGATAAAAATACAAAGTTTACATATATAAACATTGAAAAACAATTAACCACTTACAAACAATAAAAACAAATTTCATTTATCCATTAAAAAAAAAGTCCTTAATCATTGCTCTATTCTTAGGGCACGCAAAGAAAGGTTAGAAATAAATTCCTTAATCAAAGTACATGATTGGGAGACCCCACTAGGAATTAGGTTGCTACCATATTTAGTTACAACATGATAGGGACTATTATCTTATATAACGAAGTGGGAAATTATGCTTCCACCTCACTCATTGTCTTACTCATTTATTTTTTAAATATATTTTTTAAGCCTTATTAAAAGGCTAAAGTAGGTTAAAATGCTACCTAAAGCTTTATTCAATTTTTAAAAAACAATGTCGTTAGAAAAAACCAAATTATTTCGATATTATAACGTTCGAAGAACATGTGAATAATTTTAATGAAACGGGAATATTCTTTATGTAAAGACAATACCTATTTATTTATTTAGTGATACCCTTTAAATGTTCTATTGTTTTTAGTAGTTCTTAGAAAATAAGTGAGATACCGAATTAACATGCTTAAGAGTTTTGGGGGACTGAATTTAGGTGGATATATATACTTACTTTGAATTTAGGTGGGATTACAATCTTTTATAAAAATAATTGGATTATATAAATACCAACATCTTTGTTTTTACATGGTGAATTATAATATTATGAAGGACCATACATCTAAACTAGAAATTGTCCTTTGGTTAAGCTACTATGAGTAAGGGATCTAATCCGTCAATTTATTACATGGTGGATTATAATATTATGAAGGACCATACATCTAAACTAGAAACTGTCCTTTGGTTAAGCTACTATGAGTAAGGGATCTAATCCGTCAATTTACCTCAGGGTCAAATTTCACCCAATGACACCTCTTGGGGATTTGAACCTTGGTGGATGGCATAATAAAAAAATACTATTATTATCCTCACCAACTAAGCTCAACCAATTAAACTAAAACCATTTAATAAAATCAATACTTTTATGAAATTAATTATTAATAACAATTACTATTTTGTGTAAATAATATTAATCAATAATATTATTTGTATACAAATTTATGTCATTTATATTATCTCTACTAAGTTAAGGTTGTTGTGGCGAATTTGAAATCTTTTGGGTGGGGAGAATGGCAGTCATGGTGGTATGGGCGTCTGTGCAGAAGATAATGATGGGGAGGGTGACCTTGTAGATCACATGGAGCCCTAGGGAGATGGGTTGGCATCCCATGTGGGTGGAATTTTAGTTGCCTATAAGGGATGTTGTCAGTCCTAGCTTGGCCGATAAAACTGGTTTTTGGGGGATCCCTCCTCTAGGGGTTTCTCAAGAGATCAACAATAGGGATTAGGTCATCAAAGATAAGTCTTTGTGGGCTCAAATCCTTAAAGGTAAGTCAACTTCTTCTTCATCAAAACTTGTTTGTACTCTATATCCTGAAATACGAAGTGATGGTATTCACCTCAAAGTTTTTGACTATGTCATCGAAAGATCTTCTAGAAGGTGGGCATACACCTTAATTGCAAAGTTCTTAAGCTCTAGATTGAATATTGATAATGTGAGGAGCTAGGCCTAAAGGAAGTGGAAGCCTCTAGGGCAAGTCAAAATCTCAATGCTATCTCGGGGTTTCTTCTTGTTCTCTTTCACAAACCAAAAGTATTATGTTAAGTCCCTTGTATGTGGGCCCTAATATTTAGGTAAATTTAGGCTCTTAAGAAATGGAGCTCGGGTTTTAATCATAATAGAGAGATCATCAACTTTGCCCCTGTTTAGGAAATACTGCTTGGTTTGCCTCTTAAGTACTAAACTAGAACTTGGATCCAAAGGATTGAGTTTGAGGATTATCCTTGCCTTTGTCAAAATTGTGCTAAACTAGAGCATTTTACCAAATCATGCCAACTTCATAAGAACATGGGGTCAAATAGAGGGAAGTCATTTGAAAAGGAACTGATAGTACCAACTTGTGATCCTGTTGGAATCCATGTGAATCCCAATAACATTCCTAAAGAAAATCCCTTTTTGCCCTAAGTTACCAGGTAAATTAGAAGGGTTGTGACTTTGGAGTCAAATTTAGGCTCCTCTTTGGAAGTTATAAATCAAGCCAAAAGTATTGAGGATTCATTTGTTGAGAATGTTATGGAATTGATTATTGTGATTTTTGGTTCTCAAAAGGGTTCCAAAGAGTGTGAGTCATCCTTCATTGTCCATTCAATTGTTTCCCCTAGCCTGTTGGGGCAAGGGTTGGGCATGGTTAGTGTCAAATCCCCAAGGAACAAATGTCATGGGGGGGGGATCCCAAAGGGACTCTTATAAGAAGGGGATAATGCAAAAGAAGTGGTAGTTTCATGCTTGTTGAACCAAGGGAGGGTACACTTTCGTCCCTTATTTTCCTCCTCCTTTTGGGTCCCAATCAAGTCTTAGATCATCAAGGCATGCCATGAAGTAGGGTATACTTGAAGAAATGACCTCGTAAAAATTCTATAGAATCCTTGGAAAATCCACCATAAAGAAATATAATATCCTAGGTGATTTTCTTTCATATTAGAAATCAAATTTTAGAGAGGATGGAAGTTTGTTTTCCTTGTATGATTTTTTTATAATTCAATGACTATTTTTTTCTATTAATATATGACTTTAAGAGTGATTCAATGTCTAAATTTTCTATCAATATATGAATTTTAAACAAAGATATAGAAATGGGGTGGGTATAGAAAATAAAAAATAGCCCCTAATAAAATAGGGAGTTTAGGGTCCCAATTTTTTATATATAATAGTGTGATATGTGTCTATCCTAAAGTATTAAAGTTTCTAACACAAGGCAATTTTATTTCAGGACTAGGGAAAATCTATCAAATATGGGTAAATTAGACACTTCTTAAGAACCTAAAAATAGCCAAATTTGGGGGATTGAAATGGAAAAAATAGTCAAATGGCAACATATAGCCACTAAAAAATTCCTTGCTAGGAAGATTGTTCATGTCGAGTTAGATGGGAGGCATGGAAGGCCTAATCTAAAAGAAATAAGATCAAAAGAGATAGAGAAGGTAGTGGCTAATGGGAGCCAAAAAATAGTTGACTTGAATAATTCCAAACCATCCTCTAAGTCCCATAAATGAAGATCATCTCATGGAATATTAGAGGGTTCAACAACCCTAATAAATAATATATCCTTTAAAATTTTAGAAAAGATCATAGGCTTTTTTCTTCTTCTTAAAGAGGTTAAAATGTCAAAAAAAGGTTTTGGATAAATAAAAAATAAAGTTTGAGACAACATTGGTTCTTTGGGGCTAGTTTATTTCGTGCATATGGAGGTCTTACTACTTTGTGGTATACCAATGTGGTTGAAGGGGAAATCTTGTTAAGGAGCAACCACTATCTTTCCATTCTTTTCAATGATCATGATGACAACTTAGATTTGTCTTTCAAATATTTATACTTCAAACCATTATTTGGGTAGATAGACCTAATGGGGAGAGCTATTGGAATTTAGAAGTTCTTTTAGAAATCTCAAATGGATAGTGGTAGGTGACTTCAACACTCCCATTGCTATTGAGGAGAAAAGGTGTGGGAATATTGAGTTCAATGATAGTATGGAGAACCTAGTTAACAAGATCTTAGAAGGGGATCTTTTTGATATTGAGCTTAGGGGTTTCAACTTCACTTGGTCTAACAAGAGGCTTGGGAGTAATCTCATTCAAGTTAAACTAGATAGATTTATTGTTTCCATGGACTAGCCTATGTCTCAAATTGATGGTCTTCCTACTCTTCCTAGAGTTGGATTTGATCAAAACCCAATTGTGCTCTTCCTGGAGCAATCCAAACATGTGGGTAGGTGTTTGTTTAGATTTGAAAGTATGTGGATCCAACACCTAGATTTTAAGAATAGTATCAAAGATTGGTGGGGATCATTATTAAAGGTTCACCAATGTTTAGAATTTTAAGAAAATTAAAAATGTGAAGAACTTGACAAAGTGGAATAACAAAGCATTTGTAAATATATTTGAGTGGAAAAAATCCATCTCAAAAGATCTAGAGAGACTAGAAAAATAAATTCAAACTAACGGGATGAACCAAGATTTGTTCCTGAAAGAAAATTCTCTCCTATGTGATTTACATTCCTTAATGGCTAAAGAGGAAGATTTTTGGAGGCAAAAGTCTAAAGCTTTGTGCCTAAAGGAGGGGGACTAGAATACAGAGTTCTTCCATCTCATGTGACCCTCAAACATAGAAGAGGTAATATAATCAAAGAGAGAGTCAAAGAATATAGTAGTGTGGTTATATATTCTTTGGAGATCTTGGAGGAGGTCTCTCGTTTCTACAAGAACCTTATTGATAAACAAAATGCAGTGTCCCCTAAAAAAGTAACTAAGTTTCTTGACGTTATTTCTCAAATCATTTTGGACTAGGTCAATGAGGACCTATTAAAACCTGCTATGAGGAGGAGATTCATAGGGTGGTATTCTTGATGGATGGGACCAAGGCTCCTAGGCCTGACGATTTTTCCTGACATTCTGCCAACACTTCTAGGATATTATTAAGAAGGATGTTTGTGGATGCTACCTTGGAATTCCTCTCCACTAGAAAAATGAAGAACTTCAATGAGTTCCATCCTATAATCCTTTACAATACCCTTTACAAAATCTTCACTAAGATCCTAGCTATTAGGCTTCAACTAATCCTTCCTTCTATCATATCTTTGCAATAGAGTGGATTTGTGAGTGGTAGACAAATCCTAGACTCCATTATTATTGTGCATGAGATGATTCACTCTATGGTCAAAAGTAAGAAGGTCATGATGTTCCTCAAACTTGATATCAACAAGGCTTACGATAAGGTTTCATGGTCTTTCTTGGTAGGGTCCTTGAAAGGTTTGGTTTTAGTCAAAGGTTCAAGAATATTATCTCTTATTGCATCTCTACTTCAATATTTTTTGTTTTGGTGAATGGTTTGCCAATGGTTTTTTTAGTAGTTCGAGAGGGCTAAGGCAAGGTAACCCATTATCCCCCTCTGATGCAGGGACTTCCGGAGGTCATAACTTTTGACTCGGATATGGGTTTGGGCTGAAATTTTACAGGTGGATGCGTTATGAGGTGGCATGTGGATTTCCAAACCATCCTAGTCGGTTGGACCCCATTTTGGCATTTTTTTGGGGCTTGAAACTTTCATCTTGGCCCTCAAAATGGCAATTTAGTGTTTTTTCCTAATTTTTTAAAAGTTGTTTTTGTTAATAACTCGAAACTCATGTTTCGAATTTAGGATGTTAGTTGGCATTTCATCCTACCTTAGTTTTAGGAAGTTTTTGGGAAAAAACTGGATTCTCAAGATATGCATGTAAAATTACCTAAAATGGCAAAATTTGACAATTGTTGAAATTTGCCAAAAAAGGTAATTTTTTTTTTTTTTTGTTTTCTTGGATATAAGAGAGTTTCCTCTCATTGTAGCAGCAGATTTGGTGAATAGAAGTTTTTTTTTTTATTTTCTAGTTTTTTCAAATCTTTGGCTCTCACACATGATTAATGGCACAATTCTATTGAGTGTATGTTGTTGGCTACATCATCTGGTATCAGAGCAGGAAGATCGTTGGGAGAGGAAGAGGAAGAGGCGGTCTTGCCTAGATGCATAGAGAAATGCAAAATATACAAAGGCAAGTAGCAAAACTTACAACACGGATGGAAAACCAAAGGCTTGGTAGAGGAGGAGATGAATCTGATGAAGAGATAGGTCGAGGAGGTGCAGATCAAGATACAGAACATGAAGAAGAAGAATTAGAAGGCATGAGTTTTGAAGAGAGGAAGCTCAGGGCCTTAGAAGGGAAAATGAAGGAGTTAAGGTAGCTATTTCAGATTATGCATGTAGTCTTAAACCAGAGGAGTTGATAGACTAGTTGAATGACATGAGAAAATTTTTTGAATGGAAATCCATGACAGAGGAAAAGAAGGTGAAATTCGCATGCACCAAATTAAAGGATCATGCAATGATTTGGTGGGATCATCTTCAAAAGGAATGAACAAGGAAAGGCAAGGATAAGATCAAGACATGGAATAAAATGGAGAAGAAGTTGAGAGAAAAAATTTTGCCCATAGATTATGCGTAAACCCTTTTTCGTAGGTTTCAAAATTTAAAGCAGAACCTCTCTTCTGTGCAAGATTATACAAATGAGTTTTATATGTTGTCTATACGTATAGAGCATCAAGAAACTGATGAACAGATGGCTGCTAGATATGTGAATGGCCTGAAATTCTCTATTCAAGATGAATTGAGCATGCATCGACTCAACAGTATGGAAGAGGCTTACCAATTGACTCTAAAGGCTGAAGAAAAACAAAACAGACAATACCATCAGAGGACTAGAGGAGGAAGAAGGGGTACATCAACCCCATTTCGTGGAGGTTCGAATTATGGCAGGGGAGAGTCATCCCATGGATTGGAAAAACAAGTAGACACTCGACAAGATCCTCTGAATCAAGAATGAGGAAGGGGATTTCAAAGAGGTAGAGGTTATGGTAGTGGTAGAGGATGGGAAAACCAGAGAAGGCTTTTCACTTGTTTCAAATGTGGAGAAGAACGTCATAGGGCACTTGAATGCTCAAATTATAACATGCAAGAGAGAAATCAAGGAGGACAACCTAGGGTGAACCTGATTCAAACACAACATGAAGTGGAAGGGACAGAACTAGAGGTTCCACCAGATGTGGGAGGAAGTCTCATGATGAGAAGAGCAAAGGTGATTCTAGAGAAGGAGAAAACACAAGCCAAAAGCTTTGATGGTTCATGCCTTCGAACCAATATCTTCAAAACCAGATGCCCTTTAGGTGGCTGTTGATGGAGGTAGTTGTGAAAATATGGTTTCTAAAGAAATGGTAGAAAATTGAATTTACACTGAAAAACATCCTCATTCGTACCACATTGCATGGTTTAAAAAGGGAAATGAAGTCACTGTTGATTAAAGATGCCTACTTAAGTTAAGCATAGGGAAGATCTATCAAGATGAGATATGGTGTGATGTTGTCCCAATGGATGCATGTCATGTGTTATTGGGAAGGCCATGGCAGTATGATAGAAAAGTTATGCATGATGGAGAGAAAAACACATACACCTTTTGGAAAGATAGCTCTAAGGTGATTTTGTTGCCTCTCAAGGATGAAGGAAAAGGTGAGACCATGTTGTCTGAAAGAGATCTTGTTAAAGAAATGAAGGTGACAGGGTGTTGTTATGCATTAGTAGTGAAAAAAGGTGAAGAGGAAGACATTTCAATTCTCCCAGAAGTAGCAGGGCTATTGAAAGAATTTGTTGATGTTGTGCCTGATGAATTACCTGATGATCTACCACCAAAGAGAGATATTCAACATCATATTGATTTGATTCCAGGAGCAACTCTACCCAACCAAGTAGCTTATAGGATGAATCCAACACAACATGCAGAGTTGAATAAGCAAGTAACAGAACTCATAAATAAAGGCGTGGTGAGAGAGAGCATGAGCCCATGTGTTGTACCTGCATTGTTGACCCCAAAAAAAGAAGGAACATGGAGGATGTGCACTGATAGCAGAGCAATCAATAAGATTACCATCAAGTATTGGTTTCCTATACCTTTTATGGAGGACATGATGGATGTCCTTGCAAGGGCCAAATATTTCAGCAAGATCGACCTACGAAGTGGCTACCACCAAATCCAGATCCGAGAAGGGGATGAGTGGAAGACAGCCTTTAAGACTAGTGACAAATTATATGAGTGGATGGTTATGCTATTTAGGTTACCAAATGTACCTAGCACATTTATGAGATTGATGAACACTATACTACGACTTTACATTGGTAAGTTTGTGGTAGTTTATTTGGATGATATTTTGGTATTTAGTAACAGCAAAGAAGAGCACCTACAACACTTGAGGATCATCTTTGGTGTGTTAAGGAAGGAGAAGCTCTATGCCAATTTAAAGAAGTGTAGGTTCATGTAGGACAGTTTGGTTTTTTTAGGCTTTGTTTTTGTAAAGATGGTGTCAAAATGGATCTAGAAAAGGTTAGGGCAATCTAGAATGGCCTAGTCCAAGCAGCATCACAGAGGTAAAAAGTTTTCATGGCTTGGCCACTTTCTATCGAAAGTTCATTCAAAATTTTAGTAGTATTTTTGCTCCTATAACAGATTGCACCAAAGGAAGGGAGTTTGTATGGACCAAGGATGCTGAGGAGAGCTTTAAGTACTTGAAGCAAAAGGTAACAGAAGCACCTATACTTGCATTGCCAAATTTTGATAAGGTACTTGAAGTAGAATGTGATGCCTCCCATGTGGGAATAGGTGATGTGCTTAGCCAAGATTGAAAACCTATAGCTTTCTTTAGTGAAAAGCTAAATGAAGTGAGAAAGAATTATTCTACTTATGATTTGGAATTTTATGCAATTGTTCAAGCATTGAAGCATTGGAGACATTATCTAGTTCCCCAGGAGTTTGTATTGTTTACAAATCATATTGCATTGAGATACTTGAACACACAGAAAAAGTTGAATAGTAGGCATGCCAAGTGGGTCTCTTTCTTGCAGGGTTACAATTTTGTGTTGAAGCATAAGTCTGAAAAACAAAATCAGGTTGCAGATGTGTTAAGTAGGCATGTTGCACTTTTGACCACAATGGAAACTAAGGTGATTGGTTTTGATGCCATCAAAAATTTGTATGAGTCTGATGATGATTTTTGGGAGATTGTGGAACAATTGAAGGCACCAGTATCTGGTAACTTTGATCACTTTAGGGGTGAATATTTTATGCAAGATGGGTATCTATTTAAAGGAAAACAACTATGCATACCAGCTGGCTCTATGAGGGAAAACATTATCAGAGAATTTCATAGTAGTGGGTTGGCTGGACATTTTGGCAAGGACAAGACAATAGCCTTGATAGAAGATAAATATTACTGGCCAAAGATGAAAAGCGATATAACTAGTTATGTAACAAGGTGTAGGATCTGCCAAGTGGCTAAGGGACATTCACAAAATACAGGGTTGTATATGCCATTACCAGTACCAATTGCACCATGGATAGATTTGAGCATGGACTTTGTGTTGGGACTTCCACATACTCAACGAGGTAATGACTCCATTTTTGTAGTTGTTGATAGGTTCTCCAAGATGGTTCATTTTATTGCCTATAAGAAAACTAATGATGCAATGAGGGTAGCAGAATTATTTTTTTCAGAAGTTGTTCGACTACATGGTGTTCCAAAGACTACTACCTCTAATAGGGATACCAAATTCCTTAGTCATTTCTAGAGGACTTTATGGAAGAAGATAGGGACCAAGTTACAATTTAGTAGTGCCTATCATCCTCAAACAGATGGGCAAACAGAGGTAGTCAATCAGAGTCTGGGAAATTTGTTGAGGTGTATTGTTGGAGAAAAGCTAAAACAATGGGACATGGCATTACCCCAGGCCGAATTTGCCTATAATAGTTCTGTTAACAGATCAATGAGAAAGTCCCCTGTCCAAATTGTGTATGGCAGGAATCCTAAGGGTGTTCTAGATTTGGTACAGCTACCAATGAAAGATAGGGTCAGTGATGATGGGGAAGCATTTGCAGAACACCTTCAACAGTTGCAGAAAGATGTGAGACAGAAATTGCTGGACAGTAATGAGAGGTACAAGAATACAGTGGATGCTAGTAGGTGACATTAGACATTCAATGAAGGTGACTTAGTGATGGTATATTTGAGAAAAGAGTGGTTTCCTAATGGAACATACCACAAGTTGAAGTACAGGAAAATTGGTCCATGCAAAATTACAAAGAAGATCAATGATAATGCATATGAGGTCAGTTTACTAGATGATCTCTATATTTCTCCTGTGTTTAATATTTCTAATTTATATGCATTCCATGGTGAGGATGACGCTGAAGATAGTCAACCAGAAGTGGCATGGCACCACCACATTCCCCATAAGAAGGAAAAGATTGCACAAGTTCTTGATAAGAAAACTATCTACACTCGGCAAAGACATTACAACAAGTATTTAGTACAGTGGGAAGGATTGCCCCCAATAGATAGCATGTGGATTACAGAGTGGGAAGTGAAGAGATTAGATCCATTCAAGTGGCAGCAGTTCGAAGACACTCACTTGCAGGAACTGTGTTCTTTTCAACCAGAGGAGAATGATGCAGGGACTTCCGGAGGTCATAACTTTTGACTCGAATGTGAGTTTGGGCTGAAATTTTATAGGTGGATGCGTTATGAGGTGGCATGTGGATTCCCAACCCACCCTAGTTCGTTGGACCTTGTTTTGGCATTTTTTAGGGCTTGAAGCTTTCATCTTGGCCCTCAAAATGGCAATTTAGTGTTTTTTCCTAGTTTTTGAAAAGTTGTTTTTGTTAATAACTCGAAACTCATGTTTCGAATTTAGGATGTTAGTTGGCATTTCGTCCTACCTTAGTTTTAGGAAGTTTTTGGGAAAAAACTGGATTCTCAAGATATGCATGTAAAATTACCTAAAATGGCAAAATTTGATAATTGTCGAAATCTGCCAAAAAAGGTAATTTTTTTTTTTTTGTTTTCTTGGATATAAGAGAGCTTTCTCTCATTATAGCAGCAGAGTTGGTGAATAGAAGTTTTTTTTAATTTTCCAGTTTTTTCAAATCTTTGACTCTCACACATGATTAATGGCACAATTCTATTGAGTGTATGTTGTTGGCTACATCACCCTCCCTCTTTATGATCCTTGTTGAATCCTTGGGAAGGAATATTCTTAAGTTTTCAGAATTAGGTAAAACTAAAGGTTTCAAACTACCTTCCTTAGTCATCGAAGCTAGTTGTTGACAACAACATCTTCTTGGGTAGGCCTAAGTCATCGAAGCTACACAATTTTTGAGTTTTCTAGATATGTATTCTGATGTTTCAAGAAAAAGTATTAACCTAGAAAAAAGTGTTCTATTCCTTCTAACTCTCCCCTAAAAGGCAAACCAAGATTGCTCACATCTTTGAATGTTATGTCACGGATCTCCTAAGTGTGTATTTGGGAATGTACTTCTTCAAAGGCAAGATGTTGGATGATATCTAGAACCCACTTCTTGACATTTTTTAGACATAATTAGTTCGTTGGAAAGGTTGTATCCTAAACCAAGATGGTAAACTCCAACTCCTTGAAAGCACACTACAAAATCTTCCTATAAACTTTTAAAGAATTGATTATTACATGATAATTACCATTTTATGTAAATAATGTTTTTTTTTCCCAAAAAGTGGTAAAAAACCACTAAAATATATTAATTAAAAACAAAA
Organism: Cunninghamia lanceolata; assembly: GCA_027924645.1. Taxonomy (NCBI): domain Eukaryota; kingdom Viridiplantae; phylum Streptophyta; class Pinopsida; order Cupressales; family Cupressaceae; genus Cunninghamia; species Cunninghamia lanceolata. The sequence continues at coordinate 2,342,049 of BSBN01001310.1, forward strand.
TACAAAATGTCAGATTTAGGGAGGCATATCGGCAGGAAAGAATCGGCAAAGAAAACCTCCGGTTATAGCCTGTTTGTGAAAAAAAAATACAAAAATCAACTCAAAAAAAAAGAGTCGATCCAGTAGCAACATCTATAACTTAATTCAGAACGGAGTTCATACAATAAAACAGAAATATATACAAAGTAGCTGGCGGAGTCGACCAAAAAATAGGACAAAAAAACTTATAACTGAAAGTCAAAACATAAAAGAACTCCCAATTAGTCTACAATCTCAATGATCTGTAAAGCACGACCCGCTTCAAGACCGTCCACTTCTGCTTGCTGAGGAGGAGGAGGAGGCGGTGGAGGAGGGACATAATTCAGTAAGTAATGCAATGCGTTAAAAACTTCTGTAGCCTTAGCTACCACTTGATTCCCCAGTTCCCTCCTACAATCAAATAAACCTCCCACAAGAGCAGATCCTTCATGCAAGTCATAATCTACTAAAGCAGCATTAAAAGAGTCAACAAGGAAATGCACATTCTATATAAACATAATACCCAAAACCCTTACCCTTTTGCCATTTTGCAAGAGATCCATCGCATTAGAAAGAAAATGCAATGCAGCTTGAGAAGGATAAATAGCCACTGGAGAATGAAAAAAATGTGAATCACAAACCTAAGCAATCGCTCTTCCAACAGAGGCCTCATAAACCTTAAAGACTTCCTGCAGAGAGTTTGGATTAGAGAGACCAAGGAGGGGCCGTTCCCAATTCCTGATAGGCCAAGAAATTCTAGAATTCCACTGAACAGAGCCCATGGTAAACTACAGAAGCTTGGAGATTACCAAATGCAACAAGTAAAAGAAACTTTTGGAACCGACACAGAGCATAACATGAAGATAAATGAGTAAATAACAATCATAACATAGTAATTAAAGCAAAAAATGGAATTGCCAGCTCCCTTGTGCAAACTCTACCATCCTGCACTTGAAACAAATATCAAAGTACCTCACACCTAATGTGAGGATAAATGAAAGTAAATAAATAATGTCAGCTAATACGCACGGAAGACCAATAGAGTAAGGATAAAAAAGTGATAACAAATCTAATAAGTTCTGCCAAAAATACACAAATTATATCTTTTTCTCCTTCTCCAAAATATCACTAACTCTAGGAATCCTGAGAAAAGATTCAGAATCCCATTCAAGAACATCATCATTAGTACTAAATGCAAAGTTAGCCAAAAAATCTGCTAATACATTACCTTCATGATAAGTATGCATTATTTGGAAAGAATGGAAATGTTTCAATAAATCCCTTCCAAACTTTAAAATGTAACTGATTTTCCAACTTGGAGAGGAGTTATTAGAAAAAGCTCTAATGATATTAAGGGAGTCACCTTCCACGATAAGGCTTGTGAATCCACATTTAAATGCTAAATTTAAACCAGCTATTAAAGCCAAAGCTTCAGCCTCATTATTTGTTATTGTGCCCAACTTGATTGACAGAGCTTTGAGAACAACTCCATGGTGATTTCTAATAACACAACCAGCACTTGAATTTCCTGGATTACCTCTACTCGCCCCATTGAAATTAAGCTTTACCAAAGAATCAGGCAGAGCGATCCATTTGACAGTGGATCGATCAATTTTAGCATCAGTCATAAAGCAGTTAGAATTAGGCAGCCTTAACTATTTCCAATTTTTTAAAGTCATATCATCCCAATTTGTGAAGATTAGAGAGCCCTCCTTTGAGAGAAAGGAGGCTAAAACCACTTTTGAAATTGATTTTTCAACTTTGCCCAAAACTACATGGAGAGGATTACTTATTTTTTTAAACAATCTGTTATTTCTTTCTAACCACAATGACCAGATGACAATACTTGGTGATACAATCCATAAGACAGAAAAAGTAGATTTGGGGAGCAACATAGGCCAACTTTGGAAGACTTGGAGTAAAGAAAAAGGAAGTGGACCCAACCAATTCAATTTTGAAAGAAGCCAATACAAGACTTGTGAGGAGAAGCTACAATTCAATAACAAATGATCCACCGATTCCTCCACCTCATGACAGAAAGGGCAGGAAAAAGAATTTGTAATCCCAAGTTTAGATAATCTATCACTTGTAAGAATTCTGTAGTTGAGTGCTAACCAAGTAAAAGCTCCTACTTTAGGTAGGCAAGACTCACTCCAACATAGCTTATAGGGCCAAATAAAGTCTAGATTAGAATCCTTACTAGTGAGGCTTAAATAACCAAGTTTAACCATGTAACGACTAGATTTAGAAGGAGCCCAGACCAGTTTATCCTTTTTCACCTGAGATAAAAAGTCTTCTATCTTTCAAAATAGTCTTAAGCAAAATCTTCTGCTCTTGAGGGACCAAGAAGTCATCAAAATTTTTCCATTTAGCTTTACTAATATCCGCATTATTATCAAATTCAAAATAATCTTTAACTTTTGTTCCCCAAACCTGACACAGAAAAGACTTGATCTCTTGAAGACCTTATGTTTTAACTAGAGGAGGATAATTATTCCAAGAGTCATCCCAAAAAAGGGCAGATTGTCCATCATGGATAACCCATGTTAAATAGGGTGAAATAACTTCACGACAGCTAATCAAAAAATTCCACATGTGAGAACCCTCCTTTGGATTAAGTATTGTAAAAATTCTTTCAGGAGAATAAGAATCTAGATATTTTGCATACATTAATTTTCCTCATTTAGAATCTGACTTTTGAAATAAATTCCAGACCAGTTTAGCTCCAAGAGCTTTATTTTGTGCTGCAATATTATGAATTCCAGCTCCCGCTAACTGTTTAGGAAGGCAAATTTTATCCCATGAGATTAAGGGAATTTTTCTCCCGTTTAAATTGGAGCCATTCCACAAAAATTTTCTTAGAATATTCACAATATAACACAAAATGGTTTTTGGGACCTTCAGTACTGATAACAAATAGACTGGAATGGCTGAAAGGACTGTTTTGATCATCAAAATTTTCCCTGCCAAAGTAAGCCATTTGCCTTTCCAAGAAGATATTTTAGCTTTAATACTTGTTATTAGCTTATCCCAGAACAAATTTTTAATTGAACCCGAAAAAAGAGGAATTCCCAGATACCTCGAGGGTAAGGTGTCAACTTGAAAACCAAGAAATTTAGCTATCCTTTTTTGCACCAACATAGATGAAAAGAAAAAGAAAATTTTAGACTTACTATGATTCACTTTCTGACCCGAAACAAGACAATAACTGTTAATAACATCCTTCAAGACTTTAGCTTCCTTCATCACAGGCTGCCCAAACAACAGAGTGCCATCTGCAAACAAGGCATGTGTAATAGAGAAAGGTACTCTAGGAATATTTATCCCTTTCCAGAGACCCATCAAATTTTTACTCATGATTAATCTACTTAAACCTTCAGCCATTAAGATAAAAAGAAAAGGGGAAAGAGGATCTCCCTATCTTATTCCTTGTGAAGATTTAAAGAAATCAGATTGAGAACCATTAATCAGTACTGCAAAACTAACACCAAAAATACAAGAGTGAATCCATTTGCACCATTTTGAGGAAAAACCAAATTTAAGAAGAACTTGTAACAAAAAATCCCAGGACACTCTATCATAAGCTTTTAACATGTCCAGCTTAACCAACATAGCTGGGAGTTTATGTTGATGGATTGAATGTAGAACCTCTTGGGCAACTAGAGCACCTTCTGAAGTTTCCTTTCCTGGGACAAAACCACCTTGTTCATCAGAAATAATTTTTGGGATTAGAGTAGCAAGTCTTGATGTGATTGCTTTAGAAATGATTTTATAAAGAGTATTACAAAGTGATATGGGTCTAAAATCAGCATAGGAGGAAGGAGTAGCAACTTTTGGAATTAAATCAATAAATGTAGAATTAATTTCTTTCAGAATACTTCTATTTCTCTGAGCTTCTTCTACAGCCAGCCAAATATCCTTGCCCAGAAAATCCCAACATTTTTGAAAAAAGAGAGTGAAACCATCTGGACTAGGGGATTTGTCTGGATCTAGAGAAAAGACTACTGCCTTGACTTCTTCTAAGGTAAAACGCTTCATCAACTCCAGATTATCTTCTTGAGAAATCAAGTTAGGAATGTGAGTTATAACTTCTGCAACAGTCGAATTTGGGATGTGGTTTGTTTCTTGAGATAGAAGTTTCTAAAAGAAATTAATTCCTTCTTTTTGAATGAGAGATTCTTCTAGTAATATATTTCCCATAGAATCTTTAATGGATACAATAGAGTTTTTGTGTCTTCTAAGCATGGTCGAAACATGAAAAAACTTTGTATTACGATCTCCTTCCTTTAATATGTAAATAATGTTAATCAATAATATTTTTCCATAATTAAATATTATTAGAAATAATTATTATTATTTCTATAAATAAGTAATCATTTATTGATTAGTTTTATAAGTCCTTTTACGTTTTTATATATTTTAGTATAATAAATTACTCAATAACATTAATATTCATAGCATATCTAAAACCAAAATGTATTTGAACTTGAAAAATAAATTAACAATTTGTCACCATTTCTTATGCAATAATTAGTAATAACTATAATAAAATAAACTGTAGTGTAATTTTTTTCCACTTCACATTTTCTTTTTTCTTTATTTTATTTTCAAGTTAATTTTTTATTTAATATTTTTTATTGTTTAATTAAGGGTTCTATTAAGGCTAAATTATCTATAATATATAAGTTTTTTATATTTAAAATTTTCAAAAGGAGTTAAAACAATCATACTTGGAAAATAGAAAAAACTATTTTAACCCTAGCACCCTAACATAGTAACAATTATAGAGAGAAAAAATCTAAAAAATATATTATCATCGGCACCCACGAAGAGACACATGTTAGTCAATCAATTAGTTTCCCTATTTGTGGCTACATGAATTTGGCAAGTCCCCACTAGTACACACTCTAGAAGAAATATAACTACCTTCCACACCAAAGTTTCTCTTGTCTCATTCTTATTCATAAGCTATGATTTCATCTAGGCTCCAAGTAAGGACACTTCTTGGAGTGTACCAGTCCCTCCTTAGATAAGGAAGTGTGAAGATTCTTGAAACATTGTAACATACCAACTCATACAACTTGGAATTACTCACAAAATTTACTAAGAAAGTAAATTAACATGTTTAAACATGAATGAATTTTTTTTTATCATTTGCATAATCTCATAAAATTAAATGCATATCTTTTCTGAATATTTTTCAATCTTGAAATTACAATATATTCAAAGATAAAATCATAGTGAAATCATTTCACTTTACAATTACAAATAATTTGCACCTGGAAATATGAATAAGTTTACATAAGTTTTCAAATCATAAGTCATATCATGAAGTATACTGCATCTGGAATTTGATATTTTTCTCACAAGTCTCGGTGAGTCTTCTACTGTAGAGGGAGAGCATCATCCAAGTACTTTTCCTCCAACCACAGACCAGCGCTCCCCTGCTCATCTTCCATATGAAAGTGGCCCTACCCTTCACAAATATTTTAGACATAAGGAACCAACAGGTTTCCATATGAGTCCTAGTGATGCGTCCTACATAACTTAATCAACCATACAACTCTAGATAATCTCCTAGCTAAGTATGATCATTCTGACAGGTTACACAATCTAGACACGATGAACCAACTAATGCATGTAGAGAGAAATGCATCACTTTGGCCAAAGTTTCTTTATAAATAGATTTTTGCAATAAATGTAGTTGTGTTCACACACCTCTAAATCGACTTGGAAACTACCTCATCCTATAGTTTGACTTGCTTGACTAGTAACTGTTGTCACATAGAATTGCACCTAGCTTGGAGAGAGTCCAAGCATTCTAATGACACAATGGGAATGATCTCAAGGTGTGGGACCTTGCAAGTTAAGATCAGACATCTAGAGAAGGTTGGTTCCTCATTCTAAGCCTAATGCTTAGAGAAAACTATATAAACCTAGTGCTCAAAATGCAGAAGAAAAGGGTTAGGAGGAAACTAAATGGAAATAAACGTGATGCACCAAACTTAATGAGCAGTGGTAAGCCTAGAATAGACACAACAATTATCTCAATCACAACAGATTCACATAGACTTATAGGACTGATTGAGGCTTCGGGATGAAGATTTGACCTATGGAGGAGCCACTTTACTCACAGAATAGATTAAAACTTCAAGTAAAACACAGAAATTAGAGCATAAGAGAGGCAAGATATTGTAAATATATTGATCATGAAGGCCAGAAACTATTACATTACAAAATAGCCAATAGAAAAACAAGACACACTATAGCTAATTACACTAATTGGTGGATTAACCAGAAGACAAATAGAGGTCAAGCTTTAGGCATAGTGAGTCAGATTCTGATAATCCTGTAATTACACTAAGAGGTCTAACTACAAGAAATTCAGAAGCATAACAGCCCAGAAAATTACTAACTCCTCCCGAATAATGAGATTATATTGTCTTTATATAGATCAAATTCTTGTAAAAGGGGTGCTGAAGTAGATGCACAGGATCCAAGGTCATCAATGCAGAACCAGGAATAGACGATGAAGAGGACAGAGGCCATGCCTCTGGCAGACCCGCAACACTTGAAATGGTTACCCATATGCAAGATAGGATAGTGTATTAAAGAAGAGAAACCAAAAGTTGTCGTAGATCATAGAAAGATCTACCATCGAGCCACCAGAGTCTCCTTGCATTGAAGAACCATGTCATCCACGTGAATTTTGTCTGCAGATCTCACCAACTTGAATCAATGTGAATTATCTGCCTCTGCAACACTTCAAGTCAGTCGCTGAGATGTCTTATCAGCCGAGACTACAAATTCATCCTTAGTCGGCAACTATCTGATATCTGGATGTGCACATCCAGATCATGATATTTGAATCATATTTTCAAAGTGAGAATATTCCCCAAAAAGCTAGCCAAATGAAAGAGGACGAAATTCTAAGCAATTTTGCCTTTTGGATCATGTAGAAATTCCTTAGGATGAGGGAGATATCCACGGTTAAAGTTGTGGTCAACCAGCATCTAGATGTCCACATGCCATCATCTCGTCGCTGTGCAGTGAATCTTCCCCGTGTGAAAGATTCATCTGTGACATTGTGTTACCATCTTATTCCTATCAGCCCCTGATACACTTTACACGTGTCACAATTCTAGAAATGCGCGGAAGGAAAAGATCCATCTTCATTTGGGCTCCATGGAAGCACGCTAATCCCTCCACGTGGCTCCTTGTTCATAAATCTTTTCATCCTTCCCGAGAACATGCCACGTGTCCACATTTTGTAGCCGCGTAGAAGGGATGTGATGTCAGCTTTAGGCGGTCTGTGGGCATGCGATATCTTGATGCACCCATCAAATTTACCTTCGCAGCATGGAGAAACCATCATCTGCATGGATATCTATCATTAGGATATTAACTTAATATCTAGATGCCTCTTGAATATCCTGATGATGTCATCGACATGAAGAACTTTGTCAAAGAGGGGATCTGGATGATGTCATCAGGATATTAGCACTGGGGGGATATACCAAAGGCAGAATGTCTGGATGATGTCATCATCATATGCACTTCTTTGGAGAGGGGGTCTAGATATGATGTCATCAGGACATTCGCAAGGTCATGGATATTAGGGCGGATCTGGATATTAGTTAAGATCTAGATGTTTAGAATCTTAGTCATCTGACTTAGAATTAATCCTTAATCTAGGATAAATGTAATATAGGTGTTTAGGTGACTTTAACCTTTTCAGAGAGTCCCTCTTTGCATACTTGCAATTACTAAGGTCTATGACTTCCTATCATTCTACTCAAAGACCCAAAGATTGAGCACTCTTGTGTTATATATCAAGTTTTTGACTTAAACAAGAAATCATTTATTTATCATAAGTGCTTCATAGTTTCTTCCTAAATTATACATGTCTTGATCTATGGTTTCTCGACTATTCACTATCGACCATAATAAACAACAGAATAATTGACGTTATAAACAATTTAATAATTTTCAACTTTCTTAAACCCTTCTGGGTTGATTCTAGGGTTTTAACTTCTCTAACCCAATACATTGTAATATCAAATACTCTTGTTTTCCAAAATTTATAATAATATAAGATGGAAATGATAACTTCTAGTCTACTCTTGACCACTTTGCATTGTTCAAAGTCACACCTATTATATCAGGTATAAACATAGTTCACGAGGTATATCCTCTTCATATAAGATCTTAATGAATACTATCGTTATCATAAGTAATCTTTACTAAGTTCAATCTTTCATCCTAAATAGCTTTGAGTCTAAAATAATAATAATAATAATATAATATTTTCAACCCCTTGGTCTTCCTAAGTCCACCGACTTTCAATATAGGATAGTTATGAACTCATATACAACATCCTTTGTATATCTTGATAATGCTTGCCATTATTTACATAATGCATATGTGATAATATGTCTCTATACTTAAGAGTTTTTGATGATATCAATATCGTTTATATATATTCTAAATAAGTGAATATCTATCACTATAACTTTTGACTAGTAAACATTTAATCTCATACTATAAATCAATGAGAAATGTGAATCTATCACTGCCTAAACTTTCTTTTTTGTTGCTCTTCTTGACTCCTAGGTTAAAGATCATACCTTTATAAAATTAGAATATGCATATATCAAGATAACTCAAAAATAGTTTCTTAAGGCACAACTGCCTACCTTAATAATATTACTGCAGATATAAGATATATTAAAACAAAGTCAGCCTATACATATTGTGGCACAGTCGGCCTATCTTCTATGGCTCAGTTGACCTATATTCTATGGTACAATTGGCCTATATTCTATGGCTCAGTCAGCCTATATTATGTTGAACACACCAAGATACTGAGAGGGGGTGAATTAATATCTAAACAACTCCAACTTATTCGAAGCAGATTAAAACTTAAGCATCACAGTATTAACATAAGCATGAAAGATTAACACAATGCACATCAACACATAACACCAGATATATGTGAAAAACCAAGAAGGGAAAAACCACGGTGAGGATTAACTCACAATTTATGAAGCTCAAATAACAACTTTGTTTTAGGGCTACAACCCAAGGAAGCTGCTACTCCCTACAGACTTTGTTTTAGGGCTACAACCCAAAGAAGCAACTATTCCCTAAAAACTTTTCTTTAGGGTCACTCCCAAGGAAGCTACTACTCCTTGAATACTTTGTTTTAGGATCACTCCCAAGGAAGCTACTACTCCCTGAATTAAGATCGCATTTAGAACAGATTACAATATGACGGTCTTTCTACTATCTAAAAACTGACATTGAAATTCACACCTTTGATAATTGCAATACTACCTCTTCACACTTCCTTCTGATGATCAGATCAGTTAGGCATATAAGTCTTCAAGATGAATCAGTATAGCATCTACAACTTCTGCTCTTTCTCCTTCAATCACACATCATAATGCAATCATTCTGCTCTTTTTCTTGCTTGCAAACCTTATCAATCACTTTGTAATCACTCCTCACATAACTCAATTTGATTTACAATTTATACAACATATTACATTGATTACTTTTCTTGTCAGCCAGAGACAACATGAAAAATACATTTACAAGTTGGCCAAACAACACACATGAAACGTGTAGAGGATAAGTCCTAAACAAGACTACACGCTACACCAACATAAGACCCATGCCTTGCAGACATCAACACTTTCTTAATTAGATCCAAAAAATCCTTCACAGCATCAAACAACAAGAAATTACATATGCACACACCCCTCATTTGAAAATAGGACAACCTTAAGCAAAGACATATGAAACTTGAAACATAACAGCCACAACAACTTGAAAACCTTGTGCGGTATTGGAAACAAGAAAGATCTTCATAAAACTTTTTTGGATGAGCCTACAGGAATCATACAACATCTACAAACACTCCTTTACCTCCACACATCAAATAGTTTTCATCGCACATCTTCAATCATGAACTCTGAGAACAACCTGTCATCCAGAACACACTACAACATATTGTCATTGAGAAACTGAGCTTGCGGACCACCAAAAACCTTGAAACTACAATGAAGCATGTAATGTACATTCATAAACATGTCCTCAAAATTGCAAAGCCAAACATTTACATCTACTGGAATGTGGAGCATTCCAACAGGCCTTCAACACCAACTCACTCTGCTAGAACACATGTCGGTACTCTATCATGCATAACTTTCACAGCAGAAGGACAAATGATCTGAAGCTTTGGGATTATGACTTTCACTACATCCTAAACATAGTTCCAGAACCACATAGCCATATCTGCAAATACGGAGGAATGTGGAGAATTCTATTGTTGTACAGTAACTATCTTCAAAACTATCCACAAATTGTAAAACATACTTTCGGTAATCTAATCATCATGAAAATTGGATCAAGACACCAGTAACATCTTCTCAACATTAGTAACACATCTAATCATCTTAGTGCCTCTAATTCCCATATTAATGTATCTTCTTGATGCTTCTAATTTCCATATTAATATAACTTTATATTCAATTATGCATTGATCAAGGCATGACATCCAACCATCAACTTAAATAATCTCATTATATTCAACATAATATCCAACCATGAATTGTATCTTCTCTACTAGATAGGACATGACATCCAACCATGAACTATCTCTTCTATGTTGGATAGGACATGACATCCAACCATGAACTATATCTTCTCTACTCGATAGGACATGACATCCAACCATGAACACCATCACACATCCAAGATAGTGTTGACATCAATGACAATCAATGACAACCCTAGGAACCATATGTGTAGAAATTTCCCCCTTTGGCATTGATGGCAACACATACTTGCACATTTCTCTCCCTTTGACATCAAAGACAAAGGGCAACCACTACCCACTCATCAGCGACCACATACCTGCACATTCTTTCTTAGAGCATGACTTCTTCTTGAAGCAAATAGACTCCCCCTATCATCAGCAACCACTACCTGCTCCCCCTGAGAGGTAGCCACCATCAATCCAGGAACAAGATATAACAAGAACTCCCCTTGGATAGATGCACCACTATGCATCTAGCAAGAAGGAGGGACAACTACTCCTAACCTCTACTAGAGATCCTCAAAAGTATCCTTTGCAAGAGCCTTTGTGAAAATATCTGCCATCTGATCCTTTGTTGGAACATATTCTAACTTCACTTCCTTATCTGCAACCTTCTCTCTCAAAAAGTGATACTTGATTGCTATATGCTTGGTTCTAGAATGCATCACTGGATTCTTGGAAATATTGATAGCACTTGTATTGTCACACAAAATAGAAATAGGCTCATCATACAATACCTTGATATCCTTTAGAGTTTGCTTCATCCACAACACTTGTGTACAATAGGATGTTGTTGCAATGTACTCAGCCTCTGTAGTTGATAAGGACATTGAATCTTGCTTCTTGCTCTGCCATGAAACCAATCTATTTCATAAAAAGAAAGCACCACCCCTTGTACTTCTTATATCATCAACACAACCATCCCAATCAGCATTAGTGTAGGAATTCAAATCAAAGTCATTACCTCTTGTATACCATAAGCCATAATCTAGAGTTCCTTTTAAGTATCTGAATATCCTTTTCACTGCCTTCTCATGTGTTTTCTTGGGATTGGCTTGATATCTGGCAACCACACATATTGCATACCTAATATCAGGTCTAGAAGCAGTTAGGTACAACAATCCTCCAATCATAGATATGTAGGAAGTCTGATACACCTCCAGAGACTCATCATCCTTGCTCAAGTGACATCCAGTGACCATGGGAGTACTCACTAGTTTTGAATCCTCCATACCAAACTTCTTCAACAACTCTTTAACATACTTAGCTTGAGAAATAAAGATACCACCATCTAGTTGAGTAATTTCAAGTCCAAGGAAGAAAGACATCTCACCAATCATAGACATCTCGAACTCTTTTTGCATCTCCTCTGCAAACCTCTTACACATATCATCATCTCCACCAAAGATGATGTCATCAACATATAATGCAACAATCCATATCATGTCTCCTTCTTCCTTGATGTAAAGATTGTTATCTATAGTACCTTTCTTGAAGCCCTGTTGAAGTAAGTACTTATCCAACCTAACATACCAATCCTAGGTGCTTCTTTGAGACCATACTATCACATCCCATTTTTACAAACTATATTGTTATTCTAGATTAGTGAACATTTACCATGATTGTTTTACTTTGAGTAAGTTCCACATGTGAGAAGGTAATTATCATGATGTTATATTTACATAAATTAGAAAGTTGATTTAAATATTAAATAGTATCGATATGATTATGATGTTTTGCTTCGGCTATGTTTTTGGGAACTAACCTATTGACATCGAGTTGAGTGCAAATGAATGCAGGTACTCATTGAAGATGAGAACATGGTTGAGGTAGAGATGTTCTAGCCACTTGGCAAGAACTGTTTGCTCTAATGCACTCACACACTCACGTAGCCTCATATTGCATTTTGAATGGTTTATTATGCATTTTTGTTTGGATAATAAATGTGATTGATGGTTAGATACTGAGAAATATTATGTTTTTATTTGCCATAAAAGTTCTTTTTGAATGCATGATCTAATTATAAATATTTAAGTTATTTCGTTATATATTTTAAATAGTTTATTTTATTTTAAATGGTGTAGATGTAATTATATTATTTAATAATTTTTTTTAAAAGATAATGCGCTGGTAAACTTTTTAACGTGATTGGCGACGCTGGTGCGACACGCCCTCTAGCTCCACGCGAATGCTTTTGCTTGGAGCAATGAACCAGTAAGGCCACAACATGAGGGACCTCATCCCCTAACAAGAACACTTCAAACCTGCAAGCTCATTGGCCCAGCGAAGGCGTAAAGCCTTGCGAGCTCGTTGGCCCAGCAGGGGTTTGAACTCTAGTGGCTGCCACTGCAACCAAGCGACTTAACCACCGAACCACACCGTCATCGGCAATTACATTATTTAATAATAAATAATAAATGTTTTCCTAATTATTTAAATATGGATGTTTGGAAGACAATATCTAAATTAGATTTAAACAATTATATTTAAATTGCAATAGACATATAGATATATATTATTTTAAATATTATTTAAATGCTTCTTGATTGATTTAAAGTGTTTATGTGTTATTAAAGATAAATAAATTATATTAATAATAACTATTATATTTAGAAATTTAAATATAGGAATTAAAAGAAATGGTTATTACTTAATTAAAATTAGATAAAATACATTAGTTTGTGATTATTATATTTAGAAATCTAAATTAAACAATTCAAAAAAGAGAGTTTTCTATCATGCAAGTTTTAGAAATAAATAAAGTTTATTTTATTATATTTTCAAAAAGAAATGGTTGTTATTTATTTAAAGTTAGATAAATTGTTTTATTATTATGAATATTATATTTAGAAATCTAATTATAATTCTATCATGCAAGATTAAAATAAGTTTCTTTTATTATTTTTGGAGGCTTTTTGAAAGGCAAAAGATCATGCAAAAAAACAAACTTCGGTTAAAAAGGCAGCCTCAAAGAAACCAAAATTCTAACACCAATATTAGCGGAGTTTTTTTAATAAAAACGAGGAAAATAGGAAAAAAAATCACCACGTTTGCAGCAGAAAAAAAGGGAGATTTTATCACTAATTTTAGTAGTGAGAGCAGCGACAGGAAGGGTAGAATTGATATTCTTTTCTAGCAAACAAACCTAAGTATTTTTCTTATTAAAATGCAAATAAAATATGATTGATTATGGCTGATAAAACCTAGCAATCTAACCTTGTTATGGCCTGCAAAAATAGATTTTAAACTTACCTTTCTCCTTAGCCGTATTAAATTTATGTCCATTTTATGTTATTCCTGTTTATCAGTTCCTGTCACTCGTTTATCAGTTATTATCGCCCATTTAATAGTTCATGTAGCTTTTTGTTATTCCTATTGCCAATTTTGACAGTTCTTGTCGCAAGTTTTGATAGTTCATGTCGCTAGTTTTAATAGTTCATGTAACCTGCGTTTTAAAAAGATGTTGTAGCTTCTTAACCTCTTTAAAACAGTTATGACAATTTCAAAACAGAGACCATTTGATATTCTAGTTATTACCTATGATTATTTGATTTGGAAACCATTCTTAAACTCATATTATGTATGTATTTAAACTATTTGATTGAATCAAAACAACAATATTGGATGGGAAGTAGATAAACTTTGATTTCTACAAATTATTTAAACAATAAAATAAGATCAGAGAATTAAATCAAATTATAGCTAATAAATTTATAAGTATATCTGAATAGATGAATGAATGAGTGATGCTTTACTTATTGCATATTGAAAGTGTGTCTTCATGATTGTTGTTTTGGAAAGAGTTAAACATTGTTTTTCTTCACCCTTTTTTATAACAAATTACAGATAAGGATTATAATCAAATTTTAGACACCCAAATTATACTTACCTAAATGAATGAATAGATTGATGTTAAAATTATCTTTCTTTATAGGGGGTGGTTGGGCGGGCACCCTATTCACTCATAGTAAGTGATAGGGTCGAATTCGATGATATGAGATATCATAGTCATCATTTCAAAATTCCTTCTCCTCTAGCAAGTGTATTTCACTTAGGTTGGCAGAGGTCGATGGGACAGCTAGAAATAACTAGTCATCTTATACTCCCTACGAAGCATGTCGAATGATCATTGTTTCGAGATCCTCCATTAAGGTGGGGGCTTTAAGATTCTTCTATGATCAAACTTATCTCCTTATCAAGATCTCCATCACACCATTCCTAATTTGTAAAGAACAGAGAGAAAACTATCTGCATTGTCAATGGAGGGCAATTCAAGATTCATTGCTCGAATTGCATTGGAAGGCATGGTTAATTTGGGTATCGACTCCCCTATTCAACTAGAAATTTCTATGAGGCAGATGGCTTTCAAAGGTGGGGTTATAGACCAAAGATTAAAGAGAGTCTTGCGACTCCATGACAACCTTATCCTGGCAGCAGTGAAGATTATCCTTGCAGCAGTTTCTTGGATGCAGGGGAGGCTTATAGAGTGGATATCAACATATCATTGAGATTTCTTGCTTTGTTGTTAGATGCAAGGGTCTCAAAGGCCAATGTGAAGGCAGTAACTACCAAGCTCTTCAAAGTAGAGATTCTTGGAGAGTTGGAGAAGACTCTAGGTGTAATGTTTGCAGGAATTGGGGCTTCACGACCGCAAGACATCCCTTTGACTTAGGACTAGGGAGAAGTGATTAAGGTATTTCCCTTCATCCTCGATCTAAAAGGCATGTCGTTGATTGAGCAAAGGGAGAAGGTGGAGAAATCAGTGGCTATCCTTAAGAAGATGCTTTAGCTAAAGGCTGTGGATGGCCAATTCAAGTGGGTGCAGACCTTCCAGGACATGGCATAGGAATTGAACTACATGTAATTATGTGGCAGCTTCCTGAGTACCCTCTGATATTGTCTTATTTTTTGCATAGCTATGATATCGGCTTGCTAGAAGGTAGAAAGATATACATATAGTTAGAATACTCACAGTAGCCATAAGGGCAAATTTTACAAATTATGTTTTTTTTCCAAGGCTCTGTGTGGCCTTCTCTTTTACAAAGACCCTGCGCGGTCTATTAGTAACAATTAGTAGTAGTTTGTAGTAATAGGGAAGTTTGGATATGAAAGACTGCAACTCTAGCTAAAATAGCCATTTTGTAATTTTCAAATTTCATATCTATACAGAAATCATCTTTTACGTACCAAAAAAAAAATCTTTCTTTATATATTAGAATGATGGGGTAAATTTTGTGATGTAAATATCATTGTCTTATTAAAACTTCTTGAAGAGAAATTAGTATACTTGAATTGAATGATTTAGAAAACTTAATATATTATGGAATTTGAATTAAATATAAATTAGGAAATTAAACCGATTTGACAACCTTTAAATGCAATTGTATGAACAAATGATGGATTATTGTTTGAAAGGTGTGTTTTCATGATTGATGCATGGGAAAGGGATTAGAAATGGTCATATGTGATTTTGGATTTATTTTTTATTTATTGATTGATTATTTATTTATTTACTTGTTTATTTGGGGAAAGAAAGTAGATTTTTATTTAGGAATGTGATTGGGTTACTTTCTGGGCAAGGATGTTGAATGTGGATTATCAGAGATGGCTTTTCCTCTTTTAGGGAATTGAACCAGGTTACTATGTTTTAAAGGTTTAGATCTAAAAGAGTTGTCATTGTAAAAGATGATTATTTGTCTAGCAAACTTATTTACATATATCTCTGCCACATCTTGTTGCGAGACAATCTGCATTTCATTATTTAGAATTGCACATTAAGGCATCAGGTTGCATCGGGAGTTCCCACCTGCCAGTTGTTCCAAGTAGCTAGACATTTTGTGCAAGGCTAGGTTTCCTTCATTTCATGAAGGGATCCGAGGAAGTGTAATTACTTCATGGTTGGGTGGAAAAGCACCTGGTCTATGTTCCCAACTCTCGCCTCGCAGGTGGTGGACCACTTGGTTCGTGCGACTGATGAGTGTATTGATTTATTTATTCTTGTTGTACATGATCATTGTAACTTGTATTTGGATGTGTCATGGTATGAATGCCAATGGACTTGTATATTATTTTATAGTGCTTTTACCTGGAATAAGCACATGAATTGTAAGATTTAATGACTTTATTTTATTTATATTGATGAGATTATCTTTTGCAAGATTTAATGATTCTTATGGATTCTTATTTATGAGGTTTCTCTTTTGTGAAGATTTATTGACTTAATTGAATCTTAATTATGAGACTTATCTTTTACTTGTGATATTGTAATTAAGCAGATTAATTACACCTTTTTATCTTTGGATTAATTACATCTTTGTATTTCCTTTATTGCGATGTTGTAATTTAAATGGATTATTTACTCTATTTACTTCATTTTACTTTTGTGATGGTTTTGAGGGCTTTTACATTTGGTATCAGAGCATAGTTCCAACTTTGGGAGATTTAGGTGTGTGTGTTGCTTAGTTTGACCAAGCTTGTGTGGGTCCTTGAGTATTGGCCTGCTGTGAATAGCATGTGCCTTCTTTTTATAGGGGTTAGATATAACCTGATGTTGTTCTTGAGTATGAATGAACTAGGTTCTTTTCATCTTTTAGGGTTATGCATTAGTATGTAAAAGAGGATGTTGGATCATATGTTTGACTTATTTTATTTTGCCTTCTAGTGAATTCTTTATTGAAATGCATATTGCATTGTTTTATTGTGAGCATGATCATGAATATGGATTCACTATGTGGTTATAAGAAAGATAGTTTTGCATTACCTCATTGAAGTTTAAGGAAATTTGTTGCTTGTGGGAAAGAATGGTGTCTTGTGATATCTTGGTTTGTGAGCCTGATTTTGTCCTAACTTAAATCATGGTTGTTGAATGTTTGCAAGTATATGACTGTATGAATGTTTTATTTTGCTGTAAATTTGTGTTTGAAAGGAGAATGGCTATTTTTCTTTCTATGCTTTTGGGAAGTTGCCTTCCAGGATAGGTGTCGAATATGGGGAAATAGGGAAATAGGTTTTCTTTTCAAAACCTACGCACCATTAATCAGTTTTATGTATTTAATTCCCTACCATATCCTATTAATGAGATGTTACATTCAAGTTAGGGATGCATGTAGGTTTATAGGCACGCACCAGATTGGATTGGGCACTCTTCAGTTTGATTATGATTTTCTAGATCAAAATGCAATCTTTGTTGCTAGGTATCTTGAGTGATGTGTGGAAATGATCTTATGATATAGAGGTGTTTGGAATCTTAAAGGACTAGGTTGCTTGTGTGAATGAGTGTGTTCTCTTAACTTGCCCCAATTTTGGTACTGGGTGTAGTGTAGCATCGTACTCCCTCTCTAGTGGCTAGAATTAGTCACATAGTTCATGTAATGTGAAACTTTAGAATTTTGATATTTATTTATTTGACTTTGATAATTTCTCTAAATGTTGTAAAGACCATCATTGAAAATTTTATTTTTAGTTATGAAAAAGCATAGCCATCAAAATTTGATATTTACTTCTCTTGTGACCTTGATGGTCATGTTGGTTTTACTGTTGAAATTGTGCACATTTTTATGACTTATTATTGGAATTGAAATTTTCTTTTCTTCAGAATTTATTTATTTATTTATTAAGTGGTGTCTATGTTTGAATGTTTTTAAACTATTGGTCATGTATCGTGTTATGTTTTCTATCATGTCCATGATGGGCCTCTGATAGGTTGTGTAAGGGAGCAGGATGTGGAGAATATACTATCTCATAGTGAGTGTGTTACTAAAAGCTTTGGTAGATTGAGTTCATTAATTATTGTTGGATGTATTAACATTGTTGAAGTGTTGAGGAAGTTCTAAAATGGATTTTGGTATCACTATGGATCACTTGAAGTAATTTGAAATTTTGTATGAAGTTAAAGGTTTATAGGGTGAAAAGGAAATTTTGATAGAAGAATTGGAATAAAGAATTGATGAATGTTAAAAGGAGTAATAAAGAATATATGGAAAGAATAAAGGAGTTAGGAAAGGAAAAGTAAGAAAAGTTTTGTGAAAATGACCTTTTAGAAAAAGAGTTGGGGAAAGAAGAGTTGAAGTTGTTTGAAGGAATGAATAATTGTAAGAAAAGTTGAAGAACCTAGAAGGAGAAAATTCAAATAGAAAGATCAAAATGATGAGTTAAAACAATTGTTTGCAGCATGCCAAAAAGAGAATGAATGTTGAAATCAAGCCGTTAGTTGTGAAGTCTCATGTGACATAGATGATTTATGTTCTTTTGAACAATCACTTGGTAGTTTGTTGAAGAATGTAAGGATTAAAATGATGATGAATCTGCTATTATAGCTAGTTGTTTGGATGATAATGTTGGTTTCAAAATCTTGAAAAAAATTGAATACATAAGCGAAGGTTGGGGTAACCATGGGCAAGGAATCAAAGAGCCCATTGAGTCAATTGTGGGGACTAAGTATGAAAGTCTCAAGTATCGAGGTAAAGGAAAAGAAAAGACAAATATTTTTGCAAGTACTAAGAAGTCATTTCAAGAAAAGGAGATTTTACATTGTTCACATTGTGATAGAGAAGGACATAGAAGAGAAAATTGTTGGAAATTACATCGTTGTAAAATTTGTGGTTTGAAAAATTATAGTAAAAAGACATGTTGGAATAGAGAGTTGGAAAAATGAATCTATGACAAGTTATTTGAAAATGAGTTGTGGTTGGATAAATGTATTTGATTGGAAAAAGAAAAAGGAAAAGAATTGAACAACAGAAACAAAACAACCAAATATAGTGAAAAACCAAGTTTAGAGAATAGTAAAGAAATTAAAGAAGTTGAATTATTTTTGTACAAAAGCACGAGGAAGACAAGGAAGAGTTTTCTGAGAAATTTTGAATTATACATCAGGTTGAAGATAAAGTTTGGTTACAAGTAATGAAAGAGGAAATGGATTCCATTAATAGGAATGATATGAGAGGTATAGTTTCAGAGGAGTTGTTTGCACACTAAGTGGATATGACCTAGTTGGTACACCTTTGGAGTTTTGTCTTGTTGTTGGAGATCTCGATCAATGCTTATTTGGGAGGACTAATCTTTTGTTATTATATTGTGTTGCCATGAGGTTGCATGTGCATTATGAGGATTAATTCTTATTTTATGAGTCATTGTGAATTAATTTTTGCCTCGTTTGGTGTACATTAAAGAAGTGATTGATTACTCTTATGCTAGAATAAATGTAATTGAGTGGCAGTTGTGCCATGTGAATTTGTTGATTGATTACATACTTGGATTTATTTGATGGATGCAATGTTAAATGTGAAATTAAGAGATTGTTTTGTATAAGGTCAAGTAGGACCAATACTTTATGGATGGTGCCACATGGGAAGATATAAAGGACATTAATATGTTTTCTTAGAATTAATGATACCTTAATGATACTTTGAGTTATTGTTATTGTTTTAAGATACTTTGATACATTGTTGATGGTAGATTAATAAAATTATTATTTTGTTGTGTAATAAGACATCAGGATGATGCCTCTGCCAAGTGAGGAAGGATGTCACATCCCATCTTTATGGACTATATTATTATTCCAAATTAGTGAACATTTACCATGATTACTTTACTTCGAGTAAGTTCCACATGTGAGAAGGTAATTATCATGATGTTATATTTACATAAATTAGAAAGTTGATTTAAATATTAAATATTATCGATATGATTATGATGTTTTGCTTCGGCTATATTTTTGGGAACTAACCTATTGACGTCAAGTTGAGTGCAAATGAATGCAACTACTCATCGAAGATGAGAACATGGTTGAGGTAGAGGTGTTCTAGCCATAACTGAATTGTTTGGGATGGTTAACCCTGATGCACTCACACTCATGTAGCCTCATATTGCATTTTGAATGGTTTATTATGCATTGTTATTTAGATAATAAATGTGATTGATGGTTAGATACTTAGAGAAATATTATGTTTTTATTTGCCATAAAAGTTCTTTTTGAATGCATGATCTAATTATAAATATTTAAGTTCTTTTGTAATATATTTTAAACGGTTTATTTTATTTTAAATGGTGTAGATGTAATTATATTATTTAATAATAAATAATAAATGTTTCCTAATTATTTAAATATGGATGTTTGGAAGACAATATCTAAATTAGATTTAAACAATTATATTTAAATTGCAATAGATATATAGATATATATATTATTTTAAATATTATTTAAATGCTTCTTGATTGATTTAAAGTGTTTGTGTTATTAAAGATAAATAAATTCTATTAATAATAACTATTATATTTAGAAATTTAAATATAGGAATTAAAAGAAATGGTTATTACTTAATTAAAATTAGATAAATTACATTATTTTGTGATTATTATTTTTAAAAATCTAAATTAAACAATTAAAATGTAAAGTCTCACAAGTACATGTAAAAGCCATTAAACCAACTCAAAGTAAATGAAGTAAATAATCCACTTAAATACATCACATTGTCGAAAGTAAAAAGATGTAAATAATCTGCTTAAAATACAACTTCCAAAAGATAAAAAGGAGTGTAATTAATCCGCTTAATTACAATTTCAAAATAAACGATAATTTCATCAATAAGATTCAATAGAGTCAATAAATCTTCACAAAGGAAATCCTCATAAATAAGAATCCAGAAGATTCAATAAATCTTGCAAAATATAATCTCATCAATATAAATCAATAAAGTCATTTAAATCTTACAACTCGTGTGCTCATTCCAAGTAAAAGCACTATAAAATCATATACAAAAATGCATTGACCATCATGCCATAATACATCAATCATCATGAACAACATGAATAAATAAATCAATACGCTCATCAGTCGCACAAACCAAGTGGTCCGCCACCTGCGAACTGAGAGATGGGAACATGGCCTAGGTGCTTTTCCACCCAACCATGAAGTAATTACAATTCCCTGAATCCCTTCATGAAACGAAGGAAACCCAGCCCTGCACGAAATGTCTAGCTACCTAGAAACAACTAGCAAGAGGGAACACCTGATGCAACCTTGATGTCTGGATGTGCAATTCTAAATAATGAAAAGTAAATTGTCTCACAATAGGATGTGGCAGAGATATATATAAGTTTTGCTAGACAAATAAACATCTATTTCAATGTCATCTTGATTAGATCTAATCCTTTAAATAGTAACCTAGTTCAACTCCTGAAAAGAGGAAAAGCCATCTCCGAAAATCCACATTCGGCATCCTAGCTCAGAAAGTAACCCAAACACATTCCTAGATAAAAATCTACTTCTTTCCCCAAGAAATCAATAAGCAACTAAATCAATAAACAGTTAAATAAATGAATTAATCGAAATCACTTATGACCACCTCTAATCCCTTTCCCATGCATTAATAAAGAAAGCACACTTTTCAATCAAGAAGAAATGAAGATCATCATGGATCCTTTTTAAAAACAATAATCTGATTACATACTCAATTCATATTCCATGTTTTAAATAGATTGTAGAACCTATTGATTTTACTTCATATCCAAATGTTGTTTCATAATCCAAATAAAATCAAATGTTGATGTTTGACTACTCCACTCTCATACGTTGAGGTTTCATGCATACTTATGTCAAATAATATTACTATCTTTCCTCAAGATCAGTAGAATAATAGAATAAAACAATTAATGTTCTTCTATAAATCATTTCAAATTCCTTTTCCAAAACACCAATCAAGGAAAACACACTTTCCAAGCAATAATCCCTCATTTCCATACACAATTGCATTCACAAGTTTATCAATTTGATATAATTTCTTATTCATTATTCAATCATATTTTTGCAATATCATATGCAATCTAGCTATTATTATCCATTATTCCATCCTAATTTCTCAGTATCATATGCAATCTAGTTAATATTTTTATTCATTTATTCATTCATATTTTCTCAATAACATATATGAAATTAAGCTTTTATTATTCTTTGATGTCAAAGTTGTGATGAAACTCATAAAAACATAATTTAAACTTCCTATAGTTGTAGCAAATTTAAATACAGAAAATTAAAACAGCGTACTGTTATTCTGTTATTTTCTGTTCTCAATAACAGCAACTACAGAAAATAAAGAAAAATAAAATAAAACAGTGAATACACAGCTTATTGTTATTTTCTAGAAATGTAAAGGAAAATACATTGAAAAACAATCCATAACAGGAACTAGGTTTTGTCAACCCTTTTGTGAATTTTTGAAAGTTTAAAATAATGGGTCAATTTTCTAATCAAATAGAAAGTTTCAATCAGCAAAAATAAAAGAAAAATACAGTCTTAATAGGTCTACAAGGAATGTTTATGACAACCATATGAAGATTTTATCATTGGTTTTAATAGCTTCCATTCAATCTTAATAATCAAAAATATGGGAATAATGATTTTGTTTCAGGCAGATTAAACAATACTGAAAATATGATTTAAAGCCACGTTCAACCAAGAAGAATAGCAAAGTGAGTGGAGGGTCGATCCAATCAAGAAAAAAGCCCAACCAAAAACTATCATTTTCAACCATAAAAATGTGAATCAAGAATGCAAAATCATGAAATAAAAACCTGGCAAGAGTATGGTTGTTGATGAAGTTTGAAGCTATTGTTGCAGCTGATAAAATCAAGTTCTAAAATCGCCTTCCTCTTATAGATCGTGGGTTCCTGTTGCTGCAATTCGTGGTGGGTTTTCTTGGTGCCAGAAGTCTCTTTTTAACAAAAATCTCTCCTTATTTTTGGCGACCATGAATTAGGTTTGAAATCTCAAGAATATAGAATTTAGAACTGAAGTTATTATTCTCTTTGCATGATATTCCACTAATAAAATTAGAGCAAAAATGCTATTTAAAATAATTAATTATTTTCTATGCAGTTTACTTTATGCAGTGCAATTTTAGCTTGCATAATAGGAAGCTACTTTTTAAACTCTTCCTTATTTATTTATTTGAAATTATCTAATTATAATAACACTATTATTAATATTTATTTAATTATTTAACTAATTCATATCTATTTTAATAAATCAAGAAATAAATAAAATAAATATACAATAATATAAATATATCTAATTATAATTTAATTAATTCTACTTTGCATATTGACTTCCAAACATCTAAAATTAGGTAAATGAAGACAATATTTATTATTTATTTTGAAAGGAAGCTAGGTGTGCGGAAATCACTTCCTACACTAATCTAAAGAGGAGAGAAGAGTGCAAATTTGTTTTTATCCTTACAATTATAGAATGTTAACAACAACAATGGAGATATTGTGGCAATACACATACGCACAAAAATAAGACAGAAGAGAGACACAAGATATATGTGGGGAAAACCCTTATCGGGTGAAAAACCCCACACTTCAAAACCTACACAATGTATTATCAAAACTAAAGTGGTTTACAATACACTTGCAATGCAAGCTCTCAGGAGTCTTCAACACTCGTATCTGGAGACAAACTGGCAACATAACAGTACCTGTCAATCACATAATCCATCTTCTCTCCAAAACACCTGTTTATAATGAAAATACAAGGCAAAAATGGCTCTATCTTGAGATGGGCATCCAACATGGCCTCATGGCCCAATACCCACACCTATGGACACTTGTCCAACACTGTAGGATGTTCCTGACACTTGTCAAGTCACCCCATCCCAAACAGTTTGCCTATTCCCAAGATGGGCGATGACAGAAGCTCTTACAACTCTTACAACCATCAGAATCCGTCATATCTATCATATCTTATAGCTGTAAGAGAATCTATCATACACAGGCTATAAATAGCATATTCTCTTACATGTCATAACCCTCCTTGGGGCGCCCAAAGATGCCTTCTTCTAAGATGCCTTGTGACACATGTATTCACCTATCATAGAACCTTCTAT
Organism: Cunninghamia lanceolata; assembly: GCA_027924645.1. Lineage (NCBI taxonomy): Eukaryota > Viridiplantae > Streptophyta > Pinopsida > Cupressales > Cupressaceae > Cunninghamia > Cunninghamia lanceolata. The sequence goes on from BSBN01001310.1 coordinate 2,366,556, forward strand.
TTCCAACTCTTACATGTCATAGATTTTGTCATAGGAATCTGTCATAACCGTTTCGGTCAAGATTCACTTACACACTAGTCAAGATGCCGACACATGGAAGAAAACTTCTACCACACAAAATGGATGCCTATCTCCACATGGAGTGTGTTGACCATCCTAGTCAACTTACAAGTGGAGTGACAACTCATCGTGCCACTTCACAATAAATGACAAAACAAGATGTGCAACAAAATACAACATAGGCTAAGTAAATAAATTACATTACAATAATAAATGCAAGGAATTACCAAGGTTGAGACACCTTAATTCCCAACATTCTCCCACTTGTCGAACACCTTGTAAGAGCCAATAGAAATAGCATGATTTAACTGCTATAGGCCGAGAGGCCCATAGACTCTGAACACCATATAAGCTTCTCTATACCCACTGGTTTCATCAATGCATCCGCAACATTCTTTAAAGTATCTACCTTCTCCAAATTCACCTTCCTGTCCTCTACCATGTCTCATATGAAGTGAAACTGTACATCAATATGCTTTGTTCTGGCATGGAAAGTTAGATTCTTTGTTAGGCAAATCGCACTCTGACTGTCACAACAAATTGTAATCTGTCCTGTATCAACACTAATATCTGAACAGAATATCTTAAGCCAAATGGCTTCCTTGCAAGCATGAGTTGCTGCCATATACTCATCTTTTGTCCTGGACAAAGAAACCACAGGTTGTCGCTTACTCATCCAACTAATTGCACCACCAAACATAGTCAACACATAGGCACTGGTGGATCTCCTACTGTCAATGTCACCTGCCCAATTATGATCCATGAATACACACTAAATGAGGAGGTCCTGTAGCATTACCATGATAACATATGGAATACTCGAAAGTACCCCTCAAATATCTAAACACTTGCTTAACTGCATCCTAATGTACCCATCCAGGATTAGCCATAAATCGACTAAGGACTCCCACTACTTGGGCAATGCCTGGTCTTGTGTAGACCATGGCATACATCAAACCACCAACAACACTAGCATAAGGCACTCTAATCATGTCCTCCACCTCACTAGGAGATTTTGGACAATCATTAATAGACAACTTTATCCCCAATGAAACAGGAACACATAATGGTCTACAATCTGCCATACTGAACCTATCCAACATGGTCTTCACATACTTACTCTAGCTTAACCAAAGTTTTCTGTTAGCTCTGTCTTTTCTTATTTCCATTCCCAGAATGTACCTGGCTGCCCCAAGATTTTTCATCTCAAACTATGCTAACAATTGAGACTTCAAATCAGAAATCATATTCTTACCATTCCCAATCAATAGCATATCATTAACATACAATGCAATAATGAGAATGTGATCATTGTCAAACTTGTAATACACACAATGATTAGATTTTGATCTTAGGAATCTAATGGACAAAACAAAGGCACCAAATTTCATATACCACATCCTAGGAGACTGCTTCAAACCATACAAAGACTTATTCAACTTGCAAACCAAATCTTCTTTACCTTTCTCTATGTAATGCTCTAGCTGTGACATGTAAATCTCTTCCTCCAAATCACCATGAAGGAATGTTATCTTCACATCCATCTGCTCCACCTCTAAGTCATAAGTAGCTGCAAGAGATAACAAGAACCGAATGGATGTTAGCTTTGCAATGGGAGAGAAAATTTCACCATAATCAATTCCCTCCACTTGTGAGTACCCCTTCGCAACCAATCTAGCCTTGTACTTTTCAACATTGCCATCTGCACTAAATTTCTTCTTGAACACCCATTTGCATCCAATGGGTTTTCGTCCTTCAGGAAAAGGCACCAAGTCCCATGTTTTATTTTTCTCCAAAGAAACCATCTCATCTTCCATGGCCTCCTTCCAAGAACCTGCATCCTTCATGTCCATAGCCTCTGTCACAGTTCTAGGCTCATCAGTGTTAGTAAGGCAAAAGCAAAACTAGAATCAAGTAATGTATAACCAAACCTATCAGGTTGCTTTCTTGTTTGTGTAGACCTCCTCAATGGATGAGGTTGAGGTTATGCTTCTTCTTCTGAGCTTTCAGAGCTTCCAGAGCTCTCCTCATCATCAGGTCTCACAGGGTCTGTCAGTTCAGTCTTCTTAGGGGTAGAAGGAAACTGAACCACATCTTCTTTCGTTTCTATTTGTTCTAGCTGTAGAACAACGGAAGAAGGTGTTAGCTCTCTGAAGATAACTCTTCTGCTATACAACACTTTTTCAGCCACAGGATCCCAAAGCTTGTATCCTTTCACACCGACACCATAGCCAATGAAAATACATTTAATAGCCTTGTTCTCTAATTTAGATCGTTTCTCCCTAGGCACATGTGCATATGCCTCACAACCAAAAACATGAAGATGTCTAACTAAAGGCTTCTTACCAAACCACACCTCCATAGGTGTCTTTCCAACAAGAGTTGATGTAGGAGACCTGTTTACCAGGTAGCAAGCAATGGCTCCAGCTTCAACCCAAAACTTTTGTTCGAGGCTTGCTCCAATAAGCATACTCCTAGCCTTCTCCATTAGTGTACTATTCATCATCTCTACAACTCCATTTTGCTGCGGGGTGTATGGAGTTGTCTTATGTCTTTCAATCCCTTGCTCTTTACAGAACTTATCAAACTCTGCTGAACAAAACTCACCACCGTTGTCAGTTTTCAAACACTTAATCTTTTTACTAGTCTGATTTTCAGCAAAGGCTTTAAACTCTTTAAACTAACTAAAGACTTCAATCTTGCTTCTCATAAAATAAACCCATGTCATTCTACTGTAATCATCTATGAAAGATACAAAATATATAGATTTGGAAATCGAAGGAACATTAACAGGACCAAACACATCAGAATGAATAAGATCCAATACACCAAAAGACTTGTGAGAACTAGAGTAAAACTGAACATGGTTTTTCTTTCCATATACACAATGTTCGCAAAAGTCAAACTCGAGAGTACAATCATTTAACCCCTCAATGAGGTTTTTATTTTGCAAGGTTCTAAGACCCTTTTCACCAATGTGACCATATCTCAAATGTCATAACATAGTCTTTTCAGTAGGAAGTTTAACTTCCAAAGCATGTGCACTACCATCAGAATGTGTTACAACATATTTATTCACTTCTCATTCAGATGGTGGGGATGAAGTGACTGTAGCTCTTTTCTTTGAGTCAAAAGAACTATTGCACTATGAAGTGCATGCCTCCAACTGAAACAGAGTACCTCTCTAAGTACCCTTCGCAAGCACCATAGATCCTCTAGCCATCTTGCATCCATCCTTCAAAAAGACAACCAACACACCTGCATCATTCAACATACTTACAGAAAGAAGGTTCCATGCCAAGCCTAGGATGTGCATAACCCCAGTGATCCCCTTCACTTGTCCATTAGGGATTTGGATTGAGACTCTTCCATGACCAACAATCTTCAGATGAGAATTGTCACCCAAGTACACTCTTCCACCATCGAACTCTTCGTGAACTAGCTTCGATGAGAGGTCATGTGGAATGATGCACCAGAGTCTATCAACCACACATCATCAGATGCATGGGTGGCTAGGGCTACAATGAAGGCATCACCATCATCTTGTGACTTGTCTGAATCTAAATCTAGGGCATTCTTCTTTTTCTTTTTCTTTTCCTCTTTGCATTCCTTTCGAAAATGCCTAGATTTGCCACAGTTCCAACAGAGAGCCTTGGACTTTCTAGGAGATTTAGATCTCCCATGAGATTTGGATCTGCCCTTTTCACCTTTCTTGTCCTTCTTCCCTTTCTCTTTAGATCTTCCACGAACCGCAAGAGCTTCTTTGGCTGACTCAGATGTCTTTCTCCGCATTTCTTCAAATAACAGCAAAGACACCACATCTTCCATCTTGAAGGTGGTTGTAGTGCTTCCGATGGCCATGACAAGATGATCCCATGAATCTGACAAAGAACAAAGTAGGGTCATACATTGATCCTCCTCCTCCATTTTCACACCCATAGATGTCAACTGTGCAAAAATCATGTTGAAAGCATTCATATGGTCCACAACAAATCCTTTGTCTTCCATCTTCAAAGCAAACAACTTCTTTTTCATAAAAAGCTTGTTCACCAAGGACTTGGCCTGATAAACATCTCCCAGCTTCTTCCAAAGTTCTTTTGCAGTCTTCTCCTCATGGACATTCAATAGGACAGAGTCAGCTAGATAGAGTCTTATGAGACCCTTAGCCTTCCAATCTTTGAGGTCCCAATCAGCTTGTGGCATTGTCGTAGGTTTTGTTCCATCAACGGTTTCCCATAGGTCATGATCAACAAGTAGGTCTTCCATCTTGAGTTTCCACAACTTGAAATTTATGCCATTGATCTTCTCCACCTCTACTCTTCCGGATGTGGTTGCCATCTCCTTCCTGCAACAAGATATAGAATACTTTGCTCAGACTCCCACTCAACCTAAGATTAGCTCAAAAAACCCCTACCCAGCAGCTAGAACCAAAACTGGCCAGGCTCTGATACCAACTGAAAGGAAGCTAGGTGTGCAGAAATTGCTTCCTACACTAATCTAAAGAGGAGAGAAGAGTGCAAATTCATTTTTATCCTTACAATTATAGAATGTTAACAACAACAATGGAGATATTGCAGTAGTACACATACACACAGAAATGAGACACAAGAGAGAGACACAAGATAGATGTGGGGAAAACCCTTATTAGGTGAAAAACCCCACACTCCAAAACGTGCACAATGTATTATCAAAACTGAATTGGTTTACAATACACTTGCAATGCAAGCTCTCAAGAGTCTTCGACACTCGTATCTGGAGACAAACTGGCAGCATAACAGTACCTGTCAATCACATAATCCATCTCTCCAAAGAACCTATTTATATAGAAAATACAAGGTAAAAATGGCTCTATCTTGAGATGGGCGTCCAACATGGCCTTGTGGCCCAAAACCCACACCTATGGACACTTGTCCAACACTGTAGGATGTTCTTGACACTTGTCAAGTCACCCCATCCCAAAGAGTTTGCCTATTCCCAAAATAGGCAATGACAGATGCTCTTACAACTCTTACAACCGTCATAGTTGTCATATCTTACAATTGTAAGAGAATCTGTCATACACAGGCTATAATAAGCATATTCTCTTACAACATGTCATAACCCTCCTTGGGGCACCCAAAGATGCCTTCTTCGAAGATGCCTTGTGACACATATCTTCACCTGTCATAGAACCTTCTATTTCTGACTCTTACATGTCATAGATTATGTCATAGGAATCTGTCATAACCGTTTCGGTCAAGATTCACTTACACACTAGTCAAGATGTTGACACATGGTAGAAAACCTCTACAACACAAAAGGGACGCCTATCTCCATATGGAGTGTGTTGACCATCCTAGTCATCTTACAAGTGGAGTGACAACTCATCGTGCCACTTCACACTAAATGACAAAACAGGATATGCAACAAAATACAACATAGGCTAAGTAAATAAATTACATTGCAATAATAAATGCAAGGAATTACCAAGGTTGAGATGCCTTAATTCCCAACATATTTAATAAAATACAAATAACATATATATTTTCTTTATTCAAATTGCAATACCTATTTTAATCACAATTCAAAAAAGACATTAAATTAAATAATGCATTTAATATAAACTATTGTACCAATTTAAACAAAAAAATTTCTAATTATTTAAATCATCAATCACACTTATTTATTTTATTATTTAAATAATTTAAACACACTATTTATTTAAATACCATAAAATAAACTATTTAAAATCAACCATTTAAAATAACCCATTTTAAATTTAATCAAAAGAACTTTTAATATTTATAATTAAATCATCCACTCGAAAAGGATTTACTCTCGCAATTAAAATACATTATTCTAAGTATCTAACCATTCACCACATTTATTATCCACACAATGATGCATAAAATAAGCCATTCAATAATGTAACATGAAGCTATGTGAGTGTGTGATTGCATCAGGGTAATCCATTCCATCAGTTCTTGCCAAATGGCTAGAACACCTCTACATCAACCATGTTCTCGTCTTCGATGAGTACCTACATTCATTCACACTCAACTCAACGTCAATAGGCTAGTGTCTCCAAAACATAGCCGAGGCAAATCATTGTAATCATGTCTACAATATTTAACATATAAATCAATTTTCAATTTTGTTATCAATATAAACTCATAATAATTACCTTCATACCTATAAAATTACTTAAGGTAAAGGTCAATCACAGTAATTGTTCACTAATCTAGAATAATTATATTGTTCATAAAAACAAGACGTGACATAAAAAAGAGAGAGTTTTCTGTCATGCAAGTTTTAGAAATAAATAAAGTTTATTTTATTGTATTTTCAAAAAGAAATGGTTGTTATTTATTTAAAGTTAGATAAATTACTTTATTATTATGTATATTATATTTACAAATCTAATAATAATTCTATCATGCAAGATTAAAATAAGTTTCTTTTATTATTTTTGGAGGCTTTTTGAAAGGCAAAAGATCATGCCAAAAAACAAACTTCAGTTAAAAAGGCAGCCTCAAAGAAACCAAAATTCTAATGCCAATATTAGCAGAGTTTTTTAATAAAAATGAGGAACAGCAAAAAAAAAATCACCACGTTTGCAGCAGAAAAAAAGGGAGATTTTATCATTGATTTTAGTAGTGACAGAAGCAGTGAGAGCAGCGATAAGAAGGGCAGAATTGATCTTCTTTTCTAGCAAACAAACCCAGGTATTTTTCTTATTAAAATGCAAATAAAATATGATTGATTATGGCTGATAAAACCTAGCAATCTAACCTGTGTTATGGCCTGCAAAAATATATTTTGAACTTACCTTTCTCCTTAGCCGTATTAAATTTTTGTCCATTTTTTGTTATTCCTGTCACCCAATTATAAGTTCATGTCGCTTGTTTATCAGTTCATGTCACCTGTTTAACAATTCCTGTATCTTTCTGTTATTCCTATCACCAATTTTGATAATTCATGTCGCCATTTTTGATAGTTCCTATTGCCAGTTTTAACAGTTCCTGTAGCCTGTGTTTTAAAAAGATCTTGTAGCTTATTAACCTCTTTAAAATAGTTATGACAATTTCAAAATAGAGACCGTTTGATATTCTAGTTATTACCTATGATTATTTGATGTGGAAACCATTCTTAAACTCATATTATGTATGTATTTAAACTATTTGATTGAATCAAAACAACAATGGATAGGAAGTAGATAAACTTAGTTTTCTATAAATTATTTAAACAATAAAATAAGATCAGAGAATTAAATCAAATTTTAGATAATCAATTTATAAGTATATCTGAATAGATGAATGAATGAGTGATGCTTTACTTATTGCATATTGAAAGTGTGTCTTCATGATTGTTGCTTTGGAAAGAGTTAAACATTGTTTTTCTTCACCCTGTTTGATAACAAATTACAGATAAGGATTATAATCAGATTTTAGACACCCAAATTATACTTACCTAAATGGATGAATAGATTGATGTTAAAATTATCTTTCTTTATATGTTAGAATGATGGGGTAAAATTTGTGATGTAAATATCAGTCCTATGAAAACTTCTTGAAGAGAAATTAGTATACTTGAATTGAATGATTTAGAAAAGTTAATATATTATGGAATTTGAATTAAATATGAATTAGGAAATTAAACCAATTTGACAACCTTTAGATGCAATTGTATGAACAAATGATGGATTAGTGTTTGAAAGGTGTGTTTTCATAATTGATGCATGGGAAATGGATTAGAAATGGTCATATGTGATTTTGGATTTATTTATTTTATTTATTGATTGATTTATTTATTTATTTACTTGTTTATTTGGGGAAAGAAAGTAGATTTTTATTTAGGAATGTGATTGGGTTACTTTCTGGGAAAGGATGTTGAATGTGGATTATCAGAGATGGCTTTTCCTCTTTTCGAGAATTGAACTAGGTTACTATGTTTTAAAGGTTTAGATCTAAATGAGCTGTCATTGTAAAAGATGATTATTTGTCTAGAAAACTTATTTATATATATCTATGTCGCATTCTATTGTGAGACAATCTGTATTTCATTATTTAAAATTGCACATTAAGGCATCAGGTTGCATCGGGAGTTCCCACATTCCAATTGTTCTAGGTAGCTAAGCATTTCGTGTAGGGTTGGATTTCCTTCATTTCATGAAGGGATTCGGGGAAGCGTAATTACTTCATGGTTGGGTGGAAAAGCACCTAGGCCATGTTCCTGTCTCTCGGCTCGTAGGTGTTGGACCACTTGGTTCGTGCGACTGATGAGTGTATTGATCTATTTATTCTTTTTGTACATCATCAGTGTAACTTGTATTTGGATGTGTCATGGTATGAATGCCAATGGACTTGTATATTATTTTATAGTGCTTTTACCTAGAATGAGCATGCGAATTGTAAGATTCAATGATTTTATTTGATTTATATTGATGAGATTATCTTTTGCAAGATTTAATGATTCTTATGGATTCTTATTTATGAGGTTTCTCTTTTGTGAAGATTTATTGACTTTATTGAATCTTATTTATGAGACTTATCTTTTACTTGCGATATTGTAATTAAGCAGATTAATTATACTTTTTCATCTTTTATATTGTAATTAAGAAGATTAATTACATCTTTGTATTTTTTTTATTGCGATGTTGTAATTTAAATGGATTATTTACTCTATTTACTTCATTTTACTTTTGTGATGGTTTTGAGGGCTTTTACACATACAGAGTCTTCTAAAGTCTGCATACCATGTCCGTATCCTCTGATATCTGGAAACCATCTGGTTGCGCAATGTAGACTTCTTCCTCTAGATCACCATTCAGAAATGTTGACTTGACATCCATCTGATATACTTTGAAGTTCTTATGAGCAACAAAGGCAAGAAAAATCCTGATTGCCTCCATTTTGGCTATCAGAGAAAAAGTCTCCTTGAAATCAATGCCTTCAACTTGAGAGTAGCCCTTACATACCAACCTTGCTTTGTTCCTTACAACTTTACCTTCTTCATTCAGCTTGTTCCAGAACACCCACTTTGTTCCAATGACATTCTTGTTAGTTGGTCTGGGAACCAATTCTCATGTCTAATTTTTCTCTATCTAATCCAGTTCTTCTTCCATTTCCTTTATCCATCCATCATCTTTGCTAGCATCAGCAAAGGTTTTAGGTTCTACTTTTGATAACAAATACAAGCTTACTTGCTCATGTCTCTTAGCAAGCCTTCTCCTTGTCTACACACCTTCATCCTTATCTCCAATGATCTAATCTGCTAAGTGGTTTTTTTGAACATACTTTGCTGGAGTCTTAAGCATCTGCTCTAGTTCTTGTTCCTTTTCTTCTTTCACTTTTTCTTCTTCATCTTCAATGCATGGAAAGATATTAGATTCAGAATCCTCTGATTCTTGTGAGATCTAATACAAGTCTTCATCTACCTTGACATTTGTGCTTTCAATCATATTTCCCAACCTCTTGTAGCATCTATAAGCCTTGCTTTTGGTTAAGTAACCAAGAAAGATTCATTCATCACTTCTTGATCAAACTTTCCTAGGTCTTCTTTATCTCTTCTAATATAGCATTTGTTGTCAAAGATCCGGAAGTATCTGACAGTGGGAAATCTTCCATACCATAGCTCATAAGGAGTCTTAGTGTTGTTGACCCTCAATTGCAATTTGTTAATTAGATAGATAGCAGTGTAAACTACTTCCTTCTAGTACATATCAAGTAGATCTGTATCTTTCAACATTGCCCTAGCCATCTCTTGCACAATTCTATTCTTCCTTTCTACTACCCCATTTTGTTGAGGGGTCCTAGGAGTTGACAGATGTCTCCTAATACCATGATCTTCACAAAACTTTTCAAATTCATTTGAAGTGAACTCACCTCCTCTATCAGACCTTAAGCACTTGATCTTAGCATCCACTTCATTTTCAACCATAGCTTTGAATACCTTAAATTTATCAAGGGCATCTAATTTTTCTGTTAAGAAAGTAACCCAAGTCATTTTAGAATAACATCAATAAGCAACATAAAATACCTCTCACCTTGTTGGCTCTTTATTAATGTAGGGCCACATAGATTAGTGTGAATCAACTATTGTTATATAGAGCCTAATTAGACTCAGAGGTTAAATTTACCCCACTTTTATCGGTGCAATTTCCTCCCAAATTCCTATGGGGTCAAGGGGCAACGCCCCTTGTGAGGGTTTGGGGGCAGCGCCCTTGACGCGCTCCCTGTCACGATACAGGGTGGGGTCGAGGGGCAGCGCCCTCGAAACCTCACACAATTTTTATTATTTTATAAAGGCATCAGGAGTTATTTTTTATTGGTCGACATAAAAAAACCCTATTTTGTAACCGACATAAGTCTTGATAAAAAAGGCTAAGGGTTAGGGTTTCCATTGATATTGTATTGTAGCATTTTGCAGCGGTATTGAGTTGTAGGGATTGCTAGTTGTAATTGGTTTGATTTACTGGATAATAATATTGGACTCTCTGTTGGTGGATGTAGCCCGACTTTGGGTGAACCACATTAAAATTGTCTCATTCTCTCGTTGTTATTATTTCTGTGTATTTTTATTCCTCTGTTTAATCTTTATTTGCATTTAATTGATATCTTCTGTCGTCTAACCCTAACATCAACTCCAATGGCTTAGAAGAAGAATACTCCTTGCTTTTGAAACTTATCTCTGTCTACTTTCCCATTTGACATTCCTTGCATATTGTGTTTGTAGGCTTGATTATCTTGGCATTTCTCTCACTACATGAGTAGAACTGATCTTTACCATATTATCAAAAATTTTGTATCCCATTCTTTTGTTCCACAGCTAGCACTCACTGGATTGACCCAACAAACATGTTCTTCCATTTACCTCCTTTAGATGATAGATATCACCATACATCTTGATACCTTCTGCAACTAGTTTTCCAGACCCTGTCTTCTTGATTTCACAACCCTTGGCATGAAAGGTAAGGTTATACCCTTTGTTGCACATCTGACTAACGCTAAGAAGATTATGTTTTAGCCCTTTGACATAGAGGACATCCTTAGTCTTATTCTTCCCATCAATAGTTATAGCACTTTTTCCACATATTTGTGCTGACTCATCAGCACCAAACTTGACAGCACCACCATCCCACTTCTCAAGGCTAATAAACTTTTCCTTGTCACCAGTCATATGATTTGAGAAACCACTATCAATTACCCAAGCCTTAGCTTCTTCTCTTTCATGAAAAGCAATCCATACAACCATTGATCTGTCATTGTTTTGATTTAGTTGCAAGGCATCAGTCTTCTCACATGTTTTAACATCATCTTTTTTTTCACCAACACTCAAGGCCATGAAAATTGTATCATCATTTGAATCATCATGATCCTCATCTTCTGAAGAGTAAATGTTCTCTATGGAATATAGACTTCTTTTGAACTTGTCTCTCTTGTTACTACCCCTTGATTCCTTAAAAGGACATCTAGAAGCAAAGTGACCAACCTTTCCACAATTGAAACATTTGAAGGGTAACTTACCTTTGTATTTCCTCGTGCCTTTCTTCAGTCTTCTCACAAAATTTTCTTCAACTTCATCAGAGCTCTCATCTTCATCAGCAACTTCTTCCTTTGTCTTCATACTAACTTTGAAAGTAGCTTCTTTCTTTGGAGCATCAGTATCAAACTCTCATTTCAAAGGTAGTAAGGGAACCAAATAGTTTGTCTATAGTGTATGTATCCAAGATTGCATTCTCCTCAATAGCAGATACCTTATGACTATAAGATTTGAGAAGAGATCTCAGAACCTTCTTCACAATCTCATCTTCTTTCACTTATCCACCAAGACCTATGATGCCATTGACCACTTCATTCACCTGGAGCATATATCTAGCAATGTCTTCATCCTCTGTCATTTTTAGGGTCTCAAATTTACTTCTGAAGATTTGCATCTTTGCTTGCTTTACTTTCTTATCTCCTTCATAAATGGTTTCAAGTTTAACCCAAACATCTTTAGCAAAACTACAACTCATTACCTTTGAAAGTTCTAAATCAGCTAACCCACTCATGATACCAAACTTTGCCTTGGCATTGTTATCATATTCCTTAACTTCATCTAGATCTCTAGGAATAGTGGCAGGAACTTTGTAACCAGTCTTGACATATTGCCAAACACTGCATCCTAGAGAATTGATATAGCCTTCCATCCTTATCTTCAAAAAAGCATAATTTGTTCCATCGAACCTAGGTATCTTGTTGGATCCATTATGTGCCATCCTGGACCTTCCTCAAGCGGTTAAGCTTCCTTTAGAGGAACTTGGCTCTAATACCAATTGTTGAACACACCAGGATATTGAGAGGAGGGGTGAATCAGTATCTAAACAACTTCAACTTATCTGGAGCATATTAAAACTTAAGCATCATAGTATTAACATAAGCATGAAATATTAACACAATGCACATCAACACAACACCAAATATACGTGGAAAACCCAAGAAGGGAAAAACCACAGTGAGGATTAACTCACAATATATGAATCTCAAATAACAACTTTGTTTTAGGGCTACAACCCAAGAAAGCTACTACTCCCTACAGACTTTGTTTTAGGGCTACAACCCAAGGAAGCAACTACTCCCTACAAACTTTGTTTTAGGGCTACAACCCAAGGAAGCAAATACTCCCTGAAAACTTTTCTTTAGGGTCACTCCCAAGGAAGCTACTACTCCTTGAATACTTTGTTTTAGGGTCACTCCCAATGAAACTACTACTCCCTAAATTGAGATCACATTTAGAACATATTACAGTATGATAGTCTTTCTACTGTCTAAAAATTGACATTGAAATTCACACCCTTGATGATTGCAATACTACCTCTTCACACTTCCTTCTGATGATCAGATCAGTTAGGCACACTCTAGACTTGATCACTATCACATATAAGTGTTGATATATTTTTTTCCTAAAAGGCTAAAATGGTCATGAAGAGGTAATGACTATGACAAATAGCAAGATCTTTAAGGACAATCATAAAAGGCTTTAAAGAACAGTCATAAGATTGACTATCAAGGATACAGTGTAGGGACAACAATATTGGTACAAATGCATAGTAGAGTGAGAATATCCTCATAAGAATATTTGCATGAAGAGGTTCAAGAGGATAGTCATTTGTGGTTGTTAAAGAGCAATAGACAACAATCATATTTTGATTCTTATATGTGTAGGGAACAATCACTTAACTTAAGGATAGTATTCATACAATGCAAGAGAAAGTTAAGAGGATTCCCAGTGGAGACAATGTGTGAGCCTTGAAGCCCTGCACAGGCTTGTTGAAGACCTAGGAAGTCTTAGTCAAATGCACATGATAGAGGACTACAAAGCAATCCATAGGGGCCTTTCACAAGATAGAAGGGGTAGTAATGTGAATAGTCATCCACTAAGAGGTACCAGTCATTAATTGGTAAAGGAAGCCACTTAGCTTTGGCATTAGAAGTCACTAGACATGCAAAGGAGGTAGCAAACAATGTCTAAGGTAGCTAAAGCATCAAGAGAAATCATTCAAAATCAAGCCAAGGACATTAGAATTCAAGCCCTAAAGCAAGCCTCCACTATAAGAAAGCAAGGAAATGGAAATACAATACAAGCAGAAACATATACTAGATGTCTAACTATGAAGAAAGGAATCACAAGAATGGTGTAGGAGAAGGGCTCACTGCTAAGCTCAGAAGGCCTACTACCTAGGTAGGAGTCCATTCTGGTTATCATCTCTACCAGGATCATGCATCAACTCATTAAGATTTGTTACGTTACAAGGTCTAGATAGAGATGGGAAGGACATCTTACATGAGTAGGAGACAATCAAGAGCAGACAGGAGGATGAAAGTAAGTTACTATTTTAGATTACTTCAAATTTATTCATTACAACTTGTTTAAGTCCCAGATGGTAAAGGTACACAGTTTGTTAAAATTCACTTATGATTATAAGAAACTATTTTAAAATAATAAAATTTTAGATGTACTTTCCTTATGCAATTGATAGTTTTACAAAAGAAGAACAATAGACAATTCATTGCATAAAACAACTACTTGTATTCACAAGGAAATTTTATTCAAAGTTCCCACACAATCCATGGGAATTGACTATAAACTAATGAAATGAAAAGAACACATATACATCTGAAATAGAAAGCATAAAGGAGAGAAGGGGACCCATCATTGCCTGAGAGATGAATCCCCTCACTTGTAGTTGCACCATCTTTAGGGTGATCCATTCCAGCCTCCATAAACAACTGCAAGAAGAAGAGAAAGAAATGTTAGAGCTCAAGACATCCTTCATTCATATATGTTTAAAGAATCAAATGTACATGTTCCCTTTTTAGAAGAATCAAATGGGAAATGAAAGAGATAAGCAACTATCCAGATGCAAACATGCAGCCACAAGGAGATGCAAAAAATGAGGACCACGTAAGCAAAAAGGAGGCTCCTTGCCTCTATGTTTTACTCTAACTTTTGTTCTGAGTGTGCAGGTATGAGAAGATGGAACATTACAAGAAACCAATACCCAGAGGATAGTGAACATCAAAGATCAGTCATAAAATTAGTCATGAAGATTGTCATAGCATTAAGTTCCAAGGTTTCAAGCACTGTAGGAGGTAGGGTGTTAGTGATCAAGAACTAGAAGGAGAACAGTCAAAAGTCAAGCTAGAGGAAGGACAATCATAAATATTGTTAAATCAAACAAGGTTGAAAAGCATTAAAGGAGCAAGAGACTTTTAAAATGATGGAGCAGTCAATACTAATAGAAGTTAGGAGCAGTCATACAGAGCATGTGATTGTCGCAAAACAAACGTGGCACAAGATAAGTAAAGGACAGTCATGAGATTCAGGAACAACATAGATATTAATGAACAACAAAGTGTGTGGAATGTTGATAAGTGTTGTATAGGTTCCTTGAGATCTGTCAAAGGTGCATAAGGGTGTTGTGAGTAGTGAGACAGTTAGGTATCCAAGGCCAAAGTGAATATAGGTTTGGAAAAGCATGCAAGTTGATAGAGGGTATTGTTGTAACAGCATGTAGTGACATGTATATTATGCATACATGGAGTAGGGACTGTGTAGAGTTTACTTCAAGTTGATATCCTCCTATGCAAGCATGTATGGCATTCCAGATCTGCCAAGATCATGAATATCCCTAAGCAAGTTGAACATTTCAGTACAATGAGGGTACATAGTTGCAGAGTCATAACAATATAGAGTCTCCATAGAATGACAAGAGGTAAAGATGCAGTATGAGAATGATACTTGGAACATAGCATCATAAACCTAACTGAAGACAATCACACAAGACCACATAAAGATAGTCATGTTATGATTGTTTTGAAAGAAGAAAAATAGTAATTTATGACATTTATAGAGGCTACATATAAATACTCTACAACCAGTTTTCATGAGCATTCATGTTAAACAAGGAACAATCTATAACATGACTATTAGAAGCAACATAGATATATTTCAGGAAAATACCAAAAGATACAATCAAGAAATGGAATAGAGGCAGTTTTTTTAAGGTGAAAAGGCAGTCTTAAAGACTGTATGAAATAGTTAGCATGACAAAAGATAGTCCACAGAGGTTTTGAGGATGTCATGAGAATGGTGAATCATGACAGTGCAAGATTGCCAATAGGTTATCCTTGAGTAATCTTACTAGAAGTGTAAGTAGGTTGTGGGTACCTTATTAATAGATACAACAAATATAAGGACAACAGGAAGAAAGACAATTATAAGACATGCAGATGTAGAGTATAGTGACAAAGAAAAGAGAACTCAATATGAATATTAAAGGTATGTTAAGTCTTTTGACCCATGAAACATTAGGAGGAACTTTTTAAACTTTGCCAAAGTTTGCTCAATCATATTCAAGGTCTACACATCCATTGAGATCTCTAATAGTTAGCTTTAAAGCCAACATGATCATGCCAAGTCTACAAACCCTATAGTCATTTGTCAAAACCTAAAAGATCTACTCATTCATATTAGGTTCTTAAGGTTCTGTGTAAGAATAATGAAGTATCTCAATCACAAAACCTAGAATGATGAGGGTCGTCCACATCAGTTCCCAGAAGCACTAATTAAGGATTTAGGGTCTACCAAGGGTGGTTGTGTTTTGTTAAGTCATCAAATAGTAGTCATGAGGTTTTATCAAAGGGTAAATAGATATATCTCAAGAGTTTAATGTCTGTGACAAAGATGAGCACCTTAAGCTCAAGAGCAATAAAGGAGTAGCTACAGTATGCAAAAAAAATTACAAAGGTTTATTTCCATAGTAGCATGAAATATACTTCATCAAATAGCAAATACCAGTCCTCAGAAGTTTTTCATAGAGTTTTCAAAGAAAGAACAATAGATGGAAGAACTTACCAATCCATAGTTGAAGGAATCAAGTATGTATGTGAAGAAACAGTGATCTAAATTCCATGGCGGCACCTTCCAGTAGAAGAGCAGTAGAGCAAAAAAGAAAAAAGACCAAAATGATGCTCAGGTTAGGGTTTTCAAACCCTTTTAACAAAAGGTGGATACCATAAGTCTTGGTCAACACCAACCAAAGACTATTAGGGTCTTTTCTTTTATTTCTTTAATTCAAATCAAAAGAAATTGCATCATGAGCCCATGGAAACACTTACATAGTGTTGTAGAAAATAAAAGAAATCATTATAAACCATGACCTTTTAGGTCTTCTCTAATGCTAGGAAATTAGAAGACTAGTCTTATTCCTCTTGCATGGTCAAAAGACAATTGTAATTTATTTTAACACTTATTAAGGTAAATGATAACTAAACTTGCCTTAATACTTGTTAAATAAATCAAATAAAATCATATTGTAATTCATTCTAACACTTATTAAGGTAAGTCAATAATTATAAATTGCCTCAATATTTTATAAAATAAACTTATAATTACCTTCAAATCATGCAAAGAAGAGATGAAGACCAAGTCAACAGGTTGTATAAAGGCATGCAAAGGGGAGATGTTTTGTAGTTTACTTGGAATTTTAGTCAAACTATGCCATTTAGAGGTCCACTTGATCAAGTGGCAAGATGAGGGGAGTTCAAAGCTAAAATCACTCAAGATGGAGTAGTTTAGAGCCCTCAAATATAGGCTTTTTTGCCTTGCTCGCCCAACAACTAGGAGTTCACTAATTTGGTTGAAGGCTTCTTTTCCAACCACCTCATGCATGAGAGAAGAGTTCAGTTCGAGTGAAGTTGACTTCCCCACAGTTTGGGGAGAGATTTTTGTAGTAAAAGAGAAAGCACATGTTTTTTTCTTAGTTCTTGCTTGTTTTCCTTTACACACACCAAAGAAAACTTCTGTATTGTAACTCGTCAACAATATTTTCATATAGAGCAATAGAATTATTTACAACATTTTTCATATATTCTTGTAAGGTACTCTTATTATTTCTCAATAAAGCAGTGTGTTACCTTTTGAGATACATGTGTTATGTGATTGATTAAATGATATTGATGAGAAGTTTGTCTGTGATTTTAAACAAATCTTTTTAAACTTCATGTCTCATTCCTTGAACTTGATATAGAAAGCAATTGATTCATACATGTTGTAGGTTGAGTTAGTCATTTTTTCAAACTTTTATAGTTGTGAAAGCTTATAGTTTTCCTTCAAAAAGTAGAAAAGGTTCCAGCCTTCCTATGAAATATTAATCTATGAGCACTGTTTAGGATGAGTTGTGTAACCAAGTCTTTTTGAGAGAAAATTGTAAGTTAAGATAGAAAGAATAGAACTTATAAACTCGGTGCATCACCTCCTAGGATCTAGTTTTTAGTTTCATAGCAATCCTTTTTATCCCTTTTCCTTGCAAATATAGAAGATTTGAGAGATTCAACAGGGAACCATCCCTCTCTGGAGGTTCACCTTTGTCATAGACAACCCACAGTCTGATGGTGATCCCATGTTTCACAGGATATTTGAGCTTCAAGCTTGACCAGGGTGCAATCCTCATGACAACAATAAGTCTTCAAGATGAATCAAGACAGCATCTACAACTTCTGCTCTTTCTCCTTCAATCGCACATCATAATGTAGTCATTCTGCTCTTTTTCTTGCTTGTGAACCTTATCAATCACTTTGCAATCACTCCTCACCTAACTCAATTTAATTTACAATTTATACAACACATTACATTGATTACAATGCTTGTCGGCCAGAGACATCATGAAAAATATATTTACAAGTCGGCCAGACAACACGCAACATGAAACATGTAGAGGATAAGTCCTAAACAAGACTACACTCTACACTAGCCGAAGACCCATGCCTTGCAGACATCAACACTTCCTTAATTAGGTCTAAAACATCCTTCATAGCATCAAACAACAAGGAATTACATCTACACACTCCGCTCATTTGAAAATAGGACAGCCTTAATCAAAGACATGAAATTTGAAACATAATGGCCACAACAACTTGAAAACCTTGTGCGGTACTGGAAATAAGAAAGATCTTCATGAAACTTTTCTAGATGAGTCTACAGGACTCATACAACATCTAAAAACACTCCTTTACCTTTTCCCATCAAAGATTTTGTGCCACACATCTTCAATCATGAACTCTAAGAACAACTTGTCATCCAGAACACACTGCAACATATTGTCATTGAGAAACTGAGCTTGCAGACCACCAAGAACCTTGAACCTACAACAAAGCATGTAATTCACATTCATAAACATGTCGACAAAATTGCAAAGCCAAACATTCACATCCAGAGGAATGTGGAGCATTCTAATGGGCCTTCAATACTAACTCACTCTGCCAAAACACATGTCAATACTTTATCATGCATAACTTTCACAGCAGAAGGACAAATGATCTAAAGCTTTGGGATTATGACCTTCACTACAGCCTGAACATAGTTCCAGAACTGCATAGCCATATCTATAAATGCAGAGGAATATGGAGCATTTTATTGCCATATAGTAATTGTCTTCAAAATTATCTTCAAACTGCAAAACACTCTTCCGGTAATCCAATCATCATGAAACTTGGATCAAGCCACCAGTAACATCTTCTCAACATTAGAAACACATCTGATCATCTTAGTGATTCTAATTCCCATATTAATGTATCTTCTTGATGCTTCTAATTTCCATCTTAATATAACTTTATATTCAATTTTGCATTGATCAAGGAATGACATCCAACCATGAACTTCAGTAATCTCATTATATTCAACATGAAATCCAACCATGAATTGTATCTTCTTTGTTGGATAGGACATGACATCCAACCATGAACTATATCTTCTCTGCTGGATAGGACATGACATCAAATCATGAATTATATGTTCTCTGCTAGATAGGACATGACATCCAACCATGAACACCATCACACATCCAAGATAGTGTTGACATCAATGACAACCCTAGGAACCATATGTGTAACATATTCTATGGCACAGTCAACCTATATTCTATGGCACAATCAGCCTATATTCTATGGCTCAGTTGGCCTATATTCTATGGCTCGGTTGGCATATATTCTATGGCACAGACCAAACTTAACAAGTTTTACTAGTTGTAGAGAATGACAGGCCACGCCATAGAATTCACCAATAACATATGGTTATAGGTCATGCCATATAAATGTAGTTAACAGTGATGAATAGATTGTAGGTCGCGCCTTGAATATTCACCAGTAATAGTGAACTCACAGACCATGTCAAGATTGGTATTAGTAGTAATATGTTTATAACAACTATGCTTGTTTTTCATGCTCAGGTGGTCAACATTCCATACGTCAAGTCTTGGCTTCCAATGGAGTGAGATTCATATGATAGTTTGATACTAATCAAAGTTACAAAAGCATATACCTAGGCTAAGCTTCTACCATATGCAGAGACATGGATATTTCCAGCCAAACTAGCCAAAACACTCGCTGTGCTAAACCAATATTAATAATACTTTTCTAGTATTTAAAAGAATGTGAATTTAAATGACTTGCACAGCATTCTAAAGATGTACTCTTAGGTTGAGAACTATACTGATATGGTTATCCTCTTCGCCTGATACAGGAGCCCGCTCACCCTTCCTTGAGCAACTTCTTGACTACAATCCAAGGATTTCTTCCAAATTAAATCCTTATTTCCTCATAGGCTTGCGGTCCCTCTTCCTCCTTTCCATCATTCCTTAATGTAGCCTTTTAAAAAGGATTTAACTCTTCCACAACCATAGATAATCCTCCTACATCTGTGCCTATTCTCTCTCTTTGATGGCATGCCGAAGTTATGGAGTTTATTAGTCATTAAAGACCACTCTTCAACAGTTTGAAAAACTCCTCCTTACCTCCATAACTAATGTGGAGTAAAGGAGTTGAGTGACTACAAGAATATGTAGTGGTTTGCATTAAAATGCAACTATACCATGTTCCCTTAAGAAGCTCAACAACTACAATCAATAGGTTTAAACCAATAGATCATATTAAATAGATATAAAACAACATAAAATAGGTGTATACAACGTATACTTACATTGTTTCTAACACATGTTATGCTATGAGAATGGGGTTGAGGTATTCTCCCCCTCTCAAAATTGTTGAACATCAAAATAGATAAAATAAACATAATAGAATTCTAATCGGGAATTATTAATAATAAAGTAGTCTTAACTACTTGTATTAATTTGCTCTAGTAATATAATCTATATTACTTTACACAAAGAAATAATGACTATCGATCATTTCCTTGTCAATGGTCATATATTATCCTAACTTAGTTTTCGATAAAAACCTCAACTTAATGGATCTAGTTGACATTCGACAATTTGTTGAGTCAGAACCAAACTTAGACCAACTCGTCAAACATAACTTACCATACTCGAAGAAGGTTCACTAAACTATGAAGGCACGAGACTTAGATGGCAAACAATCTATTCTTATCCATACATCTATTCTCTTCTCTCGGATGATGCTCTCCCTCTCTTTCTCGGAGGGTGAAAAACTTGTTTCTTAGTTATAACTTGCATTCACCAAATTGGGAATAGTGTATCATTAGTCAATTCATAAACCTTATGAATAAATAATCATGACATCATATAATTTGCATGCCTAAACTCTAATCATATAAACATAAACTCACGATATCATTGATTTATCCTAAAATTTTCACATAACATCAATTCATTCATTCATGCATAATTAATACTAATTTAGTGCAAGTAAAAAGTAAATCATAGTCAAATTTTGGGGTGTGACAAACACCCAAACTACCTCTCTGTGAATGACCTGGAGACTATCTAAACAAAGTGTATGATCCTACTTCTAAACACCCAATTCTTCCTTTGGGTCATGAATGGTATGATTTTATTTTCTTCAAGTAAAATTTCCTCCCCCATACTCCATTCTTGCCATTCCTCCTAACATAGGATCTCTTCTTCATCTAATTCACCACAAGGAAAAACTTTATATGAGGGAAGCAACATCTAGAAAATTAATTCCTACACTATACGATTCACCACTCATACCTTCAACTTGTCCTTCAAATCATTGTGATGAAATTTGGAGACCTAGAGACCCTAATGTTAGTTAAATCATCCTACCCTAAAATTTTCTTAACAATTGTAAGAGAGATGAGTGTTAGGAACCTGTGTTTAACCCTTCTCTTTACTTTGTTAGTATATTGTTGCTATGGACGCATATGCTTTGTAAGTCGTCCCGTGAGCATATTGTATTATCCCACATTAATGGGAAGTAGTACTTGTTTAGATTAGACTTAGTATATAAGTATGTGTTGAGGCCAATGAAGGCATCCATGAATTTATTGTATTGAGATTGCTCAAAGGAGGTTTCCCCCTTGAAGTGGCATGTGATCAATAAATTCCTTTTGTGTTTCTGCTATAAATATGTTATTTCATGCATTTTTCATTATTTTGTTGCAGGAGGTTCCTCTCAATGAGATTAGAAACAAGAAAGGCACATTCTTCAAATTCCTATTAAAAATAACACCACCATAAAGGGAATCTCTTCTCTTTCCTCCTTGTACCAACAACTTCATTTTTCCTTATCCTCTCACCCGTTCTTAACCATAAACTAGAGAACTAAGAGAGATAAAATTAAGTAGTTGAACTTTCATCTAAAACTCTATTTCAACCTCAATTAAAAATCCTTCTACATACATTGTGTCAAGTGGGAGGGTAGACATTGTGGAAATAAGCTAGTATTCTAATGTCCCAAAAATTGTTAACCCAATGTAACCTTACATTCGGATCTACACATAAGCAAAGATGAATGTAGAGAAATAAAAATAAAGTAATATTAGATAGCCAACTTAATTACAGATTACAAATGAGCTCATGCTTATATAGAGTAAGGGTGAATCTAATTAATTCATGATAGAAGGAAGCTAACTAAAGTTGATCAAGCATGATATAAGGGAGATAACTCAACATAAACTAGTTAAGTATCAGATGCATAAGACATGGGCACATGACTAAATGATGCAAACAAGTAACAATTATATTTTTTGCTATAATTATAGTAACAATTATATTTTAAACCCATGCACCCTAACATAGTAACAATTATATTTATTTATCAAGGTGATTGTGTCAAGTAGTGTAGGATACCTACCAACTATTGATACAAAGTAGCATCAACTAGTAGTGTAATATAATTGGTGGATAAATTAACTCCTAGTTAGAATAGAGTGAGTGCAAGCTTGCAATCAAGCACATGAAAATGATGTAGATCAAGAGTGTACTTCTACTATAAAACTAAGATGACATCCTCAAAGTGAATGATATTAATACAAAGAAAATAGTGTAGAAGGCCTAAATTTGTCATCCCAAACTACTCCATCAAACTATATTATTGAGAATTTGATAGGCCTATGTTAGCCTAAGGTTTCAACTAATCCACTTAAAATATAAGACTAAGGAAATGAAACATTTTATTTTTTTATGATAGAGAGTAGTGAACTATTTAACCTTACCTAAAATATGCTTCAGCCTAATTAAATTATGTTTACCTAAGCTAAAACATAGAGCTAGGAAATGGAAAATCTAGAAATAATTGTAGAGAAATAAATAATAGAAATGTATCATAGAATAGTAAATCTGAAATAATAGGGAATCTAGAAAATAAATTTGGAGGTGATATATGTAGATGCTAGCACACCTGTGTTATCATCTATTAGTCGTGATGTGATTCTTATCTCACACTGTCATCCTAGAATATCAGAGAATCCAAGTATTTCTATAGAACTAACGGGATCTACACACAAGGAGATGAAAATAGTAAATAGAGGAAATTGGAAATGTACTAAGATACATCTAGAATTATAATAAACTAATCTAACTAACAAAATTTGGATGAGATAACAATAGAATGACAAGGAGACACAAACCTTTGTGTAATTGAAACTGTTAAATATTTATTCTAGAATAGAAGAGAAGGTTGTGACTAGTTAGGATCTTGCCTACTAGTCAAGCCCCTAGTTTTGGTCTTCTAACCTGCATGGGCAGTTAATGGAATGAGGAAATAGGAATTCATGTGTGCTCTTAAATCCTACATTCTTCTAGAACTTAAGAATAATTAAATGAAATGATCTATTAATGTTAAATCTCTAGTTTACAAAGATTAACACCCTAGTGTGCATACAGAGGAAAAATATGATATGAAGTCCCTCAAGGAGCCAACAAAACATAATGTTGAACTCATAAAGGAATGGAAAATTATAAAACCCTCTCAAGGAAGAAGAGAGAGTGAGAAAGAGAGATACAACAATAATACTACAAAGTAACAATAGGGTGAAAGATGATAAAAGATAAGAGGACCTGAAAAATTTATTTAATATCACCTAGTCAAAGAAAACTTGTGAGAGAATGCTTCCTCAAATTGGTGAATAGAAGTTGTAATAGAAGTGAATAAAAATCATTCAATGTTGGTCCCCATACACTAAACCAAGAAGAATCAAAGTGCTCTTCACATAATGTTGTTCAAGAATTCAAGAGGAAAATGCTACTATATGTTGCTCTAGAATTTAAAAATGATTTCCAGAAAATTGATAGAGAGATACATTAGTGAGATTGCTTAAGGATCATTCAAAGCCAATATGACTATTTAATTTCCTCCCAACAACTTAAGTAATACTTATAATTGATATTCTAAGAGTTGGAAGGTGGTTGGGTTGGCAAGAAATGACCACTATATGGTTGTGTTATCAAAGGATGATAGCACACCTACCCAGACATCTACATGCTTGTGTTGGTGTCTAAGCACAACAAGGCCAAAAACATTATATAATAGAAACATGACATCACATAAAAATGAGGTAAAGGCACAAATAAATTTGAGAAAATTAGACATATAAGAACACAAAATTGAGCTAGCACTAGGGATAGGGTAAAGGATAAGGCTGGGCTAAATGAACCTAAAAACATGCTAAGGGGAATAGATGCTAAAATGAGGTCAACTTGTAAATTCAAAATTGTAGGGTATGCAATTTTTGACCTTACACAAATGGGTTTTGACACCTTGAACCAAAGAGGGGGAACTCCCTATGATGATCAAGTCATTGACATAAAGTACAAGTATGACATGTTCATCACCATCCCTCTTGGTGTAAACTATGGTGTAGAAATGGAAACAAGTGAAACTAGATGAAAGTAGGAAGCTATCAATCTTCTCATACCAAACTCAAGGGGCTTGTTTGAGTCCATATAGACAAACTAGAGAAGAATCCTAAAGAATCTTAGGGGACTACTCCATATATGATGTAGTGGCATCCCTACCCTAAACCAATCATGTATCACCAAAAAAATTTCTTTTAATTCTTATTTATTTTGTAGGTACTTTAAGTATTTTCTATTTGTTTCCCAATAAATTGTGGTATGTTTCTAGCACCATATTCTTTTGTTTTTGTTCTTTCTTTGAGTCAAGCTTCATATCTATCACTATAAGCATAGTCAACATCTAATAGCTTCATAGAAGTGAGGTTTAAAGATATTGAGTTGTACTTGGGAACATGATCATCTATAATCATTCTACATGTTTTATTAAAGTTTCATGAATATCTGATAACTACGTCTATGTTTTCCATCTTGAGGAATTGAACCAGACTATATAGTGTAGAATAAAACCTTGTGTTGGACTTACAAGAACTTTTTGAATCTCATGTCAATTCCTAAGGTTCCTTATTTGAATTTGAGTCCTAAGAGGGGTTATATATGAAACCACATTACATGTGAAGACTCCTAGCTCAAGGTACTCAAGTAGGGTGAATTAGCATGTTACCATTAAACCTTGTGTTACACAAGATGATGCATGGTCCAATTCTAGAGATGACCATTGATCAAAATATTTAATATTAGGATAGTTAAGCCTTGTCTTATTTCTCTAAGTTGGTGTAACATTTTTCTATGAGGTGCATATCATGTTACATATACCTATATAATAATTTGATGATAGTAGCACCACATGTTGAGAAGAGAATGTGTAACAAATATCTTGAGATAAAATAATAGAAAATTAGTCTAGGGAGTAGTTCATGAGATATTATTTTGAAGAAAATTTTAGGAAAAGTCTAGTTTTGACTTCTTAAAAAATCATCGATCTATTTTGTAAGAGAACAACTAGGACATAGCATGTTTCAATCTCACCAAAGCTTCTTTATGATTATTATTTCATACATCAATCATTCACAATTTAGCTATTAATTTTATTGTGCATTATAGAGTGAAAATTGTATGATTATTTAATGTTGTGAGTTTACATATTGTTGCATGGTTAGATAGTCCTTCATTGGACCCTCCAACCTAGTACTGTATCAATATATATCTCCTCATGAAGATCACAATGCAAGAAATCACTCTTCACGTTCATTAAGAATGCTACCTATTTTTTGAAGAAACAAGTGATAATACAAGGTGCACAAGGTGGAATGAATCCATCTTTACCATAGGTGTAATGGTCTCATAGTAGTCAATTCCCTCTTCTTGAGAGAAACCTTTAGCAACAAGGTAAACCTTATACTTATTAATGGAACCATCAATTGCATACTTTATTTAGTAAACCCAGTTACAATGAACAAACTTTCTTCCTTTTAGAAGAGTTACAAGATCTAAAGTAATATTCATCATCAAAGAGGAATACTTATCTTCCATATCATCATCCCTCTCAGATATGCCTACCACATCATGAAAATTGTCCACATCATCAAAAAGTGTATTACACAAAAGATTGTCTCTAGCATACTAAGAATGAGTACCATGAATATTCGTGAGATCACCTACCCAACTACTAGACTCCTAATGTGTAGTACAAACCCAACAAGGAAATATTTATGGATCAAAAGGTGGTGGTGCTAGTATAGCAACAACATAGTCAACAATACCCTCATCATCATCAAGCAATAGATAAGAAACATAATGAGGAGTAATAGAAGGGATGGAGTTGGAGATGTAGGTGCAACACTTGTGTAGTTCTTGGGGGTCATTTATTTTTACACTTTTAGTGCCCAATACAAAATTCTAGGGGGCATTGTAAGCCATGTTTTCTGATGCCTCTTGCATGATCTTACTTTTACATCCTTCTTCCTATAACAAAACTAATACCTCTCAAATAATGATTATCCTCCACCATGCATCCTTCAAAAATAACCTTCAAAGGAAGGATAAAAAGGAATTACCAAATCCCCATGTGTGTCAGCAAAAAACATTCTCTACAAAATTCAGACTAATGGGTACAATAGTAAAAGAGAAAGGCTTCCATGAATACACTAGAAATCATTTTGGAAGACATCATCCAAAAGGATTAGAGGCAAATCTTCCTAGGAGAACAATTTTCCCACATTAAATTAGAAAAAGGTGATTGGTCTATACCTATATTCACTAGAAAATTGTCACTCCTATTTCCTTCCCTAAAACAATGGATAAAGAACACCTCCAAATTTTTGCAAAGAAATTTCAAGCCTTGAATATCCTATTATTCAATCTGCTAATATATAGTAGAACCCTTGATAAGACCCGAGATGATAATCTTAGAGTCCCCTTCTATAATTAGCTAGCATCATACTAATAAAAGAGAAATCTTTACATCTTCCAACAAAGCCTCCAATTCTACCTCATTATTTTATTTGGTTTCCAAAAAGTAAAAACCACCACTAATAAACTCTCTAGTTGCATCCCTTAAAAGGAAGCCAACTCTAGTAGGGCTTGGATTGTCCCTAGATGCATCATGAAAATTCAATTTCACAAACCCCTCCAGGAGATTCCTCTAAGAGACCAAAAATCTTTCTTTTTTTCTCAATTGCCCCATTAACAAGGACTCACCAAATACTTATTATAATATAATAACTATTTTTTTAAGTTGATCATTTATGTCAATTAACAAAGTGTGATATATAAAAAAGTATTATATTTTCTAATAGAGAAAAAAAATTGAAACGAGATTTTTTAATTAATTTTTTTGAAGTGACATACATCTAACATTTAAATTTATAAAATTACATTTCAATTTAATATTTTTAACAATTTAAAGTGTTTTGTAAATAGATCATAATAGACAATTCCTAAACAACTTCACCTCAGATGCCACATATTTTAAATTAGTATCATACACCAATCATAAACATTAAAATGTACATATAAAAATTTGAATACCTTTTAAGTCATATCTAATACATCCTTACTAACTTGTGAAACTCGTTGTATTATAGAAATAATATTTTTTATATTATTATGTCAAAAGGTGTAACTATAATGGAAACAAAGAGGTGGATTATAATGGCAGAAGTACATTCACAAAAACCCTTTAACATAAATTTGATGTTTATTTACACTTAAAATCAATAATTAATAATTAAATATCAAATTTAAATATTTAATATAGTAAAATAATTAATAATTAAAAACATAAAACTAATTTATATAAATTAATAATTGGTTCATAATTATATGAGTAATATATTATATTTATATCATATTGATCTATCAACATCTTTTAGATAGATATATTTAAGATATTTATACTAGTATCTACTTTCTTTTTTAATTGGTAATAATATTTTCACTATTAATGAGACACCTAAAGAAGGCTTCTCTTAGTTACTCCAATTATTAATGCTTAGAGGAGGTATACCCTCTTATCTACTTGAACTAACATAAACTTTACTTACAATCTATAAAAACTAAAGAAGGCTTATCTTATTTACACCAATCATTAATGCTTAGAAGAGGTTTATCCTCAAATTTGCTTGTTAATATAAACTCACTATAGGGGAGAAAACTACATACTTCACACTTTTACCTCTATACTTTACACCAATTTGCATGGATGTCATTAATGCACAGTCTTAGCACCCAACTTGAATTTTTGATGCACTCACTGACCTAATCCTAAATCCAACACTTTGCAATTGAAAATATCACTATAGACTATCTCTAGTCTAGTTCTTAATACTTTTTCTTTATCAAGGACTATATCACACTTATGATTATGTCCTCTGAATAGAACCACTAGTTCAATCTAGTCCTTTAGCTTCAAAATTCAAATTTCTTGCTTTCAAGACCGACAATCCTGGGATATGGATGTTACCTATCGACATGAGGAAAAAAGTTTAGAATTGTATGTCTAGGGTTGTGTATTTAAGGACATCATCCTAGGTCATTTTTTATTATCAGATACCAATTAGAAAATTAATTATTGATCACGCATGTCACATAATCAATTGGCATTAGTCTCATTTTGCATTGGGTGTAGTTTACTCAACAAATCAACATCCAACATTATTTGTCTTCTCTATTTTTGATCTTGTTAAATCAGCCTAGGGGTCTAATTGTTATCAAAGAAGTAGAATGCTCTTCCCTTTATACATAGAATAATCCTAAAGGTTCTTCTTAGCACAACACTTTCATAAATGCAAGTACACTTCGTGGAAAAAAAAGTTTTTCAAGTACCAAACCCAAAATTTTGCAACGAACAAGATCATACTAGGGAAAGGGAAAAGCATCCAATGACCAAGTCACTAGTGTAATCTAGTCACAACATCTAGAAAACTTAGGATTCACTCATCGTAGTCCTATAATTACCAATTCAATTTTAGATTTTGATATTTTTCACAACGCTTCAACAACCAAAGTCAACATCATGCTAATTTCCAAGTAAACTTTAATACTTTCTTAGCTATTTCAAATTATATCTATCTTAAATTACTCATTCTATCTCAGTTTATTAGTTTTCACTAATCAACCTCAACTCAATCAAATGAATTTAAGGTTTAAACAATTATTAGACCACTAAATTAGTCTTAAGGTGTTTTCTTACCCTAGACCTACTTATAATTTATCAAGGTATAGTCATTAACACCCAAGCAAGGAAAAATTATCCTTTTAAATCTATTTTAGTAACAAGTTTTCATAACTTGGACACCTAAAATGTTGTGTTCAAGTCCCTTTAGAGACAAGGATGAGGTCCCCTTATTATGGTATCCAAGTTTCAATGAATACAAAATCAAACGCACCTACCAATATGGGAGCCAAACCCTTTTGTAATGTAAGGGTAGAATAATAATATTAACCTATAATATTTGGCAAAAAACAAACTTCCCTTATATTAATGATAATATCTTAAAAAAAGAAGAAATAGATTTAATAAAAAAATCAACCCTATAGGCAATTTTAGAAACAAAAGGTGCATATTTAAGATTTTTTTCTCTTGTCTTGCACTCATATTAGTGTCTTAATTTATTAAGCATGAATGACAACTATTTTGACTACTTGGAGTGCTAATTTGTCCATAAAATTATACCATGTATTTGAACACAACCCTTGTCACACCAAAACATCTTCCCCTTCTCACTCCTGACCTTTTTTCCATCCTAGACTTTAGTGTGTCGTGTTCTTGTCCTATGAATAGGACCACATGCGGTAGTATCTCTTGTTGAAAGGCACAAGACAACTGAGAGGGGGGTTGAATCAGTTGTATCAAAACTTTAACTTCTTTTAAACAAATTCAATTTTCCATTTAGTTACTCTAACTCCTTATTCTATTATGAAGATTAAACATGAATAGCAGAATCAAAACATAAACGCATCAACACCATACACACATGAACACCAGATTTTTATGTGGAAAACCCTAAAAAGGGAAAATCAACAGTGAGTGTTATCTCACAATATAATGTAGTAACAATACTGAATATCAAAAGTGTTGATAACTGAGAGGGGGGGTGAATCAGTTATCCTAAACTTGCTTACAATTCAAACACTTAAGTCCACTTTGTTATTCAATAGCATAGCAATTAATCATTCATGGAAGCATAAAGCATAAACACCAGAGCAGATACACATCAACATATGAGACACCAAGATTTTGACAAACCCGGTTAAGGGAAAAACTACGGGGTGATTAACCCAAGGATTATTCTCTGTTAGAAGAATAAGAAAAATAGATGGCACATGCCAATTAGGGCTCACTGCCCGAGCACACTACTCACAAGAGGCACACTGCCTACAAGAGACACACTGTCTACAAAGTAACAAGTATCACAAACTTGAACTGGAGATTGACATCTTTACCATGTCTGGATCAGTTCCATTTAAGCCCAAAACTTTTGCTCTACCTTTCACTCTTCTTCTTCGCTATGCCACACTCATCTACACACTTCACGCTTTGGAATGACTTCACAATCCTTTATTTATACAAGGCATCGACTTAGGAACAATCATCTAAGTCGGCAAACACTTTTAGATCATCTGAAAGACGTGTAATACATCTGGTTGGCCTGTCTCAGGAAGAACACCAACAACCGGTGGTCTTTACATCAAATCCAAACTCTAACTTCAATGTGGACCGCCAATAAGAATTGTATATGATCCAAGGATCACCAAAACCTTTCCTGAGTCACCAAGAACATCCGCACTTTATCAGCTTACTGGAATTCTTCTCTTCTTCATCCGGAACTTCAAGAACACGGTTTGTCATCACTGTCACAATGAAAAAGGTGCTTCCGGACCTCCAACCCATGAACAAATCTAGTTGTCACTTCACATGGACTTCTTCAACACTACCTCCAATCCACAGAATGAGATAATGCAATTCTGGATCTCACCGGATCAAACTGTGACACTCTGTCACCACTGAACATCTGCTAAAACCGGTTCTACTAGAGCAATCATAACTTCTTCAGATCATTATGCGGACCTCTGAAAACTTGATTGGATCATCTCAAGACTCATATCTAAAAACCCTTTAAACTGCATCCTCTGATCTTCATCTTATCTTGGACTTTTACCTTACTGTCATCATTGTTCTTCACTGTTCCTGATTGAGACTAATTTCCTCAATATCCTCAGCACACAGCTCATCCAATCTTTCTCATTAATGCAATATGAGTGTGTTGACATCAATGACAACACTGGTTATCCTCATACTTGCAACAAAAAGAGGCTCACTACCCAAATGAAAGGCTCACTGCCAAAGGGTGGCTCATTGCCGGGGGTTGGCTCACTACTAGGATGAACTGATATAGTAGCATCTACACATGCCTGAGTTCAGTTCCATTGAAGCGCAATATATCTCCTCTGCTCTGCTCTACTTTCACAACTCACACTTTATCTTCGCATCTTCGCACCATCACATCTCACTGACGAATTTATTACATACATTTATACATATCATCAACCTTGGAATGTACATCAAGGTCAGCATTACATTTTACAACCATTGGAACTATCTCCAACGACTGCATACATACATAAATCAAATTAGGACTAGACCTAAACAAACTTGCGGAGCAAATGAATGAAAGAGGAACACTTCATGGCTTAGCTTGGACCCAAATACATCTTCACATGCTTGGACACACTTATACAATCCACGAATCATCTCCACAACAAGTTTAACTAACCAAGTCAGCCAGAACAAGTGCACACATCAAGAACACTTAGATACATGCTTCCAAGAACTTCATTATATCTTGCGGATCAAGTACATGCCTTCAATATATTCTAGAGACATCTACAAACAACATGGAATCACTTGGGAGTTGACAAATCCAACCACAATAGATCTCACTTGAAGACAACATATATCATTTAAAGACACATCACATACTGCTTCTCAACAGACACTGTCAAACTCTGTTGATCAGTAACTTACTTTCCAGAGCACCAAATAAAAAATCCTTTGGAATGAAGATAGCTAATTACTTTATAAGCTTAAGTCCATAACCGTAAGACCAAAATCCAACCTGCGGAGAAATGCGAAGTAGAATACTATCTCCATGTCACTCTACAAACATTGGCAGGCACAATCTTCAAACTAGTGAATAGAACTTTTTCTACACAATGATCCAGACCACCAAATTCTAGATTTAGCATATTCAAACACTTCTCTAAATCATATCTAAATCTCATACTCCAGTCTTCAACACAAAGAAAATGTGGAGCAAAATACTCAGACATTGTTCTTAACTTG
Organism: Cunninghamia lanceolata; assembly: GCA_027924645.1. Lineage (NCBI taxonomy): Eukaryota > Viridiplantae > Streptophyta > Pinopsida > Cupressales > Cupressaceae > Cunninghamia > Cunninghamia lanceolata. The sequence continues at coordinate 2,399,054 of BSBN01001310.1, forward strand.
ACAACTCAATCAATCAATAGATAGCAATATCAGAAGATACAGTTGGCACCAGTGACAGCACAAACATATTGACATCAATGAAAACACTAGTTAGCACATACTTGCAACATCTCTCAATTTCAAGAACTATTTTTCCTACTATCTTTTCTCTCTCCTTTGAACTCAAAACCCTAAACCCACCTTCTAAAGGTCAAAGAGGGGTCAAACTCACTTTAATAAAAGGGATCTAAGGGAAAATGAATACACATGCACTTAGCATGAACCATGCAATAACACCCAAGGAACATGTATGAGCAACAAACACACACCATAAGCATCCTCATTGTCTAACATCCCTTGTTATAGTAGTATACACATCCATCTTTGCATCTGAATCACACACATACCAATATTTTTCAATACTTTTATTAAATCAACTGAATAATATGATTAAGGAAAAGGAAGATCCATGTATGAGCCACAAGCACCAATGTTTCCCTAGATAGCCATTTTAATGCAACTACTATATGCGCAAAATTTAGCACACATAGAATCATTCAAATGAATCGATAACTGGGACATCCATGGCTAAGGCTAAGGTAAAATCAAGTGAAGTGGTGACCCTTGTAAAATGTATTTTTGTAAAATAATTAATTTATGAAAAGCACATATAATCTTTTCAAGAGAAATCACAATAAATAGCAAATTTCTTGAAAGTGAATAATTAATTTCTTTGTTGAAATGAATTGAATCAAGTTTCATCTATATTTGATCCGCTAAAGTCCCTCCTAGTATTCCTTCAAAAACTTATTTTCTCTAATAGTTTTGTAGAGGCTTTCTAAAAGAAATCTTATGTGAAATATTTTCTTGGGACATTAAGAATGACTTTTTTTAATGTTATAAATAGGAAGATTTTTTATTTTGAATCAAATACAATAGAACTTATTTTCTTGAAAAAAAAGCTTCCTCTTTTTCTTGTGTTCTTTTGATTGAAAGGGAACAAACAAGGAAATAGAGAAAACAATGACTAAAACTATAGATCCTATACTTTCTTATTCTAACTATTCTTACACCAATAATAAAGCTACAACTAAAACAAACGTTTTAAATAGAATTTCTTCTAATTTAGTGCAAACAATTAAGCTAAAAAATAATAAATCCACACCTAGAGCTAGGTATATTACAAATGTAGAGCAAATATGATATTGGCAATAATATCCTTAGGAATCCATTCCCTTCTATGAAACTATTCATGAGTCAATCTCCAAGGCCAAGGGGAAGCAAGAAAAGATACAAAGAGGCCTAGGCTAAATAATATGTATACAATAATAAGAATATTTTTTCAAAACAATATCTCAGTTAAGCAAGACTAAGGATAGCAGAATGTTGGATGCCCATTACAAATTTCAAGGACCATACAAATGACGTAGATTGAAGATTTTGCAAGCAATTAATGATTACAATCATGTACATGAATGGTATATTTAAATTGAGGCTAATATGGTGAAAGACGAAATAAAAAATAAAGAGAAGCTCATGTTTTAAAATTAAATTATGCATACAAACAATTTGAGCAAATTCACTACTTTTGCATGATTTTACCAATTTTAATAGTAAAGAATTTTATTGGGATGAACATAGAATGGTTGTAGTAAATAGATAAAACATCATAGTGAATAGATAAATATCACAACATATTCACTAAGGTAGAGGAAAATAAATTTAACTTGGAAGAAAAAATTTGGAAACATAAACTGACACAAGGTAGAAAATGGGGACAAAATATCAAGTAGGACCTCACCTTAGAGACATATGTTAGTTGCTAAAAGTCTATTTCACTTAGTACCATTTTAGACTTATTGGGATTATTCGTCATCATTGGACTTGCAATGTCAGACAGTTCACTTTTGGGCACTTACATATTGTCTCCTTGTGAAAGGCATGTCAGATTACTTAGTAGATGTTTCTCAAATAAAACAGGGTCATAGTTAGATTTACCTATAGCTTTTTGTTTGACATCTAGACTTGTAAAATGTAAGACGTGATCACATACAACATGATAAAATTGGGAGAAAAATATTAAATCAAATTTACCATTTTTGTGGAGTTAACCATACCACTTGATCTATGTGTTGTCCCGTCCACCTACAAAACAAACAATGATGAAAACTCAAGTGAAACTTTAAAGATGTTATATGACTAAATAGTACAAGAGAACGTATTGTTGAGGTAGGGTTTAGGCGTATACCTATATCATCCAACTCAATGTACCTCACCAAAATTAACACTTTGAAAAAGGTAAGTTAGGATATAGAAACAAGTTTAGTGTTTTTGTAGGTCATTTTCACATGCAAGATCAAGGAAATTTGAGCTCTAGGTGACCGTGACTATTTTGAGTGTGGAAATTTAGTCAAAGAGAGCATACGATGAGGATTACAGATATGACCGAGGCACAAGGCAATGTGCAACGATAGGTGCACATTCCTTGAAAAACCCTATATTAGCTAAACAATTCTCACATTCATCACTTGGGGGTGATGAAATTAGGCATAGGAAGAGTTCAAATGATTGTGTCTAAAGTGAATAGAAATACACTTTTGGATTTTTAACTTTCATGTACTTTTACAATTTTTTAGGTCATTTATAATTTTTAAAGACAGGGTGAACAAATTCGCCACTTTGCTGGAGGATAAATTCACCGTGGTGAATTTTTATTCCACTGTGATATGTATTGGGAAAGTCATGGCGAATAGTCATTTGGTCTTTAGGTCAACATCATGGAAAATGAATGCTTATTGTGGGAAGTATCGATGCACTATGGTGAACGAATAAGGAAAACATGTTAACGACCTATGGAAAGTAGTGAATAGGTTTTTTGTGTTTTTGGGTGGATTTTCAAGCTTTAAAAGCAAATTTTTTAAATTGTATGAGAAATCACTAACCATGGTCTTATTTATGGGTGCTTGTAAGAAAAGTACATCTAATGGAAAGGGGCTCCATAGTGGCGCTGACTTGGGAGGACCCTAGACATGTTATCAGATGCATAGAGAGGAGTTCTAGTGAGAGTTGCTTTGGAGTGAGTGGCATAAATCTCATTGATCTTGTCATTGAGTAGGATACTATGCAACATTTTGACCTATCGGGATGTGGACCAAAACTCTTTGAGTTTCAATGAATAAAGGGAGAATGGACCATTACAATCTTTGACACATAAAGGACCCTAGGCATGTCAGTTCCAAGGAGGGTCCTCACCCTTGATGTTCCCTTAGATAGGTGGGAGATGGAGACATGGGCAATGCATCTGGGAGATATAGGAGTGGATGTGGGGACTTGATGGGTGTGGAGTTGAGCATGGTAGAGGAGGCAACGATTCTGACTATTTACAAGGCCTTGATTAGGATTATTGGTAGTGGGTTAACTGATCATAAGGGAGCCAATACTATTATCTACAAATGGTCTCCTATTATCAAGGGTATTGAGGAGCATGAGCAATGATATGCACGGGGAGTCGATATCTTAGCACATACTTATTAGGACTTCTATTAGATTTTGTGGTTGAGGGCATAAAACGTTAGCCAACCCTCTCTAGTAATGGGTCTAATTTTGAAGCACTTCATCCCCTATTAGAGAGGGATGTCGATCCATGACCCTACAATATCAACCCATACAATGGGATAAACTTCCATAGTTTGTTGGTATGATTAGGAGTTCTTTTAGCAAGACCACTATCAATATCATTAAAGACCCTAAATTAACACAAGAAGCCTATGGTCCAATGAGGATGGCATACACGATCAGTGTAGGGTTACTATTAGTGTCACAAATAAGAGAGGCTAACAAGAGATACATCTTAAAGATAGAGTGAAACAAAATTTATGAGCGATACCAATAGACTTGCCCCCAATACTCATAGTGTACAAAGGCATCAAAAAGATGAGGATGGGACCTATAGGTTGGGAAAATTAGAACCCTCTATTTCCTAGAGTACCCATTGTGAATATTAAGGGGAGAGGCCATGGGTGATGTGGAGAGGTTACATGGTGCAGTCACAGTCAGAGGGTTCATAGAATGAACTATCCAAACCGTGCAGCAAGAGTAAACACAGTGAAAACAACACAAATATGGAATGCAATGAAGATTCAAAATGCTCAGTATATCATATATTCAGAATGCTTATATACCAACAACATGTGGGCTACAATCGCAAGGGCTCACATGCCTGATCTCAAGGCTACAACAAAAATGTAAGATATGGCAATGAAGTGCCTACCCCAAAAAGAACCAATTATCACACTATGAATTCAGTTATCTATGAACTACTTCTAAAGAACTGACTTCCTACTACTCTAAGAGATCTATATATATCATCTCCAATCTCAAGAAATCCTTCGCATCGGCCAAGAAAGGTTACAAACTCCAATGAAGAAATGTAACGTGTAGAAACAAATAGGTCGGGCCTAAACATTTGGTAATGCTCTGCAAATGCATGAATTAAGGTGTGGACCTCAAGGAAGGTCTATCTAATCATTATGTGTCATGTGACATGTTTCATTTAGCTCCTTAAGTCACAGAAGTGCTCTGCAAACCTTCTTCTCCAATTGACTATATGTATGCTCTGCTCTATGAAAACAAGTGATCTTCTGATAGTGATAACCTTTAACAGACAAGTCCAAATAACCTAAAATTTGGATATGATTAGATGATGATGTGTAGATGCTAAGTCCTGCTCCGCAAGCTCTAAAATGAAAATGTTGCAAAATGCGGTACAAAATGTTGAAATTGCAATTGACTAAACTGAACTAAAAATGAAAGAAAAGAAAGAATGCAAAATGTTTTTGGTTGATGCAAGATTTCTCTGCAACCTAGGATGCTCTTGCATCAAACACCCGGGGTTGTTGAAAAAGTGAGTCCCTCACTTTGCTGGGGCTAGAGGAAAACTAAGAGGGTCTACCTCAGCCTAAGAAATTGACACAATTGAGATTGAAGAGCATTGTCAGGTTGTCAATCAAGCAACAAAATCACATTACAAATCAAAAACTCTCAATAGAAAATAATCCTCCATTTATTGCAATCAAAAGAATATAGATTACATTCAAAGATCAATTACAGAGCATTTCTTAGATACCCCGATTTGACTTTTCTATCAACAACCCTTTTTCCCAATTCTTCCTTCAGAACAATCCAATTTGATCACAAATCCTTGTTCTGAACATTATTTCCCCTTGTCGTCCCTACTATGTTCTCCATTCCCCTATTTTACCTTCCCCTATTCTCTAGGAAAATAATTTGTTTCAACTTCCCCATCGAACGGTCTCCCCAACAGTTAACTGTCGAAGACCAAAATTAAACTGTCGAACCACAAGGTATTCAACTTCATCCCATTGGGATGTTGAAGAGATGGCAAAGAGACTCCATTCGACAAAGATGGTCCCACTGATAAATAGAACTCCCTATCAGATCGTCGAAGAGACCGAGATCATGGTCTTGTCGACATCCAATCTCCCACCTATGAGAGTCAAGGTTTGTATCGAAAAGTCGAAGGGACAGCTAAGCAAGTCTCGCCGATATAGATCTTCCCACCTTTTCACTGCACACATGTCTACCATCGGGTATCAAGGGGACAATATTTATAGTCCCTCCAACATCACTTGGTCACACCGATGATACACAACTTGGCATCGGATTGTTGAGGGGACGCCACCAAGAGTCCCACCGAACACATAAAATCACACCAATGAAGAGTCCATCGGTAAATCGAAGATAGTGATAACTCCATCCCACCAAAATATCACTCTTAGGCCAAGGATGGAAAAACACCAACAAACGGGGTAGGGTTCCAAAAATGAACTTCAATGTATATGCAAAACACAACAAAATTGAGAACAAAATTTTCTTATGTACAAAGTGATGCGGATAGCTTGAGAGCCTAAGATGCTCCTGCATCAAACACTCTGGGAAGGAGAAATGTTCCATGAGTGGAGACTCAGGAACATTTAGGCCAATCTAGAATCAAAATTCCAAACTGAGCCAACTCATGTGCCTACCAAGATGCTTCCTCCACTGATTTACCCTTCCAGCAAACCAGTTACTCCATGTACTCTTTACCACGTGTTTTCTTTGCAACCCTGGAATCAATAATCTCATCTACTTCTTCAATCAGCTTCTCAAGTAGCTGATTCACCCAATTTGTATTATCCGTGATTTTTTCAGGCAAATGTGGTTAAATACTTGTCTCCCCTTCAAAATGTTTATACAGATCACTGACATTGAAGATAAGAGATATATCTACATGCTCTAGAAGTTCAACTTCATAAGCATTGGCTGAAAACTTGCATAGGGTCCAGCAAGGACCTATTTTCTTCCATTTCAACTTGTTATAGGTTCCCTGTGGAACCATTTCCTTCCTCAAATGAACCCAGAATAGTTCCCCAATCTGAAATTCCTGCTCTCTCTTGTGACGATCGACAAATTTCTTATACTTGGTTGTACTCTTCTCCAACTTTTCTTTCACCTCTTGATGCAAATCTCTGATATACTCTGCAAAATCCTCCACCACGGCACTTGTTCTCACCATGCCTGCACTATCTATGTGTTCATCTACACCCCTAGGGCTGAAACCATACACCACATTGAATGGACTTTTCCCAATACTCCTGTTAACTGAATTATTATAGGCAAACTCTGCTTGTGGAAACAACAAGTCCCACTATTTTGGTTTGTCTCCAATCAAACATCGAAGGAGATTACCCAAACTCCTATTCACAACTTCAGTCTAACCATCTGTTTGTGGATGGTAGGCTGAATTGAAACCCAAATGTGTGCCTAATTTCTTCCATAATGTGCACCAGAAATGGCCAACATTCTTTGTATCCCAATCATATATGATACTCTTTGGAAAGCCATGTAACTGAACTATTTCTTTAATGATTCTATATGGGAAGCATCACTAAGTTTCTGACATGGAATAAAATGAGCCATTTTTGAAAATCTATCAACAACCACAAAAATAGAATCATTACCTCTTTGAGTTCAAGGTAGTCCCAGAATAAAATCTATGCTAATGTGTTCCCATGGTCTCTCTGGAATTGGTAATGGATGATACAGTCCGGTATTTTGCTTCATATCCTTTGCATGCTGACAAATTATGCATCCTTGTACCATCTTCTTGACATCAATGCTCATTCCTGGCTAATAATAACTCTCATTCAGCAGAGCTGTTGTTTTATCTACTCCAAAATGTCCACCCAATCCGCCACTATGCTTTTCTCTGATTAAATTCTCCCTCATGGAGCCTCTAGGAATACATAATTTATTTCCCTTGAACAACAGGTTCTCTTGAATGAAATACTCTAGCCATGGAGTTCGATCCAATTCTAATGGATTCTTGCATGCTTTCGACGCCTCTTTGAAATCTGGATCTTGTTCAGATAACTCACCCAAAACATCAAAACCAACAACATTCACTTTTATCTCATTCAACAACAAAGTTCTCCTACTTAGTGCATCAACAACTCGATTGGATTTACCACTCCTATGTTTTAACACAAAAGAATAACTTTGTAAAAACTCAATCCATTTCATATGCCTCTGATTCAGCTTACCTTGGCTATTTATGAACTGCAGGGCATGATTGTCTGTATACAGTACAAATTCTTTTGGCAGCAAATAATGTCTCCATTTTTTGAGTGCTTGCACAATTGCATAGAACCCTTGGTCATACACATAATATTTCCTCTTAGCTTCATTCAATTTCTTGCTAAAATAAGCTATTGGTCTTCCCTCTTGGCTGAGAACTCCTATTATTGTTCCACTTCCATCACAATCCACTTGGAAAACTTTTCCAAAGTCTGGCAGCACCAATACCAGCTGCTCCATTACCTTATTCTTCAGCAACTGAAAACTTTTCTCTGTTGCAACCATCCACTTGAACTCTCTTCTTGTTCCCTTCATCATCTCTATAATGGGAGCACATATCCCACTGAAATTTCTTATGAACTTCCTATAGAAGCTCACCAACCCATGAAAGCTACAAGATTCAAAAGTACTCCTTGGTGATGGTCATTCAACAATAGCCTTTACCTTTTCAGGATCCATTTTCAACTCTTCTTCCAAAACTACAAATCCCAAGTATACTAACTCCTTCATGAAAGTACACTTTTTTAAATTCACCATTAGTTTTTCTTCCTTCAATCTTTGCAAAACAACCCTAATATGTTATAGATGCTCTTCTTTTGTTTTGCTGAAAATTAAAATATCATCAAGGTAAACTATGACAAACTTACCAAGATAGGGCTTCAGCACTTGATTCATCAATCTCATGAATGTACTGGGTACATTTGTCAATCCAAACAGCATGACCAGCCACTCATACAATCCATCCTTTATCTTGAATGTTGTCTTTCACTCATCCCTTCACGAATTCTAATTTGATGATACCCACTTTATAAATCAATCTTCATGAAGTACCTTGATCCACTCAAACAGTCTATTAAATCATCCATTCTCAGCAGTGGGAATCTATATTTGATGGTGATCTTATTGATTGCACGGGAGCCTGTACACATCCTCCATTCACCTCCCTTCTTAGGTGCTAATACTACAAGTACAACACATGGATTGAGACTTTCTCTAATCGGCCCTTTGTCCAACAACTCCTGGACTTGCCTATTTATTTCCTCATTCTCTTGAGGTGACATCCTATACGGTGCCTTCTATGGTAAACTTGCACCTGGGATCAAATCCATATAGTGACCGATATCTCTGACTAGTGGCAGTCCATCCGGCAACTCCATCATTATATCAGCATACTCATCAACCAATTTCTGAATTTCTACTAGCAGCCTCTCCTCTTTTTCTACTGTCATGTTTTGAAATAGTTGGGCAACAAATGCATAACAAACACCATCCTTTTTTAGATCCTTCATGAACTTCTTTCCTAAGACAAGACACACCCTAGAAGTACCTTTTGTATCTTCATCTTTATCCTTCATAGGATTTAGAACAAATTCATGTCCATCCTTTTTAATGGTATATGTATTACTCTTACCATCATGAACAACTTCTCTATCAAATTGCCACGGTCTTCCCAGCAAGATATGATATGCATCCATTAGCATTACATCACAAAGTATTTCATCCTTGTAATTACCAATCTGAAAATTAACCAAGCATTGTTCTCTTACCGCTAATTGGTGCTCCTTCTGCAACCATGAGACCTTGTACAGGCTAGGATGCTTCATTCTTTTTAGGTTCAACTTCCTCACCATTTCTTTAGACACAACATTATTTGTGTTGCCACTTTCTACAATCACTTTACAACACTTGTCGCCTGACTTGCATTTGGTTCTGAACAAATTTCTTCTCTGTATTGGTTCTGTTTCTGCCTTCTCAGGACTTAACAAAATCTTTCTTATCATCAAAGACTCTCCATCCTCTAGGTCTTCTCCATGCTTCGAAGTTTCTATCACTTCATCTTCTTCTTGGGCCACATGAACTTTGGCCTCTTTTCCTTTACCTCCACCTTGAACTTGCAGACATTTAAAAGACCTATGCCCGATCTCACCACATTGGTAGCATGTACCAGTGAAACCTCTACCTCTTCCTCTTCCAAAATTACCTCTTCCTCGAAAAGAGTCTCCTCTTCCTCGAAAGTTTCCTCTACCTCCCGTTTCCTAAGTCTGAGAGGTACCACCTTCATCTTGTTTGGCAGAATATCCTCTTACACCACTACTCTGCCCTCTACCACGAGCATTTCTGCCTCTACCCCTATTATTGTTTTGTTGTTTCCTATTTAGCTTCTCTTCGGCCACCAACGCACATTAGTAGGCCTCTTCCACACTCTATAATCTAAGAAATCTAATCTCATCTTGTATGGACACCCACAAGCCATTTAGATACCTTGCAACTTGCTCAATCTCATTCTCTGTGGCCTGCTCGAATGCTCAATCAGTAAAATTCTTCTGTGTATTCTTTGACACTGGATTCTCTTTGCTTCAAGTATTGCAATTTTCTAAATAGATTTATCAGATAGTCTGCATGCGTGAATTTTGTCTTCAATCTGTTTACCATTCAGTCCCATGATTTTATCTTCTCCTTGCCTCTTCTTTGTCTATCAGTCTGCAAATGATCCCACCACAGGGATGCATGCCCTTTCAACTTTGTACATGCATATTTCACCTTCTTGTCTTCTTCTATACCTTCAAAATCAAATTACTTTTCCATCTCGGTGATCCAATCCAACAATTCATCTGATTTCAGGTTACCATTATAGTCTAGAGGGCTAAAACGGGGTCTAGTATTTATTCTGGTTAGGGCTCGAATGAACCTCTCTTCTCTTTTAACAAGTTCAGAGTGGTTTTCTTCTCCTTCTACTTCAACATGCTCTTCTTCATCGTCACTCACATCTTCGACATGATGACCTCTTCGATGTGCAATTCCAACGTCTTCCAGTTTGGTTGTAATTCCCCTCAACATCTCCATCAAGATAGGGTCTGCATCTCTTCATGCCCCTCTTCCTCTACCACATCCTCTTTGTGCCATTATATGCAAGTCCTCTATAGTTGCACGTCTTCTTCCTTTTCTCTCTTACCTGCAACAAATTTCCTTCAAGACTTCGTAATCTCCTTGACACTTTCTCTAGGAACAGACCTTGCTCTAATACCACTTGACGTAGTCGAGATTGAAGAGCCTTGTCATCTTGTCAATCAAGCAACAAAATCACACTACAAATCAAAAACTCTCAACAGAAAACAATCCTCCATTTATTGTAATAAAAAAAGTATAGATTACATTCAAAGATAAATTACAGAGCATTTATCAGAGACCCCAATTTGACTTTTCCATCAACACCCCTTTTTCCCCAATTCTTCCTTCAAAACAATCCAATCTGATCAGAAATCCCCGTTCTGAACATTACTTCCCCTTGTCATCCCTACTCTATTTTCCATTCCCATGTTTTACCTTCCCCTATTCTTCAGGAAAATAGTTTGTTTCAACTTCCTCATTGAATGGTCTCCCCAACGATTAATTGTCAAAACCAAAATTGAACTATCGAACCACAAGGTATTCAAGTTCATCAATCGAGATGTCAAAGATATGGCAAAGAGACTCCCTTCGACAAAGATGGTCCCACCGATGGAGCATGTAGCACCATACACCACACCAACAAATAGAACTCCCTATCGAGTTGTTGAAGAGACCAAGATCATGGTCCTGCCGACATCCAATCTCCCACTGATGAGAATCAAGGCTTGTATCGAAAAGTCAAAGGGACAGCTAAGCGACTCCTGTCAAAATAGAAACTCTCCCTGATATAGATCTTCCCACCTTTGCATTGTGCACATGTCTACCATCGGGTATCGAGGGGACAGGATTTAGAGTCCCTCTAACGTCACTTGGTCACACTGACAATTCACAACTTAGCATCATGTTATCGAGGGGATGCCACCAAGAGTCCCACCAAACACATAAAATTACAACGATGAAGAGTCCATTAGTAAATCAAAGATACTGATAACTCTATCCCACCAAAATATGACTGTCAAGTCGAGGATCACCAACAAATGGGGATAGGGTTCCAAAAATGAACTTCAGTGTATCTGCAAAACACAACAAAATTGAGAACAAAATTTGCTTATATACAAAGTGATGCGGATAGCTTGAGAGCCCGAGATGCTCCTACATCAGAAATCAAATTTTAACTACCCTGCAACAAATAGCACTCAAACTATCACATCTAATTTTAACTACCTTGCAATCAAAACCAATACCTGGACATAGTCTTTGTAACTATACCACCTCCTTAGGGGCATGTGTAGCATCCATATACTCTTCTTCGGTGGACAAAGCAACCATGGGTTACCTCTTACTCATCCAACTATTCAGCCACTAGTGGACATTTGACTATCCAAGTCACTTTCCCAACTGCATCAACAAAGCCATGTATGTCCAATGCCTTGCCCACATAATTAATACCATGATAACATAAGAAATAATTAGAGGTTCCTTTCAAATATCTAAACACCCTTTAACATAAGTCCAATTCTCCTTACTTGGGTTAGACATAAACCCTCTAAGAACTCCCATCGCTTGGGTAGTATCTAGTCTAGTACAAACCAATACATACATTAGGCTACCAATAGCTCTAGCATAAAGAACATTACATATATTCTCAAAATTATCATCTAATTTAGGACACATATCTAAAGAAAGCTTAGTGCTAATGGGTAAAGGAATACTAATTGGTTTACAATCTATTATAATAAATATCTTCAAAAGAATATCAACATACTTACTTTAACTTAGCCAAGTCTTTCTATGTCCCTATTGATCTCCATAACCAAGAATGTATTTTGCAACCCCTAAATCCTTCATATCAAATGTGTCAAAAAGCTAATTTTTGAGCTTTCTAATCATCCCTTTACTGTTGCCAATAAACAATGTGTCATCCACATACAATACAATGATTATAATATGATCATCAATAATTTATTGAATAAACACAATAATTCTTTGCTCCTAACAAAACTCATTTTCAATGCAATGCATCAAACTTTTGATACTGAATGTGGGGTGATTGTTTGAGACCATACAATGATCATTTTAACTTACAAACTAAATGTTCCTTTCCTTTTACCATAAAACCATCAAACTATTGCATATAAATTTCTTCTTCAAGATCCCCATGTAAGAAAGCAATTTTAACATCCATTTGATTAATCTCAAAATCACAAGTCGTATCATTCGATAACAAGAATCTAATAGAAGATAAATTAGCAATAGTTGATAAAATTTCACCAAAATCAACTCCCCCTCTCTAGGAGTATCCCTTGGCCACCTATTTGGCCTTGTACCCCTTTAACCATTTGTTTGCTCTAATTTTATTTTTATACACCCATTTATAGCCAATGGATTTTCTTCCCTCAAGGAAACTAACCAGATTGCAGGTGTCACATTTGTCTAAGACCATCATCTCCTCCTACATGGCCTGCATGCAAGACTCACTATCATCCCAAGAGGGAGCCTTCCTAAAATATCTTGGTCCATCATCAGTACATAATGAAGCAAATACATAAAAAAATTCTAGTGGGATATACTTGTCAACTGGGGTTTTGTAAGCACTAAAAACATGCATGGGCCTACACGATGATCCAATGATGAGCTACAATCCTAAACATGTACATGTAAGTGTGTAATTATGCCCTCTCAGTAGTATTCCTCTTGGTGGTGCGTGGATCAAAGTTATTCATCTTGTTTATATTTCCCTAGTCTCCTAGCTAAGCCTCTTAGGTCATTTTTCTTCATCCTTCACCCCTTGTCAACAATTCATTTGTGTTGCTTTCTAAATTTTTTGATTTAACTACTTAGTGTCGCAAGATGGGAAATACACTTTCCCTAAGCTCCTTTCATCCATTTTCAACATTTTAGAGGCTTCCATTTGGCCTCCCAGATTTCCCCATCATCATTTTAGTCACCCATTTCTTCCTTTCTGGGTCATCCCGTGTTATTTCTTGATCCCCTCAGGCAACCCTAGATCCCTCTTGGGGGCCACCCTTGATCCCCAAGGGTGACCTGCCTTGTCAAACAGGGTGACCCAGTTGTATTTTAAACGTGAATTCCTCTTTAATTTAGGCCAAAATTAGCTCCATCTTGACTCTAGTTTGCATGCCAATTTGACCCTAACTAAGCCTATTCTATTTCTAACTCTATCTCCACTCCCAATCACTCTATTCTTAGCTCCAACTAAGCTAGTCTTTCTCCCTTTATTATCATGCTAACTCTCCTTCCTCCATGAGTGATAAACTATCAAGCTTAGTTCATTGCCTAATCAACCCAGTTCACTCCTCAATCTATCCTATTAACTCATCAATCAATTGAGTTAACTTCCCAATAAATCCCACCTCTTGTGAGCTCTCCCAACCTATAAATACCCCCTCCTATATGCATTATGGGAGCCAAATTAATTATTGTATCCATTCAAAAAGCTTTTCTTTTGCTCTCCATTAGCATTTTGATGCTCATTGCAAGACTTATGTGCCTTTTGTTTCATGTTTAGGATAGTTTTCCAAGATTTCAAAAGCTTCAACAGAATTTTTATGCTCTCAATTTTCTCTCAAGCCATAGCCATTGTTCTCACATAGTTCTTTCATAGCATTCATAGTTCCCCAAGCTCTCTCAATTTTATTTTTATCTTTCAAATCTCAAGCCATTTCAAATAAATTGCTCTCTTTGTCCTTGTCACCAAGAGGAAGACCACGTTGTTGCAAAGGAGAAAGACGTTGCCACATACAAGGATTTCTAAGGATCATACAAAGCTCATGCGCTAGATTCATGACAAGTTCTTTAATACTTTCATAGTTATTATCTAATCAAATTGCTCTTCAGGAAAGTAATACTTTGTTGCTTTACTCTTGATAGATTATGCATTGTTAGTACGGTTTCCCTTCATTGAATTAGATTATCTTGTTATTTGCTTTCGTAGATTAAAATTCCTTTATTGCACTAGATTACTTGTTATTTTCTTTTATTGGAATAGGATTCCAAAATCGATCTTGAAAACAACAAAAATAGTTAGATTTGCATTAGAAAAGTCATTTTAAGCTTGTATCCATATTTCAATTCATAGTAATTAAATTATCTTATCAAATCATAAAAGAATAAAAGCATTTCTTTGCATACATTTAGCTTGCATACATCAAAACCCACAAACATTAGAAAAGAGAAAATCAAAAGAAAGTGAGTACACAAATCCCTCGATTTCATCATGAGGTCAACTTGAAATTGAAAACTCCTTGATACCATCACAAGGTTGACAATCTAGTGAAACCATAGAAAACCTTTGATCACATCACAAAGTCAAGATTAAACAAAAAGTCAACTCTTGGTCAACTCTAGTCAACTCTCTCTCATTCAAGCATACAAATGTGCCCATGAATTAGAGCTGAGTGGATTAGGGCAATTTTTGAGGAATAGAGTCAATACATCCTAAACAATAAACACCTCAAATGGTAGAAGAGCACGAACATGCTCTCAAGATCGTCCAAATTATAGAAATCATATGCCAAGTCATACTAGAACTCAACAACATAGAATGCCTAAGAGTCATCAACGAATAAAATTGACATCCATCTAGGTGTTGGAACATAAGGAATCCAAATAGGAGATCGACAACTAGTGACCCTTCAGGTCATAGGGTTATCTCCACCATCACAGTCTTAGAAGTACAAACATCAATACATAATAGGCCCTAGGACTGGCCAACCACTCTCTACAACGTTCTGCTTTAATGAGAACAGAACCACCCCCGGGTTACTCCTCCACTCAACTAAATTTTTCCACAAGAGTGAGAGTGACTTGGAGGTCACCATCAACAAGGGGATGGTTCATGTGCTATACCGAGGTTGACTCATTCACATTTGTGCTTGTGTCACACTTCAAGGAGTATAGGTCCATTGTCTCATGGATTGTCTTAACGTTGGAGTAAGGGGCTTTGCCTATTCTTCTACATGTTCAACTTCCTCATCCTACTCAAATCTTTCATCTAAACCCTTTTCTTCCTCTCCATCCTCTAATCCTTCATTTTGTTCTTCAACATGTGCATCTTTCTTCTTTTTGACCCTAGCCTCAAAATGCAATATTTTCTTTCCTTTTTTTTCCTTTAGTTGTACAAGATCTAAAAAATGCTCTAAACTCTCTAAAAATCACAACTCTAGAATATATCATTTTCTAGAGGTTAGTGAATTCTAAAGCTTATAACCTTTTATATTCTCACAATAACCAACAAATATGTATTTCTATACTTTTCAATCAAATTTAGATCACTTTTCCATAGGCACATGAATGAAAGCCTCACAACCAATACCCTTAAATGTGAAACATAAGGTTTCTTACCTATCCACACTTCATAATGATTTTTGTGAATACGACACAGACAAGGAGTTCAATTTACCAAGCAACAAGTAGTATTCACAACCTCTACCCAACCGCATCGATCTAACTATGGACCAGTCAACATGTTTTTGGCTCTTTCCATCAAGATTTGGTCTATTCTCTCTGCAACCCCATTTTCTTGTGGTGTATAAGGGTAGTCTTCTACCAAACAATACCTACATACTTACAGAAACCATCAGATTCATTAAAACAATATTGACCATCATTATAAAATCTCAACACCTTTATTTTCTTATCAGTTTAATTCTCAACAAATACATTAAATTTTTTAAACTTGGAGAAAACCTCAGATTTAGAACATAGAAAATAAACACAAGTGTATCTAGAATAATAATCAATAAAAGTGGCATAGTATCGACATTTACCCATAGAACCCACATCCACTAGACCAAACACATTAGAATAAATGATTTTTAATATTCTCTTTTCTTTATAACTTCTAGTTGCCGATAAGGGCGTGGTTTGGTGGTTAAGTCACTCAGTTGTAGTGGCATCCACAGAGTTCAAACCCCCACTAGGCCAACGAGCTCACAGGCTTTACACCTTCATTGGGCCAACGAGCTTGTGGGTGTGAAGTGTTCTTGCTACTGGATGAGGTCCCCTGTGTTGTGACCTCACCGGTTCATAGCTTCGGGCAAAAGCATTACCATGGAGCTAGAGGGCGTGTCGCACCAGTGTCACCGGTCACGTTAAAAAGTTTATTGGGCACATTATCTTTTTAAAAAAAAACTTCTAGAGGGAAGAGATGCTCTATTTTGTTTTCAAAACACACAATATTCACAGAAATCAAAGTGCTCATCAAAGTAAATAGAAAAACTATCAACCACACTTTTCTTAATAAGGGTCCAAAGATGTTTTTTACCAATGTGGCCTAAACGTTGGTGCCACAATATAGATGTATTTTAGAATTGCTACTTACATTGGTAGAATTAAAAAATGTGGATGCATTTTAATCTAAACAAAGTCCCAACTTGATATTATTTAGCAACTAGACTTATCAAATGCCAAATGTACAATCCAAAATCATTCAACTTGGATAGAAAAATAAAATTTCTCACAAGTCCTAGAATATGCAAAACATTGTAAGGGTTTTTACAATCCCATAATTGAAACACAACTATACCTTCCCATGACCAACAATTTGATGCAAACTATTGTCACCCAGATACACTTCTCTACCATCATAAGTATGGTAGAAAGAGAACGACTCCTTGTGATGGGTCATATGATATGAGCAACTTGATTCAATCAACTAGGATTCATAAAAAAAACATTAGCATAAATAAACAAAGCTTTGGATTCACCATAATTAAAGATTTTTTATTGGAGGAGTCATAAGTTTTCTTCTTATTTGTGTACTCTTTAACATGCCTTCATTTTCCATAATTCTAGCACTTCACTCTACTCTTTCATGGGTCTTAGAACAACCTCAAGACTTAGATCTCTTGATAGACATTTTTTATCCCATTTAGACCCTCCTTAATCCGTGGGCCTTCACCAAACATGTAGTGCATCTTTTGAGTCCTCATCCATAGAATTTCTCCTCATTTCATTTATAAGCAAGGCACCAACAAGGGAATCCAATCTAGGATCTATCATTGAACCAATCATAGAAATGATTATATTTTCCCATGATTGAGGCGAAGAGCAAAGTAGCAAAATACACTTATCTTCCTCATTAAGCTTAACATTAATGGAACCTAACTAACTCATAATAAAATTAAATGTATTCAAATGGTCTCCAACAGAGTCCCCTTCTTTTATTTTTAATGAGTATAATTTCCTTTTTCAAATAAATTTTATTTACCAGACTCTTTGTTTGGTAGATCTCACTGATCCTTCTCCATAGGAGATATTTGTAGCTTCCTTAGAGACATTTAATAGGACAAAATATACAAGTCATAACCAAATGGTGTCTCATGCCTTTTATCTAGTTTCTTCTAATCATCATTGGACATACTTTATTGGTTTATCTTTGTCCAAATTAGCTCTCCACTAATCTTTATCTTTAAGAAGATCCTCTATTTTACCTTTCTAAAGCTCATAACTATTACCATTGAATTTCTTAATCTTTATTCAAGATGTACTTGTCATGGATTCTAATACACACATGGATCTACAAACAAAAAATAAGATGATCCCAATACAACACAAGAAACTCTCAACACTTCAAGAAAGGCATCCCCCTGTAATCAAAACCAAAGCTTTGATACCAATTTTTGATACATAGAGTCAGAACAATTGTAGCAATAACATAAAACTAAGTGTATAAATTTCAATGTGTTCATGTATTAACCAATGAAATGGAAATGGAGAAAGCATATAAAATTGTCAAACCATAATAATTTAATGCATCTATCTAAAAAATGTTGAGAGATATATAGTGATCTTCTTTGCTCCTAACAAAACCCATTTTCAATGTCAATGCATCAAACTTCTAATACTACATACATAGGATGACTATTTCAAACCATACAATGATCATTTTAACCTATAAACCAAATGTTCCTTTAATTTTACCATAAAACCATCAGGTTGTTGCATATAACTTTCTTCTTCAAGATCCCCATGTAAGACAACAATTTTAACATCCATTTGGTCAATCTCAAAATCACAAGTTGTAGCAATAGATAATAAGAATCTAATGGAAGATAATTTAGTAAAAATAGAGAAAATTTAATCAAAATTAACTCCCTCTCTCTAGGAGTAGTCCTTGACCACCTTGTATCTCTCTAACTATTTGTTTTCTCTAATTTTATTTTTATACACCCATTTAAAACCAATGGGTTTTCTTTCCTTGGGAAAACTAACTAGATCCCAAGTGCCACATCCACATAAAGCTATCATCTCCTCTTACATGGCCTACATCTAAGATTCACTGTCCTCTAGAGAGAGAGCCTCCTTGAAAGATCTCAGTTCATCGTCAATACATAACAAAAATTTGGTGGGCTATACTTATCAGTTGGATTTTGTTGTCTTGTGGATTATCTCAAGGTTGAAGCAAGGTCTCTACATATTATTCTGCATTCTCAACCTACTCATTTTATTCAAATCTATCATGTGAACCCTCTTCTTCCTCTCCATCCTCTAATCCATCATTATGTTCTTCAACATGTGCATCTTCTTGCTTTTTGATCTTGGTTTTAAAATGCATTGATTTCTTTCCTTATTTTTCCTTTGGTTGTACAAGATTTGAAAATTCTCTAAACTCCCTAAAAATCACATCTCTAGAATAGATCATTTTTTGGGTTACTAGATTCCAAATCTTATAACCTTTTACATTCTCACTATAGCCAACAAAGATGCATTTATGTGCTTCTAGATCTAATTTAGATTTATTTTCCTTAGGAACATGAATGGAAGTCTCACAACCAAATACCCTTAAATGTGAAATACAAGGTTCATAAGTAATTTTGTGAATAAGAGTCGAATAGGAAGATCTATTTACCAAGTATTAAGAAGTACTCACAACCTTTGCCCAAAAGGACCAATTCAACTGTGTACCACTCAACATACTTTTGGCTCTTTCCATCAAGGTTCAATTCACTCTTTGCAACCCCATTTTTTTGTGGTGTGTAAGGGTAGTGTTCTGTCAAACAAAACCTGCATGCTTACATAAATCATCAAATTCCTTGGAACAATATTCACCACCATTATCAAATATCAACACCTTTATTTTCTTATCAGTTTGTTTCTCAAAAAGTGCCTTTAATTGTTTAAACTTGGAGAAAACCTTAGATTTAGAATGTAGAAAATAAACCCAAGTGTATCTAGAACAATAATTAATAAAAGTGACATAGTAGATCAACATTTACACATAAAAACCACATCCATTGGACCAAACACATCTAAATGAATGATTTCTAATATTCTCTTTACATTATAACTTTCAAAGGGAAAATATGCTCTATTCTATTTTCCAAACACATAATGTTCACATAAATTAAAGTGCTCATCAAAGTAAATAGAAAACCATCAACCATATTTTTAGTAATAAGGGTTTGAAGACCTTTTTCACCAATGTGGCCCAAACGTTGGTTTTGCAACATGCATGCATTTTTAAAATTTCCAATTACATTGGCAGAGTTA
Source organism: Cunninghamia lanceolata (assembly GCA_027924645.1). Lineage (NCBI taxonomy): Eukaryota > Viridiplantae > Streptophyta > Pinopsida > Cupressales > Cupressaceae > Cunninghamia > Cunninghamia lanceolata. The sequence continues at coordinate 2,419,070 of BSBN01001310.1, forward strand.
TAAAATGTGGATGCATTCAAACTAGACAAAGTCCCAACTTGAGATCCTTTAGCAACCACCAAATTTCCTTACCAGCCTAAAACTAGACTTGTCAAATGTCATAAGCCATCTAGAATCATTCAACTTAGATGCAAAAATCAAATTTCTCACAAGTTTTGGAATATGTAAAATACTAGTAAGGGTTTTTACCCTCCCATTACTGAAACACAACTATAACTTGGACCCATAGTTAACAATCCAATGCAAATTGTTGTCACCCAAATACATTTCTCCTCCATCATAAGTATGATAGGAAGAGAACCACTCCTTGTGAGGAGTAATATGATATGAGAAATCTGAGTCAATCAACTAGGATTCATTAGAAATAACATTAGCAAAAATAAACACAGCTTTAGATTCACCATCATTAAAGGATTTTTTAGTGGAGTCATAAGTCTTCTTATTTATGCACTCCTTAATATGTCCCCATTTTCCATAGTTCCAATGCTTCACTATGCTCTTTCTTGGGGTCTTAGAATGAACTCAAGACTTAGATCTCTATGTAAACTTTTTTTGATCCCCTTTAGACCCTCCTTTATCCTTGGGCCTTCCTCAAACATGTAGTGCACCTTTTGAGCCCTCAACCATAGATTGTTTTCTCATTTCTTGTATAAGAAAGGTAAAAACTAGGGTATCTAATCTAGGATCTATCATTGAACCACTCATAGCAACGATTAGATTTTCCCATGATTCAAGAAAAGAGCAAAGTATAAAAATACACTTATCCTCCTCATCAAGTTTAACATTAATGGATCCTGACTAACTTAGAATTAAATTAAATGAATTTAGATGCTCTAAACAGAGTCCCCTTCTTTCATTTTTAACTCTAGTATAATTTTCTTTTCAAACAGTTTATTTACCAAACTATTTTTTTGGTAGATCCCACTTATCCTTCTCCATAAGAGATATGTGGTAGCCTCCTTAGATAAATTTAACATGACATAATCTACAAGGGATAGCTGAATAGTGTCTCATGCCTTTTTATCTTATTGCTTCCAATAATCATTGAACATACCTGTTACTAAATTATATTCACACCTAATTTAGCAAGGCCTAGATTGCAGTTGTTACAAAGGGGATAAAAGAAAATTTTTAAAGAGCATGATCACTTAGTCAAATGTCTGCTACCTTGGAAAGAGAACAATAGAGAATCCTTTATCAAGATAATATGACATCTCAATCAGAGCTATCAAACCATCCTGATAAGTGAATTTTGGTCTAAAGGCAAGAGAATAAGCATTCAAGGAATGATAGGTATCTAACTATATTCATCTTTCAATTATGATGTTACTAATTATTCAAGTACCACAGTATAATGCAAAAGGAAAGGTATTTATGAACTATCATTCCATCATCTTTTAAACATGTGTTTTAAATCAGATTCAGTTGTTTTATGCTATGCATTTGATTAAGAAAGTAAAACATTACATAAATCATTGTATAAAGTAAAATAACTGATTATATTCAAGAGAATGTTTAAATATGTCCCACACAAGCCATGGGAATGACTAAACTAAGCCAATGCAATAAAACATACAAGCTATACATCTAAAGATAAAGTAGAGAAAGAGAACACGTGAGGAAAGTGATATCCATCATTGCCTTGAAATGAAGGTTGACCCTCCTATCTGGCAACTTGATCTTCATGACTTCAGCCTCTTGCTCCTGATCAGAATGAAGAACCTGCAAGGTTGGGAAAGGTATAGGAAAGGTTATGTTGTTGATTTGAACACATTAAAGCATGTGGAGAAAATGGGCTCCCATAAGGGTTGAGCCCAACATGCTCAATTATTGTTATTAATGCAGAAATATATTCAAATTGTAAACATGATTTTCAGCCATAATAAATGATTAGTCACAATGGAAGAGCATTCATACATGTAGGACAATTGTCATGTGCCATCTAAATATCATACAACTAGAAAAACATCATGGAACAGTAGTAGAATAGGTATTTTGCTACCTTTTGTTGTGAAAGAGATGTAGTATTGATTTTCAATTCATTGAATAGTCATAATCACAAAGGGCAATCATGCAAGATAAACAGTTCTATATAAGTCAAGTACAGTCATAGAGTGGCAACATTGACAACCAAAAAAAGCATATACAAGGTGGAACAGTTGTTTTATAACTGTAGGACAGTCTTATAGAGGACATGTGCCACTATCACAAAAGACAATCATTGATGAATGTACAAAGTAGGACAATCCTCATTAAGAATAAATGCACCTTTGAACCAAGAAGAATAGCAACCATACCATGGAGCAGCATGAGTAGGGTACAGTCAAGCCAAATGACACCATGGTGTTATATCACAGTCAAGTTGCAAGTGCATCATAAAGGACAGTGAAACCAAACACATGGTGTTACATCACATTCTTGTTGTGTCATACCTCATCAATGATCAAAAGTACAAATGGAAAGTATAGCCATAACATTGTAAGAACAAGTACTTTTTATCTTTTATCATGAATGAATGAAAAATTTGCTATTTAGACATATGAGGAACCCTTCTTCTATACCATAAAGGAGTTGAGATCATGTGAAACAATTTAGAGCCCATTATGCTACCAAAAGAGCTAAAAGTCATAAAATGGAACAACTATACTATATAGAATATGTGGGACAATTTGGTCCAAATGAAGAGGGCATAATCATACGTAGTGAAAGAATCTTGAAGAGTACATGATAATACAAAGTCAGCAATGAAGAATACACATTTCCATGTGGTTGTCACAGTCATATGAGAAGCAAATGTATAGATGGAACAGCATATACAGCCACCAAATGAACAGTCAAGTCACAAGTGCATAGAAGGAGATGACACAGTGGAGTCATAAGATACACAGTCAAGAATGTACTACATAAAAGGTGCATATACAAGTATAAAAAACTTCTACATGTTACAATGTTCATGTTCAGCAAACACATACATCTGTGCCATGAAGGATATACAAAAGATGGTATGTATTTGTACAAACCTCTATTATTGAGCATGATCATATACAGAAAGATGTGCAAGTAAAGCAACAATATAAGGTTAACTATCATAAAAAATCCTCTGAGTATGCAGGAGAATCATAATGCTATAGTTAAAGAGCCTTCATATGTTACAATTGCAATTAGCCATGATAAAGAATAGTAATACCTTTTTGTGACTAAGAAAGAAAATAGAGGGACTGTCTTAGGCTAGTTCTTTATTACATCTCTTCTTTTTGCTACAGCATATGCCTTTCAAGAAAAGAGGCAAGCAAAGGATGTGTCCATTGTTCACAAAACCCCATAGTTCCTTTTTCTTGCTACAGGAGGGATATTTTACATACATAACTAGAAGGCAAATAAAGATGTTATAGTGGCTAAGGTAAAGAGAAGAAAGGAGAAAAAGACTGAGTAAGTGCAGAGAAAGCCAGAGTATGGTTTACCAGTTTTGTTCCATTTTTATAAATTTTTCAAGGAAACCCTCAGAGTCTCGTACATGGAGACTGAGCCGACAAAGAAAAATAAAGAGTATAAATATGCAGAGCAAAAAAATGTATGAAGAAACTAGTACAGAGAGCCCATATTCTTCCTTTTCCATATTGTGGAACAAGAACTGAAGAATGAAAAAGATGAGAAGATGCAAACAACATAGAGAGTTCTTCATTCTACAGATGTTACATTTTCAGTCATGGGTCAAATATTTTCCCCACAAAGCTAAGTATAAGATGTAGATGTTACATGTATACAGTCAGCATGGCCATGGCCTAAAAGAAGGTTTTCCTTAAAAAATGTTAAAACTCACAAAGTTTTACTTCAAACCCTTGTTATGATGTATGTAGAAACACTCAATAATGATACAAAGACAAGACAAGAAGGCTTACCTTGTTGTCCCAGAAGAAGAACACATGCTCAAGTCGCGGGTATGCTCACAATTGAGCTCTTGAAATTCATAAATCAGTCGGCCATGATGGCATTTTAACCAGAGCAAAATAAAATACATTGAGAAGACAAAGCATAACAAAGGATATATCAAAAGAACCTATCATGGCCACAACATGTAGGTTGAGTTTTGTATCTAGAAGTAAAGAAAATGGGTTGAACTGGTACAAAATATACTCACCTTGCTTCTTTCATGTTGAAAATCTAGAAGAATATCAAGAAACCTTCAAGAAACTACAGAAAATGGTGAGGATTCCTTGAAACCCTAGCAGACATGGCAGCAGCTCAGGAGGAGCCACAAAAGTTACACATGAAAATGACAAAGGGCCCGTGAGGGCCAGATTCATTCTTGCCTTTTGATTTTTCAAAGGTCAAACACTAAACAATGATGAAAGGTTAAGGCCTGGTGCCTTATACTATTTTTTTTTGCAAAACATGAAGATGAAGTCAAACATAAGCATGATTCGAAGGAGAGTTATACCTTAGTGCATAGGGAGTAATAAGGTGATGTATATTTATAAGGTATGGTATATGATAAAGAACCTGCATGGTGTTGTTTTTATTTTTTGCATGGAGTGATAAGGTATTTCAGATAACAAATGATGCATAATGTATGCATAAGGAGTGATAAGGTGTGAAGACACATATTTGATGCAATGTAATACATGCATGAGGGATGCAAGGGAGTTATAAGGTGTTTTTGGATGATGATGAAATGGATGATGCATAATATAGTATGTATGTATGCGTGGGAGACATAAGGGATTATATCCTTGATTTTGAGATGTGTTAAGTGTTGATATATTATGCATGCATAGGAGTTATAAGGTTGAAGATAAATCATGGAATTTGTGCAAAATGCATAATGTATTTTTTTGCATGAGGAGATCACTATATTGCATGGGAGACATAAGGGGGTAAATGAAGATAATTTTATCTTTTGCATACATGGAGACATCCAAATTTGCATGACTTTGCAACTTAAAATAATGTAAACAAATAATAAAGTAATGTGTTTATAAATTACTTAATTATTTTGTCACAAGTTGTAAAGTTAAAAAGATAGAACAAATTGTAACTCGTAGTAAAGTAATTATCCTAATTACTTTATTCCTTGCTCACATTGTTTTCTCATCCCAAAATCATGCAAATTTGGAAGATGGAGTGAACTGAAGTCTTTTGGAGCTCCTTGCATAGTTTTTTGGTCAAAATTGGAGAGTTTGGTCCACCTATTGGTCAAACTAATAGAGAGGAGCAGTTTGGAGCTATTTTAGCTTGATTTGGGACAGTTATAGCCCTTATTTTTAGGGATTTTCATGCTTGCTCATGGATCAGTTTTGAGAGATTATTTTTAGAAGCAGTTAATTGCAGTTGACCTTTCTAGGTCTTTTGGAGAGAGCCTATTACATATTGTAAGAAAAACTTAGGTTTTCTAGTTCTTGCCTTTTTGCTCTCTTACACATTGCTGAGAGAAGAAGGTTTTGTAACTCATATTTTGTAGATCTATAGAGATTATAACAAGTTACAGGTTCTATTCTTTATATTTTTATGCAAGTGTTCCTTTATTTTTTAGCTGAATCAAGTGTCTACCTTTTCATTAATGCTACTTTTGTGAATGATTTGATGAGATTTTATTGTGTTTAATATCAGAACCTTTAAAATCATTGTCTCATTTGTACTTGCATGTATTAGAAAGCATTAAAATCACAGGTCTTCGGTTGTGCAATTGGATTAATTTTCTTTCATGTTGTGAGAACCCTATTTTCCTTCAAAAAGAAAGTTATTTCCAGCCTCCCTTAGAATCATTTTTGTGATCACATTGCTAAAAGTGGATTGTGTGGATAGATTTTCTGAGATCTATTGTGAGTTAGATTTGCAGTTTCCCATCAAATTTAGGTGCATCACCACACTTTAGATTACAATTTTAGTGGTTTTAGTAGATCCTTTTAACCCTTTCCTTACCAAATCATTGGTCCATTGAAAATTACAAGGGAACCAAGCCATAATATGGAGGTTCAAGCTCACCATAGGTACCCACAAACTAAGTTTGATCCCATGTTACACAAGATTATTGAGCTTCACAGCTTTGCATAACGGGTGCAATCCTACTTGTTAACAATACATTTTGGTTTATCCTTGTTCAAAATAACTTTCTAGTAATCTCTCTCTTCAAGGAGTTCCTTCATTTTAAGTTTTCAAAGCTCATAACTAGTACCATTGAATTTCTCAACCTCTGATTAAGATGTACTTGTCATGGCTTTTGATACGCATAATGGTCTATAAACATGCAAAGCAATATGCTCCCACTACAACATAGGAAATTCACAGCACCTCTAGAGAGCATCCCTCTCTAGTCAAAACCAAAGCTATGATACCAAATGTTGAAATACAAAGTGAACTATTACAACAATAACATCAAATTAAGTGTACAAATTCTAATGTGTTCATGTATTAACCAATGAGATGGAAATGGAGAAAACATATAGAGTTAGAAAACCACAATAATTCAACACATAACACCAAATATATGTGGAGAAAACCTTTAAGGGAAAAAATCAACCATCAAAGAGAGCACAAATCTATATTAATCTTTAGTCCAAGAGTACATATACAACAAACTTCTCCCTTCAATCTAATAGCATTTTGGCAGCACCTGCGTGCCTATAATAACCCATCGAACCTCTATCCAGTGCATACAATTTATAGAGAAGAGTTGAAAGGAAACTACGAGTGGATTTATGAAACCATGACCATGCAAGACCATGGTATGGAAAAAACCCAATGCCCCCATGTGACTAATCAATGCATCAATAAATAGAAAATGTAACTCCTCAAGCATCTTTGACCCATGTGAAGAGTGGGTACAAATCCCCAAAAGTAGTGCTCCATTGTGTTCTCCATTATCCTTGTGGACCCCACGTGACATGCAAATATTCTCCACTCCTAGTGCCTAGGATTGGGAAAGAGGTGTAAAAAAAGTTAAGTCAAGTTGTAATTGCCACCATCATGATCCACCTCCCTCTTTAATGCCATTACAACTGATATTTGCAAGTTAAAAGGAGAATAATTAAATAATAATAACCTAAAATCACCTACATGTGCATCCAAGTACCCATTCTGAAATGTTGGGAGATTTGGCATTAGACATTAGGATTGCAATTAAATCACACTTTCCTAACAAAAATAACACTCGGTAGAGAATTGGTCAACATATGTAAACAAAACTAAATTTTCAAAATGTTATTTTCACACATGAAGTTGAGACAAATTAAGCTTTGGGTGATCAATGACCATTTTGAGTGTAGTAGGAAAAAAGGAGAGCCTGAGATGAGGATCATAGCCATGATAGGTGCACCAAGTAATGACAATAACAAGTACACAATCTTTGAAAAACCCTCTTCCTTGCAAAAACCTAAATTTCTCGATTTTGTTGCCTACGGATGTTGAAATTCAGCGTAGGTAGAGTCAAAATATGTGTGTCCATGTGAGTAATAGGAACATGTTTTTAAATTTTAATTTTTTGTTATTTTTTGAATTCTTAGATTATTTTAAAAGTTTAGGGTCTTGACAAGTGAGCTCTCTCCTTTATGTTGAGTTCACTACAATGAACATGCATTCACTGTAGTGATTTCAAGTTCTCTGAAAAAAACACGTGTTCATGTGGCAACTACATGTTCACCATGTAAAACATGTTCTTGCCCACTTATAGAAATCAGTGGACATGCTTAAGAGGGGTAAACATTATATTTTATTACATAATTTTCTAGTTTTTAGAGATCAAACTAACTTTGGTCTTATTCATGGGTTCTTCCATGAGGTTTATGTCCAATGGAGTGGAGCTCATGAGCAAGATTAGTTAATTAGAGTTAGACACATTATAAAATGTCAAGAGATACTTATTAGGTCGAGCTGGGTTGTTATAGGTCTCATGCACTCCTTTTGTGCCCCCTATGTAGTTGTATTTTATGTGATATTTTTAACTATTTGGATGTGGACTGGAACATCTTCTAAATCTTGTGATTTGATGGAGAGTGGACCATCACTCTCTTTGATGTATACAAGATACTTGGGATCTTGATCTTGGGGTTCTGGTTTACTTTAGATGACCCCCAGTATAGGAAAGAGAGGGAGATATCAGTTGCCCACTTTGGAGACATCTAGCCAGATGTTGGCATAATGAGGAGGATTGAGTTATATTTAGTAGCAAGATTGACATTTTTTACTATTTAAAGGGTTGTTATTAGAATCGTTGCCACTAGATTAGTTGGCAACAAGGGTGGTCATAGGATCTTATTTAGTTGGTCCTCAATTATGAGAGCCATCAAGGAGGAGGGTAGGTGATATTCTTAGGGTATCAATGTCTTGGATCACACATATCAAGACTTATAGGTTTTCTAGACTAGGAGCCTAAACTATTAGTCACCCATCACTAGTCATGAGATATATCTTAGAGCACTTCATCTTGTATCAAAGAGAGATACTTATCTTGGGCCCTAGAGCACCTCCAGTAGGGTGGAGCACACTTCCCTAGTTTTGAGATGATTTTTGTAGTATTGCTAGCATGACTAGAGAAAACATGATTGTGTACCCATATATTTCCATGAGTGATCTTTAGGATGGGGACAATGCAATGAGGGATGGTTGTAGAGGGATCAACTCTTTGGTTGATAGATGAGGACAACAAGAGATGCACCCTATGGACAAGGTAGTTCAAAAGTTTGGAGGGGTGGGACCCAAAGCTTTTCCTTTAGTGGGGATAGTGTACAAATGACACAAGAAGCCAAGCTTGGACCTATAGGGAGAGACATATGAATCCATTGACACTAGAGACACCTATCATATGAGGGACAGGGAGAGGAACATGTGCAACAAATGTAGCTATTGGTGGATAGGTCAAAGCAGGAGGACAAATTGCAAGAGGAGAGGTCATAGAAGGACATATCATAGTGGTTGTGGACTAAGTGGAGGATGATGACAATTATAAACCCATCTAGGAGGGCTCAATAGATGATAAAATGATTGATATCACGCTAGCATCTAAGTTCCCACTATATAAGCCACCACCCCACCATAGAGGGAGAGAGTGGGGTTTTTAGAGAGGGATAGGGAGAGGTAAAGGGCCCACTCCTAAAACCAAGTCCTCTAAGATAGGTAACATTTGACTCATCTTGGAAAGACGGAGATCCCCATGAGAGTCCTTTAATTTTTTTTTTTATGGTTCCTATAGATGCACATGTATTTATTCTATTATTATGTAGTTTTGATGACATTTATGATGTTTATTGTGAGATGTTTGACTTTGTTTCTTTTGGCATGTGATTGTAGGCACAATTGATGAGTGGATGTCATTCATTTCTCACACTGAGTTGGGGATTTTTGAGCTTTTTCTACCCTGGATGAGAGAGGATATTATGGTGGATCCTAAATGCTCCATCTTCACTAGGAGTCATACTAACATTTTTGCTCCTTCCTAGTACACATCTCAAGAGATCATGGTGTTTTAGTTAAAGATTACTAGATTATGAGTAGAGAACACTCTTATGTTGAGATTCTAGAGATAGATGAGGGGATTAGTTTAAGAAAGTGTTATCCATCATACCTGTACTCATTCTCATGTAGGCCCTAGCCAAAGGCCACCTTCTTATTCTCATAGAGGTTTGTAGGTTTCTTAGAGTGGAGAGCAAAAGAGGAGAAACAATACCAATTACTGAAAGACTTGGGGATCACATAGATTGTAATTGTATTTAGACACATTATTTTATTTAAAATTTTTACAACCCCTAACATGAGAGGTCTTATTGTATTTAGACATGTTATTGTACCACATTTTTATTGTCCCCTATATGGGAGACCTATTTTGTACTAATTGATATAGTTGTACATTGGCATTTATATTTATATATAGGCTTTTTGGATTGGCCTATTATTAGCAATGGACTTGATTTTCATTTATTTTCTTTCATGCACATGGAGAATTTAAATTTAATAGTTTGTTTTGTATTATTTATTTATTGATGGATGCATGTGTATATATGGATATGTATGGATATTCTAACAAGTGCATGATTGTATAACACTTCTATTTAAATATGATTTTCATAATGATAGTATGCTCTATTTTGGTGATAGGAGAGGTGCATTTTAACCATGACACTATCCTATATGCTAGGGTTCTAGGATGCAAGACACAACAAGGAATCATAGGAATGGGAGATACGGAGGGGAAGATTTGAAGTGAGTTCAAAATGGATAGGGGATTGATCCTAGTCCAAAACTAATTACAAATTAAAGTGGGATAGATAAGGGAAATTCATCTTTGTAGATGTTCCTGTATAATTAGATCCAAGATGGCCAATAGATTAGATTAGGGGAAAAGGGAAAGATATTTAACATAAAGTAGCCTTTTTGAATAAGTAGGATACATAACAATATTGTATTCTTGGGATTTTTCTTTCTTTTATTTTCTTGCATTTCTTTTTCTATTTTTGTTTATTTTAAACACAAACCTCCTAGACCTAACCTCATACTACTAGGAAGAAGCAAGGGCTCACCACTAAAGGATAGGCTTATGCAAGGAAGGGCATGTCGTGCCCTTACCCTTGACCCCACACAACTAGGAAGAAGTGAGGGATTGCCACCAAGGATCAAAGATAGGTGAGAGGAGTGTGATTAAACTAACTACAATCAAAAGCTACCTTTTATTTTATGATACTTTTACCTTTACTAAGGATTGTAAATAATTGGGAAGACTTGCATATTAGCTTCTAGGCAATATCATAGGCCTAGATACCTAGTTTAGGCAAAAGAGGGCTAATGCTAGTTTGAACTAGGATCATTTTAGTACTCAAGATAAACTTATTCAGAAATTAATAGGAAGCAAGTGATATATAAAAACTTTAAGAAGCTCTCACCAACAATAGATTAAACTAGATCTTATCTACACAAACAACCTTCTCTATTGCAAATTCAACATAAAAGAATGTTCACACTGCTTCAAACATCCCTGAAATAGAGTAAAAAAATAGAAACACACATCATAGGGATCAAACAACCATGAACAAGAGACAATACACCATCCCACAACTAAAGAAATCTCAATGGGAAGAAAAACCTAGGAAGAGTTCATTAGCATGCCTCATGCCACTATATTAGAGGTTAATACAAGTGTTACAACTCTTATACAGATCATTGGAAAAAAACTACAATAATTTTGCAATCCCTTCACTTTCTCTAGCTCCAAACAATCATAAAACTTTGATATCTCCATGCAAATCTACTCCATCAGCATAAACGAATGTTTGTACAATGAGCCAACCCTCGCACATATATGAATCAATATCATATAGACTCCTCCTAGCCTCCCATGGCCATTGAAAAGATAAAAGATGTCCAAATGAATTGATTCCACTTCAAAAACTCTTCATGTTCCCCTCTTTGCCCATAGCAGAATGAGTTCACTAGTTTACTAATACATTAATTTCCATTTTTTTATGAGTTCATCAATTTATTTTGCATGTTCATTAGGGTGAATTCATTGTCTTCCATAGAAAATGTTGCGCTCGCCACTAGTGAAAGTGAAAAACTTTCCATTCTTACCTTTATACTTAATTTTTTATGTTTGAAAAATGAAACAAAGCCTTTGCGGATGTTCTAGACCACCCCTTACTCCTTCTAAACCACTTTTCCAATTACCATTAAACATCTATCCTTCATTTTGGCAACAATAAATTCTCCCAAGTGAAAGTATTGATTAGCAACCTCCATTATGACCCTAGTGGTCTAGCATACTTAATCTATTTCTTAGATCAATAATGGTGACCTAATTGTGATAAATGGGAATCTCATAACCTGGTATAGTTGGATAACATGACAGTAACCTATGACTCTTACTAAAAAAAATTAGAGAAGAGTGTCACTAACATAACACGATGAACTAAACATAATGAATGTTAGATTTTTTGACTTTTATATGTAATACTTTTTCGAGTGAAATGCATTGATAATTTTGCTAAATTCTTCACCCTCCATAATGCAAAAACAAAAAATGCTATTACTCAAGCCATCATTGAATGGATAGGATCCTTATTTATTTTACATTTGAGACTTTCACTAGCTATTACCAATATTTCTTATTCTTGATTTCAAATAACATGGGTGGCCTTAACACTAAATTTTCTCTCAGCTTCCAAAAATCTCTTTAGTGTTGTGGTGTCCAATAAACAAGCTCTATATTTATCAAGATATACTTTATTGGTTTAGAACCTTGTGTGAAGTTTCTAAATTTACCCCCATAAACCTTCCATATCACAAGAATGAACGCAATTCATCTTGAGTTATTTTTTCTCCTTGTGGTATTCTAAGATCAATAAAAACCCTCACTTTGCTAATCTCATGGGGATACAATTCCATTGGCAAATTTTCTTAATGTCTAGATAACTCAATCAAAAGTGGATTTTCCACATTGATCATTCTATGAATTATTTCTATCATGGAGATATCTAAAGTCCCTTCTTTTGTTTATCTAGTCTTTGTTGTGCCTTGTACACATGCCCCATTTCACTGAATGGGAGCCCCCTTCCTTCAATTTTGGCTTGGAGTGTTGGCCTACTTTCTTTTAATTCCTAAGATGTCAACTTGCATGACCAAATGAGCCATCTGAAAGTTAGAGTTATATTTTCCCTAGCTGGTGAAGTGTTTGAGTTGCCTTAGTCTCCAAATGTTTAAGTCAAGTGGCCTTTATCTCTAAAATACAAATCCAAAGGATCTTTGCACTAAAAACATCCCTCACAGACCAAAGCGCTAAATCTTCATGTCACTGACTTAGCACTAGAATTGCATCCTACCAACCTTAGCGCTAAATCCTTAAGACACTGACTTTGTGCTAAAGCTCTCAATCACTGACTTATGTTAAATTTGTGACTTACTAGATTTTGTCAGATGGACCCCAAATCTGCGCAGGTCAGTCAGCATCAAAAGTTGCGCTAAGTTAGTTGCACCTGAAATCCCCGCCGGGTTGATAAGTACCAAAACTCATGCTAAACCTTGAATTAGCCTTCTCAAGCGCACGTCGAGCTGTCGCAAGGTACTCTGCATTTATGGTGCAAATTGGGGCAAATATATAAAATTTTGGGTTTGCTTTGGAGCTCATTTTACATTCGAGAAATCCTTGGAGAGCTCTGCAAGCGACTGTTTACAAATTTGAAGCGACGAAAACTTGATCATGAGCGTAATCTAGGAAAATTCACTTATGATCCTCGCTATTCCTCGAAACTAGGTTAGGACAATGCACCTCATTATTTCTTCTAGTTCAACCTAAGGTTTCATAAGCTTTTTCATGAAAGACTTTGTTGAAATTTGTTTATCATTCTATCTTTCCAGAATAGTGATAGTAATAAAATTGGGGTTTGAAGAATAAGGTTGTACAATAGGTTTATGGGATATGTTTGTCATTTTCTACTGCACTTGAGATAGCTTTACAATTTTAATAAAATACTTCCAAACACCCCCTTGTTTAGATAAAATAAAAAATTAATTTGTGCATGAAAAGAGCTTAAATCGTTAGTAGATAAATTTTTAGAGGTTTGATTTGATTCTGCAAGGTCTTGTTTAAATTTTTGTCAATGTCAAACCAATGGATTGCGCTAAGCATAGGTCTTACTACCTTTGTGACCAAAACTCCCTCCTACTACCTTCTGGCAGTACACTTCAAAAATCCCTCATGGCTAGAAGGCATTAGAATTGATTTGAAGGCCATTTGCGCTAGACTTTAGACCATCTGAATTACACTGAAAGTGACCTTAATCGACTTCTGTCCAAAACCCATCAAATTAGCACTAAGTCGATGCCCTAGAAATTCCCCGTTGAATGCTTAAAAGGTATCTTAGAGATAAAATAGGTCTCGATTGACTTGCGCCAAAAACCCCTCTCACTAACTTTAGTCAGTCACCATCAGAAGTTGAGTTGAGTCAGTTGCACCCAAAAATCCCGCTATCCCACATCTGAGCTCTTTGCACCAAAATTGTTATCTCCTAACTTGCATTTAAAGTCACTCCTACTGACTTTAGTCAGTCAACCTTAAAACTTACGCAAGTTGTTGTCGTCGTTATATCTCGCTAGTATACTCTCGTGCCTTTTGTGCTAAAATTACCCACCATGGACCTGCGCTAGAAATATTGCCAACCAACCTCATAAGGTATCATTAGTCAATCCGAGCCAAATCCCGTACCAAGTCAATACAAAGCCAAAACTAGTGCTTTAGTCCGTAGAAGCCCAAATTAGCGCAAAGTACTTTAAAAGCTGGTTTTCTTAAAAATTTCCAAGGCAGTGAAGTCTGTTGTGTCAGGATAATCAATGCAAAGATGAAATTAAGATGATTTGCATGATTTGAAGCTAGATTTTCAAGTAATTAATATTTATTGCATGAATTAAATAGGATTTCAAAGTACTTTTTTCTTCTCTTTGTTTAACTTATGTAATAAATGATATAAGATAGGATAACTTGCAAATCTTAAGACTTATGCATTTTAAGTGGACTTTGTAGAAACTTGACTTGAGAATTAGAAACAATAACCACTCACTCAAACTTAGATCTAAGGACATCTAGGACAACTCTGTTACAACCTTTAATCATTAGGTCTTGTCCTGCAAGATAGATGTATGCCCGAGCTAACACAATGAAGTACGAGTTCAAAGGAATCCCTCCAGAGACCAAGATCACATCTGCATGGAAGAACATAGGAGATACCAACCTAGGACACATAGGCCTAGAGGATTTCAAGCTCAGGGTGTTGGGCCAAACCCCACTCCTCTAGCCAAGAAGGTCAAAGATAATGGCATTGTAGAGGCTATTGCTTTTCCTACCTCTGCAAAGTGTCCAGAGCTCATATTAGCATGTGTTGATAGATATGATCCATTGACCAGAACTATTCAGACCACAAGTGGGCAAATTTTGGCAGATCTGAGCTCAACCTCCCTTGCAAAAATCCTTGGAATACCTATTTTTCCCATACTCTCCATCCTAGATAAGAAAGATGCAAAAGACACATACAAGAAAGATGTGCAGAAGTGCAAGAAATAGATCAATGAAGGCTAGATGAAACACAAAAGGTCCACTTTGACTAAGCTGCCTCACACACTATATAAGAGTTATTTTCATGATGAAATTGGGGATTTGGTAACTTTGTTAAGTAGAATCTATGGACTTCCTACTGCCTCCACTTTTGAAGAATGGATGTTTGCCCTTATTGAAGAGATAATACATGAAGATAAGAAAATTTACTGGGCCCAAATCATCAGTGATAATATGCATAAGGCCTTTCTGAACTTCAAGATAAAGGAAACCTTTAGGTGGACTTCCTATGTTGTCTACACCTTGGCTAGACGAACAAAATACCCGAATTATCCAAGATTGGAGAAGTTGGAAATGGGGATCAACAATTGAAGGTTTATGAATGCTATACCCAACTCACAATCTCTCAATTACTGATCCATTATAAGAGAGTAAATGATGCATTCACTATGCATATCACCAGGCTTTTTTATGATAGCACTGGATTGAGAATATCTCTTGAAGCCATGAATGTTATACAACAATATGGGAGATGGTATTTGCAATTTTAGAAGTTCACCTACTTAAGAATTCAAGGCATTACAGGTGCACCCTATAGACTGCCTCGGTACCCAACTAACAAGGTGGTGCTTCTTGAGTTGACTAGGCAACTCCTCACATGTGTAGAGAGGCTAAAACATTTACACAGGGTTAATACTAAGTTTCCAATTCTATTAGGTAAGGGCGACTATTCTTGTACAACCTTAGGAGCAGTAGAACACTCGAAGAAAGAATTGCAGCTGCTGAATCTTCACCTGTATAATATGAGGAAACACTTTGATCCCCGTGGGACTATGAAGAAATATGTGAGTAAGAAGTTGTTTAATCAGGATCACCTTGGAGATTTTTGGGCAAATTGTGTGGACGACTATGAGGTGATAGGGAGAAACTATTCCCGACTGTCCTTGGAACGTATGAAGAGATTTTGTATCATACAAGTCCCTGACTAGATAGTAGAAGATGGTAATGTAGTTCAAAGAGGGCCATGGGAAGCATTGCTCAGTCAAGCTATCCCTCCTCCAAATTGGGCCAATGCAGCAAAAAGGTCATTAGATGAGGCAATGAGGAACCCAATAAAACTTAGAAAAATTTGGGTTAGAAGACAAATTACAGTGTTGACACAAGCATGGGTCGCACTAACATGCACAGAGGAAGATTCATAGAAGGAATCAGGAGATGAAGTAGATCAACCTTTGGAGGTACTAAGTGCAGAAGAACAAGAAGTAGAACAAGATACAAACAGTGAGGAGCATGTGTCATTGGCTGAAAAATGAAAATATAAGAAGATTTCTCCCAAGACACAAAAGAAAGGTCTTCCTCCTACCACGAGGACCAGAGCAACAAAAAGAAAAGATGTGCAAAGTGGTAAGGGAGAAAGTTCAAAAGCTAAGAAGCCAAAGGCACAAGTAGCAAATGCATCCACTACCACCTCTGCCAACACCTTAGTTGTTCCTATAGTTTCCCCATCCACAACAAACATAGTTTCCATTCCCCTTGCTACACAAGTCACTGCATCTTCTACTCCCTCTACTTTAGTCACAACATCAACAATAGCAACAAATCTAAGCATCCCTAGCCTCCCTTCTTCACCCACCATTTCTACCATCATTCCTCCTATTTCCTCATCACCTCCCATCTCAACCATGTCTTTACGTGCTATTTCTTCCATTTCTTTCTCTACCCAATTCTCGTTACCACCCATTTCCACAATCCTAGCCCGATCCTTCTCCCTTCCATCACTTAGTCTTTCTTCATCTGCCACCATTTCTTCTATGTTCTCTACTCCTATACCACCTTCACTAGGTTTTGCTTCATTTGCTAATTTATCCCATGCCTACATGCCTCCCCTAGCTTCTCATTCCTTGTCAGTCATAAGTAATTCTTTAGTACATTTGATTGTTGTCTATCCGGAGTCTACTCCTTTGGCTATCCCGCAATTACTAGGCATTGAAAAAATATGTGCAGAGTTAGAGTCTCAAGAACAGGATGCAACCATAGAAATAACTACAACAATTGAGGTAATTGAGGTGTCTGATAGCCTAGTAAATCAAGATATAGTAGACACAGTTTCAGGGACTGCTCAACAAACTATATTGGAAAACCTGCAAAATATTGAGCAATCAGATGATGAAAGGGATGATGTAGATAAAACAATTGACAATGAGTTGGGAATTCTTGATGAACCACCTAATAAAGGAGACAGTCACATTGATGCTCCCAACGAATCCTCTTCCTTGGCACCAGATTGATTGCAGTAGAGGATAGATAATAAAGCCCCGCAAGTTGAAGTAATGAAATTAGACTTGGATGCACTCTTAGCCAGGGTAGAAAAGCTAAAGAAATAAAAGAAAGCAAAAATCTAGTCTAGAATATATAAAGACACCTCAGGTTCTAGGATTGTAGAAGTGGTTGTCCCACCTACAGAGGTTAATAAAGGGGAAGTGAAAGCGGCATATTACACAATTACCACTATCAATTTGGGTCTAGCTACTAGAGGTCAAAAAATTGATGAATTAAAGGGGACAATATCCACAATTTTGGATCAGCTAAATAAAGATGAAATGGCAAAGCAACAACTGAAACAACAGAATGAAGAACTTCGAGCGTGTATTCAATTTTTTTTACAACCAATGAATCTAGATGGAGAACCTGAAGCATCCCCTACCGTGTTGTCAAAAGAAGAATTGACTGAATTTGATGATATTAAAACAACTGTTGCAGGTACACAAGAGTGGTTTGATAAGGTGTACAACAAATGTTGTGAGGTGATAGCTTTTGCATCTCTATTACATAAAGACTTTTGTATTTTGAAAGAAGAATGGGAAGATTTGCATGATGAATGTGAACCATATGAAGAGTATTATTCCCATATGTTCCCAAGAATATAGGCTATGAGGAGACTATCCAAGGAAGTTCTTCTGGTAGAAAATATTTTGACAAAGGATAGACTGAAGAAACTTAAGGAATGGCATGAACAGATGAAATTGAGAAAGGGTATTTTTGATAAGGTGAAAGATTCTTTTGAAACAACAAATACCTGTAGGAATCAAGGGCAACACTGAGAGGGGGGGTGAATCAGTGTTGTATGAATTTTCAAAACCTTTGTTTAAACTTCAACTTTCAGAGCTCAAAAGAAAGATACCATTGATTTGTAAAATGCACATGACTGTGAATACAAAAAGGAACAAAATTTCATAAGTAAATCAAACACACACAAAGATGATCAATACGAATCATGACACAAGATATGCACGAGTGGAAAACCCTCTAGGGGTAGAAAAACCACTCCAGAACTGCCTCACTGGCTTAAATGAAAAATCTTCTTACAAATGTCTCACTGACATAAGAGGTCTCACTGACCACAAGCATACTGTGCCTCACTGGCAAACACAATCACTATAAACAAAACATCAAATTTTGTGTGCAAGACATGATTGTTGTTCAATCAGATTTGCACCATTGTATACAACCTTATAACTCCTGTTTGATTTTTAAATCAAGGCCATTTTCTTTTACATACTTCTGCAAACAAGCTCCATATACAAACAACACTGCATATCAATCTTGTATTCTATTTCATTCAACAACACTGCGTATCAATCCTGTACAACACCAACACTGCTTGATTCTCAACAACACTGCTTGATTTTCAACAACACTTCACACAACTGTATGTTTCATCTCTGTCTATTTATAAGGTTGCATCAATGCACCTGAAAGATTATTGTAAATAAAAAGACTTTTGAAGTTCCTCTTCTCTTCAAAAGCTTCTTCTTTATTTTTGTGTCAATTTCACCTTCTGACCCTTGACATCTGCATAAACAATTTATTTATACAAAAATCTTCAATAATATTAATCAGTGCCCTGTAAAATAAAAACTCTTCTTGAATCCTCTTTTTATCCTGCAACAAATTACATTTCTACAAAATAAAAACATTTTCTTTTCAATTTTCATCTTGAATCTCCTTTTTGTATTCTCCAATCTGCAAAGAAAATCTCCTTAAAAACTTCCAAGCTTTTACATTCAAAACCCTTGAGCTTCTTCTTCTTCTCAATCTGCAAGAGTATCTTCAATCTCTCTTTGGATTAAAACAATATTTTCAATCTGCAAAAATATCATTTTCAAAACTAAAAATCTGCATCCAATGCCCTGCTCACAAAAATAATATCTTAAAAAAACATTTTCCAAATTATTCAAAAAACATCTTCTTATGACCTTTCATGTCCTTCAATTTTTCATTAAAAAAATCTCCTCAAAAATTTTGATCTTTTCTATCTTTCAATATCCTCAAAAAAAACTCTTAGAGTTGTTAAATTAGAAAAATCAATTTCTAATTTTATTTTTCTAAAAAAACTTATCACCACAAAAAAAAACTCTCCATTTTTTTTTAGGGGCCGACCACTTAGAATTTAGACAAGTTTCTAAAAAAAATTAAAGCCATCAAAGGCTTAGGGATTGGCATTTTAGAAACTTTAATAATTATGATGCCTTTGTTTTAAAACATTTAAATCATTGATTTCTCCCTTGCATCGTGGCATTTGGAATTCCTTAAGAAAATCGGGCTAAATAAAAAGTTTCTAAGTTTAAAAACATTCCCATGCTCTCCTTTAACCTATGCGCCCATTTTGCTTTTGGCGGTGAAAGAAATTTAAAATTAAAACTTTGAACTCCCGCCCACTCCACATTTGGCACTCAAATTTTATAAAGAAACTTTGAAACATAGGTAAATATCCTTAGTTGCCCGGTCATATACATGACCCCGAACCCCTCCAAAAGGTCAACATAAGTGATATGACTTGTAATAACAAGTCACCGAAAGAATAGATGAAGGAATATGTTATATGACAGGTAGAAAAATAGATAATGTGTTAGAATTTAGGAAATTCAAAACACTTCAGAAGCTTACATAGCTTAGCACACTGTCATTAGTCAACTCTATACTGCAACCTATTATTCTTTATGATGACAATGTATATAATTTCTTAAGAAATAAAAATCACCTTATATCCTTATATCCATAAATGTGCATAGTCATATTTGAAATTAACATAGCCACAGTGACATTGTCAAATTTGTCCTTTGAAGATGAAGCATAACAACTCTTTGCACTTACTTCTCTGAAGCATGACATCTTAAGATTCTGAAAACATGATTATTATGAATGAAGTATAACCAAGGTGACTCTTTCTTGAACAAGAACCTTTTCTTAAGATCTTGAAACATCCTACAACAATAACACCCAAACTTGTGATGCCAAACTCCTGATGATGAAATATCTGAAACAACCTCTTCAAACAAGGATTTGATATGATGTCATAAACTCATGATGACACAACTCCTGCTCCTGTCAACAACTTCACACAGCACTTGATGAACACACATATGAACACAAATCTTATCATTCTGAGACACACTAAACATGAAAATCCATTCTGAAACAACCTTGAAGATATCCTGATCAATTCAAACCATGATTCTGAAACAACCTTGAAGATATCCTGATCAATTCAAACCATGAATATGAACATAAACAATTCCTATCAAAACCAACACAATGCAAACCTGCAAGACCTTTTTGACATCAATGACAATCATTCTCCATCAATACCAAAATAATGGAGGTAATATATGAAATAAATGATACATTGAGAGATTGCATAAATACTAGTCTTAATGATTTGACCCCAATAGATGAACAACAGTGTAAGGACAGATTATATCCAGTCATTCACAGAGATCCACCATTGAATATGGTTGGAAAGCTAGAAAAAGTCAGTGATCTCCAAACTGCTTTTTTGGCATTTAAGAGGGGAAGAAAATCGAGGGAAGATGTGTACAACAAATTTTCCACAGAGATTGATAGCCTGAGGTTTGGAGTAGATTACGTCAAAGACCCAAATCTAGTAGATATCAATCTGACATTGTTAGCATTAGTTGCATACAGTAACAAGAAAGCAGAAGAAGACAAAATTGATTTGGAGGAAGATGAACAATAAAATACTTAGTCACATGTAAATCCCGTCATTTTTAATTACTGCTATATTTGGAGGGTCATGTGACCTTATTTTGTCTTTATTATGTCTTAGAAATTGACTTTTCCCTATATACAACTCAATGGGTACTTAATTTGTCTAGATTCAATGTATTTGGAAGCTGTATTTTGTCTTTTTCCTACAAGACAAATGCCAATCTGAAAATGCAATTTAGTTGTTGTATCACATTAAATGCCATGTAATGTGGACCATCGATGTTGAGTTAATCTCCACCATTCATTCAAAAACTCAGTATGGAGCCTCCTCTATATAAAGGGTTGTCATTTCTCTAATTGTAACAGACTCTTGATGCTGAATTGTTGACACTCTGCCATTTGAGATTAATACAAAGCAAGTTTCTGCAGTATTTCTAAGAATTTGGTCATTTGTGTTGTCTATTTGGTTTCATGGTTCGCTTCATGATCTGCAAATTTGTTAAATGTGATGTCGCAATGTTAAGTGAATGTTATGGGTATTTGATGAATGTTGAGGTCCATACTATTAGTTGCTTGCTGATTGTAAGTAGTTGTGCATAGTTAACCTGGGCCCTTGAATTGAGCATAGTTCAATCACATTTCATAAATTAAATCATGCCATAACTTGGGTATTTATTGAACAGATGTAATCTAAAAATCATTAGTTTCCCTTAAAGATAGCATCATTTTCTACAGCATTATGGTTTTTGCAACTTGGTAAAACAAAAGTGGTTAAAAAATGAGCATTTGTCTACCTACAACATTTTCCAAATATTGCAATTGTCACTTAGGATTCCTCTCTAATCCTTTACTCTTTTGTATTTTCTTTCACAACAATTGTTAGATTAGGGTTTAAGCAACAAACATATTTATAAATCAGCTGAAGGTATCATAGGGTTTTCTACACTTGTATTGTTGTTATCTTTTACAAACCCTATCATCATATGTAAGATCCCTTGTTGGCATAGCTAGACATACCAACTAAGTTATTCCTGCAAGCTAAGACCTAGCTGTATTATCCTTAGGGTAGTCCTATCTTGGATAGGATACCTTTTTCAAGAGAGGTGAGGTAGTATTTGTTTCACATGTGTTGTTGTGTGTTAAAACCACCATCAACAGAATTGGCGCTAGGAGGGTCGCACAAGTCCTCTTCATAAAATCAACAAGTCTGGGGACTAGGCAAAGACATACGAGGTCCAGCTCAGCTGGAGAGGAATTGTTGTCCCTAATAGAATTTAGAAGAACTAGGAGAGATCAAGGAGTGCTTAGAACTCCAAGGACTCAATCTACTCCAAGAAACCTAGCTGTAGTGCCCGTCAATCTTCCAGACATGGCCTTTTTTGCTGCTAATAACCAGTCTCCACTTAATTTCAATGCTTATCATGACATGCCCAAAAATCCTAATAAGTTTTGCTCAAAGTTTTGCACCAATGACCCTAATAGAACTGCTAATGAACACATTAGGATCTTTGAGAGCAGTATGTTCATGCTTCAAGTGCAACATGAGGACGTGGTCTGCAGATTCTTTCCCTACTCACTTTAGGATGAAGCTTATTACCGGTTCACCAATCTCCCTTCATCTTCTATAAACTCATGGCTGAATTTAAAAAATGCATTTCTGGACCGCTTTAGGATGCCCACTACCCCTATAGATTTTTATAGGTCCTTTGTGGAAATTCACAGAGCTGCAGGGGAATTAATAAGTTCTTTCAATAACTGATTTCAGAAGGCATACAACCATTTACAAGCTCCTTATGCTCTTGCTCAAGCAGTAGCCCTGCCTAGTTACTATGCAGCCTTGGACATGCTTACTTCCATGTTTGTGAGAAGAGCTAACCCACCTCCAACCACTCTAGCTTAGGCATATGCTGAAGCTGTCATGGTGAATACGTAGTTGGGACAAAGAGCAATAGGTCCACTGAACCACATGGGTCCTGCAACCATGCCAAACCAGATATCTATGATCAATCAGGCCCTAGCTAATCATACCCCAGTGATGAATCCTATTCCAGTCCCTGTAGCAACATAGGCCTTAGTCGTTCATCTTGGAGCTCCGGTTGTGAAACTACCTCCTGCTCAAATGTTGTTCCTCTAATCAACTAAAGCCACCAAAACCAAAGATGACATCAGAGAGTTGGCAGAATAAATGAAGAAGCTTATTGCTGAAGTCACTCATTTGAGAAATCAAAATGCTTACTTGCAGCAAAAGAGTCAAAATCAAAGTCAATATCAAAATCAGAATTCTCAGCGATAAAACTGAGCTTGGAATACTAGACCAAATAATGGTGGAGTTCCTTCACCCTTAGAAAATTAGAGCACTAAAAATCGTCCACTTGGCCGAGTGATGTCGGCTGAAGTAGCATTGTCCTTGTGGTGCAAGCTCCACAACATGAATGCACATTTTGAACTGGACTATCATGAATTTCAAGTCGCATCCAACATCTTTTAGAGAGAGGTCTAGAATGTAGAAGCATAAGAGACTTCACCAACTGGGTATGAATTGGTGCCCACTTAGAGGTATGATACTAACCTTGTGTTGGATAGTTATACTTTTCCTTTTCAAAATGAAAATCAGTCTGAGGATGAAGAGTATGATGAAGTGCATGCATATTAGTAGTACAAAAAGACCCCATACAATCTTAGAAGTAACAAGCCAAAGGGGCCTTTTACCACTTCTATTCCTCCAAAAAATTACCAAATCCCACCTAATCTTAAAGCTTCCAACAACCCCAAGCCTCCAAAAGTGGTACCTCAAGCTACTAGTCAGGGTCAAACAGCTGTAACCTCTCAGAGGTCTGAAGTAGCTAAGTTAGGGTAGTATGTAATGGATGAGCTCAAAAGGATGAAGGTTAGTATGTCAATATTTGAACTGATGAAGGTCCCAGAGGTTAGGACAACCTTCCTCCATGACATAGGAGCTAATGCTAGAATGGATTCATCCTCAAAGGAGATTCCAACAAAGGACAATAAAGATAAAGGGAAAGAGAGAATCCATGTTAAACACATAGAGCAAAAGGTAACCATATATAAAGACAAGAAAGAGTACCCACCTTTCCTCTTGACCCTCAGGATATTTGGTAAAAATCTCCACAACTGTCTGGTAGATTCATGGGCCTCTACCAATGTCATGCCTTTATCTGTCTGCAAAGTGCTAGGATTAACTCCTGCCAAATCCTCCAAAAAAGTCACTCAATTGGACAAAATAGAAGTAAATGTTATGGGAGAACTGAATCACATCCACATGCAACTTGCATCCGACCCCAGAGTACAACATTACATAGATATCCAAGTAGTTGATATCCCTGACCAATATGGCATGCTTTTGAGAAGGGATTGGTCCAAAACGTTGAATGGTTACATGGCCACTGATTTCTCTCATATGTGGCTGCCATGGAAAGGGTCAGCCAACCAAATCCAGATAGAAAGAGAACCCAAGATGAAACATATGATCACAGAGTATAATCAGACAAATGAAATATTATATTCAGAAGTTGACTTGGGAGTTTACTTGCTGCAAATAAATCAAGTAGAAGAGATTTTCATGCTTAGTAGCCTTCAAAATGATGACCACCACTTACTAAGGAAAAACAAAGCACAGAGGCATGCATTTACTCTGATTGTGGATCTTCCTCAGATGATGTAGAACTAGGTATATTCAAAGGATTTAGAAATTTTGTGGCCAGGTGCATAAGTGACCAATTGACTGTGGGGAAGGAGATACAGGTTGATGAGTTGTTATTGCCCAATTGGTGTTGTATTCATGATGTATCTCACTCTAAATTTACATGTTCCCTCTGTCAGGAGGTAGTAAAGAAAGTACAAAAGCACTTGAAGATTCCCACAATCCCAAAGGAAAATCAGGCTGCTACATATATGGTGGGTCAGGAATCTCAGCCAGATAAAAAACAACAAACTGCACATGGTGTTAAGGGCAATGACTCTCGCATTTGGACATTAATATTTAATGGATCTAGGTGCAAACAAGGATTTGGTGTAGGTTTCAATTTGATTAGTCCCACGGGAGATTCATACTTGGCAGCATACCAATTGTAATTCCCTTGCACAAACAATGTGACAGAATATGAATCTTTGGTACATGGACTGCTATTGGCACTTCATAAAAAGGTTAAGATTGTTCAAGTATTTGGTGATTATGAATTAGTTGTCAAGCAGGTAAGAAGGCATTATTCATGCAATGATAAGAGATTGAATAGGTACCAGAATTGTGTATGGGATTTGATCGAATGCTTTGATGGTTTTAATATCCAGCTAATCCCTCGAAGGTAAAACCATGTTGCTGATGCCTTGGCTCAGGAAGCTAGTTCTCTAGAGCCGTTGTCCATGACAGACTTGATGAAATTTACTGTAGAATTGGTCTCGACTCCTTCTGTACCAAATAACATCATAAATTTCTAGGTTTTCAAAGATGACAAGCACAAAATTAATTTTCTCACTTCATCAGATGTTTTTGCTGCTCAAATAATAGATGAGGAGGAGTTGGAGCTTGTTGAAATGGATTTAGAAGGATTTCTCAACTTGAAAATGAACACTATTCCTCAAGGGATGGTAGAATTAGAATGGTTGTTTGATTCAAATCAGTTTGGAATCTAGAAGAAATAGGGAGAATCCCTTGGTGCGCAGTGTGAGCCATATAATTTGGGGACTCTTGAGGATATTAAGAATGTTTTCATTGGGAAAGCTAACACTGCTAAAGAAAGGACAGGAATTATATGTGCATTGAGTGACTATCATGAAGTCATAGCTTGGAGTTATAAAGATCTCAAGACATATGACACCTCAATCATAACTCATACGATACCTCTTAAGCTAGGAACGAAACCTTTTAGGCAAAAATAGCGACCAGTTAATGCTCTGCTAGAACCTTTAATTCTAAAAGTACATAAATTATTGTCCGCTAGAATTATATTTCCTGTAAGGCACTCTACCTGGCTAGCAAATCTAGTACCGGTGCGCAAGAAAAACAGGGAGATTTGACTCTGTGTCGACTTCAAAAATTTGAATAGGGCCTCGAAAAAAGATAATTACCTGCTGCCATCCCTGGATGAAGTACTGTAGATAGTCAATGTCTCACAAATGATGTCATTCCTAGATGGTTATTCAAGTTATAACCAAGTAATGGTAGAATATGAAGATAGATTGAAGACATCTTTCACATGCAAGTGGCAAATCTATGCATACCGCAGGATGCCCTTTGGATTAATCAATGCCGAGGCAACATTCCAGCACACAATGGACATAGCTTTCAAAGGACTTGTTGGAAAATGCATCATTATATACATGGATGATCTCACTATCTTCTCAAAGAAAAGGGAAGATCATGTTGCAGACCTAAGGAAAATCCTACAGCGAAGCAAAGATTATGGAATTTCACTTAATCCCAAGAAATGTATCTTTGGAGTGACTGAAGGAAAGTTGCTTGGACATGTAATTTCTAAGAAACGCATGTCAATTGACCCTGATCGAGTCCAAGTGATTCTCAAGATCCAGCCCCCAACCAGTAAGAAAGAATTAAAGTTATATTTTGGTAAGATCAAATTTGTTTGCAAATTCATCATGGGATTTGTTGAGATTGTTCGCCCATTGAATGCTATGTTAAAACAAGATGCTAAGATAGATTAGACTTTAGAAGCTAAGGTTGCATTTGTAGAAATCAATTAGGCAATAGGCAATGCCCCGGTGCTGGCCTATTGCTCTTATGAGTACTCCTCTGAAGGATGCATAATTGAAATATCTAAATGTGGAAAAACAAGCATATGCCTTAGTCAAGGTGGTTAAGAAATTATGTCATTACATCTTAAGAAGCCAAGTGATTTTCATTGTGCCTGATGTAGTAGTCAAGGCATTATTAATGCAAAGTGAGTTGGGTGAACGAAGAGGAAAATGGGTCATAGCTTTACAAGAGTTTGATATAGAAATACAACCTATGAAGCTGGTAAGAGGGCAAACTCTAACGAGAACACGGGCTAAAACTAAACTAGGCCTAGTCTCTCAACAGTATATGTTGGAAGATATTTCCAAAGACAAATGGTATGGAGACATTATCTTTTATCTTCTCAATTAGCGTTGCCCGCCTCACCTAAATTCAGTCCAGAGGAGAGCACTCAGGTTAAAAGCAACAGCTTCATGATCAAAGGATCAGTCATGTATAAGAAGAACCATGAAGGAATCTGTTTGAGGTGTCTAGATAAAAAGTAACCTAGGTGCTGACCAATTTCCATGAAAAGTTTGGGACAAGCCATGGGTCAGCCCTTTCAACTGCAAACCAGATTTTGCGAGTAGGGTACTATTGGCCTACACTGTTCAAAGATGCACACTCACATGTTAGAACTTGTCACACATGTCAGATAGCTGCAACAAGAGAACGAAATGCTACTATGCCACTACAACCAATTGTGGAGGTATGACCATTCGCACAGTGGGGTCTTGGCTTCATTGGTATGATCAATCTGCCTTCTTCTACAAGCCATAGGTACATTCTAACCACTACTAACTATTGTACAAGACGGTCAGAGGCCCTCGCATGTAAGCAATACACCACTGAGGTAGTGATTGAATTTATTGAAAAACATATCATCACAAGGTTTAGTTGTCCTTTCTCTTTGGTATGTGATAACGACCCTACATTTTCTTCATTACACTTTTCCAATTGGGAATTTGATTATGGGATTGTTTTAAAAATTTCATCTAATTATTATCCCCAAGGCAACGGAGTGGCTGAATCAACGAACAAAAACCTTCTTGAGGTCATCAAAAATTGCTTGATAAGAATCCTAGAGATTGGCATACTCAGCTTAGGTTTGCTTTATGGACAGATAGGGTTAGGTACAAAGCTACATTAGGAACGTCACCTTATCACTTAGTCTATGGTATTGAGCCTATCTTTCCCATCCATCTGAGAATTCATGTGCTGCAATTCATGCAAGACTACCTTGAACCAAACGATCATATGTCATCTAGCTTGACCCAATTACTGCACCTTGAAGAAAAACGTGATGCTGCCATAGAAAACTTTTCCAAACATTAAGGTGTAGTGAAATGGTGGTTTGATAAGAGAGCCAAGGTCAAGGCTTTTTGCATCTCTGATCTGGTACTATATTGGGACAAAGCCCACGAGAAAAAGGGAAAACATGGTAAATTTGACAAACTTTGGTTGGGTCCCTATCAGATTTATGAGATCATAGGAGATAACATGTATCGACTCAAGAGCCTTACTAGTGAGGAGCTCCCATTTCTTGTCAATGGGAAATTCTTGAAGCACTACTTCCAGGCCTAGGAGGCATCTTTGCCTTCTTTTAGTGTATATAGTTAGGTTGCTTATCTGCTTTGGTTAGATTAGGTTGCTGTTAGGTTAGTTTTTACTTTCTGCTTTTGTTTTCCTTAGCTGTTAGGTGTTTGCTTTTGTTTAGGTTAGTTGTTTTTCTTTATGTACTTGCTTTGTGGGGATCCTCATTTCTTGAATGTGGTGGCAGTCGTGTAAACCTACAAGTAGTCCTTTGTTAGGTAAGTAATCTGGAGTTTTTCTTTGAGAAGCTGAAGTTTTCTACTTAGGCCTTCCTGTGGGTTCCACGGTTATACTTGGATGGTATGATGTCTGGTCATGGGAAATGAGTCATTAATTGGTGCACTTGAAGTATTTTCTAGCCATATATCTCTTACACTTTTAATAATCCTGAAGTGGCTAAATGATTCTGGGGGATATCGTATTAAATGAAACGTCTAAAGACCTCATCTCTACCACCATTGTGGATTTTGTCAGCAAAATTGGAAGGGTAAGCGGTACTGCATTGTACTCTACCAACAATAAAGTAAAAAAAAATCCAATTGCATCTAGCACACACTACAACTCAATTGAGCTAATGGGTTTACAAGACAACTCTATTGGGGCTATGGACTCCTGACTGGCAGTGGGGCAATGTCAAGGTGGATGAGATGAGTGTCAACTTTCATAACTTAATGCGAAGAATCTTGGATGATCTTAGTGGCTAAGAGATGGAAACCAATGCAATTGCAGACACTCAGGTTTTTAGGATACGAATGGCTGCACTATGTTATTGATTTCTACTTCTATGATATGATATCATGTTATCTCATTTGACATGTGGGAAACACAGAGATTCTACGTTCAAAACTAAAGTTTATCGTCGAAATGCTCAGGAGCATTTCCCCAGCAGAGTCACCATTTGTTGTGCCTTGCACACTTGCCCCATTTCGCTGAATGGGGGCCCCTTCCTTGAATTTTGGCTTGGAGTGTTGGCTTAGATTCTATTAATTCCTAAGATGTTCAATGTGAATGACCAAATAAGCCATCTAAAAGTCAAAGTTATATTTTCCCTAGATGGTGAAGTATTTGAGTTGCCTTAGTCTCCAAATGTTTAAGTCAAGTGGCCTTTATCTCTAAAATATAAGTCCAAAGGATCTTTGTGCTGAAAATGTCCCTCATAGACCACAATGCTAAATCTTCATGTCACTGACTTAGCGCTAGAATAGCATCCTACTGACCTTAGTGCTAAATCCTTAAGACACTAACTCTGTGGTAAAGCTCTCAATCACTGACTTGCGTTAAATTTGTGACTTACCGACTTTTGTTGGATGGACCCCAAATCTGCCTAAGTCAATCAGCATCAAAAGTTGTGGTAAGTCAGTTCACCTGAAATCCCCGCCAGGTCAGTAAGGACTAAAACTTGTGCTAAGCCTTGAATTAGCCTTCCCAAGTGCGTGTCAAGTTGTCACAAGGTACTCCGCATATATGGTGCAAATTGGGGCAAATATATAGAATAGTGATAGTAATAAAATTAGGGTTTGAAGAATAAGGTTGTACAATAGGTTTCTGAGATGTGTTTGTTGTTTTCTCATGTGCTTGAGATAGCTTTGTTTTAAGAAAATACTTCCAAACCCCCCCTTTAGATAAAATCAAACCTTAATTTGTGCATGAAAAGAGCTTAAATCATTAGTAGATAAATTTTTAGAGGTTTGATTTGATTCTGCGAGGTCTTGTTTAAATTTCCTTTGACATCAAACCAATGGATTGCGCTAAGTATAGGTCTTACTACCTTTGTGACCAAAACTCCCTCCTACTACCTTCTAGCAGTACACTTCAAAAGTCATGCAGGGCTAGAAGGCGTTAGAATTGCTTTGAAGGCCATTTGTGCTAGACTTTAGACCATCTGACTTGCGCTGAAAGCAACCTCAACTGACTTCTATCCAAAACCCATCAAATTAGTGCTAAGTCGATGCCCTAGAAATTCCCCGCCGAATGCTTAAAAGGTAGCTTAGTGATAAAATAGGTCTCGATTGACTTGTGCCAAAAACCCCTTTCACTAACTTTAGTTAGTCACCATCAGAAGTCGTTATGAGTTAGTTGCACCTGAAAACCCTACTAGCCCACATCTAAGCTCTTTGTGTCAAAATTGTTATCTCCTGACTTGCGCCGAAAGTCACTCCTACTGACTTTAGTTAGTCAACCTTAAAACTTGCGCAAATCTGTGTAGTCGTTGTATCCCAGTAGTATACCCTCGTGCCTTCTGTGCTAAAATTACTCACCACGGACCTTTGTGAAAAATCCTGCCAACCAACCTCATAAGGTACCATTAGTCAGTCCAAGCCAAATCCCGCACCAGGTCAGTACAAGCCAAAACTAGCGCTTTAGTCCATAGAAGCCCAAATTAGCGCAAAGTGCTTTAAAAGCCTATTATCTTGAAAATTTCCAAGGCAGTGAAGTTTGTTGTGTCAGTGTAACTAATGTAGAGATGAAATTAAGATGATTTGCATGTTTTGAAGCTAGATTTTCAAGTAATTAACATTTATTGCATGAATTAAATGGGATTACAAAGTACTTTTTTCTTCTCTTTGTTTAACTTATGTAATAAATGATATAAGATAGGATAACTTGCAAATATTAAGACTTATGCATTTTAAGTGGACTTTGTAGAAACTTGAGTTGAGAATTAGAAACAATAACCACTCACTCAAACTTAGAACTAAGGACATCTAGGACAACTCTGTTACAACCTTTACTCATTAGGTCTTGTCCTGTAAGATAGATGTCTGCCCGAGCTAACATAATGAAGTACGAGTTCAAAGGAATCCCTCTGGAGACCAAGATCACATCTGCATGGAAGAACATAGGAGGTACCGACCTAGGACTCATAGACCTAGAGGATTTCAGGCTCAGGGTGTTTGGGCCAAACCCCACTCCTCTAGCTAAGAAGGTCAGAGATAATGGCATTGCAGAGGCTGCTACTTTTCCTACCTCTACACAGTGTCTAGAGCTCATTGTAGCATGTGTTGATAGATATGATCCATTGACCAAAACTATTTGGACCACAAGTGGGCAAATTTTGGCAAATCTGAGCTCAACCTCCCTTGCATAAATCTTTGGAATGCCTATCTTTCCCGTACTCTCCATCCCAGATAAGAAAGATGCAAAAGACACATACAAGAAAGATGTGGAGAAGTGCAAGAAACAGATCAATGAAGGCTAGATGAAACACAAAAGGTCCACTTTGACTAAGCTGCCTCACACATTGTATAGGAGTGATTTTCATGATGAAATTGGGGATTTGGTAACTTTGTTGAGCAGAATCTATGGACTTCCTAGTGCCTCCACTTTTGAAGAATGGATGTTTGCCCTTATTGAAGAGATAATACATGGAGATAAGAAACTTCAATGGGCCCAAATCATCAGTGATAATATGCATGAGACCTTTTTGATCTTCAAGACAAAGGAAACCTTTAGGTGGACTTCCTATGTTGTCTACGCCTTGGCTAGACGAACAGAATACCCCAGATTATCCAAGATTGGAGAAGTTGGAAATGGGGATCAACAATTGAAGGTTTATGAATGCTATACCCAACTGACAATCTCTTAATCACTGATCCATTATAAGAGAGTAAATGATGCATTCACTATGCATATCACCGGGCTTCTTCAAGATAGTACTGGATTGAGAATATCTCCCGAAGCCATGAATGTTGTACAACAATATGGGAGATGGTATTTACAGTTCAAAAGTTCACCTACTTAAGAATTCAAGGCTTTACAGGTACACCCTATAGACTGCATCGGTACCTAAATGACAAGGTTGTGCTCCTTGAGTTGACCAGGCAACTCCTCACATGTGCAGAGAGGCTAAAACATTTACATAGGGTTAATATTAAGTTTCCAATTCTATTGGGTAAGGGCCACTATTCTTGTACAACCTTAGGAGTAGTAGAACACTCAGAGAAAGAATTGCAGCTGTTGAATCTTCATCTGTATATAAGGAGGAAACACTTTGATCCCCATGGGACTATAGAGAAATATGTGAGGAAGAAGTTGTTTCATCGAGATCACCTTGAAGATTTTTGGGTAAATTGTGTGGACGACTATGAGGTGATTGGGAGAAATTACTCCCGGTTGTCCTTGGAACGTATGAAGAGATTTCGTATCATACAAGTCCCTGACCAGATAGTAGAAGATGGTAATGTGGTTCAGAGAGAGTCATGGGAAGTATTGCTCAGTCAGCCTATCCCTCCCCCAAATTAGGCTAATGTAGAGGAAAGTTCATTAGATGAGGCAATGAGGAACCCAATAAAACTTAGCAAAATCTGGGTCTGAAGCCAAATTATAGTGTTGACACAAGCAGGGGTCGCACTAACATACACAGAGGAAGATTCAAAGAAGGAATTAGTTGATGAAGAAGATCAACCTTTGGAGGTACTAAGTGCAGAAGAACAAGTAGAAAAAGATACAAACAATGAGGAGCATGTGTCATTTGACGAAAAAGGAAAATCTAAGAAGATTTCTCCCAAGACATAGAAGAAGGATCCTCCTCTTGTCACAAGGATTAGAGCAGCAAAAAGAAAAGATGTGCTAAGTGGTAAGGGAGAAAGTTCAAAAGCTAAGAAGCCGAAGGCACAAGCAGCAGATGCATCCACTACCACCTCTGCCAACACCTCGGTTGTCCATATAGTTTCCCCATCCACAACAAACGTAGCTTCCATTCCCCTTGCTGCACAATTCACTGCATCTTCTACTCCCTCTACTTTAGTCACAACATCAACAATAGCAACAAATCTAAGCATCCCTAGCCTCCCTTCTTCACCCACCATTTCTACCATCATTCCTCCTATTTCCTCATCACCTCCCATCTCAACCATGTCTTTACGTGCTATTTCTTCCATTTCTTTCTCTACCCAATTCTCCCTACCACCCATTTCCACAATCCTAGCCCCATCCTTCTCCCTTCCATCACTTAGTCTTTCTTCATCTGCCACCATTTCTTCCATGTTCTCTACTCCTTTTGTACCACCTTCGCTAGGTTTTGCTTCATTTGCTAATTTATCCCATGCCTACCTGCCTCCCCTAGCTGCGCATTCCTTGTCAGTCATAAGTGATTCTTTGGCACATTTGGTTGTTGTCTCTTTAGAGTCTTCTCCTTTTGCTGTCCCATAATTTCTAGGCATTGAAAAAATATGTGCAGAGTTAGAGTCTCAAGAACAAAAGGCAACCACAGAAATAACTACAACAATTGAGGTAATTGAGGTGTCTGATAGCCCAGTAAATTAAGATAAAGTAGACATAGTTTCGGGGACTACTCAACAAACTATATTGGAAAACCTACGAAATATTGAGCAATCAGATGATGAAAGGGATGATGTAGATAAAACAATTGACAATGAGTTGGGAATTCTTGACAAACCACCTAATAAAGGAGACAATCACATTGATAGTCCCAAGAACTCCTCTTCCTCAGCACCAGATTGGTTGCAGCAGAGGATAGATAATAAAGCCCCGCAAGTTGAAGTAATGAAATTAGACTTGGATGCACTCTTAGCCAAGGTAGAAAAGCCGAAGAAAAAGAAAGCAAAAATCCAGTCTAGAATATATAAAGACACCTTAGGTTTTAGGATTGCATAAGTGGTTGTCCCACCTACAAAGGTTAATAAATGGGAATTGAGAGTGGAAGATTACACAATTACCACTATCAATTTGGGTCCAGCTACTAGAGGTCAAAAAATTGATGAATTCAATGGGACAGTATCCACAATTTTGGATCAGCTAAATAAAGATGAAGTGACAAAGCAACAACTAAAACAACAAAATAAAGAACTTTGGGCGTGTATTAAATTTTTGATACAACTAATGAATGTAGATGGAGAACTTGAAGTAGCCCTTGCCCTGTTGTCAAAAGAAGAATTGACCAAATTTGATGCTATTAAAACAATTGTTGTAGGTACACAAGAATGGTTTGATAAGGTGTACATTGAAGGTTGTGAGGTGATAGCTTTTGCATCTCTATTACATAAAAACTTTCGTATTTTGAAAGAAGAATGGGAAGATTTGCATGATGAATGTGAACCATATGAAGAGTATTATTCCCATATGTTCCCAAGAATATAGCCTATGAGGAGACTGTCCAAGGAAGTTCTTCTGGCAGAAAATATTTTGACAAAGGATAGGCTAAAGAAACCCGAGGAATGGCATGAACAAATGAAATTAAGAAAGGGTATTTTTGATAAGGTGAAAGATTCTTTTGAAACAACAAAGACCAAAATAATGGAGGTAATATATGAAATAAATGATACATTGAGAGATTGCATAAATATTGGTCTTAATGATTTGATCCTAATAGATGAACAATAATGTAAGGACAAATTATATTAGGTCATTCACGGAGATTCACCATTGAATATGGTTGGAAAGCTGGAAAAAGTCAGTGATCTTCAGACTACTTTTTTGGCATTTAAGAGGGGAAGAAAATTGAGGGAAGTTGTGTACTACAAATTTTCCACAGAGATTGATAGCTTGAGGTTCAGAGTAGATTACATCAAAGACCTAGATCTAGCAGATATCA
Organism: Cunninghamia lanceolata; assembly: GCA_027924645.1. Taxonomy (NCBI): domain Eukaryota; kingdom Viridiplantae; phylum Streptophyta; class Pinopsida; order Cupressales; family Cupressaceae; genus Cunninghamia; species Cunninghamia lanceolata. The sequence goes on from BSBN01001310.1 coordinate 2,453,999, forward strand.
ATCCGGCTCTGTCAGTAATATTAGTTGCATACAGTAACAAGAAAGTAGAAGACAATTGATTTGGAGGAAGATGAGCAATCAAATACTTATAGTCACATGTAAATCCCGTCATTTGTAATTAATGCTATATTTGGAGGGTCATGTGACCTTATTTTTTCTTTATTATGTCTTGGAAATTGAATTTTCCCTATATACAGCTCAATGGGTACTTAATTTATCTAGAATTAATGTATTTGGAAGCTGTATTTTGTCCTTTTCCTACAAGACAAATGCCAATCCGAAAATGCAATTTAGTTATTGTATCACATTAAATGCCATGTAATTTGGATCGTCAGTGTTGAGTTGATCTCCACCGTTCATTCAAAAACTCGGTATGGAGCCTCCTCTATATAAAGGGTTGCCATTTCTCTCATTGTAATAGACTCTTGATGCTGAATTGTTGACACTCTACCATTTGAGATTAATACAAAGCAAGTTTATGCAGTATTTCATGGGATTTGTTCATTTGTGTTGTTTATTTGGTTTCATGGTTCGCTTCATGATCTACAAATTAGTCAAATGTGATGTTGCAATGTTAAGTGAATGTTAAGGGTATTTGATGAATGTTGAGATCCATACTATTAGTTGCTTGCTGATATTAAGTAGTTGTGCATAGTTAGCCTAGGCCCTTGAATTGAGCATAGTTCAATTACATTTCATAAATTAAATCACACCATAACTTGGGTATTTAATGAACGGATGTAATATGAAAATCATTAGTTTCCTTTGAAGATAACATCATTTTCTGTAGCATTGTGGTTTTTGCAACCTGGTAAAATAGAAAGTGGTTAATAAATGAGCATTTGTCTACCTACAACATTTTCCAAATATTGTAATTATCACTTAGGATTCCTCTCTAACCCTTTACTCTTTTGTATTTTCTTTCACAACAATTGTTAGATTAGGGTTTAAGCAGTAAACATATTTCTAAATCAGCTGAAGGTATCATAGGGTTTTCTACACTTGTATTGCTATTATCTTTTACAAACCCTATCATCGTATGTAAGACCCCTTGTTGGTACAACTAGACATACCAACTAAGTTATTCCTGCAAGCTAAGACCTAGTTGTATTATCCTTAGGGTAGTCCTATCTTGGATGGGATACCTTTTTCAAGAGAGGTGAGGTAGTCTTTGTTTCACCTGCATTGTGTGTTAAAACCACCATCAACAGTCTCTTTTTGGTAGTCTTTCCACTTACATGACCTAGACTTGTAATTCCTCCAAGATTTCATCTGGTAGAACAAGATCATCATGGGATTTGTCCATTTGTGTTGTCTATTTGGTTTCATGGTTCGCTTCATGATCTACAAATTAGTCAAATGTGTTGTTGCAATGTTAAGTGAATGTAAGGGTAGTTGATTTTATCCATGATGATAGTGGTAGTCCCTATAGGAGTGTATGTTCCCATAGAATGGGGATCAAAAGGGAATATGAAAGGCTCATCTTTCTCGAGGAGTTGTGGAATATTTGATGTGATCTTAGTTGAGAAACTAGCACCATTTTTAGAACCTTCCCCATTTTGGGGCCTAAATGTCTTTTATTTTTAAGATTTAGTTTTTTACTCTTCTTTCTTCTTTGTGGGTTTAACTTGTGAAATATCATTGATTAGTAGGGAATTCATAGTCTTCCAGTATCCTTGTCTTCTTTTTGGTTTTATCCACTTTGACTATGTTAAATGACTTTAGATCTCCCTTTGTTACATAGACCTTCCTATTTGCAAGAAATAGACCTCTTGGAAAAAAGTAGAGGGTATGACCTTCATCTTATGGATCCAAGGTCTACCTAATAACGTATCTAGTGTCCTTATCAATAATGTAGAATAAGGCAAGGATAATCTTAGAGCCTACAGTGATTAGGAGGAGGATTTTTCCAATTATGGTTGCCTTAAGATTGATGTATCTTCAAAAACTATCCCAACAAGATGTGATATTGGTTTCCCTATAGCCCATTATTTTTAATAAGAGGAAGGAGACTAGATTTATTGCAACCTCATCACCAATCATAGCTCTCTTAATATAGTTGTCATAAACCCAAACATGGAGTTAAAGAGCATGATCTTCTTGTGATTTTGTCCTTTGAAGGCATCTATTTAATTTCATAGAAGAAACCCACATCGTGCAAATTAGATTTAGGTGGGTTTACATGTAAGTCCATGTGATTAATTTGGGCTTTAGAAGGGGGAGTAATGTTCTTAAGATACTTGAGCCCAGTTGAACTTCTAGTAGAGTATCCTAGTGAACATGTGAGTTTTGAGAAGATCAATCAAAGAAATATGTGAGAATTTATTCTTTAGGTCTTTGCCCAAATTATAGGGTCCCATAGATTGGAGGTTGGATGCACAGAAGAGACAACATACACCTCATGCTTGAGTTCAATGGCTAAATGTTTATCCTTATCATTATCCAATCCAACTAGGCTAGGTATTTTTTTCCTTTAGGTCGAGTTGAGGCAATATGTTGGTATCTTCAAGATTTGAGATTATTATTGGAAATGATGATGATGAGTTAGTTGGGGTGTATTGTATTGTATTACCCATCTATGGTTAGGGAAAGGATTTCAATAAATCCTCAAATTAGAGTTTTGCAGGGTGATGGGTCCCAAGTTGTTTGGCGTAGGGTGGTTTTTCAAGTGAAGGAACATATTAATAAAAATAAATTACTAGTCATCATGTAACCTTTGGATGAACCTATTATAGTCCTAATAAGTCTCGCTATCATGACCCCCATTTTTGTGAAAAGTGTAGTACTTTTTTGGCTCATGATCCCTTGGCCTACAATATGGATTGAATTAGTTATTATCAAAGGGACATGTGTTTAGAGGATAGGTATTTGATTGGTAATAATTATTTTGTTGTAGATAATCAACAACATTGGCCACTATATGGACATTTTAGCCTCCTTGGTTTGCTTTATTGTTGGTGTTACCACTATAATTATTATTATTGTAGTACGTGTTATAATTGTGAACACCTCAACTATTGTTGTAATTATTCTTAATTGTGGGGGTGTCTAAAACCCCTTTAGTGGTTGCACTTCTATTTATTTTTAAATCCTTTAGCATAAAGGGGTTGTTGTTATCATTATTGTTGCCATTTGGTGCTCCACTTGGCTAGGCATAATCAACCTTCCATTCAATTCATGTGCACTACTACTATCAATGGAATCTTGATTGATTTTTAGCATGCTTTCTAGGTATTCTTCATATGATTTGTAAAGAAGGTTTTGGACCTACTCCCATGTATCCTTATTTAACACATGTAGGAAGAGATTGTACAACTCTCAATGATCCATATATTGAGCACTAGTTGATGAATAAACCACTTCCCTCCTCAGTATTAAGATGTGAATAACAAATTCATTATTATCCTATTTAACGTGTAGGAACTCTCTAATCCTAACCTTTACTAGCTTATTCATCTTGAACATTGTGAAAAACTCGCTAATGAGGTCAAAATGAATTCCTCAAGTAAGTAGTAGTACTAGTCAAGAGCTATTCCATTTGAGGTTTTAGGGATATTTTGACCACAACTACATCCTAAGGGAGAAGTTCAATATTATTGTGTAGACCTTAATGTGTGCATTGAAATCTCCTTCCCATTTGAACTTTGTGAGTTCAGGTAGTGGTCTAGGTAGAATTAAACCCATGACCACATGATCCAAGGGCTCCTTAAGATACTCTAGTTATGTTCTTGAGATAAGGTTGTTAACAAGAGGTGGAAGTGCAAACATCGATCCTATAAGATATGTAGGAAAGGTTGGAAAGACTCAATTGTTTGGGTAGCATAGGTTTTCTTGTGAGAACCCAAGAGGTGTTGCATAATTTAACACATGTGTTTGGGGAAACCCACCAAGGAGATATGTGGAAGTGATGAAATGTTGTGGTGGTGGGTAAGAAGGGGAAAATGCCTCATTATTGGTGTTGTGTGAATCTAAGTTATAGCATGGAGGTTGTGATTTTCTTCCTGATCAACTTTGTTGCGAGCATTCACGAATGAGTTGGTGTTGGTGTGAGGTGTAGGGAATATTTATCTCATGTTTTTGTGGGTGGATTTTTAGTGTGGATGTTGAGTGCCACAAGCTTCTAGAGTCCTAATTCTCTCAACCAATGTGATAATGAGATCCTCAAGGGTGGCATGGTCCCGTGTTGGGTTAGGCTAACAATTATTTATAATGTTACCACCTTGAGGATGACTTTGTTTGTTGTTGTGATTCTGGTGGGGTTGCAAAGGGCATGGTACCCCTACTTCTTGCTCTAGCCTTGCATTGGAATGAGGCCCTTAGGGAGGTATATAGTTATCAAGGTTGGTGGTGGTGACACCATGAGGTTGATCAATGCCATTTTTCCAATTGATCCACCCATATACCTAGCCCTCTCCCTATAGGTGGTGAGGCCTATGGTCTAAGAATAGATCTCATGAGAAATCAATAGGTGTGTATGAGGGCTCCAAGGTGGTGAAGGGTTTGGAGCTATCATGGGCGTGAACCTCCCAAGATCTATCATGCCACATATTCTTGGGTGCTATAAACACCACATAATAAAAGGGCAAAGAGGGAAAGGATGGAGAAAGGACGAGTTGGAGAGAAGGAAGAAATAGTTGTCACAAGGATTTGTCTTTCACATTAGGTTCACCAATTTATCTATGAACCAAAATGGATAAACATAGAAATGTTCATGCAACTAGATGATTATGATGCCTAAGGTTGTGGACAAGGCAAAATAGGATAAAATGGTAGTCCTAGTGAATGGATGACTCAATTGTTTGTTTAGTTTTGAGTGGTTTGTGATTGAGGTAATAAAAAAATGTAATGGTGGTTGAACTGTTAGTGAAGCAAAATTATAGGAGTTGTCTAGATATTTAGGTTCACTAATTGGCCCTCGAAGATATCAAATTGTTTAAGGAAAAGAGCAAGGGGAATAAGAGAAACCTCTCCATGTAGCTCTCTTACAAGGTATGGTCACAACCTAGGACACATGTAAAATCCAAAGATCATCCTTTTAGTGTTTGAATGTATTTGTTTCACTTGAACCTTTAGACATGTTTGACTGATTTGTGGAGATGGTGGTCCTCTTGTTTGAACTATTTATAAAATGATCAATGTTTTTTATTTGTATTTTACGTGTTTTGTATTATTTTTTAAGGTCTTTTTTTTCTTTAAATAAGAAAAATAAAATTTTCTAATTAAACAACTAAAATGAATTACTTTAAATTTAATTGTTTTAATTAAACTAAATGACTGTTGATTATTTTACTTTTGTGTTTTGTGGGATAAATAAATAAAATAACTAATTAATTAACTAATAATGAATATTAATAACTACACTAAATTAAACAAATTGTTTGAGTTAATTTAATATAATCAATCAATTAAACATTATCAATTAAATGAACGAAAAATCTAATCTTTCTATAAATAAGTTTTTTTAAAAATTTTACGTAGAAGCAATAAAAATAACAAAAGTAGGAAATTGATTTTTTCTTTTCAATATTTCTAGTAGAAGCAAATTAAGTAGAGAAGCTTTTAAACAATCTTTTACAAACACATAGAGACAAATATTTTTTTCTACAAGAAATAAATTGCTTCTTTTGGAATATAAATAACATAAGATTTTGATTTGAAGTTTTGAAGCTTTTCTATTTGATTAATGTCGGAAGCTTGATGTTGATTTAATTTTGAAAGGTGATGTTGAAGGTAGGTAAAATCTATTAAGAAACATCTGAGTGTTCCTTTAAAATCTACTAAAAAATCTTAGAGGGTTCTTAGGAAACACTGTGGAAAAGATTCTCTTGAGAATCTAAGTTTCCTTGTATATTCTTTCTATGTTGCTTAGGGAAAATATAGAAAGATAAAATGAATGAAAAGGTTTTAAATAACAACAATAAATAATACAAAGACAACAAACAATTTCTTCTACTTCTAACATTTTTATCTGAAAGATTCTAAGCTAACAAATGAACTCTATGCTAATTAATATGCTCTTCTTTAGACATTCTTTCTTAAATTATTTTAAAAGGAAATTTAAATTTAATTAAAACAAAAACTTTCATACCTACATCTGGGTTGCTTCAAGTGCAAATCAAATTTTGATGTTGGTAGTTGAGCCCTTAGCACTCAAGATCTAGATTGCTTCCCCCTACTGTGACAATCGACAATGGGTCTATCTTTAGAGAAAGGAAAGTCTTCACAAAATAAGACAAGGATGTTGGGACAAGTTTGCCAATGGTTGAACAATGACTAAACAATAGTTAGTTGATCTACAATAAACAATAGTCTTGGGAAAAGAAGGCTTTATTAGGGGTTGCACAATATTTTCGCTTTCAAATTCTAGACCTATGAAATGGCAAAAGTTGGCTTATTTGCAAAAACTCTAGTAATTTGGAACCAAAGGCATGATTAGTAGATCTAAAATGGACATGATTGGAGGAAGAACTTAAGGGAAATCCATGTTTTTGTATTTAATCATGCATTTAAACAAGCTAGGAAAGTTCATTGCTTACTACAAAGTCACTACTTTAACAGTAAAAAGTTAGTTGCAATGAACACATGTTCACCACTTGAGTCAAGTGGCAAACTCATAATTTAGGGTAGAAAACTTAATTTTTTAAGCCAAATGAACATACATAATTAATGAATGACAAATAACAAACAAAAGGAACATATGGGGAGTTCTAGGTGGTTAATGTGTGGCATATTGCCTTGGAGACACTTTTCAAATGTCACAATTTTGTATTTTTATGTTTTGTAGGTTTTTTTTAGATCTTAGTCATCACTAGACTTACCATGTTGGCTTGTTTATTTTTGGGCACTTACACCAACAAGATCATGTTGAATAAGATGCCATCGCCCACACTATCGTCCTTGATAACATAGTGCCAAAACATAAATATTAATTTGATAGCACAAAAAATTCTTCTCTTTCCCTTCTCTTGTTTGTTTCTTCTTTATCTTTAAAAACGTACAAAGTCTTTTTCCCTTCCTCTTTCTTTATGCATTTACTATTATTATTATTTGATTATAAACCCAGGTTAGGATCTAGGAACCAACAAAAATGAAACCCAGTTGTCACCAACATGAAGCTGAATGGGTCCAATGAAGCAAGGATTCAATGAGAGATCGAACCATACACAATGCCATAACTATAATATCTATTACTGTTAATTGTTCAACATATTATGAGCCAACTGTAACCATACCATTAAACATCTAGAACAACCTTTAACTAGCCAAATCCATATAACCCATAGACCCAAACCCATCTATCAAATTATCCACATATGTTTACATAATCCACGAAAAATAGTCTATGAAGAAGGGGGGATGAGACAAATTACACAGACCCCAAGCTACCTTGATGAAAAGTCTTACATTTATCACAAGGAACATTTGTACTAGTTGGAGCATCCTCCTTTGCACCATCCAAACCCTCACTGAGAAAGCCAAAATTGCCTCCACCGGGAGCTCCACCTTTAAACTTTTTGCAAATTCTTCCACCACCCTCTACAAGCATTTTTGACACCATTTTGAAGCATGAAAATGTTCCAACACACATCTAATATACACCTTGGCCTGGTGGACGACATCCTCTATGTCATCATGAATTAAGTCTAAATTGGCAGCCATCGAAAGCAACAAAGTGCATGAAAGAGATTGGGCAATGTCAAACATATTCCAATGCCCCTATGTATACCCATGATCTAACAACATCTTCGCCATGGATGAGAAAATACCAACACATGGAGTGCCATCCATATCTTTCAGTAAATCCCAAATCCGAACCACCTAGTGCCTTGGATTAGGATCCTTTATCTCCTTATCAACATATACCATGAAGTTTGCCACCATTTCTTCCCCAGACACTCGATGCTTCCTCTATTTTGGAAAATGCTCTTCTGTTTTAACCTTCCCCTTATTTCTCCCACCCTTCCTACCAACCCCACACCTCACACTAGATGCAAAAGCCATCGATAAGAAGCCCACACTTGTACAAGAAGAGACAAATGGGAACAACTTGAACAACCCACAATTGACATAGTTAAAACGACACTACATGGTACCATTGCAATGAATTACCATGCATCACAACAATTATTACCCTTACATCCCCCACTACCATTACAACCCATTAATGGGTATATGCATTTACTATTACATTTATTATACTTAAGAGTTATTTTATTTTATTTACTTTGTTTTCTTTATTTTTATGTGAAGAGCTATTTTTATTTACCTAAGAGTTATTTTATTTGTTTAAAGCTATGCTATTTATTTAAGAGCTATTTATAGTTTAAAAAAACTAACATACCTACATAAATCTAAGATAGATATGCTAGTAGCATCTACAATTGCAACATGTAAACATTATTTTACAAAAGATAATTATGCAATAACTTTACTGAAGAAAAAATTAGAACTAAAGAATCATTTAATATTCATACAAATGTGCCATACACATGAGAAAAATGTGATGTAGTGCATCATTTCATATTCATAGAAATGGACTTGTAAGAAGTACATCACATCATTTATCTTCTAATAATTTTAGTCTCTGTTTCTCAGCTTTGTAGTTGGAAAATTGTTTTCCCATTTTCATCTTTTTATAGAAGTCATATGTAAGTGGTGGCATTATTATTAATCCTTCCAAGGACTTTACATGAGATATAGCCACAAATGTCAACCCTAATCTTTCTTTTTCTCATATGTAAATTGTGGCTTTTGAAAGAGTCAAACCTTGTGATTTGTGTATTGTCAATGCCCAAGCCAGCCATAAGGGTAGTTGGGTTGTGCATCCCCTTTGTATTAGTTTAATTGGAATTATATGTGGAGTTTCATCTTCAAAAGGTATTCTTGAGTAACTATCAAACTCAACCATAACATATGTCAGTGGTTCTGGTGGGGCACTATCAAGTTATATATTATTTTTTTAATATACTCTAGAGCTCCATTTACAAGGCTTTCTTTTATCCAAATATTGGAGGTTAGTTACATGATCCTTGCATCATTAGCAATTAGTAACTCCACATCAATTTCATCATTTTGACCTCCTTTTGGTGCATCGACACCCCCTACTTTTGTTACAATGCTACATGCAATATGCTATTTCAATAAATACAATTTTCTTCTATTGTGATTATGTAGATTATCATTTGTTAGAAACAAATGAATACTATTGTCAAATTCTTCATTGGTGGTTGTGTCTATGCTAATGTTGGTTCTTGGCATCAATAACTTCCAATCATCAATTGTTGGATTGACATCTCTCAGATTTGTGAGAAGTTGACAAAACCTTTGTTGGTCCTCACTTTCTCCTTTTTGTCTTAATATCTGATCCAATGTAACAAATGTTTTGAATTCTTCCTATAGTAGTTTCACACATCTAGTACTATCATATGGTGGTCTATCATTGACAGGAGGCAACTATCCCAAATCTCCAACCAAAATTATTGATATACCTACAAAATATCTGAAAAAAATGGTTTTGATAACTATGTACTATTGATAGACAAACTTTATAGTAACAAACTACATGTATTAAAATAGAAAATATTTTCCTATCTTCAATCAAAACCATAGATATACCTCCAAAACTCATGTTTGCATTTTTAGGAAATGTTTCTCGAAGTCGAGAGTTTATGTTTTGTAGCAAATTTTGTCCAATGAAACTCATTTCATTAATGAGTATATATTTTATGTGGTGAATCTGTTTTTTGAAACTTGTAAGTCTTGTTCCTTCTAATTGAGCAAAATCTGTGATTTGGATTCAGAGTTGTGAATGTATGGTTGAGACTCTGATATTGATTGTTGCAACTCCAGCTGGTGAAGTAATAAAAGTGGAGAATGCCTTGGGAATGCTGCATCTTGAAGAGCTTGATGAATGACACCAATTGGATATGATTTTCTTGTTCTTGTTGTTCCTAGAATTATCTTGCATAATGACAACATATTTTGACCTTGATAATAATGTGTCATAATTATATGTTAGTTGTAGTTTTTTTCAAATATATGTCTGTTGTGTTTTAATTTTTATGTACACGCTCAGTTTGAAACTATTTTATTTACTTAAGAGTTATTTTACAGTTTTAGTTTTTTTTTAAAATATGTGTCAACAATGTTTTGATTTAGATTTACATTGTTTACTTTATTGTTGCCATTTCTATGCAATTATATACTTATATGTTATTTTTTAATAGTTTCACTTTTAGGCATTAATATATATTTTAAAATTTTGATATCTTTATATTAAAAAACCAAAAATGAAAAAAAAAAAACTTAAACTTTTCTAAAAAAAATTATTAGTTTATATATATAATTATTTATTTATTTTTGTTAACAAAATAAAATAAAAATCTATATTTGTTTTGTTTTATGTTTATTAATGCTAAGAGGCATTCTACAATGGTAGTATGGGTGGAGTGCAATGGCGTGTGTTAAAAAAACACTTACCTTTTACTTTAAAATTGTAAAGATACGGAAAACTTTGGATAATCATTCTTCTCATTTTCAAAAGTGTAAAAAAGTTTATGGGTTAAGAAAGAAAATATTTTGATTTCTTAATTTGAATTTTTTTTTTTAAATTTGTTAATTATAGTTGAGAAATTGATGGACATATTGACTGAAGAAAAAATGTGCAAGATATCAATTTTAAGTAAAATGAAGTAAAATAAAATAATTAAAAGTAAATAAAATAACTTCAAATTAATCTCTTTAATATTAATATTTAATAATAAAATAAAATATTAATATTTAATAACAAACATGATATTTCCAAAATAAGGAGGTAAAACAAAGATATGCCATTATAACAACACGATTCAACATGAAACAAAATAAAACTCATAAAAATAGAAAATGAAGGCCTCTAATTTTCTCAAAAAAAAAATGTTAGAATATGGAACATGATTTTGTATATATTAAATGAAAGAAAAGGGCTATAATTTTTTTGTGTAATGTTACAAATAATTTCAACCAAAATTTTATACATGTTTTAGGTTTGAATCTTAATTAATTTATATAAAAAATGTAGTAGTGTAATAATAAATAAATTTTTTTAATTTGATTTGTTAATTTGAGATATTTTTTTATTTGTTAATTTAGTTGAAAATTTGATGGGCAAGATATAAACCTTAAATAATTAAATAATTAACAAAATCATGGTCCTGTTAAGCTGGATGATTCTCATGGTCAGTCTCGTGAAGAGGCGGTTGAGGGCCTCTGCAATCTTAAGAACAACACCCCTAAACAGGGAAATAAAAAACGTAAAGGAGGGAACCCTATTCCGAGCAAAAGTGGTAAGAAAAGTTGCAGTAAAAGTGTTGAAGGGAGGGGGAATGATGAGCAACAGGCTCAGGAAAAGATTAACAAACAAGAGAAACAGTTGAAAGAGGAGGTGGTGATTGTCAAAGAGAGGGCCATGGGAAAATTCAACTCTGATAGAAGACCAAGCATCAGGAGATCTCCCAAGCTGGCTGGGGAAAAGCCCCAAGTTCTGAAGATTATCGATTACTCCTCTGCCTCAGATCTGGAGGACGTTGAGCATAATCTTGAGCAGGATATTGATATGAAGTAAAAACCACCCCTGTGTAGGATCAAGAGGGCACCAGCCATTTTGCGTCCATGAATAACTCATACTATGACACAAACAATGAGAACATTGAAATACAGGAGACTCCGGATAAGGAGGTGATGAGCACCAGAAGGGAGAGAGATAATAAGAAACTTGAGATGGAGATCGCGAAGGTCAAGACCCGTTTGTCAGCCATGGAGGGCAAAGTCAAAGCGCTGGTCAAGCTAGTTATGAAGTCCTCTCATAGGGCTACGGCTGCCTTCTCTGTTCTGCAGGTGGATCGGAACAGTGGCGTGGATCCTCTGCTCGAGGATAAAGAGAAAATGCTTAATTTGATTACTGATGACTAGAAAGAACTGCTTAATTAGTTGTTTCTTTAGCATATGCTTATAAACTTGTTTTCTGGTTTTTTGATATGCTGTTAATCTGCTGTTGGTTGATTGTTTGAGGCTCTAGCCCTGTTATGCTGCCATTTTGGCTTTTGTTATCGGGACCTGCACCCATATTTGCAGCTTACTAATATCAAAAACAAAATCATGCATATAGTAAATAAAATAGTTGTAATTTGAAGTAAGCATTTTTTAAGATAGATGTATTTAAGATATCTATACTAGTTTTATATTTATATATTTTAATTTTTATGTACACCATGACAACCATGACAACATGACACTTAAAAAAAACCTTCCAACCTAATTATATTTAGGTATTATACAGTCTCAATCTCATTTCCGTATTTCTTTTAAATTTAAAGACATAATATTTAATATTAAAAAGTCTACCTACACGTTTTAGTTAGATTCGACAGGAAAGATAAAAAGTAGAGATGAAGATTATTTAGAATAATTCCATTACAACACGTAGATTGCTTAGGGTAGTCGCAATGTAATATGAAATGAAGTGACATCTCATAACTACCGTGCACTCAGTTGGGTCGACCACCATTCAATAAATATGGAGTCTCGAAATGAGCTTGTCACACAAGCAACTATGTAGCTCATCTATACTCAACGAGACCAATTAAGTTGTGTTGGGTCCCACACCTCGTTTGGCTCACTCGACCAAGGGCCCCACCTTTTCATTAGGCGGCATTCAAATTCATTGCACAAATTTCTATATTTTATTAAAAACATCCTCACTTTGTCCTCAAATTCCACAATACCAGGGACAATCTCCATTAAGGCTATGCTTTAAAAAGACGGTGCTTATGCAGTAGCTTTACTGCAGAGGAATTTCAAGTTTGAAATTTGAAAGGAGGGAGATCCAAACCAACAAGAAAGAGAGTGTAATTTAAGGTTTAATGTGGGTGATCTTACTTTGTTTACAAAGCAATAAAGTTGTTTGCTTTAGAATAGATTATGTTTTTGGGGATGAACACTAGAAATTTTATAAGAACAAATCCCAACCATGATGTTCTGGCTAAACAGTTTAATATTGGAATCCTTTCCATGGTTGCTAATCTCATAATATCTGGAACAGCTTTTAAAATATGAATGACTTGTCAAGGTTTTAGTATATACATTCATTGGCTAAATTAGCACATGTTTGCCTTGTAATGTGATTTGTTTTAAAAAGTTGAATCCAGCATCCATTCTTTGGTGTGTAGTCAAGCCTATCTGTATCAGTTTATATTTGCCAGTTTTGAGCCCTGAGCCTAAAAATGCAGCCCTTCTGAACCCATGGTATTATTGCTTTCTTTTCCATAGCTTTTCTGTTTTGATTTATCTGCAGCATTAAAACCATTTGGCTGCCTGCATTTTTGTTCTAGACCTCATTTGGGTCCATTTAGCATCTACTGTGTGTTTTGGGGGAGGGGGAGTGAAAGGGTATCTGTTTCCAAGGGGAAAGCTTTGTCAATTGTTTTGGAAGGGAAAAAGTAGTACTGGAATAGGACAAAACTGTGTAAAACTGACTTTTTTTTTGGCTTTTGGAGACAGAACTGCAATAGGTCTACATTGTGGGAAAACTGACAGTTTTGGTGTCGTTTCAGTGCAGGAAATGTGTAAACAAATACAGTGGGCCTTCTGAAGAGTCAGAGCAACCATGAGTACTGCAAGATTTATTAAGTGTGTGACTGTGGGGGATGGTGCTGTGGGGAAGACTTGCATGCTAATTTCCTACACAAGCAACACTTTCCCAACTGTAAGTCTTGAATCTGGCCTGCCTTGATGGAGACTAAGTAAAGAAATGTATGAATCTGGGCTTTTAAGGGCTTAGTGCGCTGTATTGTTTGTTTTTCTTGTTTGAGTATTTTCATGGGTTTTGAACCTGCGTGGATTTTGTGGCCAGGACTACGTACCAACAGTGTTTGACAACTTCAGTGCAAATGTGGTTGTGGATGGGAGTACAGTGAATCTTGGCCTTTGGGACACGGCAGGTAACACTATTTTAGGTTTCTGTTTTCAATTTTAGTGAGTATATGTCATTCAGAAAGAAGGGACGATATTTATTCAGTTATTCTTCTCCACCTCCCTGTTTAAACTTCCATATTCAAGTGATATAGAAAGCGTATACAGACTCCAAGGATTTGTAAGTATCTGAGAATTTGATGGAGTCATAACTTTACACTTGTGAGTATGATCCCTTAACCAAAAGACCAAACTGGGGTATTTAACAACGCCTTCACTTTCCTTGCCGTATTTCAAGAGATACACCCACTGCATGCAATATACTTGTTCTGGTATCTTTCTACAGAGAATTAGCGAGAATGCAACTTATATCTTCATACTTGTGGATATAGGGCCTTAACCAAAACACCAAATCGTGGCCTGTAGAAAGATAGCCACTTTCCTTGTTTACCTTCTCCTGCCACTCCATAGTTCACCTCTTAAGTTGCAAAGCTTGTTTTGGTTTTAAATTATGCTCAGTTTTAACCTCATAAGATAATGATGCGGATTATGTTGCATATTTTCTCCTTATTTTGGTGGGAGTGGGGATGCTGCTGCCATATGCAATTTCAGTGGGTACAGACAATGGAAACCATATTGAGAAGGTGCATCCTCAAGGATTGAACCTGGCTATTGGCTGAGATGACAATTGCCTTGTGTACCACTAGATCATTTCTCAGGAATCATGGATTATATTACTGTTTTCTCACCCATAAAAGACTTTCAACATCTTTAGCACTAGATTGAAGCTATATAAGCGCTGGCTATTCTTTGCAGAGTATATTAACATATTGGTTTTAAGGAATAATGTAGGGTAGAAAAAGAGGATAAGCATTTTCTGCATCGTTCTCTGTTAATAGTTTTAGCCATGTTGGTACAGGGCAAGAGGATTACAATAGGCTAAGGCCTCTAAGTTACAGAGGTGCAGATGTCTTCTTATTGGCTTTCTCCCTGATCAGCAAGGCCAGTTACGAAAACATTTCCAAAAAGGTATTGCCCCCTAGTGGCTTGTGTTATACTTGTTTGCAGATGCAGATTCTGCTGTATCTAAATTTTATATTTTGAACAAAAGTATGCATGTTTTTGTTCTGTATTTCTAATTTTATCAATATTGACAAGGTTATGTTTTCTCTTATTTCTCTCATGGCAGTGGATTCCAGAATTGAGACACTATGCACCATCTGTGCCTATCATTTTGGTGGGGACTAAATTAGGTGGGATGGGCATATGCTTCCCTGTTTTCTATCTTGACTCAGATTCTTTTCTTTTTCACTACTCTTCTCTTTCCTGTTTTTATCTTAAAGAATTTATGTTTGAACAATTACAGATTTACGAGAAGACAAACAGTTTTTTGCGGATCATCCTGGAGCAGCCCCTATATCAACAGCTCAGGTGTCTTCTTGCTTCCAAGAATATATAAGTGCGTAAAAATGTCTAATATGAATTTTTTTATGTATCAAGATGATCATTAGGTACCAGAAGACTAGTCTTAGAAATTTTTGCTTTCAGCAGCAATGCATAACGAAACCATTCAAAAATAAGCTTCTTGTAGTAGTGAAGCCCCAGTTTCCTGTTCCAGGATATAAATCAAATTTCCCAAATTGAGCAATTGTTAGCACTTTTATGTTGTACATGTTAAAACTTGTTATGCATTATCAAACCCTTGCTTTAGTATCTAGGTTATTATTGTTCTATTCCATTTTTTGAGTGAGAATTCTCTCATATAGATTAATATGATGATCTTGGGTATTGCTGTGGTGGGTCTAACTTGTTACCAGATTAACTTTTTTTAGGCCTCTGAAGTCTTGTGGCTTTTGACCTTGTTAGAAGAGCAGGGGCCTCTTGATTATTTTTTGCATAACGTATCCATGACACTGTTAGGTCAACTGTGGTACATTCCCATATGTTTTGATCTTTGATTCTTTTGGGAAGCTGCAGATTTTTATCACCTTGTTCTTGGAGCTAAACTTCACCATTTGACCACATTAACGGATTTAAATGCATTTGCAACTTCTAATTGGTTTTCTGTCTTTTCAGGGTGAAGATTTGAAGAAGCAGATTGGGGCTGCTGCGTATATTGAATGCAGCTCTAAAACACAGCAGGTATGTTGATAGAGAGGCATTTTACAGTTATTTCAATTTAGAGAAACAATTCAGAGTATGAGAATTGAATATTGCATAGAAACTTAATGTCATCGGAGTTTTGACTTAGAGAAATAGACTACTGAATTTTTCTTTTTTCTCTTGTATAGCATTCTTTACATGTATGGAAAGTTGAATTTCCAGTTAAGTTTAATTGGTGAAGGTCCACATT
The DNA here is from genome assembly GCA_027924645.1 of Cunninghamia lanceolata. Taxonomy (NCBI): domain Eukaryota; kingdom Viridiplantae; phylum Streptophyta; class Pinopsida; order Cupressales; family Cupressaceae; genus Cunninghamia; species Cunninghamia lanceolata. The sequence continues at coordinate 2,470,299 of BSBN01001310.1, forward strand.
ACTGCTTAGCATTTCTTCTCTATAGGAAAGTCAATTGTTAGGCAAGGTTCTCTTTTAACAACACTGGGAAGGTCCAAATTACTACTACAGAATTTTGACCCTCTGACAGGATGTGATAGTGCTAGTTTAAAGCTTCATGTAGATGAACATTATTCCTGTGGTTGTTAGTAGAGGTTTTGAATTTACATACTTCTAAGTATGGCCTGATAAGTAAAGCTGAGCCCTCCATGTGATTCTAGTTCTGCAAGTCCTGGTGCTCTTCTTGACTGCACCAACGTACATAGAGTCATTAACAGTACATGGTATTGAAAATTTGTTTACTATCCATTTTTACCCTGCATTTTTCTAAAAGCTTGGGATATTTGGCTGACTGTCATTGTGCTCTGGTCTATAATCTTCTTTTCCCTAGCCTGATCAAACGTTTGCCTTTGCTTTTTACCATCCACATCCTTAAAGCCTTGGGACTCCTCATTGCCACTGTACACTGCCTTGATTTTGACTCTTTGTAAGCATCTAGATCAAATGTTGGCATTCTCTAAGTTCTTCAGAAGTTTCTGGAAACAATTTGATCTGTGCCTTTTTGTTTCAGAATGTTAAGGCTGTTTTTGATGCTGCAATCAAAGTGGTTCTTCAACCACCCAAGCAGAAGAAGCGCAGAAAGAAGCAAAGGGCATGTTTTATTCTGTAAGGCGTTGATATTTTGGGTGTCACGAGACTTTCTGAAGACGTGTAATTTATGACCCAATCAAAGGCTATCATAAGATTTCCTATATATTGTGTTTTATTACTTTATTCTGACAGGATTAGCCTTGTCTAGAAAGAAGTACAGCATGTTTGAGTTCCTTTTTGTGAAGCCAGATACTCTGGGGAAGGGCTTTGATTTAGAACTTTTATATCCCTGACCAGTGCAGTCACAGAGCACTGTTTTGAAATGTAAAGCTGTTTGTTATAACTGCTTATGATACAATAGCAAGAATGGTCAATTTTTTGACTCTGGGCAGTGATCAATGGTGGATGAATCTTTGCTTCTGAAGATTTATGCTGGCGGCATTGAAATATTTTGCACTTTGCCTTATGGAGAAGCCAAGTATATATTTGTTCTACTGAATTTGGTGCTACATTGTTTCAATATGCAAAGTTTGCTATGATTTATACAAAAATAGAGTTCATTTTCTTAGTGGAAGAATTGTATTTTTGTACTTCTAAGTTCTGTGCTATGTTATTTCAATATGAATGGTATTCTAATGATTAACAAAAAAATACAGCTTTGGTTTTCTGCTGGAGGGAAGTAATTTTAATTTCTCTGTACATTGATCTATTGGAAAATCTTTATTCTAGTATGACCTCTGATAGGAAATGATTTGAGCTGTCATAAGTTTGGCTAGAATTCAAGTATATATCTTTTCCACAATGATGAAGGAAATTTATGGGCTATTTATTGCCAGGTGGTGCATTCTGTAACAGTATTGTAAACATTAAATTTGCATAAGATTTAGATTATGCTTGCCAAGGTCTTAAGCATGGATTATGTTTGTTATAGTTTCCAAAATTTGCTTTCCTCTATTAGCACTTCTCTATAGAGTGGGCAATATAGAAATTACGAAGGAAGCAAAACATTTGGTAAAGACTAATTTGGAAAAAAAGATTGTTGCTTGTAAAGGAAAATAACTTTTTCCTAAGTTTAATCTAGGCTAATTAGGAAGCAGACAACTCAGTATAAATCAACTTAGATTAATTAAATAACAGCTGTGAAAATAATAATTGAAATGTTAAATGCTATGCTAAGAAATTAAATGCAAGGGATAAGACATTTAGCTCTAGGTACAATGATGAATAATCTGGCTGTCTCTATTTGAGAAATGCCTTGGAATCAAAACAGTTTGTCAACTTTGTTGTTTTTGTTCATTTTTGTGTGTGCAGATTTGATTTGTGGCCTGTGGATCTGACTTGGTATGGTGTGCACTCTTGCTTTTTAATGTACCTGATTTTCTACTGTGTACTAATTGTCAAGGACTGGTACTGTTTAGAATCACCTAAAAATTGCCAAATTGTGAGGGTTGTGTCCTCTTAAGTCAACCCCCTTGATAGGACTGGCTTAATAATCATAAAGATGATTGAGAATAGCGATCTCCTCACATGTAGATGCTATAGAATGGTGATGCAAATGTACATTTGTTTTAGCGCAATTGAAGTGTTCCTAGCATGCTTTCTGTTTGAATGTGAATGATATTCAAATGATTTCTTGATCTGAGAGGATGTTCATATGAATGCATGTTGAATGCCTTTAAATATAAGTACATAGCAATAACTCACAGTAAACGTGTACCAAGTTAGCTCAAGGTCTGAAAGAAATGGATGGGAGTCACTCAAAATTTGAATTTGTATTTTGAAAATTTTGGGGACAGATTTGTGGGTTTGGGAATGATCTTGAGTTTGTAGAATTGACCTAGGGTGACACAGGGCAAGGAAGCAATAATGTCTAGGCAAAGAATGAATGTCTAGGTATGGATGACAATAATGGACATAATAAATGTTACAAGATTTTTGGAAATATGTGCGGACATGGACAAGATGAAGCTAAGTGTGGGAGTATGTGTAAATAGTAATGAGTAATGGCATGGGAGAATGAACCCAACTTTGCATGAGAGTGCACCATTTGTTGATAAGAAATATTATCAAGTCATTCATCAAAAGGTACCATATATAAATGGGAATTGACATGGGTATGCAAATTTTACCATTACATTTTGACACCACTTTGAGATGCATGTGAATCTTAGAATGATATGTATCTCAAAGTATGTAAGCACTCACAAACATGCATGTCAAGTAAATATTCAAACATGAAAGGATATTGGGGTACTATGATGTAATGGACCCCTCTAGATTTCATCATGTCAATCCATACTACATGCATGCTCTATGAGAACTTGCAAAACAAAGAAAAGATATGCAATGAGTAGTTTTTGTCATGCAAGTAACAATAATTACAAATGCAAATTGAATTTTAGTCATTAATCATGAGAGGAGAGAGTAGGGTTAGAGAGATTCTGCTTACATAGAAAGTGGTAATGATTTGCCTATTGCAATAGCCATAGGATGACATGGCATATCAGGGACTGTATTGTCATGGTAACAAGTATCTGTAAGCACTTGTAATTGTTTGTAATCTCAACATAGGAGTTGTATACACCTAAAAATGGCTCGAGATCAATTAAATAAATATTTTAATATTTATTTTATTCTTATTCCTCTATCAATAAATAAATACAATAATTTATTTATTTGGTTCACATTCATCATATTCTTCCAACAATTAAATATCTTAAATTCCCCTAAAGTCATTTCTAATTAAATAATCCTAAATTATTTAATTATTTCCTCTAAGACAAAGTCCTATGTCTAAAATCCACATCACTCATCCATGTCATCCTTCATGTCATTGGACACCTCATCATGTTACTCCAATAATTAAGTATTTATCCTCTCAAACATGTGCCCGCTTATGGTTCCACGTATTCCTCCACCTTGTCATCGTAGTAGGAAAATCTTCCATCTTTATTTGCCTCATCCCAACCAATTTGATCTTGACTGTACATGTGACAAGACTTATTCTCCACCGTGGATCTTTTGACACTTGGATTGGACCCCTCCTTGGCCTATAAAAGCAAGCTCCTCACCTCCCTTTGAACAATCACAAGAGCTATAGTACTTACATGTTGCAGAAATTCCATCAAGTATTCAAGCGTGCCTTTGGCCCCCATTTGCATATCAATATCATAATCTCCATTGTTGCATCATCATCTAGCTTCATAGCATCATCTAGTTGCATATCATTATCCTCATATCAATCATTATCAATGGCTTTTCTCATCTAGCTTCATATCATCATTTTAGTTGCATTGTAGGATTGTTCACATTGCATATTAAAATCCACAATTCCATTCATCTCATTGTCATCTTGAAAAGCAAAGAAGTACAATTTTGAGAGCAATATCATTATCAACAAGATCACTGAGAAGATAGGAGACAATGGAACACGAAGGATAAAATCAATTGGCAAGGTATAATTCATGTTTTCTGTATTTTTCTTAGTTTCATTGGTGAATTGAATTTGAGTAGGAATTTAGAGTAATTGTGGTATCTTATTAGGTTATTACAGTTGTTTCAAATTAATTATACATTTTGGCACCCACCGTGGGGCCTTGCCCCATTTTTAACTTCCAAATTTGAGTTTTTGGTGTACTTATAGTAGTAACAGGTCATTTATGCGCATTTGATTTCTAGACTTGTGTATCTATGACGAAATCAGAGTCTACAGGAAGAAAATTACCAATCCTGCGCATTTGAGCATTTCTGCTGCGCATTTGACTATTTTTGTTGCACATACAATTTCTGTTACGCATTTGACTCTTTATGCTGCGCATACAAATTCTGTTGCGCATCTAACACTTTTTCTTACGCATACATATTTTGCTATGCATTTGATCATTTATGTTGTGCATCTGTTCTTTGTTCTTGCGCATCTAAATTCTATCAAGTTTTAGTATAAGTTTTTGCAAATCTTGATACTGACTCTTGTTGCAGCTGTCATTGATCGTCAAAGAAGTGTGCTCAGACTACTGATAAATTGGTTTTGTAGGTTTAGGGCTTGGTTTAGATCTCAATGTTACATTAACTCATACATTGATAATCTAGTGGCATCTAGTTTAAAATAGGAGTAATCAGACAATCTTGCATACAACCATCACCTAGTCTAAATTAGGAGTAATTCTATCTTACATGCAAATCATCACCTAGTCTAAATTAGGAGGTTTAATTGGAAAATCTTGCATACAAATCATCACTTAGTCTAAATTAGGAGGAAGTAATTCTATCTTGCATACAAATCATCACATAGTCTAAATTAGGAGGTTTAATTGGACAATCTTGCATACAATCAAAACATAGCATAAATAGGGGGAAGTAATTTCATCCAATCTTGAATGCAATCATAACATAGTTTAAGTAAGAGGCTAAATTTGACTATCTTTTGCTTTTTTTTGTTATCATGTAAATATGGCATTTTGTGTTGTTAGATTAGTCACACTTAGCTTAATCTAGGCGGTCAATAAACAAGTGTTTGATGTGCTTGTAAAGGTGTTAGGCATATGCTCTCCCCTTGCAACATCTTGGGTGATCAAAAAGTCAGACTCATCTATCATTTCTTGTTTATCCTTTAGAAAGGCCTGTTTTTGGATTGCGCTTCATCCAAAAGGGATGACCTTAAGTGAAACTTTCCTTTAAACCACTATATAAATGGGATAAAGCGAAAGCCAAGTCCTAACCACTGTTAGCCTTGCCTTGCGGTGCCAAATTGAAAAGAGGTGTACTAACACTTTGTGAAAATAATTTTTGCATTGTGTGAAGTATTTGAGACTCTTAGTAGGATTGGTTAAAGCTTTTAGTAGCTTGCCGCATGCTCGCAAGGCATTGGTCCCTCAAAGTTACTAAGAACCATTTGTTTTAGAGGCCAAAGTCCCTTTACTTGTTGACACAGGAGGTCAAACCTCCGAAGCCGCCTGACGTCTTCACTATTCATGTGTAGAGGCAGAAATTCCTCTTTGGGGGAATGAGACTTGGTGTGCTCGAGAAGTGTGTGCCGTGTAAGGGAGAGCCAGTGCCACCAAGTTTCTAGTTGTCTGCCTTGTTTAAGTGGCTGGAGAAATCCAAGTTGGGATTCAACAAGTAGTATCCTTTCTTGCCTAGGATTGTACTTGTCTTCAAATTTGTGTTAAACACTAAATGTCGCAAACAAACATCAAATTGTACTGTCTGCTGTGTTTTCTTGCCTAAAAACATAGAAAATCATCATGAGAAAAACATTAGGTTATCTTGAAAAATGTGCCAAAAAAAGCAAAAACTTGATCAAAAATAGAGTTGTCTGAGCAGACCTACGCATTTGCAACTTCCTGCTGCGCATACAAAATTTTTGCGCATACAAACAATAGAGCTGCGTATTCAAAACTGCTCATATAATCAACAGAACTGTGCATTTGCACCCTGTACTTACGCATCTAAACCTGTGCATCCATAATAGTGAGCTATTCCTTAGGTTTTGAGAAAAAAACAAAATCAAATTTAGGTACCCATTTCTGCTTAGAATACACTTGAGAAGTCATTTTAACCATAAAAATACATCCCATACACATTTTCAGAACATTTCACTTGCATCACATATCTAGCCTTTCCAAAATCAAACAAAAACAAATTTTTCCAAAGGTGCCATTGAGATCTTCCTATTCAAACAAACAATCTAGTTAGTTTCCTATTAGGATCAATCATCCTCTATCTAGGAACTACACTAAACATCTTGACAAGGTTAGTCTACTCCAATAGTGATTTCAATCATCTCTATTTGGCTTACTTTGGATCAACACTTTGATAGCTATACATCATAGCTCAAGACCAATTGTTTGAACAAAGAATCAAAACACCACCTTTAGAAAATCTTATCATCAACACATTCAATCCAATCTTTCACCCCAAAATATATCCCATCACAAACATCACTTACATCCACAAGTCTCTCATCCAACTCCATTCACATCAAACTTTGCATGGTTGAAACTAGATCTCAAGCCAAAAGAAGAAAAGAAATGGATTACACAAACAATAGTGAACACTCTTCTAGTGATGGAGAGGAAGAAATCAACCAAGAAGAACGTGATAAATATTTACAAGATCCAAAATTCCAAAGGTTGATGGATAAGGTCGTATCAACGGACCCTCACAAATACTTCCTCTTACTTGCACAACAAGGAGCCAAGCTACCTGCTGATTTTGACATTTCAAGATTGAGAGAAACAACCCCATCAAATGAAACAGAGGCTCCCAAAAATGAAAAAGAAGCTCCCAAGAATGAAAAGGCTAAGGATATGTCAAATCCTTTAGATACACTCATGCAACAAATCCAAGCCTTACAACAACAATTTGTGGACGCACAAATGGGAACTTCAACAAAACATTACTCATTAGAGGATATATCTCCATATCCTTTTGACAAAAGCTTGGTCATGGTACCTTTCCCTTCAAGATTTGAAGTCCCTAAATTTGACAAATATAGGGGGAAAGGTGATCCATGTGATCACATTAGAGAATTTAGTGTTGCATGCTTAGAAGTCGCCCATAATGAGACATCTAATGCGACTCTTCCCATGCACCCTAGGAGGTCAAGCAATAGAATGGTTCTCCCATCTACCTCCTGGAATCTGAACATTCAATGAACTAGTGGACAAGCTTGTGACACACTTCTCCTATAACATTGAACACAAAAATTCAATGTTAGACCTATGCAACAAAAAACAAAAAGGTGGAGAATCCTTCACCACTTTCTTGCAAAGATGGAGACAACTTGCAAGTAAATGTCCTTACCACATCCTCGAGAAGCAAATGATTGAAATGTTTGTCCATAACTTGAACACCGAGTTAAGCTATCAAATCCAAATCCAATGTCCTACTTCTTTTAGTAAGGTCATTGAAATGGGATTACTTATTGAAAAAGATTTGATAGCCAAAGGACAAATAAAAATCTATAAGGATGTCCCTAGTTCAAGCAACAACACGGATAAATCAAGGTTTTGGACTAAGAACAAGAACATTGTAAATGATGGAGTTATAGATGCAAAACATGTGACACCAAAACAACCTATTATAAATCTGTTAAGTCCACATAACAATACTACTCCAAACAAACCCACAAACAAAATGTTAGATAGAGACCTTCTGGGTCCCATCGGGCGTGCCAATGTGATTAGTGAAACCAAAATGAAGCATAAAAACATAAAACAATGCATAAAACACAAATCTTATACCTCACAATGAATCCACTAGCCAAGATAAGGACGAGAGTAATGCACCCAAATACTCTAGCTTTTCCCAAGTTGATGTAGTGTGAAATGTGGGTTACTCTTTGAGATTCAACATAATAGGATGAAAAATTGGAGGATAGATTGATGGATTGGATAGAGATGAGAGATAAGGCTAGAAGGATTTTGGCATTATGATGGTAGGATGAGATGATTATGGAGAGATTTGGGCATGGTAAGGATGCATGAAGAAGTGATTATGAATGGCTTGGATGAGGGTTTTATTTATAGATTTTTGGAAAAAAGGATGGAGGGCGAGGATTAAAAGTTGAGATCAAGGGTTAGAAATACTTGAGAGTTAGGGTTAGGATTGAAGTTGTAGTTTTGTTACAAGTGTCACAAGAGGGTTGGGTGAGATAGATCAAGGGTTGAGATTAGGTCAATGGGATTGGAGGGCTCTCATTATTTGTGAATTTTAAATTCTCATGGGGAAAGGTGTTGAGGATAAAAATGAATTAAAAATTCATTTTTGGGAAGAGTGAATATGACAAGTGAATTAAAAATTCAACTCATGGGGGAGTGTGAATTAAAAATTCACTTTTATGTGGAGGTGTGAAGGTTGAAGGACACATGTACACTTACATGTGTAAGAGGGTGATAAATGAGTTGTGAGCAAGATTTGACCCTTTGAATAATTTTTTTTTTTATTCAAAGGTGTGTGGGAGAATGGGCTAAGCAAGGTTAATTAAGTGTTTAGCTTAATTAGTTTAGGTCTAGGGGATAGGTAGGCTAGGGTAGCTAATTAAATAATTACTATTTTATCAACTAGGCTAGGTTTAGGTTGATTAGTAGGGTAGATTAATTAGATAAGCATGATTTATCTAATTAACAAGGATTAGGGAGATGGACAAATTAACTAAATAAATATTGAGAATAATATTTATTTAATCAATGAGGATATAGTTGTAAGGTATAGTGATAAATTAAATGAATTAATTGATCACAAATGATGGATAAATAGTTAAGGGTAGATGATTAGGGATAAATTAATTAAATAAAATAAATTTATTTAATTAATAAGAGGGATAATTGGTGGTGTAGAGATACGGGAAATTGGTTTGCGAAACAAGTCAATTTCAGGTGTCTACATTTGCCCCTCTTTGAAATGGTGTTGCGGCTAAGTAACACTATTTCAAAGAAGTTAAAATATAGAGTTAGATAGAAAAAGGTTTTGGCTTAGAAGAATGGGCTAAGATTTAGGGATGATTGGTAAGGGTGATGCCCCCTCAAGAGGAGGTTGCAAGAACGCGGGTATGCTCTCGAAATGGATGGAACGGATTGGTTGAAGTGGTTAAGGGGTGAGATGAAAGAATGAGGATTTATGGGGGATTGGCTGATGGATGATCATTGTGCTAAAAATGATTTAGATCAATCCTAAGTTTGTTATAGCAAAGTGGATATTTTCACCAAGGTATAGAAGATCGGGTGATGATGTTTATCCAACATTTGCATGGACTAGACACGTAAACAAGAGGGTGATCCCATGCATGCCTAAGATAGTACAACCTTGTCTAGATGAGGGAAGGGGACTCATAGCATAAGTCCTTAATACAAAAAAGGTATGATGAACCTTAGATGCACAAGGAGATCAATGTGCTAGAACCGACCCTACGATCCACAAGATTTGAATACTAGCTTGGAGTAATGATACCAACCCACAAGCACAACATACAAAAGCAATGACTATGCCCTATTCTAGATGTTTTCGCCACATACCATGATATAGTGAGATCAAGGTAGTTTTGATGTGATCTTCGAATAAGACAAAAGATAAAAATCAAGAACCAAAAGACCAACAAACCAAACAAATAGCCATTGTATCTCTTGCCAAGATGGATGATGATTTGATGATTGGATCATGCCCATTGTAGGAACAATATATCCTAGGGTATGGTTTTGATGGTTGATGTTATTGGATTGGCGCAAGATATGATGGTTACAAGTTGTGATCGATGCTGATTTTTGTTAAGGGATGATTGCTTTGATAGGTGATGCGATGCTTGGGATGATCTAGTGTAAGCTTAGGGGATAAGGACCATCCAAATGGGTTGGATGGGTGCATCTTATGTACCTGAGTACTGGAAACTTCCTTCGTATTCTAGACTGCCTACATACCTTGTATCCACGGGATCAAGGCACATTAAGATGTGAGTGGTGATGATATGTAGTTCTGATTTGTGATGATGATGTGGGAATGGCTTGAGATGGATGTGCTGATGTTGGAAGATGATGTGTTGGATGATTTGAGTGATTGTGATGATGTTGTGGGATTGTTTTTGGAATTTTGTAATTTTTTGATTTTTTTTAGATTTTCATGATTTTTGTATTGTTTTTGAATTTTGGGGATAGTTTGATTTTTTTAGATTTATGAATTTTCTATTTTTTAGATTTTTGTGATTTTGAAGGTTTTGTATGGGGTATGGTTTATTATGAGTTGGTTGTATTGGATTGTGTTGGGATAGCCTAAGTGCTAGATACCAATGACAAGGGAACACCAAGTCTAGAGGTGAAGGTGATGGGGCTGGATAGGGGGATTAGCGATGAAAGGATAATGGATAGGAGATTTTTGATAGATAGATAGATATATGTGGATAAGGGATAGGATGGGGGATAAAGGATCGGGTAGGGATACATGATAAGTAGATGGAGGGATTGGCAATGGAAGGTGGTAGAGAGGAGGTTCATGATAGATGGATGGACAAGTGATAGGGATAAGGGATAGGATAGGGGTGCAAGATAGATGGATGAGGGATTTAGGATTTTTTCCAAAGACTAGGTTGCAAGGAATTGTATGCCCCGATGCTTAGAATTTTGCATGATGGGATCACGTTTGAATGGATGGACTTCATAGTAGATGGATGGATGCTTGGAAAAGAACATATGCCGAGAGGTGTCCAAAGCATGTTTTGATATTTTGCCCCTTATCTTTTATGAAGATCTAAGGAGGGAGGTGGTAGGCGGAAGATATAATGGATAGGATGGATGAAGATGGCAGATTGGAATATGATAGAATAAGGATAAGATAATGGATAAGATATGCACAGGATATTATGGATGTGGATTGAAGGGTATAATTTTTCCCCCAAGTGTAGGGATACAAAATGGATGGATAAGGGACTACACATGATGCCCACAAGGGGTTTTCATCATGGTACTTGCCCAAGGCGCCACAAGGAGTGGTTTTCACCATTGGACGGATTTTTTTCTTTACTATTTTCTTTATTTTTTTTTTTTTTTTGCTTTTTTGTTTTTTTTGCTTTTTTGATGGAATGGGGATTGTAGCGTCTATTTCCATTTTGAATGATGTGTTCTTTTGTTGGTCTTGATTGGGAATTTTAGGGGATTTATGGGTGGAGGGGTTAAAAGTGGATTTATGGATAAATGGATGAGGGGATTTGAGGATAGGGAGTTGGGAGGATGGGAGGACAAGAGGATTTGTGGATAGGGATATTTGGCGTTGGTAGGATAGGAGGTAAAATGGATTTAATAGGGATATTTGGAGATGGAAGTAGTGGAGGTAAATTTGATGGGGGAAGATGTATGGTCACATTCTTTTGCTCATGATATGAAGATGGAGGAGGGATGGCGACATATGATTTGGGGGTGCGATGAGGTGCACCGCGTTTGGGATTGGATGAATGGATTTTGGAAGGTGTGTGAGTGGTACCAACATGTTTAGATTGTTTTCTTTGGGATGTATAGCCAAGGCCATGCGAGGATGGATGAAATGTGGTGTGGATGGGCTCCAAGATGCCTTGTTAATGAAGGCCTAAGCCTTTGCCTTGATAGTTCATATGTTGGAGCATGCGACATGCAATGGCATGTTTGGTGCTTTGAAAACAAGACGTGAGTCCATTATTTGTTGGAGAAGGATAGATGGTGGATGGAAGTTGTTCACCTCCCATGAGGGAGCAACCACGGATGAAAGTGCTTTTTCCAAGTGGATAAGAGGATGGATTCGGGATGGGATTGGTAGATGGCGTGGGATCAATCCACTCCCTAATTATGAGAAAGGAGGTCCCTCTAAACCCAATAATAACGGTGGTAACAATTCCAACTACACGAATGTATCCTATGAATACACCGTTTACCATATATCTGAAAGTGACTCACATGTAAATGTAATCACTATAAATAACAAGCCCAATTGTAATGTTTGTTACAAATATGTGCATAATCGGTGTTGTCATTGATGTCAACAGATCCTTGTTGCCGTTGGTGTCAACTATATCCTATTTTGTTGCCTATTTAGAAGACTGGAATGTTGAGGATATTGAGAAAATTAATGAAGATCAATGTATGTGGACCATATGGCTGTGTAGAGGATTGTCTAAAGTAGCTCCAGTTAAGTTTTGAGAGGTCCACATGAAGATTTGAAGAAGCTATGGCCATCTAAGTAGAACCGGGTTTTGCTGTGTTCAGAAGAGACAGAGTGACAGTTAATTGGTCTGGATTGCTCCGCATTGAAATATTATGATTTGCAGTTCTAGAGGTATGTTTGGGAAGTTAGTGTGTATCATCAACTCAAGTGGTTCATGGTTTAGAGGTCCGCAAGCAATCTTTCTAGTGTGACAGTCATAACAGATAGTGTTCTTGAGGTTCCGAAAGAAGATGCAAGTGATTTTGATGATTTGGAGGAGTGTAGACGTCTTTGTTAAATTTAATGTGCTTGTGGAGGTCTCTGGATCATGTGCCTACTGTGTTGGAGGTCTGCATTGAAGACCGACCTCGTAGTTGAAGATTTTCTTCTTGGTGTTGTTGTTTTTCCCAGTCTTGGCTGACTGGATGATTCTAGCGTGTTGCAGATGATCTAAGAGCAATTCTATGGAGTGTGGCATGTTGATCAAGGAAGATTTGAGTCCCAGTTATGTTTGGATGACAACTTAGTGATTTGCATTAAGTCAGATGTTTGGAGTGCCGACCTTGATGTTTATTCCAAGGTTGATGAAGCATATAAAGGCATGTAGTTGAGTTGTGGAAAATCATCCTTGTGTGAAATAATCAAATTCGAAGAAAGGATCAAAGGCAGAGCAAAGAAGAGCAGAGGAACAAGAACAGTAAAGGATGAAGTGATAGTGAAGAAGTATTTGGGAGAAGAGCAGAAGTTTTATGAGCATTCAATGATATTAAACTGGGCATGAAGAAGATGTTATTTCTCAGTTAATTCTTTCTGTATTAAACATAAATTCTATAGGCAATGAGCCTCTCTTGAGTAGTGAACTTTGGGCAGTGCACCTGAAGGCAAGTGCCTTCCCATTTTCAAGTACTTTTAATAGGGTACGAATCTTGTGGGTTAACCTCCACTGTGGTTTTCCCTTAACCAAGTTTCCACATTAAATATCTTGGTGTCAAGTGTGTTAATTGTGTTTCTGCTCATGTGTTATTGTTTCATGCTTTAATGTTTATATCATTAATATGTTTGTAAGTTGTGAAAAAAGATTAAAAGAGACAAGGTTAATTTTGTGGGACAACTGATTCACCCCCCTCTCAGTTGTCTGGTCTAATTCCAACAATTAGTATCAGAGCCAAGTTCCTCTTAAAGAAGCTTGATCGCTTGAGGAGATCTAGAATGTCGACTTACAAGAAAGATAGTCCAAGATTTGATGGAACAAATTACACTCTATGGAAGATGTGCATGCAGTGTCATTTGCAATGTATGGGTGATGCCTACTGGTTGATAACTAAGAATGAATATAAGATTCCAGAAAAAGGTCCTACAACTCCAGATGAAATCAAAGATACTGAGAACAACACTCAAGCTATAGAATCCTTGTTGAGTGCCCTGTCTGACACAAAAATGACAAATGTACTGGAATTGAAAATCGCGCATGAAATTTGGGAGAAGTTGGAAACACTGCATGAAGGTGATGAACATGTCAAATGTGCCAAGCTACAAAGCCTGAAGGGTAGATATGAAAGCTTAAGGATGAGTGAAGATGAAAATATTACCTCCTACATGCTAAAAGTGAATGAACTTGTGAGCGGTATAAGGTGTACTGGTGGAAAATTGGAAGAATCAGAAATTGTTGCCAAAGTGCTCAGAACCTTACCTCCAGCCTACAAGCATAAAGTTGCTACCATTGAAGAAATCAGGACTGTGACAACTGTTACAAGGGATCAATTGGTTGGTAAACTTTTAGCATTTGAAATGAGTGAGTTGGGTGATTCTCTTCCTAAGTCTGAATCTGCATTTAAAGCTAGTATTCATGGAAAACAAAAATACGATTCAGGTGAAAGCTCTTCAAGAAGACCTAACAGATTCGACAAGACAAGGAAGGATCTTGAAGGTGATGAAATTGAGTTCGATGAACTTGAAGCCCTTTTCTCCAAAAGATTGCCAAGAGGATTCGATAAGTATGAAGGAAAGTTACCATTCAAATGTTTTGCTTGTAATAAGATTGGTCATTTTGCCTTAAGGTGTCTGGAGAGGGGTTCAAGGCCAAACCCTAATAGACCTGGAGTTTAGAAGAAATGCTACTATGTCCAAGAAGCTGGTGAAGAAGGAGTCACATATGATGAATCTAATCATGGAGGTTCCACTGAAAATGATTGGGTATTCATTTCTATCAAAGAAGAAGATCTAGTGCCTACTGAATCTGCTCGCTGTGCAAATGTGGAAAGTGCCTTGGCTGCTTAGGTTGTAGAAAAAGATGAATGGGTAATTGACAGTGGGTGTTCTCATCATATAACTGGTTATAAAAGTAAGTTTGTTAGCTTTGAAAAATATGAAGGTGGAATTATGAAATTTGGAGACAACTCAGCTGGTAGAATCCGTGGCAGAGGATCGATCTCTTTTGATGGTAAGAATAACACTAATGATGTTCTGTATGTGGAAGGATTGAAGCATAATCTTCTTAATGTTGGACAGTTGGTTGACAAGGGTTATGATCTCTGATTCAATGATAGAAAATGCAGAATCTTGGAAAGCTCCGGAATTGAAATTGCATCTGGTACTCAGACTAGAGGTAACATCTTTCATTTAAGTAGTTCTGGCAAAAGTTGTTTGATTTCTCAGATTGATCAGAGTTGGTTATGGCATAGGAGAATGTGTCATGTGAATTTTGATAACATTGTAAAGATAAGTTCTACTCAGGCTGTGAGAGATCTTCCAAAACTTGTGAAACCTGCTGATAGCATGTGTAGAGAATGTCAATTGGGTAAACAGAATAAAATTTCATTCAGGAGTAAAGAACAATTTTCAAGTGGATGACTAGAACTTGTGCATACTGATCTATGTGGCCCTTCTAGAATTAGGAGTGAGCAAGGAGATAGATGTTTTATGTTACTGATTGATGATTACTCCAGAATGATGTGGGTAACCTTTTTGAAAGAAAAATCAGAAGCTCTTGACAAGTTCAAGGTGTTCAAGATTATGGTGGAAAATGAGATTGGTGAAAAAATAAAGTGTCTGAGATCTAATAGAGGTGGAGAATTTACCTCCAGTGAGTTTGATACATTATGTGAAAATCATGGAATAAAAAGACAGTTATCTGCTCCTAGGACTCCTTAGCAAAATGGAGTCATGGAAAGAAAAAATTGGACCATTCAAGAAGCTTCCAGGACCATGATGATGGAAGAAAATGTTCCACAAGTCTATTGGAGAGAAGCTGTGAGTACTATTGTCTACACTCTCAACCGCCCGGTGCAGATCAAAGGCAATTCTGGTAAGACCGCTTATGAACTATGGCTTGGTCATCCTCCTACTGTGAGATACTTCAAATTTTTTGGTAGTAAGTGCTATATCAAAAGAGATGAGGATCTAGGGAAGTTTGAAGCAAGAAGTGATGAAGGGATATTTCTGGGTTACTCTACTCAAAGCAAGGCATACCGGTGCTTTAACAAAAGATTGAAAAAGATTGTTGAAAGTGAAAATGTTAGAGTTGATGAGAGCAAAGAAGGACATTCCAGGTCTTGCGGATATGAATTAGATGATCAAGATGAAAGTCAAAGTCAAGGAAGATAAGTTCAAACCTAGACTCAAATTCAAATTGATCCAGAAAATCCAGTCTTAAGAGGTTAGTACAGATGTGGAAGAACAAACTCAAGAAACAGAGGTTTGAATAAATCCCAAACTCCTAGGTATGTAAGATTGAATCATCCCGAAGATCAGATCATAGGAGATAGATTTAAAGGTGTTTGAACTAGGAAAAGAATTGTTGAAGATCAAGAGGAAATTTGTTTGATTTCAAAGATTGAACCAAATTCAGTAAGTGAAGCTTGCAATGATGAAAATTGGGTAAAAGCCATGGAAGAAGAATTAATGCAAATTGAAAAGAATCACACTTGGGATCTTGTTCCTAGACCTGAAGACAAAAATGTTATTGGAACTAAATGGGTCTTTCAGAATAAACTAAATGAAGATGGTGAAGTTGTAAGAAACAAAGCAAGGTTGGTCTGCAAAGGATATTCTCAAGTGGAAGAAATTGATTTTGAAGAAACTTTTGCTCCAGAAGCAAGAATAGAGGTAGTCAGATTATTTATTGCATTTGCTGCTTATAAAGATTTCAAGGTCTATCAGATGGATGTCAATTCAGCATTCCTAAATGGAGAATTAGAAGAAGTCTACATTGAGCAACCGAAAGGATTTTAGTTGTCTGATCAGAGAGATATGGTCTATAGGTTGAGGAAAGCATTTTATGGACTCAAACAAGCCCCAAGAGCCTGGTATGCAAGGTTAGATAAGTATCTACTAAAGATAGGATATAGCAAATGCACTTTTGACAATAATCTTTACTTTAAGATTGATCATGAGCACATTCTGATTGTTGAGGTATTTGTTGATGATATCATTTTTGGTGGAAATGAGAGTATGTGCAAAACATTTGTTGATTAAATGCAGAGTGAATTTGAGATGTCCATGTTTAGTGAAATGAATTTCTTCTTAGGTCTGCAAATCATTCAATTAGATAAAGGTATCTTCATATCTCAATCTAAGTATGTGAGAGAATTGTTGAAAAAGTTTGGAATGGAAGATTCAAAGCCAGTGGGTACACCCATGGTAACCGGATGTAAGCTGAGTAAGGATGATGACTCCCCTAAGGCAAATCAAAAAAGGTATAGATCAATGATTGGAGGACTTCTCTATCTGACTTAGACCAGACCTGATATCATGAATGCACTTGGACTTGTTGCTAGATTTCAAGATGATCTTAGAGAATCCCATGTTGTAGCAGTCAAGAGAATTTTTAGATATCTTAAAGGGACACTTGATTATGGCTTATGGTATCCAAAGGACAATGACTTCACTCTTCATGCATATATAGATGCTAATTGGGTAGGAGATGTGGATGACATAAAAAGTACTAGTGGTGGTGCATTCTTCTTGGGAAGTAGATTGGTTTCTTGGTTGAGAAAAAAGTAGGAGGCAATATCCCTATCTACAGAAGAGGCAGAGTCTATAGCAGCAACAAATAATTGTACTCAAGTTCTGTGGATGAAGCAAATGCTAAAGGACATCAAAATTATGTTTGAGGAACCTATCACAATCTTCTGTGATAATTCAAGTGCAATAAGCATCTCAAAGAATCTAATGTTACATTCAAAGACAAAGCACATATCAATCAAGTTTCACTTTTTGAGAGAGAAGGTTAATGAGAATGAAGTCAGATTGGAGTTTGTTTCTTCAAAGGATCAGATTGTGGATATTTTCACCAAGCCTCTACCCAAGGATACTTTTGAGTATTTCAGAGAGAAGTTAGGGGTTATTACCCCTCCTGATTAGAACTAAGATGCATTAGGGTGCATTAGTCCGGTGGAATAAACAATCATATCTTGTGATCCTGATTGATGTTAAGGAGATACTACTCAGGGGGAGTAGTTAGTATGTAAATTTTGAGATCAGTCTAAAACAAAAAGGGGAAGAAAAGATTGCAAATATGTGCCCTTTGCCATTGATGTCAAATGGGGAGAGAAGTCATGTGAAAAACTAGTTGCTGATGAAAGGGGGAGCAGTGAAGAAAGTAGTTGCAGAAGTGATAAGAGAAAGGGGGAGAAGTTCTTGTCTTGATGGTTGAATTAGTTTTTCACATCATATGTTGCCATCAATGACAAAGGGGGAGATTGTTTCAAATATGTGCCTAATCGGTGTTGTCATTGATGTCAACATATCCTTGTTGCCATTGGTGTCAACTGTATCCTATTTTGTTCCTTGTTTAGAAGACTGGAATGTTGAGGATATTGAGAAAATTAATGAAGATCAATGTATGCAGACCATATGGATGTGTAGAGGATTGTCTAAAGTAGCTCCAATTAAGTTTTGAGAGGTTCGCATGAAGATTTAAAGAAGCTATGGCCATCTGAGTAGAACCAGGTTTTGTTGTGTTCAGAAGAGATAGAGTGATAGTTAATTGGTACGGATTGCTTTGCATTGAAATATTATGATCTGCAGTTTTAGAGGTATGTTTGGGAAGTTAGTGTGTATCATCAACTCAAGTGGTTCGTGGTTTAGAGGTCCACAAGCAATCTTTCTAGTGTGACAGTCATAACAAATAGTGTTCTTGAGGTTCCGAGAGAAGATGCAAGTGATTCTGATGATTTGGAGGAGTGTGGATGTCTTTGTTAAATTCAATGTGCTTGTGGAGGTCTCTGGATCATGTGCCTACTATGTTGGAGGTCCGCATTGAAGACCGAGCTCGTAGTTGAAGATTTTCTTCTTGGTGTTGCTATTGTTCCCAGTCTTGGCCGACCGGATGATTCTAGCATGTTGCAGATGATCTAAGAGAAATTCTATGGAGCATGGTGTGTTGATCAAGGAAGATTTGAGTCCCAGTTATGTTTGGCCAACAACTTAGTGATTCACATTAAGTTAGATGTTTGGAGTGTCAACCTTGATGTTTATTCCAAAGTTGATGAAGCATATAAAGGCATGCAGTTGAGTTGTGGAAAATCATCCTTGTGTGAAATGATCAAATTTGAAGAAAGGATCAGAGGTAGAGCAGAGAAGAGGAGCAGAGGAACAAGAACAGTAAAAGATGAGGTGATAGTGAATAAGTATTTGGGAGAAGAATAGAAGTTTTATGAGCATTCAATGAGACTGGACCAGGCATGAAGAAGATGCTATTTCTCAGTTAATTCTTTTTGTATTAAACATAAATTCTGTAGGCAGTGAGCTCTGGGCAGTGCACCTGAAGGCAAGTGCCTTCCTATTTTTAAGTACTTTTAACAGGGTATGAATCTTGTGGGTTAACCCCCACCATGGTTTTCCCTTAATCAGGTTTCCACGTTAAAAATCTTAGTGTCAAGTGTGTTAATTGTGTTTCTGCTTATGTGTTATTGTTTCATGCTTTAATGTTTACATCATTAATTTGTTTGTAAGTTGTGAAAGAAGGTTAAAAAGAGAAAAGGTTAATTTTGTGGGACAACTGATTCACCCCCCCTCTCAGTTGTCTAGTCTAATTCCAACAATGTTACCACTCGTCGTGGAAAGATTACTCTCCAATGAGTTCCACCTTAACCATCTTCTATATCCAATCAATATAATATTCTAGACCAACACCAAAAGACACCCACACATATATCTATATTGGAACTTTTGCATCTTTCACCATCCCATAAGGCTATCCTAGAAAAATATCTATTGGAAACCACCATGCCAACAAATCTCGACCAAGAGCAATTTCAAGCCATGGTAGGCAATCTCACTACACGCCATTTCCTATCTTTTACCAAAAAAGATGACATGTCCATTACTCAACCTCACAATGCATCTCTTCACATCGAAGCCCTCATTCATAAACACAGAATAAAATGGGTCCTTATAGATGGAGGGGCAGGTTTAAATATATGCACATTAAAATTAATCCTTGCATTTGGGTTCTCCGAGAATGCTGTTGATCTAAAGAATATCACAATCAATGCATATGATGAGGAAGAAAGAACTTCTAAGGGCACTATTGCTTTGCCAATACGAGTTGGACTGGTAGAGAAAGACACGGTTTACCAAGTCCTTGACATGCAACTAACCTACAATATTCTCCTTGGCCAACCTTGGATACATGTGATGGAGGCCGTACCATCCACCTATCATCAATGTATAAAGTTTCCCTACAATGACCAAGAGATTACTATCCAAGGTGATCCTGACCCATTTCAATACTGCAACACCATCAAACCAAAGCGTGAAGTTGTCATACCTACCAACCATGCAAGCTCATCCTTTACAGCCCTTGTTGGCCCAAGTTCAATACCTTCTACATCTAAAACTGCTGAACTAAAAGTCAAGCTCAAAGATAAAGGGATAGGAGAGTATTCCATTGAGCAAACCTTTTGTCTTGCACAACTACCCCTATCACCCAAGTCTTATGGCAAACCATTTATGAACAAACCACAACCATTAAAGACTCCTAAAGGTCCTTTTATCAAATGGGGTAATCTTTCAGATGAAAGTGATGAGAAAGATGTCCTTCAATGACTATACAAAGAAGAAGATATGGAATCCAAGCCACAAGATCAACAACCCCAATTACAAATTGGTCAATATGGCCCAGGTTTTACTATCTTGCAGAGAATGGGATATGATGGTCATAGTCCCATAGGCTTGAGAAAAGAAGGTATCATGGAACCCATACAACCTTCTTCCTTATTGGCTCGAGACACTACAGGGCTAGGGTACAAAGGAAAAAACAAGGAAAAGGTTACCACCAATCTAGTTGAGCAAATTCACAAATTGCAAGAGGGGAGTGAAACAAACTCTAACGAATGGGAATGGGAAAGTCTTTTCGAGTTATCTTGTGAAGATAAAAGTATTGATGTGGTTCAAACATATAGCTCAACAAATACATACCATGAGGGTCAAAGATCAAGGCCTAGACCACTAGAGTTCAATTCGCAAAATACTGATAGTGAGTCCCAAGAGGAAGGTCGGATGTCACACTTAATAGATAATATTGAGGAGAGTACTATTTTAGACCTTGTAAATACCCCCACAAACCTAGACAACTACTCCATCCTAACCATCATTACCCTTGAATCAGACCAACCTAATGATTAGTACATCCCGAACTTATAGATTGGGAACTACAAGAGGCCCCCGAACTCGATACCTTTCAAAATGACGATGCTATTATTGACTATCTAGAACTAAGGGATCACTTACCATTAGGAGATCATAAAGATGGATTTACTATAGAACTCAATGATGTGGCTTATTTTGGAGAGAGTGCCAAGCCTTTTAGTCACAAAAATGTAAAAATAAAAAATAGATCTAATGGTGAAAACCGCTCTGCGGCAGTGTTAGATCGCAAAAAAAGTAAAAAAATAAAGGCTAAATCCAATGGTGAAAACCTCTCTGAGACACCAAAGGATTAAATACTTGACACTCTTCACAACCATACACATCAGGAGAGGTCATCAGTTTTGATAGAACCAACAGAACTTGTCAACATTGGCACAGAAGACAATCCAAAGATAATCCATCTAGCATAATCTTTATCTGAGAAAGAAAAGATAGAATTCATCAAATTCCTCAAACAAAGATAGATTTATTTTGTTTGGTCCTATACATATATGCGTAGACTTGATCCAAATCTCATAATGCATCATTTATCATTAGCTCCAGGAGCAAAACTAGTTAAACAAAAGCTAAGGAAGATGCATCCGCATATAGCACTATTAGTAAAAGAAGAATTGAAGAAGCTGTTAGATGTTGGGTTTATTAGATCAATTGACTATCTAGAATGGATTTCCAATATTGTCCCTATCTCAAAACTAGATAAAAGGATCAGACTTTGCAATGATTTTAGGGATTTGAATAAAGCTTGCCCCAAGGATGACTTTCCTTTGCCTAATATCGACAACATTGTGGACCTGACAGCAGGGCATACTATGCTATCTCTCATGGATGGGTTTTCTAGCTACAATCAGATCAAAATAGTGCCAGAAGACCAACACAAGACCACTTTTACATGTCCATGGGGTACATATTGCTGGAATGTGATTCCATTTGGATTGAAAAATGCAGGAGCAACATACCAAAGAGCAATGACCACAATTTTCCATGATATGATGCACACCATTATGGAAGATTATGTGGATGACATTCTAGGCAAATCACTCACATGAGAGGAACACCTGCAAGTATTAGACAATATATTTCAGAGACTGGAGCAATTCAACGTCCATTTGAATCCAAAGAAGTGTGTGTTCGAAGTCACATCCGGCAAACTTTTAGGATATATAGTTTCAGCTAATGGAATCGAGGTGGATCTGACAAAAGTGAAAGTAATAATGGGCATGCCACCACCTAGAAATATTAGTCAACTGAGGTCATTGCAAGGAAAGTTGCAATCTATCTATTAGTTTATCTCACAATTAGCTGACAAATGTCATTCATTTACACATCTCCTTCACAAGAACATTCCTTTTAGATGTGATGAGATGTGTGAACAAACCTTTCAACTCCTGAAAGAGTATTTGATGAATCCACTAATCTTGATGCCACCAATCCAAGGCAAACCAATTTTTCTTTATATTTCAGCTCTAGGGGCTCTACTAGCACAACAGGATTATGAAGGAAAGGAACATGATATTTATTACATCAGTTAGACATTGGTAGGCTATGAGCTACAATACACGACGATTGAACGAGCATGTCTTGCCATAGTTTTTGCATCCCAAAAGATAAGACATTATATGCTCACTCATTAAATCAAGTTGGTAGCAAAGATAGATCCATTGAAGTATTTGCTCAGTAAGGCAACCTTGACAGGTAGATTATCAAAGTGGGTAATGATTTTCAATGAGTTTGACATTGAATATGTGGACATAAGAGCAATAAAAGGCCAAGTGATTGCAGATCAATTAGCAGATGCACCACTGAATGATGACAATCCATTAAGTTTTGAGTTTCCACATGAAGTCATCTTCAATATAACAACCCAAGCATGGAAACTCTATTTTGATGGATCGTATGCACAACATGGATCATAAGCAGGTATTTTGTTGGTCACACCTCAAGGAGATACAATCCTGAAATCATATAGACTACTCTTCCCTTGTACCAAAAATGTGGTAGAATATGAAGCATTAGTCATTGGTCTTAAGATGGCTATAGAATGGAAAGTTTGAGAGCATGTCTATGAAGATTCACAACTAGTCATCAATCAAATGATGATTATCAAACTAAGGATGATAAGTTAATACCTTACAAGCATATGGTAGATGACTTTAAAGAATATTTTGTTATGATTTCCTTTGAACAAATACCAAGACTGGAGAACAAAGCTGCAGATGCCATGGCAACCATTGCATCACTCCTGGATATACTAGAAAATTAGTCACGTTATGAGTTCTTAGTGGAGCCAGTGCCTAATCCTGCATATGATATCCCTAAAATAAGAATCATATGCCACATAGTAGGATCTGATTCCCCTTGTATGGAAATGTCTATACTTATCTGAAAGAACACCTTGCCACTTGGTCTATCTAATAATCAACAAAGAACCTGTTGATAACTGAGAGTGGGGGTGAATTAGTTATCCTAATTATTTTAACTTTCTGTGCTTTCTTAACAGTTAATGTAACATCAGATCAAATAAGCAAGCATAATCATGAAATGGAAATAACACCAATACACTTGACACAATGATTTTGACGTGGAAACTCAGTTAAGGGAAAAACCATGGGGTGATTAACCCAAGATATTATTCTCTGTTAGAAGAATAGAAGATACAAAATGGCACTTGCCAATTAGGGCTCACTGCCCGAGCACACTGCTCACAAGAGGCTCACTACCTACAAAAGACTTACTGTATATACGAAGAAAACTTGAACTGATGAGAAGCATCCACACATGCTGAAGTTTAGTTCCGGTTAAGCTCAATAGATTGATCTGCTGCACTTCATTCTTACTCTCCTTAAGTGCTGCTGCCCTTTTACATTCTGAACCTGCTTTTCTGCCTTTTGTTCTATTCTGCTTTTATTCACACTTCAATTCATACACAACACACACCTTCATATCTAAATCCGTCTTATATATATATATCCGCACAAGTGATTTCAACACTTTTCTAGTTGGCATCCGGAATAGTCAATATTATCTCAAACTTTAGTCTGTTGGCTGAATCCTTGCTTCCAAGTGAAGCAGATCAAAAAGAAACTTATAGAAGTCATCTAATAAGTCAGCCAATCATGAAATATACCTAAGGAATCTTTATCACCATCAACATCTCATCCAGAATAACTTCTTATGCTCTGCCTATCAGATCTTCCTCTGTCTGTTCTATCCAATCAAACCCTAATACTTGAATGCTTACATCTCTTTACTCTTTCATCACCGGAGGCTCAATTCATGGAATCTATCAGTCAAGGTACTCCTCTTGACTTTCCCAAGTCCTCACTTTCCAAAGATACTTCCTCTGAGAGATCCAGACCTGATTGTCGAACCTTTCCACATACTCTGTTCTTACTTACCGGACCACAACATTCTTCAACCTGACTTCCGGTATAGACACACCATGTCCTGCGGATGTGTGGGATGAACTTTGTTGCCATCAATGACAACATTCATGAATCCATATAGTGTCTCTTGCCAACAATCTCCCCCTTTGGCATTGATGGCAACACTTAGTGAAAAATGACTAAGTGTCACACTATACTCCCCCTTGGCTGATGCTCTGTTTTTATATACAATTTTTGGAGCTCCCCCTTAGCTGAATTCCTCATTTTTCACTATTCTTCACTCCCCCTTTGACATCAATGGCAAAGGGTAGGATCCACAAACCAAAATTTTTAAAATTTCAACTATACTTGGCCACATAAGTATATACATATGGCATACTTACAAATACTGAAGAATGTCTACAAAAGTTGTCTTCAATTGGACAAATTCTGTTGCCCAACTTTGCTTCATTCTGTCCAAAATTGATATATGACCGCTTAAAAGGAATGCAAATGCATCTGCCCTTTTTAGATCAGTCGGATCACTGGTCTGGACTGTGATCTGGGCTTCTTTTATGGCCTCATGCATGGCCTCTAACTTAGGGATAATTATCCCTCTGAATGCACCCAACCTTCTCATTCTATTTTTCTTTTCCTTCTCCAGCTTCTTGATTTCATTCAAGACTGCAATAGTCTGACATTTTATTATGGAGGTTGAGAGAGGATCAAAATTCTTTGATAGATTTGTCAGTTTGTCCTCCTGTTCTTTTACTTTCTTCTCAATGTCCAATGTTGCTTTGGACCATGATAAACAAAATTTGTACATTTCTCCGCCATCTTTAAGAGCATTTTCTAAGCTCTTTATCCCTATACTCATATTCCTCCTATCATTAGTTATTAACCCTTGTACCTCTGATAATCTTTTTGTCAAAAATTCCTTCCAGACCTTATCTTCTGCTGACTTCTCTAGGGAATCAAAATGTGTGCTAACACTATTTACTAGAGTTTTAAGATTACCAGATAGGGAGGTTGAGGGATCTTTCTGAAAAGATGGCATAATCTTTTCTAACACTCTGGATGCAGCTGTTATAAGCTCACAGTCTTCCATGTGAGACTTCAAGAGTTTTTCTTTGGCCTTTGCATTAGCAAACGAAGCTATTTTCATTGTTTGTACCGGAGATAGAGATTCAAAATCAAATGGCCCTTTTAGTAGTTCTGGTTCATCAATCTCCATAGTTTCTTTTGTCAAAAAGTCCTTGACCATTTCTGCAGTGTCTCTTGCCAGAGACAGATTCTTCTTTTATTCTGCAATCACAGAACTATCTTTTGGAGCTTTCTCTCCTTCCACAACCTTTGTACTGTTATCTTCTTTTTCCTTCACCTCTGCTTCTTTCTCCTTTATTCTTTCTTCTCCTTTGGATCCAGAGTCAGCAGGGGAAATCAGAAGAGTGATGTTTGTCTGTTCATGCACTTCCTTTTCTGAAATAGAGGATTCTAAGTCCTTATCCTTTTCTGTATTGGTGTCCATGATTTGCTCAGTGGATTCTTTTTCAACACCTGTGACCAAAGGATCAACACCCAAGTTCTCTATAATAGGAAGATTGAATCTTTTGAAGGCCTTCCTGAGGATCTCTTCTGTTTCCTTGGCTATCTTGTCAGTCTCACCAAGCATGAGCTGATTCATTTTGGCTTTGCTTCGAAATTCATCCTTGCAATCCTTGAAGATCATGTTCATTTCCTTTGAATCGATTGAAGGATATAGCTGAATGGCTATCTGTTCCCGGATCTCAAGATCTTTTGCCATGGCAGCATTCTTTCTTATTTCTAACTCTTTTTCTAGGCTTTTGGGAATAAGAGATATAATTTCAATAAAAGCCTTGTTATATATGTTCAGATACTTAACTGTTGCTTCCTGCAAGATATTTTGGTCTGCTTCATTGTAATCATCATAGAATTTAGCCATTGGCTGAAGGTTTCCATCCACAGTGACTGATTTGATGACATTATCTAAAGACAAAGTGGGCTTTCTACAAAATCTTCTGCCTTTGCTTCTTCACCTTGACCGGTAGAAGGTTCACCGGATGTTTTCTTCTTCTACTTCTTCATTTTCTTTATCTCCTCATCTGATTCAATTTCTTCATCATCCTTTTGATTGACATAAGACCTTGTGGCCTTTGTTTTAGTTCTTTTCTCTCCTCTGCCGGATGATTTTGCTTCCGGTTTTGATGTCCTTGAGCTTTTAGCAGTGACAGGTGCTGATCTCTTTGATGATCTTGTCTGGGTGGAAGATTCTACCGGAGCACTTTCCTTACTTCCCTTTTCTGCCGCTTTCTTCTCTTCCTTAGCCCTTTCCATCTTTCCCCTATTGGCATCAAGTGCCTCCTTTGAGATGCCTAAGCCTTTGGCAACTTCTTCAACTTCTTTTCTCACTTTCCTCTTTATTTCTAGTTGTCTGAGTTCCACATGAACTTTTACACTTAGCTCTTCAAAGGTTCCAAACCTTTATGCTTTTGGATCCTTTGGCTGACTTAGCATGTGATGAACATGTAGCTCCACAATTTGTTCATCAACTTCATACCCCATAGGCATGATCCAGATTGTCCTTGGCTCTACTGCCTCCATTAGGCATTGATCAGTGTCTACCATGAAGCACACTGTATCTTTATATTTTTCAACCAATAATTTTGGGATTCTTTCTCTGATTTGCATAGTATTTTGGAAATTCTTAAAGTACCCCCACAGAGCTATATACCTTGCCTTGGCATCCCCAAGTTCATGCAAGTAATCTCTAATTTGAATTGCTACTGGTTTGTTATTTTGCCATACCCATCCATTGGATCCGGGCAGCTCATTCATGAAGTAGAAAAATAAACACAATATTAGTCCACCATATTTAAAGGAGTTCTTCTTGTCCTTTTTGATCTTTTGTATGTTCTCCATCAATTGACTTAGAAGAAGTTCACAGAGATCATACTCTGCATTCTTTCTCAGCATCTCATAGGCAATATACATTGCAGTTCCGGACACTGAATTCTCCCTACTGGAATGATATATCTTATACCCTATTATCATAGATGCAAACTTGATATCTAGGTCTGTGATATATTCAATGGTCATTGCCCTCTTATCAAATTTTGATCCGGTGGCCTCAGTTACAATTTGGTTTTTGACAAATTTGAGGACAGGTATCCCTCCAGAGGAGTATAAGCCGGTTACTGCCCTAATTGCCTCCTTAGTAATTTTGCAAGGTCTGTTCAGCCATAGGAAGTTGTCATGCATCCTACTCAATACATACCAGACCCATTCATCTTCTTCAAAGCAGGGGAAATGAATGAACTGATCAAAATGTTTCTCCTGGATGCCCTTATATTGAGGTTTAAGTTCAAAAGCATCATCTATCAATTGTTTATGATAGATATCTCTTAGTTTGAATTCCCCAAACTCTTCAATATTCATGTGTATGTAAACCCTAATATCTTCTGTATGCAACACACCATGCAGAACATTGGAAAATGCTCCTAGGGGATCTACTTCCAAGGATTTGTATGGATGTTTCTTGAATTTGGGGCGAGGCCTATTAGAGATCTTCACAATATTTGGAGTACCCATCATTAAAGGATTTACAAAGAGATATTTGATAACGGAGAATACCTTTTGTGCCTTTCGGTTTCACAGAGTTAGCCGGATCGATTTCTGGATGAATTGACTTCTGCAAATGATCTTTGATGAGCTTGAGGAATTTTGTTGCAGAGCTTCTCTTTTCATTTCTTCTTGAATGCAGAATGAACAAATGCTTAATGAGAAAACCCTTATATTGCTTCGCAAACCCTAATGTCAAGTTGCAATAAATGCTCGACCTAAGTCATTCTGGTTTGCCTTATTCGGATGACTTGAAGAACCAGATCAATCTTGATCTTAAACATCTTGCGGATCTTCCAAATCTTAACCATAGTTTATTTGGATGTTTCTCTTATGAACCCTTTAATGCGCAACTCTTCTTGTCCCAGTTCCGACACCAATTGACTGGCTAGGGGAACAAGGTTTTCTTTGTGTCTCCCCCTGAGCTAGAGCTCACTTTTTAATTTTTAGAAGGAATATCAGCACCAGAGTCTGGTGCGGATCTATCCCCTACATTCTCTATACATTTCTTCACCCAAATCTTGTTCATCTCACTTTGAACTTCATCCGCATTCACTTTTTGTTTTCCCTTATCTTGATTCTGATTATGATGAACCGGAACTCTTTTGTCCTGATTCTTGCTTCTACAGAATTTTGCAAATTTAGGAAACAACATTTCTTTGCATATTTGATTGATATCCTCTTGATCTACATTGATTAGCCATATGACCTATTCTATTGCATGCAAAGCATCTACCATTGAATGATTTGTTCATTTGCATATTTCTGCATTCATGAGATTTGTGACCATACCTTTTGCAGTTGAAACACTGTCTGGAGAAGGATGTATTAGTCTGATTCATTCTCTTTTTGCACTAATTAGCTTTATGACCAAAGTTATTGCAGGTGTGGTAGTATCCATTAAAGGATGGATATCTTTGAGCATTAGGCTGCCTTGCCAGAGGTCTTCTAGGCCTGTTCCTTGGATTTTCTGATCCAAAATTTTTCTGACCGGATCCGGAGCTTTCTCCTTTCTCATATCCCAAACTACACTTGTCATCTACCCTCTTTTGACTTTCAAGAAGAACTTCAAGTTGAGCAGAACTTATCTTGAATTTTTCTTTATATTCATTTGCTGTTTGAAGATCCCTTTTAAGAGAGATAATTTGATCCTCAAGTTTTTCTTCATTATCTTTAGCATCTTCAAGGTCAGATTCAAGATGTCTGATAATTCTATCCATCTTGTGGCAATCTTCTAATTTCTTCTTGAGAGATTGTCTTATATCATCTTCCGTTTTTCTTTTCTCTTCAACCTCTTGGGTAAACTTCATAACTCCTGATTCCATTTCATGTCTTACCATAATGATTTCTTTTGATAACTTTTCACATAACTTGGTTTTCTCCTTCAGATCTTCATTTGTATCGTTGGCTTCTCCTTGACTTGCCAATTGCTGAAGTAGCTCCTTTCTCTTTTTTCATAGAGAGACTTAATTTGTCTTTTAGTTCTTTCATGAAATCATCTGCCTGTTTGAGTCTTTCCTTTAATTCATTGACTTCAGAGTTTGACTGCTCAAGATCATCAAGGGTAGTCTTGAGTTGCTCCCTTAAACCATATACATCCATTTGAATTCCCAGATCTTCCTCAAGCTGTTAGACTCTGTTAGGAGGAACTTGGCTCTGATAACAATTGTTGATAACTGAGAGGGGGGGTGGATCAGTTATCCTAATTATTTTAACTTTCTGTGCTTTCTTAACAGTTAATGTAACATCAGATCAAATAAGCAAGCATAATCATGAAATGAAAATAACACCAATACACTTGACAGTGATTTTGACATGGAAACCTGGTTAAGGGAAAAACCACGAGGTGATTAACCCAAGATATTATTCTCTGTTAGAAGAATAGAAGATACAAAATGGCACTTGCCAATTAGGGCTCACTGCCCGAGCACACTGCTCACAAGAGGCTCACTGCCTACAAAAGACTTACTGTATACATGAAGAAAACTTGAACTGATGAGAAGCATCCACACATGTTGAAGTTTAGTTCTGGTTAAGCTCAATAGACTGATCTGCTGCACTTCATTCTTACTCTCCTTAAGTGCTGTTGCCCTTTTACACTCTGAACCTGCTTTTCTGCCTTTTGTTCTATTATGCTTTTATTCGCACTTCAATTCATACACAACACACACCTTCACATCTAAATCCGTCTTATATATATATATATCCGCACAAGTGATTTCAACACTTTTCTAGTCGGCATCCGGAATAGTCAATATTATCTCAAACTTTAGTCTGTCAGCTGAATCCTTGCTTCCAAGTGAAGCGGATAAAAAAGAAACTTATAGAAGTCATCTAATAAGTCAGCTAATCATGAAATATACCTTAGGAATCTTTATCACCATCAACATCTCATCCGGAATAACTTCTGATGCTCTGCCTATCAGTTCTTCCTCTGTCTGTTCTATCAAACCGGACCCTAATACTTGAATGCTTACATCTCTTTACTCTTTCATCACTGGAGGCTCAATTCCTAGAATCTATCAGTCAAGGTACTCCTCTTGACTTTCCCAAGTCTGTACTTTCCAAAGATACTTCCTTTGAGAGATACAGACCTGACTGTCGAACCTTTCCACATACTCTGTTCTTGCTTACTGAACCACAACATTCTTCAACCTGACTTCCGGTATAGACACACCATGTCCTGCAGATGTGTGGGATGAACTTTGTTGCCATCAATGACAACATTCATGAATCCATATAGTGTCTCTTGCCAACAGAACCTTCATCTGTCAAGCAACTCGCTACACCATAATTGCCAATACCCTATATCATCAAGGTCTTGATGGTGCTCTCCTTAGGTGTATAGAAAGTGAGGAATATCAAACCGCCTTAAGGGAAGTTCACGAAGGTTTTTGCGAAACACACTCTAGTGGTCTTACCTTGGCTAAGAAAATTATGTGTATGGGATACTACTGGCCAAGTATGGAAACCAATTCTTACCATTTTGTCAAGAAGTGTAAGAAATATCAAATCCATGGGAATCTCATACATGCAACAACACAAGATCTGCAACCCTTAACTACTCCTTGGCCTTTTTGTCAGTGTGGACTCGACCTTGTGGCAAGATCCATCCTTCATCATCAAATGGCCATAAATTCATAATAACCGGTGGAGCCAGTGTCTAATCATATCTTTAGGCAACAAACAACGTAACACTAAGCTTTTAAAAATGGGCTTATAAAATTGATGTTTTTGATGGGAAAATTTGATTTTTGGACATGGATGAAGATCTACAGCCCTTAACTACTCCTTGGCCTTTTTGTCAGTGGGGAATTAACCTTGTGGCAAGATCCATCCTTCATCATCAAATGGCCATAAATTCATAATAACCAGTGGAGCCAGTGTCTAATCCTATCTTCAGGCAACAAACAATGTAACACTAAGCTTTTAAAAATGAGCTTATAAAATTGATGTTTTTTTATGAGAAAATTTGATTTTAGGATCTGATTTCTTAGTGGAGCCAGTGTCTAATCCTACATATGATATCCCTGAAACAAGAATCATATGCCACATAGTAGGATCTGATTCCCCCTTGTATAGATACGTCTATACTTATCTGAAAGAGAACACCTTGCCACTTGGTCTATCTAATAATCAATGAAGAACCTTCATCCATCAAGTAGCTCGCTACACCATAATTTCCAATATCCTATATCGTCAGTAGGAACTCGACCTTGTGGCAAGATCCATCCTTCATCATCAAATGGCCATAAATTCATAATAACCGCCACTGAGTACTTTACTAAGTGGATCGAAGCCGTACCCTTAACCAATGTCACAGACAAGAAAATTGCCTCATTTATCCTAAACTATATCATTTGTTGTTATGGCATTCCTTTATCCATTATCACTGATAATGGAAGACCTTTCAAAAATTAGGATGTCAAAGAGCTCTATGACAAGTTCCATATCCAACATCATTTCTCCACACCATACTATCCCCAAGGAAACGGTCAGGTAGAGGCATCTAATAAAATAATCTTGAAAATCTTAAAGAAGACTGTCAATAATGCCGGCTGTGATTGGCATATACAACTGAATCCTACTTTGTGGGCCTATTGTACCAGTATTTGCACACCCATAGGTGCAACACCCAATTCCCTTGTCTATGGCTCAGAAGCAATCTTGCCTATTGAGGTTAAGTTACCCTCTCTATAAGTATCTTTAAAGGGCTTAATAATTGATGAAGAGTATCAGGTTTCCAGACTTTAGGAGTTAGAGTTGTTGGAGGAAAGATGACAAAATTCTTTTGATCACCTCAAAGCCTATCAACAACAAATGTCAAGAAGCTACAACCACAGAGTGAAACCCAAAGTCTTTCAAGTTGGTGACCTAGTTCTTAAAGAAAATCCTAGAAATCAACAGGACAGAGAAAAGAAAGGCAAGTTTGAACCAAATTGGCTTGGTCCTTATGTAATCATTATTGCTTATGTATTAGGAGCATACCAATTAGAAACATCACAAGGTGAGCTATTTGATGATCCCATCAATAGTATGCATCTTTGAAAGTTTTATACTTAAAAACCCCAATGTAAGGGAACCAAAAACATTCAAAAAAATGGTGCAATAAAAGCAAATGGTGAAAACATGGAAACATGCGCTATTTGTGATAAACTTGCTTCCTCCATCTTTTAAGATTTTAGTTTTCATCCATCTTTTCTTCTGCATCCATCAAAATGCATAAAGATACTTATCTTGGCTTGTTTCTTGCTTGCCTTTACTGCCTTATCACATAAGGTTATCCATCTAATCCTTCATCCATCTCGTCATCTATCGCAACTCCATCATCAACATCCTTGTTGAACTATGTTGCCTTTGAGCTGTCACATAGGCAAGGCCATCATCGATGAGCCCTCGAGGCATTAGGTTAGTCCTTTAGGGTCCATCGCAGTGAATCTTTCATCCATACCTCTCGTTTTACCGTAATCTGTTGCGTTCCATCCATTCATCCATCACCAGTGTTAGTCTCCATAGTCGAACTACGTCGCCTCTGAGCTATCACATAGGCAAGGCCATCATTGATGGGCCCCCGAAGCTTCTCCCCTAGGTCTTAGGTCCGCATGGTCCACATAGTCAAACTACATTGCCTCTGCATTGTCACGTAGGCAAGGCCATCATCGATGAGCCCCCGAGGCATTAGGTCATTCCCTTAGGGCCCGTCGCATCGAGTTTCCCATCATTTCATCCATATATCTTCATCCATAATAAGTAGATCCTTTACTTGACGGGGGGCAAAATCCTTGACCTAGTTAGAGAATTGGATTCTTGAATGCCATAATCTAGAGGATAACAATCTGGATTGCGATACTATCTTCAAGCAACAAACAACGTAACACTAAGCTTTTAAAAAAAACCTTTACAAGAAGACATCAATCTATACCAGACATCAACAAACTATCAACATGATTATATCTGTTATGGCAAGAAAACATATCTATGACAAGAAAGTCTTATGGCTGTTGGTCTTATGTCTTGATTTTCATTATCATGTTTCCTATGCTAATCAAGGATGTCCAAGACTAGAGGAGCTATGATGGGGCATGATTATTTTCATTTGTTTGTTTTTTATGGGTTTATCTTTAGTAATGTGAAGGCTTGTCTAACGACATGATTACCAAATGATCATCGAGGACATTATGGGTCTAAACATGAAAAGGATACAATCCTTGTTTGTTGATACATGCAAGCAATACTCAGATCATCTCGGTTCAATTATACCTAGATGCTTGTATTAACTTGCTAAATTAAAATCCATGTAAGTGATACTCAGGTCATCTTGGTTTAATTATACCTAGATGCTTGTATTTCCTTTCAACATTTTAAAAGCTCAATGGTGAAAAAAAGTCGACTACACTTCATTTACACATATTAATGTTGCATTTCATTTCATTTATAAGCATTCCATAATTATCATTTTCCAAGTGTCAGAATGTCCAAATCATTTTCTTTCATTTCATCCAAATTATACATTTATCTAAATCATTTCTTTCATTTCATTCATCTATCCAAAATCATTCTTCTAATTCTTCTAAGTGATCTTTTATTCATGATTGAGTATACTTGGCATAACAAAAACAAATCATTATCATTGTGCATATTATAAGCATGTCCAATCATAAGTGTATATCATTTAAATTCATTATTTACATAAACATTTAGACCTTGATTGTTAATACCATATCATATAGTGATGTCATGTATCCATATATGTCTCATGCATAACATTTATCATTAAAAAAAATCAAAAACATAGATATCATCAT
Organism: Cunninghamia lanceolata; assembly: GCA_027924645.1. Lineage (NCBI taxonomy): Eukaryota > Viridiplantae > Streptophyta > Pinopsida > Cupressales > Cupressaceae > Cunninghamia > Cunninghamia lanceolata. The sequence continues at coordinate 2,504,524 of BSBN01001310.1, forward strand.
CATAGCACATCCACATTATGTCATCATACTTAGGTAAATTAAACATCATGTAGTGCATTTAAGAAATCATTGTAATATGCATTGGGTCATCATAAGCTATAAGCATATAGGATCATTACTCATAAGCATTACACATAGATATAAGTCATCATGTGAATCATAGAAACATCATATCATAAGTATCATATGCATCATAGAATTAACATGTTAGAATCATCAAATAGAAGCATAACATCAACATTAATCATATAGAAAGCATCCATCCATAATACACATGCATATAGTCCATTGAACTCATATATATATCATCATCAAAAAAATAAATGTCCAAGTATATAATGATATCATGAAAGTGTATCTCGAGCTGTCAAAAATAAAGTGTATACAAATGATACTAAATGATACATGTCTCAAAAATGTCTATGTAGTAATGCCTCCAGAAGGTGCTGGCTATTGAGGCCAAGGACCTGAAGGCCCTATCCCTGGTGGCCCTTGAGGAGGTGGCAGCCCCATAACTCCTCCACTCTCAGAAAGTGTCCACCTGGATCTACTGCATGAACTTGGATGAAAGCTACCCACTCTTTGCTTCGAGGGCACTGCCTACTCATACATAGATCTCCAATAGAAAATATCTTGACCTGCTCAAACCATCTCTGAATAGTCTATCCAGTAGGACCTTGTGCTGTAGTCTGATGTACCTGCTGAAGTAGGGCCTCTACCCTAGTGCATCTCTCTATAGCGGTATCTGACTAGATAGTATCGCAGTTCACACATCTCCCTGCAGCTGGGTAATCTACATGTGCATCTGTCCAACCTGGCCCTGTAGCTGAGCCACTTGGGCTCGTAAAGCTACAATCTGTCCATCATCATGTGCCTACACCTGAGCCTGTGCCTGTACCTGTGCTTGCACCTAAGGTTGAACCTGTACCTGTGGTTCCCCCTCAACTCTTTGTCTCACTCTCCTCTATCCTCCATCATCCCCCCATCATCACCTTCGCCACCTCTACCTCCATCCTCACCTCTTCCACCATCATCCCCTCCACCTCAGTCACCTCAGCCACCCCTCCCACCTCGCTGTCACCTCCTCCTCTATTGTGGAGCATCATCATCCTCTTCATCTCTGTCCTCTAGTCTCAGAGCCCGCTCCCTAGGTCCAGAGTATCTAGGAAAGTGATGAGCTATGAAGTGTATCGCGTAATCAACTATCATCCCTGCATCCACAATGTGTGACTGTAGATCCCAAGTATGATATGAAATCTATAAGAAATCATCTCTTGCCTACTCATAAGAGACAACATGACCCCGCCATGGACGCTCTTTATGCGTTCGAGCAAATATAGCAGTACCCTAGAGCATCCCCTGGACCCTACCAAATTGTCGGTATACACAAGAAATGATATGTCGCTCTAAAATATAGGGGGTCCTCCCTATCGACCACCATGTATGAAAACAATATGGTAGCTTGGCAGCATCCTCATCCCAAGCCTTATAGTCCAGGTAAGGCTGCCACTCAACTATGTCCACATTATCCAATGCGTGTCTCCAATACTCAAGCTTTCCCAGCTTCGGTTGGGAAAGGCTCTCTTGAAACATGTAGGAGTAAGGTCTATCTCTGCCTCTGACTCCCATCCCTATTGCCCGTGTAATAGCTATGTCACACCGTGCCTAAATCTGTAACAAGGACACTCCAGCAGACAGACTAGCAACTCCATCATAAACGAACTGATGAAGATCATGATATATATGTGCAAGTAGGCACACACCCTAGGTGAAGCATGTCCCCTCAGTCACCATCCTCTCCAGGGTCCTCCCCCATCCAACTACAAATCCATGCAATCTCTTATCCAGGTAGACCACACCTCCAATTAGTCCTTCTAGTATAGACAACAAGGGCTCATAGTAATCAACCATATCTGCCCAGCTAATCTCTGTGCCCTATATATCTACATCATTAAACACTTGCTAGCACTTCGCCAATCCAGCTCTTGTATGTGGCTCATACTCCACTAGTTCTCCCTATATCGAAATCTATAGAATCTGATGTACATCCTCCAATGTCACCGTAATCTCTCCAATCGGCAAGTGAAATGTGCCATGCCCACTATGAAATCTCTCTGCTAGAGCAGTCAACATCCCTAGATTCTCTCAAATCTTAGGCATAAAGAAAACATACCATAATCCAACTGATCCAAGAACCAAGTGATCGGTCTCAATCAAATATAGTCGTACCAGTTGTGTAACAGGAAATCTCTACCGCAACATCAAAACATCATCTAGCTCCTCCTGCAATCAATAACACACATGCATTAATCAACCAATCAACTAAGCTTCTTATCTATCAAATCTATCAAACTAATTACTTAGCTATCCTATCGTTAAACCTATCATATCATCTCTTCTGAGATTCTATCAATCTTGAAGATAACCTATCAGTTAGCCAACATCAATCACGATGTCGACTTAATCAATTTAGTTAAGTAATTCAAGACCAATCAACTCAGATGCGCATTTCTGTTTATCAAAAGTGCAACTTTGTGTCATATGCGCAGAAGCTCCTATCATTTCCGCGATTTTAGGCATATGCACAGAATTAGGCATCATATGCATAGTTTTATACCAGATGTGCAAAATCAAAACATATGCGTCGAATCCCTAATTACATACACAAGATCTAATTGTATGCGTAAGACTATTGATTAAATGCGCTAAATCACACATATGTGTGGAACCCCTGACTAAATGCATGACTTTATCATGAGTGTGCAAGACTATTTATCATATGTGAAAAAAAGCGTATGCGCCGATTCACAACTTATATGTGCGGAATCGGGTTATATGCACGGACCTAACTATCATATGTGCAAAAACAATTCTGCCGCGCATACAAAACTGACAAGTTTGACCCTAAATTTTGACCATCATAAATGCATTTCACACGGCACTCAAAGCATACATACCGGGGGTTCGTACTCTGTTGGCGGCCTGAATTGACGGATCCTCTCCAACCTGTGGCTAGCTATTGGAATCTGCTGCATCTTCGCTGACTGTTGTACTCTGCTATGCTCTAGGGCTCCCTATAATCTCTCTTCAAATGACAAGTGTGCAAATGAATAGAAAAGAGACCCCACATCCTTATTTATAGCCAAATCAACCCTAAATGGAGGTGTTTTGACCTAGCATGTGCATGCTATGTTTGTCATCCATTTTTCATTCTCCATCACCCAAAATTTTCACCTGTGGATCATGTTGTTCATTCTTTTTCATCGTGAGATTGTCCATTATCCTTTTGCAAAATTTCATCCCGATCAATCTCCCGAGGGGGTATCCTATCATCATCAAAGTTGTACCAGGGGCAAACAGGGGCATGTATCATACTCATAAAATTTTTATTCTTTGAAACAATGTGATAAAAACATTGTCTCAAAGAGGGGCAAAATGTATACACCTAAAAATGGCTCGAGATCAATTAAATAAATATTTTGATAGTTATTTTAATATTATTCCTCTATCAATAAATAAATACAATAATTTATTTATTTGGTTCGCGTTCATCATATTCTTCTAACAATTAAATATCTTAAATTCCCCTAAAATTATCTCTAATTAAATAATCCTAAATTATTTAATTATTTCTTCTAAGACAAAGTCCTATGTCTAAATCCATATCACTCATCCATGTCATCCTTCATGTCATTGGACACCTCATCATGTTTCTCCAATAGTTAAGTATTTATCCTCTCAAACATGTGCCCTATTTCTTCTTAACCATCATCATGGTCAAAGACACTTGTGTCCTAAATCCTATATTTCCTCTCACATTCCAACAACCAAAGACTCCTTCCTCCATGTTCTTCTCTTGGTCTTCCACCTTTGCCTCATTGGTCCTTGTGAGTATCATGACATGTGGTTTATCGTTCCACGTATTCCTCCACCTTGTCATCGTAGTAGGAACATCTTCCATCTTTATCTCCCTCATCCAAACCAATTTGATCTTGACCGTACATGTGACAAGACTTATTCTCCACCATGGATCTTTTGACACTTGGATTGGACCCCTCCTTGGACTATAAAAGCAAGCTCCTCACCTCCATTTTAACAATCACAAGAGCTATAGTACTTACATGTTGCAGAAATTCCATCAAGTATTCAAATGTGCCTTTGGCCCCCATTTGCATATCAATATCATAATCTCCATTGTTGCATCATCATCTAGCTTCATAGCATCGTCTAGTTGCATATCATTATCCTCATATCAATCATTATCAATGGCTTTTATCTTCTAGCTTCATATCATTATTTTAGTTGCATTGTAAGATTGTTCACATTGCATATTAGAATCCACAATTCCATTCATCTCATTGTCATCTTGAAAAGCAAAGAAGTAAAGTTTTGAGAGCAATATCATTATCAATAAGATCATTGAGAAGATAGGAGACAATGGAACATGAAGGATAAAATCAGTTGGCGAGGTATAATTCATGTTTTTGTATTTTTCTTAGTTTCATTGGTAAATTGAATTTGAGTAGGAATTTAGAGTAATTGTGGTATCTTATTAGGTTCTTACAGTTGTTTCAAATTAATTATACAGGAGTGTTAGTGAAAGAATATGCCCTCGCCTTCAACTGATTGTATCCATTGAATGCAAGGAATTGGAAAGGGAAAACTAATATATGTGAAATGTAAATGTAAGCTGAGTATGCCAACATATAAATAATGTAAAGTGATAACTGTAATAAAGCCCCTATAACTATTTGCAATCTCAAGGTAGAAGTGTTAGGGACAAAATATGCCCTTGCCTTCAATTGATTGTATTCATCAAATGCAAGGAATTGGAAAGGGAAACCAATACATGAAATACAAATGAAAGCCGAGCATGTCAACATGTAAACCGTGTAAAGTGATAATTGTAATAAATGCATCATGTAATAAGCAAGTCAAACATCTTGAATAATTAGCATGGTAAACACATGGGCCTTGATGAATAGGCAAATGGAGAATGGTGCCATGACCTTCAATGGCTAGAAACACTTATGTAAGTACATAGGACACTAGGCTAATATATGCCACTAATGCGACATCCAAGAGCACAAGCACACATTGGTTAGGTGAGGCGATAAGACCCTAATGGTAATAGAGATCTCAATACATGGTGTATCAAACATTGCCATGTAGTTGATAGTGCGGGGAAGGTTATGGTGTCCCTAGTGTGACTCTTAGAACATGGTTAGGTCATGTGAGCACATAATACAATAGATAAGGCATAATGCATGATGCCCCCCAATGTGGTAAGTTGGCTCTTAGAAAATGGTTAGGTCATGCAAGAACACCATTGTAAAATGTGATCATGAGAGCACACATTCAAGTGATTGTCCCCACATGGACAAGATAATGTGATGAGGCACAAAAAGTGTAATGGGAATAAAAAAGATCATATTTGATGTATAGGTGCCCAAGTGATAAATAAGTTAAAGGTGACCCTTCATTGCTAGATAATGTCATGATAAGCACAACTAGGTAAATGTGTCACTAGATAACATATTACAAATAGATAAAATATGATCATGGAAGCATATGTAAAGATGACTGCTCTCAATATGGGCAATATGATTAGATAACTCAAAAAGCATGATAAGAAAGAGTAAGCTCATGTGATGGTAAGATGTCTAAATGGGATAAGTATAAGATAAAGGCATGATAAGGCCCATAGGCATCAAGATAGGCATTGTGATCAAAGTAAGGATCATGAGCATGCGATGTAACCAAGATCATAGCATAATGTGATAAGCAATAGATAAGGATCATAATCCTAATATGTGTTAAGTTTGGGTTTATTTATACCTTGCAAATCCTTGTAATAATATGTAGAGATATTATTGTAATGTCAGCTAGATAGACATAATATTTTAATATTGTTAGTAGATGGATCTTCATGGAAAGGGATACCATCTTTTGAAGAATCCATGAGATTCTCAGATGCCACTTGAAGATTGTATTGAAATATATAAGAGATCATCTATGTCATGTAAAATATGTAAGAGCATCTATGTCATTGTAAAATGTGTAAGGGAATATGTGATGCATGTAAGAGCATATAAGAAGGGGGCTATGTAGTGGATTTGTAAGAGCATATAAGAAGGGGGCTATATAGTCGACTTGTAAAAACATATTTTATCAACTAATAATAGCCATGTGTAAGAGGGTGTAATAAGTAATTAATTCTTCATGGAGGGCACTTGGGAGTTACTTATGATACCTTTGGTCATGGTGGTCAAAGACAACTTGAAATGAGTTACACTATACTTTGAAGGACACTCTCTTGTAGTGGGTCATGAGAATTTTTACCATGCTATTTTGATGTTATTTTTGGGCCCATGGTATTGTCTTATAGTAGTTTTGAACCTCCCAAAGACTCAACTAACAAATGATGCCCACAATGCTTTCGAAGCATTTATTTATAGCATAAAAGTGATTAAAGGAGGACGTAAAGGATAATCAAACCAGTATTACCGAGCAAATCGGTAAAAGAAAAGGAGGTTTATCATGCTCACAAAAGTGGACGACAATGACTATCCTTGTACAATTACTTTATACCAGATGGTACATGTTCCTCCCATCATACCTCCCACTAGAACTAGTGTCAATTGATGGGACCTGTAGAGTTGGTTCAATGTCATCATAGATATCTTCCCATCCAAGAGGTTTCCACATGGCATGAATCCAAAACCTATGCAAGATATTCCAATCTTGATAGTCATGATCATATATTAGTCTTGGAGAAAAGTAAGATTCCCATCTTAATCTTTTGTTTATGATGATATTAGTGACCATATCTTGAGAGAATGGATGATCAAGATTGATTTGTTCAGGTCCTACATAGTAAAAGAAATCTTTAATTTGTTGTGTTGGGTAATCAACACATTTAATAACCCAATTGAAGAATGGTATTCACACAAGATTAATGAGAGAAAGGTAGGATGCTCAGTTTGGATTTTTAGAATGGTGAACTGGCCATGACTATCTTGGTAATAATCAGGTGCAGAGATGCATCCTATATGTTCAAGAGTTTCTGCAAAGGCAATTAAACATTGAAGATACCTTTGATTTACGCCTTTCATGAGAACATCTCTCTAGTTTAATTGATTCAAAGACTAGAAGTAAACATCAAAGATTCTTTCCATGGTAAAACCAAGATGGTTGGATGAGGAACCAGGATTTTGCATAAAAACATTAGGAAAATCACAACTAAGGTGATTAGCAACTACATTGTTTTTCCCTGAAATGTATTGGGCTTCATAATTGTATTTGTTCAAATAACCTTACCATCTAACATATTTTCCACGACCATCCTTTCTTCCACAATCTTTCTCCTTGAACATGAGAAATCTATTGTAGTCAGTTCGAATGATAAAATGCTTAAGATGCATAAGCTTTAAAGAAAATTTTTTCAATTAATAACACCGAATATCTCCTTATCAAAAGATATCCATCTCTTCACATCATCAAGAAACACTCCACTAGCATATTCTGAGGTGTATTCTTTACCATCTTTTATGAATACTAAGTGTCCTCCCCAAGCAATATCTGATGCATCTGTGTACAAAATGAATTTGTCAGTACTTGGGACATGTAAGACTGGTAAATTATTGATTTTCTTTTGGATGTTGTGGATTGCAGCAATATGTTCATCTTTCCATAAAAAATCTTCTTTTTCAATTGTTGTTGGAGAGGATCATGGTCATAACCTGCATTAGGATAAAAGTTGTTTACATAATTCAATATACCTAAGAATCCTTACAAATCATTATGGATAAAAGGTGGTTTAAATTCAAAGACTTTTTCTTTGATGTGTGGCTGGACTTCCAACACACCATTATTGGCAATCATGCCTAAAAGCTCACAAGAATTCTGACACCATTGAATTTTATTTAGGGATAGAACAATCCCAAAATTATAAGCTAATTTATAAAATGTTTCTAGATGAGACTTATGCTCATCAAAGTCTTTGCTAAAGATTAAAATGTCATCAATGTAAACACAAAGAAAATCTTCTCATCCTTGGAAGATTTGGTCCACCCTATCTTGGAAATAGGCCGATGCAGTCATCAGGCTAAATGACATAACTGTCCATTCATAGTGTCCAAAGGGACAACTAAATGTGGTTTTGTATCGGTCATCTTCTTTGACTCTTATCTGGTAGAAACCTGATTTACAATCAAACTGATAGAAGAATTTAGAGTTTGCAACCTTCTCTAGTAAATAAGACTTATCAGTGATAGGATTGTTATATATAAAAAGAAGGTATGGTTGAAGTGTGGTTAAGGTAGATTCAATCAAACCCTCCTTTCACATATACATTTAAGGACAACAATTGAGCCAAGTCAGTACAGATGGAGAGGAATTTATCTACAACTTGATGTCACTTAGGAATGATAAGGAAAGATAGAATATATTGATAGATATGTCAAACCCTTGTTCAATTAAGCCTTAAACCCTAATTGTGTGATTCCAGATACAAAAGGACAAGATATGACAAATGATCGCATAGGAAGACACTAAATACATATCAGAAACATAATAGGATTCAAATTTTCAAAGGTGGAAACTTCAGGGACACTGGAGCGGGCGCCCAAGTCCAACATGCCACTTTTTCTGTAGATCTGGAATGGTGAGGTGATGAGGACTGCAACCTACTTCATATTTTCTAACAATGACAATTAGGAGGACTACGAGGTGGGCGCCCTAGTCTAGGAGGGAATATTGTCTGCTCTTTTCTTTAAATCCCAAATCTTTATCTTCTACTTTGGTCTTCTGTAACTCCACTTCGCAAGATCCTGTACCTATAACCTACAATCACAAATGAGGGGTTTGGGGGTTGTGGTGTTTAGGATCTTGCCTCGGTCAAGCCCCAAAATGGCATTCGATCCTTCTAACACCGTTGTTAGATAGAGTGTGTGTCCTTGGTGGACAGAGGAAAAATCAAATGATAAGATAGATTGATTGAAACACAAATAGATATCACCTTAGAGGTGAAAACCTCGCGGAGATGAAGAGATTTCAAATCACAAGGAAATAAGTTGATGAAGCCAAATTTGCAACAAACACATACAAACACAACACAATTATGCTCTGCAACATAATGAATGCCTTGAATGCTCTTTTCTTGATGATCATAAGTTTGCCTTAATCAACTAGGAGTAAAATAAAGTCCTATGCATGTTTATATATGCATTCCTACTAAACTTTCGTAATTCAAATTGAATAGGCCGACAAGGAAACCTTTTTAACGGTCATAAGATGACATCCAAATTTTAGGTCCTAGCAAAATAGGTCTAGACTAGGGCATAGGTGCCCAAGTCCAGAGGGCTATTTTTATTCATGATTATCATTTAGGATAGGCCCCTAAGCCCCATTTGTCATGGGTTTCGGGGGAATTTGCTTTGGGACAAGTTTTAAACATGCATGATTAAATTAAGGGGACCTAGGAGCTAAACTAGGAGGTAAAAAGTCCTAGGGAACATTTTACGACATAACATTTAGCCCCCAATTTAATGTATGTATGATCTTGCAACCCATACATGCATTAAAGTACGGTAAAAAACACATCAAACACACCAGGCACATGAAGCTAAGGCATACACAAAGATTGAGGAACTATTTCTATCTCCCAATCTCAAGTAAGCACTAGAAGACACATTAAAGACACACAAGACATAAATAATATAGTAGGAAGCATGCAAAACACGGTGAATATAGTGGAAGCACGTAAAACATGATGAAGACATGAGAGCAATCACACAAGACATAATGAATACATTGATATAACATTTTCATATATGAAATAAAATCCTAAGGGGCGTGATGAAAACTGCCAAAAACACATAATACAAAGCCTATGTAGGGGCATCTCATTGCTACACCCTTGATACTACACCAGGGGGAAGACACACCAAATAAAACTTGAGTGTGGGGGGAGCTCATCGCTACACCCTTGATACCACACAAGAGGAAGACACAACAAACACGTAAGGAAGACACGAAATACATGAGCGTCATATAGCATGCCATAGACATACTATATGTCTTATACATGGCAAACACGAATGATGGGAGGAGCTTATTACTAAGTCCCACCATCTAAAACACATTGCAGACACACCTTATGGTTGAGCTTATGCTACAACAACCACCAAAGACACGCTTAAGGGAGGATAGCTCAAGATCCAACCTTGCCTCTCGATGAGGACTTTGTATAAAAGGATGTGTACTAGCTCAAGAGATACACCATCCCGCCTTCCGTAGAAGGGCTTTGTATAAAAGAATACACACTAGCTCAAGAGATACGTGATCCCACCTCATGGAGAGGGATTTTTTATTGCAATTTAAATAAGGATGTGCACTAGCTCAAGAGATACACCATCCCACCTTGTGGAGAGGGCTTACAAACATGCTTTGTTAGTGTCAAAATCATCAAACATATACCATTATATATGCCCCCACCTTAAGGTGGTTGATGCCACTTGCACTTATCAAGCACATGAAGGTAGAGAGAAAACATGCAAGAAAACAAGAGCTCTCGCAAAGCCCATGCCCCTGAGGTGACATGTGCCATGATCGCCGAATGTTCCCACAAACACATTGATAAGATATGCTAAGGTAATCAAGAGATAAGGTTATAACATCTTACTCTAAGATATTAACCAAATCAAATCATGAAAGCTACCAATCACATCAAGGACCAAGGCTATACTCATGGGTTCATAGCCGAGTATAACCGTTGGGCTATACTGCAAGTATCTCAAAATCAAGTGTAGCAACAAGGTGAGATACCAATCAAAGTGTACATGAGTAGATTGTAAAATGTTAGTCACAAGAAATGCCATAAGATGATGCATCACACAGAGTGATTCTACTAGTCAAGCATCAGATATATATATCAACCCCATCTTCATATATGGACTAGGTCCATTTTTGCTTGCTTACTGAAGGGACACATGGTCTGTATCAGTATTTGTTTGTTTTCGTCATCCACCAACTAGGTAGAATCAATGAAGAAGGTAAATAATAAAAATGAGAGAACAAGTGCATTAGGAACATATAGGAGGATGCCCCCAAAACACCCTCCGCAATGCTATGCCCCTAAGGCATGACACGCAACAATAAAATAGAGGAGAGTAGTGCTAGAAGAATGATGAAACAAATAGAAGAATAGTCACAACAAAGGTAGTCTCTTGGTATCCTTGACCTAACAAGAGTATCAAGGGTCATCCAAGGAGACCTAAACAACACATAACACATCACGTGGGAACACAACACATAAGAGGAGGCCACGTAAGCGAGCAAGGATATGCTATGACAAAGGTGGCCAATAGGGTTAGAAATACTTACCTGTGTACACAACCAAACAAGTGGTTATCGTCAAGAAAATCATCTTCCTCCCAATCTGAAATGCAAGAGGAAAGAGATACATAAGGTACAATTGCCCAACTTTTATCATCATCTTTAAATTCGTCTTCAACCTTAAGCTCTTCATTCTTAAGAAGACAAGATTTTTGAATGTATGATAATGAATATGATATGAATGAATGCAAAGACTGATTATAACACTCAGCAACATGCAAGTTCAATAAAAACACAGGTTCACCAAAATATTATATATAAAAAGAAGGTATGGTTGAACTGTTGTTAAGGTATATTCAATCAAACCCTCCTTTCACAAATACATTCAAGGACAACAATCAAGCCAAGTCACTACAAATGGAGAGGAATTTAGCTACAGGTTGATGTCATCTAGGAATGATAAGAAAATATAGAATTTATTGTAGATATGTCAAACCCTAGTTCAATTAAGCCTTAAACCCTAATTGTGTGATTCTAGATATAGATGGACAAGATACAACAAATGATTGCATAGGAAGACACTAAATACAGATCAGAAACATACCAGGATTTAGATTTCTGAAGGCAGAAACTTTGGGGACACTGGAGCGGGCACCCAAGTCCAATAATCCACTTTTTCTATAGATCTGGAATGGTGAGGTGATGAGGATTGCAACCTATTTTAGCTTTTCCAACAATGACAGTCGGGAGGACTACCTGGAAGGCACCCTAGTCCAGGAGTGACTATTATCTTCTCTTTTCTTCAGATCCCAAATCTTTATCTTCTGCTCTAGTCTTCTGCAACTCCAGTTCGCAATATCCTACGCTTGTAACCTGCAATCATAAAAGAGGGGTTTGGGGGTTGTGGTGTTTAGGAGGTTGCCTCGGTCAAGCCCCAGAATGACATTCAAGCCTTCCAACACCATTGTTAGATAGAGTGTGTGTCTTTGGTGGACAAAGGCAAAATCAAATGATAAGATAGATTGATTAAAACACAAATAGATATCACCTTGGAGGTGAAATCCTCACGGAGATGAAGAACCTTCAGATCATGAGGAAATGAGTTGATGAAGCCAAATATACAACAAACACATACAAACACAACACAATTCTACTCTGCAACACAATTAATACCTTGAATGCTCTTTGCTTGATGATCATAAGTTCACCTTAATCAACTAGGAGTAAAATGAAGTCCTAAACATGTTTATATATGCATTCTCGCTAAACTTTCATAATTCAAATTGAATAGGCCGACAAGGAGACCTTTTTAACGATCATAAGCTAGCATCCAAATTTTAGGTCTCGACAAAATAGGTCTTGACTAGGGCGCGAGTGCCCAAGTCTAGAGGGCTATTTTTAGTCATGATTATAATTTAGGATGGGCCCCTAAGCCTCATTTGTCATGATTTTCAAGGGAATTTGCTTCGGAACAAGTTTTAAACATGCATGATTAAATTAAGGGGACCTAGGAGCTAAACTAGGAGGTAAAAAGTCCTAGAGGGACATTTTACAACATAACAAGGATAAGGAAATCTAAGTGTTATAGTATTTAATGGCCTATAATTTATTACCATTCTTTTCTTTGCTCTTCTTTTTCTAGCTTCTTTATTTACCATAAATGCATAATAGCAATAATGGGATTGAGATGGTTTGATATACTTCCCTTCCTTGAGCTCATGGATGACTTGGGCCATGTCTGGGTAGTCATGAGCTGGTATTGGGATCTTTTTCCCTTCCTTGATTGGTTTCCCATGTTGCAAATTAATCTTCATAATTGGCATTTCTTTTGACCAAATTTTTTTGTGGGTCTTTGGAACAAATGTTCTTAATGAGATTCTCCTTAAGTTCTGGTAACAAGTTTGCAGTCTCGATCCTCATAGTTGTAAGATATTTTTTTGAAGCATATATTAACCTTGGAGTACTAATCTTTTGGCCATTTAGAGTAAACATTATGGTTTTTTTGGTACATCCATAAGGTGTATACCTATCTATGAAATTGCCTCCTAGCACTACATCAACTGGCATTTACTTCATGGAAAATGAATCATATTGGAAATTTAGTCCTTCTATAACTAGTTTTTTTATGTCGGTATTTATCACAAATAAATTTATTTCCTTGGACATCTACAACTATGTATGTTGTTCGTTCAATAAGTCATTCCCAATCATGAAGGATTGAAATCTTACAAAAAGACAGAGAGGTGCCAGTATCAACCTGGGCATCATAGTGTTTGCCATTAATGGACATAATGATATACTAGGAGAATGTTCTAGTAAGGAGTTGGACAAGATATTCTGGCTTCAGCTAAAGGATAGGATCAGGTAAGACTGACAAGACAAGTTTGACTTTGTTGGGATCATAAATGCTAGGTTTTGTATGTTTGATTTTAGGTTCTTCAATTTCATGGATTTCTATTGAAGAACTGTATGAAGGGTTTTTAGTTCTTGAAGGAATAGGATGGTTGTATGAAGGATTGGGTTTGAATTCTATTTGGCCAAAGATGGATTCATATAATGGCTCGACAGTCATGAAGGAACAATCTTCTTCTAAGGAGAAATTTTCTATTTTTCTTGTGGCTTCATCCTTAGGTTTTCTTGAAGTCCTTTTTACTTGTTTTATTTACGAGATGAGGTTCTCAAATCGGGGTTTACTAGAACACTAAAAAGAAGAACATTCATTATCAAAAGTATGATCATATGTACCTTGGAATGCATAATCAAGTGTACAATTATGTTGATAATGGAAGGGTTGGTTCCTTCAAGGTGATCTTCCTCTAAATATTCCTCTGATTTGAGCTTGAGCATTCTAGTTCATCATGATTGAGGGAAATTATTCATCTACTTCAGGGTCTTTCAGCTGTCTCTCAACTTCTTGTAAGGTTTCTACCAGATCTTCTAGTTTCTTTGGATCAATATCCTCATATTCTTCTATGAATGGTTCATAGATGTTTTCTTGCATATACAAATCTTCATCTTCATCAATGATATCCCACCATGTTACCGCATTAGAGGAATAGACGACCTTGACAAAACAGTTTTGAAAGAACAATTAGGTGCTTTATGGTCAGGTTTATTGCAAATGTAGCAGATGATTTTTTGGCTTTGGGGACGTGAAGTTTGATGCCTGTGCACAAAGTGATGCTTTGGGGAATATGAGTGTTTGTCAGGGAAGGAGCAATGCTAGTAGGAGAGCTTGAGTTTGTCATATTGCTTGCATGTCTTGCGACCATCTTTAGTGAAGGGTTGCAGCAATAGATTTGTGTTTCAGGAAACATAGGTGTGAAACGCTAGGCCTTGTGCTTAGTGAACTTTTGAGTATATTTACAATCTTCAATAAATTATAAAGCATGATCTTAGGCATACTTAATGAGATCACTGATAGGAGACAATTTGATACTAAGTTCACAGATTTCCATATAGTGTAGCACCTTTATATCAAAAGAGGTGGTATGGAAGGCCTTCTAGATATTTAGTTTTTGCAAACTCTATTTTGTCAGGGTCAAGCTCATATGTCAGCTTCCAGAAATGGTTAGAATATTCTTCAAATATTTTAAATCACAACATTTCATTTGAAGAATAGTTTTCATTAACCTTTCTTTTTGATAGACTTCTTCAGGACAAAATTCATCAATTAGAAGATTGATGAATAATTAGACTAGATTTTCTTGTACTCTTCGTGGTTGTCCTATAGTGGGGTTAGTTTCAACTTTGAACTTCTGATAGACTTCATTGTATTTTTGTTCTACAGTTTTCTTATGCCACCAATTTGATGTGAGACCCCAAAGATATTGGACAACTAAGAGGATTGTATCTGTTGGATTGACATTAGAAAATTGACCAATTGTGGAGAAGGTGTTGTTCCAGGATTGAATATAAGGGTATGGATCACAAATATGGTCAATATTAAGATACCATGGCTGGATTGGATAGGTAATGTGAAGCATCATGATAGTATTAGAGTTGGATTTTTTGGTTGTCTTTCTATGACTAATTATGGGTTGGCTTAACTCTAGGGTATATAAAGTTATAGCAGATGGTTTAGGCTTCTTTTCTTTAGCTACAAGACAATCTAATGAATAAGCTAACTCAGTCATCTTAGTATCTATAGTGATGAATTTGGTATTAATGGCATCAACTATAACATTGACCAGAGTAATATTATCCTCAATCTTTGTAACATAATCTCCTATCTTGTGGAGATTATCTAGTATTTGGTCAAATTTCTTCAAACCTCATAATTTGACTTCTTATTGTCAGAGACAACAATTTAGGTATTATATACATAGTTACCAACCTTTTGAACATTTATATCTATAATATCTACTACATTCCTTATATATAGAATATCATTACATACATCATCAAAATTTTGCTGCATGTGCTCACAGAATTTGGAAACATAATTTCTCTGCTTAAAATCTAAGGATGGTTCCTTTTCTTTAGACTTAGCTGGTTGGAATGCATATTGAAACAAAGAAACATAACCATTTTATATTTTGTAAGATCCTCATAAAGGAGGCCAACGTCCACCTTTATAGAAAGAAGTTTCAACTTATTTATACCACTCAAGGGTCTTTGCTCTTGGGAGAGTCTATGCCATGCCACAAAAAGGATGATCAAACATTATTCTTTTCCCTCTTTCTTTCTTTTTTCTTTTTTTGGAGAAGGATTTGGGCCTTCGTTGATGGGTTCATCTTCTACCTCTACAAACAATTGAGCTTTCTTTCGTCTTGAATAATTAAAAGGTCTTGCTGAGTTGAAGGAATCTTCAAAGAGATTTACAGAGAAAATTCTACTAGATATGTTTATGGGAAATATATTAATTTGATTGCCTCTCACATTATAGACTAGTTTTGTGGCATCTAATAGCTTGGGGGCTACATGCTACATCTAATCTAATTTCCACCCTGCCGAAATATCAATGGTATTGATATGAGCCTTTTGTAACTGTACTTCTCCATTAAGAGCTTTTGCATAAGACAGGTGTTGTAAGATCCTAGGATTATTTGTATTAGTCATGGAATATAAGACTTAGATTTGGACATAAGCATATTTGAATTTGTTGAACCTGTTTAGGGCATACAGAAATGAGAATACTCCCCAACAATTAAGAGAACCATGCTTTACTTCAGTACATCCATGGTCGTGAGCAACGACTGTGAGGTTAGGATAATATGTAAAACATACAAAATTTTTGGTAAGATGAGACATGCTAGACAATTGATAGGCATGCTCATACTGGACTTGTCTACGATCACACAAGGAGAGATAAGATACAGGTCTTACATTTTTTAGAATAGAAGAATATTATTGACTTGAATAGCTCCAAAATGCATAAAATTGACGTCCTTATGCTTTCAAATGTATTCTATTTCTTCTCTAGGGAAAATAGAAAACACTTTTGTTTGGAAGGTTTGTGTATGATCATATTCAAGGGTTAACTCTATGACCTTCATACAAGGAATGATAAATTGTGTGAAGCTAGATATAGACACAAGATTCTTTAACAGATTTGGATATGAAGCACTCTTACGATAAACACTATCTACTTTTAAAATAGGGGGCTTATAGGTACTTACAATTCCTGGAATAACCTCTTCAGAAGCATCAATGTCAATAACTTCTTCACTATGAAGTTTAGATTCGGTTAGTTGTACTGCTGGAATCTCATAGACACCTTCAAAACTTGCTTCATTTACGTGTTCTACACCATCAGGTGATCCAAAGAAATGTTAGAATTCAACCATTGTTTGGATGTGAGTTATGGGATAAAATCTAAGAGAACTTACATGGGTTTTACAAAAGAGTACAAATTACAGAGATCAACAAGAGGTAATAAACAAATATATGAAGAATAATGAAGACTTAATTTCAACGCATATAGTGAAACCCTATAGAAATATATCTCTTCACTTCTCAGACTATAACTCAATTCACCGGACTTAAATGATTGATAATAGATCTCTGACTCTGATACCAATTGTAAAAAAAACTTTCATGTGGGGTTTATTCTATTGATTTTTCCTGCAATATTGAAGAGTGTTGATCTCATTAAAGCACACAAGTTATGATATTGATTATAACACATTCTTTCTAAATAATACATTGTCTATGTGTGCTTTAGAGGCTGGGTGTTTTTTTAAGGATTTTACCATGGTATATTTGTGTCACTCATGTTCTATAGTTGTTCTATTATTCTTCTATCATTCTTGTTATTTTCTAAGTGTTGTTTTACATATCATAATGTTGTTAGAATTTTCTTAGATCAGATAACTTGTAACTCTCTCTTCATAGGGTTAATGTGGAAAGTATTTGCATATATTTTATTTACCTAAGTTTTGTCTTGATTTTATACATTAACTTAGTTTGTGGGCATAGTTTCTATGACCTAGTGTAGGAGGGAATGTCTTTTTTTATGATATTAACCTTTGCTTGAGTGGTAGTTTTATAGTTGATCTTGCATTAGGGACAATTATGAAAAGCACTTCTAGATTGGAGGTGGAAAGCTTCAATGGAACCAATGTTGAGCTTTGGATGCTCAAGGTAGAGGATCTTGGAGTTAATCATGCAGTGTTTTTGACTTAGAGCTCCTATTTGGTAGTCAAGACTTTGTTAGAAACTTGCTGGTGTTGTCATTGATGTCAACTCCCAGCAAATGGTTCACTTGGTTTCCAAGTTCTTTTGAGAAAATTTGATAAAAATATGTGTAGTATGATAGAGGTACCATCAGTATTATGCTCTACATTTCTTCCTAATTGAAGATATGCTTATGCAGTTTGGAATTGTTAATCAGATGTGTTCAGAGGTATTATATCCCGAGTTTCAGATTATGGATCATGCAAAAATAGAAGAAATGTTTGACAAAGTATTTAACTGTGAAGAAGATTGTTTGAGAGAAATGAGATTGCTCCACATTTCTCCACATTGAGATTTCATGACTTGGGGATCTGGGAATGTACTTATGCAGTCTACATTAATCTTCCCTTGAAGTTTCCAATGTTGGGATGTTTTGCAAGTTTAGTTCTTGCATTGGTGATTAGTAATAGTGTGTCCTGATGTGCATAATGAAGACATTCTTTGATTCAGGTGGTTGCGTTAGTGTGGAAAAGAATTTTGATGATGTTGAATGTTATGAGAAGGTGTGTGAGTGCTATGGAGTGTCTCTCTTTGGTCCGCATAATGTTTTTGGACTTGGAGAAGTGTGGATGTGATCATTAGCTTAGGCTTGGCTGACCTGGCATGCTATGATATTTGTGGAGGTACCTCATGGATTGTGGATGTGATAAGAAGCTTGATGATACAAATTTGAGTCTTGTTTATCCCTTGATATGGTCCAATTTCACTTCTTTCCACCACGGAAGTGTTTAGTGCCGACCTAAGTAATGTTGCATGTGTGTAATGCACATGCTTCATTAGGAACGACCTAATTGAGATAAGTCTTGGTTATAGATGGTATAAATGCAAGATGAAGTTGAATGGAGAAAAGTAGAGAATATGATGCAAATGTGAATCAAGGATAGTAAATTGTGTGCAAGCTTAAAAGCCTATGACTCTGGAATGTAGTGAGAAGAAAGTGTCTACATTTCAGTGTGCCAGAAGTTGCTGGAGGTAGTGAGCCAAAGGTTACAGATGGAAAAGGGTCTCAGTGGTGGATTTATCCTGTTGCTCTGAGATAGTGAATCTCTCTGTAATAGACTTCTTCTTTCCTCTCTCTTCTGGGAAGTGAGCCTTTCTCTAGCAGTGAGCCTTTCTTCTAGGCAGTGATCCCTTCGTAGTGAGCCTATTGATTTTCGGTGTTGTTATTCATATTTATTGTGAGCTAATCCTCACCGTGGTTTTTCCCTTATTGGGTTTTCCACATAAATCTAGTGTTCTTATGTGTTTGGATGTGTTTGTATTGATGCTTCATATGTTTACATTCTCCTAATGCATTATAAGTGGTTGATGTTTTGAGGGTTTAAAGTTTTAACATACAATTGATTCACCCCTCCCCTCTTAGTTGTCCTATGCATTCCAACAATTGGTATCAGAGCCAAGTTCCCTAAAGAAGCTTAACTACTTGGGGTAGATCTGAATGATGCATAGGAAAGGTATGGAGGTCCTAGTATTTGATGGAACAAATTATGCTTTTTAGAAAACCAGGATGGAAAGCTTTCTTGTCTCACTAGGATATGACGTATGGAAGATAGTTGACAAAAAAGTATACTATACCTAAAGATGGTCGAAGGATGAAGTTGAGATTAAAGAATATGAGAACAATGGCAAGGCAAGGAGTGCTCTACTGAATAGTCTCTCTGATTCTAAATTAGTGAAGGTGATGATTTATAGAACTGCTCATGAGATATGGAAGAAGCTGGAAATCACCTATGAAGGAGATGACAAGGTCAAGTAAGCAAAGTTGTAGATTCTAAAGTCCAAGTTTGAATCTCTAAGGATGTTAGAGGATGAAAATATTGCAAGCTACATGCAGAGAGTTGATGAAATTGTCAATTCCATCAATGGTCTTGGTGGATAGCTAGTGTGTATATGGAAAATTGATCTATTCTAAACTAATAAAAACCAAAAATCCAATAACATAAAGAAAACTAATTTAAATAAAAGCCATGACAAATAATCAATGCAATAAAGACTTTTACCAAAATTTGTGTTGTTTCCTTTGGATTGAATGTAGAATTGCTCAATGAAATTGCAAAGCCATAGCTGCAACAAGCAAGTGTAGTGCTCAAGAGATCAATGTCAAATGATCGTAAGGTTGCTCAATCGACGCGTTGTGTATACTCAAAGCTCTGTTAAGTATGCCTGAAAATACAATCGAAGAGAGAGGGCTAATGAAGGAGATGAGGAGGGTTTATATAGGTTTCATCAAAGATCGATCAACGGTCCAGATAATTCAGAAGAATCAATGGAGGAGATAAGTTGAGGAATGTGCAACGAATAAAAAGCAGACATGTGTCTTGCTTGCTTTTGCATGAGAGGAGTTATCAAGAATAGAAGAATGAGTTAACTGAAGAGATAAATGAATTAAAAGAATAAAGCAATCAGTTAAGTGATTTAAAACAAGAAGAGATTTGCATGAGAATAGAAGATATTTTGCTTTATCAAATATAGAAATATTTAATTGATGAGCAAAAAAGCTTGAGTTATATTAGAGATAACTCAAATTAGAAGAAAAAACAATTTAAATAAATAATTGATTTATTTAAATTTAGAGAAGATATTTTGGAAGAAATAATTAAATAATTGGAATTATTTAATTTAGAAGATTTTAAAAGCTAATTAAATAAATAAATTTATTTAATTGTTGTGCATGATTTTGGAAGAATGATTTTTGATTTAATTAAATAATTTAAGAATTATTTAATTTTAGATAAGAGGGAATTTGTTGAATTAATTAAATAATTGGATATATTTAATGTAGATGTGAATTTTGGAAGGTGACAATGATTTAATTAAATAATTAAAAATTATTTAATTGTGGAAGAATATAGAGGAATTTGATTTAATTAATTAAATAATGAGGATTTATTTAATTAATGTCGCAATTTTATGATTTAGAAGAATTTGATGAAATTAATTAAATAATTAGATTATTTAATTAATGTTGAAATGCAGGTGATTAGGAAGAAATGACGAAATGCAAGTGATGCGACGACTTGGTCATTTTAGGGTGTCTACATTTTGCCCCTCTTTGATGCAATGCAGCATGTAGCGTTGCGTCAAAGAAAATTGATTGTTGAAGATGTGATACAATGTGTTTTATTTTTATTTTTATGCCCCAGTGTAGGTAATTGCCCCAGCATAGTTAGTGTAGGGTGCCCCCTCGAGAGGAAAGACAGGGAAGTGACAGAAGAACTGTGTTGACGCTCGACTAGAAGATTTGTTGGAGACAGATAAGGTTGGGTTGATGATAGATAGAAGAAAGTGGAGATATAAGAGAACATGATAGAAAAGACTGTTGATCGATTATTGTTGGAAAACTATATAAGGCCATGGATGAATGGATGGGTAGATGGATGAGCTTGTTGCAATGGTTTCACATTTGTTTATAAAGAGCAATCCTTATTTTGATATAGCACGTGGATAGTTCGCCACCAAGGTATAAAAGACCAAGGTGCAGTAATATCCGAGTGCGTGGACGTTGACTCCGCAAGCAAGCGGTTTGAACTTAGATCCCTTAGACAGCATATAACCTTGTTGGGACATGTGAATGAGCCATAGTCTTGAACATAAAATAAACTTCAATACATGTAAATGCAAGAAGAAATATTAATATGTAAGATGCTAGGTCGTAACACACACAAGATAAATAGAATGCTAAGAAAGATACTGAAGATCATTCCTCAAACACGGCACACAGAAAGCAATGACTATGCCCCCAATCAGTACTGCATCGCAACATACCAAGATTATAGATAAATCAAGGTAGCCTTGAATAGGTAATGGAAAAGGAACAAAAGATAAACCAAAAAGCAAATTGACTGACTTACAAAGTAAACATACAGCCAACATATTCTCTTGCCAAAGAGGTTTGCTCAGGATAGATTGGATAGGAAAGATAACAGCCTTATCGTAGGAACTCTGTGTCCGTTAAAGGGGGCTATCTACCTAAAAAGACAATGTCTCACTTGCAGGAAATGCCACATGTTGCAGGAGACGCGTGTGTTGGTCTCGACAATGGAACACTTCGTAGAAGACAAGCTTGTTGATCTGGGGCTTAGTTAAGCGGTACTTAGCTAATGTTGGCAATCGGTATGCAGGACAGTAGATGACTCTGGCAGTAGGCCTCTTTGCTTCAAGTTTGTTAAGGACTTCTGCTTTGAAAGGATGCGCTAGCTTGTGGC
Source organism: Cunninghamia lanceolata (assembly GCA_027924645.1). Lineage (NCBI taxonomy): Eukaryota > Viridiplantae > Streptophyta > Pinopsida > Cupressales > Cupressaceae > Cunninghamia > Cunninghamia lanceolata. The sequence continues at coordinate 2,526,744 of BSBN01001310.1, forward strand.
TTGAGTTAGTCAAGTCGAGGCGAACTGGATTTTGACAAATGGAAGACTAGAAGGATGGAATGCAAATGGATTGAAACGGGTGGAGAATGATGGATCGTGTGTGCCTGAGTACTGGATACATCCTTCGTATTCCAGACTGCCTACATACCCTGTATCCACGGGATCAAGGTACACTTACGATGGAAGGTGAACGCGATAAATATGTAGTTCTGGATAGAGTGATGAAATGGGTCAAGATGGAAGGGGGGATCTTATGTACCTGAGTACTGGAAACTTCCTTCGTGTTCCAGACTGCCTACATACCCATATCCATGGGATCAAGGTACCTTAAGATTGAGAAGAGATGATATGTAGTTCTGGTTATTGTGATGATGTAGAACAAGTGTGGAGAAGAGGTGATCTTATGTACCTGAGTACTGGAAACGTGCTTCGTATTCCAGACTGCCTACATACCCATTTCCATGGGATCAAGGTACCTTTAAGATTGAAAAGATGATATGTAGTTCTGGTTAGATGTGATGATGTGGAACAAGTGTTGAGAAGATAACAGCCTTATCGTAGGAACTCGGTGTCCGTTAAAGGGTGTTACCTGTGGAAATGAGACAAGATTGAAGTATGCGCTGCGAACCACGAACAAGGAACCAATCCTACACCGAAGCGAAGGAAAGAGTTGCCCCCATTCTGGTAGAGGAAACTGTAGGGGTGACTGTCGAAGAAGACACTGAAAGACATGACCTAGGACAAGACAGTGCTAACTGTAGACACAGATCCAGACATGGGAAGACGACGAGGGACATTGACAAATTTCCAAGCTATACTAGATAGGGAGATGGAAATGCAAACAAAGTCAATGGTTTTATTATGGGTGGATGGATGAAGCATGTTGCGAACTGGACAAGGAGTGGACAGGACTCGATAGACGATGGATGCTGACTCTACACATAGCGCCTGTTTGCCAGGTTTTCACTATGGTACTTATCCAAGGCGCCTGTTTGCCAGGTTTTCACCAGAGGATGAATGTTTTTGTATTTTTGTATTTTTGATTTTTTAATTTTTTTTGATTTTTTTGATTTTTTGATTTTTTGATTTTTTTTTTTTGATTTTTTGTGGGAATACTCTGAGGATCAGGCATAGAACTTCTTGAGATGGACACTGTTAAGTGGCTCATCTAGAGGAATGCCGTCAGGTGTAGCTAAAGTATAAGCTCCCGAGCCATATGCTGCTGTGACAATGAAGGGACCTAACCAGTTAGGCTCAAACTTGCCCTTCTTCTCTTGATCTGCTTGATTTCTCTGATTCTCCTTTAGTACAAGATCACCAACTTGAAACCGTCTTTCTTTGATCTTTTTGTTATAATTACACCGGAGGCGGTTTTGATAGACATGGAGATGATTAAGTGCGGCAAGACGCCTCTCATCTAGTAGTTCAAGCTCAGCTAATCTGGAAGTGCGATACTCATCTCCGCTGATCAGGTCCTGCATGGATACTCTGAGGGATGGGATCTCGACCTCTATAGGTAGGATGGCTTCAGAGCCAAAGACCAAGGCATATGGTGTGGCACTAGTTGGTGTTCTGATACTAGTGCGGTAGGCCCATAGGGCGGGATTAAGTTGCAAGTGCCAATCACGACCAGCTTCATTGACCGTTTTCTTGAGGATTTTGAGAATGGTTTTATTGGAAGCCTTAGCTTGGCCATTGCTCTGCGGATAGTAGGGAGTTGAAAAGCGATGTTGGATATTGTATTGTATGCATAAAGCATGGACATCTTGGTTCTTGAATGGTCTCCCATTATCAGTGACAATAGCTTGGGGAATACCATACCGGCATATGAGGTAGTTTAGAATAAACTTGGCTATTTGCTTACCGGTGATATAGGTCATAGGAATGGCTTCCACCCACTTCGTGAAATACTCAGTGGCGGTAATGATGAACTTATGGCCATTTGAGGAGGAAGGGTGAATTTGTCCTACGAGGTCGAGACCCCATTGAGAAAAAGGCCATGGAGTTGTCACAGGTTGTAACTCATGAGCGGGTGCGTGAATCAGATCTCCATGCTGCTGACATTGTAGACACTTCTTAGCAAACTGTGCGGCATCTTGCTCTATTGTAGGCCAATAATAACCTATTCTGAGTATCTTCTTAGCAAGATTAGGACCGGTAGAATGTGCGCCACAGACACCTTCGTGTATGTCTCGTAAGGTAGCTTCGGCTTCTTCCGCGTTAAGACATCGTAAGAGGATACCATCGAGACTCCGGCGATATAGTGTATCACCCAGAATGATGTAACGAGAGGATCGACGGATAAAGGTTTTGCGTTGAGTGGATGATAGGTCAGGGGGAAAGGTTTTGTTCTTGAGGTATTCATAGATATCTTCGTACCATGGGGAATTGGGACCAACAAGTTCGCAGATGATTTCAGTAACAGGAACATCGACGGCAGGTATCAACAATTGCTCGATCAAGAATTCACACTTCTGTGTATTAGCTGGCATATCAATCAGTGACCCTACAGAAGCCATAGTATCCACAGCTTTATTATGTTCTCTTGGAATTTGCTCAAATGTGATGCTAGAAAAATGTGGTTTGTAGGCATCCACTAGTTGTTTGTAGGGGACCAACTTTTCATCCTTTGTTTGGTATTCATCTGTGACTTGGCGGATGACTAGCTGTGAGTCTCCATATACTTGTAATTCTGTGATGTCCCATTGAACTGCTGTGTTGAGACCTATGAGGAGTGCTTCATACTCGGCTATGTTGTTGGTGCAAGGGAATGCGAGCTGATATGACTTTGGAATGTAGTCATTCTGAGGTGTAACAAATAAGATGCCGGCTCCTGATCCATGCTGTGTGTAAGAACCGTCAAAGTACAACTTCCACATTATGGAGTTAGCAAGAGTGAATAGATTCTCATCAGGAAAGTCTGCGACCATAGGATGTGTATCTTTCATAGGTGCTTCTGCTAGTTGATCCGCGAGGGCTTGTCCTTTGATTGCTTTACGATCTGTGTACTCAATGTCGAACTCGCTAAGGATCATGACCCACTTAGCTAGTCTGCCTGTGAGAGCTGCTTTTGCTAGTAGATACTTCAAGGGATCAATCTTGGCTATCAGATTTGTGTGTTGGTTCAGCATGTAATGCCGCAACTTTTGGGAGGCGAACACTACTGCTAAACAAGCCCTTTCCATTGGTGAATAATTGAGCTCATACCCTACCAAAGTTCTACTGATATAGTAAATTGCGTGCTCTCTGCCTGAGTCATCATTTTGTGCTAGCAGGGCCCCTAGGGCCGAATTTGTAGTGGAGATGTACAATATCAAGGGTTTGTCCGCAACTGGTGGAACCAATACAGGAGGTGTAGCTAGATACTCCTTAAGTTGATCAAACGCTGCCTGACACTTGTTGTCCCATCGAAACGAGACATCCTTTCGGAGCAAGTGCTGAAAGGGTTGACATTTATCTGCTAGCTGTGATATGAAACGCCTGATGGACTGTAACCTTCCTTGGAGGCTCCTTAATGCTTTAAGGTTCTTTGGTGGAGGCATCTCCACTATAGCCTTTACTTTTGCTGGATCTACTTCGATGCCCCTACGAGATACTATGTATCCCAACAGCTTCCCTGATGTGACACCGAAGACACACTTCTTAGGATTAAGTCTTACTTGGTATTTTTCAAGCCTGTCGAAGATCTATCCTAGGACCTGTATATGTTCTGCTCTAGAAGATTTAGCCAATATATCATCCACATAGTCTTCCATGATGTGATGAAATAGATCGTGGAAGATCACTGTCATAGCTCGCTGATAGGTTGCTCCTGCATTCTTCAGACCAAACGGCATAACACACCAACAGTAATTGCCCCAAGGACATGTAAAGGTTGTTTTGTGTTGATCCTCCTCAGCTATTCTAATCTGGTTGTAGCCTGAGAATCCATCCATAAGAGAAAGCATCTCGTGACCTGCTGTCAAGTCCACTATAATGTCAATGTTTGGTAGTGGAAAATCATCTTTGGGACATGCCTTGTTGAGATCTCTGAAATCATTACACATGCGGATGCGCCCATTAGGTTTAGACACAGGTACAATGTTTGAGACCCAATCTGAATAGTCAATAGGTCGTATGAACTTTGCATCTAATAGTTTTTGTACTTCCACTTTCACCAAGAGAGCTATCTGTGGGTGCATCTTTCTCAACTTCTGTTTGACTGGTTTCACTTTGGGATCAACTGTGAGAAAATGAACTACCAGCTTAGGGTCGAGCCCTGGCATATCCGCATAGGTCCATGCAAAGTTGATGGTTCGTTGTAAGAAGAAGTTGTTAAGGTTTCTGTGCTCTGTATCAGATAATGATGCTGCTAGAAATGTTGTCTTTGGATTCTATTCTGTACCTAGGTTGATCTCTGTAGAATCTTCCACTAGTAGAGCTGATTTCTCTTGATACTTAGAAGGTAAGGGAAGGTCAAATCCTCCATCCTCAGGTGCCCCAGTTGGGTTTTCACCTTTGGATACGTCCTTTATTTTTACTATTTTATGATCAGGAGGTGCCACAGTGTGGTTTTCACCTAGAGATCTTTCTTTATGTGCGCTTTTGCGACTAGAGGATTTGGCATTCTCACCAAAATAAGCCATGGGCTCAAGCTCCATTACAAAACCTGCCTTGTGATCGCCAAGAGGGATACCTTCTCGAAGTCCCATGAATTCAGCTAAAGCTTCGTCATTCTGAAAGACATCTATAACGGGGGCCCCTTGTTGGTCCCAATCGATAAGTTCAGGGTAGACAAGCATGACATTCTGGGTGCTGGTGGTGGAAGTTAAGGATACAGAGGATAGTGTAAAAATGGAGGATTCTGCGAATAGATTGGTTATGTGGAGGGAAGAGTCATCGATGATATCCTCTGTAGATGTCGAATCGGCGGGAAACTTGTCAGCTACCTCGTCGAGGATATACTCGATGTCTGAGGCGCGCGGTACCTTCTTACCAAATCCTAATCCTTTCTTGTCTAGCTTCTTTGTTACCACAATGGGCTCCATAGTGCCTTGATTCTGTTTCCCAAGGCCACCTTTGCCTTTATAGCCCATATTTTTCACTATCCTTAAGCCATTGCCATATTGCTTGACTGGTATCGTGACGGGTTCTTTCTCCTTGTAGAGCCAAGAAGAGATGTCCTCAATAGTTTCCTCTTCCAATAACCGTCCATGTTGGAATTGGGTTAGGAATGTTGGGGGAGGAATAGCTGCTTTTTTGGTAACTTTGGCAATGGGTGGTTTGCCGTAAGATTTTGGAGATAAAGGCATCCGCCCTACACAACAAGATTCTGAGATATCATAAGTGCCAAAGCCAATATCTCAGACACGAGCTGTGATTTTGGGGAGGGGTGTAGGCTCACTTGTAGAGGCTTGCGTGAGAGTTTCAGGGTCAACATAGAGAGGGGACTCAAGGGCTTTGTCATTTTTAGGCACTTGGTTGCAATTCTTATAGCTTCCTTGCAAGACACGACAAAATTCAAAAGGATTAGGATCTCCTGGGATGGTGATCTCCGTACCATTGTATGGGAACTTGAGGGACTGATGGTACGTGGAGGGAACAGCTTTCATTGCATGGATCCATGGGCGGCCCAGAATAATGTTGTAAGGCAACTCAATATCAAGGACTTGACACCTAGTTTCAAGCATAACAGGGCCTAGTTATATAGGTAAGTGAATAACACCTTCTGAACGGTGTTCTGCATCATCATACCCCTTGATTGTAATACTATGCTCAGTGTTGACGTGATCCTCAGAGTATCCCAATTGCTTTAGTAACTTTAAAGAACAGATGTTGAGACCAGCACCACCATCTATGAGGATGCGTTTGATTTTGCGCTTATGGATGAGCACTTCAATATGGAGGGCATCGTTGTGACAAGGATCATGGGAGGGGAGGTCTTTCTCAGAGAAGACCACATTGTAAGGTGAAGCAATATTACCCACTATAGCTTGGAAATCTGCGACTGCTATGTTGTTAGGAACGGAGGAATCTTGGAGGGCTTTTTCTAGCACTACTCTATGTGCAGGTGATGACCGTAGAAGGTCCAAAATAGAGATCTGTGCTGGTGTTCTCCCTAGATGTTCGACAAGATTATAATCAGACTGAACCGGAAGCCTAGGTGTAGGTGCATGAATGGTGACATGACCTCGACGAGTAGTAACAGCACAATCTGTAGATTTGCCTTTGATGGTGAGGGTAGACACTCGACTCTCTTCAAAACGACCTACAATGGAATCGAAAGACGTGGATGCGTGATTGATACCTTTACCTCTATCCTGAGGAGGAGGTGGACCATGATGAGGGAATGGTTCCTTGTACATATCGAGATCCTTGTTCGTGTGTTGCGCTGGTGATTCATTCTCAAAAGTGATTTGATTACCGTCGATGAGGTTTTGGATGAGGTGCTTAAGCTTCATGCAAGATGCTGTTCGATGACCTTTGCTCCTATGGAACTCACAATACTCATTGTCTCTGTAACGTGCAGTTTTGTAGACATGTTCTCCATATGGGGGAGCATCAGGTAAGGTTATGAGCCCTTTCAGCAAAGCTTGCTGTAAGACCGATTCGATGGGCACTCCCAAAGGAGTAAATTGACATCGCGGAGGGTAATCTTGTTGGGGCCGCTCTTGTTGTCGTTGTTGATTTTGATAAGGCTGCCTTTGTTGCTACTGTTGTTGGGGTGGAGCTTGACTTGGTTTGGAGAGTTGCAGCGGTGTTTGCAACATTTGGACATGCTTAGTATCGACCACCCCATCGTTGACCATGTTTTTGTTCTTGTTCCAATATTTGGGTTTATCGTTCGACTGCTGATGAGAAGTATTATCTTTCGTCTCCTTAAAGATTTTGACCACACCCTTGGCAATGAGGGCCTTCTCAATGTTGATACCCTTGTATGTGATTTCATCAAAGGTTGTAGCACTAAGAATTTGCAAATGGAAACCTAACTCTTGGTTGAGGTTCTGCACAAATATGCTAACAAGCTGTTTCTCTGGAATCTTGAAAGGGAATTTACTAGCCATTTGTCTCCATCGTTGAAGGAAAGAAATGAAAGTTTCCCCATTTTTCTGTTTATTGTTGCATAGGTCCGTCATGGAAATCTCATGCTCTACGTTGTAAGAAAAATGGGTGGCAAACTTCTCTGCTAGCTCGTTGAAGGACTTAATACCCGTGGGTAAGTGTGAGAACCATTCTATTGCTTGTCCTCCAAGACTGCGAGGAAAAAAACGCATAAGATATGTGTCGTTGTGAGAGACCTCAAAGCAAGCAAGATAGAATTCCCTAAGATGGTCTTTTGGGTCACCTTTTCCTTTGTACTTATCGAACTTAGGAATAGTGAAATTTTGAGGAAAAGGGATCATTGGTAACGACCGATCAAAAGGATAAAGGCACACTTCCTCCAAGGAGAAGGTCTTTTTGGTGTGGCCAAACGTAAGATCAGATAGTTGTTGTTGCACCTCCGCAATCTTTAGTTCCATAGTCGTGGGAGGGGTTGGTAACGTCTCCTGTTGTCCAAAAAGCGGTTGGTGTTGCCCATATGGAAGATTATAGTGTGAGCCATGCGTACTAGTATTGTAAGGGTCGTAAGATTGATTGGGATTGTATGGATTGTATGATTGGTTCAGATTGGGTTGGAATTGGAGGCCTTGATTAGGCAGAGGTGGAGGTGGCGCTAGGTAAGAATGTTGGCTTTGCGATGGTTGAAGAAACGTATTGGGGGGAGGAAAGCTAAAGTGCGTTTGATTAGGTTATGATGGTGGCACATAGCTTTGGGAAACCTGATGTTGGGAATGTTGAGAGTGGCTAGGCAATGTATGAAAGAAGTTGAGCATGGATGAACGTTGTGGAGGAGGAACATAGGTAGAAGTGATTTGCGACGGTGGGGGTTGATTGAAGATGAGAGTAGAAGAATGTTGTGGTGGAGGAACATAGGTAGAAGTGATTTGCGACGGTTGGGGTTGCTTGAGGATGAGAGTAGAAGAATGTTGTGGTTGGTGCTGCGTGACTCCAATTGGTTGAGAGACATGCAGGTGTGATGATATAGGAGGTGGCATTTGTTGAGACCCTTGTTGCATGGCTACATAAGTGTTCCCCGGATTGTAATTGGGTGGGAAACCTACGCGTGATGGGGTAACCAAGATTCCACTTGCGCTTGGGGTGGACACTTTAGGAGGTGGTTGCACATTCGACCGAGCTAAGGTGGCTTGCTTAGCTAACTCTGCTTGACGTTGGAGAGTTTCTTGTTGGTTTTGATAGATCTCCATAGGAGTCAAAAGTGGTGATATGGGCCTCTCCCCTGTTGGATTTTGAAAAAGGGGATTCCTATACTGCGAACCTTGAGTAGGTAAGGGCGTAGTTGCCGTGGACATGGTTTGCACTGCTTGTATGGTTTCTTGGGTGTTGGTGCTCTCCTTGAGAGTGGACACATCAAAATCTGGAGGTAACTTGGCACCTTGCTTTGCAAGCAAGCGAAAGAAATGATCTTGGTTCTCACTAAGGATTTTATCAAAGGCAGCTATAGCTCTAGGATCTTGTATAAATTCATCAAGATCTTGCCCATCTTCTTGAGAGGATTGACCTATTTCAAAGTGTCGCTCTTCTTGAGATGGGGGTTGATCTATGACATAACCTTGTGGGACAAAATCCGGAGGCAAGCCTGTGGTATACTGTGGTGCATTAAGCAAAGGGGTTCTATCCTCATGAGGATTGCTTGGTTCCTCTATGTGTGGCATGTTTGGAGAGCTGATTGGTTTTACCGCGGGTGTACTAGGAGTCACCTTGGGAGTAATGTTGAGACGACCTAATTGTGGTGTGCGAGGGGGTGACTTGTGCTTCTTAGGGACAACTTGTCTAGACTTCATGGTTTGCTGTAGCCTGGTGGTGACCATGGGATATGCTTAGGACACAATGTAATGCTAAGAATCTGTGAGATGCTTTGAAGAAACAGACAAACTTTGATGCACAAAGTACTGGACCAAAAGCGCTATACTGTTTGACCAGAGGCGCAGGACTGTGCTACCAAAAGCGTGCTACTGTGGGCCGGAGGCGACGGACTGAGCTACCAATAGCGAGTTACTGCTATGTCAAAGGCGAGCTACAGTGACCAAAAGCGAGCTACTGTTATACCGAGGGCGCTGAAGTAGAGTTTTGCCAGAGGCGGGTTACTGCTGACCAAAGGCGATCTACTGTATTACCAAAGGTGAGCTGTTGTAATACCAGGGGCACTGAAGTAGTGTCTGATATTTTTCAAAGGCAAGATTTTTCTGTTTCTGATTGGATTGGTTTGGCAAGAGAAAACACATCAAACAAGTGGTCAACAAAAGGCACAAGGACTGACACAACAAATAGTGTATGTTCAAGGCTCCAAACAAGCCCAATGTTTCCACAGGTCTAATACAGTTGCAATCAATAACAAGCACTTTTTATCCCTAGAGACAAGGTTTCATTGCAGTAGATCAGCTCACAGCTTAATACTCCGTCGATAAAAATATCATTCCATAAAGGTGTCGGATATTTAGTATCTTTGCGAGAGACGATAGGTAGGGATATCTCACCCTCCCCTTGGAAAGCTCAAGTAGGTCACAAGAGCTTTATGTCCAAGGGAATACTATCTCTTCTCAAGGGAGCCAATGGTGAGTATCTTAAGGGTTTAAATCGATTTCCCTTGCACTGATGATTACCGCAATGTTCGGAGGTAGGTCGGGTAGTCTCTATCTAAATTGGTTCTTAGTGACTTTGAGGGACCAACGCCTTACGAGCAATGCGACAAGCTACTAAAAGCTTTAACCAATCCTACTAAGAGTTTCAAACACTTCGCTCAATGTGAAAATCATTTCCACAAAGGGCTAGTACACCTCTTTTCAGTTTGGCATCACAAGGTAAGGCTGACGTCGGTTAGGACTTGGCTTTCGCCTTATCCCTTTTATATAGCGGTTCAAAGGAAAACTCCGCTTAGGGTCATCCCTTTTGGATGAATCGCAATCCAAAAGTAGGCCCTTCTAAAGGAAGTACAAGAAAGTAAAAGCAAGCACGTCAATCAAAGGTTCAATTGTCCCGTTATAAGAAAAATAAGGTGCAACTAAGCTATGCACACACACGATTGTAGTTGTAAATTGTCCCTTATGAAATGAAGTGTTTAGCATTCATGTCCATTGTCCTTTAGAAAATTGAGGTGTTTGTTCATACATGTCCATTGTCCCTTAAGAAAATCAGTATGTTCCTAAGACTTAGATTGCAAGAAAAGATTTGTTCAATTATTCTTTTAAGCATGCAATGTGTTTCTAAGACTTAGTGAGATAAATCAAAAGAGGTCTTCAACGCTCGTCCTGCATGAACATGTTAAAAATACCTATTGGCTCTGTGTGAGTAGTAAGAAGCTGCAACAATTCCGTTAGTTCCACCAAAAATTCACAAGTTAGCCAAAAAATAAATCAACTTTGCCCAAAAGCGTGTTACTGTCTTACCAGACGCGATTCACTGTAAACAAAAAAGCGCTTACAGACAGACCAGAAGCGTCAGAGAATATAGCCAGATGCGTTGTAGAATAACCAGAAGCATGGTAGTATGATTCCAAAAGTGCTGCGATAAATACCAAAAGCATGCAACGATAATAACAAAAGCGCTGTAAAAGATCCAGGAGCGTTTCACTGTGTAACCGAGAGCACGATACTATGTGGCCAAATGCGCTGTTCTGTCTCAGATACAGAAAATATTAGTTTTGTTAACAATAACCAGGTCAAAATAACTTTTCATGGTGGACCTATTATCTGAAGGATGATATCTGATAGATCTGGGTTGTGTAATCTGGAAAACTTAGAAAAATGGATCAGCCCAATAGATTAGCACAAAAAAACAAGGATATTCCTAAATAAATCAGTTTAGGAGATATCGAAAATCAGGTTTGGAGGACAAATACAACAGCTTGTCTGACAAAACGACAGACCTGAAATGAGAAATTACTGCAAAACCCTGAATGAAGTCAAAAACCTAATTTTAACCAAAAGCGCCTAATAGCACCGCCAGTAGCGCTTCTCTGTGCTACCGATAGCGCTTCTCTGTACTACCAGAAGTGCGGCCGTGCTGCGAAGAGCACTGAACTGTTCCTGCAAAAGTGCTGTAAGATGCTGCCAGAAGTGCTATGAAGTGACGTAAGCGCCGTGCCGTACTGTGTCTTCAAAAAAAACAAATTTCTCAAAGAAACCAAGGGATTAGTGGGTCCCACCGGGCGTGCCAGAATGTGTATATGGAAAATCGATCTATTCTCAACTAATAAAAACCAAAAATCCAATAACATAAAGAAAACTAATTTAAATAAAAGCCATGACAAATAATCAATGCAATAAAGACTTTTACCGAAATTTGTGTTGTTTCCTTTGGATTGAATGTAGAATTGCTCAATGAAATTGCAAAGCCATAGCTGCAACAAGCAAGTGTAGTGCTCAAGAGATCAATGTCAAATGATCGTAAGGTTGCTCAATCGACGCGTTGTGTATACTCAAAGCTCTGTTAAGTATGCCTGAAAATACAATCGAAGAGAGAGGGCTAATGAAGGAGATGAGGGGGGTTTATATAGGTTTCATCAAAGATCGATCAACGGTCCAGATAATTTAGAAGAATCAATGGAGGAGATAAGTTGAGGAATGTGCAACGAATAAAAAGTAGACATGTGTCTTGCTTGCTTTTGCATGAGAGGAGTTATCAAGAATAGAAGAATGAGTTAACTGAAGAGATAAATGAATTAAAAGAATCAAGCAATCAGTTAAGTGATTTAAAACAAGAAGAAGAGATTTGCATGAGAATAGAAGATATTTTGCTTTATCAAATATAGAAATATTTAATTGATGAGCAAAAAAGCTTGAGTTATATTAGAGATAACTCAAATTAGAAGAAAAAACAATTTAAATAAATAATTGATTTATTTAAATTTAGAGAAGATATTTTGGAAGAAATAATTAAATAATTGGAATTATTTAATTTAGAAGATTTTAAAAGCTAATTAAATAAATAAATTTATTTAATTGTTGTGCATGATTTTGGAAGAATGATTTTTGATTTAATTAAATAATTTAAGAATTATTTAATTTTAGATAAGAGGGAATTTGTTGAATTAATCAAATAATTGGATATATTTAATGTAGATGTGAATTTTGGAAGGTGACAATGATTTAATTAAATAATTAAAAATTATTTAATTGTGGAAGAATATAGAGGAATTTGATTTAATTAATTAAATAATGAGGATTTATTTAATTAATGTCGTAATTTTATGATTTAGAAGAATTTGATGAAATTAATTAAATAATTAGATTATTTAATTAATGTTGAAATGCAAGTGATGCGACGACTTGGTCATTTTAGGTTGTCTACAGCTAGAGGAAAAAGAAGTGGTAAAGAAGGTACTAAGAACTCTTCCTAAATCTTATAGTGCTAAAGTTTCTGCGATTGAAGAGAATGAAGATCTAGATAATTATGTTAGGGATAAAATGTTTGGTACTCTAACTACTTTTGAGATAAGAGAATTTGGTCAAGATGATGCAAGAAAAGAAATTGCTTTTAGGGCTAGGAAGATAGAAAAGAATGTTGAATCTGATTCAGATGACTTTGATGAAGTGGAAGAAAATTTTGTGAGTAGGTTGAAAAAGGGCTCTGGAAAATACAGAGGTAAGTTACCTTTCAAATGTTTCAGCTGTGGAAAGATAGGTCATTATGCTTCTAAATGTCCAATCAAAATTTCTAATGACAAATACAAGGAGAACAAAGGTAAATCATTCAAGAAAAAATATTATGTTAAAGAAGATGACAACATATTTGATGATGAGTCTGACTATCCGGATGATGATGATAATGAATGCTTGTTCATGGCTTTGAATGTTGGAACTAATTCTACTAATCCTAGAAGATGTATGAAAGATATTGCTCCATAGACAGGGCACCACATTGAAGGAGCATTGGATACTGCTTTCCATGCAAGAGAGGAGGAAGATCTTTGGTTAATTGATAGTGGCTGTTCAAATCATATGATAAGTGATAAAAATAAGTTTGATGGAGGATTTGTTAAGTTTGGAGATGATGCATCTGCTAAGATCTATGGAAGAGGTTCAATAAGTTTTGATGGCTAGCACAATACAAATGATGTCCTTTATGTCAAAGGTCTCCGGCACAATCTTCTAAGTGTAGGACAAATGTGAAGCAGAGGATATAATCTTGTGTTTTAGGATGGTGGCTGTGAAATTAGAAAAGAAGACTCCAGAACTTTGATTGCTACAGGAACAAGGACAAAAGGAAATATATATCATCTCAAATGTGTTGAAGGTGTGTGCCTTATGACACAAATTAATGAAAGTTGGCTATGACATAGAAGAATGTGACACATCAATTTTGATAGCCTAGTAAAGATCAACTCTACTCAAGTTGTAAGGGATTTACCAAGGATTACAAAACCTACCAATGCAACCTGCAAGGAATGTCAGATTGGGAAGCAAACAAGGAAGAATTTCAAAATCAAAGAATATTCTACCACTAGACCTCTGGAGTTGGTGCATATAGATCTATGTGGACCTACAAGAGTAGGTAGCTTTCAAGGTGATAGGTATTTCATGCTGTTGATTGCTGATTTCTCTAGAATGACTTGGGTAACTTTTTTAAAAGAGAAATTAGAATCTCTAGATAAGTTTAAAGATTTTAAGGCTATGGGTGAAAATGAAATTGATTTGAAAGTCAAGTGTTTGTGGTCTAACAAAGGTGGTGAGTTCACCTCCAATGAGTTTAATTGCTTTTGTGAAGATCATGGAATAAAGAGGCATTTGTCAACACCTATGACTCCTCAGGAGAATGAAGTTGTGGAAAGGAAGAATAGGACTATTTAGGAAGCAACAAGGACAATGATGAAAGAAGCAAATATCCTAGATATCTAGTGGAGAGAAGCCATCCACATTGCAGTTTACATACAAAACATAGTGCAAACTAGGGTCAATAGTTCAAAGACTCCGGATGAACTATGGTATGGAAGAACTCCTACTGTAAAATACTTTAGAGTCTTTGGAAGTAAATGCTACATTAGGAGAGATGAAGAGAACTTGGGAAAGTTTGATACAAGATTGGATGAAGGAATTTTCCTTGGATATTCTACAAAGAGCAAGGCATATAGGTGCTACAATAAGAGACTGAAGAGATTAGTGGAAAGTGCAAATGTCAAAGTGGATGAAGAACCATACCAAAGTTTAGTGCTATTAGAAGGATATGAATCAGATGAGAATCATTGTAGAGAAGTAGAAAGAGAGGAAGAAAAGGAAAAGGAGAAGCAAGTAGATGAAGAGGATGCTTCAAAGAAGATTCCCAAGTATGTGCAGAAGAACCATTATGAAGATTAGATCATTGGAGATAAGAACAAAGGTGTTTTCACAAGGAGAAGTATTGCTATGGTAGATGAATAGGTAAATTTGTGCTTATTGTCTCAAATAGAACCCAAAACAGTGGTTGAAGCATGCAAAAATGAGCACTAGATCAAGGCTATGGAAGAGTAATTGATGCAGATTAAGAAGAATCAAACTTGGGAAGTCATCCCAAGACCAGCAGACAAGAATGTGATAGGAACCAAATGGGTCTTCCAGAACAAATTGAATGAGAATGGGGAAGTAGTCAAAAATAAGGCCAGACTGGTGTGTAAAGCTACTCACAAGTGGAAGGAATAGATTATGAGGAAACATTTGCTCCAGTGGCAAGATTGGAGGCCATCAGATTGTTCTTGGCCTTTGTAGCTCATAAGGACTTCAAAGTTTATTAGATGGATGTGAAGTCTACATTCTTGAATGGAGAATTGGAAGAGAAAGTATATATTGAGCAACCGGAAGGCTTTTAGTTATCAGATGATCCAAATATGGTCTAGAGATTGAAGAAGACATTTATGGACTCAAACAGGCTCCTAGAGCTTGGTATGCAAGGTTGGATAGGTACCTACTATAGCAAGGATTCAAAAAGTGCACTATAGATAGCAATCTATACTTCAAAGTTGAAGAAGATCAAATCCTGATTGTAGAAGTGTATGTCGAAGATATAATCTTTAGAGGAAATGAAGGTATATGCAAGAGATTTTTAGAAGAAATGCAGAAGGATTTTGAAATATTAATGTGTAGGCAAATGAACTTCTTCCTTGGGTTACAAATCAGTCAATTAGAAAAGGGCATTTTCATTTCATAGTCAAAGTATGCTAAAGAAATGTTGAAGAAGTTTTAAATGGAAGACTCCAAACTGGTATGTACTCCCATGACTATTAGTTCTAAGTTAAGCAAAGTTGATGAATCTCCTAAGGCTGATTAGAGCAAGTACAAATCAATAATTGGTGGGTTACTATACTTGGCTGCTACCAAACTAGATATCATGCATGCAATCTATCTTGTGGCTAGATTCCAAGCTGATCCTAGAGAGTCACATGTTGGAGCAGTAAAGTGGATATTTAGATACCTGAAAGGCACTCTAGAGTTTGGCCTATAGTATCCCAAGGATATTGATTTCTCCTTGAGTGCATATACAGATGCACATTGGGCAGGATGTATAGATGACAAAATAAGTACAAGTGGTGGTGCTTTCTTTTTAGGAAGAAGACTTGTTTCTTGATTAAGTAAGAAGCATGACTTAGTGTCATTATCTACTGCAGAGGTAGAATATATTGCAGCAACATCTTGCTGCACATAGGTGTTATGGATGAAGCAGACATTGAAGGATATCAAAGTGTCATATGATGAACCTATTCCTATCCTATGTGACAATACAAGTGTTATCAACATTTCAAAAAATGGTGCAGGGGCACCCCTTCATCAAGTTAATCAGAAGCCTAAAGTCTTTCTTATAGGTTGATATGCATTTCCTATGTAATAAGGTCTATTTGACCAACACTTGCTATTTTTAGTTTGTTTCTGTTGTTGGGACACCTGTCGATTTGTAATGATAGGCTGTTAGTTAGTTATGAGTTTGTTAGTTAGTTGTGTCTCCCAGCCGTTGGGAATCCTGTCAGTACTACTCTCTATGGGTTGCTAAATAGTCTAAGTTTTGATCAACTAAAAGAAGGATAGAGAGAGAGATCAGAAAGAAGAAATTAGATAGAGCAATGATTGTGAATTTGAGTTGTATTGTGAAAATAGAAATTTGTATTCATTCGCAGAGAAATAAAGAAGATCCTATTTTGCTTTTGAATTACATCTGTGTAGTCAATTTCTGGTTTACAGTCGATATGGGGTTTTTCCATTCCACCAGTTGATTACTCTGTAATCGGTGGAATGGCTGTACATATTAGATTAGATTTTGTTTTTACATTTTCTGTTTGTGTGAGTTTTGCAGTTACAAGATCGATCGGCAGCATGCTGGAATAAACCCTAGCATCCATATGTGCTAGGCTAACGAAGTGTAAAAGTTTGTTTGTTTGTGGGAGAAGTACTGTGAAATCATGAGAGCTTCGGCAGGCTCCACCAGTGAAATTCAAAGTGTTAAGTTTCTGTGATTGAACCATTTTTAATGGTTCAATGGTTCACTAATTTAGCAGAAGCATCGTGTAGCGTCGGTATGAAGTTCACCATTAGGCGAAGAGTATTGGCTCTACCGATGACTTAAATCGGGCCGTAGTCTTTTGTTTGAACCGATTTTGGAAGCTTGAGAGTTCACTACTTCAACGACGTTTGAAGCTACGTGATCGACATGATAAGTTTGGCGGAGAAAACCTTTTGGTTGGACCTTTGAACCGGTTCAACGGTTCAACCACGTGTTGGTTTGGATGTCCAGCGGAACGATGAAGGTGGTAAGGATAAATAAAGATCGTTGAACCACCCATTGAACCGGTTCAACGGTTCAATGGTTCAACGAGCCCGGCGGGTTCCACGACGGGCGCTAGTTCAGTGGTTCAACGGCTCACCAAGGTTCGAAGGTTCAACGAGCCGATAGTTCACCATGAGAGCTGATAGCATTTGACACAATAAAATATTAAGTGTAGGGTACAGTGACTCAACTACTGTCACAACCGCACTTTAGACTGGCTCCACCAGTTTCGGTCGCACGCTTTGCGTCAATCTAGTGATGCATTCAAGGATAAAACATATTTCAATCCGGTATCACTTCGTAAGAGAAAAGGTTGCAGAGAATGAGGGGAAGTTGGAGTATGTGCCTACCAAGGATCAAGTTGTGGACATTTTTACAAAGTCTCTCCCTAAGGATACTTTTGAGTATCTCCGGTTGAAGTTAGGGGTTATTGCCCCTCCTTCTCTTAACTAGATGCATAAGTATGTGCATCTATCAAGGAAGCATTTCAAGATACATTTTTATGAACCTTGACCGATGTTGAAGGCTACCTCTCAGGGGGAGTAGGTGGAGGGTGAAAGTTCAGAACTGTGTCCCACTATTATAAGAGAACGGCCAACACAAACATATTTTTCCAACTTAAACATCAAAAAAGTCATATGTATGTTATGAATTTTAAAATGACATAAACTAATGAAATGTAGAATTTTTAATGTAATTTATGTCTATAATTTTTAATTTTTTTTTTAAATAGGTGGGTTATTTTTTTATAAGTTTAATTGATGAATTTTAAATGCTGATATTTTTCAAAAACATTGACATTGATGGGATGTCAAGAAAAATATAGCAAAATTATTATTTTTTCTTTAAATTTTTTTTCCTAATTAGCTAACTCAAATATCTAGTGCATGGAAAAAAAATTTAATTTTTGATAAATATTTTTTTTTATAATTTTTAAAGGTCAATTTTAATCAGAACAGAGTAGCTTCCATGGGACGTCAACTTTTTTATAATATATAAATTAAAAGAAAAAAAAACCTTTTGGAGAGGATTCTCTCCTCTAGTGAACCATATATTTTTCAAAATTTTTGAATATGTTTTTCCTATTTATTTTTAATTTCTAATCAGCGGCATGTTTGATTATAATAACCTACTTGCAATAAATTTAAAAATAATCCTAATAAAACTTATCAAAATATATATAAAAAAATATTTCTAAGATCTAGACTCCGATATCTACCAAAGGGTATTTTTAGATTTTCATGAAAATGCCCTTTGGTTGGAGAAATTTACAGTTGAACTTGAAGTTTTGTTCAATTTGTTGTAAAAGGGGGGGTTGGCTGCCACATGGGATGCCACATAGATAGTTCCGGGCAGAACAGTTCCAGGCAGAAACCCTTCCGGGTGGAACCTTCAATGTAAATTTGACTTAAATTTTAAAAAATATGTTTATTTACATTGAAGGTTCTGCTCGGAAGGGTTCCACCTGGAAATCTTCTACCTAGAACTTTTCATGCCATGCAATGCCACATAAGTGCCACATGGTTCTGGGCGGAACCCTTTCGAGTGGAACCCTTCCAAGTGGAACCCTTTCTATAGAAACTATTTATTTGGCTGAAAGTGGGACACAGCTCTGAACTTTCACACTAGAGATACTATTAGTTGGTATAGTCAGATGGAGCACATCCTATGATCTTAAGGGGAGAGTGCAAAAAAGCGAGAGCAGTAGAAATAAAGCAAATACTTGTTGGTGTTGTTGCCCTTTGCCATTGATGTCAAAGGGGGAGAGAGAGTCGAAGTGATTGAAAAACCATTGCGCAGAGAGGTGTGTGAAGAGTAAGAGTTGTTTGTGTCAGAGGGAGTAAGAGCTACTTTAGGTCTTGATGGTTTTTCGAAGAATTGGTGTTGCCATCAATGACAAAGGGGGAGATTGTTAGAAACTTGCTGGTGTTGTCATCAATGTCAACTCCCAACAGATGGTTCACTTAGTTTCCAAATTCTTTTGAGAAAATTTGATAAAAATATGTGTAGTATTATGCTTTGCATTTCTTCCTAATTGAAGATATGCTTATGCGGTTTGGAAGTGTTGATCAGAGGTGTTCAAATGTATTATATCCCGAGTTTCATATTCTAGATCGTGTGGAAGTAGAAGAAGTGTTTGATAGAGTATTTGACTATGAAGAAGACTGCCTGAGAGAAATGAGATTGCTCTGCATTTCTCCGTATTGAGATTTTGTGACCTGCAGATTTGGGAATGTGCTTATATAGTCTACATCAATCTTCCCTTGAAGTTTCCAATGTTGGGATGCTCTACAAGTTTAGTTCTTACATTGGTGATTAGTAACAGTGTGTTCTGATGTGCATAATGAAGACATTCTTTGATTTAGGTGGTTGCAGAAGTGTGGCAAATAATTTTGATGATGTTGAATGTTTTGAGGTGTGTGAGTGCTATGGAGTGTCTCTCTAGTCTGCATAATGTTTTTAGACTTGGAGAAGTGTGGATGTGATCATTAGCTTGGGCTTGGCCAACCTGGCATGCTAATGCTATTTGTAGAGGTACCTCGTGGATTGTGGACATGACAAGAATCTTGATGATACAAGTTTGAGTCCTAGTTATCCCTTGATATGGTCCACTTTCACTTCTTTTCACCACAAAAGTGTTTAGTGTCGACCTAAGTAATGTTACATGTGTGTAATACACATGCTTCATTAGGACCGACCTAATTGAGATAGGTCTTGGTTATAGATGGTATAAATGCAAGATGAAGTTGAATGGAGAAAGGTAGAGAAGATGATGTGAATGTGAATCAAGGGCAATAAATTATGTGCGAGCTTAAAAGCTTATGACTTCGGAATGTAGTGAGCAGAAGGTGTCTACATTTCAGTGTGCCAAAAGTTGCTAGAGGTAGTGAGCCAAAGGTTGCAGATGGAAAAGGGTATCAGTGGTGGATTTCTCTTGTTGCTCTAAGATAGTGAATCTATTTGTAACAGACTTCTTCTTTCTTCTCTCTTCTGGGTAGTGAGCCTTTCTTCTGGGCAATGAGCCCTTGGTAGTGAGCCTACTGATTTTCGGTGTTGTTATTCATGTATATTACGAGCTAATCCTCACTATGGTTTTTCCCTTATTGGGTTTTCCACGTAAATCTAGTGTTCTTATGTGTTTGGATGTGTTTGTAATTATGCTTTAGATGTTTACATTCTGCTAATGCATTATAAGTGGTTGATGTTTTGAGGGTTTAAAGTTTTAACATATAATTGATTCACCCCCCTCTCAGTTGTCATGTGCATTCCAACAGACTTACCCCTAGTCATGTAGAGACTATTTAGAGTTTTCATCTAGTGGTCTTATATAGTTGAAAAGTGCTTTTTAACTCCTTAGTCACATGGGAAAGCACTATCTATCTTGGTGGTTGTTTGGAGTGCTTATGTTGGGTGCTTGGTTTTAACCCTTGGTTACATGAGAAAGCATTTGGATTGCATGGATGGACAAATTAGTTGCATGTGGATATATGTTGCAGATTCATGGTGATTAAGATTTGCATGTTCTTGCATGTTATAGAATCATGGAGATTTTGGTCTACATGCACTTGCACGTTGTAGATTTAGGGAGATGTGGATTTACATGTAATTATATGTTGCAAATTGATAATAGTTTGTTATTTGGAATGTGAATATGATGGTTATAGATTTGTGGGTATTTCAAATGTGTTGCAACAGATTCATATTTAGATGCATGCTTTCAAGCATGGTTGGAGACTTGTTTAGTAGCCTCTAGTTCTTGACTTGCAGTTGTCCTAGAGTTGTAGATTTGTAACATTTTCGATTTGAGGATATTTTGGATCTAATGTATATGTTGTGGGAAGAATATACATGTTGTCTTTGTTCAATTTTTTGTTTCTTGTTGCTAATAGTAGGTTGAATCTGCATGTATTTGGCTCTGCATAGTTTTGGTGGATCCAAGTTGTAGTATTTCAAGATCTATGAGTTTTGCAACTTTCTTTGGTTTTAATAGGAGCACTAGTCATACTCTCTATCAGCTTTGGAGGTCACATGTGTGTTGCATAATCTTGTGCATATAGAGTTGAGTATTTTGGTTTGTTGGCATTTGAACATCATTGAGCATTGGCATGTTGAGTAGTAGAGAGGTAGGGAGATGGGAGGTTAAGGAGGCCTCTTGACGGCCACAAGGAAGATGGAGGAGGTTTTCAACACCATTAATGTTGGTCATATTTAGGGTTTTGAGGATGCTTATCATGATGCCTTGAGTAGCTCTGGATCACTTTCAGTGTGAGATTTAACAATGATATGTTTAGTTAGTTTATGACAAATGATATTCATTTGTAAATGTCAGTGCTATGAAAAGATCTTGGTTCCTGCTAAGTAGTGAATTTTTAAGTAGTTATTTTGATCTATTGATAGAGGATGGTTATCTTATGTGGATATATTTTTTCCATGGAGAGCTTTAGTGCACTTGGGGTTCTTGTTTGAGTTGTTTATGATCTATCAATTTAAGTCAAATGGTCCTTGGTTTAGAAGATGAGTGTTATTAGGGCATGGTAAAATCTTGATTACTAGTTGCAGTCTTGGCATAATATAGTTTGCCTTTGAACAAATATATTAGTTGGAGATAAACAATTGTTTATTGAGAAAATATAAATAATGGTTCCATAAGTACATTCCTAGAGTCTACATTGTTCATGCAGTAGGAGCATTGGTTATGATTTGGAGGTAATCTTCTAGAGTTGAGTATAATGATTAGTTTTCCTTGAGACAAATCCTAGATATTGCAATGTTGGATTTGGAGTTTGGTTGGCATGGCATGATTAGATGTGTACTTTTAGTTACTAGACAAACTTGGGTGATGCTAGAGATCTCTTAGGTTTTGAGATAAAGTGTTGAAACAATGAGTCTCTTGACATGGTTTCAATAGGAAGATTAAGGAGCCTACACATAAAGTTGGACATTAGTTCAACATACTTGGTGGAGAATGATTTGATAGGTATAGCCCACTAGTTTTTTAGATGCATTCTATTTATGCTTTGATTTATCATTGG
The DNA here is from genome assembly GCA_027924645.1 of Cunninghamia lanceolata. Classification (NCBI taxonomy): domain Eukaryota; kingdom Viridiplantae; phylum Streptophyta; class Pinopsida; order Cupressales; family Cupressaceae; genus Cunninghamia; species Cunninghamia lanceolata. Next base: position 2,548,601 of record BSBN01001310.1, read on the forward strand.
TCTTTGTCTATGAAGTTAGTTCTTAGGACTAGTTAGAGGAGTACTTGGTACATTGTTAGTGGCTATGGGTTTATTCCCTTAATTTGGGAATGGATGTTGGTATGATCTTCCTTCAATTGAGAATCTTACATCTTTTTAGATTCTTTTATCTATTGATGATGTGTTTTACCTTTAGGTTGAATGACTAGATGTTGAGATTACTTTTTTGTTTGGGAATTTGGGGATCTACTTTTCATAGCTAGAGCACTTAGTGGTGTTGAAGAAAGGACATGGTCTATAGAATATATTTCTATGGTTTGAGCCTCATCCTAGTTGAGGTTTGATTCATCTGTTTGGAGTTGAGATTTGTGTAAAGCTAATCGAATCACTATGTTTGTGCCAAACTTGTTGGTGATCATTTACTATTATTTTACTTCTTTGTATTTAGTAACAATATAGATATGATTGGGGTGTTGGCAAGAGACATTGCTATATTGGATAATTGAGTTTTGTCATTGATGGCAACAAGAAAAGGAACAAGGTTGGAACAAAGGTTGTGGTCCGGTGAAGAAGACTTAGTCATATTGGCTAAGTATTGGCAATATACAAGAGCAATGACATGATAACAATATTTGAATTGGTATTGGTCCACAATTGAAGACTAAGTTTTGCAGTTCTGGTGTGATGTTCCTAACTCTTAGATGATCTTATATCCAAGGTTTCAGCTTCTGATCAGTTCCGAAAGTATATCTTCAAACGGCCTAAGTCTGGTAGAACAGAATACAGTAACAATTAAGGCAGAACACACAACTGTTTTGGTTCACATTCCTCCGGTGTTGCATATCTTATTATGTGGTTCTAATATGTTGTTAACACTTATATGAAGTGTCTAAATCTAGATTTGTAAGATCTAAAGTCCACCAGAAAGATAGTTGCAAGCTACTGAGTATCTCTACAATGTTGTTAGGTGAATATTTTGTTGTTAACTTACTAACGGCATAATGGTTATACCAGCCACAACTATGATGAGACAAAGTCTCTCCTCTAAGCAAGGGGAGGTTCCCTTTATCACAAAGTAAACTTTTCTTATACTAAACTATGTAGATGATGGTTTCATATCACAATATTCTCTTTTTTCAGAATATGTGTTCTTTCTCCACAATAATAACTTTCACAAAATATCACTAATTCTAAGAAATATAAATTACCACGAAGCTCACAAAAACCCAAATTTTTCCATAACTCCTTCCACTTGAATAACAATAAACTAATTTGAAACAAAATGAAGTACAAAGTCTTCACATTATATCAACTATGAAATATAACCAAGTTGAAGACAACTATTAATAGCACAAAGTCTCCAATCTGTATCTCCTTCACTAACTAAACACAATCTCCTTTAATGATATAATAGCACAAAGACTATCAACATCAAAATAAGAACACTCTTTCAAATGATTGATAAAACCTCCACAATTCAAAAACCATCCAATATAATGTAATATTAATGACATAAGAACATCAATATCACAATGCAATTTGATTCAACACAAAGTTTGATACTCAAAATGCCTTCGTATATTAATAATTGCTTGAAAATTTGATAAACACAATAAAGCTCAAAGTCTTGATATGGTCTTCAATTTGGCAAAGTTTACTTGCTAATAGATAAAAGATCCTTAATTACAAAGAGGCCCCCTTTATTTATAGGGAGAGGCCTGGAGCAAAAATAGGAAATCTACAACTACTTTGACTTATTCCACAAAAGAGTCCTTTTTGACTTAGGACTTCCTTCGTTCCACATGTAATTTTATTTTGGAAAAATACATATGGATATGTCTGGAACTAATTACAAATTACATATGCAAAAACTATGGAAAATAAACTAAGGCATGAAGACAGAAATTTAGCTGCCACCATCATTCTTCTTTAGGAAATTACGGCACATAGCCTTCACTGCTTCCATCTCATAGATATCAAGTCCAGCTGTATTTTCTAAAATAGTACGAGCCTTGCCAATCATATCTTTCATTGCTTTTATTGCCTTCTCATGTTTCCCAAGATTGTCCTTCAAATCATCAAGAGTTGACTGATAATCTTGAAGCTTGTCTATTGAGGCAATTAAAAACACTTCATCCTCAAAACTCCTTTGCATCATCTTTTCAAATGCATCAATCATCTCCTCTGCAGAAAGAAACCTATGATTTTCACCTGTCAAGGTGCATGGGAATTCCTCAAGTCTATGCAAAAGTGTTGCATCACTGTCCTCACCGAGTTCACGTGCATTTTGCAGATCTTCAAGCAAACTCCTCAACACATTGATATGATGGATCAAAGATTCTTTGGTCTTAATGTAAGACTCTGGATTTGATACAAAACCAATTGCTACCAAATTCTTTATCTTTATCTTCTTCATTTCAATCCATTCTTCTAGAGTTTCCTCTAGATCTTGAAGTCCCTGAGATAATGAATCAATGAGCTCATCAAGCTCAGCTCTTGCTTTTCCCATTTTCTCCTTTCGTTCCACTATAGTCTTCAAAAGAACTTTACCCTGCATGAGCATTCTATCCAGAAATTCACCAACAACCCTTCCTCTAGCATGGACTTTTTCAACCTTCTGAATCAGAGGATCTTCAATAGAAACCGCCATAGGCTCCACAACTTTTGAAGACATAGTTATCTTTTGAAGAACTACTACAAGATGTTCAGCCTTGGCTTTGTATTGTTCTTTCTCTTTCTTTTCTTCATCATATTTACTAAGCAAAGAACTAGTTGTTACCTAAAAATCTGATTTAATACCCTCATGGGTAAGCTTTCCCAACTCAACTCTGGAAATCATGTAATCATTTATATTGAAGGTATCTATTGTAGCTTCAGGAGGAGGTCTTGCAATCTCTGCATATTTGACTCCTTTATCATCCACAAGCATAGAAACAGTCTTTGGCTTTTTCATTTTTGCTTGGCTAGCAATAGCTTCTCCAAATCAATATCATCAGGAAAAATGGTCTGCTTCTTTCTCTTCGGAGTATATGCTGACAACCACAAAGGTAGCGTAGAAACATTTACATCTGAGGGTGGATCAATTGTCTACTTAATATGATTCATACTGACACTTGTGATGGTAACAATTGGAGAAGTGGTAGTAAAAACTATACCTATAGCATCAACATTCTTCTCAAGAGTATTTAGAAATTGATCTAACACAGTTTGTTCTCCAATGTCAAATGAAGGTAAAGACAAACTAGGTATTGAACTAGGAGAATCAAAAATAGATCCAAAACCAGTCTTTATAGAAGTAGGAGTAGAATCAATAGACACCACAATAATAGGAGAAATAGGAATATTTGAAACAACTGGTATATGATCAGAAATAGAAATGCGGCAAGGCAGTAGAAACTTATGGTTCATGGGAAACATCTTTATGTGGGGACTTATGCAAACCATCAAGTTGTTCCTATTCTGCACATGTTTCTATTTCATATCCCTCATCTCTTTCATTAGCTGATTTCTCACCCAAATCCACATCCTCTGTATGGGGCTCTTCAACATCTTGCTGCTTTGCTTCTACATTCTCAGATTCCACAATGTCGATATTCATCTTTTTTGAACTTGGATCCTCAATATTTGAACCTTCTACAACCTCTTTACCTTTTCATCCTTTAGAAACAAACTTAATCTGTGGCTTTGATACCTTGAATGAAGAAGGAACATCACTTTTATTCTTAGTTCTATTCGCAACCTTCTTCCCTGTTTGTTCTTGAACATTTGTTTCAGACCCAGTAAGAAATTCCTTCAAACTAATTCCTTTTCTCTGCAACCATATATTGGTGTTGGCCAATATGGGCTGAAATCTTTTTTAGAGGGAAGTTTCCTCTCTTACTAACCATTTAATTTCAGGTAAGGCTAAGGCTTCAATATTTTTAGTATTGTATGTATGGTCTTAAACATCCCCCTCATCCTCCATGCCTTCAGGAATATCTGCCAACCCAACTTCTTCTATTTGGCTCAAATGCAGTTTGCAGTAATCCAGCTTGTGAATCTCATTTTGGGTCCTCAAGTCGGCCCAAACATCCTCTACCATAGGAACATGGAATACAAATTTCATTTTGATTTTGTCCTATACTCTGTGGAAATCAAAATTACTCCTCTTTTTGAATTGCTTCATAGTCACAAGCTGCATTTTAGTTTCAAATGCTTTAGCTTTGGTAGCAGATTGAACTGAATATCTCCCAATTTCCACCAGAAACTTAATTCCAGACTTCTTCAATTCCATTTACTTATTATGAACCACAATCAATTGTCTGTACAGTTCCATTAGGACCATCTTGTCACTCAGATATCGAGGTAACATGTATGGATAACCTGGGTAATATCCAACTCTTAGATATGTAAAAAGAGGGAATTACAGAAATAAACAACCAAAAGAATTCACAACCTCCCATGCCTCATTAGACACCCTCTTATGTTCCAACTCATTATTCCATAAACATATGAAGACTAAGAAGAAAGCATCATTCACCCTCCTGAAATGGTGAATAGATCCTTTGAGAGTTATTTGAGGATAGTATTGAAAAACTAGCACAACTCTCTAATCTGCCTCTTGGGTTAAACCTAGAAACATCCTCATTGATGCAACAACATACACCAAATAGGAGGTCATATAAAACTTGAAATTAGTATTGACCTTAAGTAGTTGATCATGCAAAGCATTGCTGATTTGTTCTCCCCAAAATATCTTCTATTGCCTCTTAAGAATGACCCTAATGTATAAATACATCCACTCATGGAATGTAGAAGAAGAAGTAAGAAATCTGACTCTGCTCAACAAAGTAATTAGATCACTAACTTCCTCCACAAAGTCACTCCTTGGAAGTCCTCTGGGCCATCTGGATAGGTTAGTTTGAGGAGTTTTCAACCACTTGTTATTAATATACCTCTTTGCAGATTCAACATCATTATCAAAATCTTGTTGACCTTTGGCAAAGTCAATTTCTCCAACATTCTCAATAGGTGGGCACATGAATATCTTATTTAAGAATTCTGCATCTAGTCTCATGACAATGTTTCCATTGGAATCAACCACAGTTCTAGTATCTTTATCATTATGGCTTGCCACTTGAAGGAGAAACTCAAGATTATGTGTTGCAACTAGAAATGAAGCCACCAAGTGTATGTTACTATCAATAATCTTTTGCATGAAACATGGAGGATTTGGTTGCTTAGTTCTTTCCACAAACACTGCCATATCAACATGGCCTATTTCAGTGTCTCTGATCTCATCAACATTGACTACACTAAAGTAACAGGGAAAACCCCTTGATACTTATACTTCATTGTTTTAGCCTTGGATGGAGATGGCGAGGACATTGGCTTTGAAGAATTCACTGGATGTAATGTTGAACATAGCTGCTACTTGAAGGAACTGCAAAAAATCATGATCTCGAAGTTAGGGAAAAAATTAGCATTATAGGGAAACTGGGTAATGATGATCATGTTCACAGGGATGAGCTTAAAATGGCTAGAGAGTGAGCAAGTCAAAAAATTAGGTGAAAGTGGGTCAAAGGTATTATTTTTCAAAAATTCCCAATGTTAGGAAATTTTGAGGGAGTCATGCACGGGTGGTCAAAATGACCGCTCTTGCATGTAGGGTATACTACATTTTGGTGTAAGGGCAGCCAAAATGGCCACCTCTGCATGTAGGTAGGTAGTATAAGGGTAAAAAGTGGTCAAAATGACCGCTTTTGTATGTTGGTAAGATAGGTGAACTTATATGTATGAGCAGTCATTTTGACCGCTCCTACATGTGGATAGATATGCAAGTTTTTAAAGTGCATGGGTGGTCAAAACGACCGCTCCTGCATGAAGGTCTTATTTATTTTATGTCATGGATAACCAGGGTTTTTGACCAACTATGCATGTGAGTAAAGAGCAAAAAACAAATGCATTTGAGTAGTCATTTTAACCGCTAATACATATGGTATAAACTCACTTTGTATGTAGGGACAACAATTTTCACCGCCCTTACACTTAGGGTAGAACACAATAAAACAAAGGCATGGGCGGTGAAAATGACCGCCCCTGCACATCTTATAAGGAAAGTGAGACAACATGTATGGGCGGTTATTTTCGCCACCCTTACATGTTAAGGGAAAATCTAGTCAAGTGACATGCGCAGTTGACGGGAAAAACTAACCCTGCCAACGAACTTTTACATGAAGAAAAAAAATGCCAGGTTTTATCAATCGGTGAAAATTTCCAATGACACAAGTTAAAATGAAACAAAACATAAAGAAAAACAATGTTGAAGAAAAGACGTTTAATGAAGACAAAACGTAAACTTAAAACAACCATCAGGTTTTTAACAAAAATAACGATTGATAAAGTAAAAGATGATTTAAAAATGCAGCTAATCATTCATTCTTCACGTAAAACCTAAGCTCAGAAAGGTAAAAATGAAATGAGGGAAAACAAAAACTTACCCGATATAAGTTCCAAGCAATAAATGGAAACCCTACAATGCAAATCGATTTGATCCGATCCGCACGCCAAAAGGTAGGTCGAGGGTTTCCATGAGCTCAGAGGATTCATAGGGATGAAAAGATAATAATAAAATGAGAAGTAAAAGTGATTAAAACTTATAAGAGAATGAATTAATCATCCACACAAAGTGCAATAAATGCACTGCGTGTGAACTTAAGTCGCACAGGCAGTGTTTTTGACTGCTACATGTTTTAATAAAAACAAGTAAACACATGCATGAGTAGGGTTTTTGACTGCCTGTACATGAGTAACTGAAACCACATGTTTAGGCAGGGTTTTTGACTGCCTTAGCATGTGATGAAAACAAGTCACATGTAATGTCAGTGTTTTCGACGAACTTTGCATGTGAACTATCAAAAACTCTCTAACACCCTAAAAGTTCAAAAATTGATATTTTGACAAGCTTATAGCTAATCAAATTTCACTAACTTCAAAGAACCAACCTGGGGAAATGTTCCAAGACATTCTTAGGTGTTAGAGGACCATGTATGAGGTCGAGGAGATTTTCCTTGAAATGCGTACTTAGAGTGTAGGCTATGAAATGGATAAGTTTTGTAGGGGTTGTCCTACAAAATGAGCAGAACTAATTTTGAGTCCACAATAACTGGCTCTAACTGGAGAGCTTCCTTTGATCATTCTTTGAAATGATCAAAGGGAGAAGAACTCCAGTCTCTAAGTGCCTTCATCCATGCCATTAGGCCATAGAGTCAAGCGAACAAAACAAAAGACATAAAAAGACTAAAAATGGAAAAGAAAAACACAAACTATACAAATATACAAGTGAACTTATCTGGCACTTCATGGATTGAAAAGCTTCAGATGTTGTCCGCTATGCGGCAACAAGAATGGTGTCCCATCTTGATATTCCAGCAAGAAGCTATTTTCACCAAAAACTGGTGAATGACAAATGGGCCTCTCCATAGGGAATCAAATTTCCCATGCATTCCCTTTGGCTCTCTCCTCTTGTCCCACAACAAGACTTGATCTCCAATCTGAAAATATTTGGCCTTTGCTTTCTTATCAAACAACTTCTTGACCTGACTTTGATGTTCAACTATACAGTCCACCACCATAACTCGCTGCTCTTCAAGTTCAAAAAGATACATTATGCGTTTATTAATAGAACTTTCAAAAGTTCCATTCTCAACCACCTTTTCCAACTTCAAAGTTGGCAATTCCAAGGTGATCAGTATCTCTACATTCAAACCATATAACATTTGAAATGGTGACATACCAACAACCCTCTTTGGGGTAATTCTATCTGCCCACAAAGCATCAAACAATGCCTTATGCCATGTTCTCTAATTGTCATCTACCAGCTTCCTGATAATAGTAACTAGATTCTTATTACTGATTTTGCTTGACCATTCCCTTGCGGATAATAATCAGATGAATGTGAAAGAATAATCCCATATTCAAAACAAAAACTAGTAATCTCATTAGAGGAAAAATGTATAGCATTATCTGGCACAATTTTGTTTGGAACACCAAACCAGGATATGATATTTTCTTTGAGGAACTTACACACCACTTCGGAAGTAGCATGCTTAACTGGTATAGCTTCCACCCACTTGGTGAAATAATCAGTTGCAATAAGAACATAACTATATCCCGCACTTGATGGAGGATTCACAATGCCAATGAAGTTGATGCCCCACTACTGAAATGCTTCCTCAATTACAACTAGTTTCAATGGTAGTGCAACCAACTTTGGTTTACGCACAAATTGCTGACAAAGTCCACACTTATGCACCCAATCATATGCATCTTGGAACAAGGTTGGCCAATAATACTTGGCTCTCAAAATCTTGTGAGTCATTACTGGTGCTGAGAAGTGTCCTCCACATGCCACATTATAGAAAGACTCCAATAACTTACTTTGTTGTGCTTTATCGACACAACGGAGGAAAACTCCATGAAGACTTCTTTTGTACAAACCATTATCCCATAAGACAAAGTTTGCAATCTTGAGCTTGATAGTCCATTTTTCTTTGTAGGACAAATGAGTAGGGCACTCACCATATGTGAGAAAGTAAATGATATTGGAATACCACTCATCAATTGTAGTAACAAAAAGGACAGCTGGAACATCTTCAATCTCTATCTCTTCATCACCTATTTCCTTTGGGACATTATCAGAAATAAGTTGACACAAACCTTTTCCATGCACAAGCTTGGTGGGTTTAATGTCAAGACCAAATTCTTGAATTTTGGCAATCCAATTGCCTCTCTTAGTCCCAAACTCCTATTGAGTTAAGATTGATTTTATTGTTGTATCTGGCACCAAAGCAACAATGTGTGAGTTCAAGATGTAAAAGCTAAAATGTTTCACAACCTTCACTACAACATAAGCATGTTTCTCCATGTTAGAATACTTGAGTTCATGAGCTTTCAATGGACAACTCATGAATGAAATTGGAGATTCAACACCTTCCTTGTTCCATTGAAATAGAATTGTTGATAATGTATGCTCTGAAGCATAACTATACATAATGAAATTTTTGTTATAGTCAAGACACACCAAAACTAGAGCATGGGCTATGGCTCTTTTTATGTCCTCAAGAGTTGCTTTACCTTCCATGCTCCAACAGAAAGTGGTCTTACCTTTCATCATATTAACAATATGATGAGTCTTCTCTGTGAACTCTGGAATGAACCTTTGCAGGAAATTTACTTTTCTGAAGAAAGAATGAACAACCATCTTACTTGTAAGCAAAGTAAGACATTGGATGGATTTGACTCTTTTAGAGTCAATCTTAGTTCCTTCTTTAGGCACAATGTGACCAAGAAGTTTACCTTCTGTAACCCCAAAAAATGACTTCTTTGGGTTAAGAGAAATACCATTATGACGACATCGTTCCAAAACTTGCCACAAATGGTAAGCATGATCTTGACATTTCTTGGAAAAAATAGTCAAATCATCAAGGTATACCACAATGAACTTACCCATTTCATCTCTAAATGCCAAGTCCACTGCTCTCTGGAAAGTAGCACCAATGTTGATCAATCTGAATGGCATCCTGCAATATGCAAAAGTGCCCCATGGAGCTGTGAAAGCGGTCTTGTATTGATCCACTCCACTGACCTCTACCTAATTGTAGCCTAAAAAACCATCCAACATATATAGCATCTTTGAACCGGTTACTGTTTATAACACTTGATCCATTACGGGCAAAGGGTAGTTATCTTTCAAGAAAGATTGATTTAGATTCCTAAAATCTACACAGATACAGATCTCTCCTTTTTTCTTCCTTACAGGAACAATGTTTACAATCCAAGTTGAATGATGAATAGGGAAAATTATACTAGCATTCAATATCTTTTGAATTTCGGCAAGGATGGTACCTGACATTTTAGGATTGTACTGCATCTGCTTCTGTTTATGAGGCAGTGATCCCACCTTGAGCGGAATCTCATGTTGGATCTCTTTCGGTCTGATGGACTTCAAGTCATCATATGAATATGCTAGCACATCAATGTAGTGATGTAGAAGTGTTGTGAACTTGAACCTTTCATAATCAGTGCAACATTTCCTGATGTTAACCATCTTAGGATCAACTTCAGTACCCAGGTTTACCTGTTCAACCTCTGATGAAGAACCCATTCCAATCTACTACTGTTGCCCAATGTACCGGTCATGTTTATCAAATAGTTTCTCAAGAGAAACTAAACCTTTGGGAATTTTGTTCCCCTTTAGCTATAAAAATTCTTCACCAGTCTCTAAATTAGTTTCAGAAATAGATTCCCAAGGAGGAGAATCACTACCTTCAAAATAAAGCTCACTGAAGTTATCTGCCTTTTATAGAAAAGCAATGATTTGATCATTTGCATTAAAAACCTGCTAGTGATTAGAATTGTCTGGGATGCTTGGCCAAAAGACCAACTCAATTGTATATTTATTTCCCTTAAAATCCTTGTGAGGAACCATAAGGGTAGCCGAGACAGCCAATGAATCTGGACGATCATTAAAATCTCTTGGTACTACTGCGATATCAAAAGCCTCAAAGTCTTCAATGCAATCCTAGACACAATTGCAATAATGCCTTAGCCTTTCATTTTTGGTTTGGTATAGATTCCTTACCTGACAAACTATAAGATCTACATCACCCTGTGCATGAAGATTCTTGATTCCTTTAGCACAAGTAGCTTCCATCCCTAGTAACAAGGATTCATACTCAGCAGTGTTGTTGGTGTTATCAAATTGTAGCTTGTAGGAAAAAGGAAAAATGTCTCCTTGAGGAGATACAAGGACTATTCCAGCCCCTAATCCTATTGAAGTACAGCTACCATCAAACTCTAAGGTCCAAACATCATTTGAACTTTCTGGTTTGATACTATCATGACTAAGAGATTCTTCAGAAGAAAAATCCTCCATTGCTATGCTTTCACTTGAACTATCATCAGATGTATCATCACAATCCTCCGTAGTTAAAAAGTAATACCCCATACCGGAAGACTCAAAGAGAATTTGTGCTTTGGGATCTTCAGATTTGGTGATAGTATATTTCGCTTCCCTTTCTAGAAGAAGCTTCTGCATAACACCCTTGACAGGTATTCTAGCTTCAGATAAGTCCATGTTAAGCTCTCCTCCTACATCTTTACAGAAGTTTCATCCCAGTAAAATATCATATGAAGCCGGAACATCAGCAACTAGGATAGTCATCTTTATTCTTTTCTCTGAAAAAGTAGCAAATGCAAACTGTGCATCCTTAATCTGGCCTAAGAAAGGCACCTATTTGTTTTCCATTGAAAAGCACCTTCCAAAGGTCTTTGTTAGAGTCAGTCCTAGAGCATCCACTACCTTGGTATGCATTACATTGTTGGAAGCACTGGAGTCTATGATACAATTACTAAGTTTGTGACCATTAACTAACAAAGAAACATAGAAAAGTTCAATTTTCCCTGAAGCAATAAGAGGAGTGGTAACTAGCTTATTCTGAGCAGACCTGGTCTTTGAGGGGTCAGGAATAGTCTTGGAAGTATCTTGCCTTATAGAGGCCGTCTTATTTTTAACAAATTCAACTAACCTTTCAAGTTGATCGGGGTTATCTTGCAAACATTCCACCTCAAACATTTGAATTTTGGTTTTCCTGGCATGGTCAATTATATTAAAAAGCTGAAATGAATTGGACATAGAAGCAGGGAAACTTTCATTCTAAGGTTTCATTGTGGAAGTACTGGTCTGAGGAATAGTAGCAGAAGAAGGAGTATTAGAGGAACTTATTTGTTTTTGACCAGTCAGATCCCTTGATTGAAAAGGTAAAGGAGTTCTCTTTTAGAAATAGAAATTATAGGTTGAGAATCTTCTTTCGATTTACTTTTATCAGCCACTTGCTGGTTTGACTAATTTTGAGATCTGGTGAAAATGGCATACGCTCCATCATATGCATCTCCTCCTCTTTTTGCCTCATCCTAATAGTTTAGGAACCCAATATTCAAGTCGCTAGCCAATTCCTCTTCTCCTTCCATAAAGAGATTGGCATTGTTTTCCTAATCCAAGTCAGGTTGTGAAAAATTTTCTTGCTCAGCTTCATAGTAGCCAACTGCTGAGTTAACCAGTAGTGCTTCCAAGGCAAGCCTCCCTTGTGTTGGCAAAAGCCTGTTCTGTCCTTGTTTCCTAGTAGCATTGCCCTGATATTAAGCATTAGGAAATGTCCTTCATATATCCTTATAGGAAGGAATGGACATACTTTGAGACATCTATTTCTTCAAAGCTAACAATTCGTTAGCCAACTTCTGCACCATAGGGTCAGTGGTGCTAGTGGGAGAAGTATCAGTAGAGGACTGCCCTCTACTTCTTTTTGTATCCTTTCTTATTTTACTAGCAAGGATAAGGTTGTCCTCAATCTCGGTAGCCAAGGCTTGAGCTACCGCCAAGTTAGCCAAATTAGTCCACCACAGAAGGAAACTCACTTCTGGCAATTGAGTGTTTATAAAGAAACACTTTAGATTTTTAGCCGTGGGCTGAGTAGTGGCCAGAATTCTATTGGTCAGCTTATTGAACTTTGCAATGAACTCATGCATGGGTTCTTGTGGTTCCTTTTTCCTTTGTGTAAGTTGGGCCAAGAGAGCATGTGCATCTTCAATCGGTTTGAACCTAGCTTCAAACTTGGTTCATAGAATATTCCATCCATTGACGTTTTTAGCAAGAAGGTGATAGAACCAATCTGCCGCGACACCTTGAAGCGTCTCAACAAAAAGTCTCACAGCTACATCCTCATGTTCCACACCTAGAACACCGCATGCAATATAAAAAGCTGCAATATGTTCATTAGGGTGAACCTTTCCATCACCATAGAACTTTGGAAAATTCTTTCTAGAACTGCGAGGTGGATCATGTAGTGGTGGGGTGAGATTCAGAGGCCCAAAAGCATTTCCCCATGGACCTGCAGGAGGTTGTTGAGCTATTATGGGCTAATTAAAAGGTGGAATCACAAACCTTGAAGCTTGTACACTCAACAAAGTCCTAAGCACACTTGAGGCTTCACTCAGTGTAGGTGACCTTGCATTGGTTGGAGGAAAACTCCTTGTACGCTGAAGTCAAGATTTTTGAGGCAAAAGACTGAAATTATTTTCTTGCATTAACTCAAACACATGATCAATAATTCCTTGAGCTCTCTTACTTCTTGTATACCTTGAGTATGCCAAAATGCAATATACTTAACAAAGATAAAAATTTGAAAAACTTGTTACAAGCAATGAGGCCAGAATGCTTCAACTCAAAGTGCGAGGCTCTAAGTTGCGCGTTCATCCCCAATAGAGTCACCAAAAAATTGTTGGGTGAATATTTTGTCATTAACTTACTAACAACAAATGGGTATATCAGCCACAACTATGATGAGACAAAGTCTCTCCTCTCAGCAAGGGGAGGTTCCCTTTATCACAAAGTAAACTTTTCTTATACTAAACTATGTAGATGATGGTTTCATATCACAGTATTCTCTTTTTTTTTTCAGAATATGTGTTTTTTCTCCACAACAATAACTTTCACAAAATATCACTAATTCTAAGAAATATAAATTACCATGAAGCTCACGAAAACCCAAAGTTTTTTGTAACTCCTTCCACTTGAATAACAATAAACTGATTTGAAACAAAATGAAGCGCAAAGTCTTCACCTTATATCAACTATGAAATATAACCATGTTAAAGACAACAGTTGACAACACAAAGTCTCCAATATGTATCTCCTTCACTAACTAAACACAATCTCCTTTAATGATATAATAGCACAAAGACTATCAACATCAAAATAGAACACTCTTTCAATTGATTGATAAAACCTCCACAATTCAAATAACTATCCAATATAATGTAATATTAATGACATAAGAACATCAATATCACAGTGCAAATTGATTCAACACAAAGTTTGATACTCAAAATGCCTTCTTATATTAATAATTTCTTGAAATTTTGATAAACACAATAATGCTCAAAGTCTTGATATGCTCTTCAATTCGGTAGAGTTTACTTGCCAATAGATAAAAGATCCTTAATTACAAAGAGGTCCCCTTTATTTATAGGGAGAGGCCTGGAGAAAAAATAGGAAATCTACAACTACTTTGACTTATTCCACAAAAGAGTCCTTTTTGACTTAGGACTTCCTTTGTTCTACATGTAATTTTATTTTCGAAAAATACATATAGATATGTATGGAACTAATTACAAATTACATATGCAAAAACTGGGTAAGTGCAAGAAGATGGGGGGCCAAAAAGTGGCCA